>CM028670.1:8436070-9870891 GCA_016760335.1 Gastrodia elata | reverse complement strand
AAACCACTTAGGGTGATTAGTGAAATTAAGGCACTTTAGGACAATCCAACCTTATACTTAGGTTATACTAGGTCTAATATAATATTAGGAATCATTTCCACCTAAATCAGAGGCTTAATTAGAGTTTAATTCACTAATTCTTGATTAGGGTGATTAAGGAGTGGTTAAGAAAATTAATTATCTAAAATTATTTTTATGGCTCTGGAATTATTCCTTATGGTGCAAGGAGCAATCAGAGCCCTTAAACTCACAAATTGAACAATTAATTGATTTTATATGATTTATTTAAAACAGAGAAGGTTTGACCAATATTTTTAAATCCAACCATTAGATCTGAGATTTTATTTTATATTCAGATTCCTTGATTTTTTCTGATTCAAATAGTATATTGGATCATACCATTTGGATCTGTATAATTAATGTTATTTAATTAATTCATTCTGTATATTTATTTAAATCAGAACTTTACGTTTTGATTTATTAAATTCAAAACTATTAAAAATGTTAATTAATAATTCGATAATATCCACGGCCCAAAATCAAAAAGGCGTGGGTCGGGGATCGACCCGGCCCAAAATCGCCTTCGTCTTCCTCCCCGACTGCTGCGGACCAAACCCTAGAGGTGACTTCCAGCGTTGAATTCTCCTCACTCCGGTCACGTCACACCGCGATTTCAACGGCTACACGTTCAGGCTTTGAAGGCGCGTCGATTAAACCCAGAAGCCATAATCGGGAAGCTCCGGATCGCTGGATGCCTACTCGGCTGAGACCCCTCAGTTGGCGCACCTGTGAGGAGATAATTCTCCTCACAGAGTCCACAAGCCACCGATAACTTGATTCCTACACGTTCAGGGATCGAAGAGGGAGCGATAGGGCCCAACGAGAGATCCTGAGATGGTCTAGATCGCTGGGGTGCTACTCAGCATTTTCTGCCGTCTAGACCTGTGACTGGATCGATCGATTCCAGTCGAATCGATCAATCTGGTCGAACCCAACCATCGATACCCACTTACAATCATTGCAGAGGGGTATCGATGCTAAATGGGTGCCTAATTGCTTGATGGAGATGCCGCAATCGCGTGAATTAGCCCGACTTGCAGTGCATTCTCAGAGGGTGCTTAGGCTGTCTGGCGCACTGCTAAGGCTCACTAGAGGTTCAGGATGACCACTAGGAGCTAAGGAAAGGTCCTAGCACTGCATCTATGGCTTGAGCGAGTAGGAGTCGAGCTGAATCCAACTCGATAGAGAAAATGGGGTGAATGGGCTGTACCTGAAGATCGAGAAGATGACCAGCCTAGCGCCTTGAGCTCTTAGCTAAAGCCTGGGGGTTTAAACGCTAAACCGCACCCACTATCAGCAGACAAAGCAGGTTCGATCGCAGGGAGAGCTTGGAAGCTCCGGGAACAGAGAAAGAGAGCAAGGTGAGCTTCTCAGTGAGCAAAGGAGCTCACTGTGGGATCAGAGGAGGCATTTATAGATCGAGGGAGCCCTTAGGGTGGACTCTGAGGCTCGGGCCCCAGTGTGAGGCTCGGCCCGAAGGGGAGGATGGGTCTAACCGTCTGAGGGCAGATTGGGGAGAGCACCGCCGACCAGCAGTTGCACCGGAGGGCAATTGGGGAAGGACGAGATAATTTTCCGTACTGCCACGGGGCGGGGATGATTCGGCTATCGGGGGACCAGCGCGCATGGGGAGATCGGGAAGTGGAAGACGATCCACTATGGCTGGGGGCCTCAGAGCCGTCTGATCTGCGAAGCCGTTGCGTTTGGACGGCTTGATGGAGGTTTTAAATTAACAGACCGCGGATTAAATCTCAGGCGTCCGATCTGTGATGCCGATCAAGCGGGTAGGATTAGATCGCAGCACGCGAGATGTGGGTCGCTGGATCAGATCTCAGAACCGCGAAACGGTCGAGATCTAACGGGTCTGGTCGAAGGCGCGAGCCATTGGATCGAAACGCGTTGAGATGCGTGCTAGCGATCCTACAGGCGCAAAGCCGTGCACCGCTGTCGGGACACCGCAGCAGATCTGCCACGGTCCTGACAGCGAATCCCAAGATTAAATTTAATTAATTTTTAATTTAAATAAATCCAATTAAATAATATATAATTATCTTAAATTATCTAAATCCAATTTAGGACCAAATGAGCTCCAAAAATTCCCAAAAATTCACTCTTGGCTAATTTGGGTGTGAGGAATTCAAAAATGAAATCAGATTTTAATTTGGAGATCAAAATAATTTAGGTATATTTTAGGACTTAAAAAATAGCCAAAAATACCAAATTTTCCAATTTAGCTCCGATTGATTTCAAACTTCTAGGTTTAGGTTTAAATGACCCATTGAATCCAATGGAATCAAAATCAAACATTGGTTTAGCTTAATTAATTTAGTTTTAGCTAGGGTAACAACCTAGGGTTGTTACACAAATGATATCCATTATTGTCTAATTTATTCATTCTATCTACTCTAAGTTACACAAGTTCAGGATCTCCTATTCCTACTATCGAGTGTAACTCAGATTCACGATCTTATAAGTTGAAAATAATTAGGACTAGCTAGGTCCTAATTATAAATAAATTAATGTCAACTACAAGTCTAAATAAATCAATCGACCTAATTTGTTTGTTTAAGCAACTCAAACCAACTTGATTAGCCAAATTAAGATAAAATGATCAAGAATTAAACTCCAAATATTGGGGGTTTAATTACTTAATCTAAATGATGATCCTAAAGAATTAAGTTTTATTACCCAATCTAACAGATTAATATTTAAGGCAAATCCTATTAAGTAAAGTCACACTTAATAGGATGGATCTCTATTCTTAAGTCTAAGATTAAAAGATCAAATAATCATTATTAAACTATAAAAATCTATAAACTAGTAAAACCAAGGTTTCACCTATTGAGTAACCCAATTTACTCAATAGATGAATTATAACCTAAGTACTAGTCCTAACTCCTAAGGAAAAACTTAAGGGACTAAGATGAACACTCCAGCTCAAATCCTAACTAATGTTATAAGCAAGATTAAGAATAGATTAATGAGGTTCAAAGAAGACGTATGATGTGAGATGAATCTCACATCATACAGCTAAATAATTTTATTTAGAATTTCATTAAGGAAAAAATTAGGGTTTTGATTAAAACTAAAATTATGGCTTAAATTAATGGTATTAAAATTAGAATTACTTTATTTACTGATTTTAAGGATTAAAATATGAAAGTAAGGATTAAAAATACTTAACCTTAAATTTGGACAAAATGACCATTTTGCCCATCCTTAAGAGTCTATAATCTACTTTTTGATTTAAGGTATTAAATTGGAGATTTTTCAATGGCAAATAATTATTTACTATCTAATATGAGAATAGAAAGTAAGTACATCAAATTTGAATAATTATTAAACCTTATGAGATCAAATTAAGGAATTTGACTCATAGGAGCAATTTGGTAATTTCACTTAATGAAATATATTTTTTCTATCAATTTATTAAAACTTACTATCTAAGGATTCTATAGAACCTAAAATTACTAAATTATGATAAGAAATGACCATAATAAGTTTTAGGGCTAATTATGTGAATTAGGGTTTCATAAATGGAGTCAAGAACTTAACTTTTCCATTTGAAGTCCAAATTTATTAAATTCAGTAGCTATAGCTTTCCTATAACCCACTAATTACTTTAATTGGGAGTAGACCCCATTTGGACATCATTTGGTTAAATTATGGCTTAATTAGGGTTTAGATGATTAGTGAGTGATTAGTGAAATTAATCACCGAATCATTAAACCAACCACACCGTTAGGTTTTACTTTACTCTATGAGTAATCAGAAACTAAAATTACTTAATTTGAATTACTAATTATGCTAATATTCACTAATCAAGTTTTAAGGTGATTAGATTTGATTAAGAGATCTAACCATTGGATCTTAATATTTTTATAATTTATTATTTATTAGATTTTTTGATCAAATTGGTATACTGGAAGACCTAATTTGGAGCTCAATTGACCAAGTTATGATCAATTGAAATTTTAGGGTTAATTAGGGTTAGATCCTAAAAGTGATTAAGCAAATCCTAATCCAAACAGAGAAATGAATACTACTAGGTTAATCTATAGGCTTTTCTAATCACTTTAAGACCCATATTGCCTATATTTGGATAAGTGCGTGAAAAGTTAAGAGCCATGGAAGGTTACGGTTTGGGTCAAAAAGTGATTAGGCTAAATATTACCCAAACATAGAAATTAACCCTATTGGAATATTCCTGAGAGTTTGCTGATTAAAATGAGACTCATATTGGGTATGTTTGGATGAGTGTGTGCAAAATTATAGCTAATTAAATATTTATATCATTTTTACAATTATTTAATACCTTAAAATATCACTATGTGAAATATTGATCTTACTAAAAATTAAATGGCATCATAATATTTCTCTAATTTTGCTAAATAAAATGATATATTTATTTGCATTACTGGTCATTTTTAGGGTAGGATCCTAAATGCCACTTTTCAGACTAAGCTCCAAATAGAAAAACTAATACTTCTATAGTAATGGGGTTGTTCTCCTAAGTATTTTAAGACCCATATTTCATATGTTTTGATAACTATGTTAAAAGTTATGAGGGTTTGTTTAAGACCTAAAATATCACTAGGTAAAATATATATCGGATTGAATTTTTGATTAGTACCATTTGATTTCTTTTATTTTTCTGAGTAAAATGAGTTCTATATTTGCTATGTTTGAATTGTTGTATAAGAAGTTATTAAACTTTAAAGTATTAATTAAGTTAAAATAATTTAATTAAATTTACTATTTATTCAAATTAATGAATTTACTGTTTAAATTAGAGAATATTAATTAATTTTAATTTAATCATTGCTTTAATATTAATTATTAAATTAGCCACTATATTTCATTTCACTGTTTAATGTTTCAAATTAATTTATATACATGTAATTATTTGTTTGATGTTTATTTAAACAAATTAATTAATTTCATGATGTTTGATGTTTATTTAATGTTTTAATAACATAAATCTTAAATTAATAATTAATATTTAATTACTCCTACAGAATTATGTGCATATATTTATTAGTTTAATTTAATTAGTTTGATCCACTAAAAGCACTTAGTTTTTAAATATACAAATACTTATATATATATATATATATATATATATATATATATATATATATATATATATATATAAAGGTTCTGTTCAAAATTAACCTATTAAATTTCTCTTAGTTAATCACTGATTCTAATTAACTACTTATTAAGAATTGACTAATTATACTTATTATGAATTAATGCTAAATCAGAAGGAAGGCTGGCTCTAACTGGGCTTCCAAATGTTGCAAAGGATCCTGAACACCATAAGAGCCTACTATTAGTGATTCAAGAGCTCCTGGGATCGCCTAAGGAAGCTCAAACAGATGGCGATGGCGATGGGGCAACCGAGCTTTATTGATCAGCAAGGATCAAATGGAGCAATGCCGGGGCTATTTATAGCCTTAGCAGGGAGTGTGGGAAGTTTCCAGAGGGTTTGGCTCGATTGGGGTGACCCGAGCAAGCGGGCCATGGTCGAGTTCTCAAATTTCCAATTTGAGCTCGGCCGGGCCTTGAGGCCCAATTGAGGAACCTAGCCATAACAGGAGGATCCCCAACGACTTGCTGAGCTAGAGGCGCGAGTGGTGGATAGGCTAGGAAGCTAGAAATACAGGGGATTTCCTCAGTCGGGTGCGCGAGTGAGTGGGGACGAAGGTCCATAATTGCGGGAGGGTCTGGCAGTCTGATTGATCAATCAGAAAGGTGCGATGGTCCTGATCCTCTAGATCCTAACGGCCGGATCCAATTGAATCTGCGCCGTATGATTCACGGAATCTAATCATAGCCATCAGATTGACTGGGTGAATGGCGAATATGATGGAAGCACCGCTATCGTATGACCCGGGCTCCACAGCTGATCGCCCGCGGTCCGCACAGCAAATCCCAGTCGTTTAATAAGTTTAAGGGTTATAAATGCAAATTTGAAAAGTTAGAGACCCTAAAGTGCAATTAACCCATTTTAATTAAATGCGAATTATAGCCTAAATGATCTCTTAATTGCACCAAACTTTCACCTCTAGCTAACTTGCAGGTGAGGAATTCAAAAATGCAATCAGATTTTAATTCTGAGATCAAAATATTTTAAGTCTAATCTAGAGCATCTAGACAGATCAAAATATCATTTTGAACTTAGAGAAGTCCAATTGACTTCAAATTTTTAGGATAAGTTTAATTTGATGTTATAAAGGCAATGGCATTGAAATTAATGATTACTTAGACTATAGATTAGCAGAATAATAATCTAGGGTTGTTACAGACTCCTCCACTTAAGAGCGATGTCGTCCTTGACATCATCTCAAGAGAGAAAACATGCAGGAATAGAATATACCTAGATTCTTAAAAAGTATGGGATACTTTCTACTCATATTTGCCTCTTTCTCCCAAGTAGATTCTTCTAAAGAACGATTCCTCCACTGAACCTTTATCATTGAGATTGAGCAAATTCTCACTGCTTCTGATTATGAGCTAAGATCTTAAATGGCTCCTCCGCATATATAAGATCCGGCTGGAGAGATATCGCTGGAAGTTGAATTAGATGAGATGGATTATGTAGACATCTCTGCAGAGAGAAAATGTGGAACATATTATGAACTGTAGAGAAATCTTCAGGAAGTTTCAATCGATAACTGCAGAACCAACCTTCTCTAGTATTTTAAAAGGTCCAACGTAGCGGGGACTTAGCTTCCCAACTACACCAAAATGATACACGCCTTTCATCAAACTGACTTTAAGATACACAAAATTTCCAACATCAAATTCAAGAGTACGGTGATGAGCATCATGATATTTACTCTAATGATCTTAAGCTGCTTTGACCATTTGCTGGATCAGTTGAATCTTTTGATTTATCTCCTCAACTAATTTTGAACAATAAAGTTGAGCGCTGCCAGTTTCAAACCATGCTAAAAGAGTACTGCATTTCCTACCATACAGAGCCTCATATGGAGCCATGCCGATACTTGCCTGAAAACTATTATTATAGGCGAACTCCATGAGAGGAATATGATCTTCCCAGAAGCCTCCAAAATCCATAATACAGAGATGAAGAAGATCTTCCAATACTTGATTGACTCTTTTTGTTTGACCATCTGTTTGAGGATGAAAAGCTGTGCTCATGGCTAGAGTAGTTCCCAAGTCTTGATGCACTGCTTGCCAGAATTTAGAAGTGAAATGACTATCTTGATCAAATATGATAGATCTTGGAATTCCATAGAGCCTGATTATTTCCTTGATATAAAGATTTGCCAATTTCTCCACATAATCAGTTTGACACATAAGAATAAAATGTGCCAATTTAGTTAGTCGATCGACAATGACCCAAATTGAATCGGCACCGGATCTTGCTTTAGCTAAACCCATAACAAAATCCATAGAAATATCAAATCACTTCCATTCAGGAATTGCCAGAGGATGAAGAAGTCCTCTGGGTTTCTGATGTTCAGCCTTGACCAGATTACAAGCATGACACTTTGCCACAAACTCAACCACGCTTTTATTCATTCCAGGCCACCAGAATAATTTCCTTAGATCTTGATGCATCTTGGTACTGCCAGGATGTACTTTGTAACCAGAACTATGACCTTCTACTAGAATCTTTTGATGTATGGATTTGGGAATCCACAAATGATCTCCTTGATAAATTACCTCAAAGCTGAAGATGAAAGCAATGACCACTTTCGATCTCTACTTTAAACTTCAGATAGTCTTCATCCTTTGTTTGGGAGATGGAGACATCGTGATGAAATGTTGGTTCAACTGAACTCGTGGATATCAGTGTGCCTAGCATAGTACCATGCACTGGTCTGATTTCAAGCTTTCTGATTTCTTCCTCTAATGAACTTGATGATATTATGGATAATAGAGTAGCATGATGAATTAGTGCATCAGTTACGATATTCACTTTTCCTAGATGATACTAGATGCTTAAATCATAATCGCTTATTAATTCAAGTTATCTTTGCTGATGATAGTTTAGTTCACGCTGGGTGAAGATGTATTTTAAGCTCTGATGATCGGTGAATATAGAACACTGGACGCCATAAAAATAATAACGCCAAATTTTCAGAGCAAAAACTACAGCTGCTAGTTCGAGATCATGGACAGGATAGTTCTTTTCATGCGATTTTTTAGCTGATGAGATGCATAGGCTATAGCTCTTCCTTCCTGCATCAGCACGCATCCCAAACCTATGCCAGATGCATCGGTATAGACTTAGTAGTTTAGGCCTTCTTTAGGTAAGGCTAGAACTAGTGCAGAGGAAAGAGCATCTTCTAACAGTTGAAACACATTATCACACTCTGGACTCCAAATAAAAGGTATTGCTTTCTACATCAACTTCATGAGAGGAGACGCGATTTGTGAGAAGCCCTTGACAAACCTTTTATAGTAACCTGCTAGTCCTAAGAAACTTCTGATATCAATCACGGATTTTGGTTGTGACTAATCTTGAACTGCGCTTACTTTATTTTGATCGACCTTGATCCCTTGAGAGTCTACGACATGACCCAGAAAAGCGACTGAGTGAAGCCAAAATTCACATTTGGAATACTTGGCATACAATTCATGACTTCGAAGCTCTTCTAATACTAATCGCAGATAGTTCTAGTGATTCATTTTGCTTTTTGAATAAATCAGGATATCTTCGACAAAGACGATAACGAATTTATCTAAATACGCTTTCAACACGCGTTGCATTAAATCCATAAAAATGGATGGTGCATTTCTTAAGCCAAAGGACATTACTAAAAATTCATAATGTCTATAGCGGTTTCTAAACATTGTTTTCTCGATATCCGAATCCTTAACTCGCAGCTGGTGGTAGCTTGATCGCAAATATATCTTAGAGAAAACTTTAGCTCCAGAAAGTTGATCGAATAGATCATCGATACGAGGCAAAGGGTATTTGTTCTTGATGGTTATCTTATTTAGTTTCCTATAATCGATGCACATTCTCATCGATCCATATTTCTTCTTCACGAACAATACTGGTGTTCCCCAGTGAGACGAACTTGGTCGAATGAGATCTTTCCCGAGCAACTCTTGAAGTTGTTTGTTCATTTCCTGAAGCTCCTTAGGTGCCATACGATACGGAACTTTTGACAGCGGTTGTGTTTTGGGAATTATTTTAATTATAAACTCTACTTCTCTAATAGGAGGAAGACCGGGTAGGTCTTTGGGAAAAACATTAGGATATTTGCGAACAATTCGATTCTCAGAAATGGGCATAACTTCTTTCTTCACTCCCAACATAATTACGAGGTATGTGTCACAACCTTTCTTAACTAACCTTTTCGCCTTCATTGCGTTAATTAACGATGCTTGAGCACTAAATGAAACAACCCTAATATTTTTACCCATCAATTAGTGACCTAATTGACTATAATCTTTTTTTATTAGTCTTATAATAGTATTTAGGAGTCTCCATTTTAATTTTCATACGATTTGGAGATCATTTAACAAATTCCAATATTTCCTAGTTTTCTGATAATTTTGAGAATGCCTAATTTATTTAGACCTTAGAATAAAAAATGGAGTCCCCCATTGGACTCACCACACCCAAATTAGCTAGGGGTGGTATTCTGGAAGTGTTTGGAAGTCATCAAATTTTTCCCGATTATTTTAATAATAATTAAATACTCATAAATTAAGATAATTAAATTGACCTCCGATCAAAAATCTGACTATATTTTTGAGTTCACCACACCTTAATTAGGTAAAGGTGAATTTTTGAGATTTTTTGGAGTATGTTTGATTATTAAATTTTGATTAAATAAGTAGGATGAATTAATAATTTAATATTAAATTTAATTACTTATAATATAATAATTTAGCCAAAATTTCAATGACATTATTTAAATGGCAAAAATCTTGTGATTGGCACCAAACACCAAATACCAATTTCCATCCATCTGATCCGTAGATCCTATTTAATATAAGGTTAGACGGCGGGATCTTTTTTTTTTTAATCTAGCCGTCGGATCACTCTCCAAATATGACGGCTATAATCCTAGCACTGTACGCCTTCTTCAATTCCTTTTCGCTTAAGGACACTAGCGAAGGATAGTGGAGGTACGACGCTAAGACCCTC
The DNA here is from genome assembly GCA_016760335.1 of Gastrodia elata. Taxonomy (NCBI): domain Eukaryota; kingdom Viridiplantae; phylum Streptophyta; class Magnoliopsida; order Asparagales; family Orchidaceae; genus Gastrodia; species Gastrodia elata. Next base: position 9,860,690 of record CM028670.1, on the reverse strand, counting down.
CAGTTGTCCTAGCCGAACCCTTATCTCCTTCTCAAGCTCTAATTTCTCCTCATATTTTTTTGGCCCCATCTCAAACTAAAATCCTTTTCTGGGAGCTCAAGGTAATCGGGTGTGAGAGTGTCGATCGAGCATCTCCACCAGAAAATTTGAAGCTACTGCTCGGGCTCAGTTTCAGGGTCATTGAGAACGTTCTTCCACCATCATGTACTACCTCCTACTTGTTCATTCCATTTATCGATTATTTAATAAGTATATTTGATTTCGTTGAAATGAATGAATCTCGCTATTAAAAACCGAACGAGCTCCATTATGCGTTAATGTGGTGGCCTGCTCTCCACTGTGGTTCTGTTAATTCTTAAGTTAACATGATTACAGTGGAGGGGTCTCCAAAATGATAAGGTCCCGACTTAGAATTGGATTAGACACACGTTCTAATCCAACTTAACTATGGACTTTGTCATTCTTAAGGTAAAATTTCACTAAATGAACATACAAGAAATGCGGAAGCATAAGATACAAACATCCATCCACTATATATAAATCCAATAATTCAGAATAAGTGCTGAAAGTAAGATTAACATGTATTATTACAACATTAAATAGTTTAAGAGAGCTGAAAAATAAACACTCATCCTCACAAATGAGAAAAAACTAAAGATCTTCAGGTACACGCTCCTCCTCCACATGCAGATCTCCTGAAGGCTATATCAGCCCAAATAGCTCAGAATCTACCATTGTCAGTTTCACAATGATAGGGTGGGCCCCAGCCAACAAAAGAAAAATTTTAGTTAGACAAAATGTCTAAGTACATTTTAGGGTAATCAATTTATTAAGTTCATTAGATATCACCATAAATAAGTACAAAATCATAGTAGGAGCAAGAATGCGTAAGAAATAAATAGGTAAAGTTATAAACAACTAGTTTATAACTTAAACAACTAGGAAGTAAGCACATACCTCCTCCAAAGCAACTGCAACAAGGTCAGACAAGTATAAAAGAAAGAGTAAAGCAAATGACTATAAGAAAATGCATCCTAAACATGCTTATGATCAATACAGAATTATGCTAATTGACATAATAGTAAATGAACATGTAAGACATTATAAAATTGAAAACATAACTAACATCCTATACATGTGAAAATTACAAGAAAGACTAGCATCCTAGATGTACATAAAGCCAGACAATACAGTAAAACTGTAAGTAAAAGTAGTGCTGAAATGCAGAAAATGTAAAGTAAAATGGTAACTTCAAAATTGAAAGCTGTATTGATTATTCAAACCACTCAAACTGAAAGTAAACATAGATTCTCTTAGCCTGATTGGCTAAGACTGAAGCTCTAAATGGATAAGAGTACTGAAATTAGTATACCATATCAAATCCTGACCTTTCAATTAGTTGGATTGGTCTGACCCGACACCGTAGCCAATCCAGAATGGGTGAAATGAAAAGGTATACTAATCAAACTAGCATCTGAATGGATAATATCAATGTACTTAGCATGATAGGCTACAACAGAAAAATCAAGTATAAGTGTACTTAAAATTATTATAACCATTTCAAATCCTGACAATTCAGTCAATTGGATCGGTCTGACTCAACAATGTAGCCGATCCAAAACGGGTGAAGTGAAGAGGTATACTATTTAAGCTACACCCTACTAAAATATGAGAAAAAGAACAAATGCTACTTATGAATTCTTAAAGTTGACATAATATATTCATCAATTATCCCATGTACACAATATATGCTCAAGGTATAAAACTCAATTGCAAGGTAAGCGAAGCATGAAATCAAAGTGAGCAAGAGACTCTACTAGAACACAAGTAATATCCATTTGTTATCTATTTTAATTGTTCTATCTACTCTAAGTTACATAAGTTCAGGATCTCCAGGTATTACTATCGAGTGTAACTCAGATTCATGACCTTATAAGTTGGAAAACAATTAGAGCTGGCCAAGTTCTAATTGATTAAATCACTGACGACTATAGGTTAAATAAATGAATCCATCGACCTATTTTTTAGTAATTTTAAGAATCCCAAACTCATCTTGATTAGCCAAATCAAGATGAAAAGATTAATGACTAAACTCCAAGTGATAGGATTTAAATCACTTAATCCAAAGGTTCGTCTAAGGATCTAAGGTTTAAAACCCATTTCTCACAGATAGATTAAGACAAATCCTAATGATTAAATCAATCTTATTAGGATAGATCTCTACCCTTAATTCTAAGATTTAAATATCAAATAATCATTAAATAAATTAAGAAAAATCTATAAACTAATAAACTCAAGGTTTCACCTATTGAGTAACCCAATTTACTCAATAGATGAATTCTAGCCTAAGATCTATTTCTAATCTTAGAATTAAAGCTCTTAATTATTAAGAGTATCTCTCAGACACACATTCTAGCTAATGTTGTTAGGACCTAAGGAAAGATCTAAGAAGAATTAATGAAGAATGAGAACACATAATTTTTACTTAGGATTTCTTAAGGACTTAAGATTGGAGTTTTGATTTAAATCAAATTAATACTTAAGCTCACATAATTTATGATCTAAATCATTTTATTTACTGATTATACTATTTAGGAAGTGATTTTAGGGTTTTGAAATGCTAAACCCTAAATTTGGGCAAAATAACCACTTTGCCCCTACTTAAGGGTTCAAAAGATCCTATTTTTCTCTAGGGTTCCAAATCTAAATTTTTAAGTGGCAAAGTGTTTCTTACTATCTAATATAAGATTAGACAGCAATTACATAAATTTTGAGTAATTATTAAGCCTTATAAGATCAAATTAATGAATTTGACTTATATGGGAATTTGGTAATTTGTCCTAATAAAATCTAAATTTTCTTTCAGTTTATTGTTATTTAATGTCTAAGGTTTTCATGGAACTTAAATTTACTAAATTTTGATAAGTATTGGCCAAGTTATGACCAATACAAGCTTAAGGGTAAAAGGGTAATTAAAGGTTCCTAAATTAAGGTCAATATTTCCTAACTTTGTGAATTTGGTATCCAAATTAAGCAAATCAGTAGCTATAGTTAACAAATGATCCATTGATCACAATGACTGGTGGTAGGCTCAATTTGGACTATAATTGGCTAAGTTATAGCCTAATTAGAGTTTATGGTGATTAGTGAGTGATTAGTGAAATTAATCACCCAATCACTAATCCAAATACACCACTAAGTTTTAATATACTCTAAGAGTTCTTTGAAACTTAAATTGATCAGTTTAGATTATTAAATTTGCTAATATTCACTAATCAAGTTTTAGAGTAATTAGGGTTGATTAAGATATCTAACTGTTGGGTCTAAAATATTTTGCAGTTTACTATTAATTAGGTTCTCCTGATCAAAATAGATATAAGGATCACCTAATTTGGAGCTCAATTGACCAAGTTATGGTCAATTAAAGTTCTAGGATTAATTGACCTAATTAGGGTTAGGTCCTAAAAGGCATTAGTTTAAAACTAATCTAAACTGCAAAATAAACACTACTAGGTTAATCCATAGGGTTTCTTGATTACTTTAAGACCCATATTGGGTATATTTGGATAAGTGGTTACAAAGTTATGGTTAAATGAAGTTTGGGACATTTAGGGTTATTTTTAGGGTTCCTAAATGTCACTATATGATAAACACCACAAATTAGAAAATTTATAGTTCCATAATGATCTTTATTTTCTACTGATTAAAATGATATATAATATAATTATTTTTGGATCATTGGTTTAAGATTTATGAATATTTTAAAGTTTAGTTAATTTAGATTGAATCAATGAATTAAATTATCTATGTTCTGAATTAATACTTATATTTTTATTTAAGTTATGCGGCGGGACCCATGTATATGGACAAAGAAGAACAGGACGCGAATGCCAACCCGACAGTGCTGAAAGGTGGGATTCGCCACTTATAGCGCGAGCGGGCCGAAGGAGGCCCGACCCGAACCCTCTGTTCCTTCGCCTCTCCCAAACGATGAACGCTAGATTAGAGTTTCAATTTGATCGACGCAGAGATCACTATTTCACTTGATTCACAAAAGTATTGAATATTCAATGCAAGACAATTTCACTAAGCTCGAACCTTCGAACCTATGCACATAAAATTTCTCAATAAATTGATGCCCTAAATTTTTGTTATTCGGGAAAAAGGAGTTCAATACATTCAATCAATGGTGATATAAGGAGTTCGAAGCTAACTCAGTGAAATCATTAATATAAACTACATATTGTATTGATGGAATAAATGAACTAATAGCAAGGATAGGAAGTATCGGATACCTGAAGGTTTTGATATGCTGAGCCTTTGAGCGCTGAGAAGAAGATTTCAGTGTGCTGAGCTTAGGTCTTAGTTTCAACAACCAGAGGATGCAGGATTCAATGCTTTAGATAAGAAAATAGGTTGGGGATTACATCGAGCTTGGAAGCGGTGGAGACAATGGCACACGGCGGGCATGTGCCGCGTGCCCGCCTGCGCGACAAGCGCAGGCTCGCGCGAGGATCGTTCGGAGAAGACTGGCCTAGGCCGTCCGATTGGGACAGCCCGATCAATGGCTCACATTTCACCATCCATTATGACGGCAGAGGAGAACGTTAAGCAGACGGTGCCAAAAGAAATAAAAAGATATTAATTAAATAAATAATATAATAATAAATTCAGAATTTCCTTAATTAAATTGGACTATAAGTTGGGCTCAGAAAAATTTCCTTAAATCACCCCTAACTATTTGAGGGGTGAGGAATGCAACGGCATAATTGGATTTCTGTTTCGACGAGTATTTAATTATTTGATTTTTCTGGGGAATTTAAATAATATTAAAATATTTGACAAAAATCCAATGACTTCCAAATGCCTCCAAAACTTCACCCTAGCTAATTTGGGGGTGGTGAGCGCAATGATGAAGTCAGATTTTTAATCTGATGTCTAAATAAAAAGTCAATTTCTAGGATTTTGAGATTTTTTAGAAATCCAGATTTGATCCAGTTGATCCCTATTTTGATCTAGATCTTAAAGATGAGTCCTAAATGACTTAGTTAGTGAACTAAAACCTCAATTAAGACTTAGATTAGTCTTAATTGACCTAAGTAAAAACTTGGGTTGTTACAAACTCCCCCACTTAAGAACGATGTCGTCCTCGACATCACTCAAGTGGAAAATAAAATAGAGTAGAATATTGGAATTGAAAATACTATAATTTGATAGGTATGATTGCAAGAGTTTAAATGAATGTAGAATTGCTTAATGGAAGTGAAAGAATCATCAAGGTTCTCAATTAGTCTTTGAAACTCAGATCAAATAACCAATTTGATCTTTATCCAAGATTTTGACAAGCCATTCAATGGGTGATAGTTTTGGTTAAGAGAAGTAGATGAAGATGAGATGATAACATGCATAGAAGTATTACGTTACTCTTATTGAGGATTTAAATGATAAAGGAATTTATAGGTACATAAGGTCTTATAATAATCAAATTGTAATTATGGCACCTTACCACTTTTATAGTAATGCATCCCATAGAAGCATGAATTTGCTTCTAGGTTACATTACATAACTGTTATAAGCTTAAGAATACAAAACTATCCAAATGGGTAAAGAGTTAAAGGGAATTGGAGGTTGTAATGATTATCTAATTAAAATCCAATCTTCATAATCTTATCTTATAGTTAATGATAGAAAAATTATATCCAAAATTTTATGTTCAAGGAACTAAACAACTAAGTGATAATCATCACTTTAATAAGGATCTCAATATTAGAAAAAGAGAAGTTAAAATTTATCTAAGCTAAGATATAACTTTAAGAATCTAAAGATCAATTCCTAAGTCATAACATATGACTTAGCAACACAAGATGATTATAGCTTGGCAGGTGATATCACTTGCTGAACATAGGATGAATTTATGAGTTAAGATTCTAACAGTTCTATACTTAAGTCATATTCACTACCTAAGAAGTCTTTGGCAACTAGTTAAGCCTTTACAAGATTCAACATGGATTATAGAATAAGAATAATTCTAATTCAATGAATTGATATTTCAAGGATTTGGCATCAAAGAACTAGCATTCTTTGATCACTTATTTTATTAGAATTTTAGGAAAAGATCCATCATTAGAATCTAAGTCTAATAATGAACCCAAATAGTTTGGCTTATAATTTCTAATTAAGGATAGAATGAGGATGAACTAAATATATGAATTAGTCTATATTAAATGTGAACTAATAAAGAGACATTCATCTCTTATTAAAATATGCTATTAAGGCAAATAGGATTAATATCCAAGGTTTAATAATTACAAAATATATTAACACAAGTTAAAAATTTTGAATTGATAATGGCAAGATACTCACTTATTCATATAGATAAGTACTATGAATATTAATAGGAAACTAAGGCTACAGCTATGAGTCATGCCTTATAACTTATGCCAAAAGAATCTAAAGTTTGATTAACTAAGCTTAAGGAAGAATTATTTGTCAATTTAGGGATAATGAATTGAATACTAGATTAAGATTATATGTAAGATTCAAATTAAATGATGACCATAATTAAGTCATTACAATTTAAACTTGTATGAAGTATGAATAAACTTTAAAACTAAAAATGAATGATGAAATTGAATATATGTACCTGAGATTACGTTGTTGTCCTCAGTTGCTTTCACAGGAGTAAGATTATACACCCTGGCTTTTCCTCCAGGACGATTGTTTACTGGGTTAACCCTTTGCAGATTTTGAGCTGAGGGTCCCGCAGCAAATTGAGCTTTAGCTGGAGTTTGTTTCTGAGCAGGAGGTGGCGACATGAGAGCCATCTGTGGTTCTCTTGAATTTATAGGATTTGCACGGAACACTTGATTATGTCGGTTCTGATAAATCAATTGTTTTGTTTGCCTTGCACTCTCGGTATCCATGACCATGTCGGCCATAGGTAAAACAAACTCTTCCAAAATGGTAGCACTTACCATATGTATGAGGTCTATTGCATTCTGTAACTTGCTCAGCTGTTTTAGAAGTCTCCATTTGATATACCCTTCCTTGGTTTGGGAAGTGTTGTTTGAAACTTTGAGGACTGTTGTTCATATTGAATGTTTTTTTTTTCATTTCTTTCACTGATTGGTGGCGTTCCACCACCCTTGCTAATTCAATTAACTTCTCAAGTTTAGTGTGCTGAAGTGGAACGACGTGGTCCTTTATGGATTCACGAAGTCCACATTCAAATCTGTAGCATTTATCGGCTTCAGTCGGTGCTAGATGTGGAGCGAAACAAATGAGTCTTCGAAATTTAGTAACATAGTCAGCCACGGATCGGTTCCCTTGAGTTAATCTTAATAAGGAATCGCCGATAATATTCTTGGCTGACGACGGTACAAATGTTTCTTTGAAAGCCTGAATAAACCAGCTCCTTTCTATTTCTTCTAACTCAAATTCTTCAAAGCGTGTTTCTCGCAACTGTTCCCACAAATGTTCTGCTTCTCCTTGAAGTAAGTGAGTAGCCAATCTGACAGATTGGTTGCTTGAACAACCTAGACTTGTTATATTCTTTTCTATGGATTTCAACCATGCCATTGTAACTATAGGGGATTCAGATCCATCAAAGGTGGGTGCTCTTAACCTTAAGAAACTGTGTAATATGACATCACTAGATTGTCTATTCTAGTTAAGTTGGACTGCTGGGGATGCAGATGATGTGCTAGCTTTGGCGGATGAGAGAGCAGACACCAACTTTTGTATAGTCAATGCTTGTTGATTGAGTGTATTCATAACACTCCTCATAGATACAGATTCTTCTATATTATTGTCATTAGGAATCATGACCTCATTAATAGAAGTTCCCACATTATTTGCTAGAACTTTGTTAGGGGAGGAGTGCAAACTGGCACATTGTTTGGTGAAGTTGCTGGATTCATTTTCATAAAATAAAAATAATTATCTTGAGATGAAACATAAAATTTTATTGGCTTCTTATTTATTCTTCCTCGAACTTAATATGATTAATGTTAGTCTCAAAAGAAGAGCTGCTATACTTCTTGGGTTCTCATTATTCAAAGGATAAATTCATTACAATAGAAAAGATCCTAAGTATAACCTAGTAGTTTAATTTGATAAAAATCATATGTGCTTTAAGTTACTATTTACTCAAATGTGGATGATCTGATCTTCTAGAGATGGTGTACTGAAGAGATTCACTTAGCACACAAATTTTGAATTTCTCATATCTTTTAATCTATTATGATAGCTTGAATTCTTAATAATGACTTGATCTCTTAGTCTAAATTTAAGGTTTAATATTTCCATCTCTATGATCCTATAGATCTTATAAATATTTTTATTAAACTACTTATGACTTTTTAAATTAGTCTTTACTAAAGTTTCATTATAGAAGTGTTTTCTTCATTTCCTACTTATTATTCTGAGTTGCTATCATAATGATATGGATATTGCTTTCAAGTATTTATTTAGTGATATAGTGGCAAAAGAACAATCCATTAGGTAGAGAGGAATGCAAATTATAATATGACACCTTATGGAATTCTCTGATACTAACTATGGTGGCCCGCTCCCCACCATGGTCCTGTTAACACTTAAGTTAAATATAATTACGGTGGAGGGGTCTCCAAAATGACAAGGTCCCTACTCAGAATTGGATTAGACATACATTCTAATCCAACTTAATTAAGGACTTTGTCATTCTTAAGGTAAAATTTCACTAAATGAATATACAAGAAATGCAGAGTGCGGAAGCATAAGATACAAACATCCATCCACAATATATAAATACAATAATTCAGAATAAGTGCTGAAAGTAAAGATTAACCTGTATTATTACAATATTAAATAGTTTAAGAGAGTTGAAAAATAAACACTCATCCTCACAAATGCAAAAAAACTAAAGATCTTCAGGTACACGCTCCTCCTCCATAGGCAGATCTCCTAAAGGCTCTATCACCCCAAATAGCTTAGAATCTACCATTATCGGTTTCACAATTATAGGGCCCCAACCAACAAAAGAAAAATCTTAATTAGACAAAATGTCTAAGTACATTTTAGGGTAATCAATTTATTAAGTTCATTAGATATCACCATAAACAATTACAAAAGCATAGTAGGAGCAAGAACACATAAGAAAGAAACAGGTAAAGTTATAAACAACTAATTTATAACTTAAACAACTATGAAGTAAGCACATACCTCCTCCAAAGCAACTCCAACAAGGTCAGGTAAGTATAAAAGAAAGAGTAAAGCAAATAACTATAAGAAAATACATCCTAAATATGCTTATGATCAATACAGAATTATGCTAATTGACATAATAGTAAATGAACATGTAAACATTATAAAACTGAAAACATAACTAACATCCTATACATGTGAAAATTACAAGAAAGACTAGCATCCTAGATGTACATAAAGCCAGACAATACAGTAAAACTGTAAGTAAAAGTAGTGCTGAAATGCAGAAAATATAAAGTAAAACGGTAACTTCAAAATTGAAAGTTGTATTGATTATTCAAACCACTCAAACTGAAAATAAACATAGATTCTCTTAGCCTTATGGGCTAAGACTGAAGCTCTGAATGGATAAGAGTACTGAAATTAGTATACCATATCAAATTCTAACCTTTCAATTAGTTGGATTGCTCTTACCCGACACCGTAGCCAATCCAGAACGGGTGATATGAAAAGGTATACTAATCAAACTAGCATCTGAACGGATAATATCAACGTACTTAGCCTGATAGGCTACAACAAAAAAACCAAGTATAAGTGTACTTAAATTAGTATAGCCATATCAAATCCTGACATTTTAGTCAGTTGGATCGGTCTGACCCAACAATGTAGCCGATCCAGAACGGGTGAAATGAAGAGGTATACTAATTAAGCTACACCCTACTAAAATATGAGAAAAAGAACAAATGCTACTTATGAATTCTCAAAGTTGACATAAGATATTCATAAATTATCCCATGTACACAATATATGCTCAAGGTATAAAAGTCAATTACAAGGTAAGCGAAGCATCAAATCAAAGTGAGCAGAAGATTCTACTAGGACATAGGTAATATCCATTTGTTATCTAATTTAATCATTCTATCTACTCTAAGTTACACAAGTTCAGGATCTCCAGGTCCTACTATCGAGTGTAACTCAGATTCACGACCTTATAAGTTGGAAAACAATTAGAGCTGGCCAAGTCCTAATTGATTAAATCACTGATGATTATAGCTTAAATAAATGAATCTATCAACCTATTTTAATAATTTTAAGAATCCCAAACTCATCTTGATTAGCCAAATCAAGATGGAAAGATTAATGACTAAACTCCAAATGATAGGGTTTAAATCACTTAATCCAAAGGTTCATCTAAGGATCTAAGGTTTAAAACCTATTTCTCACAAATAGATTAAGGCAAATCCTAATGATTAAATCAATCTCATTAGGATAGATCTCTACCCTTAATTTTAAGATTTAAATATCAAATAATCATTAAATAAATTAAGAAAATTCTATAAACTTGTAAACTCAAGGTTTCACCTAATGAGTAACCCAATTTACTTTATAGATGAATTCTAGTCTAAGATCTATTTCTAATCTTAAAATTAAAGCTCTTAATTACAAAGAGTATCTCTCATACACACATCCTAACTAATATTATTAGGAACTAAGGAAAGATCTAAGAAGAATTAAGGAAGAATGAGAACACATAATTTTTACTTAGGATTTCTTAAGGACATAAGATTGGAGTTTTGATTCAAATCAAAATAATAATTAAACTCACATAATTTATGATCTAAATCATTTTATGTACTGATTATACTATTTAGGAAGTGATATTAGGGTTTTGAAATGTTAAACCCTAAATTTGGGCAAAATGACAATTTTGCCCCTACCTAAGGGTTCAAGAGATCAATTTTGATCTATGGTTCCAAATCTAAGTTTTTCAGTGGCAAAGTGTTTCTTACTATCCAATATAAGATTAGACAGTAATTACACAAATTTTGGGTAATTTTTAAGCCATATGAGATCAAATTAATGAATTTAACTCATAAGAATATTTTGGTAATTTGTCCTAATAAATTCTAAATTTTCTTTTAGTTTATTATTATTTACTGTCTAAGGTTTCCATAGAACTTAAAATTACTAAATTTTGATAAGTATTGGCCAAGTTATGGCCAATACAAGCTTAAGGGTAAAAGGGTAATTAAGGGTTCCTTAATTAAGGACAATATTTCCTAACTTTGTTAATTTGGTGTCCAAATTAAGCAAAATCAGTGGCTATAATTTGAAAATGATCCACTAATTACAATGACTGGTGGTAGACTTAATTTGGACTCTAATTAGCTAAGTTATAGCCTAATTAGGATTTAGGGTAATTAATGAGTGAGATTAGTGAAATTAATCATCCAATCACTAATCCAAACATACCACTAAATTCTAATATACTCTAAGAGTTCTCTAAAACTTAAATTCTTCAATTTGGATCATTAAATTTGCTAATATTCACTAATCAAATTTTAGAATAATTAGGGTTGATTAAAAGATCTAATCGTTGGGTCTAAAATATTTTGTAGTTTACTGTTAATTAGATTCTCATAATCAAAATAGATATAAGGATCACCAAATTTAGAGCTCAATTGATCAAATTATGGTTAATTGACCTAATTAGGGTTAGGTCCTAAAAGTCATTAGTTTAAAAGTAATCCAAACTGCAAAATAAACACTACTAGGTTAATCTTTAGGGTTTCTTGATTACTTTAAGACCTATATTGGGTATGTTTGGATAAGTGGTTACAAAGTTATTGTTAAATGAAGTTTTGGGATATTTAGGGTTACATTTAGGGGTCCTAAATGTCACTATATGATAAACACCTCCTATTGGAAAATTTATAATTTCATAATGATTCTTATTTTCTACTGATTAAAATGATATATAATATTATTATTTTTGGATCATTGGTTTAAGATTTATGAATATTTTAAAGTTTAGTTAATTTAGATTGAATCAATGAATTAAATTATCTATGTTCTGAATTAATACTTGTATTTTTATTTAAGTTATGTGGCGGGACCCACGTACAGGGACAGAGAGGGACGGGACGCGAATGCCAACCCGACAGCGCTGAAAGGTGGGACCCGCCACTTACAGCGCGAGCGGGCCGAAGGAGGCCTGACCCGAACCCTCTGTTCCTTCGCCTCTCCCAAATGACGAACGCTAGATTAGGGTTTCGATTTGATTGATGCAAAGATCACTACTTCACTCGATTCACATAAGTATTGAATATTCAATGCAGGACAATCTCACTAAGCTCGAACCTTAGAACCTATGCACATAAAATTTCTCAATAAAATGATGCCCTAAATTTCTGTTATTCGGGAAAATGGAGTTCAATACATTCAATCAATGGAGATATAAGGAGTTCGAATTTAACTCAGTGAAATCATTAATATAAACTACATATTCTATTGATGGAATAAATGAACTAATAGCAAGGATAGGAAGTATCGGATACCTGAAGGTTTTGATATGCCGAGCCTTTGAGCGCTGAGAAGAAGATTTCAGTGTGCCGAGCTTAGGTCTTAGTTTCAACAAGAGGATGCAGGATTCAATGCTTTAGATAAGAAAATAGGTTGGGGATTACATCAAGCTTGGAAGCGGTGGAGACAACGGCACACGGTGGGCGAGTGCCGCATGCCCGCCTGCGCAACACGCGCAGGCTCGCGCGAGGATTGTTCGGAGAAGACTGGCCTAGGCCGTCCGATCGGGATGGCCCGATCAATGGCTCAGATTTCGCCATCCATTATGACGGCAGAGGAGAACGTTAAGCAGACGGCGCCAAAAGAAATAAAAAGATATTAATTAAATAAATAATATAATAATAAATTCAGAATTTCCTTGATTAAATTGGACTATAAGTTGGGCTCAGAAAAATTTCCTTAAATCACCCCTAACTATTTGAGGGGTGAGGAACGCAACGGCGTAATTAGATTTTTGTTTCGACGAGTATTTAATTATTTGATTTTTCTGGGGAATTTAAATAATATTAAAATATTTGACGAAAATCCAACGACTTACAAATGCCTCCAAAACATTACCCCTAGCTAATTTGGGGGTGGTGAGCGTAATGACGAAGTTGGATTTCAATCTGAGATCTAAATAAAAAGTCAATTTCTAAGGTTTTAGGATTTTCTAGAAATCCATATTTGATCCAGTTGATCCCTATTTTGATGCAGATCTTAAAGATGAGTCCTAAATGACTTAGTTAGTGAACTAGAATCTCAATTAAGACTTAGATTAGTCTTAATTGACCTAAGTAACAACCTGGGTTGTTACAGTTAATGTCAATTTTATTTTTTTATTTTGGCTCTGTTTATATATATATATATATATATATATATATATATATATATATATATATATATATATATATATATTTGAGCTTTAAGAACCTTTGCAAATTTCAAATAAGGATTTAGTCATATTTTTAGTAAGAATTAAATTTACTATGTGCTTAATTTCGTATTTAGCACTTCGATTTTAATTTCTACTACTCCTTATTTTATTTATTTTTTTGCGAAGAACAGAAGGTTTAGGATCCTCTACTTTTGTCATTTTAGTCGTTTTTCGCAGGGCTTAAAAAGTGTTATTAAATGGACTTTGTTAAATTTAGAAATAACTGTGATGCAAATTAATTAGCTATTAGCAACTTTTCCCTATTTTCTGTACATGTATTGATTCCTGTGCTAATCAATTAAATCAAATTTTCTGATGTAAGTTTCAATTAAATGTACATAACATATTAAATAATGATTTAAATGTAGATTTTTATTCTTCTCATAACTTATAAAATACATCTCCAAATAATACAAAATTATATACCATTTTGATCGTAAAATTGTGTCGATCATTAATATGTTGTTTAGTTTTTGTTTTGGCAAGTGTTTTAAGTAATCATTATTTCATTTAATTATTTAATTGCAATTAATTTCTATTATTGCATGTGATAATTTAGGATTAATCCTTATCCAATGAAGTCATGCAAAAAATCTATTTCACTTGTAAAAATATGTAGATTAATAATTTAACATTTAATTTCTGTTTCAATAATCATTTTAATTAATCATTATTTTAGATTAATTTAATTTATTTCAAATTATTTCTAATATTGTATATGACCTAATTTAATTATTTAATATCCAAATTAAATGATCGAATAGTCCATTTCATTCACAAAAATATGAGGAACAATAATATGAAATCAAATTTAATATTTGAAACATAATTTTCATAATCACTTCTTAACCCTAATTAGGAGTCACAAAAATCCTAATTTCCAAGGTTGTCTAAAATTGACATACTTAGTATCATTTTTCTCCTTAAGATATAATTATTTCAATAATATGTAAATCATTTTTATTGGACAACACTTAGTGATTTTAAGTTGTTGACTCTTAATTATGTGTTATTGTAATAAATTCTTTTTTTTCTAGATAGCATATTTTAGGTTTTATAAAATCCCAAGATAGCTAACATGTCACATTTTTTATTCCTCATGCCAAAATAGATTAATTAGGTTTGAGCTTAGTTCTCATTTTCTAGCTATATGAATCAACTGCAATTTGCTTGATTTGCTTTTCAACTCTAAGGTAAAAACCCTAGTACTGATTTAAATATGATTTGTAGTTAATCCATAGAATTATCTATCACATCCATTAAAAGTAGTTAGCCTTAATGCCTTAGTAATTACAAACTATTGAATCAACTAAGACTAGCCTCTAATAACTAGATTAGAGCTTAGTTTATTCACCATAATCCCTAGAGTCTTCATTTGATTTCTTTAAGAATTAGTAATAGAAATCCCAATTTAGTTAGAGTAGTTTAGGAATCTTATTGGATTCCTTAAACATTAACTATTTGGATACTTAGAACTTATAGTTCTTAAATTTCATCTTTTATTATACTTTAAACTTTTCATTTTTAATTTTAGCTTAACTGGATTAGCACAAGTTTGATTTGATCCCTCAAACTATAACTTAGCTAACTTAGTATTTGATTTAGATAGAACTTTTAAGTTATAACCTAGCTAGTGAGTTTTAGTGAATTAAATCTTAACTTCTAAGTTCTCATATTGTTAATTTCATAACTTAATCCTTTTCTACTAGTCACCTAAGCCATATTTAGTTAAACTATTTGAATCTTATGGCTTAGGACTAGATTAAAAATAGCTTCTAATTGCATTTATTATAATTATAAATTATTTTGTCACGCCATATTAAATGAAATGAAATTATTATTTTTAAAACTTCAATTATTACTATTAATTACAATTAACTTGAGATCAATATCTCAAAGTTAATTGGGAGTTTAATTAGCTCTAATCATTAAGTAGATCATTAAAATTAGATAACTTTATATATCACTTAGTTGCAATTATTGAATTTTCTTTGAATGCTCACTTAGCTTTGAGCCTTTTTCATTTGAATCATTCATATAAGACTTTGTGCATAAATAATACTTTCACATTTAACATAATAGGAGTTGTTAATTGAAGTAGTCAAGGGCAGGCTAATTGGAGAGATAAGGATCCTCATATTCTCAGAGGGTGAATATTTGAGAGTAAGTTACATTTGAAACCTCATTTTCCTAACACAGGTTAGGCGGACGTGCTTAACTCAATTCTTCATTCTGTAAGTCCCTGCAGAACGAGACCCTATCTAAAAATAACTTTAATAAAATAAATTGTGAGATCCTCTACAATCTCATTGATTGTGAAGACTCATCATAACTTTTTAGCTGTATTTTTAACATAGTCCTAGGCTATGTTTGTCTTAAATCATGAGTCTAAGATACCTTCACTACTATGTAAGCCTTACACTCTCTATCTTCAGTATTGTGTTTTGCTTACTTATAAATTCATTTAGAATACAATATATATTGCTTAATTTCAATTAATGCTTTACTGTTTCTCTTACTTACTCAGCATAAGTTCATTGAACATATACATACTTTATTTCACTTTTATTTACTTTTATATGCACTTTAATTTCTTTCTAGCATATTTAGGATGCTTTTACCCTTATTTCCATTACAGGCTAGGAGGTATATTTAAGTGAGTATTTTAACTCACTTTACATCTTTCTTACTTACTTTTTCCACAATTTTATGCTTACTTTCTTGCACCTATACATATGCAAATTTTATAACTAGTAGTGATATCCAATTGAATTAATATAATGTTTAGCCTACTCTTAAAATGTGCTTAGACTATTTAGTCTAACCAGATTTTTTTTTTCTTGGCTTTGCCCTATCATATTTAAATGCCAAAATATGATAAATCAGGCGCATTTGGAGACTAATGGAGCTGGACCAAGTGCATATCTTAAATTGCTTCCGCTAACAAAATAATAGAAAAATAATTTTTTATCTTCTTGCTTATGAACTTTACTTTCTTCTAATTTACAAATAGTTTATAATAATTAAAGTTGTTTACTTCATATTTACTATACTTATGTTGGAGTTTAATTAAATACTTAAATGCTTGGGATGAAATGAATGGATGAATGAATATAATTAAATGTTAATTAAATCATTAGTTGCATAATAATCTTGCATATTTACTTTGCATATTAAACTGAAATTTAGTCGTATATTTGCTTGTATGTTAAATTGGAACTACTAGTATGTTAGATTTCATATAGAATTGGTAAATAGATGCATAATTAAGTTGAGATTTATTCATAATCTTCTTGTATGTAATAAGTCATATGGATTGTGCAAACTTTAGGATAGATAATTGTTACACATGCGATTTTCTCCCTTTTAAACTCTTAGAACTCGAAATAAGCAATCCCATGTAACGGATTGACTTTACTTTAGAATTAAAAATGAGCAATCCTATGTAATGGATTAAACTCTATACTAAAACTTAAATTAAATAATCCTTTGTAATGGATTGATTACATGTTAGTTTAGGTTGTCTTTCTTTCAAATTATAACTTCCATTAGAATGGAAGTCTTGTATGTCTACCTTGCAGGTGTTTCTTTAACCATTTACAAAAGAACTCTGTCGAAAATTTTAAGAATTTAAGGACTTAGAATTTTTATTAAAAATTGTAGACTCATACTCTATATGTTAAATATATAGAAATTTCATACTTAGAAATGCAAGTACTTATAATTATATGTGTCAATTATTCTAAAATTACACTCTCATGTATCCTTATATATATTTCACATGTTAAATACTTAGAATTCACATCAATAGTTTTAATTTACATATCTTACATGGATCGCATGACTAATTTTATTTCATTCTCATATGCATTTCATATAATGTTTTATTATAATCTCTTTCATCTTAATTTAAGACCCTCATCTAAATCCTTAGCCAAACACTGTATCTAATGATTTGGATTAGTTTTTTTCTAATCTAGTATTAGATATTGTGGTGGCATATCAATATTGAGTTAAGTGATTCTCAATATTGGGGTTATCACACTAAATTTTACTATAAATGATTGCGACAGATTCCCACTGCCAACGGTGATCTTCTTCTTTTGGCAATTAATTGAAGCACCGTGCTGGCTTTGCCAGTTCATGCCCAGGATTATGTCAAAATTTGTGATTGGCAAAACGATTAATTTAGCTTCATATTTTTATTTGCCAATAGGAATATCTATTTTGCAAAACTATTGGGACTGCATACAGGCTCCGGAAGGTAACTCGATGCTTAATGAGTTTGTTAAGCGATACAATGATAGCTTAAGATTCTTAGCCCAACTTTTCGATACAAATGAATGACTCGCTCCCGTATCAAAAAGGATGTTACAAGATTTATCCCTTATCATTAAGGTGCCTATTATAATATTTATGATAAGGGTTATACTACTGAAGCAGAAAATATCAAATATAGAAACAGACATGATCGAACAAGAATTAATTTAAGGCGTACCTGAAACCACATCATTGTCTTTAGAAGAAGAGGCAGAAGTTAACATATATACCCGTGCAGGTACTGAGGGTCATTTGTTCTGTGGCCTTTGACCCTGACAATTATTGTTCAGCTTTTGTACTGGTACCGTTGCTTTCGAGTTTGAAGTTGGAGCTGATATTATAGCAGGAGCAGGCTCTCAGCTGTTCCTTGGCTGTGCACGAAATGCTTGTTTATGATGGGAGTGATTGATGAGCACTTCGTCGATTGTGTTCTTAGCATCGTAATCAAAATAACGGTGGCCGCTTTGACCACATGTAAAGCACACACCACCGAAGTAGTAGCATTTACCATACTGATAAAATTGATTGCACTCAAAGTTTCGAGGTTGGGATTGTTCAGTTTCCATGTTATACATTATTGCCATCTTATGATGACCAAAGCGCTCCTTCATTGGCTGCATAACTATTATCTTTCTCTTCCGTCCAATTGACCTTGAAATCCCTCTTGTAAACGGGCTGCTTCAATCAATTTAGTCAGAGTTTTGATCTAATGGGAGACTAAGGGGGATTTAATAGAATCTCTTAACCCCTTCAAGAAATGATAACATCTAGATGCTTCTGTTCTCACTAGGTCCAGAATGAAGCGTGACAATCTCTAAAATTCTTATTCGTAGTCGAACACTGAATTGTTTCCTTGTGTAAGATGGAGGACCTCATCCTCCATGATTGCTTGAGATGATGCTGGTATGAATGCTTCTTGGAATGCTTCTAAAAACATGTCCCAGGGAATATCTATGGCGCCCCACTCCTTAAGTCCACAATCATTAAACTAAGGAGCGGAGTGTCACTCGTGCAAATCTCTCACTCATCATTGGATTAGGTGAGATCTTCAATCCACTGCTGAGGTAAGGATGTGCACATAATAACAAAAAGGATCAGTCACTAAGTCTAAAAACATACTGTAAATACACGTCTGCGCTCACACGCAAGTGTACGCAGTCTGAAGTAATAAGTGGAAAGAGTTACTATAACAACCTTTATTGTTACCCAAGCTTAATCTGGATTAATTAAACTAAATCAACCTTTGATCTTGATTCCATTGGACTCAGTGGGTCATTTAAACATAACCCTAGAAGTTTGGAATCAATCGGAGCTAAAATAGCAAATTTGGTATTTTTGGTTATTTTTGAACTCTAGAAAATACCTAAAATAATTTGATCTCCAAATTAAAATCTGATTTCATTTTGAATTCCCCACCCCCAAATTAGCTAAGGGTGAAATTTTGGGAATTTTTGGAGGTCATTTAGGCACTTTTTGGATTTATTTTAAATAGGTTTAATTGCAAATTAGGATTTTAAACTTTTCATAATTACAATTATACCTTTTCCAACGGTCGGCGGGTTTCCAAATCGCGGGAGCCATCCGAGCCGTCCGTTCCACGGGATTTGATCTAATGGCTCAAGCCTTCGATCAGACCCGTTTAATCTCGACCGTTCCGCGGTTCTGAGATTTAATCATGTGGCGCCTAATCCACCCGCCGCAAGTATCCCAGATCCGCCGTTAGCTCATTCGATCTAATCCAATGGTCGATCTCTTATCCGCGGTTATTCATTAAGTATCGGGAGATTAAGGCCATTATGCCCTGACGGTCGATCAATCAGACGGTCCGGAGCATCCCAAGCATTGTGGATCTTCATCTTCCCCTCGACCCGTCTGCGTTTGGTCCCCCCGATAGCCAGGATCTCCTCAGCCGCGTGGCAGTACGGGAAAAGCTCCGAAATTCCTCTCCTTCCCTTGGCGCATTCACCTTGCTGGCTGCCTTCTTCCCAATTTGCCCAAGGCCGTTGGCCCAAACTTCTTGCCACTGCCAAGCCTTGGACACCACCCCTAGAGCTCCCTCAGGCCCATAAAAACCCCCAGTGATTCACAGTGAGTCCCTTTGCTCACTGTGAACCCTCAATTTCCCCAGTTGAAGTCTCTGGAGCTTCCGTCTTCCTCGGCAAATCCCGGCATTCCCGAAGCTTATGACCACTGATAGAGGGTCCGTTTGGTGTTCAGACCCCCTGTGCACCTTCGTCTAACCATCAGGAAGCTTAGGAGCACTTCAATTCTCCTCGATCAAGCCTGTAACCCCGACTTCAGGTACAGCCTTTCCCCCATTGAAATTCCTTTAGCTCCATTTCATTTATGTCCTCTGGATGAGCCCTGGATGTCGCCTAGTGAACCATAGCCACCTAAGGAACCTGTGGTAATTGTCGCCTGGGGCTAAGCTAGCTCAAATTGATCGTATCGATCGATTGAGCTAGCGGCCGAGCCATGGCTGAGTCCGAGTAAGTACCTAGCGATTGGCTGCGCCCCAGGTTAAGAAAGTATGGGGGTTCGACTCGCCTCACTTCCCTGAAGGTGTTGGGATCAAACCCCGGTCGAATTAAGGCCTATGTGAGGAGAATTGTCCCCTCACAGTTGGCCTGAGACTCCTTATTGAAGGCATCTCGGGTGAGTGGCACGCCATCGATCCAGAGGGATCCAGATGGGGGTTTTTGGTCCAATCGATGCGTCTCGACTCTAGGAATGTTTAGGGATCGAGTTAAGTCGTTGGCGTCGCCGAAGCGCCGAAAATTTCAGCGCGGAAGTTCTGCTGACTCGGGATCCATTGAGAGGAGGAAGACGAAGTCGTTGGTCCTGGGCCAGGCCGACCCGTGACCGGCGCGGTTCTGATTTCGGGTCGCGCCTATTAAATAATTATTGGATGACATTTTTAATAGTTATGCATTTAAATAATTTGATCCTATAGTTTCAATTTAAATAAATATTCAGATTAAATTAATTTAATAACTTTAGCTATACTGATCCAAATGGTATGATCCAATGTACCATTTGAATCATAAAAATATAAAGAACCTAAATATAAAATTAAATTTTAGATCTAATGGTTGGATTTAAAAATATTTGCCCAACTCTTTGCTGTCCTTGTTTAAATCATATTAAATTGAATATATGTCTAAATGAGGATATTAAAGGCTCTGATTGCTCCCTAAACCCTAGATATCAATTTCAGACCTTTAAAACCAATTTTGCATATCAATTTCTCTTAATCACTCTTTAATTACCCTAATTAATGATTAGTGAATTTAACCTTAATTAAGTCTCAGATTTAGGGTAAGTAAATTCCTAATGCAATATCAAGTCTATTAGAGCCTAAGTGTAAGGTTGGATTGCCCTAAAGATGCCTACTTTTCACTAATCACCCTAATGGGCTTAATTAAGTAATTAGTGATAATTAGTCTAATTAAGTGGTCAAAAATTTGAGGTGAGTGAAACTCCAACTCTATTAATCAATATGAAACATATTAAAATAAATTTGGATTAATTTGGATAAGTAAACCTTAAAATCCCAATGTTTGCCTTAAGAGGGGTATTTTGGTCATTTTGACCAAAATGTGTTTAAGTGCCCTAAATCCTTGGA
This sequence comes from Gastrodia elata, assembly GCA_016760335.1. Classification (NCBI taxonomy): domain Eukaryota; kingdom Viridiplantae; phylum Streptophyta; class Magnoliopsida; order Asparagales; family Orchidaceae; genus Gastrodia; species Gastrodia elata. Next base: position 9,839,283 of record CM028670.1, on the reverse strand, counting down.
AAATTTAGTAAATTAACTCTAAATTAGACTATTAATGTCTCTCTAAACTCTTAAGCTAATTATGTCAATAATATTCATATTAAACTAAAGAATCTTCATTTAGCCTTAATTAAAAGACTTAGATCTTGTGTGATCTTAAAGGGGTCACTATTGCCTTAATAATTGCACCCAAAGATTGTAGATGCTAAGATCTCATTAATATGTTCAGTTAAGTTAAATTATGAGCTTAAAAATTCTAAAAGAAATAATAATGGAAAATTCTAAGTTAAAATCTAGCTTAAAATCTAAAGTGATCAAACCTCAGGTCCTTAGATCTTAGATCTTAGACTTAGATCTTCAATTTGAATTAAATCATCTCCAATTGAAATTCTTTAAATGATTGATTGTTTAATCTTTTAAAACCTTCCATATGGGTATAGGATGATTCAATCTATAAGATAATGAAATTATCTTAAAGATGGAATATAAATCTTAGATTCTCAAGTTCTTAATTGATTATTTTATCTTATAATCAGTAGAATAACCCTTCAATAAGTTCTTAGTTCCTAGATCTTTCAGCTTATAGGGTCCTTTACCTTTAATTTGGGTAATAAATATGAACTCAAAATTGGGGTTTAAGTTCTAAATCCTTAAATCTTGATTCACTTAATCAAAATTTGGGGTAAGAGAGTAAAATATTAATAAATTAGGTCATTGATTTACTTACTTAAACCATATAGTCGTCACATGATTTTGGATTAGAACTTGTTAAGTTATAATATTAACTTTAGGGACGTAAATCTGAGCTTCTACTCGATAGCTGGATATTGAAGATCCTAAACTTGTACCTTCTCAGAGTATTTAGATTTGGTAATTATATAACACCAGATATCACATAAGTCTAGATTAAGTCTCTTTCTTACTTTGACTAGATTGCTTTGTATACCTTGGATATTGAGCCTTATTCCTTGAGCATAATAGGAGAACTTAGGATATGGAGGATACATCCTAAGTTAGTATTTGAATTGCATATCATTCAGTTTTGCCTTATTTGTAATTAGTAGAATATGTCCTAGCTTAGTCTGCCTCTTCAGTAGTAGTATTGTATAGACTGGACTCAGACCTAGCATATTTGGATGGCTAGGCTGGGGATTGATTGATTGATATTGGAGGCCCTGGATGGCCTATTGGCTGGTATGGCAGTACTATATCTTAGGCTTATTGCTACTTTAGCTGGATTATTTAGTATTGTTTTCTATTTTGCTTTGCCATATGCTTCAGTGGCCTTATTTTCAGTACTTGCTCGCTTTGCCACATGTCTCAGTGGCTTTACATTTCATAGATTTCTTGGATTTTTTCCACATGTCTCAGTGGCTTTTCTTTTCTTTTTCTTAACTAGCACGTTGTATGTATACTCGTATGATTTACTTATATGTATTTTGGCAAATTTAGGATTCTAGAATTGCATGTTTTTAGTACTTGTGTTCCTTTTATATATTCAGCATGTGTTAATATGATCATAAGCATGTTAGGGTCAGAATTGTATGGAAGTTGTTGTTTCTCTTTAGCTTTTAGCCTCACCTTATTTATTTTGCATTGTATGGTCTTCAGACTAGTTGTTAGCTATCAATGGATAGTTTATAGTTACCCATTTCTTTTGTAGCTTGTTGCACTTATTACTGCTTGCATGTTTAGTTAATTTAAATGTGATATCTTTAAAATATTCAGTTCACTAAAATAGCCTAAAATGTACTTAGACGATTGTCTAACTGTAACCTTTTTGTTTTGTTGGTTGGGGCCTTGGTATTTATGATACCGACAAATGTCAAATTCAGAAGTGTTCGTGGGCAGTGTCACAGAAGAGGAGCAGGTTCAGGAGGAGGATCATGCTGCTGCTGCTTAGTTAGATATCACATTTTATTTCAGTGAGATTGAGAGATATTTTCTTTCTCTTTAAAAATTCAGTTTGTAATAATTAATTTTGGATGTATTTTATTTTTGTATTTTGATGAGTTACTATATTGCTTCCTTTCTCTTTCTGTTATGTATGCTTGTGGATGTTACCTTACTGTTGTTGCTTCTGCCTCTTTGATACTCATACATATATGTTGATGAATGTTATAGCACTTGGTGACAAGTCCTTGGCTTAAGGCAGGTTGGGTTTACCTAACTTTACTTAAGTTGGGGATTTACCATAGTTTGAGCACCGTACTTCCTTGTTATCAGTACGAGGGCCCCACAGTTACTTTCCAGGATTTATCGAACTACAGAGAATTGGTTATTTTGTTACTAATGTCTATCTATTCTCACTAATGTTTAAGTTATGATTTAATTGATGAGTTGGTCCTAGACTTAGCACAGTAACTACTAAATGAAGATAAGTCAGATAAAAGAGAGAGGAGAGTTAGGGTTATTCTACATATGATGAAACATTACTAATGTACTTTTGATTTCTTAAGCTTTGTCTTTCATTTATATTTTATTTATCAAGTGCATATTAATCACCTTGAGATTTTATCTCAAAGTCTCACAAGTTCAAATCTTGTGCACAAAATGAACAAACATTTGGTTTTACTTTGGCACAAAGATTCTTATAAGATTTTAAGTTTTAGATTTTCATCTTATCTCTTAATCAAGGAGATTATGATTATTTATGTTTTAAGATCTTATAAGTATTGATTCCACTACGAGCATCACTTGCATCCCACATAGTTGAGATTAGGGATTAATATATTGGGCTCAATGACCATGTCACTTAGTTCATGAGCACTCAACCATTTCTTTCTTTACCTCAATTATGTTGAGCTAAGGAGCTCATTTAGTGAGTCTTAACATCACATGCATCAACATTTTGATTGAGCTTAGGTTTAGGTGCATTAAGCTCAAGAACTTTGTCACATAGTTCTAAGCTCTCATGCACTCATAAGCCTAGCATCCAACCTAAGGTGAGCTATGGAGCACAAGACAATTTAATTCTTGAAATTATTAGTTCATTTCCTTTTATCCACATTCAAGACCAAATAATAAAAAACATATTTCATTAAGTCCTTTACAATTTAATTTCGCTTGAGGAAAACTTCATATATTAATAATAACACATACACATGAGAATTCCCCAACCCTCCCCAAGGGAGATTTAGCTACTCATTACAAAGGAAGTGAAGAAAAACACATACACGGATAAAGAGCCTTTCATGATCAACTAAAAAAAGAAAATACAAGAGTAAGGTTTAGAAGATACTAGGAACATTCCTTGGAAGTTCTCTAGATTTCTTCTTCTCCTTCTTCAAGCTCCTCCCTTAAGTCGCTAGTGCTGCCTTCTTTCTTCTCCTCCTTAGCTAGAGCTTGCCTTGCCACCCTTAAGGAGTTCCTCACTTCTCCTTATGCACTCCTCCTCTTTACTTAGTGTTTTGAGCAAAATTGTGAACACTCCTCTAGTCAAGAAGAGGTGTATTTATAGGAGAGGGGCTGCATACTCCTTCATCCTCTCCAAAACCAGCAATTTGATAAAAAAATCTAAAGTAATGATGGCAAATCCCAAATTAAAGATGAAGTGACCAATATCCTTCTTTATTTATCCTTCTTATCAAATCAAGAGACCATCTTCCATTGAAAATCGAAGCTACTACAGTGAATGATGGTTGGGGACAAGATGCAGGATGGGGGTCTTGTCTCAGCCGCAATAAATGCATATAACTAGCAAAACTGGCGGTGGCCGCTGCAGCGCGCTGTGGCGCGCAGTGGAGTAAGCAAATAAGCTAAGTCTCTCACTGTCGCGCGCTACCGCATCCACAATTAGCAAAATTACCCGCTGCATAGCGCTATAGCAGTTTCTTTTTGCAAGTCGTACCGCTGCAGCGCACTGTAGCGAGAGCGTTTCGCAAAATGCTCCGCTGCAGCGCGCTGTAGCGGCTCAATTTACAAAATGACCCATTGCAGCACGCTATCGCGCCTGTGGTTCGCAAATGGATCCGCTGCAGCGCGCTACTGCACCTGCGGTTCGCAAATGGACCCGTCGCAGTGCGCTATCGCTCCCGCGGTTCACAAATATATCTGCTGCAGCGCGCTACTGCGCCAGCGGTTCGCAAATTGACCCACTGCAGCACGCTATAGCGTCCCCATTTGCAAAAAGACCCGCTACAGCGCGCTAAAACCAAGGATTGATTCATTGAATAACCCTATTATTTGATGAATGAAATCTATCCTATGATCTAGCCCTAATCTCAGGAATAATCTTATTGTGAGGTGTTCAAATTCCTAAGTAAAAGACTTGGAGAAATTTTTGGGATTTTAACAAATTTGGCCTAATAGCCAATTTTACTCACTTAGAGGATTCTAATACAGTTTTAATACTTGTTTTATTGACTTAAAAGATAATCTCAGAATTAAAGATATGACAGACTGTAAATACACGTCTGCGCTTGCACGCAAGTGTACGTGGTCTGAAGTAATAAGTGGAAAGTGTGACTTTCCGGGAATTTATCGAACCACGGAGAATTGGTTGATTTGGCACTAAAGTATATCTATTCTCACTAATGTTTAAGCTATAGTTTATATTAGTTGGTTGGTCTAAAAATTAGCATGAAGATTCACTAAGTAAATAATAAGATTTAAAGAAAGAGGAGAGTTGGGCCCAACCCACATGCAATGATATAATACTTGTGTGGATTTGTTTCTCAAGCTTTATCATTTAGTTTAATTGAAATCAAGTGCACATTGTTGTCCTTTAGTCTAGCTCAAAGGCTTACAAGTTCAAATCTCGTGCACAAAATGAACTCACATTCGGTTCTACTTTAGCACAAAGATTCTTGTAAGATTCTTGAGAATTAAAGTTAATTCATTTTCTCCTTATTTAAGGAGAGTTTAAATTTTCTTAAATCTCAAGATCTCACAAGCATTAATTTTCCACTATGAGCATCACTTCGCATCTCATATAGTTAAGATGAGAGAATCACATGTTGGGCTCAATGACTATGTCACTTAGCTCATGAGCACTCAACACTTCATTTCTCAATCTCAATTATGTGGAGCTAAGGAGCTCAAATAGTGGGTCTTAGCATCACTTGCATCAATTCTTTGGTTGAGCTTAGATTGAGGTGCATTGAGCTCAAGATCCATCTCACATGGTTCTAAGCGTCCATGCACTCAAATCTAGCATCCCACCAAAGGTGAGCTAAGGAGCACAAGCTATTAGATCTTGGATTCTTTAGTTCTTTTCTTATAAACACATCAAGACTAATTTGATAGAAATTTCTTAGTAAAGCATTTAAATCATAATTACATCATGCTTGAGGGAAAATATTCACACAATAATATTATATCATGCAAAATGGGACTTCATCCCAACCCTCCCTAAGGGGGATTTAGCTACTCATTACACAAGAAAATAAGGAAAACACATACATAGCAAAAGACCCTTTCATGATTACTAAAAAGAAAATACAAGATTGAGTTTAGAAGATACTAGGAACGCTCCGTAGAAGTTCTCCGGGATTCTTCTTCTCTTTCTAATTACCTTCTCCTTAGGATACTAGTGCTGCCTTCTTCCTCTTCTCCCTTTGCAAAAAGCTTGCTTTGTCACCATTGGGGAGTTCTCTCTTCCTTTGGTTCTCCTCTTTACTTAGGCAATTCTTGCTAAAATTGTGAACCCTCCTCTAGTCAAGAGGAGGGGTATTTATAGGAGGGGGGGCTGCATGCTCCTCCTCATAAGCAACCAGATTTCTCCTTTAAAAATATTGATTTCATTATTGCATTAATTTTTAATTTAGGATGAGGTGACAAGAATCCCATTTTTTTTAGCCACACATCACCTCAAAGCTTTACAAAAATGGCTGCTGCAGGATATGGTGGCTGGAGACAACATTCAGGATAGAGGTCATCTCTCCAGCCGCATTAAATGCTATGACTGGAAAAAAATTCGGCGGGCCGCTACAGCGCGCTGTAGCACCCTGTAGTGTGCTGCTGCATGCCTTAGTTCCATGCAATTCTAGCCAAGTCCTTCGCTGTAGACCGTTGCAGCGCGCGACCGCGCGCTGTAGCGGGGAATTCTGCGAAAAACACTGTTCAATTAGTTCTTTTTCCCGATTGTATAGAGAAATATTATCACGGCCGACCGCTGCAGCACGCGACTGCGCGCTGGAGCGGGGAATTCCGCCAAAAATACTGTTCAATTAGTTGAGCAGCCCAAATTATTTAGCCAAGTCTTTTGCGATACACCGCTGCAGCGCGCGACCGCGCGCTGTAGCGGTGAATTCCGCATAAAACACTATTCAATTAGTTGAGCCCATTTAATAATCATAAATATTTCCGCGATACACCACTGCAGCGCGTGATCGCGCACTGTAGTGGTGAATTCCGCATAAAGCAATGTTCAATTAGTTGAGCCCCCATTTAATAATCATAAATATTTCCGCGATTCACCGCTGCAGCGCGCGACCGCGCGCTGTAGCGGTGAATTCCACGAAAAATACTATTCAATTAATTGGGGACCTGTTTAATATGGTTTAATTGTTTCCGCTGCAGCCCGCGGCGGCACGCGACCGCGTGCTGTGGCAGAATAATTTGTTATATTTTTATAAAATTGCCGAAATGCCCTAGAGCTCCTTTGGAATCTATTTCCTGAAAAAGATATAGAAATTTGATTTAGGAACAGCAAAAAATATCTTAAATAAATGAATTTTCCCCTTTATTTTAGATGTAATTTATGGATTCATCAAGATATAACCTAAATATTGGGCAAAATTGTCATTTTGCCCCTACTTAAGGGTCCAAAATACTACTTTTTTATTTAGGACTCCAAATTGGGATTTCTTACTATCAAATAATTTCTTACTATCTAATATAAAAATAGACAGTAAGTACACCAAATTTTGGATGAGAAATGGGTTCTATAGGTCCAAATTAAGGTTTTTAACCTAAGGAGCATTTTAGTAAATTGTACTTAATAAAATCTAAATTTTTATATAGTTTACTATTGGTTACTGTTCAAGGATTCTATAGAGTCCAAGAATACTAAATTCTAAGGTCTAATAAATTAGTTATAGCCATTTAAATTTCTAAGGGTAAATTGGTAATTTTCTAAGTTAAGAGGGGTCAAAAAGCTAACTCTTCCATTTGATAACCAAATTTAGCAACCTCAGTGGCTATAGCTTTCCTATATCACACTAAGTACTTTAACTAGGAGTATACCCAAATTGGACTTCAATTAGTCAAGTTAAAGACCTAAATTATGATTAGGGGTATTTTGGACATTTTTTATTTTTCTAGGGTTCAAGACCTAAATATTATTTTATATTATTATTGGCACTAAAATTCTAAGCTATCTAGAAATTTGCACAATATTAAGGTACAAAATTTCGAACTTAATTTTCACCTAAAATTTTATACAATGTCCACTAGAGTCCTAGTGACCTTAAAATGCGAAAACGGAGAAGTTTCGGCCATTTCAGCCAATTTTGGACACTTCTGAATTTTTCTGGTCTCTACAGAGCACTGTAGCGCCTTATTTTTGTAAGTCAGGCGCTATGGCGCACTGCAGCGCTTCTGGCACACTGCAGCGCTTCTGGCGCTGTAGTGCGCTACAGTGCTGCGGCCCGTTGCGGCTCGCTGTGGCGCGCTATGGTGCACTGCAGCGGTCCAACTTGCAAAAATATAGTTCAATTAATTTATTTTTCTGATTTTCTAAAGTTTTCTTAAAATGCCGCTACAACCTGCTCAACGCGCTATAGCGCGCTACAGCGGTCAAATTTGCGATTTGCTGTTTAATTATGTAATTAATGAATTTTATAAAAAAATTCTGAAATGGCGCTGCAACCCGCTGCAGCGCGCTATGGCGCGCTGGAGCCATCCATTTTGCAACTTTGGGCGCTGCAACGCTAGACAGTATTTTTGCCAGGTGCGAAACCCGTAAGGGCCTACTTTCGAGCTTAAATACTCTCAATCCAGAGCATTCCATGAGTGGTGCCATATATCAATGGAAAGGTCTTTTCGATACCTTTCCATTGACACCAAAATTAGCACAAATGGAGTATTTTAACTATACAATAAATGGTGATAAATATAGGGGTGTGCAGAACAAATGAAAAACATAGCAGTTTTCTTTCAAGAAATGTGATACTTTTAAGGGCCTTAATGGCTTCCATACATGCTCATGAGGTTCTAAGGATTCATCCAAGCATAATAGAGAAGCAAATGAGAACAAGGAGAGTGAGCAAATAGGTACCTTAGCCTTTATGAGAGCAAAAAGAGGACCTTTGCTTTCTTCAAGACCTTGGGGAGGAGCTATTTCTTTCAGCACAAGGGATCAATGGAGAAGGAAGAATGAGAAAATTTCAGCAATGATAAGAAGGGGCTATGCTTCTCCTTAATAAAGGAGAAGAAGAAGGATGGAGTAGGGGAGACTAGGCCATCATGAGCCTAGGGAGAGGGAGGAGTGGGGAGCCATCATAAAGGAGCCTAAGGGGGCATGGGGATGCCAACTATGGAAGGGAGGCTGACAGGAAGCAAATAAAAAAAATTGGGTAAACTGCAATTTTGGGACTGCATGATTACTTATTTTCTTTAATTATTTAAAAATTCAGATTTTTGAAACGTGCTTCGAAAATTCCCAAAAATTCACCCCTAGTTAATTTGGGGGTGAGAAATTCAACGACGAAGTCAAAATTCGATTTTGACGACTATTTAATTATCCTATTTTTCGGCGCATTTAATTATATTAAAATATTCACAAAAATCTGACGACTTCCAAATGCGTCCAAAACATCACCCCTAGCTAATTTGGGGGTGACAATCGCAACGGTGAAGTCAGATTTTAATTTTGAGGTCAAAATAAATATCTTAATTTTCTAACTAACTAAATATTAAAATATTCCAAAATAATCAATTGAGCTCTGAATTGCTCCAAATCTTCAAGGTTTGGTTCTAATGACTAGATGAACTTAATGGAATGATAATTAGGATATGATTGTGCTTAAATTAAGCTGGGTAATAACATTGAGTTATTACAATATCTTCTATTTTGAAATTAGCAAATTTGTTATTTCACTCGTTCTCCCACCAATACTCGACTTCTTCCTAAAATAGATGAGTCACTAAATGGATAGCTTCAGAGTTAGGGCACTTGATACTGGCCAGGTTCTTCTCAGCCATATTAAGCCAATTCACTGTGTCCATAGGATTCAGCGCTCCATTGAACGTAGGAGTTCTAAGGCAAAGAAAATTGTGCAGGATTCCATCACCAGTATAGTGTGACGATGATGAGAACCATAATAGGAGTGAGGTTGTTGCCTAACAGAGAGAATTAAAGCGTGAGTCTCTTGTGCCTGTTGCGCATTACTTTAAATTAGGGCCTTCACTAAACTAGCCATTAGATTAGACCCTTCATGTCCGCTAGACAACGAGACCGCATTTTTGATTGGAGTAGGAGCAGATGGAGAGCTAGGATTCATGACTATAAATGCAAGTATGAATTCAGAAACATAAAATTTTACTATAATTTCATTCATTTCTTTCTCAAAAGAGAAGATACTTGGATCCATAATCATATAACTCAGATGAAAGAAAATGACATAATAAGATCTCTAAAATTCTAGTTACAATATTCTACCCAAAAGGCAGTGCAGAATTCATCATATGTGACTATTTGGCTCCTCTGAGCTAATCTCCAATAAACCCAAAACCACCAATGACTTGCTGATCCCCTCAGTAGGATCTCTACGATCTCCAGATGATACTCCTCTGGACAGGCTATCTCACGAAGTACGGTAGTAACGCGATCCAACCATTCTCTGGCGAGTGCTGAAAGACTAGTGCCTCCAAAGGATGAGTTGATAAGGATTTTGTCTAGCACCTCAACTCCACGAGGTGACGCTCCCTTGATGACCCTTCCGTAGATCTGACCATCTCAGAGGTCATCTATCCAGTAGTCATCAAATCTTCTAAGGTAGAACCAAAAGGCTGACTGCGAGTATTCTATTCCTAAAATAGCTCAACTTAGAAGTACTACATTCATATTTTATTATTACTTTCAAAGTTTATTCAAGTACTAAGGTGTCCTTTTTATATTTAATAATTCATAGCTTCAATCAAATTATTATGTGCATTAAATTCCTAAGATTTCCTCATTCTAGACATAGTCAACCCTTTCATTTCTAAGATAACTCATTAACCTTTGGATGTTTGCTTTTCACTACACTTAGTAACTTGTGATCTTGACCTGATATAGAGAATAGATCATAAAGTAGACAGGAACCTGACACTTTATGATACTTCTCTAATACCAACTATAGCGCCCCGCCCGATCACCGCGCGCAATAAACAAGTATAATCAGATCGGTGGTGGAACGGTCCGCTACTCCGGAGGAGACATAACCCATATTCCTGAATAGGCTAACTAAAACTAGCCACACTGAAGGCTGCTGACTCGAACCCAAGAGTAGAGTCGAGAGCCAATACTTAAGATAATAGTAAGATACATATCTTAAGTATTATACTAATATGTACATTGGATTTTAAAAGGTAAACATGAATCCAATATACATTATCAATATATCAGCATTTTCAATATGCTGATCACATCACAATACTAAATATAGTAGTAATATGACAGAGTGCAGAAGCTAAAGCAAAACATTCAAATTATATTCATCATAAAATAGTAGTAGCACTCATCTCAGAAAAGAAAAGTAAAATATATCTAGAATTATTACAGACTGATTTGAAATTAGGCAAAAGTAAAGTTTATCTAAAATACTGAAAGCAAAAATAGTAAAGTAAAAGGTGGAAGACAAATTCACTAAGGCTCCATGTACTCCTCCTAGATCTCCTGCAAGTCCTCCTGCCTTGTCTCAGCAAGTTGCTCGGGATCTAGCAAATTTTTGAATCCCAAAAGTACTCTGTGTTAGACAATAAGTCTAACACTTCGCAACTAAACTAAGCAGTACTCAAATAAATGCAAGTAAATAGTAAAGTAAACAAAACTGTAGAAAATAAAGGTAAAGGCACTGAGTAACTGAACTGTAAAGACTGAACAAAGCTGAACCAAGATCTGAATACTAAAAGTAAGAGAAAACATCAAATACTTAGAAACCAATGTAAAAATATCCAATACTATACTATATTTCACTAGGATAATGCATCCAAATATGCCACAATGCAGTAAACCACAGATATGTAACAAAACTATCACTGAAAGGCTATGAGTTATATGATCCAATGTACACATACATCCAATTGGGAATGCAGTTTACTGTAAATCTGATGCATCCTAAAATTCTTCATTCAATGTATGCAACATTTTGTAACCCATAATTCATTACTAATACTCATACATCACCACAGGAATCATTTCTCATACTCATGCTCATGTTCATGCCCATGCTTCTATTCTATATGAGTAAAATCCAAAAATCTATAAATGCTTGAAATACTGATATTGAATTCAAAGCCTCCATTGTGCAGAATCCTGCTAAAAGGATTCTGACTCATAGCTTCTAGAACGGTGATTAGTTAAAATTGAGAATTTACTTATAAATCATTAGATGGGGAGATGGTATATACATATATAGCATACTTCCAAGAAGGGTAGTTTCTAACTCTTAGTTTGATTAAGCCACCCTAACAAAGTGACCTTCGATAGGAGGCATCACCTGATGGTGACTTGTATCTCAAGCTAAGCTATTAAAATACCCAAATCACAAGCACACTTAGTGTTCTAAGGAGGGTATCTATGGTCACATAGTTTGCTTGAAGCACACATATGGAAGCGATCTTTGATAGGAGGCATCACCCGATGGTGATTTTTATTCAAACAAGCTAATGATCTAAATTTCTTAAGCATAACACTCTTAGGATTCAATGATTTAGTCTAAGTGAGACTATGCCTGACTAAACTCGTAGAATAGAACACAAACATAATTTATACCAAGATGAATCAACCAATCCTGATTAATATTGGGATAACCCAGTATTATGGGTATACCCTACTATACCATCCAATAATCAAGGTTCAACAATTCTATTTATTCCACAAGGATTTATCAATACTATCAATTTTTATGCTAAATGGGTGAGTCCTACACAAGGCTCTAAGGGAAGTGATCAAGTATCACTCAATATAGATTCTACCACAATGAGAGGTGTCATTCTAAGTATCTTAGGTGATTCCTACCACGAGAGGTTGAGATCAACTTCTAAGGTTAGAGGATCATTTAAGATTCTATCTCAATAAATTTGCAAAGATTCTTCCTACCTCAATATATTATTAATTAAGGTGCTTAAATATTTCATATACGAGCTTAATAGTGAGATACTTGAGATCCCACGCTCTCACTTCTAATTATAGGTTTTGCTTATTATTTAGGTTTAGAGTGGTCAGATCAGATGATTAGATCGCCTGATCATATGATATTCTAAAATCATGGGGTCAAATCTAGGATATTGTTAGAGTTAGATAAGTTTATTAAATCAATACAATTTTATTAATCATCTTATGCTAATAGTCTTATTTAGGAGAAAATCAAGAATCCAAAGCTCAGATTCAGATTATTCAATCACATGGCTTATTTATTATCCTTATCATTTCTAGTTCAATGATTTAAGTCAATACCAAATTAGGTGCTTTATTGGAATAATGCTAATTATATTATCTTATAATCAAGCCATTTAACTAAGGTTTAAGAGTTTGGATCTTAATCAAGTGGAATAGTGTTTAACCTCCCCACTCTTACCTAATTAAGATCAAGTATTTAGTTATAGGTCAAGTGTCAAATCAATGGATTAAAGATGTACTATTGGTGGCAATCTTAAAGCTAGATCAAGTCTTAATAGCTTGATCAAAGTCTTAAGATTTCTTAAGTTTAATTAAGATGTTAAGTTCTTTAAATTTAGGTTTATTCAATTTATACATCATGAATTGGCATACATAGTTTCAATACATCTACCCCACTATTATGAAGCATATTAACAAAAAAATTCAGAAAAATAGTAAGTAATTAGTGCTAATTAAACCCTAAACCAATTCAAAAGGATTAGCATATAATCACAAATCTAGCCATCAGAATTTCATGCAACTTGGCACATAAGTTCTATTTAATCGTATAATTAATTAGAAATCAAGTTTGCTAAGATCCAATGATCAAAAATTCTAATTTTTACTAATCATCATTTAACAAGATTATGGCATAAGTTGAAATACATAAATCAGAAAATTAGACTACTTAGCACATTCATTTTACTGATCATAAGGAAACTAATGGCACCCTAAACATATAATTTGGATAAGTATAAATACTAATCAACCCTAATTAAGATTTAATATGATTAGGCAAAAATGGAAAATCAAATCATTAGATGTTCCATGTTATTTTATATTCTTATTCCTGAGTATTTTCTGATCAATTTGATATATAATATTATACGGTTTAGATTAGTCGATTAAGAGTTATTCAATTAATACATTCTGTATTTTTATTTAAATAAATCCCTATGATTGGATTAATCAGATTATTTTCCTTAAGGAAAATAATTCCAATTAATCAAATGTTAATTAACGGGCTCTGCCCATTAGCCAAACCACACGGGTCGACCGGGGCCTGAGGAACCCGAAACTATCGCACAATGCTGGTCGCGCGCTGACCCGACCCGCACTATGCCATCGTCCCTGCCTCAACCCCTCTCGGTAGAAACCGATTCGAGAAACTCTAGATGGTGAAATTCTCCATCTAGGGTGCATGCCCTGGCCTCGGGTCAATCGAGAATCGATCCCCCAGCCAAAACGCACCCATTGACACTTGAAGCCCCCTGTGATGTGGTACAGATCGGCTGGACCTTACTCACCTGAGGGCTCCCTTAGTGGAGCTAATGTGGGGAGACAATTCTCCCCACAGAGGCCATGCCAGACCCAGGGCTCAATCCCTACACCATCTGGGAGGTGAGACAGATCGAAACCTTTTAGTCTGAGGGCCTGAGGTGGGCTGGAACATCGGGGCCTTACTAGACCTGAGGCGTTTCTTAAGGACTTAGGCTAATCGATCAATTCAATCGATCGGGACTAGCTTAGGGCCTAATTACATTAGCAAAAAGTTTGAAATGATAATATGCATCAAGACAAATCAAATGGAAAGGAACTTGAGCCTCATTGACTCAAGGCTTGGAAACGGGGGGTACCTAGTTCGACGGTTGAGCTCGGGGCTACTGGCAGAAGGCAAGGCTGGCTCTAGCTGGGCTTCCAGACATTGCAAAGGATTTTGAACACCATGAGAGCCTACTATCAGCAGTTCAAGAGCTCCTGAGATCACCTAAGGAAGCTCAAATAAATGGCAATGGCGATGGGGCAACCGAGCTCAATTGATTAGCAATTATCAAATGGAGCAATGATGTGGCTATTTATAGCCTCAGCAAGGAGTGGGGGAAGTTTCCAGAGGGTTTGGCTCGGCTGGGGTGACTTGAGAAAGCGGGCCATGGTTGAGCTCTCGAATTTCCAATTCGAGCTTGGCCAGTCCACGAGTCCCGATTGGGGCACTTAGCCATAATAGGAGGATCCCCAATAGCTTGCTGAACTAGAGGCGTGAGTGGGGGACAGGCTAGGAAGCTGGCAGTACGAGGGATTTCCTCGGGCGGGCACGCAAGCGAGTGAGGATGAAGGTCCATAGTCATGGGAGGTTTCGAAGCCGTCTGATTGATCGAATAGAAAGGCGCGACAGTCCTGATCCTCCGGATCCTAACGGCCAAATCCGATTGAATTCGTGTCGTAAGATTCACAGTACATATCCAAAGGCAGATCCGCGGTTCCGCGGAATCTAATCCTAGTCGTCAGATTGATTGGGTGAATGGCAGATATGATGGAAGCACCCCTGTCGCGTGACCCGGGCTCTGCAGCGGATCGTCAAATCTTAGTCGTTTAATTAGTTTAAGGGTTATAAATGTAAATTTGAAAAGTTAGAGACCCTAAAGTGCAATTAACTCATTTTAATTAAATGTGAATTATAGCCTAAATGGTCTCCAAATTGCACCAAACTTTCTCCCATAGCTAATTTCGGGGTGAGGAATTCAAAAATTCAATCAGATTTTAATTTTGAGATCAATTATTTTAGGTCTAATATAGGGCATCTAGACTGATCAAAATGTCATATTGGACTTAGAGAAATCCAATTGACTTCAAATTTATACGATATACTTAATTTGATGTTATAAAGGCAATGGCATTAAAATTAATGATTACTTAGACTATAAATTAGCAGGGTAACAACCTATAGTTGTTACAAAGGATCTTGAAGACATTTTCTTAATGATGATATGTGGAACACATTATGAACAGCAACAAAGTCTTATGGCAGTTCAAGTTTATAAGCTGTTGACCTAATCTTCTTTATGATCTTGAATGGTCCAACATACCAAGGATTAAGTTTTCCTAAAACTCCAAAATGATAAATTCCTTTCATTGGACTGACTCTTAAGTATACTAAATCTTCTTCTTGGAATTCAAGAGGATGGTGACGGTTATCATGATATTTACTCTATCTATCTTGAGCTGTCCTGATTCTCTGTTGTATGAGCTTCACTTTCTTATTTATCTCTTCCACTAACTCTAAACCATAAAATTGAGTATCTCCTATTTCAGACCATGCTAGTATAGTGGAGCACTTCCTACCATATAAGGCTTCATACGATGCCATTTTAATGCTTGTCTAGAAATTGTTATTGTAAGCAAATTCCATTAAGGGAATGTGCTCTTCTCAAGATCCTGAAAAATTCAACATGCATAATCAAAAGAGATCTTCTAAAGCCTGATTAACTCTTTCTATTTGGCCATCAGTTTGTTGGTGAAATGTTGTACTCATGGCTAACGTAGTTCCTAAATCTTGATGTACAGCCTGCCAAAATTTTGAAGTTAAACGACTGTCTCTATCAGACATAATTATTTTGGGAATTCCATGCAATCTGACTATTTCTTTAATATAAAGTTTTGCTAACTTTTTCACAGAGTCAGTTTGACGGACAGGAATAAAATGTGCTGACTTAGTAAGACGGTTGACTATAACCCATACTACATTAGCTCCAAATCTTGCATGAGGTAAACCCATAACAAAATCCATAGAAATATCTGTCCATTTCCATTTTGAGATTTCTAGTGGATGCAGTAAACCACCTAGTTTTTGATGTTATGCTTTCACCAAAGAATGTACATGGCACTTTGCAACAAAATTTGCCACACTCCTCTTCATTCCCAGCCACTAGAATGATTGTTTCAAGTCTTGATACATCTTAGAGTTTTCGGGATGTATCTAATATCCTGAGCTGCGACCTTTAACCAAGATCTCCTTTTGCATGGATTTGGGAATCCAGAGGCGATCATCCATATAAATAGCACCTTTCTTGAAATTCAGTTCTGGGTGACGACCACTTTCTATTGCAACTTTAAGGTCTAAGTAGGCATCATCCTTCGTTTGAGTGATAGAAATGTCTCTATGTAAAGTAGGTTCTATATTATTCATATATATCATTATACTCATCAAGTCACCGCGAATTGGTGTAATATCCATCCTACAAAATTCATCCACTAACGTACTTTTTGAAATAATAGAATTAATAGTAGCATGACGACTTAAAGCATTAGCTACTACATTAGCTTTTCTCAGATGATACTGGATGTCCAAATCATAATCGCTAATCAATTCCAACCATCTTCTCTGTCTATAATTAAGTTCTCTTTGAGTAAAGATATATTTCAAACTTTGGTGATTCGTAAAGATGGAGCATTGAACTCCATACAGATAATGGCACTAGATCTTTAAGGTAAAAACTAATAATGCAAGTTCCAGATCATGGACAGTATAGTTTCTCTTATGAGGTTTAAGTTGATGATATGCGTATGCTATAACCTTTCCTTTCTGCATTAGAACATATCCTAAGATGATTCCTGAGGCATCTGTAAAGACTTGATAGTTGGAACCTTCTTTATGAAGAACTAATACGGGAGCAGAAGATAATGCATCTTTTAAAGTCTGAAATGCATTTTCACATTCTGTTGACCAAACAAACGGAACTGCCATCTAGATCAACTTTGTTATGGGAGAAGCAATTTGGGAGAAACCCTTAACAATTTAATTTAGATAATTAATATTATTAAAGATAATAATTAGTTTCATTTAATTAAATTAATATAATTTAATTAATTATAACAGTAAGTAATTAATTAGGTAAAATAAAGTAGTTAATAAATTAATTAGATATCAAATAATATCAAAATTAGATAAACAAATATTATTAAATTAATGTTCAATTAATTAGCATTAAAACAATAATTAATTTAATTAAAATTAATACAAGTTAATTATTAAACAGTAAAATTATTTAATTAGTTAATTATTAATTACAAAACTAATTTGATTAACATATATTATAATTAGCATTTTTCTTAATTATTAACAAATAATAAATAATTTATGATAAGTAATATTATTTGATTAATTAAATAGTAAATTTATTTAAATTGAATAAATGAATAATAAATTTAATTAAATTAAATTTTAAAGTTTAATAATTTTTTGTACAATGATCGAAACATAGTAAATATAGGTCTCATTTTACTCAGAAAAATAAAAGGAATCAAATGACGTAATTCAAAAATTCGTTTCGGGGTACGTATACATTGTGACATTTTAGGTCCTAAATAAACCCTCACAACTTTTAACATAATTATCCAAACATAGGCAATATGGGCCTTGAAATACTCAGGAGAACAGCCTCATTACTATAGAAGTACTAGTTTCCCTATTTGAAGCTTAGTTTAAAAAATGACATTTAGGAGCCTACCCTAAAATAACCAAAATGCCCCTAATCTTCAATTGACCATAACTTGGTCAATTAAACTCCAAATTCAAAAATTCAAAGTGCTAACTAGCATAGAATTTTAGTGTCATCTGAACCCTAGAAAATCAAAAATGACCAAAATACCCCTAATCCTAGTTAGGCCATAACTTGACCATTTAAAGTCCAAATTAGGTATACTCCCTGTCAAAGCACTTGATATACTATAGGGAAGCTATAGAAATTGAGTTTGCTGAAATTGGACTTTAAATGGAAAAGTTCAGTTTTTGTCCCCCGTTGACTAACAAAATTACTAACTTTCCCTTAGAAATTGCAATAGACATAACTTAGTCATTTGACCTCAGAATGTAGTATTCTTGGAGTCTATGGAATTCTTGAACAGCAACCAATAGTAAAATGCATAAAATTTTAGATTTCAATTAGGTGTAAATTACTAAAATTCCCCTTAGGTCAAAAACCTTAGTTTGGACCTATATAACCTATTTATTATCTGAATTGAGCGTACTTACTGTCTATCTTCATGTTAAACAATAAGGAATCATTTGGAAAAAATAAATTCCAATTTGGAACCCTAATTCAAAAAGTAGATTTTTGGACTTGCCCAAATTTTAGGTTAAGCATCTTTAACTCTTAAATTAGCTTCTAAAATAGTAAAACTAATGTTAGGACTCTAATAGAATCATTTAAGTAATCAAAATCAATAATCCAATCAACTTAGTAAAATTCCCTAAATTTTCCCTAAGTCCTTTCCTTAGGATCTTTTCACCTCACATTAGGGTTGTCCCTAAGACTAAAACTATATCATAGGTTAGATTTAATTCATTGAAAATTGGGGTTTTTCAATGAATGAATACTTGGTCTTATTATTTTCTATATTTTTTAATTTAATTTTGATTATTTTATCTTTCAACCTTAGATTTAGGATAGGAGAATTATCCTATTAAGTTTAACTTTGCTTAATAGAATTGCCCTAATTATTAGTTCACACTTAGATTGAAACCTAGATCTTAAGTCTTACCTTTTTGGATTATGTGATCAAGCCCAATCTCGTGGTGTTTAATCCATAATCTATAGTTTAGTAGATCTTAATCAAATCTTAGATAGAATGTCTAAACTCATCTAATTAGGACATTGTGATTCTTTTCTTACACCTGTAGTCATTCTTGATTAAATTGGATTAGAACCTGATCAGTTCTAATCCTTTTAACTTATAAGGTCGTGCTTCTAAGTCACACTCAATAGTAATAATTAGAGATCCTGAACTTGTGTAACTTGGAATAGTTAGAATGGTTAAATTAGATAATAAATGATATCACAATATTTAGTAAAGTCCCTTGCTTATCATTTGATGTTGTGCTACACATTCCTTGAATTTTGTGCTTATTTTCCTTAAACATGTCATATAAAAAAATATTATTGCATGAAAATAAAAACTTAGAATATTAGAAAAATATTAGCATTTGGGTTCAGTTCATGGTGGATTATCGTGCACATTACTCTAATGGACAAGGGTAATGAGAGATTAGAATGCTTAACATTACTCATTGAGAAGTGTGTGTTAAGCTTAGAACCCGCTCAGTCTTGCAGACGTGCTTGACTCCTCAGCTATTTCTGAAATTGTCCACAGAAATAAAAGTAAAATAACTAAAACATTTTTGCATGTGCTAATACTGCCTCTCAGTTCAGTTGTATATATTTTATGCCTATGCCTCTTTGTTGACGCTAGGAGAAAATTTTCTGTATACAATTCTGCCTATGCCTCCTTGTTGATGCTAGGAGAATTATAATTTTTATCATCTTAGCCTCCTTGTTGATGATAAGAATTTTTTTGATTTCAGTAGGCTAGATGTATCCCTCTTCTATATGACATTTAATACACAATGGTTTTATTTACAGTACTTTCTGATTTCAATTATAATTTCAGATCACTTTACTTCAATCAATTATTCCACTTGCCTTACTTAGATATTTTAGGATGCTAGACTTGTTGTTGCTTACTTATATGTACCACAATTGGATTTATCATTTTCAATTTGCATATGTTGTATGATCATCAGTATGTTTAGGTTTAGACTTTTCTTTCAATATTTTTACTTACTGTATTACATATGTATGCCCTACCATGTTTAGTTTACTTGAGATGTGCTTTCACCTCAATTCTTGCATAGTTATAAATACTATATTTATAACTTATCCTATCTTCCTTTTATGCTTACTTGCTCCTATATTAAATAGATATTTTATTTTGTTTAGAGTAAAATAATGATATTAATAAATGCTTAATAAAATACTTGCCTAAAATATATTTAAACATTTTGTCTAATAAAATTTTTCTTTATTGGCTGGGGCCCTGGTATTGTATGAAGACCCACTTAAGTAGTAATAAGTGAAACTCTCAAACATCGAGGCACCTTTTCAGATAACGATGGAGTTCCTGATAAGAACTCCAAAGTTAAGAGTGCTCAAGTGGGAGCACTCCCAAGATGGGTGACCTATTAGAAAGTTATCTTCTGAGGGCAAAACCGAGAGGCATTTCAGGCCAAAGCAGACAATATCTTAGTGTTAAGAGTTTGAGCTGTTACACATTGTGAAACTGATAATATTAGATCTTGAGCAATTTGAGGATCCAGTGCCTGAGGAGGAGCCTTACATTAAGGAGGTACAGCAGCTTGGGGCAAAAGACATTTAGTATCATATATCTTTGTGAGGATGAGAGTCTTTTTATTTATTTTCAATCTTTTAAACTTTAATTAAAATGTTATAATAATATAGGTACTCGTGTGTGGCGACCGGGGATCGAAGTTCGAGAGTCTTTAAAGAACAATTCATCACAATATAAACATATACATTTTTATAAACAAAAAGGACATGAAATAATAATAGTTCACAGTCCAATTATACATAGAGCCAAAATATATATATGAAAATTCACAGTTTATGTTTTACAAAATAAAATATTTAAATTCTTCTGCTTCTTTATTTCTTCTCTTTTTTAATTGGCAGATCTTCTAAATTTTAATTATCAAAACCTGAAAAATTCAGTTACCAGTCAGGTAGGAGTACGTAAATTGTCCTTATAAGAATAAATCTAGCATCCTATAATATGCATGAATCAAGTATGAAAATGACTGAAAATCTGCAAAAAGTGTAAAACAATTTTCCAAATTCAATTTCTGCCCTGCAAGTTAGCTGTGAAAATCAATATATATGAACAGCATGAAATAAATTTTATTAAAAGTATTTGTAACAATAAGTCGAGTTCGTAGACTCCTGAGCCCAAATGGGTAAACCCATAGGCATAACCTGTAGGAAGCTTATCTCGCCACCCGTCAGTAGCTTACTCAAAATAAGAACTGATGGTGTGTCTTTCCTCTGGATTTGCCTACTTCCTACAAGAGGCTAAATCCCTCCATATAACTCCCAGGGGCTGCCAGCAGGCCCAATATGTACAAATTTTAGTGTTGCGTTCCACCCTCCAAAAACATACACCACAAAATATATATATATACTGTGTTTCATTCTTTTTGTTACATGCTATTTGATATAAATCTTTTGCAGATAAAAAATACGGTAAGCAGTGTAAATAATACTCAAATGGAAAATGGCTCAAAGATAAGAATACTGAAATGAGACTTATAAGTAAATTTGCGTACCTAACTGTTTTGATTCAAAATTAACTAATTCAATTTCTTTGATTTGCCAAAAATAATTAAATTTATTATTTTAATGCTTCATGATTTTAATATGATTTATAATGAACATTTGAATATTTGATGTATTTATTAAGTTATTTAATTATTATGCCTTATAAGGTTAAATTGGGAATTTGACCTTATAAGGGCATTTTAGTAATTTTACCCTTAGTGAAATATAAAATTTATATTAATTTATTGTAGATTATGTCCTAAGGTTTCTATAGAGTCAAAAATTATCAAATTCTGATATGAATTGGCTAAGTTATTGCCAATATAATTTCTAGGTTTAATAATTAGGGTTTTAATATGATTAGTGAGTGATTGAATTTAGTCATAAAATTATTAAACTAATTATACATTTAGGTTCTAATTTACTTTATGAGTCATTTAAAACTAAAATTACTTAATTTGGATGAGTAGTTTTGCTAATATTCACTAATCAGTTTTTTTAGAGTTAATTAGGAGATCTAACTATTGGATCCTAAATATTTTTGCAGTTTACTGTAAATTAGGATTTTTTGATCTGAATAGATATTTGGATCACCTAATTTGGAGCTAAATTGACTTACTTAGGGCTATTTGAAGTTGTTAGGGTTAAAGGCTTAATTAGGGTTAAGTCCTAATTATGATTAGTTTAAATTTAATCCAAACAGCAAAATTAATACTACTAAAATATTCTTTAGGGTTTTTTGAGTATTTTGAGACCCATATTTGATATGTTTGGGTAAGTATACTTAAAGTTATGGTAATCTAAGTTTTGCATTATTTTTTGTAATTATTTAAATTTTCAAAAATATCATTATGTAAAATATTACTCCTACTGAAATTTGGATAGCACTAAAATATTTCTTAATTTTTGCTGATTAATTTAATATATTTAATTGTATTAATTGGATGTGTATTTTATGAAATATGGATACTTAAAGTTTTGATATTAATTTAATTAAATTATATTAATGACTTTATATATATATATATATATATATATATATTTATTTATTTATTTAATTATTTATTTATTTTACTATTTTAAAATTCTTATTATTTAATAATACTTAGTGCATTAATTTGTTTCTAAATTAATTATTTTATTTATGAAATTTTCTATTATTATTATTTATGTATAAATTGTTATTTATTATTTACTTTTATTTTATCTATTTATTATATTTATTAAAATGTTATTTATTAATCTAATAATATTATATTTTCTGATTATTATTTATTTAAAATAATTAATATTAATTTAATATTTAATTATTATGTTATATTAATCATTAATTTATCTATTTGTATATTTATTTATCTATTTATTGTATTTTACTTTATATTGATTATTAAAATTTCTGTTATTTATTAAAGTATATATTATATATATATACATATATATTTATATATATTTAGATTTTTATAAATATTATCTGTATTATTTTGATTTCTTTTTCTGCAGGTGGGGTCCACTACTCGAGTATCGACAGCAGTAGGTTCTAGAAGATCCATGTGGCGCTTTGTTACTGGCCCAGATAGCCCACGTGGGTCCCACTGCCTGGCGTAGAGGAGACTGGCGCGGGCCCCACCAGCTATATGTGGCGTCTTCTTATATGCGCGGCGGCTGGTGTGGGTCCCGCATAATTAAATGTTTAAGTTTTAACAGAGGCGGGTCGGGCCCGGGTCGACCTGGCCCGACCCAAAAAAATCCTTTCTTCTTCCTCCATTCGCGACTTCACCGTGCAACGACAGCTAGGGCATCAAAATCGCCGGCCTTAACCTTGACGACATGGATTGGTTCATATGTCGATCGAAAGGTCTTGAAGTGACCTTTCGATCAGTACCTAGATCACAGTCGGAGGAGACTCATAGCTCCGGCAATAGCTAACCCTAGGGAGTTCTATCGGCATGAACTTAATAACGAAAACAACTGTATATGATTTGCTAAATTGTCTTGATCGAAACAGATTATTGATGATCAGATCCGACCAAATCTTAATCTATATTATGAAATAGGTATACGAATTGAAAAATGTAATATTGAATGTTTAGGTTAAGAGATCAGGTACCTCAAATGGACGGCTATGAAAACTGTATTTCGATCGAAAAGCTTCAGACTTTGAAATGGAAACCGAGTGAAGTAGAGGTCCTAATGCTCTTATACAAGTCCTAAAACAGTGGCTAAGAGCGGCGAACCTCATCCGGATTGATGTGGGCGATGCTGGCCTTCGCGAGGTAAGCCGCATGTCTGCCGTTCGCGACACGCGTTGGAGCTTGACAGGGACGAAGCGGGGATCGTCTGATCCCCGATCGAACGGCTTAGGAAGACCGTTACATCCGAACGGCGCTAATAGATTTTTAGGAGGATGGTGTTAAAAATGTGACGGCACCGTTAGGATTTAATTAAATAAATAATTATTTAATTTATTTTAATCAATTTAATTAATTAAACTTAACTTAATAATTATTTTCCAAAAAATTTCAAAATATCAATCATAGCTAATTGAGGGCTTCTGAACACAATGGTGCATTCAGTTTTTCGATCCGACGAGTATTTAATTACTCGAATTTTCGGGTACTTAAATAATATTAAAATATTCGTCGAAAATTTAACGACTTCCAAATGCATCCAAAACTTTATCCCTAGCTAATTTGGAGGTGGTGAATGCAATGGCGATATCAGATTTTTCAATCTGAGGTCAAAATTATTTAAATATTAATAAATAATTGGAAATGAGATTTTTGGTATTTTACATCGTGACTGTGTTTACTTTTTTCACATTATTATTTATTGAGCTATAGTATTATTTCTTACTTGATGTATGGTGAATGGATATAATATTTACTTCATATTATTTTCACACTCTATGTATGTATAGACTTAGTGACTGATTTTCATATTCATTATGTGACCTGCTGGGAAGTTATCTTCTGAGGATAAAACTGTGATGCATTTCAGGCCAAAGCGGACAGTACCTTGGTGTTAAGAGTTTGGGCTGTTACACATTGTGAAACCGATAATATCAGATCTTGAGCAATTTGAGAATCCAATGCCTAAGGAGGAGCCTTACCTTAAGGAGGCGCAACAGCTTGGAGTAGAAGACATTTAGTATCATTTTTATATCTTGGTGAGGATGAGAGTCTTTTTATTTATTTTCAGTCTTTTAAACTTTAATTAAAATATTATAATAATATAGGTACTCGTGACTGTGTTTACTTTCGGCACGTTATTATTTACTAAGCTATAGTATTGTTTCTTACTTGATGTATGGTGAATGGATATATTATTTACTTCATATTACTTCTGCACTCTGTATGTATGTATAGACTTAATGACTGATCTTTATATTCATTCTATGCATATCCTTCCCTTATTAGTGGATTGTGGATCTTATATAATCCAATGATAAGTGAGAGATTTATTAGAAGTGGCACCACCCCTTGGGTCCATGGGACCAGGGATGGGGCACCACATTGTTATTATCTTCAGTTGCTTAAATTAAAGTAAGATTGTAGACCCTGGCTGTTCCAGCATGTCTATTATTTATGACTTGGATCTTTATTTGGCTTTGATCGAAGGGTTGAGAGGTAGTTGTCTAAACTTTGGAAGGAGCCTGGTTCTCTTTGGCTGGAGGTGGCATCAAGGCCATCCTTGGCTCCCTCTTATTCAAAGGAGTGGCTCTAAATACTTGATTTTGATGTGAACAATTAATTATAACTCCATAAATTATTTTAAAGGCATTACATTGCTCATATCGGTGAACCTGGGGACCACAAGTAAAACATCGATGGTCAAAATGATAACACTTCCCATAAGGATGGGGCCTTCGACATCCTGTGTTTTGCTCAGCAGATTCATTAGCTTCCATCTGATATGCCCTCCCTTGGTTGGGACGGTGGCACTTGAAACTTTCATAGCGATGGGATGGGGTGAATGCTTTTCTCTTAAACTCTTTTATTGATTGGTGATGCCCTACCACCCTTGCTGTTTCTACTAACTTCTCAAAGTTGGTTAGTTGGAATTGGACGACGTGATCTTTGATGGATTCACGTAATCCACTTTGGAAATGGTAGCATTTGTCTTCTTCAGTAAGTGCTAAATTTAGCGTGAAATGAACTAGTCTTCTGAATTCTGCTATATAATCTACCACAGATCGGCTACCTTGAGTTAACTTTAATAGGGAATCACCGATAATGTTCTTTGACGATGGGGTACGAAGGCTTCCTTGAAGACTTCTACAAACCAATCCCACTCTATGTCTTCTAATTCATACTCTTCAAAATGGGTTTCTCGTATATTCTCCCACCAGTGTTCAGCTTCATCTTGAAGCAGATGTGTGGCTAAATGTACGGTCTAGTAATTTGGACATCTAAGACTTACCAAAATTTTCTCTATCATTTTTAACCAAGCCATTGTATCTATTGGAGATAATGTTCTGTCAAATGTAGGTGGCCTCAATCTTAAGAAGCTATGTAGCATTCCATCACTAGATGATCAGTTAGGGTTGAATGAATGTGCAACTAGTGATGCTGAGGATGTGCTGGCATTAACATATGGTAAGGCAAATACCAGCCTTTGAATGGCTAAAGCCTGTTGGTTCAAAGTATTCATCATGCTTCTAATAGAAACTAATTCATCTGCATTGTTGTTGTTGGATGCCACAACAGTATTGATTGGGGGATCACTAGCAGAAGGAGCGGCATTGACTAGAGTGTTATTAGGGTAAGCATCGAGATTCATTTTCTAAAAATAAAATTGAGCATTCTTAGTCTTATGAAAAGAACTAGAACATTACCAGCATTTTATTATTCTTTAAAAAATGAAGTTATTACAAATCAAGAAAATATAGAATAGATCTTTATCATAATAAAGATCTTAGCCTATATACTTAGTAGAAGAAGCTACACAAACATCTTCATAAGTGAGCTTGTGACGCTCTCTTCGAAGTTCCTTGGATAAGTACTTATATGTATTATCCACCATTCTCTTGCATAATCTCGTAGGAGGCATAACACTATATCTATTTTAATGTTATCTGGCCATTCCATTATATTGAAAATACAATCCACCCTCGCAAGCCATTCTTTAGTTAGATTGGGAAAGTCTAGTCCTCGATAGTTGCCCTCCTTTAGCACCGTGTTTAATACCAACATACCTTCGTCAGACACTCCTTCTATATGACTTCCATGTTTTTGACTTATTTGGAATTCATATTTCCAAATACCTCGAATTCTTTTAAGTAAACCATGAATGACATACTTATATGTCTCTTATACCTATAATTTATCATTAAATTTATTTAATTTATTTGAGCTGTGTATAATTATTTAAATGTTTATACTTTAGTATTCTTTATAAATTTCTCATCTTTTACTATATTCTGAGTTATAATCATAATGATATGGATGTTGTTTCAAGTATTCATTTAGTGATGAAGTGGCTGAAGAATAATCCATTATGTAGAGAGGAATGTAAATTCCAATCTGACGCCTTATGGAATTCTCTGATACCAACTGTGGCAGCCCTGCCCTACCGTGGTCTTGTTAACTCTTAAGTTAACATGATTACGGTGGAGGGGCCTCCAAATGATAATGTCCTTACTTATGAATAGATTAGGCACACATCCTAACCCATTATAATTAAGGAGTTTGTCATTTAAGAACTATTTTTACTAAATAACAAGTACATGAAAATACAGTGCGGAAGCAAAATAATAAATATCCATTCATTACAATATGAGAAACTAAATATTCAACTCAGAATAAGTAAGGCTGTAAGAAGCAAAGTTTAACCTGTATTATTATAATATGAATTAAGAAGTTTAAGCATAAATGAAAATAAATAAGCTACTCATCCTCATAATGCAGAAAGAAAGCAATGAAACACTAAGACTCTTCAGTCACATGCTCCTCCTCCAAGGGCAGATCTCCAGAAGGCTCCACAACCTCAAATAGCTCAGAGTCCACCATTGTCAGTTTCACAATGATATGGCCCCAGCCAACAAAAGAGAAAATCTTATTAGACAAAATATCTGAGTAAATTTTAGGCTGCAATTTTATTAAGTTATTTAGATATCACCATTTAAAACTCAACTAAGCACAATATAGGAGCATAAAAGCATGTAAAAAGAACAGGAAATTATAAACAATAAGTTTATAGCTTAAACAAAAGAGGAAGTAAACACATACCTCCAACTTTAGCTGCAATAAGATTAGGTATACAATAAAGACTAAATACTAATATAACTCAAAAAAAATTATCATAAACATGCTGATGATCAATATAAATTCATGCTAATCGACATAAAGTAAAAGAATATGTGAATTAATTAATTTACTGAAAGCAAGACTAACATCATATGTATATAAGTAGAGAACAAGACTAGCATCCTATAAATAAAATAAGCTAATAAATGCAGTAAGATAGTAAATAAGAAAGTACTGAAATATAAAAAAGTAAACTGAAAATAGAAATTATGAAACTAAAAACTGCTATGGCTAAACAAGCCAATTTAACTGAAAGTAAACAACAATCTTACTTAGCCTGATGGGCTAAGGTAGAGGCTCAAACTTTAAGTAGAAATGTACCTAAATTAGTATTGCCAAAAAGGGAATTGGATATAAAGTCTAACAGATACCATCCTAGCCTATCATAGGTCTAGGCTTAGTTAGACTTGCTTTAGATAGACAAATACCATCCTAGCCAATCATAGGCCTAGGCTTGGCCTATACTAAAGTATTGGCATGGAACTGAAAAGGGCATACTAATTAGGCTACATTCTAAATAACCATAAATCTTTAAAACCAAAACATTGATAAAAACAAATGCCAATGCCATTTATGCAAATCAAGTTTGTCATGAGATACTCTTCAAATATCCTATATCCAATTTATGTGACCAAAGTATAAAGCTCAATTTCAAGGAAAGCAAAGCATCATTGTCAAAGTAAGTAAGAGACTTTACTATGACACAGGTGATATCCATTGTTGTCTAATTTATTCATTCTATCTACTCTAAGTTACACAAGTTCAGGATCTCCAATTCCTACTATCGAGTGTAATTCAGATTCACAACCTTAAGAGTTGAAAATAATTAGGACTAGCTAGGTCCTAATTATAAATAAATTAATGTCGACTACAAGTTTGAATAAATTAATCGACCTAGTTTGCTTGTTTAAGCAACTCAAACCATCTTGATTAGCCAAATCAAGATGAAAGGATTAAGAATTAAACTCTAAATATTAGGGTTTAATTACTTAATCCAAATGGTGATTCTAAGGAACTAGGTTTTACCACCCAATCTTACAGATTAAGATTTAAGGTAAATCCTATTAAGTAAAGTCACACTTAATAGGATGAATCTCTATTCTTAAGTTTAAGATTAAGAGATCAAATAATTATTAATAAACTATGAAAATCTATAAGCTAGTAAAACCAATATTTTATTTATTGGGTAACCCAATTTACTCAATAGATGAATTCTAATCTAAGTACTAGTCTTAACTCCTAAGAAAAAACTTAAGGGACTAAGATGAACACTCCAGCTCCAATCATAACTAATTTTATAAGCAAGATTAAGGATAGATTAAGGAGGTTCAAAGAAAAGGTATGATGTGAGATGAATCTCACATCATACAGCTAAACAATTTTATTTAGAATTTCACTAAATAAGAATTTAAGGTTTTGATTAAAACTAAATTTATGGCTTAAATTAATGGGATTAAAATTAGAATTACTTTATTTACTGATTTTAGGGATTAAAACATGAAATTAAGGATTAAAAATACTCAACTTTAAATTTGGGCAAAATAATCATTTTGCCCCTCCTTAAGGGTCTAAAATCTATTTTTTGATTTAATGTATTAAATTATAAATTTTTTAGTGGAAAGTGATTATTTACTGTCTAATATGAGAATAGACAGTAAGTACATCAAATTTGGATAATTATTAAGCCTTATGAGATCAAATTAAGAAATTTAACTCATAGGGGCAATTTAGTAATTTCACTTAATGAAATCTAGTTTTTCTATTAATTTATTAAAGCTTACTGTCTAAAGATTCCATATAATCTAAAATTACTAAATTCTGATAAGAAATAGCCAAGTTATGGCCAAAATAAGTTTTATGGCTAATTATGTGAATTATGGTTTCATAAATGGAGTCAAAAACCTAATTTTTCCATTTGAAGTCTAAATTCAGTAAATTCAGCAGCTACAACTTTTTTATAACCCACTGATTACTTTAACTGAGTGTAAACCCCATTTGAACCTCATTTAGTTAAGTCTTGGCTTAATTAAGGTTTAAGTAATTAGTGAGTGATTAGTGAAAGTAATCACAGAATAACTAAACTAACCACATCGCTAGGTTCTACTATACTCTATGGGTAATCAAAAACTGAAATTAATTAATTTGGATTATTAATTATGCTAATATTCACTAATCAAGTTTTAAAGTGATTAGGATTGATTAAGAGATTTAACCATTGGATCTTAAATATTTTGTAGTTTATTATTTATTAGATCTTCTTGATCAAAATGGTATATTGGAATACCTAATTTGGAGCTCAATTGACCAATTATGGTCAATTGAAGTTCTAAGGTTAATTAGGATTGTAATCCAAATAGAGAAATGAATACTATTAGGTTAATATAAAGGCTTTTATTATTATTTTAAGACCCATATTGCCTATATTTGAATAAGTGTGTGAAAAGTTAAGAGCCATGGAAGGTTAAAGTTTGGGTCAAAAAGTGATTAGGCTAAATATTACCCAAATAGAGAAATTAGCCCTACTAGAATATTCCTGAGAGTTTGTTGATTAAAATGAGACCTATATTGGATATGTTTAGGTGAGTGTGTACAAAGTTATAGCTAATTGAACATTTATAGAATTTTTGCAATTATTTAATACCCTAAAATGTCATTATATAAAATATTGATCTTACTGGAAATTAAATGGCATCATAATATTTCTCTAATTTTGCTGATTAAAATGATATATTTATTTACATTACTTGGACTTGTATTTTGCATGTTGTTGTTGCCTAAAGTTTGGAATTAATTGAATTTAATTAATTATATAAATATTAATTTACTGTTTAATTAATTAATCCATTTGATTAATTAATACATCTGTTATTATTAATTATTAGTATTCACTTTCTATTTGTATACATGTATATATATATATATATGTATATCTTAATATATATATTATAAGTATTATATATTCAAAATTTATATATATCAAATAAATTGATTATTCTCTGCAGGTGGGACCCACGGCGCTGAGCAGATGGGACGGCACCCAATTTTGGCCGACAACTGAACACTGGAGGGACCCACGTCGCCAAACGAAGCAGACAAAGCCAGTTGTGGGACCCACAACCTCAGCCATCCCGCGCACACCACGTGCAGGCCCAACAACACACAGGTCGAGACTGGTCAGCCTGGCCCGACCCAGACTTAATCTTCTCTTCAGCACGATGGCAGGGGGCTAGGGCTCGTCTTTTTGCTGCTCTACCGGCGATGTTTAGGCTCATCCCGCATGGCAAGGAGAAGAGGAAGTCAAAGACTATCTAATGACATAGGGTTCGATGTTAGGGAAGACCTAACCAGCTAAGCGCATCTAACCCTAGGAGTTAGGGTTTGGGACGGAACCAGCTACTGTGGACTACTGTAGATCACTCTTCAAATTCGATCGACTGATCCTAAATGAACCCAATCGGATCCGCAAAAAATTTAATCCATGCTATGCAATTAAGAAACGAAGCGAAAAGTGCGAAATCTGAATAAGGATCAAGGTATATCAGTGTACCTCAATTGAACGGCAGAGGATCTATGGCTCTAGCATTCTCCTGGTTCAATTGATCTCCACTGGTTTCTTTGTGAAAACCAGCCAAGAGGTCGATTGGGGGTCCTAAATGGTTACCTGATGAGCCTCTTAGGCGGTGCACGCCATCTGGACTGTGGGAGTTGTCGCGCGTCTTCGCGTGAGACACGCACTGCTCCCTCGCAGGTCTCGTGGAAGAGACGAGGGCATGACCATTCGATCGAAATCAAACAGTCATGGTTTGCCGTGTGATTAAACGATATAAGGAAAACGGGGCTGACAGGAATGATGGCGCCGTTAATTAATATGTTAAGTATTATTATTTAAATTAATTTACACTAATTTTATTAATTAGAATTATACAGTTAAATGCATCCAAAAAATTTCTAATAAATCACCCCTAGCTAAATGAGGGGTGAGGAACACAACGGCTAAATTGGATTTTTGATACGACGAGTATTTAATTAGTTGAAGTTTCGGAATATTTAAATAATATTAAAATATTCGACGAAAATCTAACAACTTCCAAATGCATCCAAAACATCACCTCTAGCTAATTTGGGAGTGATGAGCGCAATGGCAAAGTCAAATTTTTAATTTGAGGTCAAATTAAATAGGTCAACTTTTAATGCTTCTAGAAATTCCCAAAATCAGGATTTGATCCATTTGATTCCTAATTTGGATTAGATCTTAGTGGTGAGTTCCTCATAACTTAATTAATGTACTGGAACCAAAATTAGTACTTGGATTAGTCCTAATTGACTTAAGTAACAACATGGATTGTTACATCTAGTCTTGACACTCCATCCTCACTCAAAGGGATGGTGCCCTAGAATGGCTCTAGAGTTAGGGCGACATAGTAACATAACTACTAATCGACTGGGATCAAATTCGATTAAGAACGCATAATAAATCAATTGCATAATTCAAACAATACAATTCTTTTTGAAGCAGTTCGATTGGATGTAATATCGGGGAGTTTGAGTACCTTGACTTGGTACCGACTGGAGGAAAGGGATCAGAAGCAAGGGTCTTCAGGTATTCATCCAATTGCTAATGAGTACCTTAGCAGGTAGAGAAGCAATGGGGATTAATGTGAACTTGGAATAGAGTTATGATGCAGATGAGGGAGCTACACGCGGATGCGGGAAGTTGTCGCGTGCACAAGGCTCCGACACGCGCCAGCGCAATCGATTATGCGAGGAAGGCGAAATCAGGGGTGTCCGATCGGGATGGCCCAATCGAAGGGTGCCGGACAAACCGGGTCCAGCCCGAGAGGAAGGTAGACCGGATTAAGAAAAAGCCTGAAATGAAGCTTACAACGGCGGGAGATGGGCCCGGCCCAACTAGGATGTCGGACTCGAATCAGGCCCACAGAAGAACCCGGACCGATATAAAGCAGTGGCCTGGCCCAAAAGCTACGGCAGAGGCGGTCTGGTCTCAGGCGCTGAACACGGGCCCGGATCAAGCCCGCCAATGGAGCGACCCGATTTTCAACCGCGGGCCCCACATGACAGAAATAATTAATATATATCTTAATTAATGTAATCCAAAATTCTAATTTAAAATTGGACTATTTAATGGACTCAAAAAAATTCAAAAAATTGACCCATAGCTAATTGAGGGGTGAGGAACGCAACGACGAAGTCGAATTTTGATTTCGACGAGTATTTAATTTTCCTATTTTCCGGGGTATTTTAAATATATTAAAATATTCGTTAAAAATCAATAACTCCCAAATGCTTCCAAAACATCACCCCTAGCTAATTTATGGGTGATGAGCGCAATTACGAAGTTAGATTTTTAATTTGAGATTAATTTAAATAGGTCAAATTCTAAGGTTTCTGAAATTTCCAGAATTAAGATTTGATCCATTTGACACCTGATTTAAACCAAAACTTCATGGTGAGTTCCTAATGACTTTTTTAGAGTGTTAGAACTAAGATCAGGACCTAATTAAGCTCTAATTGACTAGGGTAATAGCCTAGGTTGTTACATGACATGTCTAAAACACAACTAAGTGAGAATATGAACTTTTTTTTTATGATTATATCAATTCTAAGATATCATTGCACTAATTTGTTGGTAAGTACAAACTAACATTAAAGGACAAAATTGAGAAGGTGGAGAATGCAGATTTTGAATCATTCCTCAAAAATATAATATTGATGACAAATTTACTTATGAAAATGACATCATCAAATCTATACACTTTAAACCTTTTGAAAAAATTTCAAGAAGAAATAAAAGGAACATTATATTGTAATGTTACCAATCAATGATGATGGGACAATAGAAACATTTAAGATTTCTAAATGCAATTATTACAATTTGGGCAAGGATGCACACACATCGAGGGTGAGAAAATATCATATTAGTTTTCAAATGTTTACAAATGAAGTACAATGTGTTTGTATTTTTCAATTTCAAAGGTATATTATGTCAGCATGCTTTGGCAGTTCTAAAATTGAATCAAGTATATGATATTCCTCCAAAATTTTTATTGGATCGATGGAGAAAGGACTTCAAATGATTTTGTAGTAGTCAGAATCACCATGAGTCTTCTGCAGTTATAACCGAGATGGCTAGATTTGATGCATTTAACAGCCTAGCACAAGAAGTTTTCGAATTATTGTTGGTTCAAAAGAGAAATATGAGCATGCAATGATTGTGCTACAGAGATTAAAGGTTGTTGAAGATTGTGGCTGATGTTGTGCAAGAGAAGCTTCAAGATCCTTGCACATCGAAACGAAAAGGCAGATCTCCTGAAAAGCGAAAACAATCTCATGGCAAAAAAATCTAAAAATAAAAGAAATAAGGTACATACGATTATTATATCTTTTCAATAATAATCTAATATATGGTATTCTTAACTTTAGCTTTTAGAGTCATTATAATGCGGCATTATAATGGCCTTAAGAGGCAACCGATGCATCCCACTTGTTGCCAGCATAAGCTGTGTAAAATAATTATTTTTGCTGCAGCACATTGTTATTTTTGGTCCGTAAACTAATCCTGCTATCCCAAAATTCATCAATCTAACACATGTAATTCGGCTTATTATATGCAAAATTCACTTGTTCTTCAACTAGCAGATGCATTGCCAGACTCAAGAGTTTCCAAGATTTTTGCAAATAACAAAGGCTTAAGAAAAAAGAATTTATGCATTTGAGCTAGGAACAAATCATTAAAGCAATGCCTTCATTGAAGCTATTTAGTATGACTGCATATTTGGTATCATGATTGTGCACACAATCTCCATCAATTTAATGTCATATATATATGAGTTTTATAGCATATGAGAAAAAAATTTGATAACTGTATATTATAAAAATTACACCAGAGATTCCAAAAAAGTAAGTCTTTATGCCCGCACATCTATTCACATGTAAAAATGTGTTAATTTCAATCTCAATCACCAATGGTAAGAAATCAAATGCAGCTTTCTCTGTTAGATCCTATCTAGCAGGAAAACAAAATACCAAGAAATCAAAAAGTGCAATGTTCTCCTTCCCAAACTAGTCTGACCAGCCTCTGTGATCTCCTTTCTCTATCGTACAGTGGGGTAGCAAGCTAACACTAGGTGAGAAAAATCTAGAGTGCTATTCCAAAGTCACCAAAATTGGGTGCTGTTTGAATAACAGACTGGAGTTGCAATTTAGTACGACAACAATAGCATCACTGCCAAACTTTAATCCATTGTTTACATTATGCACCATCAAATAGATGCCTCTCCCTAAGTTCTAAATATAGAAGATCCCTTCCAACAGTTCTTTCCCATGCCCTTTTTGGTCAACGTCTTATTTTAATATGAGCAATCTTCATATACTCAACTTTTTTAATAGAAAGAGGTATGCTATGATCAAAAAAGTAATTATTTGTTTCAAATAAACATATATATTTTTAAGATGCTGGGAATCGAACCCTGAACCTCTCGCATAAGAAGCGAGCGCTCTTCCATTTGAGCTACATCCCAATAATGGTCATACTTTCATGTTTCAAAATTCAAACCAAGTAATGAACAATTCATCTTCACAATTTTATGTGAAAAATTTAAACCAAGTAGAATGCCAAATCAAATAACTATAACTCAAATAAAATAGATAGAACCAAACTGACAATTTTGTTTGAGATAAAATACTATCTATAGTTCATGAATATCATTATTTACATATAGCATTCAATCAATTACAAAATAATAATTCAGTAGATTTGAAATTATATTATTCGGATAATTCTTAGATACTTTCATACCTTTAAATTTATGAAAAATGAGTGCTATCTTCAACCTGGTTATCCAATCGAATGGCTGCAGCTCCTCTTCTATCAAATCACATATTCTCAGCAGACCAGCTAATGCCACCACACATTACTCCATCGAAATCTTAGACCATCAAGAATCAAAGAATCCAGCCTATGAAAAACAAACCAGGCGCTCAGAAGCAACAATCAACAAAGCTCATCAGAAAACAAGAAGAATCAACGCACAGATCTAGTGCAGAACCCGAACCTGGGACGTGTTCCTTTGCTGCTCATCCACTGCGAAAGAAAAAAAAAAAAAAAAAAAAAAACACGCACACATACACAAAATAAGCGAGGATATCTAATATACAATCCAACTTCCCGTAAAATTCGCCTGAAAAAAAAAA
This sequence comes from Gastrodia elata, assembly GCA_016760335.1. Taxonomy (NCBI): domain Eukaryota; kingdom Viridiplantae; phylum Streptophyta; class Magnoliopsida; order Asparagales; family Orchidaceae; genus Gastrodia; species Gastrodia elata. The sequence goes on along the minus strand of CM028670.1, from coordinate 9,803,317 downwards.
ATCGTGCTGATGTCCTCACTCACCTTCCTCCATCAGCGCAGTGAACTGCTTGGTCGCGTCTTGAGACGCCATTGCGCCTCGGATGCAAAGAGCGGGCAGATATAAGCAGTGGAGATCTGGTGGTGCGTCGGGGTTCGATTCCCCTTTCCCGGAAGATCATACACGGAGATAATTGCTAGAGATCTTTCTTCTGTTTTTCGACCTCAATCAACCTGGTGCTTTCTTCTCCTTCGGCTAGTAGAAAACCAGGATCGGTGAGGATTCCGTAGGCGAGTGAAGAGAAGGCGTCGGGGAAGCTTCGTGCGAGGCAGAAGGCACGCGGCACTCGTGAGACACGCAGCGGCTCTCAGTTTTCTTCCGATCGAACGGGGAGCCCTAATGTGCCCAACGGGGGAGGCGCGGAGGCTGTACAGGCCGACCAGATCTTCGCGGGATGCCGAACGGGGGAGCGGAGGAGGGCAAAAAAACCCCAAATATGGGCGCAGGCATCTCCGTTCAAATATGCGTTAAAATACTCTTAATTTATTTAAGCAGCCTTTAAATAAAACCTTCTATATTAGAAAGGAGATTAACAAAAAAGCCTATGAATCCCATTTTTGAGTCCAACATACTGCTAATTAAAACATAGAGACGTCAATGTCAAAATAAAAGTGTTTTGTATGAAATATGGGTGTGTTATGTAATAATAATATATTAATATTATTTGTATAAATTCTATATAAATTGACTTTACTGACTTGAGCTAAATATGCATTCATGTTCTTAAAAAGTTCAAAGAATGTATGATGCATAAAACTTCAAATTTATTATCATATGTAATAAAAATTCAATTCTCATAAATCATATATTTTACTCTGAGAATTTCTTTGATTAAAATTAGATGATCTTCAGATATAAAACAAATTTGCATTCGATAGAATCTGAATCCAAGATCTAGAATAATAATTCCGCAACACAATTTTAATTTTTTGCAAGGCAAAATATTTTATATTTTAAAACAGTAATTGAGAGATATTTGAGAAAACTCTATCATGTATACTCCATATCGTTTATATGCCATATCATGAATATTAGTTTATGACCATATCGTTCATATTCATAGTTATCATGGATTTCCAACATCCATAATCACTAGTTTGATTAACAGATAATTGAGAATATTTACTATAATTAATGAGACATAATTTGATATAACTATTTGTCTATTTAGAAATGAATTGCATCAATTATAAAATTATAGATATACATATAAAAAAAATGCTTAACTGATAACTCTAAGAAATTTAGAAAAAAAAATATTAATTAGCTCCCAAATAACTCTCTAAGATTTATATTTACACTTGATCTAATGTTATTTTACAAAAAAAATTAATTTAAAAATTGGGAAGCTATTTAGAAAATATTTGAAAATTGTGCATCAAAACCCAACAAAAAAGAAAAAAAAATTGAAATCCTAAAAGGAAGACCAAAATAGAAGAGGGAGATAATACCATATGAAGAAAGAAGCCAATCGGCTTTGAACACAGAAATTGGGGTATCTATTAGCCGTTCTATGAGCTTTGAACAGGCATGACATAAGAAAACTCCAGCAATAAACAAGAAGGAAAATGGCAATAAGTTTTATTTATTATATATATATAGCACTCTGGCAACATGAAGAAAATGGCAAAATATGTCGGCCTGCGTAGTATATCTTTTCCATTAATATTCAAAAAGAGCCGACGCCCAAACAGATCTGCATGAAAGAAAAGAAAATAGAAAAATTTAAATTAATTTGTATTAGAGCAAATAAGTTGATAAGAAGATGCCAATAATGTTTCTCTCTCTACTCTTCTGATTAAACAATGGATCAAAGGCTGTGCAGTAATGATTTAATCCTGATTACTGAAAATGATGGGTCCCATTTGAGTTGTGGCCACTCTTCTTCCTTAATTCTTTCTAATGCGCAGTATTAAACCTCACTAAGCTTCATCCTTAAACCACCCCATGCCACAACATCAAAACTTTAATCCTAAATTATACAAAGACAAATACACAAAAGCTTCACCTGGAGATGGATACTTGCTCAAAGCTTGAAGCTCGGCCAACTTTTGTTGAACTCAAAATAAAACTAGTTTAGGCAATGCCGTATATATTCAGCCTGAGTTTAAATTTAGGCCATAGCTATAGCTTCTGTTTTTATTAATTTGGTGGAATAACTGCTGCAAGAGAAATCCTGTTAGAAAATGCATGGCTTAGCCAAGTAATGTGGGGGGGGGGGGGGGGGGGGGGGGGGGTGATTTCAACACAAGCAACTCTATTAATTAAAGTATTGATTATTTCTTGGGCAAAAAAATGAAGTAGAGAGATTCTCACCGACGGTAGGTGCCAATGAAAAGAATCTTGAATGAACAGTCGGAGCTACTCCTGTGGAGAAGATAACAATCGACAAAGAGAAGTTCGGCTTAAAAAACAAAAAATGCAAACCAAATGATATAGGAATTTTTGCAAAAGCAGCAACGAGGGTTTCAACAAATTGGGTGAGCCAAAATTGTATATGCTTAATAAAACAAACCCTAAATCTGAAAGGAGAGGACTTGTGGATTTTTTTCAGGACGTAGACGGCGTTTGAGTGAATCCTGTGAGCAAAATTGCAGAGGAGAGAATTTAGGATTTATTTTGCAAATTTGAGGTGAGATTTTAAAAGATTTTCTGCAAGGCATTGGCAAGCGTTTGAGTTGATTGCGAAAACAAAAATTATAGATGCTTAAATAAATAAACCTTAATTTTTATTAAGAAAAGTTAATAAATTTTACTTGAGACTTGAGTCATTAAACACCCAAAAAATCACGTTAAGAGAACCTTATGCCATCACCACTAGAACAACACAATTTATATAATATACTTATGTGTATATATATATATATATACACACACATAATATATATATATATATGATAACGACATGTTTCACCATGAGAATTTCCCTCTCCTCAGGTGTTCTTCTCACAGGCAATTTTTGTGCGACAGAGGAGACGCAAACGACCCGACAAGGCTTGCTGCGGTAAAAGCCGTATTAGGGCATCACCGATTTTGCTCCTATCACTGGATCGCGTCTCCTCCATCTTTAAATATACGTAGTTTGTTGTGCTTATTGCAAGGATCAAGCGCTTTTGGAGATTATCGTGCTTGTGCACTTTGTCTTCTGTTACGACTGCTTACTGAACTCAATGACTATTGGAGTTACCTCCCTCCCCGAGCACCTAAATCATTCCTAGATGCCCTCACGAATAACTCATCTTCGAAATTCCTTTCATTAAGCCAATCATCACTTGCAGAGGTCAACCTGCTTTGATCAACTCCAAAGATGAGATACAAGTGCTTGCCAAACCCTTTGAATTTATTTTGGTGACCAAATTTGCAATGGAAATCTTCCAATGCAAACGATATGCAACTTTTATGTGAATTGGGTCTCTCTTGAGACCAATTCCATTGGCCTAGTTGATCGTTGCAATATTCTTGTCAAGCTTACGGTGGAGGCGAATTATACACACCTATTTTCTCGTGGCTCTCACTTTGTAGATAAATTCCTCTTGAAGTTTTTGAAGTTAACCACCAAATTTGATCACCAAGCATAACCTCCTAGAGGTGAGGTTTTTGCCTGGCTAAGCATCCCACTAGTAAAAGCACACCTAATCACTCGCTCAGTCCTCTTCTCCTTGGGGTCTTACTTTAGTAAATCTTTCAAGGTTGATACCGCCACAGCCAGTCTCTTGCGTCCCTTGATAGCAAGAGTTTTGATGGAGATTGATTTAACTGAAAATTTTATACATAAGATATGGATTGATGAAGAAGATGAATATTTTCAATAAGTGCTGTTAGAAGACTTACCCAAATTTTGTAAATACTGTGGTATTTTGGGCCACGACACTAATACCTGCTTCAAACTTCACCTGGAACTCCAAAACGATGGTTCCTTAGATGAATCTACATTGGCTCCCTTTGTGGATAAAAGGGCAGTTGTCGAACATAGTGCATTAGACATGTCTATGTGCCTAAAAAAATGTGATGGCTGAGAGAGCAATGGCTCCTACAACAAATGATCAGGCTATGCCCCCACCCCCCATCGCCCGAACTCCAACTGGTTGTAGCCCCTATCTTCAATGGTGCCTCAAACTGAAGCCATTTTGGCTGCAACTGAGATTGGAGATGAGGTTGTGCCCAATCTTGAGGTTGCTTTAGATGTGAATGTTGTATTACTTGAAGGCCTGTTTGAGGAGGTGAAGAAAGGTGATGCACCTTCAACTTCGCTAGAAGTGGCACCACCTAGCCTCAGCAAAGAAACCCTAGCTATTGTTGTGAATATAGATTTGCAATTGGGTGAGTCCTCTCTTTTGATACAAAGAATGTGAAGGCTCTTTACTATAAGCTAAAAATCAAGAACCATCCGTGTTTGAAGCCCAAATGCCCAAGGAGACTAAAGAAAAGCTGACTTGATTTGATATCTACTGCTAAGCTCCGAAAAGCCTTGGTCAATTCCATTGAAATAATGAAGCGACAGGAAGCGAGTGAGATTGCGATGATTTATAATGCCAAAGGTTTAATGGGAGTTCCCTCAGATATGCTTCGAGAATTTATTGAAGAAATCCTTATAATCCTGAGTGGGCAACTTGATGATGATACGTCTGCAGAGGCTGACCTAACTCTGAACACATCTGCCATGAAATTTTTAAATGAAGGGGGTTCGAAGTCAGTCGAAGACGAGTGTGAAAAAAGATCATTAATGGACACATCAGTCCTCAATCCTTTTGTCGAGGAATTTACTCCTTCAAAGGTAGGGGCAATTGATCTGACTGGGGATGATGAGGTGGATTTCGATCTGGACATGGCGAAAGATTTATCACTGTTAGAAAATAAATATGCTGGTATAGAAAAGAGCTTTGAAAAAGTAAAAGGAAAAAAAAGAAGAAAAAGAGTGAATCTAAGTCCCGTTATAAGCATATATATCAGAGAAGCATTCACTAATCTCATTCATAAGTCCCGTTATAAGCTCACATGGGAATGCATTTATCGTATCGTTAGTAGCATCATTTCTTGTAATGGAATCTCTTAAATGAGATTCATTAGAGAGGTTGGTGATCGTTTGATTTATTCGTTTATTTTTTTCATTCTTTTGTCTTTGTTTTGAGGTCACCAACCGTATCTGTTGTATTATTATTGATCATATATAAAATGATAACATATATTCCCTTTAAAAGAATATATATATATATATATATATATATATATAATTTTTTTTTTCAGGGAACCAGCCACGCACAATTCATCACCTGATGACAACAAGCCATCTAAACCGACGGCAAAAATCATTGACCACAACACAGCCGAACTCTAGCAAGACCCGAGAGCCGGCGACCCAAAACAAAGGATCAAAACCTAAAAAATAAAAAAAAACCAGCGTCAATCCCGCACATCATAAGTCAGAGAAGATCATCACCGAGAGGATCCAAACAACGAACCAGAGAGATCCGATAACAACAAGAGCAGGCAGACACCCATCAGGAAGAGCGTCTAGAAGTAGGAACAGAAGAACCAGCATGGCAGTGCTAAGCCAGAAGGAGCACGGCAGACTGAAGAGCAGAGGGTCGAGGCAGGCAGCAGCCACAGCAACGCAAAACTGGACTAGCTTTCCCCAGAGGCAAACCAGGAGGGCACCACAGAATATTTTCCTTAAGAAAAGATGAAAAAGCAGCCTACCAGTGTCTGGAGAAAGGACCATCGAAACTTGCAACTTGAAGCGAAGCCAACTCGCCATCGAGACCTAACCGGACAGGGAGCTGCCTGGGAGGACTTTAAAAAGCGAAGGGGCAGAAGTTGAAGCGGTAGAAAAGAGACAGAAAAAATCCGTCCTTCTAGCACCAGAGAGGGACATAACAGGACAGGTTGCCAATCAATAACGGCAAACCGAGAAGGTATCATGATTCTTCAGGCAACATAGAGACCGAGGAGAGCAGAGCCACATCACCCAAAACCTGGCAGAGCGGCCAAAGAAAAGAGAGAGCTGGGGAGCCCGCAAAAAGATCCCAGAGGGAACATTCCTGCGAAGCCATTTGGTTGCTAAGCAGCCTCCGAAAATGGCCTGACATGAAAGAAAACCTGGGAGAATCCACGGCTCGGAATTTAGAGGGGGTGCCACCACCAAACATTCATGTGACTAACACCAAGCCACCATCCAAACCTTGCTGGGTGGTGCGACAGGAATAACTAAATAAAAAAATTGTTGTAGGAGCCTGATCATTTGTTTTTCAAAATGTCCTAACAAGTTTATCCTCAACTAGAGCTACCCTCAACCTTGCCAAATTTACTAATTTCTCAAAATGTCCTAACAAGTTTATCCTCAACTAGAGCTACCCTCAACCTTGCCATGAATTTACTAACCCTTTAGCTTCTAAAGCATTCACACAGCTCTAATCCCACTTTAACCTCAATCTCTAGGCTTATTAATATAAAAATTTTATAAGCACCATGCACCAAAGCACCTCCTCTTGCATTGTAGCATGAGACAATAAGAACGTCCATAATTAATACAATAAAATAAGAACTTAAAACTAATCTTTAACGCAATCCAATTAAAATATGAAAATCATATAGCAATTTGCCTTTTTGAACAAATGTAACCACTATTTTGACAGTATTTAAATGATAGAACAAAGATATATGAACCGCTCCTTTTTCTTGATACCATGATTTTCAATTATCACTTAATATTGCAACTTTTATTTTAATTAGATATGTACTCCATATATTATGTTTGAATCTACTACCCTTTATATTCTAAAGTATCAAACATAGCTCAAGTTACTTTAGGGACTGTTTGGCATGATAAAATCTGGGTGTGAAGTAAAACTTTTAACCGGAATTGTAAAAATATAGGTGTTTGTCATGAAGAAATTGCGGGGTAAAGTAAAATTAGGTCATAATTTTACTGAGGTATAAATAGGGGAGTGTAAAGCTTTTACTGCCAAATTAGACGAATTCTCAGATTATGCCGAGCACTGTTCATGCCGTGTGAAGCAAGGAAGGCACGCAGAACCTTCGCACCTCACGATATTCTCTTTGCCGGCGTCAAATAGATGATGCTTAGGGTTTCAAAGAATCAGCGAATCGACCTTTGCACCTTCGCACATTCATCAGCGAAAGTAATTTGGGTGCGTGTCTTCCTCCGCTGTGCTTAGGGTTTTGAAGAAAAAAAAGCTCCTCCGTTCGCATTTTTTTCTTCATCGATTCAGGATTTGGATATCCTTACACTTGTAATTTTTGAGACCTCAAGCACTCCAATTCAAGCTCGAGATGCAATTGTTCGCTGGTCTTGGTAAGCACGAATCCTGCACTATTGGCAAAGATCCTTTCTTTCAAGTTGTTTGTCAGATCGCTGCTCGTGGAGGTTGTGTTTGGTAAATCAGTGGCAGGTGCTTCAAGAATCTGCGATTCTAATCACATTAGGTATTTGAGATTGCAAGATGGGTGCACGGCTTTTGTGAAAGGGAAAATGATTGATGGTTCAGATTTGATGGGTCAGACTTAGCATTTTCTTAATTAGCAGGTCATATTGTGCTATTTCAATAATTTTGAGTGATTGTAGCTTCATTTATTTTGACTAGGATGGAGACTATTATATTTATCTCTAAAATAATTCAGTGCTCACCCCCAAAATTACTTGGTGCACCATACTCAACAAATTATTTCATTCCAAACAGAAAAATTCAGAATTCCTGCATAATTATTACACACAACCAAACAAAAATAAAGTAATTAGATTGCACTATAATCAAATTACGCTGTAATCAGATTACGTTATAATCATATTACGTTATAATCATATTACACTGTAATCATATTACGTTGCACTCAAATTTTTTCATGTCAAACAACCCCTTAACATCATCTCAAATCTTATTAATTAAAAATCTTCATCAACCAAAGCACCTTTACCATTGCAGCATGTGTTCAGTAAGAGCATCTAAAATTAATATAATGAGATATGAACTTAAAACTGATCTAGAAGAAGTATTATTAAAATAAGAAAACCATTAAACATACCACCTTGCTTCTGAACAGATATAATTGCTCTATTACATGTTTTAAACAACTTCAAAAGCAACAAAAATCTCACATTTGTCTACTCTCCAAAGCACTTCTCTTGGAACTTTACCAATAAAGATCAAATGAATTCTTTCATTTCTCTCTGAAGTTATCCACTAAAGCTCTCAACAAATGCATGACCTCCATAGTCTATCTAGCTAGCATAAAACAAAATTTATTCTATGTAATCATGGTATCTCATTAAAACATATTGTTCGATATGATTCAGTAATTCACCAATAGATTGCGCTATCTTGCACATCTCTTTTACATTTTCAATCGAGCGATTAAAATTGAAGTTTAGAATGCTTTGAAGAAAATAAAGAGTGAAAATTTTGTAGGATCAAATGATAATCTCTATTGATTTGTGAAAATTTTGAGCAAAGAAAAAGCTTTGTGGCTCAATAAATTACTTAATATGATTTTGTAGTTAAAATTATAATATTCTAAAACACAATATTCAAAATATTTAGCAACATTGACTAAAAATTATTAATGGCTTGCTATAGGCTTAGACACACATTGTAAGTAGCCATTTCTATTAGTTGTTTTCAACGATGTTACTAACAAAGAAGTGACAAAAATTCCAGAAACAATACTTCATCAAGACTACTGGGTTGTAGTGCCACTCTATAAATAGCTATAACTAATTTTCACTTAAGATACAATGATAATAGTATAACATAATTTTTAGTCAACACCTGTTCATATTACCAAGCTTTGTCAATCAATAATGTTCGATCATATAGTCAACCAACATGATCGCGAACTTCTTACAAGTGTTATTATTAGTTGTGTGTTTCCTTAATAAAACAGAGATCAAAATATTGTCAAAATGCTTTGAAAAAAAGTGCAACTGGTAATGAAGATTTTCTACATTAGAGATATTTTTATGAAAATTACTAGTTATCAGATTTTACAAATGTAAGAAAAAAAAAAGATTTAGTATTGTTGGCAAGAAAGATGGTTCATAAATTACATTTGTTAATATGTTTTCTAAGTTAATAGCTAAAATAGTCCATATACTATATCTATTTTAGTTCTCAACTCTTGAAATTGAAAATTTTAGTCTCTCAACTCTCCTTTAAATGTATAATTAGGTGTCTCTGTTTAAATGACAAATTTTACATGATTGTTGTTTAGAAAATAAAATAAAACCTAAAGAGTCATGACAGTCACGATCACGACGTTAGGCAAAAAAAGCAAAGGAAATATTGAAGGTTCCATCGACCAAGAAAAGCATTCCTGTGGTGATGTCAAAAGTAACAAAAAGCATAGACGTGGTTCCTGCATCAATTTCAATCTTAATGAAGAGCACGATGATGGTTCCTCCATCAATTTAAACAACAATGGAGAGCACAGCGGTGGTTTCTGCATTAATTTCAACCTCAACAAATAGTGCAACAATGATTTGTGTCGACTTCAGCTATGATGAAGACCACAGTGTGGTTCCAGTGTCGATATCAATCACGACGGAAAGAAACGATGGTTCCAGCAAATAATCCATAATAAGTTGCCCAAATCTTGGCAACAAATGTATTATAAAGATCGCAGAGTTTTAAAGATGTTGCGAAAAGAGATGGTTGTGAAGAAGAAGATTGTAGAGTTCTTAAAAAAGGAGCGATTATGAGGGGATAGGGGATGTTGCTGAACAGTATCGTAGAGTTATTAAAAAAAATGTGAGTCTGAATAGTTGCAGGAGACGAGATGTTGCGGGTGAGGAAATGGCTGAGTTCTTAAAAAAAGAAAAGTTGCAGAAAAGTAAATGTTATGGGAAAGAAGAATATAGTGCTTTGTATTTCTTGAGGAGAATATGCTAAGTAGTATGCTGAAAGTCAAAATATAAGAATGAGCGGAAGTGTAAAAAAATTGTAAGAAAATTGGTCATAATGTCCTATATCTTATGGGAAGCAAGAGATGCATGATATATTAGACATTGATGCATTTGATGTTCAAAAGCACAAATATTAACTTAAACAATGTCAGTGTTTTCTTAATAAAAAATATTTTTTGTTCATAATACAACATTAACTTTTCCAATTTTTTGTTTTATTAATAATTTAAATTGAATTAATAAATATATGTATTCGATGATACTATGCAAAACAATAATTTTCAAGAGAATTGATCCACTTTAACTACTGAGGATCACATTTATGATCAAAGTGAAATGAATGTACGGTCATGGACGCAAAAATTTGGGCAGCCCTGAGGAACCTTGGCCTTAACTGTTCCCCTGGGATTGATGGTATTACCCCATCTTTCTTTACGGGCTACTGGAGGATCATCCAGGCTGACACACTGGCAGCTGTACACCATTTCTTTGATGGTGGGCAGATGCCACAGCGCTGGCATGATACTCTAGTAATCCTTATTCCGAAGGAAGAGGGAGCCTCCACTCTGAGGCAGTTCCACTCCATCAGTTGTGCAACACTGTCTATAAGGTGGTGGCCAAGAGCTTGGTCATGCGCCTTTGTTCCCGGGAGAGATATTAGCGAAAACTGCCTCACGATTCATGAGATCCTCACCCGTCTCTCATACTCCACCTCGACGATCGGTCATATGGCCATCAAGGTGGATATGGAGCAGGCTTACGATCGGATGGAGTGGGGGTGCTTACGCATGGTTCTTTGGAGATTTGGCTTTCCGCAGCGATAAACGGATTAAACTATGCAGTGCCTGGTTGGTGAGCACCGACTTCATGGATAGTGGGGCGGAGAGGCTTCAATCAAGGGTGCCCCCTCTCCCCTTACCTATTCATTTTGTGCTCGGAGCTCTTCTCCCTTCTAGTCAGGCGGCAGCAGCAGATAGGCCAACCGATCGGTATACAGTTGGACAGAGGTGGGCCTACATTTTCCCATCTTATGTATGCGGATGCTTTTATCCTGTTTGCACCGGCTTCAGTGGCAGCGGGTCGTGAGGTCCAGCGGATTCTGGCAGAGTATGGGAGTTGAACAGGGCACTCTGTGAATTCGTGTAAGTCGCAGATTGTTTTCAGCCAACAGACCCCAGCTTACCGGCAGTAAATGGTAGCGATCCAGCTGGGTTTTCAGAGAGGAGGGTCCCTCAGATACCTCGGGGTTACAGTTACGGGAAGACCCCGCAGAGAGTAGAGTTCTTAGCCATCACTGAGCAGGTCTGTGGCAGGTTGGGCTCCTGGAGCAGTCGTCACATCTCCCTTGCTGACAGATTGTGTTTGATCAGATCAGTTCTTGTTATGATCCCCACATACCAGATGACGGTGGTGTCGATACTGGACTCCTACCTCTCCGACATTGAGGCTATCCTCCGTAAGTTCCTTTGAGAAGGAGCAGGAGGTAGAAGTCTACACTATGTGAGATGGCAGGAGGTCTGTCGACCGCTCGAGTCTAGTGAACTCGAGATCAGAGACCTGCGACTCTGGAGGACTATGTTAGCAGCCCGTCATACCTACACCTTTGCCAGCAGAGAGGACCTCCTTTGGGTGAGAGCCATGGAGTTTCACTATCGCCGCATAAGTGAGAACTTTATAGTTCAACGGGCAGACTCTGCTATTTGGAGACTTTTGGGCTACGACTGGCCAACCGTCCAGAGACACACACAGCTTGAGGGGACCCTGCAGTGGTAGGTGGATGATTTTACCGAGAGCAGAGCCAGCCAGATTTACCGGTTTGAGAGAGGAGGTCAGCCTTGGCAGTTTGCGGCCATGTGGGAGATGGCCCTGGGCCCGAATGAGGCCTGTTTTCTTTGGAGACTGCACAGTGACGCTATACTGACGAGGGGTTGGTTACTCGGGCGAGGGCTCGCTCAGTCAGCAGCGTGTGTGGGGGGTTGTGACTCGAAGGAGAACAGGGAGCACTTTGTGGTCCAGTGCAGCTACACGAGGGCCATCATGGAGATCTTTGTTCGTTGGGGCTTGCTCCCGACCACACTCACCTCCTGGGATCAGTTCACTACACCGTTCTCGATCGCTTCAGTGTCTCAATGCCGTCGCTTTAATTGTCAGCTTATTGCGTACTCGCTCTATCAGTCATGGAGGAGCAGGACTGAGCATTCTCACGATCGTCGGCACCCTACAACGATGGCCTGCGCAGGCTCGATACTTTATGCCATGGTTAGTGCTGAGCTGCACGACGGGTCTGGCTCCTAAGGTCCCACAGCCCATCAGGTCCCCTCCACCTTCTACAGATGGTACCCCCCGACCCGTTGGTTGAAGGTCAACACTTACGCGTCCTGCAACTACGGAGAGTATACTGCTTTTGGGCAGTGTCGTCCGCGACTCTAACAGACAGTTACTGATTGATGCGGGAGATAGCTTACAGGCACAGTCTCCTCTTCAGGAAAAGATACAGGCAGTGACCATTCGGAGGCAGGCCCTCCTGGCTACGGAGGTAAATACTGATGGAGTCATCATAAAGAGTGACTGCTTGGGAGCGGTCTGGAGGCTCCAACATCTTTGGGAGAGGACTCACCGTTCACGAGGCAGAGAGCGTCATTTCAAATCACCTCGCTTTCTTGCTCGACTTTCCTCGTGTTATATTTTCCCACTGATCGCATAATGCGAATCGACTGTCGAATTTTTGTGCTATGTGCGCCCGTCAGGGTGCTTTTTCTTTTGTTAGGGGAGATGCGCTCCCTGAGAGTCTCTTGGACCTCCTAGCACAGGACACCATGGAGTTTGATCCCGATTGAGTCATTGTACAGTTGACTTTTATTTGATATATATATATATAAGCATGGCTACGGCCGTCTTCCATGAAATGCTAGTTAGCTTTACTTAATGTAATGATAGAATTTATTTATTTGAAGGAATTTAAGCATATACGATTTAACTTCTACTTTATTTTTTAAAAGTAGTTTACAAGCGCAAAAATAAGAGAATATTGCATTATCTCGACACAATATTGATGTTGAATCATTTCATCATGTTCGAGAAAATTTACATGAACATGATTTGGGAGCTTTGTTTATGTAATGAGCATGTTCATATATATAGAGGCATTAGTTTATATTTTTTTACAAATTTAATATATTGTGTTGCAGTTAATGTAATGAGATCTTTTTATTAAAATTAGAAGATCTTCCTATTAACATGCATCAAAATTGAGTAAACGATAAGAAAATAATATAAATATATATATATATATATTAGAACAGACAAAAAAATCACTCAACAAATTTATTTGATGCATAAACAATCTACTTTATCACTCGAATTATATTTTATATTACATATTTTATATAATGTAAGTGATATTTTAAAAAAACTAATTTTGAAGCGAAAAGGACTTCGCTACCAAATAGGCAGCCAAAAAAATTTGAAAAATAATAATTACGTAATTGGCTGAGTCAACCATTATATTTGCTCAAAAAATATACTTTGTATTATTAAATATATTTTGCAACTTTTAAAGTTACATTAAGATTATATAACAGTACTTTTAAAAAATCAATTTTTAAAATTAAATTAATAAAAAACCAAGTTGCCCTAGTTATTATATTCCATTTGTTTTGTCATCCAAAAATAATAATGAAATTAACAGTGGGACTAAAAGTGCATTTAATTATAAGTTGATAGGCTGAAAATAATAATTTAAGAATAAAGTAGACTGACCATCAGATCATTAACTCTATGTTTGCTTTGGGTTGCTGTAAAAGTAGCGTCGAGAGAACAAGGTCAATTTAGGTTAGCCCACTAGATAAACCAATTTACCAGTTAATGATAACTATTAGATGGTGGAATGGTACCTTTCTTCAAGTTATAAGCAAAGTTTCTAAATAAGAATTCCTAAGCTCGATGAAAAAACATTACCACTTTCATTAATAAAAAGCTCTAAAGTGCTATCATTATGATACAGGTATTTAAAATTTATTATAAGAAAATTTTGTGCACAAAGTAACGGTGATTATAATATTTTTTTTGAACAAAAAGGCTTATAAAATTATGGTGTGATTTGAACTCCACAAAAAGGGTGAGGCGAATGTCATTTTTTTAATTTTTCACATATGCAATGGTTGAATTCTAAGTTTCTTATTTGGTAGACGTTGATAAAATTTGTTGCCTAAGAAATAACTTATGGGAAGACAAAAAGTCCAGTTACTCTTTCTATGTGTTTTGGTGAAGTGATGCAATTTGACATTACGGATCTCACCAATATATGTGATGTCATTTGCTCCCACTGTAAGACTAAAACATCTTAGTAAATTTGTATTATAATATTGAGACTGCTTTCGAATTAAACAACTGAAAACTATGGGCCAGTCTATACAGATATAGTTATCAAAACAAGCTAGGGAGTCATTGTATATGAAGAATATAAATTAAGTTTAGGCATTTGAAATTATCGATGTTGTGTGGGAACAATCGCCAAAACATGCACAGAACATTTTAGCTTACCATGTTCAATTGAGCAACGATGCTATAAATGTTAAACTTGAGTTAGCCATATAACCTATGTACAAATTTATAAATAATGCATAGTACTGGATACTATAAACATTTGCAATGTACAATAAATAACATAACAACAACATGATTATATTTCAAAATATACGGCAACATGTCAAGCACAATATACTGTTATATTGTTTCAAAAAGTGAATTGGTAATTGTTTCTCCCAGTAATTGTATCTTATAACTCCGTATTCATCTCTTATTTAACATTTTTTCATCAACATCAATAAACAGATTCATTTATTGGCCTATCCAATATTCACATGCCTCCAGAGATCCAAATGAATTTATAACGTGAGAACAATTGCTAATGTAATTATGTATCTCTGAGGTTATGGCTAGAATTTTAACTAGTTTCATAAATGAATAAATTGGCATATATCTCAGAATGGCCTATTTTTCTTCCACACATTAAATGTCCTTTCAATAACTCCGCTTAGTGATAATGATGCTTGTTGAATGCCTCCTCTTGTCTGTACGAATCGGTAGAGCCCCTTGTATGAATTGGGAACACGATTCATGTATTCAAAAGAGTCATAATGCAATAGGTACTTGAGGTTCACAGGACTATATTTTCAAACTATCATAGCAGACAAGAATGAATGATGAGCAATTTATGCAGTAACCTAAGAAATAAGAATCTCAATGTCTACCAAACAACAACAATGAAAAGTTGAGACAATTTCTCAAAGAGTAATTGAGTATATGCATGTTGTGCATGCTACAATCCCAGCCTACAAAGCCAAATACAAAGCATATGTTGCAACCACAAGTTATTATTACATTTTAAAATTGTCATGGACATCTTCCATTGTAAGTCACTTTATTGGCACTTTTGTGTTGATATGTATTAGACACAATGCTGCCCTGTAGGCATCTGATGTTAAAGTATTACAAAAGAAGCAAATGAGAATGTATGCATAAGAAAAAATGGCATGCATCAAATATCACTTAAAATCTTCACTCTCTAAAAAGAGCTAAACTTAGAACATAACGACGTGAATATAGTCGTTGAGAAATTTATCAAACTATCGATGCCTATTATGAAAAAACTACTCAGTTTTGATCAATGTTGGGATCTTTCACAGATTACCTTAATTGATTTGTTGTGTGAACATATATAAATTGAAATACCTAAAATCACCATCACTGTTGTCATAAAAAACCCCTATTCCCATGATGATTCTCCATGTCAAAAAACAAATTGAAAAAAAATTCAAGAAATTAATTAATGCATCTTATATCCTTGTGCTTAACGATGTCATAAAACATTTTGAGAATGCATGATTCCAAATACCTAAATACAAAACATAATGCCGCTACATTCATTGTGCTGGTATCCACTTTTTCACTTTCTTATGCCATATTTAAATGTCAACAAAACATAACATCGATAGTGTACACTGTTCAAACATAAAAGTGTGTCATAGTTTGAAATATATCGTCTATTACAAGGAAAAAAGCTTAAGAGCTCAAAGAATATATTATTTCATGTTAGCATCTATTATCGAATATCACAAAAGCAACATTTCAGGTATACATTTATTATGCTGTGCAAAATGAGGATAAATGTCATAGCACAAAAATATATATGTCACACAACAATGACATTCAATTTCAACTTGAAGATTAATATAGTGGTTCTTATTGTAGTTTATTGGCATACATTCAAGCGTAGAAATATGAGAGCATTTTTCTTGTTAGAATCCTCAGAAACCCTAAGAGAAAATATAACTATTTCATGTTTTCAAATAAATCAGCGGCATCTCCAACAAACTTCACTAAGTCATCTAAGGTGGCGGCCTGAAAGGGGGGCCTACAATTAACACATTTACTTGAATGTATATCCGAGAATCCAAAATGCAGCACCTCTTTTTTTTTTTGTCTCCAGGCTTAGTAAAAAACAACCTCTTTGATTTGTAGTCATGTAGTGATTTCTTCACTTACAATCAAATCAATGTCATTCAAACAATAAAAAATTCACTAACAAAACAGTGTGGCCTGGATCCAAGCACCATTACAGCAATGACATCAATAAACATTTGGTTTAAATCCCTTCAATCTCAGGCTCAATGATGCATAATTTGAATTTCCTTGTGGATGATAAAAAATAGAAGCAAATAGTACCATTATAATATAAATCTATCACAGCATTTTAGAAAAGATAACAAATTTAAATTAAAAAACCCTCAACCAATCTTTCCACCATTCTTCTAATGCATCCATAGTTCGTTTTAGAAAAACCCAACTACCCATAAACAGTTTTAAGAAACTTTTCATACTTTCCAAACCAAGTTGATCCCAATTTTTATTGTAGTTAATCATACAACCTGCACGCCTTTTGTTCGAAGTTTTTGGAAACTTTACTCTAGAATTTTTATTGAAATGTGTGTCTGAAATATGCAACCCAGGTCAATCTCATTCAAGAACAAATCACAGTGAATCCGTTTTACTTCTTTTCCAAGTTGCAAGCGAATCATTCATATTGGCTTTTGGCATTTTTCAAACTTTCTAAAAAATTAGCATAAATCTAACTCAATATTCAAACGGAGAAAACTTCAAATAAAAAAAAACAGCATCTGTACGCTAACATCAAAGCAATAGACTAAAAAATTCAAATTAACTAAAGTTGCATATACAATTATCTAAATTGTATAAAAGGAATTTAGACACAATTTGAGGTTGCCTAAGAATTGCCATACAAAGGGGCAGTTAACTGTTTAATAAGAACAAAGGCACAATGAGAAAATGAATGATTAATACAGGCAATCAGAACGTTCCTTGGAGAAGGTATTCATGCAAGATCGGTGGGAATATTGAAGGCTTATTTAGCTAACTGAATACTCATTAAAAAAGGATTGATGCTGGCAATGTTGCTTGACGTCAGTAAAATAAAAAGTTCTGGGGGAGAAGTCATGTACATGATTGAATAGGCTAAACGAATAATGCTAGAGTTTTCTCTGATGCTATAGCAAATGGTGGTATGTGCATAAATATACACAACAAGCAAAATCATAACGTCATTAATGGTCAGAGATATCCGCAAATCTACAGTATTTTGGAGAGATATAATGGAAAACTAAAGAACACAAATTTAAGTATATTTTTATATAAGATTTAATTTTGGGAATGTTTCCAAACTCTTGAAAATTGTTCAATTTTGTTTTTCTACTCTTATAAATGTTTTTTTATCCCTCAACTTTTATTTATGTAATTTTATTGATCCTACCATTTTCTCCTCATTTTACCTGCCATTACAGGTTAAAATCAAGAGGATAGAACTAGTACTTCAACGTTAAGGGTTATCAAACAAGGCTGCACAAAGTAAAAAAACTATTGCAAGGGTTTTTTTAAAGTATCAATGGAGCAACAATGGTGATTTTGAAGCTATCAGCTGCCATAGAAGGAGAACAACAATACAAGAGGACGATGGAAGACTCGCAATATATTTTTTCCTAATTTCTTCTTGCTCATGTTCTCCTCTTCTTATCTTCTTCTGTGACTTTTTCTGTCTTTTGCGATCTTCCATGTTAATTATATTACTAAGCTGAACAACAATAATTATTTAATTATTGATTAGCTTATTTTTGCTTCAAATTATCTCCAATATTATCTCAAATTATCTACAAATCGACATTACTTAATTTGAGCTTGTCGAAAGGGTTTCCATCCAAAGGGGGCATTTAATCGCTTGGCAGGAACAAAGGCTTAGGTGAAAATTTCCATGTTAATTATTACTTAGCTTAACAAGGATAATTATTTAATTATTGATTAGCTTATTTTTGCTTCAAATTATCTCCAATATTATCTCAAATTATCAAAAATCAACATTACTTAATTTGAGCTTGTCCAAAGGATTTCCATCCAAAGGGGGCATTTAATCGCTTGGCAGGAACAAAGGCACAGGTCAAAATCTACGATCGAAAGGGTTTCTAACAAAATATACAGCAAGTGAATAAAAACAAATAGGCAGAAAAAGAAAGGCTAATGCAGGCAATATTGAACGCCCAATAAAGAAGGTAATCAAGCAAAATCCGAGAGAGCATTGAAGCTCTTTTGCAAACTAAATGTTAATTAATGAAAGATTGATGCTGGCAATGTTGCTTGATGTTAGCCGAATAAAAAACGGATGGGAAAAAAGTCATGTGCATGATCAAAAAGGCTAAACAAATAAATGATGCTAGAGTTTTTGGTGATGATAAATGCAAATCTGGGGCATGTATGTAAATTTATACTGCAGTGACGAGCATCACTATAAGGTCATTAAGGGTTTAGGATATCTGCAAATCTACGTTATTTTGGAGAGAGATAATGGATGCCAAATAACACATATTTTAGTATAGTTTTATATAATAATTAATATTTAAAGGAAAATTATCAAAATGGTCCCTTGACATTTGCAAAAAATTATTTTAGTCCATTGACTTTTATGCATTTTTTTTTGTCACATGACGTTATTTTGGATGAAAATCATTAAATATAAAGGGTAAAATTGTCCTTTATGATTTTGCTAATAAATGTCTTTAAATATGATAGTCTCATTTTTATTTATATTAAGTACAAGTATAAGTAATATAACAGGTAAATATTTATATCCAAAGGTAGCTTTTAATTTTTTTTCCCGATAGTTTGCAATTTCTTCCCATGCCGCTACATCCACCTTTCCGACACTAATGCTAATTCCACGACGTTCAAGATGATGGCAAGCAGTACGGGCAAGTGGAGGAAGGGTTTCAGGCCAGTGCTTGGCTCAACCCGGCCAAGCTCGGGGAGATCATGATCACGAACCAAGGCTCCCCTAGCCAAGCCATCCAGATCATCATCAGCATGGGTTTTGCTTAATACTCAAATTTAAATACTTCTGATAAGATGGTAATTTAACCCTAATTGTCATCAGCATGGGATTTTTCCCATATTGCATTTGCTCCTATGTTAGCTTTTGTTAAGGTGTAGTAATTAATTTATAATGCTTGTCGCTTAATATTTTATAAAATTTGTGCCATATTTAAAGAAATTTATTAGCTAAATCATAAAAGGACAAATTTACATTCATATTTAACAATTTCCATCCAAATTAACAGTATGGGATCAAAAAAATCACTTGCATAAAAGTCAAGGGATCAAAAAATTTATTTGCAAAAGTAATGACTAAATTTAACATTTTGCAAGAGTTATAGACTAAATTGAATATTTTGCAAGAATCAATAGACTATTGTTTTGACAATTTTCTCATTTCTAAAATGAACCCCAACTCTTATAATGTGTTCATGTTAGTCCACAACTTTTATAAAGATCATTTTTATCTCTCAACTTTTATGTTTGTGTTCTTTTAGCCATGCCATTTTCTTCCCTTTTTATTCGCCATTACAAGTTTAAAATGATGGGGTAAAAGCGATATCTTAATGCTATGGATCATCAAAAAAGGCTTCGTGAAGAGAATTATCAAAAAGGTTTTTCGAAAGTATATGCAGCATAACACTAAATGATTTTGAAGCTATCAGCTGCCATAGAAGGAGAAAAGCTGTAGAAAGAGAAGATGATAGAGGATTCCCGTATGTTTTTGTTCTTAATTTCTGTTTGCTAAATGTTCACCTCTTTTTTCAATTTCACTACTTTTTTTCCGTCTTCTGAGATTTTCCATGAAAGTTATTAACTAAGCAGAAGAAGGATATTTAGTTAATTAATAACTGATTTATTTTCGCATCAAATTATCCCTAATATTTTCTCTTGCAAACATCATCTTTAATTAAGTAACAAGATAATAAATTAAATAAATTTATTAACAATCGATAAATGAAATTAACAAATACTTATTTTAGCTTTTATTAAACAATTTTGTTTTCCTTACCACATAATGCAAAACCTGCATTCAAATTAAAAAAAACGTTGTAAATTTGATAAAGGCTAAAATATCCTTAACAAATACTAAAATTCATCTAAATTAGCAGCCTATGACCAAAAAACATAACTAAATATCGAGGGACCAAGAAAATATCTATAATAATCGGAGACTAAAATGAATAAACTACAAAAGGTGGGGACTAATTCAGAAATTAACTCATTAATATAAAAAAAAGCAAGAATATAGTTGTACCAAACAAACCTTACTTACATTTGGTTTTTGTTTCAAACTTAAGCCATGATTTAAACTGTTACAATAATCCCAAAAAGCTACTGCAAAGCTGTTGTCCCAAAATTAATGTGAACCTGTTGTAATCAAGTATTAAAACTTGTTCATGGATTCACTTATTGCTATATCGTGTGATGCAAAATTAAGAATATATCATTTTCTTTAATTTTCTAATAAAAAGTGGTAGGCAAAGGAAGCTAGAGAGTGTATTTTTTGAAGGCAAAGCTGAGAGAGGACTCGAAGGAGGAGATTTAGTTGATGAGAGGGATCCTAGCGAGCAAAGATGTTGCAAACAAAAGAGGAAATTGGAAGAGAGAGTATGTCATACCAAGCCAAATCTCACAATGTTGTTCTCAAATAATAGATTCTTAGATGATCACCTATCCAAGGAGTGCTATGCTATAAGCATGCTAAGCTTTTGAGTTCTTATCAAGAACTCCATAAATCATCTCAAAAAAAATATTACTTGGAATTTCCTATTTTTAAATTAAATATTCCTAAATCGCTTTCTCCCCTTCAATTAGATTTGATTTATTCCTACCACCACTTTCACCTAAAAAAGTCTGTCAAGAACTGTTCCTTCGTCGAACTTTCATTTTTGGCGATTTATCCTTTACAGATTCAAATCATCATTAGTCCACCAGTTTCTATTAATTCATCTATGAATCATACATTGTACTAGAGATGGTTCAGCTGTATTACAAATTGCCCCAAGCTACACTAACAATGGTATCATTAACTTTTTCACTTGATCCATCCCAGTACCAAGTTGGTACTCACAATTTTATCCTTTGATGATAACTTCTCAGGCAATCATTCAATCTAAAAGTGCTCCACAATGAGCACACTTAGGTTTAAAGTTCTTATCAAAACTCTGATAATCTAAGAACATGTATTGCTTAGTAAATCCTAAATAAAATTCCCTCAACTAATCAAGAAAAAATCATCATTGGCATTATCACTTTGGATTTACATCATTTTAACACTCAAAATAATACTTCCATCTTTAATCAAATGGTTTGATAAAAATAAATTGTACTCTGTCTCCATGAACGGAAAAATATCAAAGAAATTGTTTTCATGTAAACAAAAAAAAAAAAATGATAAATCACATTTCTTTAATCCATAGAGGTGTTTGGATTCCATTTACTATTACAATTTTTGAGATAATGTAGTGCATATCACTCAAGATGATTGTAACCAAAACCCTCATACCATCACTATTGATTATAATAATACTAAATTTGGTGCTGAAATTAAAAGAATCAAAACTGATAATGTTGATGACTACTTAAATCTAGTTTTATCTCCTTATTTCTTTAAAATAACAATAATTCATAAATTCTTTTAATAAAACCTAATAGCATGACAAAGTAGCATAGAGAAAATGGTCATTTTCTTGCTCTGTCAAGGTTCTATTATTCCTATCCTTGCATCACATAACTTATTAATCGTTTCTACCAAACAAGGTCGCATGTCAGAGTCCTGTGAGTCTTGCATCTTTCTTTCATAACAATCCATCCACGAAATTCACCTATATATTGCCTTCGTTCATGTTCAGTAAATTATCAAGAAACGCATAGATCCTATTAGCTTGAAATATATATTTTTATATTATAAACATATCTAAGAGAATACAAATATCATCAACTTCGAACAAAGAGTACAAAGTATCTGATTACTCGTTAAATAAGAAAGCTACTGATTTCATCCTACAAGAGCTACCTCCAGACTCCTCACCTCTCATATCTCCAGCTACTAAGAGTTGCACTAATAAATTTGATCCTAAAGCTAATAAACCACATCAATATATACAAAAAGAAAACCAACCATCCAAAATCTAATGCATGCCCAAATGCCAAAATGGGGACCTGAAGTGATCATTTCCTCCGCTGACCAAGCTAAACCGATGATTTTGAAAATCGTATTGCCATCAAGAACAGATTTAGAATTTATGCTGAAATCTCACGAGATACATCATCCTACCAAAAGCTCTAAAACTAGATTGTCCACTACATATACAAGCATGCTCATCTCAGCACCCAACGCATCCCAAATCTATAGCCGGCACATTAGATAAAAAAAATAGATAGAAGCAAAGTAAACATAAATGGAAGTACTCAAGAAGAATGAATTCAAAGAGGTAGTGGAATCACCTATATGAATAAAACTTATGGGATGTAATCAGTAAAGGTTGTAAAAAAACAAGCTAGAATGAGGTTAACAGCAAAGGTCATATGCAGGTCTAGTGAGTAAATTACAGAAGATTTGTTTTTGCATCAAAAAAAATAAAAATAAAAATCAACTGTCAATACACTTGTGGACCTTGCAGTACAGTTTGATTGTAATCTTCACCACTTAGCTCTAAGAACCTTTAACACTGAATTCAAAAGAATATAAATAGGTGTTCCTCTAGAATTTGAGAGATACTATGAGAAAAAAAAGGTGCACAAATTAAATAATGAATTAGAAGAAACTCCAAGGTCTAGGTTTGAAAGATTTGCAAGGGTAATGAGATATTAATGTGTTTTAGAGTGTTGAGGTGATGGCATCTTGTAGAAAAAAACTTGTATGCATGTGGAGTTAGTAACTTACAAGTGCATGTGGATGACAATATAATAATTGAAATTGATATGCATTAACTACCAAGTCTAGATAATTGTTAAATAATTGAATTTGCACCTACAAATTTGCAATGTTAAAATATTTTTTATGGATTGAACCTTTATTTACAACATAAATAAATATTTGAGCTTTTGCAAGGAACTATACATAATGGTTACAAATAAAATGGCATGCTTACAAATCAACATTCCAGGCTTGGAGAAATAATTGGATTGACAAAAAATATATTAAAGCCTATCTGAAAAGTTGATACATTTACCCCACATTATGTCAAACATAAACTATAATGTTAGCATTGTTAATATATTGCGCACAACCATAAGGAAGAACATTTGAAAGCAGTAAGCAAAAATAAATGTTTGAAAGAGGTTAATGCTTCAAAAGAAATAGAACATAGAATTGAAGTACAGTGATGCTGTTTATGCAGTATTGGATGTTCATATGCGGTAAGCATTTGAAGATTATTTAGTAATATAGATAAATAAAAAAAAATCCAGTGGAAATATTAAATATTGAGGCTAAATATATCTACGTAATAATTAAACTGTGATGTTAGCATTGTTAATTACTTTCATTTCATATGTTGCAACTGAAGGGTAATTCAATAAAAAACTAAATAAAGAAAAGAAAATTTCAGTATTTAGAATAGTTATTGGCATATTATGAATAAAATGCGTCTCTACAACTGGAAGGAGAGATTGAACAAATCAAAACAACTAAATATCAATTAATAGCACACCCAAAAAAATGTAAACTACTTAATGCATCAAAAATCAACTGAAAATGGAAATAAGAGTTCCCTAAAATTGCAGGAAAAAAATAGTAAATTAATCTTCATCAATTTCTTTGCCAACGCTCTGAGCCATAAGTTTCTTATAGATGTTGCATTGGGTTTACTTTTCACCCAAACAAACAGCACTTACACTGAACATGTTCCAAACAATAAGAAAATTTTGCCATTGCATTTATTTTAATTGAAAATAGTTAATATTGTGTGTGTGTTTTTTTAATTTCAACAATTCATTTACCTCAAGACTCAAACCAAACAGCCCCTAAGCAATTTACCAATTCCATTGCAATATATATCTAGAAATTCCTATTGCTTTTACTATGAGAATTAAACATCAAATCCCACAAGATTGGCACAAACTAATATTTCTCATGACAAGTTATCATTAAAGTTTGACAACAATTTCAAGCTGAACCATTTTTTAAAGTATTGTTGGTGATCATTTCCATTAGACTTATATTATAAACACTCATAAATATGGCTTTATGCACTAATAAATTTTTTGGAAAATAAAAACTAGAAATCACTCATCTTTATAACTAAAAAGTAGTTAATATGTGATTCAACAGCTTTGCTTTTAAGGAAATTAAGTGATCGTAGTATTTCAAAAAATATGTTCTTGATGACATAAAATCACATACTAATATATATCAAGTATAGCTTCTCCCAATATATTTATCTCTCTTAATATATACCCATAATGAACCCTATTTTACCATATGCTACCAAAGCTATATTCCACTAAGTCACACTCAATAATTCCTTCTTAAGGATTTTACATTTCAGAATTTAGAGAATATAATGATGTTAAGAAAACTAACAAAACATATAGCAACTTAATATTTATTTATTTTCTCATTTTAATGACTATTGTGCCATGACAAGAATTTGATTGAAAAAAATTGATTTTACTCCAAGTAGTTGTGTTTTGATAAAGTTCAAGTTGAAATCAATGAATGAGATAATTCTTTGTTCAATTGAGTTATGCAACCTGCATCTTATACAAGTAGACATTTTTTTTTTAATTACAAGAATATCCTCATTAATGAAATTCATGACTAAATAGTGACTCACACTGTACATAATCATGCTAAACACTATCTCACATGACTCAGCATTGTGATAAAATCAATTATTCTAGTTTTTTATGAATTTTCTATGGCAGATTGCCCTTTTGGAAGTGTAAGTTCGCTAGAACAATAAAATCAGTCTTCTGAATAAACTTGAGAAAAGGATGGTCAGGAAATCAACTTGCTTTGAGAACGTAACAGCAATTGCTGATTATGGGAATAAGTGTGGAATTCGTTTGACAATTGTGTTTATGAAATCACTTTAGACAAAAGCACGGCATCAAGAATAGAGAGAAAGAGAGAAAGAGAGAAAGATAGACTATCAAATCAATTATCTCTGTTCCTTACATTACTTTTCATACGGGGATAAAGATGGCCTTCAGAGCATTGATCTAAAAAATGAACAAAGAGCAAGGGTTTTAACCTAGTAGAAGCCGATCATTGTTTATCTTTTCAATTAATTCATTTGCAACTGACTGGCCAAATAGAAGCAGATTAAAACAACGATTGAAAACAAACCTAATTCCCTGCAAAGGCGCTCTCCTCCAGAAGTCTCTTGTCCCTCCTCTCCATGGCAGTATCCCACTCATCACTTCCAACATGCTTTGGCTAAAGTGAACCGAAAGAAAAAAAAAAGAGTAAACAGATAATCATAAATTTTGTGGATCTAATGTTCAACCCAAAGACAGATTGGAGATGAATCTCAAAGCAAAGGCAGAAAGGAAAAGAATTCGACCATACTCGACCATGATAAGCCTTATGGATCTGATACTGCACGTTTCCCATCAGAAAGAGCATTCCTCCAATGATTCCTAAAGGAATTAAAGCTTCCAGCCACTGAAACCTCCCCATCGGAGCAGCTTCAACTATGCAGAGATATCAGGATGAGTCAAACTTTGCGCTTAAGACGAACGGAGTTCTTACCAAAGATTCTAGGTCTGGTTGGAACTTGCTCATGTAACACGGCTAGACAAGCCGATGAGTATAGAGCAAACCTAGCTTCATTTTTGGTATTTTCTTTAACAACAAATCTAAGCATAAAAGATTTTTTAACCGAATTTCTTTGAAGGTTCACTATTATTAAAAATATCAGTAAATTCAATTACAAGAAAAAATATATAGTGACATTAGATTCTTGTATTTGTAACTTTTATATATGAAGAGACTACATTTTGTATTTGTTAGAGGAAAGCCAAGCAAAATAAATGAGGTAACTAGAGATCTTCTGTAGCTCCACCCAACCAAAAGCTACAAAAGTAGTGGATGGTCGGCGAGAGCGTTGGCGTAGACGAAAATTGGTCGGTGCCGACATGGGTTGATTGGTGCCATCAAAGCTCAACTTGCAGAAGAGAACCAATTTTTATATGTGGCTCGTGGACAATAAGTGAGAGTCAGCAAGTGGCAGACAAATGGGTTGGATAACGCTTGCAAGGGAGACTAACCAAGCATTGCATCCCATGAATGGCCGCTGAGGATCGACCAAAACCGGTGAGTGAGATTAATTGTCGTAGAACTATACCTGCTCTAGTGATGTAGGATGGGGGAGATGACATGTAACATAATCAAATCCACCAATTAATTAATGAAATTAGCTTTGCATATTTAAGTTACTAGAAAATATGTGAGTCGCTTGTTGAGTATAAAGAGAAATGTTGTAAGCGTTCACAAGTAATGAGAGTTAGGATTAAATGAGCACACTTGTAAGGTAGGAGGAAAGAAAATAAAAATAAATGAGGAAGCTCTTACGGGAGCCTTATTACCGAATATACCGTTTACGATAAAGAATATTAACTTCTACAAGCAGTCATTCGTCGCAGATCGAACCTTCTTTCCTTGGAAGTCCTTTTCCAATAATTGCAAACCACACCTTAAGAATGCCTTCTCTTAAGAATGAAGCTCACATAACACAAAGAAGAAGAGAGTATTTTTTATATCATTTGTAATCCATAATACATGTGAGGGTGGCCAATATATAGCTAGAAAATATATGCCAAATGACCATAAAAATTATTAATCAACCTATCATGAATGACTAAAGTGTCATTTCCTCTAAAAGATCATAAAAATCATATACTTACTTTTCATGAATGACTAAAATATTCTTTCACACAAATAATCAAATAAACTATAAATCAACTCTCTCATGATAGACTAAAGTGTCCTTTTACATAAAAACTCACATGACACTATATGAGCTAGGATGAAGGCCCATTTACGGAGCAAATACAAAAGCTCATATGACTCTCAAAAATAGGAAATTAAAACATAGTACAATTAAACTAATTTATGATCTGATGCGTTGATGATAATTTCATTGATGCCCTGCATCATCTAGTTTATGTGCGACGTCTATGATTTGTATTTTTTTAAGTATAATGTAGTTTAATGTGTTATGATGTCAGAGTTGGGATGAAAAAATAGTGAGTAGAATTGAAATGAGCTTTTTTTTGAATTAATTGAGATTGGTATAATTTTTAAGTCAATGAATAGCTAATAAATATTATGTTTTCTTATTTAATGAAAGGCCCTAAACTTTAGTCTTAATTTTTTAGGATACGGGGGAAAATTTTAGTCAATACAACAACAATTCATCATAAGATGGTGATGGAAAAATGTCTCATGCTAGTCTTGTTAAGCAACAATTTATGGCAAATAAAGTTGTTGTCACTCAATTTGCACCATAGCAGTAAGTCCAACTTCTTACTATGCAAGCTAATAACATTTGTCTAGATGTTACACTGATTTGTAAGTCTTTTGGAAATATTCATACTACACAAAAGTGCTTCCCCAAACAAAGGTGATGTTTTGTAGGCAAGTATCTTGCCTACAAAATCATCGATGGCTATCTTGTACCATAAATTATCAGAACAATTACAAGTGAAGAAAAACCTCTAACATCTCATAACAAGGGGGATCATAATTATATAGTTATTGTTTATTTACATTATAGTCATGGAAGTTGAACTTGTACTACTATTAAAGCCATGGAAGCCTTTGGATGCTGACACAAGTATAATTTATTTACATTAGAGCTTATGAGTTTATTTTATATGATTACGAAGTTATAATTTGAATGATTTCTATATGAATAGTTAATACCATTTTACTTCCTAAAAAAGATTATTGAAAGTACGTATACCAATGACAGATAACTTATGGCCAACAAAAGAATGTGTGTGACATAAATATAAATAATAGAACATTAAGAGCCACAATAATCATCCTAATCACTATATTTATTATCACTATTGTAAGGATTGATTGGATGATTTATTTAATATAATTTTTACTTGTGAAATTAATTCCATATAAGTAATCTTAGATCAACTTACCAAATATATACTCATCTTCCCTATTAAACAATATGATCTAACAAGAAAAATTAGCAAAGTTTTGCTTGAAGATAATAACATGATTGTATAGATTGCTCAAAAAATTATTGTATCAAATACTGGCAGTCATGTAACTTCAAGTTATTTGCATTTTTCCAATTTTATTTAAGTTATAAACATTATAAGAGCACAACATTCAACCAACAAATAAATGAGTGATTTGAGTAATTCATATATTATAATATATTTGTATGTATAATTGTTGGAGATATTGTAATTATGGAATTATAAGTAGCATGATTATGACACCGTATGCGTTATTTTTGTAACAACCGAAGATTATTAACTTATTAATTTGATTTAATTGATATTAAAGTATGCTAAAGAAAAATTTATGAAATGCCTCGCTTAATTGGGGTGGAATTTTAAATAATCTTGATAATAATAAAAAAGAATAATAGGGTAAACACTTTGTCCAAATTTAAGATTATTTGGACCAAATGAACTCTCTAAATAAACTTTTAAAATTTTAGACTTTAAATTAAAAATAACTAATTTTTGTATTTAAATACAAAAAAAATTATCTATACTTAGGTTACCCACTATCAATTACACATATTGTTAAAATATCACAATTGGTTTATTTAAAATAATATATAATTTTTAATATGTATTAAGTTTATTTATTAATACAAGATTTAGAATTTAATCAAACAAAAAATTCCCTTCTATAAAAGGCAAAGCAAACCCAAATCGTGAGATCATCAAATTTGATTTAACAATAATGATGAACAATGAAGCTCTTACGCCACTACCCAATGGCGAATGTCAGTTTGATTTAATAATTATATTATATAATCGCGGAATCAGTTCTGATAGTTAGACTTGGAACTAAAACAAATGACAAGTCGTTAATACTTAAATAGCGTTATCACCACAAATCGTAGGATTTTAATTGATACGAAATCAATGGCTGGGATCGGATAGATCATTGACATGATGAACTGTACTTTCTTCTTCAATGAACTCTCATCGATGCCTAGGGTTAGCAAGAATTAGAGATTCCTAATTTCATGTTTAAACTCTATAATCTTTAGTTTTACTCTCTTTGTAATTATAATTAAATTCAAATGATACATAAATTATGACTTAACTCGTTATACATCACGCTGATTTCCCCTCTCTTTGAATCCTATTTTCATCGGATTTCTCATCGTGGACACACCATTTTTTCGCCATTTCTCAATCTTTGCACCTTCACCCTAGACTTGGCAACATTTCAAACCCAATTTTTCACCAAAACTCGGAGGTTTCCTTCAGAAAGTTTGAAGCAATATTTTGGTATAGTAGTCCTAACTTCTCAGAGATGTCTGATCATCAACTGACATGAAAGGTCCTAAATGATTCCTTAAGTGCGTTGATACCCATTGGTTATCCCAATTTTGTGTGGGCAAAAATCTTGTCTCAATCACCCTACTCCTATGGTCGAGATCCATGTTAAGGTGGTATGAGCCCATCTAGCCACATCATACCCCCAATTTAGATTTATTTAAAATCCATCGCCCTTGAAAATATTCATTTATGCCCTTAAGGTTTGCAAGATCTTGAAACCCCAATTCTTTTCTCTTCTTCCTTTGGTTCTCCTCAAGCTTAGCCCCACAATTATGGGTCATTTGTCCTGGTGAATTCATTTTAAGAATTAAAATTTGGCAAGATCCTTCTTATCACTGCTCTCCACACTTTTGTAGAAGACCTCCAA
Organism: Gastrodia elata; assembly: GCA_016760335.1. Classification (NCBI taxonomy): domain Eukaryota; kingdom Viridiplantae; phylum Streptophyta; class Magnoliopsida; order Asparagales; family Orchidaceae; genus Gastrodia; species Gastrodia elata. Next base: position 9,773,057 of record CM028670.1, on the reverse strand, counting down.
AAATGATAAGGCCTCCTTCATCCTTTATAATCCCAACTCAATAACCTCCTATTATAAGCTAGAAGTAACTGAACCAACCAATTTGGGTCATGACCTAGGCTTGCTTGACTATGCTACTTCAAAAGCTCACCTTATTCTATTGAGCCTCCATAACTACTTGGTTCAATATTTGAAACCTTTATTCTCCATAAAAATCATAAACCTTAATCAAATATAGATTTGGGCCAAATTCATAGATTGGGTAAACCCAAATGGCTCATAGGCTGTGGCAGCCCACCCTTTAACTAAGTAAGATTAAGAGGTGGTTGTCACTTGGCAAATGTGACGATCGGGGATCGAAGTTCGAGAGTCTTTAAAGACCAATTCAATCTCAATTGAAAATATATATATTTTTATAATTCAAAAAGGACATAATAAATTAAAATAATAATCCACAGTCCTTTTATACATAGAGCCAAAATATATATGAAAAGTTATAACAGTTTGAATTTTTACAAAATAAAATAAGAAATATCTACATTTTTCTGCTTCTTTAATTTTTCTTCTTTTAATTTGGCAGATCTTCTAAGCTTTTTAGTTATCAAAACCTGAAAAATTTAATTTACCAGTCAGGTAGGAGTACACAAATTATTCTTATAAGAATAAATCTAGCATCCTATAATAGGCATGAATCAAGTATGAAAATGACTGAAACACTGCATATAAAATAAAGAAATTTCCAAATTCAATTTTTGCCCTGCAAATTAGCTGTGAAAGTCAACATATATAAAATAAATTTTATCAAAAGCATTTGTAACAATAAGTCGAGTCTGTAGACTCCTGAGCCCAAATAGGTAAACCCATAGGCATAACCTGTAGGAAGCTTATCTCGCCACCCGTCGGTAGCTTACTCAAAATAGGAACTGATGGTGTGTCTTTCCTTTGGATTTGCCTACTTCCTACAAGAGGCTAAATCCCTCCATATAACTCCCAGGGGCTTGCTAGCTAGCCCAATCTGTACAGATTCCAGTTTTGCATTCCACCCTCTAAAGACAAACACCACAAAATATATATACTGTGTTTCATTCTTTTTGTTACATGCTATTTGATATAAATTTTTTGCAGATTAAAATGCGGTAAGTAGTGCAAATAATACTCAAATGGAAAATAGCTCAAATAAAAATACTGAAATAAGACTTATAAGTAAATTTGCGTACCTGACTTATTTTGATAAAATCAACCAAATTTAATTTCTTTGATCTGCCAAAATAATAAAATTTATTAATTTAATATTTTTATCATGATTTGTAGTATTATGACTATTTTGATTTATTTAAATTAATTTTTTTTATTAAGTTATATAATTATTATGCCTTATAAGGTCAAATTGGGAATTTGACCTTATAAGGGCATTTTAGTAATTTTACCCTTAATAAAATATAAAATTTCTATTAGTTTATTAAAGATTATGTTCTACAGTTTTTATAGAACCTGAAATTATTCAATTCTGTTATGAATTGGCTAAGTTAAAGCTAATCTAATTTCTAGGGTTAATAATTAGGATTAAATGTGATTAATGAGTATTTAGTGAATTTAGTCACAAAATTATTAAACTAATTATATATTTAAGTTCTAATTTACTTTATGAGTCATTTAAAACTGAAATCACTTAATTTGGATGATTAGATTTGCTAATATTCACTAATCAAATTTTAGAGTGATTAGGGTTAATTAGAAAATCTAACCATTGGATCTTAAATATTTTTTGCAGTTTACTGAAATTTAGGATTTTCTAATTTAAATTGATATTTAGATTATTTAATTTGAAGTTAAATTGGCTAACTTATGGCTATTTGAAGTTTCTAAGGTTAAAGGCTTAATTAGGGTTAGGTCCTAATTGTGATTAGTTTAATTTTAATTCAAATAGTAAAATTAATATTTTAAAAATATTCCTTATGATTTTTTGAGTATTTTAAGACCTATATTGAGTATATTTGAGTTATTATGTGTAAAGTTATAACTATTGGAAGTTTTGTGTCATTTTTGTGAATGAATATTCAAATATCCTAAAATATCACTATGTTAAATATTAGACAAAATGGAAATTTGACTATTTCATATTATTTCTCTAATTTTGCTGATCGAAATGGTATATTTATTTGTAATATTTGGATGAGTATTTTGTAAGTTATGAATTTCCAAAATTTGACTATTTATATATTAATTTTACTGTTTTAATTAATATTTTAATTTCTTAATCTGTTTTATAAATATATTTATATTAATATTACTGTTATATAAAACAAGTTTTATGTTATTTATTATTATTTTTAATATGATTTATTAATTTATGTTATTAATTAATTACACTTATTTTTCTATTTATGAATATATATATATATATTAATTACTATATTATTTTATAAAATTTATTATATATGGTTAATTATTTATTTATTTATATTTTTCTGATTATTATTTTACTATTTTTAATTAAATTTAATTATTTTATTTGTAATATATATATACACGTATACATTATTATTTAATTAAATATATTATTTTAATTAATCTATTTTATTTTATTTATTTATCAAAAAAATTTCATTTTCTGTTTAAGTATATATATATATAAATTTGTTTATTAAATATTTATTTATCTATTAAATATATTTATTTAATATTTTGATATTAGTCTAATATTAATTAAATATTTATAAGATATAAATTTTATATATTTAATAACTCTGTTTTTCTGCAGGATTAGATGACTGGCGGGCTCCACGTCAACGTGGCGTCTTCTCATTCGCTCGGCGGCTGGCGTGAGTCCCGCGTAATTGAGTATCCGTGGAAACGGACAAAAGCCCGTGGAGATGGGTCGGGCCCGGGTCGACCCGGTCCGACCCAATTCTTTCTTCTCCTTCTTCGCGGACAGCCGGTCCTGGTGAACTAGGGCATGAAAATCGCCGCCCCTCCCGGCGGCGTTAGGTCCTGACCCGCACGGCGTTGAGTCGGCAACGTCACGAGCTAACTCCTAGTTGTTGAATCTACATCAGAGATCAACCCTATCGAACACAGTTCTTAACCCTAGTTTAGGTCTTACGGACAAGTTCTTTTAACGGAAAGTACTGCAGATCGATCGAAAAATTCGATCGATCAAAACGCAATATACTTAATCTAATCCATAGATCAATCAATCAGAACTGTGAAATAGCTTAGTATATTGATTTGGATGCAATTTATTGAGTAGATTAGAAGATAAAGTTACCTAAGTTTGATCGGTAGAATCGCCTGAAGTTCGTTCGACTTTTACCAAATTAGTTTTTATGAAAGATGGGATAATGAGTCATCCTATGGTCTTAAATGGACGTCGGAATAGAGCCTTCAGCGGTGGTTGACGCGTGGCGAGAGGTTAGGGCAACGCGCGTCTTCCTCCGCGACACGCGGAGTTCTCGCGGGGAAGACGGCTCCATTGCCATCTGATCGAGTGATCAGACGGATGCGATCTTCCGTCAGGTTTGACGGGGAGAAGGAAACGACATGGCTTTAATGTGGACGATGCCGTTTAGAGTTAATTAAATAATAATTATTTAATTTATTTTAATCAATTTAATTATTTAAACTCAATTTTAATAAATATTTTCCAAAAATTTTTAAAAATATCATTTCTAGCTAATTGAGGGCTTCTGAACGCAATGGCACACTCAGATTTTTGATCCGATGAGTATTTAATTACTCAAATTTTCGGGTATTTAAATAATATTAAATTATTCGTCGAAATTTCAATAACTTTCAAATACGTTCAAAACTTCACCCCTAGCTAATTTGGGGGTGGTGAACGCAATGGCGAAGTTAGATTTTTAATCTGAGGTCAAAATTATTTAAATATTAATAAACATATTGAAATTTAATTTCTGGTATTTTATAGCAAATCCCTCACTTATCACTAGATTAGGGAATAATCCCCAATCCACTAATAAGGGAGGAATAAGCCCTTATGAAGCAGCGGAATCATTCATTAAATACATACATATCAATCAAAATATGGAAGCAAGTAAAGAATGAGTTTACATCCATTATACCATAACACAGATAATAAGAAATATACAGCACAGAATAAAGTAATGCAGTGAAAAAAATATATATTGTGTACCTATATTATTACAATATTTAATAAGTTTAAACTAAAAAGAAAAACTCATCCTAACATGCTGATGATCATATGATATTATACAGATTAACAAGAAGTAAACTAAGATGTGATATATATAAGTAGACTGAATCAACAACTAGCATCCTAGCATATATATAAGCAAGCCACTAATATACTAAACCTGAGATGCAGTAAAAGTACTAAAAAATAGAACAAATTATGTAAAAGTTATCATATCAGAAAAATTGGCTAAATATGACACTGAATTGTAATTGAACTGAACTGTATCATATCATATCATTTAGCTTCTCAAAGATAAGGCAGAAAGCTATATTGTATTGAAGAGGCAAAAAATATATATGCAATATATATTTAGTTATTTTACTTTACTCATGTGGACACATCCAAAAGTACCTGATGAGTCAAGCATATATGCAAGACTAAGGTGGGTTCCTTAAACTATACACAACTCTCCTCAATGAGTAAGTGTCAGGTATCCTTATTTTTCCTTACTGCCTATCCATTGACAGTAATGTGCATACATAATCTCCCGTCCATAACATGAACCCAATGCAAGTGTTATCATAATTTTCTATGTTTATATTTTATGCATCAAAGTATCTTATATGATATGTTCAATATAAAAATGCTTAAAATATAAGGAATGTAAAGCATAAAGTTTAATAGTAAGTAAGAGACTCTACTAAGCATAGATGATATATGTTGTTATCTAATTTATCAATTCTAGTTATTCTAAGTTTATACAAGCTCACGATCTCCAATACCCTACTATTAAGTATAAATTCAGATTCACTATCTTATAAGTTTAAAACAATTAGAACTGATCAGGTCCTAATAGAATTCAATCAATGATGCTTATAAGTTAAATAATTAATCAACATGTTCTAATTAATAAATTTAGACAATCCAAACCAATCTTGGTTAAGATAAACCAAGATTAAGGGATTAAGAATCAAACTCCAAAATTAGGATTTAATCACTTAATCTAAAGGTGATTATAAAGGCTAAGGTTTAAATCCCAAACCTTCCCAAGACTACAAGTTAGGCTATCTTATTAAACAAAATCAAGCTTAATAAGATGGATCTCTAACTTAGATTAAAGTTTAAATATAAAATAATCATAATAAAGGGTGAAAGCTATAAACTAATAAAACTAAAGTTTCATCTATTGAGTAACTCATTTATCTAATGTATGAATTCAATCATAATTTCTATCTCTAATTCCTAATGAAGAGATCCTAAAGGTTAAAGAAAAATTTTAAGGAAATTCCTAAAGAATGATTTAGAATTTTAAATGAATAATTTAAGCATTGATGCTAATTAAACTTAATTATCTTTATTTTTCTGATCTAAATACTTATAAAGGGCATAGTGTGGGCTTAAGCCCATATTATGAGGTTTATTATTTTACTTAAAAACTTTTGAGCTAATCATTAGGGTTTTTTCTTAAATATCAATTTAATGAGTCTAAACATCCTACATTGATTCCAAATTAGTCATCTTACTAGTTTTAGTGATTAAATTAAGATTCTAAGGTGAAAGAATACTTAACCCTAAATTTGAGCAAAATGATCATTTTACCCCTACTTAGGGTCTAAAATACTACTTTTTGATTTAGGGTTCTAAATTAAAATTTATTGATGCTAAATGATTACTTATCGATTAATGTAAAGATAGACAGTATGTACATCAAATTTGGACAAGGATTAAGCTTTGTGAGCTCAATTTAAAGTTTTTAGCTCATGAGGGTAATTTGATATTTTTTACCTAATTAAGTCAAAAAATTTAGTTATACTTTTGTTGTTTACTATATAAGGATTCCATAAAATCTAATATTACTGAATTCTGATATATATTGGTTAAGTTTAGCCAAAAACAAGTTTAAGGTCTAAAAAGATAATTAATGAGTTTCAGAAAATTCCCAAAAACTTAACTTTCACAAATGATATCCAAATTAAGAAAACTCAAAGGCTATAGCTTCCCTATAATATACTGAGTGTAATGACTGAGAGTAGACCCAATTTGAACTTTATTTGATTAAGTTATGAGCTAATTAAGTTTAAAGATATTTAGGGTAAATTAGGAAACCTAATTATCAAAACAAAAACTTTTCTTATAGTTTACTATTTATTAGGTTCTCCTGATCAAAATAATATATTGGATGACCTAATTTGGAGCTAAATTGACTAAGTTATGGCTAAATAAAATTCTAGATTAAATAGGGTAAATAGGGAGGGTACGCAAGAAGTCATTAGTCAAATTACAGTCCAACAACAAAACTAATACTATCACAATATTTCTAATATTCTTCTGATTAAAATAAGACCCATATTGATAATATTTGGATCAGTGAGTACAAAGTTATGGAGGTTTGAAGTTTTATAAGATTTTGAACTAATTGAGAGACCTAAAATATCATTATGTTTGTAAAATACTAAAATTTCATTCTCAATTATTTATTAATATTTAAATAAGTTTGACTTCAGATTGAAAATCTAACCTCACCATTGCGTTCACCACCCCCAAATTAGCTAGGGGTGAAGTTTTGAATACATTTGGAAGACGTAAATTTTTGATGAATATTTTAATATTATTTAAATACCTGAAAAAAATTCGAGTAATTAAATACTCATCGGATCAAAAATCCGAGTGCGCCATTGCGTTCAGAAGACCTCAATTAGCTAGGAATGATATTTTTAAAATTTTTGAAATATAATTATTAAGATAAGTTTAATTAATTAAAATAATTAAAATAAATCAAATAATTAATTATTTAATTAAATACTAACGGTGCCGTCACATTAAGTAAACGCCGTCTTTGCCATCTTTAATTTTACGTTTAATCAGACGGACTCTGTGAACCATCCGATCAGAGCATCGGACGGCGCTGACTTCGTCATCCTCGTCGTGACGCAGGGTTCGCGACGCGTGCCGAGCGACGAAGCACGCGGCATATCCAAGCGAATCCACGCAGTCGTCACCGCTTAATCACCGCTTATGCAGCCATTTAAGACTCCATTTCCTTATATCCATTATTTTTCACCAATCGAAACGTTGCAGTTGAAGAAAACGAGAGACCTAAAACTAGAACCATCAAAATTGAGGTACTCGATATCTTAATCCAAGCATTTGATTTTATATTTTTAAATTAGTATACCTATTTCATAGCTTAGATTAACATTTGAACGGATCTGATCGGCAATAATCAAACGCAATCGAATCAATTTCACTGATCATATACAGTCAATTCCGTTATTTGATTTCCTCGCCGATAGAACTCCCTAGGGTTAACTATTGCTGGAGCTGTAGACCTCCTCTGGCCATGATCTAGACACCGATCGAAAGGTTACTTCAAGACCTTTCGATCGGGGTATGAACTAACTCTTGTCACTGAGGTTTTGGCCGGCGATTTTGAAGCCCTAGACATTCTTGCGCAGCGAAGTCTCGGAAGAAGGAGTCGAAGGGCCGGGCCGGGTCGACCCGGGCCCGACCCGTCTCCACGAATTTTGTCCGTTTCCACAGCACTTGAGTACGCGGGCCCCGCATACAACTGACGCTCCAATCTCGTGAGGACACGTGTCTCGCGGGACAGAGCTCTGTCAGCGCCTTATCACACGGTGGGACCCACTAGCTGAGCCAGTCAGTCTGCGGCCGCCACGTGGAAGAAGGACACATCAGACATCAATTCGTGCAGATAAATAGATTAATACTTATATACATATAATATACTTAATATATACATATATATATATATATATATATAATCAGAAAAAAATAATAATAATAAGAAGTTTAATAAAAATATATTAAAAATAATTATTATAAAATACACAAATAATTATGAAATATATTAAAATATTTATCAGATAAATTAAAATATTTAATAAATAAATAAAACAGATTAATAAAAATAATACATTTAATTAATTTAATTTCTTATAATATTATATACGTATATATTACAAATAAAATAAAATAAAATCAGTAAAATCAAAATACAGAAAATGAATAAACAGAAAATTTATAAATTAAAATATATTAAATAAAAACATAAAAATAAATGTATTTGCAAACAAAAATTTAACATTTTAATATATTTAATAAATAAAATAAAATAATATATATAACAGAAAAATAATTAACATAAAATTTATATAAGAAAAATATATATATATAAATCAGTAAGATAAATATAAACAGAAAATCTATTTAGATATATTAACCAAACGTAATAATTAAATAATAACATTAATATAAAATTTAATTAAAATAACTAACGTCTAATAAAATATTAATAAATAATAAATCAGAAAATATAAATTAATAAGTAATAGATTTATAAATAGAAGATAAATATTTATTTAAAAATAATTAGACAAGATTAATTAAGTTAAATATTAAAAATACACTTAATTAGTTAAATCCTAAAATAATCCATAACTTATAAAATATATATTCAAATAATACAATTAAATATATTATATTAATAAGCAAAAATAGAAGATTAATTTGGAACTATCAAAATTTTATTTGGATCAATACTTAACATAATGATATTTTGAATATTTAAATAATTATAAAAATAATACAAAATTTAGATTAGCCATAACTTTAAACATGCTTATCCAAATATATCAAATATGGGTCTTAAAATACTCAAAAAATCATAAGGAATATTTTAGAAGTATTAATTTCGTTATTTGGATTAAATTTTGACTAATCACAATTAGGACCTAACCTTAATTAAGATTTTAACCCTAGAAACTTCAAATAGCCATAAGTTAGCCAATTTAACTCCAAATTAAGTAATCTAAATATTAATTTAGATCAGAAGAACTTAAATTTCAGTAAACTATAAAAATATTTAGGATCCAATGGTTATATCTCCTAATCAACCTTAATTATTCTAAAACTTGATTAGTGAATATTAACAAATCTAATAATCCAAATTAAGTGATTTCAGTTTTAGATATTCATAAAGTAAATTAGAATCTAAATATATAATTAGTTTAATAATTTAGTGACCAAATTTACTAATCACTCACTAATCACATTTAACAATAATTATTAAACTCTAGAAATTAGACTAGCTATAATTTAGCCAATTCATATCAGAATTTGATAATTTTAGACTCTATAGAAACTTTATGATATAATCTACAATAAACTAACATAAATTTTATATTTTATTAAGGGTAAAATTACTAAAATGCTCTTATAAGATCAAATTCCCAATTTAACCTTATAAGGCATAATAATAAAATAACTTAATAAAATAAATCAAAATATTCATCTTATTATCATTTTAGGAAAATTGATATTACAAACATAAAATATTAAATTAATAAATTTCATTATTTTGGCAGATCAAAGAAATTGAATTGATTGATATTTTGTCAAAACAAGTTAGGTACGCAAATTCACTTATAAGTCTTATTTCAGTATTCTTATTTGAGCCATTTTTCATTTGAGTATTATTTACACTGCTTACTGCATTTTAATCTGCAAAAGAATTATATCAAAAAGTATGTAACAAAAATAATTTTTATATATTTTGTGGTGCTTGTCTTTGGAGGGTGGAATGCAAAACTGGAATCTGTACAGATTGGGCTAGCTAGCAAGCCCCTGGGAGTTATATGGAGGGATTTAGCCTCTTGTAGGAAGTAGACAAATCTAGAGGAAAGACACACCATCAGTTCCTAATTTGAATAAGCTACCGACGGGTGGCGAGAAAGCTTCATACAGATTTATGCCTATGGGTTTACCCATTTGGGCTTAGGGGTCTTCGGACTCGACTTATTGTTATATATGCTTTTGATAAAATTTATTTCATATATGTTAATTTTCACAGCTATTTTATAGGGCAGAAATTGAATTTAGTAATTACTTTATTTACATGCAGATTTTCAGTCATTTTCATATGTGATTCATACCTATTATATGATGTTAGATTTATTCTTATAAGAACAATTTGCGTACTCTTACCTGACTGATAAACTGAATTTTTCAGGTTTTGATAATTAAAAAGTTTAACAGATCTGCCAAGATTAAAAGAAGAAGAATTAAAAGAAGCAGAAGAATGTAGATATTTCTTATTTCATATTTTGTAAAATTCAAACTGTTGTAACTTTTTACATATATTTTGGCTCTATGTATTAAAGGACTGTAGATTATATTTATTTATTTTATTATGTTCTTTTTGAATTATAAAAATGTTTATATTTTCAATTGAGATGAATTGTTCTTTAAAGACTCTCGAACTTCGATCCCCAGTCGCAACAATGTTAAATACTTATCATACTGGAAATCTGGCATAGCCATAATATCGCTTTCATTTTTTTGATTAAAATGAGATATATATTTAATATATTTAGAGTTATGAGTTCAAAGATATGGGGTTTAAAGTTCTGTAATTTAATTATTATAATTTGATTAATTAAGCTTAACTAATTTAATTAAATTAATAAATTCTTTAATTCTGTTGACAGCGGGACCCATGGGTACATGCGGCGGGCAATGATCCATCGAGTAGAGATGCGGGAACCACTGCTTGAGACGGCTTGGCAGGACAGCGGGACCTACTGCAAGATTGAAGGAACCGGTGGGTCCTAGCGCTTCGGGTCTGACGAGAACAGCACGGCAACGAGATCCACCATAGCAAAGTGGAGCCTGCCACGCGTTAGGCTTGGGCCTGACCCACGACCTGCACGGACGAGACATACCCGACAGAAGTTGAACCGCGCCTTGAGGTGACAGGAGCCGCGAGATAATGTTAACCATAGGAACTAGGGTTTGGGATGAAGGAACGATAATGGTTTGTACTATGGATCAAAATCTAAGTGCGATCGATCGATCCGATCCACTCAATCATTAATCAATAGCATGCAATAATATTTCGAAGAAAGATCAAATGAATTGACTGATAGATGAGGGAGATCAGGTACCTGAAGTTGAGCGACAGGAAATCTAAGTAGTAGACGAAGGTTTTTCGAAAGCTCCAAATGGGATCTAGGACTGCGCAAACCACGCCAGGATGTCGATGGGGTGTTTAATGGGGCTGGGTAGAGCTTGCGAGGCTGTAACGGTGCGGGATTGGCCGCGGCCTATAGCAGCATGACACGCGGAGCCCTGGGGCTTGTGGTCAAGGGAGGCGACGCGCTCGCCGTTTGATCTGATGATCAGACAGCTCGGATTAGCCATCATATCCCGATGACATATTTCTAACGGCGCATAAGCAGATGGCGTCGTTAATGGAATTTATTTAATAAATTATTATAATTATTAAATTATAATTAGTTATTTAAATGACTTTTAAAAATTTCTATATATTTACCCATAGCTAATTGAGGGGTGGGGAACGTAACAATGAAGTTGGATTTTGATTTTGATGAGTATTTAATTTTCCTATTTTCTGGGTATTTAAATATATTAAAATATTCGATAAAAATCAAATGACTTCCAATTGTATCAAAAACTTCACTCATAGTTAATTTGGGGGCAATGAATGCAGTGGTGAAATTCGATTTTTGTTTTGAGGTCAATTTAATTAGGTTTATTTACAAGGTTCTTGAAATATTCAGAATCAGGATTTGATTATTTTGACCCTTGATTTAGACCAAAATTTCAGAGTGTGGTCATAATGACCATTTAAGTGTGTCAAAATTATAATTAAGACTTAATTTAGTCATAATTAGTTAGGGTAACAACCTTAGTTGTTACATAGGCCAAGTTAAGGCAACATTGTAACCCTGAGGATGAGGTTGACTCATTCTTAGCCTCACATGGCTTGGATTTGAAGATTTGGAGAATGAGAATATAAGGTCCCTCTCAGCAGGCTAACCCAAGTGCAAGACATAAACCTTAACATAAAGGACTTTCTCTTCCTTTGTCTTACATCGAAGGTGAGTTGGGTTAGGCCAACCATAATGAAGAAGAAACTAGATTCAAGTTTTATCAAGACTCTTAATCACTTAGGTGGTGGGTGATCCACGCCTACTAAAAGCTAATAAAGTAAATCCTAAATTAATATCTATTCAAGATCTTTTGACCGAAGCAATTGTATCAAAATGAGTCAAAATAAATGTTGAAAAATATTCGAGACATTGGGGTTGAGTTAACACAAAAATAACTTATATTTAGATTGAGCAAAATGCTTTAATATATGATTAGTTAAGATAATATAATGTGTAGTTTGTCTGGATTTAATATAAGTAGCTTGTGCCTCATAGATGATATAAGTCAGAAGAGAAATATTCTAGCAACCACGAGCTTCGATATGATTTTGTATACTGTATTACATAATGATATTGGTCTAAAGTCATCCAGGTAATTTTCATTTTGTTTTTGGGGATTAGGGTAATAATGGTATGATTCAACCACCTTAGTATAGTACCATTCTTTAAGAAATATAAAATAACATCATAAGCAAATTTATTTCTTATAGCCCTAATTTTCTTATAAATACAAAATTATATTCATCTGAGCGCCTAAAGAAGTATTTCTTTTGATGTTAAGAAGATTAAGTTTAATATCTTCAAAAGTGTTGTGTAATGAATCATATTAATTAGTGTTGTTGGATAGTTTTATTAGAAAATTAATATTTTTCTGTTTGAAATGAAATAATTTATGAGTACAATATTTTGAGTAAATTGAGAAGGTAAAATTACCTCCATTTTTTTCTTGGATTTCTTTTGAACTATTTGATTGAACATTTCAATAGAACGATTCATTCAAACAAATCGTTCTAAAGAATCCTTCGTCAGAACCGCTAGAATCGTTCATCGGAATCTTTCTCGTTAGGCTGCTCCGCTAGCTCAGTTGCTTCGCCAATTTGCATTCGTTCTCTCGGCTGAAACCCTCTAGTTTGCTTGCTCGACTTCTTTGCGGCTTTTGGATAATATCTAAATACTTTATATACATATTAATGCAAAATCCATAACAAACTCCTACAATTTTAATTTACATGAAAAGATATTCTTTACACTAATTTTTACTTGAATAATAACCTATAATCAATCAAGTTTTTATTAAATATTTACTCAGCACTATTATTTATTTATTTCTATCACCCCAACGAGACGCAGCTTTCGGCAACGACGACCCACGACGCGCGTGACAGTTAGACAGCTGGATGGCGGGAAAATGCATGGCAGTTTCGTAAATTTCTGAGATTGCAGAAGCAAGAAAGCAAAGGTTCGTTCAGTCGCCATAAATTGTCTCCTGCCTATTTGCATCCCTCATTTTTAACCTCGACCTTCCTCCATCCTCGTCACTCCCCTTCTTATCGAGCCCTAAAAACCCGCCTAAAACCCTTCTTCTCTGTCCACAGTCCAGAGATCCGCGTCTCAGACGTTCAGATCTGATGAATTATTCGGAGCACGTCCTGAGAAAACGGAGGGTTTCGCCCGGCGGAAGGACCGGAAGCCGAAGAAGAAGGCAAAGGCTCGTGCGGATATTCTTCACCGACGAAGACGCGACGGATTCTTCTTCCGGCGACGAGGACGGCGCTCCTCTGATCCGCCGGCGAGCAAAGAGGCATATCCACGAAATAGGGTTCGAAATCGGACCGACCAAGAAGCGGCGCGGGAAGGTCGCCGCCGTGAAGCTGATGAGAGAAAACGCCGTCATGAAATATCCGCTGGAGGAGGCCCGGTCTGCGTCGATCGCCGCCGCATCTTCCGGCGAAGGCGTCGAACTGGTGGCGCAGTACGATTGCGTCGGTTACGGCGACGTCGATGCATTCGGGATCAGCTTGGATGCGCCGTTGTGTTTGACGGAGTTTTTTTCCCTGCCGGTGCGGCGCCATTGGGAGGTAGAGTTTGGGGATTTCAATGCGGAGGATTTCTCGTTGGAAGTGGTCACTTTCTGATGCTGAAGTTCATATGAAATTACTGTAATACCCCAGTGGAAGACTAGTGCGATGATGCCGTGATTCCAAGCAGTTATTGCGGCTATGTATTTAATTTAATTTTTATTTGAGTTTTGAGTGCGTGAACTTCAAAAATTCTATATACAATGTAGTAATGTATAGCTTACTTAGTGGGTTTTGATATTAATTCTATTAGTTCTTCATATCATATTAAATTCCAAAGGTGCACTAAGTTTCAGTTTTCTGAAAGGCAGATCCTCTGGATGTACACATTCAAGTGTGATTGGACTCATGTCGAGATGCTCATGCACGGCGTAGGCGCACGTGGAGTTGACTCATACTGTGTGTGAATCAAGAATGGTCGGGCACAAGGTACATCATGCACTATAGCCAGGTTTGGCCTATGCAACTCATTGCTGCATGTTTGTATTTGTGTTTGACTTTACAGTAGTAATTGTTTCAAGGAAAATATTACAGTACTTAAAAAAATATCTCGTACTTTTTTTTAGGTTATTAGTAAGTTTTTAATTATGATTATAACAGTGAATCTTATGAATTAATCATTAATTTTAAATGCATTAATGATTATTTTAAATACAATAATAATTAGAGGGCATTGGAGTATGTATTTATTGAGTTATTATAATATTTTTTTTATTTCATATTTGATGATTCTTATGTATAAGATTATGAGTTTTTTAGTTTTTATATATTTTTCAAAAATAAGGATGATTATTATTTAAAGAATTAATTATAATAAAAAATTATTATTAAATTCATTTTTATTTATTAAGCTCATAAAAATATATAATCCATACTTGTTTGAATTTCTAAAATTATTGAGTAGCATTGATTATGATAAAAATATAGTATGGAATCTCTCAAGTACAAATTATCGTTGTTTATTTAATTATGTTTAGATATGTTCAAATTTTTAATTCTAATTTTTATATATTGTATTATTGAAATTTAATTTCTTAAGAAAAAAATTCTTACTAGTTTTAAGATGCATCAACTCAAAGCATCAATTAAAAATAATATATTTTTATTAGTGTAACACTCATAATTTATTTACATAATATTTTAATTATAAAAAAAAACTAAATATGCCACTCCTAACTAACACGTCAAAGCGCCGTTTAATTGTTCTCGTGCATTCCAAAAGCCAATTGCCGCTTGCGGAGAGGAGACAAAAGTGCCGATTGCGGAGACCACTCGCATTCACTCGATCCCACTTGCTGCTTCCATTTAGAAACCCAGGTCTCCTGAGTTTTTTTGTTTTATTTTTTTTGAACTTTCGCGAGCACTGATCGCCGATTGCAGAGAGACAGACAACGAGAGACTTATGAGCTATTAAAAGAAAAAGGTGAACATTTTTAACCGGCTAACAAACAGTACTTGATGGCCAGTTGTGGTCACTTGGAATTTTTTTTTCTCTAAAATTGTTGTGAATCTTCTGCCGATTTAGAGCAGCAAGCGGCAAGTTTTTCCTGCAAAGTTCATCATATGCTTCCATTCGGAAACCACTTTCACTTGCGGCTCTTCGAGAAAACCGCTGCTGGAAGCCTCAAAAAGAACTGCTAAAGCGATGGAATAAACATTAATTGAATAAGTGTAATGTATTTATTATATTATACATTTTATTATTTTTTAAGATTAGAGTGTTATGTATGTAATATTTAAAAATTAGTTAATTTATAAATAAACTATAAAGAATTTAGTGTTTGCCATTAAAAAGCTCTAAAATGTAAATAAAATATGTGAGCAAATTAGATAATAAGTTTGAAATCTTAACCAATAGGCTAAAACACTAATCATAAATTAAGCTTAATTAAATAATTATTTCTTAAAATTCCATTAATCTTACTAATTAACTAATTTAGAATATGTAATATTGGAAATTGGATTCTTCAAATCCTTGATTTTTATTGGCTAAGTTAAAAATTAACTTTTTAAGCAAATAGACAGCACACAAAAGACAACGTGACCGCAGCAGGCATGCGGGCTGCGGCTCCCCAAAATTACTAGAATATGCATATTAGGGCCTCGGTCGGACTTTCAAAATTATTTGAAATATCCCGCGGCTTTATGTTTAAGGTCCCAAACTAGCCATTTAGATCAGAGCCACAGACCCCGCATCGGACGGTGCACATCTGTTCCCTGATTCGAACGCTGCCTAAAAGCGTATTATGTAACGCGGTTAAGTAAGCATATTGGTGATTCTAAGTGCAAAATTAAATCACTAAATGGAGGGCAATTTGGTCTTCTAATCCCTTTCTCCCTGCAAGTTGCCGCCGGGCCATCGTTCACTCTCTCCAGCCCTTTATATATATATATATATAGCGCGTCTCAGCTGGAGCTTCGCGATTTTCTCTGCTTGGATTTGGGCTCAGACATTAATTCCGGGTAAGCAAGATCTAATTCGCTCTTGATTCCACTTCGATTCCTGCTTTATTTGTGTTACGATAATCGTTTTCTTTTTTTTTTTTTTTACAAGAGTTCGGCGTTGCACGATTTCTTATGCAATTTTTTTTGAATTTGTAATAGCGAAATCTACCTAATTCATCATAGATTTTCACATATATAAGCGTATGCAAAATATGGGTGCCGTGTTTGTAAAACCCCTTAAATCTATCAGAATGAAGAACATTTTACCATTTATTCTGAACAATTGTTTATGAAAAAAATATTTATTATAAAATTCAAAGAATGTTTAAGATTTTCATATATAATTAACTTATCAACTATCTAATTGTTAATTTTTGTATTGTTTTAAATAGGCTGAATAACTATATAACTATGCAATCAAAAGTGCCATGTCTGATATTGAATGGAAGCTCATCATCTGAGTGATCGCTAGTGTTTTTTCTTTCGAATTTCAAATTATGGAACTTCAGGGTTTAGTGAATATTGAATCTGTAAGCATTTTGGAAGTATTAATCTGCTCAATTTGTAAAAATTAACGGATTTAAAGAATTTAGATGCTTACATTGAATCTATATTTTATTATAATTAGTATCAAATTGTAGCAAATAATTTGCTTCTTATGTAATTTTTCTTAAGAAAATTATGGTGTCCCAAATCATCCTCATTAATTAGAGAAACGGTATTCAAATTAAGAAAAAGAAACATATAAACCTCAGGCGCAAGTGAATTGCGCCAATCCATCTAAATTGTGAGTCTTTGGAGAGACAGCAGCTTATCGAAGGCTCGCAGTGTGTCATCGGGGCAGGTAGACAATAATAAACTAGTTTAGGTGTTGAAGTAGCAATTTGATAATTGAATCTTAATTCTTTTTATATTAAATATTGCATTGTCCGGAAAAAAGAAAGGGCTCTTGTGGTTGAATTGCGGGATATTACAATTAGCTGCTGGCTTATAACTATATTGTACTTAGATTATCACAAATTCAAGCTTTTATTTGGGGTTCATATTATCAGTTTACTCTTAAATTAATATAACAGGTTTATTAGTTTTTTCAATTTATTTAATTTAAAAAAAAATATTTTTAATATTATTTCCTTACAAATGAAAAAAGTTATTTGGCTTTCAAATATTTTCTCAAAAATGGATAAATAGAATTTGCATTTAAAATTTATAATTTTAGTAGATTCCATGTGGAAAATTTGATTTATTACTATTTTTTTTTGCAAATAAACAAAAGTAATTTACAAATAAAAAAAAGTTATCAGGCTCTAATATGCAAATTTAATGTTAATTTTAGAAATAAAAAATTATTTATATATTTATGAGCAATATTTAGGAGCTTAGTATCAGGATTCTTTACAAATCAGTAAACTCAACAAATTAACCGTTTGGTTCTATATTAGTGAAGCTCAACTGATTTATAGGAATCTTATAGGCATTGAAGCTAAATCGAATAAAATCTATCACTTAGAAAGTGTTCATAATAAGGCCTTTCTGTCTTTCTGCGTTAGCTAAGTGAAAGGGTAATCCTATTTCGTTTCATTTAAATATCGAAAATTCATTAAAATATTAAAAATCATCTACTAAAGCACAATCAATATATAAATAGAGCAAAAATGCATCTTGACTACAGGAATACAAATGCTCATTTTATAACTGTGGTAAGAGTTACATGCTTCTGATTCCGTGGAAGTAACTGAACTTGTCTGTCATCGCTCAGTTCTGATTTCCACCACTTCTGATAGTTTCATTTGACATAACAAGGATTGTGGCTGCTGCAATGCACGATATATAGCAAAAACAATAAGCAGTGTAGCAGTAAAAATTCGATGGTTTGAGCATTATTTTTTCACATATTTTAATGCAAAGTTCAAGAATTTTATTATTTTACCATTAAAATATTAAAAATATAATAAATATTCAATTCTCTTGTAATAATCATTGCATTCATTACTTTTTATAGGAATCATATAGGCATAGAAGCTAAATCAATTTTTCGTAATATTTTTTAATGGTGATCAACATGCATATAATTGTAGATGTTTTTTTGTGTTTAATGAATTGATTTTTGAATTTTTACCCAATGACAAATCCCTTCTTAAATATATTTAGGTTGGCGCTCCCAATTTAAGATTGCATTTCATTGATTATGCTTCATTTTTGTCCATGGAATTGATTGTTAACAAACCTTTTAGGTTATGGTGGAAGATCTGATCTAAAGGCTCTCTCATTTCTTTTGTGTCATGCCCTAGTTGAGGTGAATGACATGTACCATTACTATCCAAGGGTCTGGATAGGCACTGATGTTTCAAATTTCTAGTATCCACTCATCTTTGAGAATCTATCATGATGTCATAATTTTAAGCTCCTTCTAAGCTTATGCCTCAAAAGACTCTTGCTAAGGATGACTATGCTAGATCTAGCAGTTTTTGCCTTATGGGCAATTGGTGTTTTATGTTCCTTCTGGCACTTTGGTGGTCAGGGTAATGCTTTTTAATTCATCCATTGAGGTTGTGGTGGTGGATCCAAGGCTTAGTTTTGAGACTATAATATAAGTTTTTTTTTTTTTGTTTGCATTGATGAATTATTATGTGCTTCAAGACTTCATTATCTTATTATATTTAATAACTTGTGGTAGATCTTATTAATGAATGATATATTAGGAAGCGGTAACCATTTGATGTTTGATAGCTTTGCTGAAGTTCTTAAAAAGATAGTTTCGAATAATTATAATTGTATCACGCGTGTTGGTTTTTGGAAGAATTATAATTCTCAAGTCAAAATGACTTGATTTTTAGAAATTATACACATGAATCGGAAGAAAATTTATGAATGTGAAGCTCATGGGTGATCACTTCTTCTTATTGCCTGCCTTAAAAAGAAAAGAAGATTTTCATGAATGATTCTATCCTTTATTTTTGCACTTTTATTTTGTGTTTGCTAATTTTTATTTTTGTATAAATTTTTAGTTATGATGAATACAACTTTAACATATAATTTTTTTAATTATATTATATTATATATATATATATATATATATATATATATATATATATATATATATATATATATATATATATATATATATATATATATTTGAAGTAATTTGCTATTTTCTTTTTATTTTAGAAATGAAACGGATATTAATATTTGGACTAAATATTACTCTAAATTTATGATCTAGATGATTATTTTTTATCCATGTGCCTCAAATTTTTTAAATTTAAGAAATAATTAATAGGTAAATTAGAGTAATTTATAACTAAAATTAGTAATATTTAATCTATATACTTTTGATTGTTTATAGTAATCACAATGAAGAATTTTAATATAGATTGTTTGAATTTTATTGTACTATAAAACATAAACTTGAGTTGTAAACATAAAAAAATGATTTTTGGAAGATATTTTTATTTTATGCTTTCATGCACTTTTTTTTTTCCTTACCTCTATAAGTTTTAGTAAGTAAGATATTATTGTCTTGTTCATATATTTTTCTTATAAACATACTAAAATTGTCCATTTACTGGCTATAATATATTCGATTGTGGAGTCTAATCTCATGTTTAATTTATTGTCAGCGGATGCTGTAAAACTGATATAAAAAAGAAATTTAATCTTCAAGTGCGCAGAATCACAACCCAGATTTCCTTAAAAACTATAATAAATGAAGAGGATGCCTTCAAGGAAGTCTCATTCCTGGTGGTGGGACAGTCATATAAGCCCAAAGAACTCTAGATGGCTATCTGAAAATCTTGAGCGTATGAACTTTCATCCCTCCCTCTCTCACTCCATCTCTCAAAAATGACATTAAGAGCTCTATTTCAGAGATGGATGGCGTGGTAAAGGAAATGCTGAAGCTGGTGGAAGAGGAAGGCGATACATTTGCCAAAAAGGCTGAAATGTACTACCAGAGGCGTCCAGAGCTGATCTCACACGTGGAGGACTTCTACCGCATGTACCGAGCGCTGGCAGAGCGCTACGACATGTTCTCAGGAGAGCTTCGCAGGAACGCCCCTTCCGATCTTCAGTCTCAGGCTTCCAGCATTAGCTCCTCCGACTTTGCCTTAGAGCCTGCTTCTCCAACCTTTTCGCTCTCCTCCGACATAACTCCAGGCAGAAAGCCATTGAAAACAGAAAGCTCCTCGGAATTCGGTTCTGATACAGAGGGCGGAGAGGAGAAGGAAGCTGCTGCTGAGCGGCTTCGAGCGCTGGAGGATCGGGTTCAGGAACTAGAGGCGGAGCAGATGCAAGCGCGCAGCGCCTTGGTAGAAGGCATTCTGGAGCGCGCGAATCTTAGAAAGGAAATCGTAGAGGAGAGGAAGAAGTCTGTGGAGCTGAGGCAGGAGGTGGAAAGGCAGAGGGCGCTCGTCTTGGATGGGGAAGAAGGAAAGAGGGAGGCTATAAGGCAGCTCTGCTTCTCTCTCGACCATTATCGTGATGGCTCCCACAAGCTCAGGCAGCTCCTGCTTGCCTGCCACCCCTCCACCAAAAGCCCTGCGGCTTGTGCACGAGACTCTGGAAAGAAGCACTCTTATATAGGTTGGTTTACGTAGCTTTCTTTGGAACATCTTTTTTGGTTAGGGGTTGGGGTTTTACATTTATACCTTCCCGTAAAGTTTTATCTGTTGTGTATGTTTGGATTTGTTTTCTTAACTTAGCATATCATTGGTGGGATTTGATACTCTCACTATTTTAGGGAAGAGAACATCTTTCAACTGTTATTGTATTGTGATTAATCTATACCCATATACAAACAGTATCATCTGCTTTTTTCTTTAAGAAGTCGTGCTTCCAAGACAAATATTTAATCACTTTTGAATTATAAAAAGTGCAACTTCAAAGCATCAACTACTAGGACATGACTTTTGATCTCATTTGATCTTCTTTCAGAGGAGATGATTATGGAGTGTTGCTAAAGATATCTCTCATTGTCGGGGAAGAGACGTGCGTAGGACTCGTTGTAACAGCCCAAACTCTTAAGCACCAAGGTATTGTCCGCTTTAGCCAGAATGGCCTCACGATTTTGCCCTCAGAAGATAACTTCTCAGTAGGTCATTCATCCTGGGAGTGCTCCCACCTGAGCACGCTTAACTTTGGAGTTCTTATCAGGAACTCCACTGTTATCTGAAAAGGCGCCTCGATGTTTAAGAGTTTCACTTATTACTACTTAAGTGGGTCATCACAATCTCCCCAACTTAAGTAACTGACATCCTCGTCAGTATCCACACACAGATCCAAGAACCATCCATTGGGTAGATAGGACTAGAGATGACCCCTACAGGCACAAGAGGTACCTACAATCATGTAGCACCTTAACCATCATGGGTTCAAGAGGCTGCTCACATGAAGTGGTACTTCTGCCCTGTATGACACTTAGCTCATATCTGACACCCTATGGTTTACTCTGATACCATTTGTAACAGTCCAAACTCTTAAGCATCAAGGTATTGTCCACTTTAGCCAGAAAGGTCAGTGTCATACAGGGCAAAGTACTACTTCATGTGAGCAGCCTCTTGAACCCATGATGGTTAAGGTGCTACATGGTTGTGGGTACCTCTTGTGCCTGTAGGGGTCACCTCTAGTCCTATTCACTCAATGGATGGTTCTTGGATCTGTGTGTGGATACTGACGAGGACGTCAGTTACTTAAGTTGGGGAGATTGTGATAACCCACCTAAGTAGTAATAAGTGAAACTCTTAAACATCGAGGCGCCTTTTCAGATAACGGTGGAGTTCCTGATAAGAACTCCAAAGTTAAGCGTGCTCAGGTGGGAGCACTCCCAGGATGGGTGACATATTGGGAAGTTATCTTCTGAGGGCAAAACCGTGATGCCTTTCTGGCCAAAGCGGACAATACCTTGGTGTTTAAGAGTTTGGGCTGTTACAAATAGTATCAGAGCAAACCATAGGGTGTCAGATAGGAGTTAAGTGCCATACAGGGCAAAGTATCACTTCATGTGAGCAGCCTCTTGAACCTAAGATGGTTAAGGTGCTACATGATTGTGGGTACCTCTTGTGCCTGTAGGGGTCACCTCTAGTCCTATCTACCCAATGGATGGTTCTTGGATCTGTGTGTGGATACTGACGAGGACGTCAGTTACTTAAGTTGGGGAGATTGTGATGACCCACTTAAGTAGTAATAGTTAAACTCTTAAACATCGAGGTGCCTTTTCAGATAACGATGGAGTTCCTGATAAGAACTCCAAAGTTAAGCGTGCTCAGGTGGGAGCACTCCAAGGATGGGTGACCTACTGGAAAGTTATCTTATGAGGGCAAAACCATGAGGCTTTTCTGGCCAAAGCGAACAATACCTTGGTGTTTAAGAGTTTGGGCTGTTACTAATGGTATTAGAGTAAACCATAGAGTGTCAGATAGGAGCTAAGTGCCATACAGGGCAAAGTAACACTTCATGTGAGCAGCCTCTTGAACCCATGATGGTTAAGGTGCTACATGGTTGTGGGTACCTCTTGTGCCTGTAATGGTCACACCTCTAGTCCTATCTACCTAATGGATGGTTCTTGGATCTGTGTGGATACTGACGAGGACGTCAGTTACTTAAGTTGGGGAGATTGTGATGACCCACTTAAGTAGTAATAAGTGAAACTCTTAAATATCGAGGGCCTTTTCAGATAACGGTGGAGTTCCTGATAAGAACTCCAAAGTTAAGCGTGCTCAGGTGGGAGCACTCCCAGGATGGGTGACCTACTGGGAAGTTATCTTCTGAGGGAAAAATCGTGAGGCCTTTCTGGCCAAAGCGGACAATACCTTGGTGCTTAAGAGTTTGGGCTGTTAACGGTGGAGTTCCTGATAAGAACTCCAAAGTTAAGCATGCAATCTCCCAAACTCTTAAGCACCAAGGTATTGTCCGCTTTGGCCAGAAAGGCCTCACGATTTTTCCCTCAGAAGATAACTTCCCAGTAGATCACCCATCCTGGGAGTGCTCCCACCTGAGCACGCTTAACTTTGGAGTTCTTATTAGGAACTCCACCGTTATCTGAAAAGGCACCTCGATGTTTAAGAGTTTAACTATTACTACTTAAGTGGGTCATCACAATCTCCCCAACTTAAGTAACTGACGTCCTCGTCAGTATCCACACACAGATCCAAGAACCATCCATTGGGTAGATAGGACTAGAGGTGACCCCTACAGGCACAAGAGATACCCACAACCATGTAGCACCTTAACCATCATGGGTTCAAGAGGCTGCTCACATGAAGTGGTACTTCTGCCCTGTATGGCACTTAACTCCTATCTGACACCCTATGGTTTGCTCTGATACCATTTGTAGCAGCCCAAACTCTTAAGCATCACAGTTTTGCCCTGGGTCAATGATGGTCTCTGTGTGGAGAATTAGCTCCCCACAGTAGCCCCTTAGTCGGAGCCTTTGGGTGAGTAAGGTCTAGGCGAACCAGACCTCCTCACATGGGGATACAGATCTTGATCGGTGCGTCTAGCCGTAGTGAGTGTGTGGCTACCCTCGAGTGGTCGATCCATGGCATGAATGCACAGGAATTTTAGGATTAGGGTTTTCCTAATCGGTCCCAGGTCAGGATTAGGGAATAAGGACAACGACATTGTGCGGGTCGGGTCAGCCCGTGACCCACGCTGTGCGACAATGCCGGGTTCCCCGGGCCCCGGCCGACCCACGCCGTTTGGAAATGGCTGAGCCTATTTATTATTAATTTGATTAATTGGATTTATTTTCCTTAAGGAAAATAATATGATTAATTTAATCATAGGAAAATTAAATTAGAAAAATACCGAATATAATATTTAAATAAATTTTATTCCACTGATCCAAAACCTATGAAATTATATACACTTTTATTTAGAAAATCATAAGGAACAAGAATATAAAATAATATTTTACTTTTAATGGCTGGATCTTCTGATTTTGCTTAATTACTTCATAACCTAATTAGGGTTGATTCATATGTATATTTAGCCAAATTGCATGATTTAGGTGCCATTATATTTCTAATGTCTTGTAGAATGCATATGCTAGATGAAATAATTTTTTGATTATTATTCTCTTAACTATGCTCTAATATTGTAAATGCATAATTAGTAAAAATTAGGGTTTCTACTTAGCCAAAACCATCAAATATAGTTTCTAATTATTTGCATTATTTATTAGAGCACACTTTCCAAGTTTTATAAAATTTAAATGGTTGGATTTGTAATTAAGTGCTAATCCATTTTTTTTCTTGATTTAGGGTTTGATTAGCCTTAATTATTTTCTTTTTTATATAAATTTATGTTCTTATGTTTCAATAATCGTAGAATGATGTTAGAGAACTCTCATGCTTGTTTGGACACCTTAAAGGATTAATTTGATTTTAATCAATAATTGAACTTAAGAATCTTAAGAAAATGATTAAGTAAATCAATCTTAATCCTAAATCTTGAAATAAGTATCGATAATACACCAATAATATACTGATTTATCATTGATCCATATATTAAACAATTGGTCTTGTTTGGATAAGTTAGGATTTAAGTTCTAATTTGTTTTGATTAAGATCTAAACCTTAATCACCTTAAATAAATTAACTTGATTGGAAATATAGATTAATTTACATAATTCCAATAATGCACCTTGATTTGACATTGATCTTAACTTATTAAATTTGAACTATTGTGATCTTTAATAAGCTATGTGATTGGTCAATCTGAATACTTATCTTTAAATTATTAATTTCCTCTTAAATAAGATCACTAGCATAATGTAACCTATAAAATAGAATGGATTTATGAATCAATCATTCTTTAATAATTTATAAGATTAAATCCCATGATTTTAGCATAGAAGTTGATCAGATAGGTTTACCCATCTGATTTTGTCAAATCAAATCTTAAAGAAGCAATAGTTGTGGAATTAGTGTAAAACATAAGACTTAGATTTTATTTTAAGTTAGAAGTGCAAGATTATTATGGTCTTGCCTTAGCATGAATAATTCAATAACTGTTAAGCCATATATATATAATCTATTAAGGTAGGTAGAACTTATTATCTACATCTTGAGGTAGGAGCTCTTAGATTCTCCTTATTAACTTTAGATGCTTGATCTTAGACATTTGTGGTAAGATTACCTAAGAACTTAGTATGAGTTTCTCCCATGTGATAGTAACTTAAAATTGAGTGACCTTTAGGTCACATTCCTGGAACATTGTGTAGTACCTATTTCAATGGAATAAAGATTTATTAATTTGATAGCCCATATTATTTAAATAGATTTGTGGAAATCAGTAGATTGTTAGTAGAATATGAAAGTGTATATCCATAGTGCTGGATTATTTTAATAAGATTGTAGAGTCTCGGTCTTATCCTAGGTCATTGGATAAGTACAGTCCAACTTAGAGTAAACTTTCCAAGCCTAAGTGTTTCATAATTGGGTAACTTGGATGCTTAGTTTGAGAGAATAAACTGTAACTGGGTCCTGCTTCTTATCATCGTGCGCTTCGAAAAGTGTAGTTAAACAAACTAAATATTTCAAGACATCCTTTTTAGAGCACTAAGTATGGTTGTAGTTAGGGTATTTAACAACTTAGTTTGAGAGAATAAACAATGACCTGGTTCTGCCCCGTATCATCATGCGCTTTGATAAGTGCAATTAAACAAACTAAGTATTAATTTAACTTTCTTGGAAACATACAAACTATGTGTATATAATCCCTTCAGTTGATGATTCTATATGATCATAATTAAAATAATTCAGTAAATTAGAATTAGGAATCAAAATTCACTTAGGTGAATTCTGCACAATGGAGATAAATGAAATCAATAATTGATATCGAGTTGATTTCAAGATTTTTGATGATTTAAAGCATACAGACATCAAAACCTTGGAATATCATAAATGTATAAGTCATGTCAGCATTAGCGAAGTGCTTGGCTCACCTAAAGACTTGTTAGCAGAGCGTTTGCTCACCTAGGAATCTGTGGTGTGTCCATGAGACACCAAGTCAGCATATCCGTGGCATACAGTTCTGTGGCATATTCAGATACATAATTATGAATTCAGTGGCATACAACACAGTTTTACATCATTATTTACTCATATTCAAATTATATACTATTTTACACATATTTTAGCAGCTAGTTGCAGTTTCAAATTTATTTATTGTTTTAGTTACATTCAGTCTCAATTTATAGTCTCAGCTTATAATTTCAATTTACAGTTTCAATTACTTTACTTAGATTTATACTGTTTTGAACTTTCAGCTGTTTTACTGTCTTTATTATGGTTTTGTTTAAATTACTTAAATGTTGAATAATAGATAGTTGTAAGCTATTATAGTAGCTTTTGTTGTGTTAAACTTCTTGTCTAACATATGATACTTTTGGGATTTGGCAATTTGCTAGATCCTGAGCAATTTATGGAGACAGATTAGGTGGATACTCAAAAGATCCATGAGGAGTTCAAGGAGCACTAGTGGACTCTTCTTCAGCATTTAGTTTATGTTTAGCTATTTTCAGTTCAGTACCTAGACTTTATTCTATTTTTCATTAAAGTGTTGTAATAACTCTAGATGTTTTTCCCTTTTCTTTTCTGAGATGGATGTTTCATTTAGTTACTGTGATGAATATTTTTGGATGTATGCTTTAGCTTTTGCACTCTGTATTTACATTTACTTATATTAGTATTGTAATGTTATCAGAATATTCATAAAATGTTAGTATTCGTGTAACTTGGATCATATTTGTATTCATAACCCATTATACATAAGTGCCTTATATATTATTTAAGATAAGAATTCTACACTTATCTTAAGGATCAGTACTCAGCCCTCTTCTCTTGAGGTTGAGTTTCAGCAGTTCGTGTGCTCAGCATATTTATTTGGGGAAGTTGTGTTTCTTTCTCGAGTAATGCACCGTTTCGCAGTCAATTTGTTATTAAATAAATTAATTGTACACGGCAACAAGACGGGGCGTTACACCTAGGTTGTTCTTTCAAGAATTTTCTAGTCCATTTTCGACATAGTTTTAGGTTTCTTATCGACTCCTTCTAATGATAAGCATGACTTCTTTTGGTAGATCAAATCTTCCATTTACATCTCTTGAAATGCAAAGCTTGTTCTATTGAACTTCTTAATCTTGTGTCCCATTTCATCAGTCATTGCTCCAACTCAAGATAACAAACCCTAACACTGAAACGACACTCTGATATCACTTATTGAGATAACCGAAAGATCTTTTACTCCAAAGAAATCCCTAGGATCGGGGTTCGACCATTGAGAATCACTGAAGAAAACACGAAAAAATATACCAACAAAATATTGAAAACCACAACCCAAACATTCATAAATGCATAAGCATATGAACACAATAATTTACATGAAAAGCTTAAAAATAGGAAAAATCACGAAACCACACAACCACAAAAAAATTTGCTGTAATAAAAAAATTACAGAGTTATAGAGAACTTATCAATCTCCTTGATTAAGAATAAATTCATTGCAGTAAGCTTTTTTTCCTTCTCTCTCAAATTTCTCATTATTCTCACTCTAAGGTTTCAAGCATCCAAGCCTCCTAGAAATCTCACATGTAATGCCCACCTCCAAGCCATCATTGAGTTATTGCTAACTCAACTAAAATTAAGAGGTCATCATCATTAGTACCACAGATAATAAATAATATATAATTATATTCATAGTACTAATCATGAGCTGAGCAAGACCTGTCAGAAATATGTATATAATATAACAGTGTAGAAAATGAAAAGGAGGCATCCAGACACAATCCATATTTGTTCATTCACATACACTATATTAGATGCAGAAGAATAAGAATAAAAAAAATTTATTTATTATATTTTAATTAAATGTGGGAAAAGAAATATAAGGCATATTTCCTTCTGCATGCTGCACCTTACTTTAACCTTCTTTTATAAGCTTAAATCCCAAGTGCTGGATATGATCTATACTCATGATCTACCATATGTACATATATAAAATGGCACATAAAAATAAAAAGAATCTAGTTAAATTTTAATAAGTCTAAGTACGAGCACAAATTTAATTAAATTTAAGATATCACAAACCATCATAAGAAATTACGAGCTACAAGACAACAAAAGAAGGTGGTAAAAGTTATAATCATTCAATTATAACATAAAGCAAAGTGTGAGGTAAGCAACATATCTCAACCCAAAGTGTAGAAGGTTAAGCAGTGTATGTGTAAAAACTACTAAGTACAAGAAATATCTTAAGTAAATATAATCAATTCTATTCATGTCGATTTTCAAATAAAATAAAATATAATAGAGCTAAAGTAAATCTAGCACCTTAACATGCTTACATATAAAATCAAAGCTGAAATATTAAAAATACTATAAATACAATACATGCTGTAAAATACTGAAAAGCACTAAAATATTGCATAAATACTGAAATTGAACTGAATGCAACTAAAAATTGTCTGAAATAACTGAAAACATTTTTTATTGGACATGTTTCTACATTAAAATTATCATAACATCAAAATTGGCTAAACTAGCCATATATCCAAGACTGAAGCATTTAGGGCACTAATGCCTAGATCTTCAGGTTCACAAATTTCAATTGAAAATTATCCAGGACACTAATGCCTGGGCACTATACTGAAATCATCTAGGACACTAATTCTTGGGAATTAAAACTGCACTATAAAACTAAACTATAGAGGCAATCTAATTAGGACACATTCCACAAAATTATTATATATTTAAGTTATCTGGTCATATCTGATACATCTAATCAGCTTATGTTTATAACTTATGCAATATCAAATCTAACATAGAATATTCACCAAATATCCTATGTTCACCTGATATGCCATAATGCAAAAGCTCAAAACAAAGAAGCAAAGTGTATAAAACAAAGTATGAGCAACTACACAAAAATCTGTGATATCATTTGTCATCTAATTTAATTCATTTTATCTATTCTGAGAGGATACAAGCTTAGGAACTCCAATATCCAGCTACCAAGTACAATCCTAAATTTATTGGCCTTACAAAGTTAAACATTAGAACTTAACAAGTTCTAATTTAGAATCAAGAAAGGTCGCTGTGGCGGCGGCCCCTTCTAATCAAAAGGCTTAAGGAGTGATCATCACTAAGCACATCTCATACTTAACATTAGGTTGGAATTTAAGACTCCAATTCAATCTTAAGAAAAAGAGGTGCTTTTCTAAATAAGATAAATATTAACAATCACTTAATGAGTATCAGAGTGCGGAAGAAAAGTAACAACTGAAGTAAACATCCATACTATAAAATAAAGACATCCAGCTCAGAATATATACAATGCAGGAAAGTAAAGTACAAATAATTCTGTATTATTATAAATATTTAAAGTTAAGAACTAAAATGAAAAGGGTCACTCATCCTTATAATGTAAAAGTAAAGTAAAGCAATCTAATAAGTAGACTAAGGTCCCTTAGTAGTCTAGACCTCCTCCTGGATCTGCTCCTCAGTAGGCTCAATCTCCTCAAAAATATTAGAATCTACCATTATTGGTTTCATAATGGTAGGGCCCCAGCCAACAAAAGAAAAAATCTTGTTAGACAAAATGTCTAAGTACATTTTAAGGTAATGAATTTTAATGTATTTTAATGACATCACAACTGAAATTAAGCAAAACATAATGGTAAAGCACAAAGAAAGGAAAGAACAATTATGAGGTAGAAACATACCTCAACTCAGGCTGCAATAAAAGGTAAGTAAAGTACAAGGTAAATCTACTAAGTACAAATAAAAGTCCTAAGGAATATGATCAAACTAACATGCCAGTTATAGTATAAGTAAAAGTACTGTACTGAAAATATAAAGACTAGCATTCTAATATGCGCTCAAGTGAGTAAAACGGCTGACATACAAAAAGTTCTGAAATGTAAAGGAACTGCAGAAAATGAAAAATATGAAAGAAAGAAAAGTGTACTGAAACGGTAAAATAAAGTAAGTTTGAAGTAAAATAAAAACATGTAAAGTAACTATAAAGAGCCTGAAAAGTAAATGTAAGTAATGTAGATTTAATTACTGTACTTGTGAGATACTCTTACTTAGTATGCCAAAAAGTAAAGTCCATCTGATAATCTAGGAGAAACATCCCAGATTAAAGTAAGTTCCACCAAAAGAGGCATCTAGGCGAAACATCCCAGATCCTAAAGTAAAATCCACAAAGTATCTAAAGGGCATATAGGAGAAACATCCCAATGCCAAAGTAAAGTACTATAGGGGAAATTCCCTAGGCAAAAATAGTCATAAAGTAAAATCATACTAAGTGGCAGGCTAAGTAAAACATAAACCACAAGTATAATATTGTTTATTAATATTTCTTTTAAAATTATGCATATGATATGTGAATAAAATTCAAAATATATTATAAAGTATGTATCAAGTATTTAAGTATGTCCAAAGGTGTAAAAATGCTCAAATGACAAGGAAAGCATAGCATTTCAAATTCAAAGTAATAATTTAGCACTACACAAACTTTGTGATATCACCTATTTTCTAATTTAAACGTTCTAACTACTCTAAGTTACATAAGATTCAGAATTATCAATTCCTACACTATCTGTAACTTAGAATCACGAACCTACTAGTTAAACATAATTAAGATTAGCTACGTCCTAATTATAAATGAATCAAATGTCACCTATAAAGTTAAATAAGTAAATCAATCATCATAATTTATTATTTTATAAATCCCAAACTAAATCTTGATTAGCCAAATCAAGATTGAAAGGATTAAGAATCAAACTCTAAAGAATGAAGTTTAATTCTTACTCACAAGGCTATCCTAAAGGACTAGGTTTTAATCCCATCTCATAGACTAAATGTTAAGGTAAATCCTATTGAATTAAGTCAAATTTAATAGGATAGATTTCTAATCCTAACTATAATGTTAAAAGATCAAATAATTAATTAATAAACTATAAAAAATCTAATAAACTAGTAAGATCAAGGTTTCACCTTAATGAGTAACCCACTTTACCCATTAGATGAATTCTAACCTACGATCTAATCATAATCTTAGGAATTAAGGCTCTTAGATACTAAGAGTATCACTCAGACACACATCCTAACTAAAGTTATAAGACCTAAAGGATGATCTAAGAAGTTCAAAGGAAATGAAATTTCTTTCATAATTTACTTAGGTTTTATTTAAGACTTAACTTAGGTTTTCTTTAATTTTCTAATTTAAGACTTAGAATTATCTAAATCAAAGTCTAAATCACTTTAATTATTATTTTTTATGATTTAGAGATAAAATTAGGACTTAGAAACATTAAACCCTAAATTTGGGCAAAATGACCATTTTGCCCTTACTTAAGGGTCTAAATTTCACCTTTAAGAATTAGAGCTTAATTCTAGATTTTAATGATGTGGAATGATTACTTATTATATAATATGAGTTTAGACAGTAAGTTCATTAGTTTTGGTTAAGTATTAAGCCTTATAATGTCAATTTAAGGATTTTGACCTATAAGGGCATATTGGTAATTTTACCTTAAGGACACCTAACGTTTTCTGTTAGTTTACTGTAGGTTATATTATAAGGTTTCTATAGAATCAAAAATCATTAAATTCTGATGTGTATTGGCTGAGTTATATCCAAAATAAGTTTTAGGGTTTAAAGGGTAATTAAGAATTCTTAATTAAGGGTAAAAAATCCTAACTTTATCATTTGGTGTCCAAATTAAATAATTTTAGTGGCTGTATGCCACAATTGATCTACTGATTCTAATGACTAGTCGTAGGTTCAATTTGGACTATATTTGGCTAAGTTATGGCTTAATTAATGTTTAGGATGATTAGTGACTGATTAGTGAAATTAATCACCCAATCAATAATCCAACCCTACAAATAGGTTTTAATGGACTCTATGAGTTCTCTAAAACTTAAATTGTCTAATTTGGATCATTAAATTTGCTAATATTCACTAATCATATTTTAGGGTAATTAGGGGTGATTATCAAATCTAACTATTAAATCCTAAATATTTTTGTAGATCTCTATCGATTAGGTTTTGCTGATCTAAATTGGTGTTTGGATCACCTAATTTTGAGCTAAGATGACCAACTTATGGTCATTTGAAGTTCTAGGTCAAATTAGGCTAATTAGGGTTAGGTCCTAAATGTCATTAGGCTCAAATTAATTCCAACAGCAAAGTTAATACTATTAAAATGTTCCTTAGGGTTTGTAAGTATTTTAAGACCCATATTAGGTATGTTTGGATTAAGGGGTACAAAATTATGACTATTTGAATATTTGTGATAATTAGAGTTTAATGTGAGGATCATAAATGTCACTATGTAATATAATAGTCCTACAGCAAAATATATAATATCATTAAATTCCTTGTATTTTTCTGATGAATTTAGTATATTTAATTGCTAAATTTGGTTAAGTATTCTATGAGTTATGGATGTCTAAATATTGAAATTAATTGAAGTAAATACCTCAATGTTATGAATTAATATTTAATACTTATGTTTAAATTAAACAGGTTATAAATTAATAATTCAATGTTCTGTTATGTACAATTGATTTCTGTAAATAAGATTTTTATTTATTTTATTCATATTCCTTAAAGTATATTTAGTTATACTATAAGTATTATATATATAAATTTGTTTTATTTTGTTTTCTCTGCAGGTCATCATGCGACGGGCCCCACATATGACAGCAGGCGGCTCTTCGTGTGACGGAGAGGAAACAGCGCTACATAGCGGGCCCCACTCCAGCAAACAATCGATCGACACGTGGAGGGCGAAGCTCAACCGGGCCAAGCAGTGCGCCCGGCCCGAAAGACCCGAAAACATGTTGGCATCTTCTTCTCCCCTTCTAGTCTCAGACGCAAGGATTAGGGCATGCTCCAGATGGTCAGATAGAGCTTCACACCGCACAATTTGCATGCCAGATGGAAGGACATACTCTCACCAATCTACTGAACCTAAAATCTCAGCCATAACTTTGTTCTAACACCAAGTAACAAGAAGCCCTAGCGCATAGGGTTAAGCCAACGGTGAAGGAAATTAACAGAGGAAGATAATAACCTTGCCTTGAATTTGAACACAAAATTGACATAGAATGAATATGAATATATTGCAATGATATATTGAAGATAGGTTTAAGAGTTGAAGGAAGTCGCGGTACCTCAATTTGAATGGTGTGGAAAACTTAGATGGATCCAGAAATTTCGAGTAGCGGCGAGAACCTTGCGACGCTACTCCAGATGGATCCCCCCAAAAGAACCCCGGCATCCTAGGCTTAGAAGAAGTCTAACCTTATCCTTGGAAGTGGCGGACGCCATCTGGCGATCAGGAAGGAGGACGCCATCTAGCTTGACCTAGGTTTTAGAGATGAGTTATGAATTACTTAATTAGTGAATTAGAACCTTAATTAAGACTAAGATTTGTCCTAATTAATCTGAGTAACAATCTGGGTTGTTACAAACTCCCCTACTTAAGAATGATGTCGTCCTCGACATCACTCAAGTAAGAAGACTAAAGTAGATATAAAGTAAATGAATTGAAATAGGTTAGAGTTGAGTAATTACCTTAGTTAAAAATTCTTGGGTATTTCTGTCGCATATCCACTTCTTTCTCCCAAGTGGCTTCATTGCATGATCGATTCTTCCATTGAACTTTAATCATTTTGATTGCTCGATTCCTTAGTTGCTTGCGATCATGAGCCAAAATCTGAATTGGTTCTTCAGCATATGTCAGATCTGGCTGAATTTGAATTTCTGGGAATTGAATAAGATGTGAGGGATCTCCGAGGTACTTCCTTAAAGATGACACATGGAATACATTACGAACTGCTAAAAAATCATCTGGAAGATTTAATTGATAGGCGGAGGAACCTATTTTTGCTGATATTTCAAATGGGCCAACATAACGAGGACTTAGCTTCCCCGCTATACCAAACCTGAAGACTCATTTCATAGGACTGACTTTCAAATATGCGAAATCTCCAACTTTGAATTCTAAGGAACGATGATGTCCATCATGAATTTTCTTTTGGCGATCTTGAGCTGCATGAATAAACTGTTGAATCAATTGATACTTCTTATTTGTTTCTTCTACTAATTTAGATCCATACAGCTGCACACTGCCAATCCCTGACCATGCCAATGGTGTATTACACTTCCTGCCATATAATGCTTCGAATGGAGCCATTTTTATGCTAGCTTGGAAGCTATTATTATAGGCGAATTCTACTAACAGCAGATAATTTTCCCAAGATCCAGCAAAATCAAGAATACATAATCTAAGCAGATCTTCCAGAACTTGATTTACTCGTTCTGTCTGTCCATCTGTTTGTGGATGGAAAGCCGTACTTAATGCTAGAGTTGTACCTAGATCTTGATGTACAGCCTGCCAAAATCTTGAGGTAAATCGACTGTCTCTATCAGATACTATTGATCTAGGAATCCCATGTAATCTGATCACTTCTTTGATGTAAAGTTTGGCAAGTTTCTCCACATAATCAGTCTGATGAATGGGAATAAAATGAGCAGATTTAGTCAATCTATCAATAATCACCCAAATTGCATCATACCCAGATTTTGATCGGGGCAATCCCATTACAAAGTCCATTGATATATCTAACCACTTCCACTCAGGTACCTCGAGTGGTTGAAGTAAGTCACCAGGTCTTTGGTGTTCTGCCTTAACCAAACTACATGCATGGCATTTCTCAACGAACTCTGCCACACTTCTTTTCATCCCAAGCCACCAGAAGGACTGTTTTAGATCTTGATACATTTTTGTGCTTTCGGGATGAATATGATAACTGGAATTATGTCCTTCATTTAATACCTCCTGTTGCATGGATTTAGGAGCCCATATACAATTATCTTGATAAATCACTGACTCATGTAATTATAAATCATGACGGCGTCCTCCTTCAAAATCCATCTTAATCTTTAAATATTTTTCATCTTTAGTTTGAGAGATGGAAACATCCCTATGAAATGTAGGTTCTACATTTATGTTAGTTAGTATTGAGCTCATAACATCACTCTGAATAGGAATAATTTCCATCTTTTGAAATTCTTCTATCAGTGAACTTGTAGTGATTAATGTTGATAAAGTTGCACTACGGCCAAGGGCATCTACCACCACATTTGCTTTACCTGGGTGGTATTGGATTTCTACATCATAATCACTTAACAACTCAAACCATCTTCTTTGGCGACAATTCAATTCACGTTGAGTGAATATGTATTTCAGGCTTTGGTGATCAGTGAAAATAGAACATTGAACACCATATAAATAATGACATCATATTTTTAATGCAAAAATTACCGCAGCAAGTTCTAGATCGTGTACTGATAATTTCTCTCATGAGGCCTCAACTGTCTTGAAGCATATGCAATCACCCTTCCTTCTTGCATTAGTACACAACCTAATCCAGTCCATGAGGCGTCTGTATAAACTTGAGAGTTCATACCTTCTTTTGGCAGCACTAATACTGGAGCAGTAGAAGGAGCATCTTTTAAGATTTGAAATGCCTTTTCATATTCAAGAGCCCAGATAAATGAACAGCTTTCTGAGTTAGCTTGGTTAATGGAGCAGCTATCTGAGAGAATCCTTTGACAAATTTTCTATAGTAGCCAGCGAGACCTAAGAAAATTCTTATATCAGTTACTATCTCTGGCTGGTTCCACTCTTGAATAGCACAGATCTTCTGTTTATCAACCCAGATTCCCTGAGCATCTACAATATGACCCAAGAATGCTACTGACTTCAACCAAAATTCACATTTTGAAAATTTAGCGTATAATTGATGTTCCTGTAAAGTTTCTAATAATGTTCTTAAATGATCTTCATGATCTTCCATAGTCTTTGAATAGATGAGTATATCATCAATGAATATAATTACAAATTTATCTAAGAATGGTTTTAGGACTCACTGCATTAGGTCCATGAAAATAGAATGTGCATTTGTAAGTCCAAAGGACATTACAAGAAATTCATAGTGTCCGTACCGAGTTCTAAATGCTGTCTTCTCCATGTCAGAATCTTTTACTTGAAGTTGATGATATCCAGATCTTAAATCAATCTTCGAGAATAATATTGCTCCGGATAACTGATCGAATAAATCATCGATTCTGGGAAGTGGGTATTTATTCTTAATAGTGACTTTATTTAATTCTCTATAGTATATACACATTCGCATAGACCCATCTTTCTTCTTTACAAATAATATTGGAGCACCCCATGGTGACATACTTGGCTTAATAAATCCTTTATCCAATAGTTCTTTTAATTGCTCACTCAGTTCATGAAGTTCCTTAGGAGCCATTCTGTAAGGAGCTTTTGAAATTGGTTGGGTACCTGGGACTAAATTAATTGCCATTTCAACTTCTCTTGGTGGAGGTAACCCGGGTAGCTCATCAGGAAAAACATCAGCAATTTCATTAACCACCTTAATCTCAGAAAGTGGTATATCCTTTTTATTATCTCCCTGCATAGTAACTAGGTGTGCTGCACAACCCTTGTTCACTAACTTAATTGCTATTATTGCATTAATCAGTGAACTTAAAGTACTGAACCTCCCGATAAATGTTGATGTAGTGTCTGGTGATTGAAGTGATATCTTCTTTTGTTGATAGTTAATAGTAGCGTTGTGAGTACTAAGCCAGTTCATACCCAATATTATATCAAAGTTTACTATTGGTAAAATTATTAACTTGGCTTGAAACACTTGTTCATTTAAGGGTACTTGAAGGTTACAGAAGTGGGTGGTATTGAGTTGGGTTCCGGATGGTAGCCCAATTGCTAAAGATCTTGCCATTTTGTAACGAGGCAAATTTAAACTCTTAGCAAAATTTTTAGATATAAATGAATGGCTTACTCCCGTATCAAATAGCAATTTGCACGGATGATCATTAATACTTTAGTGCCTAAATAAAATAATAATTACTTAGAACTTATTAAAAGCTTGTAAATAAATACAATATGAATTATATATACCTGATATCACATTATTATCTTCTGTAGCTTCCATAGGAGTAAGAGTATATACTTTAGCTGGTCCTGTAGACTTTTTAATAACCACCTACTTTTGAGGATTTCAGGATATGCTGGGTTGATTTGATCTTCCTTTATCATTCCTCTGAATAGTTCTTTCAATTTGTGGAGTAGGCATAATGGCCAGTGGTTGATCTCGTTGATTGATTGGAGTTGGATTTAACATTTGATTGCATCTGGAATGATCAATTTGAACTCCATCTATAGTTACCTCATAATTATATTGCTGGTAGAAGTGCCCTTTGCGACCATATATATAACAACATTGTTTATTGTGATAGCATCTTCCATATGGGTGTGGTCTTGTACACCCATTGTAAGGATCTGTTGGTGGGCTCTCAGCTTTCATCTGATATACTTTTCTAGAAGAAAGCCTAATTCTTCTGGGATCATTGTTCCTTTGAGAAGACATATTAAAAGTTCTCTTACTTTCTTTTTGAGTTAGATTCTGATGAATTACACAAGCTATTTTTATAAGTTCCATAAAGTTGGATAGTCTTAATAGAATAATTTGATCTCTTATCGATTCTTTAAGACCGCTGAGGAATCGGTGACATCGAGATCCTTTTGTTTGTACCATGATTGGTGCAAATCTGGATAATTTCTTGAATTTTGTCTCGTATTCTGATAAAGTCCGATTGCCTTGTTTGAGATTTAGGAACATATCCCCCAAATTATTTTGTACGGAGGGAGGCACATACTCAGCCATGAATGCTTCTACAAACTTACTCCAAGGAATTGTATTAATCCGGTACCCTGCGAATACTATCTGGCGGATATGATCCCACCAAAATTCTGCTTCTTTTTGAAACATGTGTAGTTAAACGAACAGATTCTGACTCAGGATAGTTCAAACTTGTAAGGTTCTTTTCAACTATTTTTATCAAATTAACTATATCCATTGTAGACATAGTCCCATTGAATAATGGGGTTCCTAATCTAATGAAACTATGCAGCAGTCCATCAGTAGTTTGTTGATATTATTGAGACGGGAGATTAAATGTTGGGTTAACTGATGCAGTAGAGGGGTTGTTCTGTATAGCCAATAGTCTTTCTATTTTCTCTGCCTGCTTGGAATTGGTTTCCACTAATGTTTTTACAGTCTCCAATAATGCACTGATCTCGGATGACTGACTGCTTGACGCAGCAAGTGCTGATGAAGATTGACCGGGATTCATTATTATACCTGTATAAACATTCTATTTAGAAGAATGAAAGGTTATTTTATTTAATTATTTCAATCATGAAATATTAGGAAATAGTTCTATGTTAATTTGTTCTTAGAGTTCCTACTGAGTTTAAATATCTTTGTGTTCTTACTCTAAGTGTTTTATTCCTGCTATTCTGACTATTTGATGATGGAAATATGGATGTTATTCTAGTATTCATATAGTGATTGTAAGGCAGAAGAACTATCCATTAGGTAGATAGGAATACAAATTCCAATCTGACACCTTATGGAGTTCTTTGATACCAACTGTGGCGGTCGCCCCTTCTAATCAAAAGGCTTAAGGAGTGGTCGTCACTAAGCACATCTCATACTTAACATTAGATTGGAATTTAAGACTCCAATCCAATCTTAAGAAAAAGAGGTGCTTTTCTAAATAAGGTAAAGATTAACAATCACTTAATGAGTATCAGAGTACAGAAGAAAAGTAACAACTGAAGTAAACATCCATACTATAAAATAAAGACATCCAGCTCAGAATATATACAATGCAGGAAAGTAAAGTACAAATAGTTCTGTATTATTATAAATATTTAAAGTTAAGAACTGAAATGAAAAGAGTCACTCATCCTTACAATGTAAAAGTAAAGTAAAGCAATTTAATAAGTAGACTAAGGTCCATCAGTAGTCTAGACCTCCTCCTGGATCTGCTCCTCAGTAGGCTCAATCTCCTCAAAAATATTAGAATCTACCATTATCGGTTTCATAATGGTAGGGCCCCAGCCAACAAAAGAAAAAATTTTGTTAGACAAAATGTCTAAGTACATTTTAAGGTAATGAATTTTAATGTATTTTAATAACATCACAACTGAAATTAAGCAAAACATAACGGTAAAGCACAAAAAAAGGAAAGAACAAGTTATGAGGTAGAAACATACCTCAACTCAGGCTGCAATAAAAGGTAAGTAAAGTACAAGGTAAATCTACTAAGTACAAATAAAAGTCCTAAGGAATATGATCAAACTAACATGCCAGTTATAGTATAAGTAAAAGTACTATACTGAAAATATAAAGACTAGCATCCTAACATGCGCTCAAGTGAGTTTTAATTTGAGTTTGTATTTTCTTGAGATTCCAAAATAATGTGATAATACTACTTAGTGAAAATTCATTAAGTAGTAGTACTTATTATCCTACCCTAGCAAAGAGTTCCTATGTCCTAATGCCATGGTTTTCAAATAACAATCAATAACTAATGATGCTAAGATCTATGCAAGTGATGCACGCACGACATTATACATAGAGTTCAATGAATTTGCATAATTAAGTAAATGCAGAACTCAATAGAGTTCTAAGTACTTAATGTACCATGCATGCGATATAAATTGCAATTTAATGATTTGCTTAGAAGGAGGCTGTGGCGCCCCGCACCCTTAATCTGCCGAAGGATTAAGTTAAGGGTGGAGTGTCACTCTGGCTAACCCCTTACTTACCATTGGATTAGGATAAACTCCATAATCTACATGATTAGGGAATGATTAACACAGAATCAATCTAACAGCCACTATATAAGTAAAGGTACAGAGTGCGAAAGCAATAAATGACATCCAAGCATCACAATATAACATAAGTGCAAAATAAAACTTAGAATATAAGCATATAAATCCAAATGCACAGTCAAGAGTACATGTATTATTACAACAGTTAAAGTTCAATATAAAGTAAATGTAAAGGTACTCATCCTCATAATAAGTCTAAGGACTAAATATGCTCTGGTTCGAGCTGCTGCTCCTCCTCTATAAATAGCTCCTCCTTAGGTGCTAGATCCTCTATCTGCTCTATGCATGCCATTGTCGGTTTCACAATGTAGGGCCCCAGCCAAAAAAAAGAGAAAATATGGTTAGACAATTTGTCTAAGTACATTTTAGGCTGGTACATTTTTATATGTTTTATAATATCACCACTTTACACAATTTTTCCTAAGCAACTATATATAAAGGAGCAACTGGCAATACAATAAGAAAGAGAAAAAGCTATAAATAACATTTATAATTTAAGCAAGAAGGAGGCTAAGACATGCCTCAAAAGCGAAGTAAACAAAATAGGGCATATAATATAAGTAACTAAATATATGATGAAAGAAAATGCTACATCCTAATACATGCTGGTGATCAAATGAAATATGTAAATTACAATAATAAATCTCAGCAGTGATACATATAAATAGCAATAAACTCTAACATCCTACTGTATAATAGCTGTACAAAGAAATAGCTGACTAAATAAATAATGCCAAAATATAGCCAAATACTATAACTTCAAATCCAAACTCTGTATAATGACTGCCATATCAAAAAACTTGGCCAAATTGGCCCACATATATATATACATCTCAATATACAAATATACTGAACATACTGCATGACTGAAGTGGCAGATAATACTTATGCAACATATTTTAGTTATTTTACTTTTATTTCTATGGACAACTGTTAGAAACATCTGAGGAGTCAAGCATGTCTGCAAGACTATACAGGTCCCAAGCATAACATACTCTCCTTAATGAGAATGTTAGGCATCCTGATCTCACCTTACCCCTGTCCATCGGGGTAAATGTGCACCATAATCACCATAAACCGGACCCAAAGGCAACTGTTATCCTAATATTCTAAGTTTTTATTTTCATGCACAAAATTATCTTATATGAAATGTATAAGGAAGTAAGCTCAAATACACAAGGAATGCGTAGCACAAACTATCAAAAGGAAGCAAGGGACTCTACTAATATAGTGATACCATATGTTTTCTATTATCCATTCTAGCTATTCCAAATTACACAAGTTCAGGATCACCATTTTCCCACATATCGAGTATAAATTAAAAATTCATCCTTACAAGTTACAAAATATCAGGACTAGCTAGGTCCTAATATACCAAATCAAAGTCGACTATAAAAGTTAAATAATAAATCATTACGACTTAATTGATAATTTTAGACGTCTTAACTAAAACTAACAAACTATAGATTATGGATTAAACACCACGAGATTGGGCTTAATCACGTAATCCAAAAAGGATAAGACCTAAGATCTAAGTTTCATTCTAATAGTGATCTAATAGTCTAGGCCAACCCTATTAAGTAATCAAACTTAATAAGATGAATCTCCTATCTTAGATCTAAGGTTAAAAGATAAAATAATCAAAAATAAGTTGAAAAAGTCTAGAAACTACTAAAAATAAGGATTCATTCATTAGAAAATCCCATTTTTCAATGAATAAAATCAACCCTATGATCTAGTCCTAATCTCAGGAAGGGTCCTTAAGGTGTGGTGTTAAAGACTTAGGAAAATTCTGAGATCTGACCTAACTATTGATTTTACTTACTTAAATGCCATTAATATGGTTATAATGTTAGTCTTAGTGTTTTAAAAGAGTAATTAAAGGCTAAGGATGTTTATTTTAAATTTTTGGCAAAATGACTATTTTGCCCCTACTTAAGGGTCCAAAAAGTCAACTTTTGATTTAAGTGCCCAAATTGAAGTTTCTCTCTTTCCTATGATTTCTTATTGTCTAACTTGAGGATAGACAGTAAGTTTGCCCATTTCGGACGATAAGCGGGTCCTATAGGCTCAAACTAATGTTTTCGACTTAAGGGCATTTAAGTGATTTTCACCCTACTGAAAACTAAGTTTTTATGAAGTTTATTGTAGGCCACTGTTCAAGGATTCCATAGAGTCTAAGTACACTACATTCTGAGGTCAATTGATTAAGTTATGAACGTTTTAAGTGTGAAGGGCAATTTGGTAATTTCAAATCGGTCAACGGGTGACAAAAATCGAACTTTTCCGTTTGAAGTCTAATTTTAGCAAACTCAGTTTTTATAGCTTTCCTATAATGTATTGAGTATGTTGGTAGGGAGTAGACCCAATTTGGATCTCAAATGATCAAGTTATGACCTAACTAAGGTTGGGAGTATTTTGGTTATTTTCTAAATTTATAGGGTTCAGAACCTAAATGTTATTTCAGTTTATTGGTGACATTAAAATTCTAGACTAATTAGCATCTTGAATTTTT
Organism: Gastrodia elata; assembly: GCA_016760335.1. Classification (NCBI taxonomy): domain Eukaryota; kingdom Viridiplantae; phylum Streptophyta; class Magnoliopsida; order Asparagales; family Orchidaceae; genus Gastrodia; species Gastrodia elata. The sequence goes on along the minus strand of CM028670.1, from coordinate 9,730,336 downwards.
ATATTTGGAGTTGAATTGACCAAGTTATAGTTATTTGAATACTAGGGGTAAATTGGTCAATTTTCACTATAGTCAACTCTAAATCATAGAGTTGACTTTTCATCCTGTTGTCCAAATGGGAAAACTAATACTATTGCGGTGATGGGGCCGCTCTCCTGAGCATTTTAAGACCCATATTGATTATGTTCTGATAACTGGGTCAAAAGTTATGGGGTCCTAAAAAGGTCCTAAAATGCTACTTCGTTATGCGTACCCCGAAATTAATTTTTACATTATGTTATTGATTTTAATTATTTTTCTAAGTGTTTTAAGACCTATATTTGCTATGTTTGGATCATCCTATAAAAAGTTATTAAACTTTTAAGTTTTACTATTCAAAAATACAATTTGTATTATCTTACTATTCATTTATTCGAATTGTATTAAATTACTGTTCATCTTTAAAGTTATGTATTTTTATGTAATTATTAATTCCTTAATTATTCTATAATTAATTAATAATTAATCTGTGATTAATTAATGTTAATTATTAATTAATTAATTAATTTATTTTTTTTAAATATTCTAATTATATTAATATTGATTATTAATTAATTAATATTCATTGTTTAAGAATAAGATTATTTATTTTACTATTTACTAATTATTAGGATAATCTTAATTAAACTATAATTATTTAACTATAATATAATACTAATTAATTAATAGTTAACCTAATGATTCCTAATTAATTAGTTAATTAATTAATGTTAGCTGTTTGTTATTATTACTAATTAATATTAATTAATTATGATTAAAGTAATATTACTAATATTAATTTACCTCAATTTACTGTATCTATTAATTATTTGTAATTACTTAATTATTAAATTTATATTTGATTATTATTTAATCATTCCAAACATCATATCTTAAGGTTTCATATTATATATATATATATATTATATGTATCTAAAGTTTCCTATTTTGATAGATATATATATATTGAATAGCTAAAGTTTCTATCTGTATAAATATTTATATGCATAAAATTTTTATTCTAAAGTTTCTGATTATATATATATATATAGTTATCCTAAAGTTCTATTCATGAAATAATGTTTATCAATCTGATTTAGATTTAATAAACATATGCACCTAATTAGTTAATTAAATTCTAAATTACTGTTTTAGTTTTAACTTAATTACATATGAATCCCTAACTAACTGTCCTAATTAATCTGTTGATAACATATAACATAAGATATTTATTCCCTAATTATCTCCCTAAGCTTAACAGCAATTTATACATATAATTATATATATATAGGTTCAGTTTTAATGATATATAATTATATATGAATATAATAATTATATTTAATTACTACTAATTATTACTTCTGCAGAGGAAGGACGGCGACGGGGCCCGCCACTGCCACGTGGCAGTGGTTTACTGGCTTACGGGACGAAAGTGGGCCCCACATCTGCGGCTGCGGTAGAGGGCAGCCACGCGGCGCGCGCCAAATGGGCAGCAGGTGGACGACGGGCCCCACTGACGCCAGTCATCTACTGACGCGGACGGAGACCTGCGGCTGCGCGCGACACGCAAGCCAACCCGCGGAAATCCCACGCGGGTCGGGAACGACCCGGCCCGCATCGCGCCGGGCTGTCTTCTCCGTAGAGGGAACGAGAGAGAGACTAGGGCAGGGTTTTTGAGCGCCCTCCCGGCGGTGGCGATGGGCGGCCCATACGGCGTTGGAAAGGTCTCGGGGAGACCTTTCGAATGGCGTGCGGGACATCACCGGTGACGGAGAGGGATGGCGGCGGGGATCAACCCTAATTTCCGAGGGCAAAGGACGGGCGTGGTAACGGTAAGGATTGCAGACTAAGTCCGAATCCAGGTCGATTAGACCCGATCGATCCCGATCGGGTCCACACAATAAGCAATCCATGGCACAAAATAGGTTTTCGAATTGAAAATGCATTGATCCACTAAGAAGGTTTAGAGATCGAAGTACCTCGAAATTGACGGTCGAGGACGAAGGGCCGGTCTGAAGCTCCCACTGCTCCCACGTTGTGCTGTCCTCAGATGAACCCACAGCTTAGGGCTTAAGGAAGATCCGACGGAGCTTCTGAGGCCCCGCCGCGAACGGCGATTGGCCGCGTGCCACGGCCGAGGCAACGCGTACCGCGTGCCCTACTTGGAGAGGAAGACGCGGAGGGCAGATCGAGGACCATCGGATCGCGCGATCGGACGGCTTAGGATAGCCGTCTGATTCGATGGTAAGAGGAGACGGCGAGAGAGATATTGACGGCGCAAGCGACAGCGCCGTCAGATAAGGAATATAAAATTAATATTTTAATTTAAAATTTTCAATGTTCTTAATCCAAATTAATTGCCTATTTGTATTCATAATATTTCCAAATATTCACTCCAAACTAATTGAGGGGTGAGGAACGCAACGGTGAAGTCAGAATTTTGATCCGACAAGTATTTTGATACCTCGATTTTCGGGGTATTTAATATTATTAAAAAAAATTCGTCGAATTTTCGACGACTTCCGATTGACACGAAAACTTCACCCATAGCTAATTTGGGGTCAATTAGCGCAATGGCGAAGTCCGTTTTCCAATCCGAGATCAATTTAAATAGGTCAACTTTTAGGGTTTCTAAATTTTCAGGAATCAGGATTCGATCCGTTGGACTCCTGATTTGGACTAGGTCTTAGAAGGTGACTCCAATTGACCTAATTAGCACTTAAGATTAGTCATAATTAACTAAGGTAATAACCTGGGTTGTTACAGACTCCCCTAGTTAAAAACGATGCCTTCCTCGACATCACTTAAACAGAATTAAAGACAATAGTCAAATATGATTAAGAATTTGAAATGGAATTACCTGGGTTCTCGAAGAGTCTAGGATATTTCGATCGTATGTCAGATTCCTTCTCCAAAGTGGCTTCGTTGCAGGAACGATTCTTCCACTGGACTTTGATCATGTCGATGGCACGACTTCTGAGCTGCTTGCGATCGCGAGCTAGAATTCGAATTGGCTCCTCGGCATATGACAGATCGGGCTGGATCTGCACTTCTGGGAGTCGCACAAGGTGAGACGGGTCCTGGAGACATTTCTGTAGGGACGAAACGTGAAAGACGTTGTGCACCACGGTGAAATCCGTTGGCAATTCTAATTGGTAGGCAGCTAACCCAATTCTCTTCATGACTTTGAAGGGTCCCACATACCTTGGGCTGAGCTTACCAGCAACCCCGAAACGATAGACTCCTTTCATAGGACTGACTTTTAGATATACCGAGTCTCCTTCTTGAAATTCCAAGGGGTGACGATGAAGGTTATGATACTTGCTTTGCCTATCCTGGGCTGTCCTAATTCTCTGCTGTATGAGCTTTATCTTCTTATTTGTATCTTCTATTAGATCAGAGCCATACAGTTGTACATCTCCTATTTTTGCCCAAGCTAGAGGCGTAGAACACTTCCTACCATAAAGTGCTGCATACGGAGCCATCTTGATACTGGCCTGAAAGCTATTATTGTATGCAAATTTTACCAAGGGAAGATGATCCTCCCAAGATCCTGCAAAGTCTAAAATACAGAGGAGGAGTAAATCTTCTAAAACTTGATTTACTCTCTCTCTGTTTGACCGTCTGATTGAGGATGGAAGGCTATGCTCATGGCTAGCGTGGTGCATAAGTCCTGATGAACAGCCTGCCAAAATTTTGATGTGAATCGGATATCTCTGTCTGACACAATAGTCTTTGGGATACCATGAAGCCGAACTATTTTCTTAATATAAATTTTGGCAAGTCTCTCAACTGAGTCCATTTGTCATATTGGAAGGAAGTGTGCAGACTTGGTCAACCGGTCAACTATGACCCAAACTGCATCTGCCCCAGACCTTGCACGAGACAATCCCATAACAAAATCCATTGATATATCTGACCATTTCCATTCTGGAATTTCTAGTGGATGCAGCAAACTGCCAAGTTTTTGTTGTTCTGCCTTTACTAGGCAACATGCGTGGCACTTAGCCATAAAGTCTGCTACGCTCTTCTTCATTCCTTGTACTCCCTGGGTGTACCTGATATCCCGAATTGTGACCCTCGATTAGTATTTCACGTTGCATACATTTAGGGATCCACAAACGATCTCCTAGATAGATAGCACCCTTCTGAAATCGAAGATCAGTACGGCGGCCACTTTCAATAGCTTGCTTGAAGCCCAAGTATTCATCGTCCTTGGTTTGTGACACAGATACGTCTCTGTGAAAGGTGGGCTCCACATTGATGTTTGCCAGAGTTAAACTGAGTCCATCACTACTAATAGGCTTGATACCCATTTTGCGGAATTCTTCGACTAACGGTCCCTCCGATATCATGGCATTTAGCGAGGCCTGATGACTTAAAGCGTCGGCTACAACATTAGCTTTCCCAGGATGGTATTAAATGTCTAGGTCGTAGTCACTGATCAGCTCCACCCATCTTCTCTGTCTATAGTTTAGTTCTCGCTGAGTGAATATATATTTCAGACTTTGGTGATTGGTAAATATCGAGCATTGAACCCCGTAGAGATAGTGTCGCCAAATCTTTAGAGCAAACACTACTGCAGCCAGCTCGAGGTCGTGGACTGCATAATTCTTCTCGTGGACCTTAAGTTGTCATGAGGCGTATGCAATGACTTTTCCTTCTTGCATCAATACAGCCCCTAGACCTATGCCTGAGGCATCTGTATATACCTGGAAGTTCACTCCTTCTTTCGGCAGGACTAGTACAGGGGCAGAGGTAAGCGCATCTTTGAGGGCTTGGAAGGCCTTCTCACATGCAGACGACCATTCAAATGGTACTGCTTTTTAGGTGAGCTTGGTAATAGGGGAGACAATTTGGGAAAATTCCTTCACAAACTTTCTATAATAGCCGGCTAATTCCAGAAAACTTCTGACCTCCGTCACTATTTTAGGTTGAGCCCATTCTTGGATTGCATGAACCTTATTTTGATCCACCCTGATCCCGTGAGCATCCACAACATGGCCTAGAAAAGCGACTGATTCTAGCCAGAATTCACACTTCGAATACTTGGTATATAGCTGGTGGTTTCTTAATTCCTCCAATACAGTGCAGAGATGTTCCTCGTGCTCATTCTTGGTCTTAGAGTATATCAGGATGTCATCTATGAATATAATGATGAACTTATCCAGGTACGGTTTCAAAATTCGTTGCATCAGATCCATAAAGATAGATGGAGCATTAGTGAGTCCAAACGACATCACTAGAAATTCATAGTGTCCGTATCTAGTCCGGAAGGCAGTTTTAGCAATATCAGAGTCTTTCACATGCAGTTGGTGGTATCCAGATCGCAGGTCAATTTTTGAGAATACCTTGGCTCCTGCCAACTGATCGAACAGGTCGTCTATGCGCGGCAAAGGATATTTATTTTTGATTGTGACTTTATTTAGTTCGCGGTAGTCAACACACATCCGCATAGAACCATCCTTCTTCTTTACGAACAATACTGGTGCTCCCCATGGTGATGAGCTTGGCCTTATGAGATATTTTTCTAGGAGTTCTTGTAATTGCTTATTCAACTCCTGCAATTCTTTAGGCGCCATTCTATATGGGGCTTTAGAAATGGGCTGTGTTCCTGGAATAACATGAATTGCGAATTCGACTTCCCGTATAGGAGGAAGATCAGGTAAGTCTTCAGGGAAGACATCTGCGAATTTGCAAACAACAGAGTTCTTGACAAACTGCTAGCTTAATAAAATTCTAAACCATGCGATCTCTATAATTATTGATTGGAGGGTTCCTTAACTACTTAAGCATTTCAAGTATTCAAACTTGGTTTCATCACTTATCCTAATTAAAGTTCTAGATATATATGACAAGATAATTATGATCCAATAAATATTTACATGTTTAAAATGTAACAATTCTGATAGATAGGTTGAATTTTAATCTTAGCATTGAAGGAGTCAAACATTATATTTAAAAAATAAGATTATATTGAAATACAACAGTGATAGGTTATATAGATGATGAAATTAAATTTGTTATATATTATGAGCTAAGAAAATAATATATTAATATGTATATGCACTCCATTCGATAAAAATCATAACGATGAAAGTAAGCATTAAGGGAATAGAGTTGGTTATTCAATTATAGATAGAAATTACCCATAATCATAAAGATTAAAAGAATACATGCATGTTGGGAAAATAATGCATGCAATTTTTTTTTCTTATAAAAAAATCTACTATGATTGGGCAAATATATTTAGAGCAAATCTACTGTAATTGCAAATTACACATATTCATCGTTTCACGACAACAAGTATGCGGAGAACTTTCTAGAATCAATTTATAAATTTATAATAACTAAGCATTAAATAAAGTAATGAATACTTCGAAACAACTTTTTTTTTCAAAGATGCAAATTTTCTAGTATGCCAAAGCAGCCAATATTCACTTCTATTCATTAATTTGATATATCGCGATAAAATGCTAATAAGAGCCCTCTCCAAATTACATAAATCAATTATTTAATTGGATTAGCTAGAAAGAACAAATGAGACATGAGTGATTAGCAGTTTGAATAGCGATTTTGTTCAGATTTAAATAATACATTTCATAATATAGAAAAATCTCAGCACATTTGGGTTAGAATGAAATATAGACTATAAATTCCAATATGATAATATATGAAAGACATGAAGAAAACTTTGCTTATACATAGAAATTCCATAAAAAACTCTTACTTTTAAGTGCTAAATTGGCATACAGATTTTCAAAGCGACTTTTCTTTTATATTATGTGTTATATACTAAACAAAAGATCACATAGGATTTAGACAATCCTCTAAGAAAAATAAATGTTATATGTTAAAGTTTGGCATAACATCTTTAATGAATGTAATTAAGGATTCAATCTCAATGCATTGCATCATTCAAGGGTGTTCACTGCTAATTGTAAATCATGTGATATCTATTGTTATCTACTTTAGTTATCTACCATATGATTAGAGCTCATCAAGATCCCTAATTGACTAAGACATTCATCAAATGTCTTCTTCAATTGATACTATAATAATATATTATTTAAAATAATGTTTAAAAGTAATGATTTTATTAAGATCTTATTCATATGACAAAATAATTTTTAAATATAATTGATTTGTTACAAATAAGCATTTTATTCTATCTCTAACACTACAATCATCTAAATTAACAAGAAACCATTTCAACTATAATGGGTTATTCTAGTTTAGATACTAAGGACTTCACTAGTACACTACTTAAGCTATTAGATTCCTATAACTTAAACTACTTAAAAGTTTAGACATATTATTTTATGACTATTAAGCTTAATGTCTCACTATATGACAGACTGTAAATACACGTCTGCGTTTGTACGCAAGTGTACGTGGTCTGAAGTAATAAGTGGAAAGTGTTAGTTTTCGGGATTTATCGAACTACAGAGAATTGATTGTTTTGTTACTAAGGTTTATCTATTCTCACTAATGTTTAAGCTATGATATAATTGGTTTGAGTTGGTTCTAAACTAAGCACAATAATCACTAAGTAGGAATTAAGTCAGATAAAAGGAAGAGGAGAGTTAGGTTCATCCCACATGTCATGATAAGTTACTTATGCATGATGATTCCTCAAGCATTGTCTTTCATTTACTTTAAATTAAATCAAGTGCACATTGTTCCTCCTTGAGTTTTATCTCAAGGTTTCACAAGTTCAAATCTTGTGCACGAAATAAACACACAGTCGGTTTTATTTCAGCACAAAGATTCTTATAATATTTTAGGTTTATAATTTTCATCTTATCTCTTGATCAAGGAGATGAGGATTATTAAATTTTTAAGATCTTATAAGCATTGATTACACTAGGAGCGTCACTCACATCGCACATAGTTAAAATGAGGAAATAATATGTTGGGCTCAATGACTATGTCACCTCATTCATGAGCACACAACTATTTCTTTCCTTTCCTCAATTATGTTGAGCTAAGGAGCTCACTTAGTGAGTCTTAACATCACACGCATCAACACTTTAGTTGAGCTTTGTGGCGACCCGCACCCTTAATCTGCCAAAAGATTAAGCTAAGGGTGGAGTGTCACTCTGGCTAACCCCTCACTTACCATTGGATTAGGATAAATTTCACAATCCATCTGATTAGAGAAGGATTAACACAGAATCAATCTAACAGTCACTATATAAGTAAACGTACAGAGTGCGGAAGCAATAAATGACATCCAAGCATCACAATATAAGATAAGTGGAAAATATGGCCTAGAATATAAGCATATAATCCAAATACACAGTCAAGAGTACCTGTATTATTACAATATTTAAAGTTTAAATGAAAAAGGAAATGCAAATGCACTCATCCTCACATATAAATATAAAGACTAAATATGCTATGGCCCGAGCTGCTGCTCCTCCTTAGGTATTGGATCTTCTATCTGCTCTATGCCTGCCATTGTCGGTTTCACAATGTAGGGCCCCAGCCAAAAAAGAGAAAATCTGGTTAGACAATATAAAAGCCCAAATTCTTAAGTACCAAAGTATTGTCCGCTTTGGCCTGAAAGGCCTCACGGGTTTGCCCTTAGAAAATAACTTCCCAGCAAGTCACCCATCATGGGAGTGCTCCCACATGAGCACACTTAACTGTGGATGTTAGCCCCAATTGTGGAGAATCGTGCCTCCGCCCCTGTCCGAGCCTGCACCATGGCCTCTAGCCAGGGTGTCCACCCCTGGACCTCCCACTCACCTATAAAAACCCTCAGCGCATCTCAGTGAACCATTTTTGCTCACTAAGACTCATCAATTCTCCCAGTTAGAGTTCCCGAGCTCTCGGCAATCCCGACGTCTGGACTGCTGCGTACAACTGATAGAGGGCATGGTTTGGAGTTCAGACCCCCTTGCCAAGCTCTTGCAGGCCCCTGGTGCGATCTAGTCTATCGGCATTGCCTTCATCACTGCAGCTCTTCATTTTAGGTACAGCCTTCATCCGATTCTTCTGTCAAGTTGGATTCAGCTTGATTCGCACTTAATCAAGCCCTAAATGCTGCGTAGGATCTCTCCCCAGCTCCCCAGTGGACATTCGAGTCTTCGGGTGAGTTCTGGCAGTGGATCAGACGGTGAATTCACCATCTGAGCTCACTGCCAGTTAAATCTCTGGTTCGCCAAATGCGGCATTTCCTCGAGTCAATTAGCCGTCTACCAGACATTGGAAGCTGTCGGCGATGATTGTCGAACCATATCGAAGGGATGGGCGATATCGAATCGATCGATTCGACTGAGGATCGATCGACCCGTCTCGAGCTCCAGCTCGCTTTACCACGAGTAGCACCCCATTGATCCAGGCCATCCCAGAACCTCCCATTTCACCCAATCGCTTCGTTTCAGGTCCCTGAATGTGTAGCGATTGAGACGGCGCCAATATGTGGTCTCTGTGAGGAGAATTCACTCATCACATGTGCGCCTTCAGGGACGCCTCGGCCGCGTAGTCCCCCGGCATTTCGGCGCCCCCTAGATAGGGGTTTATGGTTAATTCGATGCGCCTTCAAAGCCTGAACGTGTAGCCAACAAATTGGTGGCGTGGCGTGGACGAAGTGCGGCGAATTCGGCGATTGGAGTTTGCCCTAATTCGCGGCCGTCGAGAGGTAGGGATGAAGTCACGGGTCGGGCCGACCCGTGACCTGCATGGTTCTGATTTTGGGCCGCATTTATTAAATACATTTAGGAATGCATTTTTAATGATTCTGAATTTAATTAATCAAAACCTAAGGTTCTAATTTAAATAAACATTCATATTAAATTAATTGAATAACTTTGGCTATACTGATCCAAATGGTATGATCCAATATACCATTTGAATTAGAAAAATACAAGGAATCTAAATATAAAATAAAATCACAGATCCAACGGTTAGATTTAAAAATATTTGCTGAACCTTTTGCTGTCATTAATTAAATCATATAAAATTATTTAAGTATCCAAATTATGAGATTAAGGGCTCTGATTGCTCCTTGTACCATAAGGAACAATATCAGACCCTTAAATTTAATATTGGATAATTATTTTTCTTAATCACTCCTTAATCACGTTAAATAAGGATTAGTGAAATTAACCCTAAATAAGCCTCTGATTTGGATGGATATTGTTCCTAATGTCATATTAGGTCTAGATTAACCTAATTTTAATGTTGGATTATCCTAAGAATGTCTATTTTCACTAATCACCCTAATTGATTTAAATAAGTGATTAGTGCTAATTAAGATTAATTAGGTTATCAAAACCTAATATAAGTGTGTTTCCCACTTCACTATTTAATATGAAACTCATTAAAAAAAATTAGATCTGATTTGGATAGCTAAACCCTAAAATCTTAATTTTACCCTTAAGAGGGGCATTTTGGTCATTTTGACCAAAATATGTTTAAATGCTCTTTAAAGCTTGGAAATTTCAGTGAACTACCCTAAGTTAGATTAGAAATGTTCTCTGAACTCTTAGCTTAATAATAATGCTAATGGGATCATTGATTTAAGAAATCTTCAATTTAGCCATAATTAAGACACTTAGATCTTAAGTGACCCTAAAGAAATCACTTAAGCTTAGCCCTTAAATTTAATCATTTCAATTATCAAAATCACTTTGATAAGTTCAATTTAGCTAACTTATGAGCTTAAAATTCTAAAAGAATTAATAATGAGAAATTCTAAATTAAGTCTAGTTTAAAGTCTAAAGTGATCAAACATCAGATCCTTAAATCTTAAGTAACTCAAAAAAGGTCAATATGAGTTTAGTGTTAATCTAATGCTTAAAAGTGACAGTTGCAACCTTAATAAGCTCCTTGTAGTCTAACTATGAGCTTAGATTCTAAAAGAATCACAAATGAAAACTCTTAAGTTAAAACTCTAATTTAGAAATCTAAAGTGATCAAACCTCAAATCTTTAGATCTTAGATCTTAGACTTAGATCTTCAATTTGAAATTAAACCATCTCCAATTGAAATTCTTAAATGATTGATTGTTTAATCTTTTGAAACCTTCCATGTGGGTATAGGATGATTCAACCAACAAGATAATAAAATTATCTTAAAGGATTGAATAAAGATCTTAGATTCTCAAGTTCTTAATCGATTGTTTTATCTTATAATCAGTAGAATAGCCTTTCACTAAGTTCTTAGTTCCTGAATCCTTCAGCTTATAGATTTCTTTACCTTTAATTTAGGTAATAAGTGTGAACCCTAGATCCTAGTTAGAACATTACCTTGGATTTAGGATTTGAACTCAACATAGGGTTTAAGTTCTAAATCCTTAAATCTTGATCAACTTAATCAAGATTTGGGTAAGAGAGTAAAATATAAATTAATTAGGTCATTGATTTACTTACTTAAACCATATAGTCATCACATGATTTTGGATTAGAACTTGTTAAGTTCTAATATTAAGTTTTAGGACGTAAATCTGAGATTCTACTCGATAGCTGGATATTGGAGATCCTAAACTTGTACATTCTCAGAGTAGTTATATCAGGTAATTAGATAACATCAGATGTCACATAGTCTAGATTGAGTCTCTTGCTTACTTTGACTAAATTGCTTGGCATACCTTGGATATTGAGCTTTACTCCTTGAGCATAATAGGAAAACTTAGGATATAGATGATATATTCTAAGTTAGTATTTGAATTGCATATCATTCAATTTTGCCTTGTTTGCAGTTGGTAGAATATGTCCTAGCTTAGTCTGCCTCTTTAGTAGTAATATTGTATAGACTGGACTAAGACCTAGCATATTTGGATGGCTAGGCTAGGGATTGATTGATTGATATTGGAGGCCCTGTATGGCATATTGGCTGGTATGGCAGTACTATGTCTTATGCTTATTGCTACTTTAGCTAGATTGCATTATTTTCTGATTTGCTTTGCCACATGCTTCAGTGGACTTATTTTCAGTATTTGCTCGCTTTGCCACATGTCTCAGTGGCTTCGTATTTCATAGATTTCTTTGCTTTTGCCACATGTCTCAGTGGCTTTTATGTTATTTTCCTATTCTTAACTAGCATGTTGTATGTATACTCATATGGCTTACTTATATATTGGCATGTTTAGGATGCTAGAATTGCACGTTTTCAGTATTTGTGTTTCTTTTATATACTCAGCATATGTTAACATGATCATAAGCATGTTAGGTTTAGAATTGTATTGTAATTGCTGTTTCGTTTAGCTTTTAGCCTCACCTTATTTATTTTGCATTGTATGCTGGCTATAAATGGATAGTTTATAGTTACCCATTTTTTTCATAGCTTATTGCACCCTTTACTGCTTACATGTGTAGTTAAATTAAAATGTGACATCTTTAACTGTTCAGTTCATTAAAATAGCCTAAAATGTACTTAGACAATTATCTAACTGTAACTTTTTTGTTTTGTTGGCTGGGGCCCTGACATTTGTGATACCGACAAATGTCAGATTCAGACGCGTTCATGGGTAGTGTCGCAGAAGAGGAGCAGGTTCAGGAGGAGGACTGTACTGTTGCTGTTTAGTTAGATATAGCCTTTTTATTTCAGTGAGATTGAGAGACATTCTTCTTTCTCTTTAAACTTCAGTTTGTAATAATTATTTCTGGATGTATTTCATTTCTGCATTATAATGAGTTACTATATTGTATTCTCTTTTCCTATTATGTATGCCTGTGGATGTTACTCTATTATTTATTACTTTCACCACTTTGATATCTATATATTGATGAATGTTATAGCACTTGGTGACAAGTCCTTGGCTTAAGGCAGGTTGGGTTTACCTAACTTTACTTAAGTTGGAGATTTGCCACAGTTGGAGCACCATACTTCATTGTTATCAGTACGGGGGCCCCACAGACTAGCAATACAATAAGAAAAAGGAAAAGCTATAAATAACATTTATAACTTAAGCAAAAGGAGGCTAAGACATGCCTCAAAAGCGAGGTAAACAAGGTAAGGCATATAATATAAGTAATTAAACATGTGCTGAAAGGAAATACTACATCCTAATACATGCTGGTGATCAAATGAACTATGCAAATTACAATAATAAATCTCAGCAGTGATACATATAAATAGCAACAAAATCTAACATCCTAATGTATATAAGCTGTACAAAGAAATACCTGACTGAATAAGCAATGCTAAATCATAACCAAATACTAAAACTACACATCAAACTCTGTATACTGACTGCCATATCAGAAGACTTGGCCAAACTGGCCCACATATATATACATCTCAATCTATAAACATATTGAATATATTACATGACTGAAGAGACGACAATGCTTATGCAATATATTTTAGTTATTTTACTTTTGTTTCTATGGACAACTGTTAGAAACAACTGAGGAGTCAAGCATGTTTGCAAGACTACATGGGTCCCAAGCCTAACACACTCTCCTCAATGAGAATGTTAGGTATCCTGATCTCACCTTACCCCTGTCCATCGGGACAAATGTGCACCATAATCTCCATAAACTGGACCCAAATGCAACTGTTATCCTATTATTCTAAGTTTTCATTTTTATGCACAAAGTTCTCTTATGTGAAATGTCCAAGGAAGTAGGCTCAAATGTACAAGAAATGCGTAGCACAAAATATCAAAATAAGCAAGGGACTCTACTAATATGGTGATATAATCTATTTTCTATTATCCGTTCTAACTATTCCAAGTTACACAAGTTCAGGATCACCATTTTCCTACTATCGAGTGTAACTTAGAAACTCGTCCTTATAAGTTATAAAATATTAGAACTATCTAGGTCCTAATAAGCTTAATCAAAGTCAACTATAAGAGTTAAATAATAAATCATACATCCTAGTTTTGTGCTTTTAGACGTTCTATCTAAGATCTTGATTAAGACCTACTAAACTATAGATTATGGATTAAACACCACGAGATCAGGCTTAATCATATAATCTACCAAGGATAAGGCCTAAGATCTAGGTTTCATTCTAAAAGTGAGCTACTAGTTATGGCAAATCCTATTAAGAAATCAAATTTAATAAGATGAATCTCCTAACTTAAATCTAGAGTTGAAAGACAAAAGAATCAAAATAAGTTACAATATTCTAAAAACTAATAAAACCAAGAATTCATTCATTGAAAAACCTCATTTTTCAATGAATGAAATCTAACCTATGATCTAATCCTAATCTTAGGAGTAGCCCTAATGTGTAGTGCAAAGATCCTAAAGAGAAGACTTAGAGAGAATTCTGGGAAATTTTGCTGAGCTGACCTAATAGCTGATTTTTTTCTTGCTTAAAGGATTTTAATATTGTCTTAGTACTAATTTTAGTGATTTAATTCATAATCCAGAGACTAATGACGCTTATCCTAAATTTTGTGCAAAATGACCGTTTTGCCCCTACTTAAGGGTTCGAAAAAATCAACTTTTAACTTAAGCATCCAAACTGAAGTTTCTTAGTCTCAAATGATTCCTTACTATCTAACTTGAAGATAGACAGTAAGTACGTCCAATTTGGACGAGAGACGGGTCCTACAGGGTCAAACTAAGGTTTTTGACCTAAGGGTGATTCAGTAATTTCCACTCTCCTGAAACCTAAATTTTTATGCAGTTTGTTATTGGTTCCTACTCAAGGACTCTATAGAGTCCAAGAACACTGCATTCAGAGGTCGGTTGACTAAGTTATGGAGATTTTAGGTTTGAAGGGCAATTTGGTAAATTCGAGTCGGTCAATGGGTGACAAAAACCGAACTTTTCTGTTTGAAGTCCAATTTTAGCAAACTCAATTTCTATAGCTTCCCTATAATGTACTGAGTATGTTGGTAGGGAGTAAACCCAATTCGGACCTCGAATGGTCAAGTTATCACCTAACTAAGGTTAGGGGTATTTTGGTCATTTTCTAAATTTTTAGGGTTCATAACCTAAATATTATTTCAGTTTATTAGTGACATTGAAATTCTAAGTTAGTTAGCATCTTGAATTTTTGAATTTGGAGTTGATTTGACCAATTTATGGCTATTTGAAGTCTAGGGGCAATTTGGTCATTTTTTATTAAAGTCAACTCTAAATTCTAGGATTGACTTTTTATCCTGATGTCCAAATGAGAAATTTAATACTACTACAGTGATGGGGCTGTTCTCCTGAGTATTTTAAGACCTATATTAACTATGTTTGGTCAACTAGGTCAAAAGTTATGGGGTCCTAAAGAGGTCATAAAATTTTACCTCGTTATGCGTACCCCGAAACTAAATTCTGCATTACGTCATTGGATTATATTTATTTTTCTGAGTATTTTGAGACCTATATTAACTATATTTGGATTCATACAAAAAGTTATTAAACTTTTAAATTATTTGAATTAAATAATTTAAATAAATGTCAATTATCCAAATTGTATTTATTTACTAACCGTTTCTAAAGTTAGAAATAAGTTTTCTATATTAATCAATTAATTATCTATTATTTAATTGTCTTAAATATTTTAATTATATCTTAAAATTTTATTATTTATGTATGTATACTTTTATATCCTACAATTACACTCTATATTTATTTCTGTATTAAAATTAATCTTGTAATTAATTGATCTTAATTATAAGTTAATTATTAGTTAATCTATTTACAACTTGTATAAATATCTTACTTTATCTGTTAAATAAATCTAAAATTCTTAATTTTGCTGTTTGTATTATCTAATTAGCCTATAAATATTAAGTTAATTTTTCTGTTTTGCATATTTTATCTCCTAAAATTTTTGTGTTCCATAAGTTTTATATGAATATATGTATTTATTCTAAAGCTTCTGTTATTATTATTATTATATTTATGCTTAATTATATAAATTACTATATATATATATATATATATATATATATATATATAAAAGAATGTTTATATATACATATATGTGGTCAGTGAATTGATCCTAATTATATTCTGCTTTAATAAACGTCTGTATATGTATAATAAGGTTTATATATATATATATATATATATATATATATATATATATATATACCATATTTTTGAGCGAATTAAACACGCGGGGCCCGCCACTTGATGCGTGGCGCGACCGGATTGGTCGCAGCCCTGCGGGCGGGGCCCACCCGCTGTCGCACGGGTACTGGTGGGGCCCGCCAGACGCGGCAGATGCCGCCGCGTGGCGACGCACGCGTGCGTCCGAGAGGACGCGGGCCGGGCTCGGGTCGACCCGGCCCGGAGAGGCCGTCTCTTCGGCTTTCTCGCTGCGAGCCGAGTGGAGGAACTAGGGCTCCGGGTTTGCGCCACCACCGACGACGGTAGGGCTCATCCCGCACGGCCAGAGGTTGGCCTCGGAAGGACCGTTGCATTAACGGTGGAGTCGAGCCCCACGGCGCACGAGGCCGCGAGAGAAATCCAACCCTAATGGGTAGGGTTCGACCTCGCGTGACAGGCGCTGCAGGCACCCGATCTAAATTCGGCGCGATCGGACCTGATCGGTTACGAAACCGATCAGGTCCGCTCGGATGGAAGAACATGATGCAAGATTGTGAAGTTCGAAAGCAATCATTCGATCGAATGAGGAACGGGGTACCTGAAATGGTGGGGAACAACTTAAGGTTCGAGAGAGGATCCCGCACCACAGCGTCCTTCGACTTCCTGCTCGAGCCCGAACACGCCCGCACCGACGGACGGATGCAAGGTGGTTTAATGGGGCTTGGCGGAGCGAGCGAGGTCGCCGCTTGCGGCGACTGGCCGCGGTTTGCGGCGCTCCAACACGCGGCGTTCCCGCGACGGTGAGACGACAGGGGTGAAATCAGGACCGTCCTTTTGGATGGTCCGATTGCTCGGATCCGGATTAACGGTATGGAGAACGGCGTTAGCTGAGGAGAACGGCGCGGATGACGGGCCGTTAGGGATAATTAAATTTTAAATAATTAAATAATATTTAATTCAGAATTTCTTAATTAAAGTTAATCTATTAGATGAATTTAGAAAATTTCCAAATATTCACTCTTAACTAATTGAGGGGTGAGGAACGCAACGGCGAGGTCGGATTTTTGATCCGACGAGTATTTTATTTCCTCGATTTACTGGGGATTTAAATATTATTTAAATATTTGTCAAAATTTCGACGACTCCTGATTGACACAAAAACTTCACCCCTAGCTAATTTGGGGTCAATGAGCGCAATGGCGATGTCCGTTTTCTGATATGAGGCCAATTTAGATAGGTCAAATTTTAGGATTTCTAAATTTTCCAGAAATCAGGATTCGATCCATTTTACTCCTGATTTGAACAAAGTCTTAGAGATTAACTCTAATTGACCTAATTAGCACTTATGATTAGTCTTAAAACTAAGATTAGTCCTAATCGACTTAGGTAACAACTTGGGTTGTTATAAGCTTAGATTAAGGTGCACTAAGCTCAAGAATTTTTCTCACATAGTTTTAAGCTCTCATGCACTCATAGATCTAGCATCTAACCAAAGATGAGCTATGAAACACAAGACACTTTAGTTCTTGAGTTTATTAGTTCATTTTTCCTTTAATTCACAATCAAGACTATAGTAATACTAAGCATTTATTGAGCAAGGCATTGAGTTCATACATTTTATTAATATTTGAGGAAAACTTCATACAATTAAAATGTAATTATCAAACACATGGGATTACCCCAATCCTCCCCAAGGGAGATTTAGCTATCTATTATAAAAGAGATGAAAAAGAACACATACATAGATAAAGACCCTTTCATGATCAACTAAGAAAAGAAATTACAAAAGAAGAGTTTAGAAGATACTATGAACGTTCCTTAGAAGTTCTCAGAATCCTTCTTCTCCTTCTTAAAGTTCCTCTCTTAGGTCGCTAGTGCTGCTTTCCTTCTTCTCCTTGGTAAATTGGCTTTTTTACCCTTGGGGAGTTCCTCTCTTCCACTAAGCAACTCTTCTCCTTAAGTGATTTGAGCAAAAATTGAAACCCTCCTCTAGTTAAGAGGAGTGATATTTATAGGAGAGGGGCTGCATTCATCACACTTAAGATTCAAACCAGCAATTCCAATTGAAAATTCTGTGCAATGATGGCAAAAATCCCAATTGATGGTGAGGTGACCAATATCTTCATTTATTTAGCTAATATATCATCTCATGAGCCTCCTTTTCATTTAAAAATGTAGCAGCTGTAGAGTGAATGATGGTTGGGGATAAGATGCAGGTTGGGGGTCTTGTCCCACCCGCATTAAATGCTCATGTAAGAGGAAATTACGACGGGCTGCTGGAGCACGCAGTAGCACGCTACGGTGTGCTGTGGCGTACAATGGCGAAAGCAATTTTTGCTAAGTGTCCCGCTGCCGCGTGCTACCACGTCCGTTTTTCGTAAAGTGTCCCACTGCAGCGCGCTGTAGCGGTAGCATTTTGTAAATCGTACCGCTGCAGCGCACTGTAGCGGTAGCATTTCGCAAAATGCTCCGCTGCAGCGCGCGGTAGCACCATAATTTGAAAATTGCACCGCTGCAGCGCGCTGTGGCGGCAGCATTTCACAAAAAGCTCCGCTGCAGTGCGCGATCGCGTCCGTGGTTCGCAACTTGAATCGCTACAGCGTGCGATGGTGCCAGCGGTTTGCAAAATGACCCGCTGCAGCGCACTGTAGCGCCAGCATTTCGTAAAATGCACGACTGCAGCGCGCAGCAGCTCCCGTATTTTTTGCAACTCGACCTGCTGCGGCGCGCTATAGCGCACAGCAGCGCGTGACAGCGGTTTCCTTTTGAAAATTTTTGGAAATTTCACAAATGACTTAGAATTCCCTGGATAGGCCTTTTTCCTGAAAATATAAACATAATTTGATTAAATAGTAGTTTTAAGATCAGAAATGAATTAATTTTTTATTTATTTTAGATATAATTTATGGATTCATCACTATACTTAAGGTAGAAGGTTCTCTTAACTTATACTAGCCAAACACTTAAATTAATGCTCCCTTATAAGAATTCTATATTAATAATATCTTAAGGGTTTTATGCTTAGGAAGGTTCAATCATCTAATTAATTATATTGTTTTAGTCTAGATATATTATTAGTGGGATATTACGAATCTAATCTCAGACTTGATAGTTTTAGGCAGCTTCTAGTATAATGAGGCAAGACTAAAAGAATGATATTACTTAAGCTATTATTGTTTAAGCTTGATCTCCATAAAGTTACTAATCTAACAATATGGTTCTTCCCTTAATCCCAAGGTCCCAAACCTTAGTATTAAAATCATTATGATCATAAGTTAATCCTATTTCTAAGCACTTAAAGGATTTTAGCCTTTATAATACTTAAGGCAATATCATGCCTTAACTCCACCACTTAGTGATTCTAAGAGATTCTGAGCTTCAATAATATTTTATCTTAAATAAATCTAAGATTCCAAGTCTAATAGGTATGGATACTAAGTCCTAGCCCTTAATATAATTGTTAACACTAAAGGAATATATACTATAGCTCTTACTTGGCTGTTTAAGACTTGAGGTTCTAACCCTCTTTATCATCCAAGCTTACTTATAGTCTTACATATTAATTCAGCCTCCCTAAGAGATTCTAGGCATCTTTCTTAAAAAGGAAGGACAGACTTCACCGCACTAAGAAGTTTTACTCCTAACTACTTAGAGATCAATCTCTAAGTTGTTTACATAGCATGATATTATAATAACCCTAATGTTGTTCTCCTTTACTTAGATGCATAATCTACATTTTTTCTTTTATAATACTCTTATAATAGTGTTAAGAGTCACCACCTCAAATTTTGTGCATTTAGAGATCATTTAAGATTTTTCAACATTCCTGATTTTCACGATAATTCGAAGAATTCCTATTTTCTTTTGTAACAACTCAAGTTGTGGCCTTAGTCAATTAAGACTAATTTTAGTCTTAAATTTAATCATAAGTGCTAATTAGGTCAATTGGAGTCAACCTCTAAGACCTAGTCCAAATTAGGAGTCAAATGGATCGAATCCTGATTTCTGGAAAATCCAGAAATCCTAAAATTTGACCTATTTAAAATGACCTCAAATCGAAAAATGGACTTCACCATTAAGTTCATTGCCCCCCAAATTAGCTGGTAGTGAAGTTTTCGTGTTAATTGGAAGTCGTCGAAATTTCGACGAATATTTTAATACCCCGAAAATTGGGAAAATCAAATACTCGTCGGATCGAAAATCTGACCTCACCGTTGCATTCCTCAACCCTCAATTAGTTAGGGGTGAGTATTTGAGAATTTTCGGGAATCAAATATTTGGGTATGATTAATTAACAGGTTCAATAAATAAACAAATAATTAAAATATTTAATAATTAATTAATATTCGGCGCCGAGCCGTCGATCCAGGATCGGACGGTGCTCCCATCGTCATCCTCGTCGAGGATTCCGCCCCTAACGCGAGCGCCACGCGGAGAGTTGCCGCAGCCGAGGCCAATCGGCGGCCCTCCCCACCATCGAAGCGTCCGACAGCGAGCCCTTAAGATTATAACCATGCCAAGGATGACCCGTTTGCGTAGATCGGAGCCCTCGAGCCACTGGTTGGAAGTCGAACGAACCTTAGCCGCAGTGAAACCCTACGTCTCCTCTCCCGCCGACAGTGCAGGTACCTTCCCAACTCCTCTTTATTTTCCATTTGCACGTTTAGGAGCTAGCGATAATTGTAGAGGCGATCGATCGATCCAAACGATCGATCGACCCCAACTCGGGCGAACCCTAAACGGGCTTGACCCTCGCTCACTCCCCGCCTTTAGCGCTTAGGGTTCGACTTCGCCGGCTGCACGCTCCACCTCCGGCCACGTTCATGCCACCGACGGAAAGGTCTCGCCGAGACCTGTCCAACGACGGGTGGGCCGCTCGCCGGTGCTGGCGAGGAGTCCCGTCGCGCGAACCCTAGCCCCGCGCATCGGCATGCCGTGAGGGGGAAGGCGATGGGTCACGGGTTGGGTCGGGTCGGACCCGACCCGTGCGCAGTCCGCGTGGAGTGCCACGCGGCGCGCCTTCCGCGGGCGTGGGTCCAGGCAGTGTCATCCCGATGCGTCACATGCGGGCACGCGTCCCGCTGGGTCCCACGTGTCTGCCCCTGCGGTCAGCTGTGGGGCCCGCCGTCCGTGCTTCCTCTAGTCGGACCCTGCCGCGTGGCAGGGTGGGTCCCACCGCCGCTGGCATGCCAAGCCAGAAGGCGCCACGCATCCGTGGCGCGACCCGTCCTCGTTGCCTTGGCCAATGGTTGCTCACCACGTGGCAGTGGGTCCCACCGCATGAATTGCCTGCAGAAAAGAGGATTAGATATTATAACATTAGGTATATTATTCATAAGTTAGTAATTAAGTTAGTATAATTATATATATATATATATATATATATATATATATATACACACACATTTTGTTAGGTTAATTAATCCTAAACAGAAACTTTAGGAATAAGAGATAATTATATATAAACATATATTTATATAACACAATATATATATATATATATATATATATATATATATATATATATATATATATATATATATATATATATATATAAATAGTTATAGTTAAACAGAATTTATAGATTAATTAAATTATTGATTTACTAGTAATAATAGCTAAAATAGTAGATAAATTAGTTAGTAATAATTAATATTAATAGTAGTTAAGTCTAACCAAATACTAATTAATTTTATTTAGTTAGTTGAATTAATCAGTTAAGTTAATTTATTTAGGATAGTTAAATAATTAACATTAATTAGTTTAATTAATTTATTCAAATACAGTAAATAATAATTAGTGAAATCTAATTAATTAGCATTATTTAATTAGTTTTAAAACAGTGAGTATTATAATTAATTAATTAGTGTATATGGATTAAGTAGTAATTAAAACTTAATTAAAATAACAGATTTATAATTAATTAATTATGATTAATTAATTAATTAATAATGCACTGAAATTCATTTTGAAAATTATATGTGTATGAATAGTAAATTAATATAGTTTGAATAGATTAATAGTAATTTTATTTAATTTAAATTATTTAATTCAAAATTTTAAAAAGTTTAATAACTTTTTGTACAATGATTCAAACATAATCAATATAGATCTCATTTTACTCAGAAAAATAAAAATAATCAAATGAGATAATGCAAAAATTAATTTTGGGGTACGCATAACGAAATAGTATTTTATGACTTATTTAAGACCCATAACTTTTGACCTAGTTGACCTAACATAGTCAATATGAGTCTTAAAATACTCAAGAGAACGGCCCCATCACTGTAGTAGTATTAGTTTTCTCATTGAACATCAGGATAAAAAGTCAATCTGGACCCCATAGTTGACTTTAGGGAAAATTGACCAAATTGCCCTTAGAATTCAAATGACCATAACTTGGTCAAATCAACTCCAAATTCAAAAATTCAAGATAATAATTAGTTTATAATTTCAATGTCATTAATAGACTGAAATAATATTTAGGATCTGAACCCCAAAAATTTATAAAATGATAAAAATACCTCTAGCTTTAATTAGGTCATAACTTGACCATTTAAGATCCAAATTGGGTCTACCCCCTATCAACACACTCACTATATTATAGGGAAGCTATAGAAACTGAGTTTGCTGAAATTAGACTTTAAATGGAAAAGTTCGATTTTTGTCACCCGTTAACCGACAAAATTACCAAATTGCCCCTCAAAATTGAAACGTCCATAACTTAACTATTTGAACTCGGAATTTAGTGTTCTTGGATTCTATGGAATCCTTGAATAGTCACCAACAATAAACTGTATAAAAGAAATTTAAATTTCAATAGAGTGAGAATTACTAAAATGCCCTTAGGTCAAAAATCTTAATTTTTGAATTTGTAGGATCTGTTTCTCATCCAAATTAAGGATACTTACTGTCTATCTTCAAGTTAGACAGTAAGGAATCATTTGAAATCAAAAAACTTTAATTTGGAATCTTAAATCAAAAGTTGACTTTTTAGACCTTTAAGTATGGACAAAATGGTCATTTTGCTCAAAATTTAGGCTAAGTACCCTTAACATTTAATTTGTTTTTTAAAATACTAAAACCAACATTTGAACCTATTAGAGTCAATTAAGTGAGTAAACTCAATAATTAGTTCAATCTGTAAAATACTTGAAAATCCTCCTAAGTCATTTTCCTTAGTATTATACACATCACATAAGGACTATTCTTGAGACTAGAATTAGATCATAGGTTAGAGTTCTTTTATTGGGTAAATGAGTTACTTAATAGATGAAACCTTGGTTTTATTAATTTTTAGAATTTTACAGCTTATTTTGATTATTTTGTCTTTTAACTTTAATTTAAGATAGGAGATTCATCTTATTAAGTTTGATTACTTAATAGGATTTGCCTTAATTAGTAGATCACTATTAAAATAAAACCTAAAACTTAGGTCTTATCCTTTTGGATTATATGATTAAGCCCAATTCTCATAGTATTTAATCTGAAATCTATAGTTAAAAGAACTTGATCAGATTTTAGATAATACGTCTAAATTCACAAAACTAGGGCGTATGATTTATTGATTCAACTTGTAGTCGCATTTGATTGAAATAGATTAGAACCTGATCAGTTCTAATCCTTTTTAACTTATAAGGATGAATTTCTAAGTTACGCTCAATAGTAGGAAAATGGTGATCATGAACTTGTGTAACTTGGAATAGTTAAAATGATTAAATTAGAAAATAAATAATATCACCATATTAGTAGAGTCCCTTGCTTACTTTTGATATTTTGTTGCTATGCATTCCTTGATGTTTGAGCCATTTTCCTTGGACATGTCATATAAGAAATATTGTTGCATGAAAATGAAAACTTAGAAAATTAGAAAAACATTTGCATTTGGGTTCAATTTATTGTGGATTATGGTGCACATTTACTCTAATGAACAGGGGTAAGGTGAGATCAGATATCTTAACACTACTCATTGAGGAGAGTGTGTTAGGCTTGGGACACGTTTAGTCCTGTAGACGTGCTTGACTCAGTTATTTCTGAAATTGCTCACAGAAACAAAAGTAAAATAATTAAAAGATGTTGCATAATATTATTTGTCTCTTTAGTTACACAGTATTATTAAGATATGTTGCCCTAGCCCAGAAAGGCTATGTGGATGGATGGATGGATATGTATATGTTTGCCTAGCTCAGAAAGGATATGAGAATGGATATATATATATATATATATATGCCAGATTAGCCAATTCTTCTAATATGGCACTTAATATACAGAGATTTATATACAGTGTTGATATTTGGCTTACTTTTTAGTATTTTTATTCATTCAGCTATTTTTTTGTTCAGCTTATATATATATATTAGGATATTAGAATTTTGCTGCAACTATATGTGACAGACTGTATATACACGTCTGCGCTTGCACGTAAGTGTACGTGGTCTGAAGTAATAAGTGGAAAGTGTGACTTTCCGGGAATTATCGATCCTCAGAGAAATGGTTGATTTGGCACTAAGGTGTATCTATTCTCACTAATATTTAAGCTATAGTATGTATTGGATGAGTGGTCTAAAATTAGCACAAATAATCACTAAGTAAAAATAGTAAGATTTAAGAAAGAGGAGAGTTGGGGCCATCCCACATGCCATGACATAATATTCATGTAGATTAGTTTCTCAAGCTTTATTATTTAATTTAATTAAAATCAAGTGCACATTATTATCCTTGAGTCTAGCTCAAGGTCTTACAAGTTCAAATCTCGTGCACAAAATGAACTCACATTTGGTTCTACTTTGGCACAAAGATTCTTGTAAGATTCTTGGGATCTAAATTTTAATCTTATTCTCTTGATTATGGAGAGCTTGATTTTTTTAAACTTCAGATCTTACAAGCATTTATTTCCACTACGAGCATCACTCGCATTATACATAGTTGAGATGATGGATTCACATGTTGGGCTCAACGACTATGTCACTTACTTTATGAGCACTCAACACTTCCTTCCTCTACCTCAATTATATTGAGCTAAGGAGCTCATTTAGTGGGTCTTAGCATCACTTACATCAACTCTTTGGTTGAGCTTAGATTGAGGTGTATTAAGCTTATGAGCTTTCTCACATAGTTCCAAGCCTTCATGCACTCACAATCTAGCATTCAACCTAAGGTGAGCTAAGGAGCACAAGATAATAAGTTTTTGGAGTTTATTTTTTTTCTTAGTTATTTTCTCATAATCACATTCAAGACTAATTAGACAAAAATTTCTTAGTAAGGCATTAAAATCACAAACAAATTATACTTGAGGGAAAACATTCATACATTAATATTACATCATGCAATTGGGATTTCACCCCCGACCCTCCCCAAGGGAGTTTAGCTACTCATTGCATAAGAAAAGAAGAAAAACACATACATGGATAAAGACCCTTTCATGGTCAACTAAAAAGAAATACAAGAGTGGAGTTTAGAAGTTACTAGGAACACTCCGTAGAAGTTCTCCGAAATCCTTCTTCTCCTTCTCAATGTTCTCTCCTTAGGTCTCTAATGCTGCCTTCTTCCTCCTCTTCCAAAGCAAGAGCTTGCCTTGCCACCCTTGAGGAGTTCCTATCTTTTCTTGGCTCTCCTCCTTACTTAGTAGAATTTGGCTAAAATTGTGAACCCTCCTCTAATCAAGAGGAGGGGTATTTATAGGAGGGGGGGGGGGGGGGGCTGCCATCTTCTTCTCTTAATCTCACACCAGCTTTTTCATTTAAAAACCTAAATTCATCATGACAATATCCTCCATTGATGGTTAAGTCCCCCGCTGCAGCGCTTGACTGCACGCTGTAGCGGTCTATTCCGCAAACACTGTTCAATTAGTTGGGCAGCCCTATTTATATAGTTAAGTATTTCTGCTACAAACCGATGCAGTGCATGACCACGCGCTGTAGCGGCTTATTCCGCAAACACTATTTAATTAGTTTGGCAGCCCTATTTATATAGTTAAGTATTTCTGCTACAAACCGCTGCAGCGTGTGACCGCGCGCTGTAGCGGCTTATTCTGCAAATACTATTCAATTAGTTTAGGCATCCATTTTTATATAGTTTAGAGGTTTCCCTGCAGCCCGATGCGGTGTGCAGTAGCGTGCTGCAGCGCGCTGTAGCAGATTCCTTTAATAAATTTTAAAATTTCTACAGAAATGCCTTAGAACTCCTTTGGATTCCATTTCCTTGAAAAAGATAGAAAAAATTAATTTAAGAGCAGCATAAAGATCTTAAATAAATGAATTTTCCCTTTTATTTTGATATAATTTATGGATTTATCAATATGTATTATTGCTGAGTTAAGTTAGTTAATTTGCATATTTTCTTTTGATCACCAGCATGTTTAGAATGTAGTATTTTCTTTTAGCTCTTGTGTAGTTATTTATATATATGCCTAACCTGTTTAGCTTATATTTGAGGTATATCTTAGCCTCCTTTTTGCTTAAGTTATAAATAATTATTTATAGCTTTTTCCTTTCTTTTTGTAATACTAGTTGCTCCTTTATTTGCTATAATTGTTGCCCAGAAATTGTTAAATGATGATATTATAAAACATATAAAATATGTAAGCTTAAAATGTACTTAGATAATTGTCTAACACAAGATTTTTCTCTTTTTGGCTGGGGCCCTATATTGTGAGACTGACAATGGCATATCTTCTTTAGTTAGATGATCAGGAGCTAGGTGTGAAGCTTTATCTAGAGGAGGAGCCTTTAGAAGAAGAAGTTGCTTAGATTTATTATAAGTGAGGATGAGAGCATTTTACTTTTATTACTTAACTTTAAATTGATGTAATAATACATATATTATTGACTATGTATTTGGATTTCTATGCTTATATTCTGAGTTATATTTCATTCTACTTATGCTGTGATGCTTGGATGTTGCTCATTTTTAATTCGCTTTCGCACTATGTATGTTATCTTAAATAGTGACTGCTATTCGATTATGCACTTGCTCCTTCCCTTATTAGGTGGATTGTGGATTTCATCCTAATCTAATGATAAGTGATGGGCTAGCCAGAGTGACACACTACGCCTTAGCTTAATCTTGTGAATTAAGGGGTGGGGCATCACAGTTGGTATCATAGAATTCTATAAGGTGTCAGATTAGAATTTGTATTCTCATCTGCCTAATGAAAGATTATTTTGCCAGTTCAGTCACTATGTCAAAAAATATTGGAGTCACATCCAAGACACCACAATATCAACTCAGAATAAGAAGTCTAATAATCAAAATACACAAGCAACTATATAGAATAGAACCCTAAAATTTAACTGCACAACCTAACTATTTTAATAAACGTACTTAGATATACCAGGATGACGGTTGAGAGGCATCACTGATGATTTGAAGGAGGTTGGGAAAGCATTGCCCAATTCCATAGATGACACGAGGTGTACATAGAAAGAGTATCAGACCTTGAAACTCAAATGTTGAATCAACTACTCCAACAAAGTGTATTCAGAGGATATGACCTCCCCGCTTTAGCCAAGAGATGGCCAAGAATGATAGATACTGTGCTTGAAACTATGAACATTCCAGATAATATTAAGATTGCTCTCATGACACGCGTCTTACAGGATGGAGCGAAGGACTAGTGGAGCGTCACACTTTGAGCACTTACTCGTCAACGTGAAGGAATGCGAATCGACATCACTTATGAAGACTTCGCTGCGCATTTACCGCCTGATACATTGAATAGATATCTTAGCTTTTATTCATATGTTATCTGTATTACCTCATGCATCCTTGTAACCTAATTTTTGAATTAAATAATTATTTATATGTCACTTAATCTGAATATCTAGGAATACTACTGTGCGAGCATGACAGGATACGACCTCTTCACCCACTTTAAAGATAGGTGGAAGTTTGATGTGTACTTGGCAAGGAAATATGGGAGAGAAGTCTAAGGGGTCTCCCCAGCAGGAGCCAGTGTACTGAAAAGGATAATAGAAGACGTAGTGTACTGGGGGCTGGACTTCCCCATCCTAGCTAAGGAATGGTTGCGAAGGGTGACCAAAGTCTTCGACGAGCTAGAATGCCCAGATTGCATCCGACTCGACATCATTGAAATCCTCCTCCAAGATTACGCGGAGGAGTGGTGGGCTTGCGAAGTATGGGTGTTTGAATGTAGATTTGCTCGCCGCTGCTGAGAGATAACCTATGCACTTTTCTCGAGCTTTCACGAGAAAATATATAGGATAGATTCTGTGTTTCTCCTTAGTAGCTATCTTTTCTTCCTTATGCTTTAACTACTGCTTCCAATGATGTATCATTTATCTTTTAATTAATTAAAAGGGATGAGCTGTTATGATCTCCTATTTTCTGAAATGCCAAAAGTATGTTATTTTGATTTAGATTCTAGCAAATCCATCATGAACCCAGGCCAGAGCCCCTCACCTGCTCCTTCTAGCTCCTCATCCAGCGAGGTGAGCACGTTGCTGGAGGCAGTGAAGATGATGGTGGAAGCCCAATAGCAGCAAGCAAAGGAGAGCCAAAAGCAGGCTAGGAAGGCCGCAAAGGCTCAGGCCAAGCAGGCCGAACGTATGGAGCGTCTTTTGGTATCTCAGATAAACAAGAACTGTGCAATGGCAGAAGATGCCCCAACACTCCAGTATTCCCATCAGCACTACATCCAATCCACCGATGGATTACTGCACAACTTTCTCTGTCTAAGACCTCCCACATTCCATGGGAGTCTATCGGCTGTAGACACGGAAGATTGGCTAAGGATGGTAGAAAAGAACTTGACAAGTATCAAATGCTCGGAGACGGATGTGATTCGGCTGGTCACACACCTACTCTATGGTGAAGCCGAGCACTGGTGGAACCAAGTCCATACCACATACTTTGTTGACATTCATTTGGAGGAAATCTCTTACGAAGTGTTCGAGGAGGTTTTTCGCGCTGAATATATTCCACTGTCTGAGCGCTGCAACATGACTGAGGAATTCCTCAAACTGCAGCAAGGGAATCGTACGGTGGCTGCATACGATGCGGAATTCAAGAGGCTCACCAAATTCTCCGTGAGCCTAGTGCCCACTGAATCGGACAGGTGCCACCATTTCTAGAGCGGTCTTCGACCCTCCATACAATCCCAAGTTGTGCCATTGCGCATGACCAATTATCGGGAACTACCGGAGACTGCCAAGGTGATAGAAATGCATCAACAACAAGAAGCTAAGAGGCTCACCAACTCTACAGTGTACCGACAGGATAACCCTAAAAGGGCTAGGGTTTATCAAATGGAGGTAGAATCCCCTGCTATTGATCCCTTCAATGGCTGTACCAAGCCACACCCATATGGTCGGTGCTACCATGGATGTCATGTCTGCTTTACTTGTGGATGGTCAGGCCATGGGTTCTATCACTGTATCACCACGGACACTATTGATGGTGACCAGATTGATCGTTCTAAGCACCGCCAAGTCTTTGACTTATTTCAGAAGCCTGTGGCAGCTCGCCCAGCCTTGCCACCTCCTGCTCCTCGACGTGAGGCACTTCCTACTTCTTGCCCTAGCACCTCGAGGCCACCACTCAAGCAGCCTTACAACAAGAGGCCTACGGGTCAAGCCTGCGTATACGCTCTCACACCTACTGAGGCCACTGAGGATAATCATGTGGTGTCAGGTACATGCTTCTGAACCAATCTATCATTTCTTATTACTTGCTTAAATAGTAACTGGTAGACTACTTCATCCATAATTAGGTACCATTTGCATAAATAATAAACCCTGTAATATTCTATTCAACACTAGAGCTAGCCACTCATTCATCTATGAGAGCTGGACGAAGTCTCTCAATTTATCAGTACATCGCTTAGCAAAACCTCCATCCGGAGCTCAATTGCAAGCCAATCAATTCTATAAGCTATAAGTCCCCTTCGAAGAAATGAAATTTGAAGCGAAGTTGGTAGTACTGCCGATAGTCAATTTTGATGTTATTCTAGGCATGAATTGACTAAGTCAGCATGACGCCACCATCAACTGCCAAAAGAAGAAGATCACCTAGGCAGTGGTAAACAAGCTAAGTCGTTCATAGGGAACTTTAGTACAAGAGTTCCCTAGTCAATGCTATTCAAGCCAAGAAACTAATAAGCAAGGGTTGTAGTGCCTTCTTAGTAACGATACTAGGGGTAAAGAAAGAAGAAGTTCCCATAACCCAGAATCCAGTCATTTGTGAATTCACCGATGTATTTCCTGAAGATCTACCTGGTCTTCCGCTTATACGAGAAGTAGAGTTCGCAATCGATGTGGTCCCATGGACTCAACCTATATCAAAGGCACCCTTTAGAATGGCACCCAAGGAGTTACAGGAACTAAATAAGCAACTGCATGAGTTACTGGAGAAAGGTCTTATTAGGCTAGGTTTATCCCCATGGGGAGCTCCAGTTCTGTTCGTGAAAAAGAAGGATGGATCAATGAGGATGTGTATTGACTATAGAGAGCCGAACAAGGTGACCATTAAGAATAAGTATCCACTACCCCGCATCGATGACCTATTTGATCAATTGGCCGGGGCGAAAGTGTTCTCAAAGATCGATCTGTGATCTGGATACCACCAGCTGCAAGTGAAGGAGTCCGATATTGCTAAGAACGCTTTCAGAATTTGATACGGTCACTATAAGTTCTTGGTAATGTCATTTGAATTTACCAATACACCCTCTATCTTCATGGATTTGATGCAGCAGATCCTGAAACCCTATCTTGACAAATTTGTCATCATGTTTATAGATGATATATTGATATACTCTAAGATGCAGAAAGAACACGAAGGACACCTCTGAACCGTACTAGAAGAACTAAGGGGCCACCAATTATTCACCAAATACTCAAAGTGCAAGTTTTGGCTGGAGTCTATTGCCTTTTTAGTCCACATTGTAAACGCGCAAGGGATCAGAGTGATCAGAATAAAGTTAGTGTAATTCAAGAATGGGCTCAACCCAAGACAGTGACAGAGATCAGAAGTTTCTTGGGTCTGGCTGGATACTATAGAAGGTTTGTGAAGGGTTTCTCTCAGATAGCCTCTCCACTCACCAAACTTACCCAGAAGGCGGTACCCTTCGAATGGTCGCTAGCTTGTGAAGCCGCGTTCCAGGCACTAAAGGATGCACTTACTTCTGCCATTGTCCTAGTCCTGCCTAAGGAAGGAGTAAACTACCAAGTCTATACTAACGCCTCTAGTATAGGCTTAGGTGCGGTATTGATGTAGGAAGGGAATGTCATAGCATATGCTTCCTGCCAACTGAAGGTCCATGAAAGAAATTATGCCGTACATGATCTGGAGTTAGCTGCTATAGTGTTCGCTTTGAAGATTTGGAGTCACTATCTGTATGGGGTTCATTGCTCAATCTTCACAGATCATCAAAGCCTAAAATATATATTCACCCAAAGGGAACTGAATTGTAGGCAGAGGAGATGGCTAGAATTGATCAGTGACTACGATTTGGACATACATTATTATCCTGGGAAAGCCAACATCGTAGCTGATGCCCTAAGTCGTCATGTCCCGCTAAATGCCATCATATCGGGAAGCCCGTTAGTAGAAGAATTTTTCAAGATGAGCATCAAACCTATATGTGGAGAAAAATTCAGCTTAGCACTGTCAAACATCAATGTGGAACCTACCTTTCACAGAGACGTGTCCATATTACAAACCAAAGATGAAGAGTACTTAGGTTTCAAGCAAGCCATTGAAAGTGGTTGTCGTACTGATCTTCGATTCCATAAGGGTGCTATTTATCAAGGGGATCGCTTATGGATCCCTAAGTCCATGCACCAGGAGGTGCTGACTGAAGGCCATAACTCCGGATACCAGATTCATCCAAGAGGCTCCAAGATGTATCAAGACTTGAAGCTATCATTCCAGTGGCTGGGAATGGAAAGGAGCATAGTAGATTTTGTGGCTAAGTGCCACGCGTGTTGCCTGGTAAAAGCAGAGCACCAAAAACTAGGCAGTCTGTTGCACCCACTAGAGATTCCAGAGTGGAAGTGGTCAGATACATCCATGGATTTTATCATGGGATTACCTCGTACGAGGTCTGGAGCCGACACAATCTGGGTCATCATAGATCGTCTCACTAAATGTGCACACTTCCTTCCAGTCTGACAAATTGTTCCGTTGAGAAGCTTGCGAAGATTTATATCAAGGAGATAGTCAGACTTCATGGTATCCCCAAAACTATTGTATCAGATAGAGATAGCTGATTCACATCGAAATTATGGCAGGCAGTCCATCAAGATCTAGGTACTACACTAGCCATGAGCACAGCCTTCCATCCTTAGACAGATGGTCAAACAGAATGAGTAAACCAAGTCTGGAAGATCTGCTCCATCTCTGTATTCTAGACTTCGCAGGATCCTGGGAAGACTATATTCCCCTAGTAGAATTTGCGTATAATAACAGCTTCCAGGCGAGCATTAAGATGGCTCCTTATGAAGCCCCGTATAGTACGAAGTGTTCTACGCCAATGGCTTGGGCAGAAACAGGAGATGTGCAGTTGTATGGCTCCGAGTTGGTAGAAGAGACAAATAAAAAGGTAAAGCTCATACAGCAAAGAATCAGGACGGCCCAAGATAGGCAAAGCAAATATCACGACATCCATCGATCATTTTGGAGTCGTAGGCAAACTCAGCCCAAGGTATGTTAGACCATTCAAAGTTTTGAAGAGAATTGGAACGGCAGCTTACCAGTTGGAACTGCCAGTAGATTTTGCTGTAGTACACAACGTATTTCACGTATTATCCTTAAGAAGGTGCCTTAGAGATCCGTCTCACTTCGTGCAGTTCCCAAAAATCTAGATCTAGCCAGATCTGTCTTACACCGAGGAGCTAATTCAAATCCTAGCTCGTTATCGCAAACAACTCAGAAATCGTGCTATCGATATAATCAAAGTCCAGTGGAAGAATCGTTCTTGCAATGAAGCGACTTGGGAGAAGGAATTTGATATGCGATCTAGATATCCTAGACTCTTCAAAAATCTAGGTAATTCCATTCCAAATTCTTATTCATGTCATATTTAATTCTTGCCTTGGATTTCACTTGAGTGATGTCGAGGACAACATTGTTCTTGAGTGGGGGAGTCTGTAACAACCCAAGTTATTATTTTAGTCAATTAAGATTAATTTTAGTCTTAAATCTAATCATAAGTGTTAATTAGGTCAATTGGAGTCAACCTCTGACCTAGTCCAAATCAGGAGTCAAATGGATCGAATCCTGATTTCTAGAAAATCCAAAAATCCTAAAATTTGACCTATTTAAAATGATCTCAAATCGAAAAATGGACTTTGCCATTACGTTCATTGCCCCAAAATTAGATAGGGGTGAAGTTTTCGTGTCAATCGGAAGTCGTCGAAATTTCGACGAATATTTTAATAATATTTTAATACCCTGAAAATTGGGAAAATAAAATACTCGTCGGATCAAAAATCTGACCTCACCGTTGCGTTCCTCACCATCAATTAGTTAGGGGTGAGTATTTGGGAATTTTCGAGAATCAAATATTTGGGTATGATTAATTAATAGGTTCAATAAATATATTAATAATTAAAATAATTAATAATTAATTAATATTCATCGCCGTTAGATTTCTAACACCGTCAGTTGTAAACAGCCGCGCCGTCAAGATCTGTCGTCTGGATCAGACGACAGATCAGAGCCGTCAATCCAGGATCGGACGGTGCTCCCGTAGTCATCCTCGTCGAGGACTCCGCCCCTCCCGCGAGCGCCAAACGGCGAGTTGCCGCAGCCGAGGCCAATTGGCGGCCCTCCCCACCCTTGAAGCATCCGTCGGCGAGCTCTTAAGACTATAACCACGCCAAGGACAACCAGTTTCCGTAGATCGGAGTCTTTGAGCCACTGGTTGGAAGTCGAATGAACCCCAACCGCAGCGAAACCCTACGTCTCCTCTCCTGCCTACAGTGCAGGTACCTTCCCAACTCCTCTTTATTTTCCATTTGCGCGTTTAGGAGCTAGCGATAATTGTAGAGGCGATCGATCGATCCAAACGATCGATCGACCCCAACTCGGGCGAACCCAAAACGGGCTCGACCCTCGCTCATGCCTCGCCCTTAGCACTTAGGGTTCGACTTCGCCGGCTGCACACTCCACCTCCGGCCACGTTCGTGCCACCCACGGAAAGGCCTCGCCGAGACTTGTCCAACGACGGGTGGGCCGCTCGCCGGTGCCGGCGGAGGAGTCCCATCTCGTGAACCCTAGCCCCGCGCCTCAGCATGCCGCGAGGGGGAAGGCGAGGGGAATGGGTGCGGTCTGGTCGGACCCGACCCGTAGGCGGTCCGCGCGGAGTGCCACGCGGCGTGCCTTCCGCAGGCGTGGGTCCCGCCAGCGTCAGCCCGACGCATCTCATGAGGGCACGCGTCCCGCTGGGTCCCACGCGTCTGCCCCCGCGGTTAGCTGTGGGGCCCACCGTCCGTGCTTCCTCTAGTCGAACCCTGCCACGTGGCAGGGTGGGTCCCATTGCCGCTGGCAGTCCAAGCCAGAAGGCGCCATGCGTCCGTGGCAGGACCTATCCTCGTTGCCTTGGCCAGTGGCTGCTCACCACGTGGCAGTGGGTCCCACCGCAATGAATTGCCTACAGAAAAGAGGATTAGATATTATAACATTAGGTATATTATTCATAAGTTAGTAATTAAGTTAGTGTAATTATATATATATATATATATATATATATATATATATACATATAATTAGATTAATTAATCATAAACAGAAACTTTAGGAATGAGAGATAATTATATATAAACATATATTTATATAATACAATATATATATATATATATATATATATATATATATATATATATATATATATATATATATATATATATATAGTTATTTATAGTTAAACAGAATTTATAGATTAATTAAATTGGTTAGTAATAATTAATATTAATAGTAGTTAAGTCTAATCAGATACTAATTAATTTAATTTAGTTAGTTGAATTAATCAGTTAAGTTAATTTATTTAGGATAGTTAAATAATTAACATTAATTAGTTTAATTATTTTATTCAAATACAGTAAATAATAATTAGTGAAATCTAATTAATTAGCATTATTTAATTAGTTTTAAAACAATGAGTATTATAATTAATTAATTAGTGTATATGGATTAAGTAGTAATTAAAACTTAATTAAAATAATAGATTTATAATTAATTAATTATTAATAATGTACTGAAATTTATTTTGAAAATTATATGTACGAATAGTAAATTAATATAATTTGAATAGATTAATAGTAATTTTATTTAATTTAAATTATTTAATTCAAAATTTTAAAAAAGTTTAATAACTTTTTGTACAATGATCCAAACATAGTCAATATAGGTCTCATTTTACTTAGAAAAATAAAAAGAATCAAATGAGGTAATGCAAAAATTAATTTTGGGTACACATAACGAAATAGTATTTTATGACCTATTTAAGAGCCATAACTTTTGACCTAGTTGACCAAACATAGTCAATATGGGTCTTAAAATACTCAGGAGAACGACCCCATCACTGTAGTAGTATTAGTTTTCCCAATTAGATATCAGGATAAAAAGTTAACCATGGACCCACAGTTGACTTTAGGGAAAATTGACCAAAATACCCTTAGAATTCAAATAACCATAACTTGGTCAAATTAACTCCAAATTCAAAAATTCAAGATGCTAACTAGTTTATA
Source organism: Gastrodia elata (assembly GCA_016760335.1). Taxonomy (NCBI): domain Eukaryota; kingdom Viridiplantae; phylum Streptophyta; class Magnoliopsida; order Asparagales; family Orchidaceae; genus Gastrodia; species Gastrodia elata. The sequence goes on along the minus strand of CM028670.1, from coordinate 9,694,653 downwards.
ATTTCAATATCATCAATAAACTGAAATAATATTTAGGATTTGAACCCCAAAAATTTATAAAATGATCAAAATACATCTAGCTTTAATTAGGTTATAACTTGACCATTTAAGGTCCAAATTGGGTATACTCCCTATCAACACACTTAGTATATTATAGGGAAGCTATAGAAACTGAGTTTGCTGAAATTAGACTTCAAACAAAAAAGTTTGGTTTTTATCACCGTTAACCGACAAAATTACCAAATTGCCCCTCAAAATTGAAACGTCCATAACTTAACTATTTGAACTCGGAATTTAGTGTTCTTGGATTCTATGGAATCCTGGAATAGTCACCAACAATAAAATGCATAAAAAACTTTAGATTTCAATAGAGTGAGAATTACTGAAATGCCCTTAGGTCAAAAATCTTAATTTTTGAACCTGTAGGATCCGTTTCTCATCCAAATTAAGGAAGTTAGACAGTAAGGAATCATTTGGAATCAAGAATCTTTAATTTGGACTCTTAAATTAAAAGTTGACTTTAGACCGTAGGGGAAAAATGGTCATTTTGCCCAAAATTTAGGCTAAGTACCCTTAACCTCTAATTTGTCTTTTAAAACACTAAAACCAACATTTGAACTATATTGGAGTCAATTAAGTGAGTAAACTCAACAATTAGGTCAATCTGTAAAATACTTGAAAATCCTCCTAAGTCATTTTCCTTAGGATTGTACACATCACATAAGGACTATTCTTGAGACTAGGATTAGATCATAGGTCAGAGTTCTTTCATTAGGTAAATGAGTTACTCAATGGATGAAACCTTGGTTTTATTAATTTTTAGAATTTTACAACTTATTTTGATTATTTTGTCTTTTAACTTTAATTTAAGATAGGAGATTCATCCTATTAAGTTTGATTACTTAATAGGATTTGCCTTAATTAGTAGATCACTATTAGAATAAAACCTAGAACTTAGGTATTATCCTTTTGGATTATATGATTAAGCCCAATTCTCATGGTGTTTGTATATGTTTGCCTAGCCCAAAAAGGATATGAGAATGGATATATATATATATATATATATATATATATATATATATATATATATATAGGCCAGATTGGCCAATTCTTCTAATATGGCACTTAGTACACAGAGATTTATATACAGTGTTGATATTTGGTTTACTTTTGAGTATTTTTATTCAGTCAACTATTCATTTGTTCAGCTTATATATATATATTAGGATGTTAGAATTTTGCTGCTATTATATATATCATTGCTGAGTTAAGTTATTTAATTTGCATGTTTTCTTTTGATCACCAGCATGTTTAGGATGTAGTATTTTCTTTCAGCACTTGTATAGTTATTTATATATATGCTTACCCTGTTTAGTTTATATTTGAGGCATGTCTTAGCCTCCTTTTTGCTTAAGTTATAAATGATTGTTTATAGCTTTTTTGTTTTTTTTTGTAATGCTAGTTGCTCCTTTATTTGCTATAATTGTTGCTCAGAAATTGTTAAATAGTGATATTATAAAACATATAAAACATGTCAGCCTAAAATGTACTTAGACAATTGTCTAACACAAAATTTTTCTCTTTTTGGTTAATGCCCTACATTGTAAAACCGATAATGACAGATTCTCTTCAGTTAGACGATCAGGAGCTAGGTGTGGAGCCTTATCCAGAGGAGGAGCCTTTGGAAGAAGAAGCTGCTTAGATTTATTATAAGTGAGGATGAGAGAATTTTACTTTCATTACTTAAACTTTAAATTGATATAATAATATAGGTACTCTTGACTGTGTATTTGGATTTCTATGCTTATATTCTGAGTTATATTTCATTCTACTTATGCTGTGATGCTTGGATGTTACTCATTTTTAATTCACTTCTGCACTCTGCATATTATCTTAGATAGTGAATGCTATTCGATTTTGCGCTTGCTCCTTCCCTTAGTTGGTGGATTATGGATTTCATCATAATCTAATGATAAGGGAGGGGCTAACCAAAGTGACACACCACCCCTTAGCTTAATCTTGTGGATTAAGGGGTGGGGCACCACATATTTAGACCTCAAAATCAAAATTGAAGTTTTCCATTACTCTCAAATTAGCTAGGGGTGGTAATTTGGGAGTGTTTAGAAGTCATTGGATTTTCCATAATTATTTTAATAATATTTAATTACTCAAAAAAATAGGATAATTAAATTGACCTTTGATAAAAAATCTAATTGCATTTTGAGTTCCTCACCCCTCAATTAGGTAAGGATGATAATTTGGCATTTTTCAAAGTCCGTTTGATTATTTGAATTTTTAGTAATTAAATGAGTTTAGATTATTTATTTAATTAATGTATTTAAATTAATTTAATATATATAATAATTATTTAATCCTAATGGTTATTTGGGACCGCGCATATCCTGTGCATGAGTCCAACACACAGGACAGTCGTGTGAATTTATTTGGGCCGTCGAGCGCTGCTTTGGGTAGATCTAGCAATTTTGATTATAACTGCAGATCACAACCGCTTGATCTGACCGTCGGATCAAGATTCCGATCCGATGGTCCAATTTTTTTCATGTTCAGCTTCTCCTCTGCGCCTAGTCGTGGGAATGTAGGTCGTAGCACGATCACGCCAGGGAGGTCTGCCGAGCCTTAATTAGGCCTCTTGAGCTTTCAATTCTTCCTCTTTTCTTCATTTTTCCTATTCCTTATCCTGCTGGCCTACAAGAGGGCGCTTTGGAGCTTTGGGTGGAGGATCTTGCTGTAAACCCTATTTCCCCTTTTTCTGGCTGACGAAGAAATCACTGAGGCACTCCTCCATCCTTTCTCCATTACCTTGTCCTTTTTTTCATCTATTTGTTTTGGTTACGAGTGAGTTTCCAAAGGACCAATTCAGCTCCTTAGAGCTTGATTTGGTTCTGGCAAGATCGGTGCTGTGGGTTTCAATAGAGGGACCCTAATATGATCACTAAGATTCTAGAGCATCATCTCATGTGTTCATTTGTCGACGTCCGGGCTTGATCCTTAGATCGATACGTCAGTTGTGAAGTTTCTTCACGCTGATGTGCGGGTTAGACTGAGAGGATGCCGGAATCAATCTAAGTGCTAAACCCTAGTTCCTCTCTTTCAGCTTCAATGGGGACGACGGGTTGATCCCAAACTTGTGGCACCCCATCCCCATCGTGTCTCTGTTAAATCTTAAGTTGACATGATTACTATGAAGTGGTCACCAAATGACAAGTCCCTCACTTATATATAGATTAGACATTCCTTCTAATCGAATATAATTAAGGAAATTTGCCATTGACAAAGTATTTCACTAAATGATAAATACAAGAATTACATTCAGAGTGCGGAAGCAAAATATGAACATCCATTCCATCACAATATAGAAGTAAGAACATGCAACTCAGAATAAGTGCAGTAAAATAAAATACCAAATAAACCTGTATTATTACAACACATTTAAAGAGTTAAGTAGAAAATGAAATAAATGCTCATCCTCACAAGCAAAGAAGTAAAAAGAGCAAAGGAACTAAGGCTCTCCAGCAGCTCGATCCTCCTCCTGAATCCGGTCTTTAGAAGGCTCCACAACTTCAAATAGCTCAGAATCTACTATTGTCAGTTTCACAATAATAGGGTCCTAGCTAAAAAAAGAGAAAATCTTATTAGATATATTGTCTAAGTATATTTTAGGCTGAATATTATTCAACTTTTTTAAAGATATCACCATTGCTTAACAACTAAGCAACAACATAAGTACAAGAAAGCATATGAAATGAACGGGAAGATATTAATAAAAAGTTTATAACTTAAACAAAAGAGGAAGTAAATACGTACCTCTAACTATATGTGCAACAAGGTTAGGCATAAAAGAGAGAATAAATAATAATAATTGAAAGGAAAACTCATCCTAAATATGTTTATGATCAATGAAAACTTATGCTAATTAATATAAAGTAAAAGAATATAATAATACATTTTAATAACTGAAATCAAGACTAGCATCATATATATATATATATATATATATAAAGAGCAAGGCTAGCATCCTAGAATATAAGTAAATTAGCAACCAAGTAAACTAAAAGTAAATAAATGTTGAAATATAGTAAAAGTGAACTAAAAATAGTAAATAGAGAATGAAAAACTACTATGGCCAAACAAGCTACTTGAACTGAAAATATGCACAACATCTCACTTAGCTTATTGAGCTAAGGTAGAATAACCAAACAGAAGAGCAGAAGTGCACCTAAAACTAATACTGCCATATCAGAACACTAACTAAATAAGTCACCACAAGTCTTCTACAACCACCTTTCCGACAAACTAGTGTTTGCACTACTAGGTCAAACCAAGTCTAAAGAGGCAAACTAATTAGGTCACAACCTACTGAACTAAAAGTTAAATAATTAAATTCATCAATGATAATGCTAATGATATTCATGCAATTCAATTGACATATTATATTTATCAAATAGCCTATGTCCACTACATATGTCCAAGATATAAAGCTCAAATACTGTGGGGCCCCTATACTGATAACAAGGAAGTATGGTGCTCCAATTGTGGCAAATCCCCAACTTAAGTAAAGTTAGGTAAACCCAACCTGCCTTAAGCTAAGGACTTGTCACCAAGTGCTATAACATACATCAATATATATATTTAAAAATATCAAAGCGACGGAAGCAATAGGCGAGTAGTAACATCCACAAGCATGCATAGTAGAAAGAGAGAAAACAATATAGTAACTCATCGAAATGTAGAAATGAAACACATCCACAATTAATTATTACAAACTGAAATTTGAAGAGAATGAAAATGGTCTCTCAATCTTACTGAAATAAAATGCAATATCTAACTAAACAGCAGCAGCACGATCCACCTCCTGAACCTGCTCCTCTTCTGTGACACTGCCCATGAACACACCTGAATCTGACATTTGTCGGCATCACAAATGCTAGGGCCCCAGCCAACAAAACAAAAAGGTTACAGTTAGACAATTGTCCAAGTACATTTTAGGCTATTTTATTGAACTGAATGTTTTAAATATATCTCAATAAGCTAAACATGCAAGCAGTAATAGGTGCAACAAGATATGGAGAAATAGTAACTATAAAGCATCCATTTATAGCCAACAACTAGTATGAAGTACATACAATGTAAAATAAATAAGGTGAGGCTAAAAGCTAAAAAGAAATAGCAACTACAATACAATTCTGAACCTAACATGCTTATAATCATATTAACACATGCTGGGTACATAAAAGAAACACAAGTACTGAAAACATGCAATTCTAGCATCCTAAACATGCCAATATATATAAGTAAACCATGTGAGTGTACATACAACATGCTAATTAAGAAAAGAAAAAGAAAGGCCACTAAGATGTGTGGCAAAAGCAAAGCAATCTATGTAAGGTAAAGCCACTGAGACATGTGGCAAAGTGAGCAAGTACTAAAAATAAGGCCACTGAAGCATGTGGCAAAGCAAAATAGAAAACAATACTGAACAATCCAGCTAAAGTAGCAATAAGCCTAAGACATAGTACTGCCATATCAGCCAATAGGCCATATAGGGCCTCCAATATAAATCAATCAATCCTTAGTCTAGCCATCCAAATATGCTAGTTCTGAGTCTAATCTATACAATACTATTATTGAAGAGGCAGACTAAGCTAGGAAATATTCTACTAACTACAAATAAGACAAAATTGAATGATATGCAATTCAAATACTAACTTAGAATGTATCATCCATATCCTAAGTTTTCCTATTATGCTCAAGGAATAAGGCTCAATAACCAAGGTATGCCAAGCAAATCAAATCAAAGTAAGCAAGGGACTCAATTTAAACTCATGTGATATCTGATGTTATCTAATTACCAAATCTAGCTACTCTGAGAAGGTACAAGTTTAGGATCTCCAATATCCAGCTATCGAGTAGAATCTTAGATTTACATCCTTAAAGTTAATATTAAAACTTAACAAGTTCCAATCCAAAATCATGTGATGACTATATAGTTTAAGTAAATAAATTAACGACCTATTTTATTAATATTTTACTCTCTTACCCAAATATTGATCAAGTAAATCAAGATTTAAGGATTCTGGACTTGAACTCCACTTTGGTGTTCAAAACCTAAACCCAGGGGGATATCCTAATAAGGATCTAGGGTTCACACTCTATTCCAAAGTTAAGGATAAAAGATCCTATAAGCTGAAAGATCCAAGAACTATGAACTTAGTGAAGGGTTATTCTACTGATTATGAGATAAAATAATCAATTAAGAATTTGAGAATCTAAGATCTATATTCAATCTTTAAGATAATCTTATTATCTTTAGAGATTGAATCATCCTATACTCGAATGGAAGGTTTCAAAGGGTTAAACAATCAATCATTTGAAGAATTTCAATTGGAGATGGTTCAATTTAAATTAAAGATCTAAGGTCTAAGATCTAAGGATCTGATGTTTGATCGCTTTAGACTTTGAACTAGATTTTAATATAGAAGTTTCCATTTGTATTTCTTTTAGAATTTAGGTTTATAATCTAACTATATTGAACTCATTAAAGTGATAATTGACAATCTTAGATATTTGGGTTAAGCATTAAACTAGGTGACCTCTTTTAGGTTACTTAAGATCTAAGTGTCTTAATTTGGGCTTAATTGAAGATTTTAAGGATCAAATTAACATTAATATTGGTATGAGAATTCAGAGAATATTTCTAATCTATGTTAGGGTAGATTACTGAAATTTTCAAAGTTTATAGGGAATTTAAGCATATTTGATCAAAATGACCAAAATGCCCCTCTTAAGGCCAAAATTAGAATTTTAGGGTTTAATTGTCCAAATTACTGCTAATCTATTTTAATATGCTTCATATTGCTTACTGAAGTGGGAAAAATATTTATTTCAAGTTTTAATAACCTAATTAAGCTTAGTTAGCACTAATTACTTATTTAAGCCCATTAAAGTGATTAGTGAAATTAAGGCATTCTAGGGCAATCTAATCTTACACTTGGGTTTTAATAGACTTAAGATGGTACTAGGAATTAACTTACCCAAAATTAGGGACTAAGTTAGGGTTTAATTCACTAATCCTTAATTAAGGTGATTAAGGAGTGATTAAGGAAATTTAATATTTAAACTTGATTTTAAGGGTCTGCAATTGTTCTTTAAGGTTTACTGAGCAATCAGAGCCCTTAATCAATTAATTTGGTTATTAATTGAATTTATTAGGATTTAATTAAAAATAGAAAAAGTTTAATCAATTATTTTAAATCCAACTATTGGATCTGTGATTTTATTTTATATTTAGATTCCTTGCATTTTTCTGATTCAAATGGTATATTGGATCATACCATTTGGATTTGTATAAATAAAGTTATTCAATTAATTTAATCTGAATTTTTATTTAAATTAAAACCATAGGTTTCTATTTAATATTTAATTTTCGTAAGGATTTTAAATACAGAAATCCTTTTATTATCTGTCGGCCCGTTCTCAAAATGCGCAGGTCGGTGTCGGCCCGACCCAAATTCCACCATCTTCTTCCTCTCGCACACGCTCGTAGCTCGAACCCTAGGGTTAGGCTCCAGCGCCAAATTCTTTGCGCTCCGGTCACGCCATGCCCCGATTTCAATTGCTACACGATCCCTGACCCAAGACGCATCGATTAAGCCGAGAAGCCCTAACTGGGAGGTGCCGAATTGATGGAGTGCCATTCGACCAAGACCACTCAGAAGACGCACCTGTGAGGAGTGAATTCTCCTCACAGAGTCCACGGATCATGGCCATCTTGATCTCTACATGTTCAGGGATCGATGGAGAATCGATAGGACGACTCGGGAGGTTCTGAGGTGGTTTGAATCACTGGGATGCTACTCGGCGTATTCTGCCATCTAGAGTCACGACTGGATTGATCAATTCCAGTCGAATCGATCGACTTGGTCAACCCATCCATCGATACCAGTTTACAATCATTGCCCAGAGGTTTTTGACGCTAACTAGATGACTAATTGTGCACAAGAACGTCACATTAGGCAAGCCAGGGGTTCTTCTGGCAGTGCACTCAGATGACGAATTCGCTGTCTGTCCCGCTGCCAGACCTCACCCGTAGACTTGAACGTCCACGGAGGAGCTAGGGAGAGGTCCTACACAGCATCTAAGGCTTGAGCAAGGAAGAGCTGAGCTATATTTAGCTCGATAGAAAGAAGGGAAGGAAAATGGCTGTACCTTGACAGTCTGGAAGAAGATGAAGTCGAGTGCCCTAGCAGACCACTGGCAATTCCTGAGCTCCCTTTACTGCAGCCTGGGGGTTTGAACTCCAAACCACACCCACTATCAGCGGACGAAGCAGGTTCAGTCACCGGAAGAGCTGGGATCACCGAGAGCAGAGGGCAGAGGGGAAATTGGGATTCATAGTGAGCAAAGGAATTCACTGAGTGATCAATGGGGGTATTTATAGGCTTAGAGAGGCCTAGGGAGTGGATTCCAGAGCTCGAGTTTGGAGCTTGGCTCGGCCCGGGGGTTCACTCGCCATTGCTCAATAGGGATTGGCTCGGCCATCCCTACCCGCCCCTAAGGCTCGGTCACAAAGGGAAGGATCCTAATAGCCTAAGGAGTGAGACCCGGGGAGTGGCTGACAGGTTGATGTGGCGAATTTTCGCGAATCTTCTCGGTCGGTCTGAGGGCGAGTGGGGATGAAGATGAATAACTGGGATCCTTCCTCAGCCGTCTGATCTGCGAAGCCGTTGGGTTTGGACGGTTTGATGGCGATCTTAACTAACCGACAGTGGGCATCTTCTCATCCGTCAGATTGAGCCTTAGATCCGACAGGCGCTAGAGGGTTCAGGGCACAAATGATCAGCGTTGTCTAATCGCATGCCAAGATTTGTGCCAGAGCATCCTGTGGCTGTCAAGGATGAGCCGCTGTCGGGACCCAGCAGCAGATCTGCCGCGGTCCCGACAGCAAATCACGCTTATTAAAATTATTAAATTTTTTAATTTAAATAAAATAAAATCCAATTAAATAATATATAATTATTCTTAAATATTCCAAATCCAATTTAGGACCAAATGGGGTCTAAAAATTCTCAAAAATTCACCCTTAGACAATTAGGGTATGAGGAATTCAAAAATGAAATCAAATTTTAATTTGGAGATCAAATTAATTTAGGTATTTTGCAGGACTTAAAAATAGCCAAAAATACTAAATTTGCCAATTTAGCTCCGATTAATTTTAAACTTCTGGGGTTAGGTTTAAATGACCAATTGAATCAAATGGAATCAAAATCAAAGCTTGGATTAGCTTAATTAATCTAAGTTTAGCTGAGATAACAACTAGGGTTGTTATAAATACACAGTAAGTAAAGCATCAAATTCAAAGTGAGCAAGAGACTCTACTAAAATACAGGTGATATCATTTGTTGTCTAATTTATCCATTATATATATTCCAAATTACACAAGTTCAGGATTTCTAATTCCTACTATCGAGTATAATATTGGTAAACACAGCAAAAGATAAGCAATGCAGAATACACTTGTAATGCAAATAACAAACCAAAGTCTAAAGACTTTGAGGATCAGGGTGCATTGACAGTTACCAAGCTAGCTTAGGAAATCACAAAATCATAGTAAGAAGAACGCAACACATAAAAAATCATCCAAATACAAGCATATACATGGAAAACCTAAGGACTGGGAAAAACCATAGAGCCACACCAACAAAAAAATACACTATAAAAAACTTTAAGGTTTACAGAGTTACAAGAGCTATATTACCTCAGCATACACAACTATAGCTCTACTCTTAGAATGAAGAAAGGAAGAAGCTGCTATCTCCTAGAGTTTCCCCTCCAAATAGCAAGCCCTTTCTTGCTCAGTAGCTCCCTAAGGTTTAGCTTAGGGTTCTTCTCCATCAAGCCACCAAAAGCCTCCAAACTGATTACAAAAACCTTTTTTCTTTTCTTAGCACTTAGTCTTAAGTACTTAGGTCATTCCTGAACTCCAAAATAGCCAAAATGCAATCATATTTCCTTAGATTATAACTTGAAACAAAGCAGGTCTCCGTCGGGCGCTGTGGCACGCTGCAGCGCCCGACCTTTCAGAACGCAGCGCGCTGCGGTGCTCAAAGTTTCAAAACAGCGGCCTATTAGTTTGAATATGATCTATAAAATGTTTCACCTGAAATGACACTGCGGTGCACTGCGGCACCGCAATCCGCTATGGCGCGCTGCAACGACAAATTCTGTTGCAGCGCGCTGCAGTGCATGCATTTTGGTTGTTGACCACTGAGGCACGCTGCTGCGCCTTAGCACTGGATTGAAACAACCACGGCGTGTTGTAGTGCACCGTGGCGCACTGCAGCACCTGAGCTGTAGTTGGACACTAAAGTCTCCATTACACAACAATCTCCCACTTGGAAACTTCTAGGCAACCTTCCCCATCTTCCTCCAATGAACCTTCACAGTCTTCTTCTGTGTCTATTAAGGATTATGATGTGTCTCACCACTGCTCTCCCTTCATGTACTGAGGCCAATTGAAGCTGCACATAACTTCAATTTCTCCACTGTTACTGCTTTGGTAAGCATGTGGGCGGGACTCTTAGCAGTATGAATCTTCACCAATCCAAGCTACCCTTCTTCCAACAGTGTTTGGATGAAATGGTAACGAAGTTGAATGTGCTTTTTCCTAGCATGAAAAGGGGTCTTCTTGGCTAAGTGAATGGTGCTCATACTGCTATTGTAGAGCTTCATATCCCTCTGCTCCTTGCCTAATTCAGCCATGAATCTTTTTAATTAATTCATCTCCTTGATTTCCTCTATGATGGCAACATACTCTGCTTCCATTGTAGATAGCAATACATTATTCTGTAGCCTGGAGATCTAGCTCACCACTGCACTACCCAATATATAAATATAGCCTGTAGTACTTCTCCTAATATCAACATCTCCTGCAAGATCTGAGTCTACATATCCTTATAAAATGATATCACATCCTCCAAAGCATAGAGCTTTGTCTGCTATACCTTTTAGATACCTTAGGATCCTCTTGATCGCATTCTAATGGTACTTTCCTGGGTTTCCCATAAATCTACTAACACTCAGACTGCATGGGCAATGTCTGGACTCATGCAGATCATCACGTACATCAAGCTCCCAACTGCTGAAGCATAAAGAACCTTTATCATATATTCCTTCTCCTCTTCAGATTTCAGCATCTGTTCCTTCGATAAGCTGAAGTGACTTGCTAGGGGAGTGCCCACTAGCTTTGCTTCATTCATGTTAAATTGTTTCAGCACCTTTTCAATATAATCCTTCTATGACAGCTTTAGAATTCCTGCACTTCTCTCCATATGGATTCTCATTCTAAGAATCTGCTTGGCTGGCCCCAAGTCCTTCATGTCAAACTCCCTTGACATCTTTTCTTTCAGCATATTTGAGCTTGCAAGCCATAGAGGCTTTTCTTGAGCTTGCACACTAGCTCAGACTTCTCTTTCCCTTGAGCCTTGTACTCCTCAGGCTGTCGCATATAAAGCTCTTATTCCAGTTCTCTAGGAAGGAATGCAGTTTTAACATCCATTTGCTCTAGATGCAAATCTTCAACTGCAACTAAATTTAGTACAACCTGATGGTTGTCATCTTCACAACTAGGGTGAAGATTTCACTGTAGTCGACCCCATGCTTTTGCTGGAAACATTTTACTACAAGTCTCACTTAGTAATGCTTGCTTCCATTCATCTCTTCCTTTATCCAGTAAACCCACTTGTTTTGAAGAGCTTTCTTCCAAGCTAGTAAGGGTGCCAACTCCCATGTCCCATTTGACATGAGTGATTCCATTTCATCGTTCATGGCAGCCTCTCACTTGCTTGAATCTTCAACTTGAAGTGCCTCTTCTATGCTTTCTAGTTCACCACTATTAGTTAATAACAAATAAAACAAAGAAGAAGAGTACCTCTGTGACAGTTGAGACACTCTTGTGGGTCTTTTTAATATGGATATTTGTGGTTCAACACTGACACCCTCTTGAGCTTCTTCAACATCTAGCTCAGCACTGTCATCAATCTCTATGTGCCGGGGCTCTCCATCTGAAGCATCCTTGGAGTCAGTCTTGACTCCTATACAACTCTTGTATATCTCACTTTCATTAAAAGTGACATCCCTGCTTTTGATGATTTTCTAGTTCTGTTATCCAGAATCTGTATCTGAACTCGCCCGTGCCATATCCAACGAATGTGTACTTGATCTCCTTTGCATCAAGTTTGCTCCTGGATCCTATGTCAATATGCACATAGGATGAGCAGCCAAATACCTTGAGGTGGTTCAACATCACCTCCTTTTTGGTCCAAGCTTCATTGGGGATCCTTCATTCAAGGGTACGGAAGGTCCTTAATTGATTAAGTATACAGTCGTGTTAACGGGTTCAGCTATGTGGGACCTCGTACTTTCCCACGACCACGCTAGTACTGATATTAGCATAATCATGGGGAGTGCGGCGCTCCACTCCGTGGCAAATCCCCAACTCAAGTAGAGTCAGGTAGGACTCAACTCACCTTAAGCCAAGGAGTTGTCACCTAGATGAACTATAAATATACATCAATACATATCAAAGTAGCGGAAGCAGAAAATAGAATGTAACATACACATGCATAACATAGTATAAAAGAAGAAAAGAAAGTAGTAACTCAGCTCAAGTACATAAAGTAAATATATCCAGAGTTTAACTATTACAACTAAATTAAATAAAAATAATAATCTCTCAATCTCACTGCAAAAAGAGAAATTCTATCTAAGCAGCAGTAGGAAGATCCTCCTCCTGCATCAGCTTTTCTCCTGCAGCACTACCAACGAACAACTCTGAATATGACATTTTTTGGTATCACAAATGCCAGGACCTCATCCAATAAAGAAAAATATTACAGTTAGACAATTGTCTAAGTACATTTTATGCTATTTAACTGAATTGAATATTTAAGATCTCATATATAAAGGTTTTAAATATGCAAGCATTATAAGGTGCAACAAGCTACAAAGAATGAGATAGCTATAAACTAATCATCTTTAGCTAATCAACAAGTATGTAAGAATAACATACAAAAATAACAACTAAATATGGTGAGGCTAAAAGCAAAAGTAACTGTAACTACTGAAATAAATCGGATCTTAACATGCTTATGATCACATAGAAACATGCTGAGTATACAAAGAACACAAGTGCTAAAATAGACATACAATTCTAGCATCCTAAACATGCCAATATTTTAATAATAACCAATAAGAGCGTATATACAAGCATGTAGATTGATATGTAAAAGGCCACTGACACATGTGGCAAAAGTAAGATAAGTACATGAATGAGAAAAAAGTAAAGCCACTGAGACATGTGGCAAAGTAAGTCGAGCACTAAAAGAAAGGCCACTGAAGTATGTGGCAAAGCAAAACAAAAATTGAAGTGAAGTAGAAGTAAGCCTAAGACATAGTACTACCATAACAGAAATAAGCTATACAGGACCTATAAACTGAAAGTTCAACATGTATCCATCCTAGGCATCTGTAGAGCTAGGTCCAAGTTGAACTTATAGAATAAGACATGTATCCATCCTAGACATCCACAGAGCAGGTCCGAGTCTATTCTATAATAAAACTAGAACTGAAGAGGCAGACTACACTAGGACATACTCTGTTAACTGAAAGCATTGAACGAAGTTAATGACTGCTATGCTTTTTAAATACTAACTTAGGATGTATCTTCCATATTCTAAGTTTTCCTATTATGCTCAAGGAATAAGGCTCAATATTCAAGGTGTACGAAGCAATCAAAGTCAAAGTAAGCAAGAGTCTCAATCTAGACATATGTGATATCCATTGTTATTTAATTTCCCAATTCTAATTATTCTAAGAAGTTTAGGATCTCCAATATCAAGCTATCGAGTAAGATCTCAGATTTACGATCTTAATGTTAACATTAGAACTTAACAAGTTCTAATTCATAATCATATGATGACTATAAGAAGTTAAAGTAAATAAATCAACAACTTAATTATTAATATTTTCCTCTCTTAACCCAAATCTTGATTTTAGTAAATTAAGATTAAGGATTCTAGACTTAAACTCTATCTTGGTGTTCAAATCCTAAATCCAAGGTAGTATCCTAATAATGAACTAGGGTTCACACTTAAAACCCAAATTAAAGATAAGAAATCTTATAAGCTGAAGGATTCAGAAACTAAGATCTTGATTAAAAGGTGATGCTACTGGTTACAAGATAAAATAATCAATTAAGAACCAAGAATCTAAGATCTATATTCAATCTTTAGGATAATTACATTATTTTATATATTGAATTAATCCTACATCAACAAGGAAGGTTTCAAAAGGATTAAATAGTTAATCAAGTAAAGAAATCCAGTTGAAGGTAATTTAATCCAAGTTGAATATCTAAGTCTAAGATCTAAGGTCCAAGATTTGATCACTTTAGACTAAGCTAAGATTAGACTTAGGATTTTACAAGAGTATTTCTTTTAGGATTTAAGCTCAAGGATCAATTTTAATGAAGCTAGTAACTAAGGATCTAGCATTTTGAGATAGTTAGACTTGACTCTTAAGACAAGGTGATTCTTTTAGGAACACTTAAGGTCTTAAGATCTTACTAAGATAATTTAAGATTCCTTAAATAACATCAATATTGTTAACATAAGGTTTCAAAAAGGTGTTAAACATATTAACTAGGGATATTTTATTGATTTTTTAAGGCTTAAGGGGTACTTAAACCTATTTTGATCAAAATAACCAAAATACCCCTCTTAAGGCTAAAAATGGGATTTTAGGATTTAATTATCTAAATTGATTCAAGTCTATTTTAGTGAGTTCCATGTTGGTTAATGAAATGAAATACACACTTATCTTAGGTTTTGGTAACCTAATATGCATAATTAGCACTAATCATAATTTAAGGCTAATTGAAGTGATTATAGAAGTTAGGACATTATAGAGTCATCCATTTGCATTCATAGACTCTAACACACTTAAGAATGCATTAGGAAATTAGTTCACCAAAATTAGAGGATTAATTATAGTTTAATTCACTAATCCCAAATTAGCATAATTAAGAGGTGATTAGCAAAGTTAAAGATCTTAATTTACTCTCAATGGTCTACCTAAGCTCTCTATGGTCTTATGAGCAATCAAAAACCTTAATCAACACTTTTGGGTAGTTAATGAATTTAATATAATTTAAATAAAAACAAAAAAGGATTAGGTAATTATTGAAAATCTAACCACTAGATCTTTAATTTTATTTTATATTGAGGTTCTTTGCATTTTTTTGATCAAAATGGTATATTAGATCATACAATTTGGATAAGTACAACCAAAGTTGTTTAAATAATTTAATATATATTTTTATTTAAATAAAAACCATAGGTTTGATTTTATGAATTAATTTCCTTAAGAAAAATTAATTCAGAAATTCGTTTTATTAACAGCCGACCCAATTGCAAAAGGCGTGGGTCACTGGTCGGTCCAACCCATGATTTCATCGTCTACCTCGCGACGGGCTCCACCCTAATGAAACTCCTGCGCTGAAATTCTCAAGACCTAGGCGATGGCAGCGGCTCAACTAAAGCCCTACACGTTCCTGGAGTTGAGACGCAATGAATGGACTATGAACCCCATCTGGGATGCACTGAATTATCGGGGTGCTACTCGACTGAGGCATCACTTATAGTGCATCTGTGCGGATCAAATTCTCCTCACAGAGCTGACAATACAAGCCAAGCTCTATACCTACATGATCAGAGGCTGAGGGGGAATCGATTGCAAGAGGCGTGAGATCCTAGGGAGGTTTGGGTCACTGGGGGGTTACTCTCGGTGGAACGCAGACGTGAGTCAAGGTCGGGTCAATCGATTTCAGTAGAGATGATCGATCTGGTTGAGCCCAACCTTCGATATGGGCTTACAATTATTAAGGAAAGCTCCTAGCATCAATTGGCTAGCTAAACTCCTAAGGGAAATATAGGATTCTGCGAGCCAGAGGCTGGCTGGCAGTGCACACTCACACGGCAAATTCGTCATCTGGTCCAATACCAGGCCTTGCCAGAGGGCTAGGCGCCTGCTAGTGAGTCAAGGAGAGGTCCTAATGTAGCATCTAGGGCTAGATTGGAAGCAAGCTAAGCTGAAAGCAGCTCGATAGAGGAATTGGGATTGAAGGCTGTACCTGAGGATGGTAGAGATGACAGAGGCAATGCTGACAGCTCAGAACACTCCAGATGGTTGCAGGAGCTCAGCAAGGGGTTTGAACTCCAGACCTCACCTTCTATCAGCTGTACGCAGCAGGTCTAGTCGCCGGGAGTTTCCAAGAGCTTCAGGGTAAGTAGTAGGGAGAATGAGGGGATCATAGTGAGCAAAGGGACTCACTGTGATTTTCAGGAGGTACTTATAGGTCGAGGGAGGCATAGGGGTGGAAGCTGAGGCTCGAGCGCCAGTGTGAGGTTCGGCCCAAGGGACAGGATGGGTCTAACCGTCTGAGGGCAGAATGGAGAGAGCATTGTAGAACAATCATTGCACCAGAGGGCAAAGGAGGAAGAATGGTGTGATTTCCCGTACTGCCATGGGGCGAGGAGGATCTGGTTGTCGGGGGACCAGCGTTCATGGAAAGATCAGGAGGTGGATGAAGATCCACAGTGTTTGGGGATTTCTAAGCTGTCGAATGGATCAACCATTGGCTCTGGATGATTGCGATGGATTACTTACACGGGTTAGATAATTCCCGTTAGAAGCGTGCGATGAATCCAACACCTACGATTAAATCCCAGCACAAGGTAGATCGCGCCATAGGATTAGATACGCTACGATTCACCGCTGTCGGGACCTCGCAGCGGATCTGCCACGATCCCGACAGCAAATCCTGGAATTATAAATTAATTATATATTTAATTTAATTCATATTAACCTATTTAATAATTAAATTAACTTCTATAAATTTCAATAATCCAATTTAGGACCAAATGAGCTCCAAAAATTCCAAAAATTTCACTCTTAGCTAATCAGGGTATGAGGAATTCAAAAATGAAATCAGATTTTTAATTTGGAGATCAATTTAATCTTAAGAAATTTCTAGGGTTCTAAAATAGGAAAAAATACAAAAATTCTAATTTTAGCTCCGATTGAATTCAAACTTCTAGGGTTAGGTTTAAATGACTCACTGAGTCTATTGGGATCAAATTTAGCACTTGGTTTAGCTTAATAAATCTAGATTTAACTAGGGTAACAACTAGGGTTGTTACAAACTCTGTCACTTAAGAACGATGTTGTTCCCGACATCACTTAGTGAAGAAAGTATTACGAGGACTGAAATATTAAATGAAACAGGTATGACAGAAAGGAACGTTACCTGGGCCTGCAAAGAGCTGTGGATTTTTATTACGCATATCCACTTTTTATTACGCATATCCACTTCTTTCTCCCAAGTAGATTCTTCTAAAGATTGATTCTTCCACTGGACCTTGACCAAAGGAATTGAATGGTTTCTTAGCTGTTTCTGATCACGAGCTAAGACTTTGATAGATTCTTTGGTATAAAAGAGATCATGTTGGATTTCTACTGCTGGAAGTTGAACGAGATGAGAAGGGTCTCTGAGACATCTTCTTAATGACAATATGTGAAACACATTGTGGATAGCTACAAAGTCATAAATAAGATTTAACCTGTAAGCAGTTGATCTTACTTTGGCCAAAATCTCAAAAGGTCCAACGTAGCGGGGATTAAGTTTCCCTGCTACATCAAATCTGTAGACACCTTTCATTGGACTGACTTTCAAATATGCAAAGTCTCCAACACTAAATTCTAAGAGACGATGATGAGCATCGTGATACTTGCTCTGACGTTCTTGAGCCAAACGAATTCTCTACTGAATTAATTGGATTTTCTTATTAGTTTCTTCAACTAATTTAGACCTGAAAAGTTAAACGCTTCCTGTTTCTGACCAAGCTAGCGTAGTACTGCATTTTCTACCATATAATGCCTCATAAGGAGCCATTTTAATACTGGCTTGGAAACTATTATTGCAGGCAAACTCCACTAATGGAATATGATCTTCCCAGGAATCGGCAAAGTCAAGAACACAAAGCTTAAGCAAATCTTCTAGAACTTGATTCACTCTTTTAGTCTGACCATCCGTTTGAGGATAAAAAGCTGTACTTGTGGCTAGTGTAGTACCCAGATCTTGATGCACAACTTGCCAAAGTTTAGAAGTAAATCTACTATCTCTATCGGATACGATTGATTTTGGAATCCCATGCAGTCTGATAATTTCTTTGATATAAAGTTTTGCTAACTTCTCTACGAAATCAGTCTGATGAATAAGAAGGAAGTGCGCTGATTTAGTTAAGCGGTCTACTATAACCCAGATTGCATCGACACCAGATTTAGCACGAGGCAATCCCATGAAGAAATCCATAGATATGTCGAACCATTTCCATTTGAGAATTTTTAATGGATACAGAAGACCACCAGGTCTTTGGTGTTCGGCCTTTACTAGATTACAGGCATGACACTTAGCCACAAAATTGGGTACATCCATTTTCATACCGGGCCACCAAAATGATTGCTTTAGATCCTGGTACATCTTAGTACTGCCTGGGTGAATATGATATCCAGAATTATGGCCTTCAATCAACACTTCACGATGCATGGATTTAGGAATCCACAAATGATTATTTTGATAAATTACACCGTTGCGCATTTGCAACTCATGACAATGACCACCTTCAATATCTGCTTTGAATTTTAGATAATCGTCATCTTTAGTTTGCGAGATAGAGACATCTCTGTGGAATGTTGGTTACACATTGGTATTTGTTAGAATAGAACTTAGCATATCGCCACTGATTGGAGAAATTTCAAGCTTGCAAAATTCTTGTCCTAAGGAACTGGAGGCGATCATGGAAGATAAAGTAGCATGATGGCTAAGAGCATCAGCCACAATATTTGCTATTCCAGGGTGATACTGAATATTGAGATCATAATCATTGATGAGTTCCAGCCATCTTCTTTGGTGACAATTTAGTTCACTTTGAGTGAAGATATACTTCAGGCTTTGATGATCAGAGAAAATCGAACACTGAACTCCATACAATAAGTGACGCAATATCTTTAAGGCAAAAATTATAGCGGCAAGTTCAAGTTCATGAACTGGATAATTTTTCTCGTGCAGTTTTAACTGTCGAGAGGCTTAAGCGATTACCTTACCCTCTTGCATTAACACACAACCTAGAACAATTCAAGAGGCATCGGTGTATACCTTCACGGTTTGGAACACTTCCTCACATTCTGGGCTCCAAATAAATGGAACGACTTTCTGGGTCAACTTAGTCAAAGGTGAAGCGATCTGGGAAAAGCCCTTAACAAACTTTATGTAATATCCAGCTAGTCCCAAGAAACTTCTAATATTTATGACCGTCTTAGGTTGAACCAAATCCTGAATAGCACTTACTTTGTTTTGATCTACACGAATACCCTGGGCATCGACTACATGTCCCAAAAATGCAACGGACTTTAGCTAAAACTCACATTTGGAAAACTTAGCATATAGCTGATGTTCACGCAGAGTTTCTAATACTAACCTCAGATGTTCTTCATGATCTTTTAAGGTTCGAGAATAAATGAGGATATCATCGATAAAGATGATTACAAATTTGTCCAAATATGGTTTGAGAACTTGCTGCATCAAATCCATAAAGATCGATGGCGCATTAGTGAGTCCAAACGACATCACTAAGAATTCAAAATGACCATAGTGAGTTTGAAAAGTGGTCTTCTCTACATCATCTTCTTTTACTCATAATTGATGATATCCAGACTTGAGGTCAATCTTAGAGAATATGACAGCTCCAGATAATTGGTCAAATAAATCATCAATTCTTGGTAATGGGTAGTTATTATTTATGGTGACTTTATTTAGTTCATGATAATCTATGCATGTTCGCATAGATCCATCCTTCTTCTTTACAAATAGAACAGGTGCTCCCCAAGGAGACATACTCGGCCTAATAAAGCCTTTACTCAAGAGCTTTTATAATTGTTCATTGAGTTCATGCAGTTCCTGAGGCGCCATTCTGTATGGTACTTTAGATATAGGCTGGGTACCTGGAGCTAATTCAATAGAGAACTCGACTTCTCTAGAAGGAGGTACGCCAGGCAGATCTTCTGAGAATACATCAACAAATTCCTTAACTACTTTACAATCAGAGAGAGGGATACTTTCTTTTGCTTCACCCATCATAGTGACCAAAAAAGCATCACAACCCTTACTGATCAATTGCTTAGCTTTGATAGCATTTATTAACAATAACTGTGTACTAGTTTTTCCTATAAAAGTCTCAGACTTGCCTGGGAATGGAGAGTGACCTTCTTTTTCAAACAGTTTATCACATCATTATTGTCACCGAGCCAGTTCATTCCAAGGATGATATCAAAGTTTGATAATGGCAGGATTAATAATTTGGAGTGAAACTCTTGACCATTTAATGGAATTTTGATGTTACAAAACTTGTGGGCACTTAGTTGGGCTCCAGATGGAAGTCCAACACTTAATGATTTTGCTAGATTGTACGAGTGTGGTTTAAGGATGTTGGCAAAATGTTCAGAAATAAACTAGTGATTAGCACTAGTGTTAAATAACACATTGCAGGGCTGGTCATTAAAGTAAAGTGTGCCTAATTTATGTATACAGATTGCATTAACAAATTACAATAATTAAGGTACAAGAATGCAATTAACAAAGGAGAAAGAAGTTCATAAACGTGTACCTGAAACCACATTGTTGTCCTCTGTGGCTTCAAGAGGCGTTAAAGCATAAACTCGTGCAGGACAGGCAGGACGGTTGTTTACCTGCCTCCTTGGATTATTCTAGGACTTAGGAGCAGATGGCTGCTCTGGAGCAGCTCTAGGTGCAGGGGCTGGCATTATGGCCAAATTTGGCTCTCTCCTGTTTAGGGGAGTAGCTCTAAACACCTGGTTCTTCTAATATGGTTTCATTGGAACTCCATCCACTGTTTTTGTATGTGTACAGTGATAGAACTTGTGACCTGGTCTTCCATAATTGTAGCATTTATGGCCAAAATGGTAACACTTGCCATATGGGTGAGGCTTATTATAGCCTTGAATTAGTTCAGCAAGGGGTGCAGCTTCAAGTTGATAGACCTTTGCAGAGTTAGGTTTGTGCCTCTTGAAGACTTCATGCTGGTTAGACATCGATTGCACCTTCTACTTGAGATCTCATTCTGAGTGATGATGCTCAATCACTTTAGCTATCTCCACTAGCTCAAAGAAGCTAGTTAGGCGAAGTGGAACAATTTGGTCCTTCAGTCAATCTCGGAGTCCACTAAGAAAGTGGTGGCACTTAGCCGGTTCAGAATGAGTAACTTCTGGAGCAAAGCTAATCAACCTACAAAATTCCCTTTCGTAGTCAGCCATGAAATGACTCCCTTGAGTTAACCTTATAATCATGTTTGCAATGATGTTTTGTGTAGACGGGTGAATGAATTCAGTTTTGAATGCTTCAACGAACTCGCCCAAAGGGATACCCTCCAACTCATAGTCAACAAACTTGGTATTCTTAACCTCCTCCCACCTATATTCTGCTTCCACATGAAACAGGTGTGTAGTGAGATGGACGGCTTCAGACTTTGGGATCTTTTGACTAATAAGATCCTTCTCTACTGCTTTCAGCCAGTCGGCTGTGTCCATTGGCGATAGGTTTCCACCGAAGGTGGAAGGCCACAGTCTTAACAAATTATGGAGAAGACTATTCATCAAGTGATGGGAAGGGAATGTATGTTGTGGAACAGAGATAGCAGGAAAAGCAACAACGGCTGGAACAGAGCGATCATTCAACATCTTTTGCATGACTATCGCTTATTGGGCTTGGTTTTCCAGCAGAGTTGCTACTATTGCCCGCAGATGAGTCACTTCATCGGTATAACTACTGGATGCGACAGCATACTTGATAGGAGTGATAGCAGGTGGTGATCCAGGATTCATTCTAATTAAACAATGCAAACCAGATTTCAGAATTACTTAAGGGAAGACAGTCATTTAAAGATAGATATCAAAAATTTTCATTACTTGTTGAAATAAGGGATTACATAAGATAAAAAAATGCCAAAAACCATAACTCTACTATATTCATGTAAGTCAAAAGATGACAATTATTCTAACTAACACTCAGACATCCTTAATATACTTAACCCTAAAGGCCACACAAAAGTCCTCAAAAGTCACTTCTCAATGCTTCCTCTTACGCTTCCTTTCGAGCTTTCCAATGGTGTTGTACCACCAGACTCCTACATAATCCAGCATCAGATCCGTCACAATGTCCATGTAGAGTGACTCGGGACACTCTATGTGCCTCAGGACCGACTCCACTCGGCTCAACCACTCCTTGGCGTATATAGAAAGTCAAGCCCTCGGTATATACTGCTTGATGTAGAAGTTTGTCCAAGACTAAGGTTCCTCTTATTGAAACTCCTTCAATCTGCCAGTTACTCTCTTGCCTCCATTTGAAACTATAGTTCCAAGCCAACTTGAAGGAATGTAGATAGTAATCTAAGTCAGACTCTCCAGAATCCATCTGACTCTAAGAGGAAAAGTTATTAATTTTTGTTAAACTAGAGATAACTAGATTTTTTTTTTAGGATATGAGTATTTTCATTCTACATTTTTTTTTCTAGAGAGTTGCTGATAGCACTATATTGTGGATGTTATGTCTTGATGTTTGTGCCTCAGAAGAATGGTCCATTAGGTAGAAAGGAATCATGGATCCCATTCTGATAGTTTATGATGTTCTCTGATACCAACTGTGGGACCCCATACTTTCTCACAGCCACGCTAGTACTGATATTAGAATAATTGCGGGGAGTGCGGTGCTCCACTCCATGGCAAATCCCGAACTTAAGTAGTGTCAGGTAGGACCCAACTCGCCTTAAGCCAAGTACTTGTCACCTAGATGAACTATAAATATACATCAATACATATCAAAGTAGCGGTAGCATAAAATAGAATGTAACATCAACTGTCATAACATAGTATAAAAGAAGAAAAGAAAGCAGTAACTCAGCTCAAGTGCAAAAATTAAATACATCCAGAGTTTAATTATTACAACTAAATAAAATGAAAATAAAGATCTCTCAATCTCACTACAAAAAGAGAAATTCTATCTAAGAAGCAATAGGAAGATCCTCCTCATGCACTGGCTCCTCTCCTGCAGCACTGCTAATGAACAACTCTGAATCTGATATTTGTCAGTATCACAAATGCCAGGGCCCTAGCCAACAAAGAAAAATGTTGCAGTTAGACAATTGTCTAAGTATATTTTAGGCTATTTAAGTGAACTGAATATTTAAGTTCTCACATTTAAAGGTTTTAAACATGCAAGCATTATAAGGTGTAACAAGCCACAAAGAACAGGATAGCTATAAACTAATCATCTATAGCTAATCAACAAGTATATAAAAATAACATACAAAAATAGTAACTAAACATGGTGATGCTAAAAGCAAAAGTAACTGTAACTACTGAAATAAATCGGAACCTAACATGCTTATGATCACATGGAGATATGCGGCTCAACTAAATCCCTACACGTTCCTAGAGTTGAGACGCAATGAATGAACTATGAACCCCTATCTAGGATGCACCGAATTGTTGGGTGCTACTCGACCAAGGCGTCACTTATAACGCGTCTGTGAGGATTGAATTTTCCTCACAGAGCTGACCATATGAGCCGAGCTCTATACCTACATGATCAGAGGCTAAGGGGGAATCGATTGCACTAGATGCGAGATCTAGGGGAGGTCTGGGTCACTATGGGTTACTCATGGTGGAACACAGACGGTAATCAAGGTTGAGACGATCAATTTCAGTCAAGATGACCGATCTGGTCAAGCCTGACCTTCGATATGGGTTTACAACTATTGATGAAAGCTCCTAACATTAATTGGCTGGCTAAACTTCTGAGAAAAATGTAGGATTCGGTGAGCCGGTGGCTGGCTGGCAGTGCACACTCAGACGAAAAATTTGTCATCTGGTCCACTTCCAAGTATTGCAAGAGGGCTAGGTGCCTGCTAGGGAGTTAAGGAGAGGTCCTAATGCAGCATCTAGGGCTAGATTGGAAGCGAGCGAGCTGAAACCAGTTTGATAGAGGAATTGGGATCAAAGGCTGTACCTAAGAATGGCAGAGACGACAGAGGCAATGCTGATATCTCAGAACACTCCAGATGGTTGCAGGAGCTCGGCAAGGGGGTCTGAACTCAAGATCTCGCCCTCTATCAGCTGTACGCAGTAGGTCCAGTCATCGGGGCTTGTCGAGAGCTTCAGGGTAAGCAGTCGGGAGAATCAGGGGATCACAGTGAGCAAAGGGACTCACTGTGATTTCTGAGAGGTACTTATAGGTTGAGGAAGGCATAGGGGTGGAAGCTGAGGCTCAGGCACCAGTGTGAGGTTCGGCCCGAGGGACAGGATGGGTCCTGATGGCAGAATGGAGAGAGCATTGTCGACCAACCGTTGCATCGGAGGGCAAAGGAGGAAGAATGGTGTGACTTCCCATACTGCCATGGGGCGGGGAGGATTTCACTATCGGGGGACCAACGCTTATGGGAAGATCAGGAGGTGGACGAAGATCCACAGTGTTTGGGGATTTTTGAGCCGTTAGATGGATCAACCGTTGGCTCTAGACGATCCCGATGGATTACTTATGTGGGTTAGATAATAGCCATTAGATGCGTGCGATGAATTCGACGCATGTGATTAGATCCCAGCGCATGGTAGATCGCGACGTAGGATTAGATACACTATGATTTGTGCTATCACATCGGGTGGCTCAAACCTATGCGCCGTTGTCAGGACCCCGCAGCAAATTTGCTGTGGTCTTGACAGCAAATCTCAGAATTAAAAATTAATTATATATTTAATTTAATTCATATTAACCTATTTAATAATTAAATTAAATTATATAAATTTTAATAATCCAATTTAGGACCAAATGAGCTCAAAAAATTCCCAAAATTTCACCCTTAGCTAATTAGGGTATGAGGAATTCAAAAATGAAATCAGATTTTAAATTTAGGGTTCAATTTAATTTTAGGAAATTTTCAAATGTAGCGACCCACCCCGTCGCCGCGCGCAAAAGACAAGCAGTAAATTCAGCGGCGGAGCGGTGCGCTACTCAGGATGATGAGAATAAGCAAATTTCATCTTCCCGAGTAGGCTAGAAGATTGAACCACACTGAAGGCTACTGAATCGAACCTATGAGTAGGATCGAGAGTCAATACCTAAGATAAGAGTAGAATACTTATCTTAAGTATTATACTAATATATATATTGGATTTAAAGAAACAAATAAGAATCCAATATACGTTATCAATATATTAGCATTTCCAGTATACTTATCACATCATAATACTAAGTATAATAGTATAACAGAGTGCAGAAGCTAAAGCAAAACATCTAGAATACAATCATCACAGAGCAGTATGTAAACATTCGTCCCAGAAAAGAAAAGAAAAATATATCCAGAGTTATTACAAACTATTTTAAAATATGAAATGTAAAGTCTATCTAATATACTGAAATAAAGCAGAAAGTAAAGGATGGCAGACTGATCCTCTAAGGCTCCAAGTACTCTTCCTGGATCTCTTGAACGTCATCCTGCCCTGTCTCCACAAGCTTCTCGGGTTCAAGCAAATTGCTGGATCCCAAAAGTACCTCGTGTTAGACAAGAAGTCTAACACATCACAACTAGCTATGTAATACTAAAGTAAATGCAGTATACTGTAAAGTAAGGAAACTGAAGAGAAACTAAGAAAAATGCTAAGTAACTGAAACTATAAAGACTAAACAAAGTAAAACTGCATCAAAACTGAATACTGAAAATGGATGAAAATATCAAAAGCTTAGAAATCTATGTAAAAAAAAGTCATATGCTGTGCTATATGTCACTGGAATGATGCACTCAAATATGTTACATCACGGTATGCCACGAATATGTAACAAAAAAACTATCACTGAAAGACTATGAGTAGTACAATCCAATACATACATACACCCAGTTGGGAAGACAGTACAGTGATGCAGATGCACCATAAAATTCTCCAGTCTGTGTATGCAACATTTCATAACCCATACTTTATGACTGATACTCATGCGTCACCGCTGAAATGATGCTTCAAGCTCATGTTCATTCTTATGCCCATGCTTCTATTCTATATGAGTAAAATCTAGAAATCCATCAAAACTTGGAATGCCAATAATGAATTCTAAGTCTCCACTGTGCAAAATTCTTCTTAAAGGATTATGACTCCTAGCTTCTAGAGCAATAATTGGTTAAAGTTATAGATTTACTAAAGGATTAATAGATGGGATGATTGTATACACATATTCAACACTTTTGCAAAAAAGGTGATTCTTATCACCTAGCTTGATTAAGCCATCCTAACAAAGCAGTCTTCGATAGGAGGCATCGTCCGTTGGCAATTTTTTATCTCAAGCTAAGTTATTAAGATGCCCTACTCACAATCACACTTAGTGTCTTAAAGAAGGTGAATCTCATTACTTAGTTTGTTTGAGCCACACCTATTGAAGCGGTCTTTGCTAGGAGGCATTGCCCATTGGTAATTTCTATTCCAATCAAACTATGGAATGAGTACCCATTTAATACGCTCTTAGGTTTGAATAATTTATTATAATAGGACTGTATTCGTCTAATCCGCAAGATAGAACTTGCTCATAAGTCCCCATTAGAGTGAATCAACCAATCCCGAATACTACCGAAGAACCAGTAATATGGGTATACTATAGTACACCACCCAATAATCGGAGTTCAAATAAGTTTATTTAATGAATTAAGGAATTATTAAGACTACATAGGTAAGTCCTATACAAGGCTCCAAGAAAATGTGATCAAGGATTACTCAACATAGGTTCTACCATAAGAGAAGGTATCATTCTAGTGTCTTAAGTGCTTTCTACCATGAGGGGTTAAGATCAACTTCTAAGGTCAAGGGATCATCTAAGCTTCTACCTCAATGAGTAATATAAAATTCTCCTATCTCAAAGTATATTTAAATTAGGTATTTTAAATATTTCAGAGATGATCTTGTGATGAGATACTTAAGATCTTTCATTCTAAATTCTGATATTAACATCTTAGGTCCTATTTCATAGTTAAGTTTAGAATGATCAGATCAGATGATTAAGTCATCTGATTAGAACTTAATCTAAGATTGTGAGATTTAAATCAAGGATATTATTAAAGTTTTAGATTAATTGTTCAATCAATATGATTTTATTAATCTTATTAAGCTAATGGTCTTATTTAGGTGAAAATCAAAGATCTAAAGCTTGGATTAAGATTAAGCAATCACATAGGTTTGTTATTAGCCTTATTGGAAAATGTCAAGTTCATTATCTTATAATCAAGTCATTTATCTTGAGGTTTAGGAGTTTGGGTCTTAATTAAGTAGATAAGGGTTTGACCCCTACTCATATCCAATTAAGATCAAGTGTTTGTTTATAGATCAATGTCAAATCAATGAGTTAAGGGTGTATTATTGGTGGCAATCTCAGACCTAGATCAAGTCTTGATAGCTTGATCCAAGTCTTAAGACTTCTTAAGTTAATTAAGGAGTTCAAGATCTCAAATTTTTGGGATTATCCAAGTTATGCATTATGAACTAATATACATGGTTTCTAATACATTTACCATACTATTTTGAAATATAATAGTAGAAAAATTCATAAAAATAGAAAGTAATTAGTGCTAATCAAACCCTAAATCCATTCAACATAATTAGCACCTAATTACAAATCTCGCCATCAAGATTTCATACAATTTGACATATAAGTTCTATGTTACCATACAACCAATCAGAGACTAAGTTTGCTAAGATCTAATGATTATAAAACCTAATTTTCACTAATCATGGTTTAATAAGATTAGGGTATAAATTAAAATACAGAGGTCAAAAAAATAATTGACCTAACACATTCATTCTTCTCATCATAAGCAAACTAATGGCACCCTAAACATGCAATTTTGTTAAGTATAATGACTAATTCAACCTACTCAAGATCTGTAATAATTAGGCAAAAATGGAAAATCTAACAATCAGATATGCAATATTATTTTATATTCAGATCCCTGATAATTTTCTGATTATTTTTATATATGATATCATAGGGTTTGGACTAGTAGATTAAAAGTTATTCAATTAATACATTATGTATTTTTCTAATTAAATTTCCTATGATTGGATTAATTGGATTATTTTCCTTAAGGAAAATAAATCCAGTTAATCATATTTATATTAAAATGGGTTTGGCCCGATACCAAAAGGCGCGGGTCGGTTGGGGGCAGAAGACCCGGGACTGTCACACCGCGCTGGTCACGGGTCAGCCCGACCCGCACAGTGCTTCGTCCTAAAGCCTTCGTCCCGACGGAGGGGTCCTATTAGGGGAACCCTAATCTACCAATTCCGGCACATCCGGACCATGGTACAACTAGCAATTGATCGCTACATGCTTATCGGGGTCAGGCGCACTGAATGGGACCCGAAGCCCTCTGTGAGACGGTCCAGATCGGCCGGACCTTAGTCACCTGAGAGCTCCTTTAATGGAGCTACCATGGGGAACAATTCTCCCCATAGAGACCATGCCAGACCCAGAGCTCGATCCCTACACCATCAAAGACTTCAATTGATCAGCAAAGATCAAATGGAGGAAAACTGGGGCTATTTATAGCCTCAGGAGCTTATAGGGAAGGTTCTAGAGGGTTTAATTGGGTTGGAGGGGTCCCGAGAGGTCAGGCCATGGCCGAGATTTCAAAATCCCATTTCAAGCTAGGCTGGGCCACGAGGTTCGAATGGGGTCTCTAACAATTACTGGAAGGTTCCTAACGACCTTGCTGAGCTGGAGGTGTGAGTGGTAGACTGGATGGGCTGCTGGCAGTATATGGATTTTCCCTGTTGGGGACGGGCGTGAGGAAGATGAAGGTCCACAGTAGCGGGACCTTTGGATACCGTCTGATCTATTGATCAGATGGCGGAATGGCATGGATCACTCGGATTCTAATGACCGATCGCGGGAGCGATCTGGGCAGTAGGATCGGTCGGGCAGATCCAATAGCTCATCTGCGATTGAGCGGGATCGGATCCTAGCCGTTGGATAGGAAGGCGCAATGGCTGGATTTTTGGGACCCCACTGTCGCATGACTTGAGCTCCGCAGTGAATTTCTCGCGGTCCGCACAGTGGATCTCGACCGTTTAATCGGGTGAAAGGGTATATTAGCAAAATTAAATTGTTAGAAACCCTTTTATGCAGTTAGACCATTTTAATTAAATGTGAATTATGGCCTAAATGATTTCCAAATTGCACCAAACTTTCACCCCTAGCTAATTTAGGGGTGAGGAATTCAAAAATGCAATCAGAATTTAATTTTGAGATCAAAATATTTTAGGTCTAAACTAGAGCATCTAGACTGATCAAAACATCAATTTGGATCTAGAGAAATCTAATGAACTTCAAACTTTTAGGATAAGTTTCATTTGGTATTCTAAAAGCAATAAAATAAAAAAATGGTTTCTTAAACTATAGGTTAGTAGGGTAACAACCTAGTGTTGTTACAGACTCCCTCACTTAAGAACGATGTTGTCCTCGACATCACCTCAAGAGAAAAGACAAACATGAAGAAATTGGGAGAATATAATAAAATTCAGAAAGTTAATGGGTACCTGGATTTCTAAGAGTTTGGGATGCTTCCTTCTCATATCCGTCTCTTTCTCCCAAATAGATTCCTCTAAGAAGAGATTCCTCCACTGAACCTTTATTATTGGAATTGAGCGATTCATCAGCTGCTTTTGATTATGAGCTAAGATCTTAATTAGCTCTTTCGCATAAGAAAGATCCGGTTGGAGAGGTATTATCAGTTTCATAATGATAGGGCCCCAGCCAACAAAAGAAAAATCTTAGTTAGACTATTGTCTAAGTATATTTTAGGGTAATCAATTGATTATGTTAATTAGATATCACCATAAATAATTAAGTACAAAAGCATAATAGGAGCAGAACGCGTAAGAAAAGAATAGGATAAATTTATAAACAAACAGTTTATAACTTAAACAACTAGGAAGTAAGTACATACCTCCTCCAAGTAACTGCAACAAGGTCAGGTGAGTATAAAACAAGTGACTAGAAATAAAATACATCCTAAATATGCTTATGATCAATACAATTATATGCTAATCGACATAAAGTAAGAAAACATGTGAACAAGGCTAGCATCCTATATAAATAACAACAAGTAAATATAGCACCCTATAAATAAATAAGGCTAGAGAATACAGTAATGACTAGAAGTAAAGTAGTACATACATACAGGAAAGTAAATTAAAAGCAGTAAACTAAAATTATACTGGCTACTTAAGCTAACCAGCTGAAAGAAAATATCAACTCTCTTAGCCTGATAGGCTAAAGCAGAAGGATAAAAGTAGATGTATACCTAAAATTAGTACTGCCATATCAGAACAAATGACTCCTCAAGTCACAACAAATTCAATATATTCTCTTTATTCAACAGCTAGTAAATGAAACGCTAGGTGGCTTCACCTACAAACTAGTTTTCATTCTACTAGGTTGAATCAAAACTGTTATCTCTCTCTAACAAACTAGTAAGTGAAACACTAGGTGGCTTCACCAACAAATTAGTGTTTCCACTACTAGGCCGAACCAACTGAAGAGGCAGACTAATTAGGTCACAAAACAATAATGAAATGAAAATGATATTTATGCAGGTTCAAAGTTGACACAAGATACTCATCAAATATCCTATGTACATAATATATGTTTAAGGTATAAAGCTCAATTACAAGGTATGTGAAGCATCAAATCAAAGTGAGCAAAAGACACGACTAGGATATAGGTGAAGATGGATTAAGTGAGATGGATTAAGAAGACATCTCCGTAGAGATGAGATGTGGAAAACATTATGGACTGCAGAGAAATCTTCAAGAAGCTTCAATCGATAAGCTGCAAAACTAATCTTTTTTAGTATTTTAAAAGGTCTGACGTAGCGGGGACGTAACTTCTCGGCTACACCGAAACGATATACGCCTTTCATCGGACTAACTTTAAGATATGCAAAATCCCCAACATTAAATTCCAGAGTACGATAATGAGAATCATGATACTTACTCTGACGATCTTGAGCTGCTTTAATTCTTTGTTGGATCAGTTGAATCTTTCAATTTTTCTCCTCCACTAAATCAGAACCATAAAGCTGAACACTGCCAGTTTCA
The DNA here is from genome assembly GCA_016760335.1 of Gastrodia elata. Taxonomy (NCBI): domain Eukaryota; kingdom Viridiplantae; phylum Streptophyta; class Magnoliopsida; order Asparagales; family Orchidaceae; genus Gastrodia; species Gastrodia elata. The sequence goes on along the minus strand of CM028670.1, from coordinate 9,663,315 downwards.
GACCACGCTAATGGAGTACTGCATTTTCTGCCATATAGAGCTTTATATGGAGCCATGCCAATACTCGCCTAAAAACTGTTGTTGTATGCAAATTCTACGAGAGGAATATGATATTCCCAGAAACCTCCAAAATCCAAAATGCAGAGGCAAAGAAGATCTTCTAAGACTTGATTGACTCTTTTTGTTTGACCATCGGTTTGAGGATGAAAAGCGATGCTCATGGCTAGAGTAGTCCCCAAGTCTTGATGCACTGCTTGCCATAATTTAGAAGTGAAGTGGCTATCTCGATCAGACACGATAGACGTTGGAATTCCATAGGGTCTGATAATTTCCCTGATATACAACTTTGCCAATTTCTCCACTGAATCGGTTTGACACATAGGAATAAAATGTGCTGATTTGGTCAGTCGATCGACAATAACCCAAATTGAATCGGCACCGGATCTTACTTTAGGTAATTCATAACAAAATCCATAGAAATATTGAACCACTTCCATTTAAGAATTGCTAGAGGATGGAGAAGTCCTCCAGGCTTTTGGTGTTCAGCTTTGACTAAGTTACAGGCGTGACATTTTGCTACAAATTCTGTCGCACTTTTCTTCATTCCAGGCCACCAGAATGATTTCTTCAAATCTTGATACATCTTAGTACTGCCAGGATGTACTTGATAACCCGAATTGTGACCTTCTACTAGAATCTCTTGATGCATGGATTTGGGAATCCATAGATGATCCCCATGATATATTACATTACCTAGAAGTTAAAGATCAAAGCAATGACCACTTTCGATGTCCACTTTAAACTTCATATAATCTTCATCCTTGGTTTGCGAGATAGAGACGTCGCAATGAAATGTAGGTTCAACTGAACTCATGGATATTAGAGTGCTTAGCATAGCACCACACACTGGCCTGATTTCGAGCTTTCAGAATTCTTCTTCCAGAGGACTGGATAGTGTCATAGAAGACAGAGTAGTATGGCGACTGAGTGCATCTGCTATGATGTTTGCTTTTCCTGGATGATACTGGATGCTTAGGTCATAATCGCTTATTAACTTGAGCCATCTTTATTGTTGATAGTTTAACTTGCGTTGGGTGAAGATGTACTTCAAGCTCTGATGATCGGTGAATATAGAACACTGGACTCTATGAAGATAATGATGCCAGATTTTTAAAGCAAAGACTACCACTGCTAATTCAAGATCGTGGATAGGATAGTTCTTCTCATATGGTCTTAGCTGACGAGACACATAAGCTATAACTCTCCCTTCCTGCATCAATACACATCCCAAAACCTATGCCAGATGCGTCGGTATAGACTTGTTAATTCAGGCCTTCTTTAGGTAAGGCAAGAACTTGTGCGAAGGAAAGAGCATCTTTTAGTGATTGGAATGCTTTCTCACACTTTGGACTCCAGATAAACGTCACTACTTTCTGCGTCAACTTTGTGAGTGGAGACGCCATTTGTGAGAAGCCTTTAACAAATTTCTTATAGTAGCATGCCAGTCCTAAGAAACTTCTAATGTCAATCATGGATTTTGGTTGTGACCAATCTTGAACTGCGCTTACTTTATTTTGATCAACTTTGATTCCCTGAGAATCGACAACATGACCCAGAAAAGCGACTGAGTTAAGCCAGAATTCGCATTTAGAATACTTAGCATATAGTTTATGGCTTCAGAGCTCTTCTAGTACTAATCGCAGATGGTCCTCGTGATCTGTTTCACATTTTGAATAAATCAGGATATCGTCGATGAAGACGATGACGAATTTGTCCAAATATACTTTCAACACACACTGCATCAAGTCCATAAATATGGATGGTGCATTTGTTAAACCAAAGGACATCACTAAAAATTTGTAATGCCCATAACGGGTCCTAAACGCTGTTTTATCAATATCTGAATCCTTAACTCGTAATTGATGATATCCAGATCGCAAGTCTATCTTTGAGAAAACTTTAGCTCCAGATAACTGATCGAATAGATCATCGATACTAGGCAGAGGGTATTTGTTCTTGATAGTCACTTTATTTAATTCTCTGTAATTGATGCACATTCTCATCGATCCATTTTTCTTTTTCATGAACAAAACTGGCGCTCCCCAAGGAGATGAACTTGGATGAATAAGACCTTTCTCCAACAATTCCTGAAGTTGATTGTTCAACTCTTGAAGTTCTTTTGGCTCCATATGATACGGAACTTTTGACAGTGGTTGTGTTCTGGGAATTAATTCTATAGCAAGTTCTATTTCTCTAACTAGAGGAAGACCAGGTAGGTCTTTAGGAAAAATATCAGGAGATTCACAAACTATACGGTTCTCAGAGATAGGCACAACTTCTTTCTTCTCTCCTAACATCATTACGAGATACGCATCACATCCCTTCCTGACTAATCTTTTTGCTGTCATTGCATTGATCAACGACGTTTGGGTGCTAAATCTTCCCACGAATAATTTTGATTTACTTCCACTGCCCAAAGTTATTTTCTTCTTGTAACAACCCAAGTTATTACCTTAGTCAATTAGAACTAATTTCAGTCTTAATTTTGATTCTTAGTGATTAATTAAGTCATTATGAGTCAACCACTAAGATCCAGTCCAAATTATAAGTCAAACAGATTATATCTTTATTTTGAGAATTTCAGGAATCTCGGAAACTGACCTATTTAAATTGACCCCCGATCAAAAAACGGATACCTCCATTGCGTTCCTTGACCCCAAATTAGCTTGGAGGTGAAGTTTTCGTGTAAATTGGAAGTCGTCGAAATTTCGACGAATATTTTAATAATAAAAATATCCGGAAATAGAGAAAATTAAATTCTCGTCGGAATCAAAATCCGACTTCGCCGTTGCGTTCCTCACCCCTCAATTAGCTAAGGGTGAATATTTGGTGATTTTTGAAAATCATTTGATTATTAAGAAAGTTTAAAAATTTAACTAATTTAACTAAATATTAAATATAAATAAAACTTTATTATTAAATCCTAAACTTATTTTTTTTTTTCTTTCTTTTCTTTCTTTTGTTCTTCTGTTTTTTTTTCTGCCCCGATTCCTGCCCTAATGACCCATTCGCACGCATTCGACCGAACGCCCTCCCCTCTCGGCCTCGCCTCCCCTCGTTCGCCACGCATCACCGCCTCCTCGCGACCTCAGCTGCTCGCCTCGCAATCTCCGCCCGGCTCCTCTTATTTCTTCTCCACCTCGGCCAAGCACCCCTCACTGATTCGGCGCAGCAAGGGGGTCGCCTCTCAGCCGACCCCTCTCCATCTCAAAGCCGAGCTTGCGCCTCTCCTCCATGGCCGAACCCTCCAAGCGCCAGCCGACCTCTTTCCCCTCCATGGCCGAAGCTCGCAAGGCGCAGCCCTCCCTTGTGCGGTCGTAGGTGGGAGCCGCCACACCTCTTCCTCCTTGCAGTCGAGCATTGGTTGCCTCTTCCACCTCTCCATCTCCACGTCCGAGCCCTCAGGAGCTCTCCGATGCCGTCAGCGCCAAACCTCTCCCTCCTTCAGCATTCGACAGCGAGGAGTTGTCGAACCTCCTTCGACTCCATCTAGGTACCTCCTTACCCTATCGTATGGTTCGAATGCTATGAAGATATAATATTATTAATCTTCATTCGAGTTCAATTTTTGAAACTCCCAATATGTAATGTATTGCGTTACTAGTTTAAAGAGTAAAGCATCATCGTAAAGTATGTACCCAGAACTTGTGTATTAAGCCCGCATGCTCTTAAATTTTATGTGCAGGATGATCTCTATATTTCTAGGAACATTAGTTTCCCATGCATTTATATTTGATTTCCTGCTGCAACTACAATACTCTAATCCATTCCATTTCTTTCAGCTTGAGTAGGTCAAATTAAAATTAAAATTGACAGTACAATAGATTGAATATCTGCCATCTATTTCATATTATTTTATCGAGTTCTATCTTTTGCAATTATGTTTTGGCTATTAAGCGACCCAGCTATTTGTGTTCTCTTTGAATTTTGAGTGTTTTGTGATTGTGATCTTCTTCACTTTTTCTCTTGGGTAGATATGTATCTGTTTTGAGTTCTTCCTCTTAATATATTTGGCTTCTTCTCCAAGCCCCTCTAACCAGCTTTATTTAATCTCTATGAGAACGTTCTTACCATTCTGTATTTAATTTAAAGATAGAAACTGAAATATTGAGTTATTTTTGGGCATTTGGCGAAATTTCTGATTGTCGAGTTCAACTGCCATTTTCTTGTGGAATAAGTCTATTGTGTTTTACTTCACAAACTTAAGTATTTTGTTTGTTTGTTTTGTCAAGGTATCTTATGCAGGAAAATAGTTTATTGGACGGTTGTGTTGAGATTTAATCATTAAACTCAGTTTTAATACTGAAAAATTTGAAGCTTGCAAAGTTATTTCAGCTCTTATATTCATTTTATTTAACTTGTCAACATTATTGGAATATCGTCTCCTCTGCCGATCTTAAATGATAAATTTAAAGGAAAACAAAATACTTTTTTGTTTTTCCTTAATTGTTGGTGACAGTTATAAGTGGTTTCTTCATAACCTTAAACTAAACTATAACTTACATGAGCCATATAATTCTTTACTATTAATTAAACATGCTGGGATCATGAAAAAGTTTGAAGAACTAACAGTAAAATTAGGTACTTATATTATGCAAACGGATAGATTAATCAGGCTAAAAATTGAATTAAGTAGCTAACGTTAACTAGTTTAGCTAAATTAAATGCGGCAACCAACATACTTAAGATCAAAACAGAAAGTGTTTATGTGCTGTTAGTTAAGCTAGTATAATTAGTATAGATAAATTGGTAAACAATTCATTACCTAATTATTTAAGTCAGTAGGTTAACTCAATTAATAGTAGTATAATGCAATAATAAGGGTTGAAACAATTAAGAGTTGATTAATATAATTTTAAGTAATAATTTTAAAAGTAAGACTTAATTATTGCAATTCAAATAGTAAATAAATGAGTACATATATATATAGATTCTGTACAAAGATAAATCCTATATAAGTAGAACTAAGGATATATATGGATGTATAACTAACAGAACTTTTAAGTACAATCATAATTATTGTAACTTAATTAATTATAAAAATAATTATTAAATAATTATAATATACATGTATATATATATATATATATATATATATATATATATATATATATGACCATATAGAATTAGAAATTATACACGCTTATAATTAAAACTCTAGGTAAAATATATGCACATAAATGTACACGTATATATATATATACACTAAACGGCCACTCTAAATATAAATTCATATATATGGGTAGAAATTTTAAAGTACATTTATAAAGGAATATATATATATATATATATATATATATATATATATATATATATGCATATAAATTTAACCATAATTATATAAAGCAGGATAGTAATAATTAATTAAACTAAGTATATGATTAAATGGAATTTGTCAACATATATATGTATATATATATATATATATATATATATGCATACATATATATATATATATATATATATATAAATATATATGTATATTCATTCGGTTAAAGAAATACTGGTATATTTATGGGGTGACTAAATAGTTGTAAATTTAACTTAATTATAAGACTGAACTAAACTTAGTCTAATTAGTATTATTCAACTTATAAGAGAAGCTAATTACAAATAAATAGGTATGTGAATGTACATTTAGTTAGTATATATATATATATATTTATATATATATACATAAATATATATACATATATATAAATATCTACTATTTAAAATTTAGGTATCATAATTATGTTAGTGTACAGTTAATATAGAGTAATTAATTAATGACCCATTTAAGATTAATCTAATGAGCCATTAATACTAATTAAATGATTTAAGAGCTTAAATCAATAGATTAAACTAAATTGTATAACCATAAACTATTGAAATATTAAAATCAGTAACAATTTAGATAAATAAATATTAGGAATATAGTGAATTAATTGATTGCAAATGACAAACTTAATCAAAGATTAGCTTAACTAGTAGATTCAATTGATTTAGTTAGTATTACAAGCTAATTAACTAGATAATGAACATACCAAATTAATTTACTTGATTATTAAAAATAGTAAAATAAGTATTAATTGAATAATAATAATTAATACATGAATGCTTTAATTAATTAAGTATAACTTGAGTAATAATCAAATTGAACTAATAATATAAAGAACTTAATGTTAATAACTTAGTCAATCGAACACAGAATCCAGTGTTTTTGGACTCTATGGAATCCTTGAATAGTAACCTACAATAAATTGCATACAAATTTAGGTTTCAGTAGAGTGAAAATTTCTGAAATACCCTTAAGTCAAAAATCTTAATTTGAACCCGTAGGATCCGTCTCTCGTCCAAATTGGACGTACTTACTGTCTATCTTCAAGTTAGACAGTAAGGAATCATTTGAAACTAAGAAAATTTAATTTGGACCCTTAAGTCAAAAATTGACTATTCGAATCCTTAAGTAGGGGCAAAATAGTCATTTTGCCCTAAGATTGAACTAAGTACTCCTAACATCTAACTAACATTTCAAAACATTAAGACCAATGTCATAATTGTATTAGTAATATTTGAGTGAGTAAAATCAGTCTTTAGGTCAAATTTGTGAAATCCTTAAAAATCCTTCTAAGTCTCTTAGGATCTTAACACTACACCTTAAGGACCCTTCCTAAGACTAGGACTAGATCATAGATTAGAGTTCATTCATTGGGTAAATGGGTTACCCGATGGGTGAAACCTTAGTTTTATTAGTTTATAGATTTTTCTTTTATTTTACAATTTATTTTGATTATTTTATCTTTTAACTTTAGTTTTAGGATAGGAGATTCATCCTATTAAGTCTGATTACTTAATAGGATTTGCCTTAATAAGTAGATCACTATTAGAATAAAACTTAGAACTTAGGCGTTATCCTTTTTGGATTATGTGATTAAACCTAAATCTCGTAGTGTTTAATCCATAATCTATAGGTTTAAAAGATCTTGATCAGATCTTAGTTAGAACGTCTAAATTTACAAAACTAGGACGTATGATTCATTTATTTAACTCGTAGTCATCTGTCTGATTGAGCTAGATTGGAACCTGATCAGTTCCAATCATTTTTAACTTATAAGGACGAATTTTTGGGTTACACTCAATAGTAGGAAAACGGTGATCCTGAACTTGTGTAATTTGGAATAGTTAGATGGTTAAGTAGAAAACAAATGATATCACCATGTTTAGTAGAGTCCCTTGCTTACTTTGATACTTTATTGCTTACACATTTCTTGATTTTTGTGCCATATTTCTTTGAGCATATCATACAAGATTTTTGATGCATAAATAAACTGTTAGGAAAATATGGAGACTCCTTAGATTCCTTGTGAAAATATTAAAGTGATTTATGAAAAGATAATGATTTTATGAGCTGCCTCTCAGTTATATCCTTATTGCCTAGCCTCCTTATGTCGCTAGGGGAAGGATCCATTTTGTTGTGTGCCTAGTTTACTAGCCTCCTTATGTCGCTAGGGGTACACCGTTGGTGCTTTAGCCGTACTAGCGTTAAGGTTGCCTTGTATGCTTAGTTTACTAGCCTCCTTATATCGCTAGGGGCATACAGTTGGGCCTTAATCGTATTGGTGCTAAGACCCTTCGCTTGCTTTGTGTGCTTATATGCCTAGCCTCCTTATGTCGCTAGGAGTACACAGTTTTATATCTTAGCCGTGATGGTGCTAAGCTTCTTTGGTATTCGATGGGCTTGAGTAGCTCTTTTCTGTATGGCAATCGATGCACGTGTGACTTTATATGCAGTTGTTGTTGCTTACTTTTCAGTATTCTTATTTCGTCAGCTATTTCCTTGTACTGCTTGATATACATATTTAGGATGTTAGAATCTTGTTGCTGTATGTACTTACCACTGCTGAGTTGTTTATTTTTAATTGATATATTTATGTTGATCACCAGCATGTTTAGGATGTAGTACTTTTCTTACTACACATGTCTAGTTATGTATATTTATACGCCCTTCCTTGCTTAGTTTGTATGCGAGGCATGTCTCAGCCTCTTTCCTTTTCCTTGCTTAAGTTATAAATGATGATTTATAGCTTTCCTGTTTCTTTTGTATTGCTTGCCACTCCTTTTCATATATATATGTTGCTTAGATATTGTCAAATGGTGATATTACTTACACTTATAATAATTCATCAGCTTAAAATGTACTTAGACAATTGTCTAACCAGATTTTTCTTTTCTTTAGCTGGGGCCCTACATTGTGAAACCGACAATGACAGACTCCTTCCAGTTAGACGAGTAGGAGTTAGGTGTGGAGCCTTACCCAGAGGAGCAACCCATGGAAGAAGCTGCCATCTAGTTCCCTTTTGCTTCGAGTGAGGATGAGTGGTTTTTAATTCTATTTTTACTTTAAACATTTTAAATTATGTAATAATACAGGTACTATTGACTGTGATTTTTAGATTGTATATTTATATTATGAGTTCTATTTTTCTTTCCTATTTGTCTTGTGATACTTGGATGGTTTACATTTCTTTAAATTGCTTCCGCACTCTGTTTGTTTACTTATACAGTGACTGTTAGTTTGATTCTGTGTTAATCCTTCCCTAATCAAGTGTATTATGGAGTTTATCCTAATCCAATGATAAGTGAGGGGTTAGCCAGAGTGACACCCCACCTTAACCTAATCCTTTGGCGGGATTAAGGGTGTGGGGCTCCACACTTCTTTTGGCAATTTATGGAAGCACCATGCTAGCTTAGCCAATTCATGCCTAGGATTAGATCAAAGTTTGCGATTGGCAATACAATTAACTTAGCTCCATAGTTTTGTTCACCAATAGGAATATCTATGTCGTAGAATTATTGGGACTGCATGCAGGCACCAGAAGGTAACCCAATGCTCAATGAGTTGGCTAACCGAAAGGTTGGTAGCTTAAGAGTTTTAGCCCAGTTTTTTGATACAAAGGAATTACTCGCTCCCGTGTCAAAAATGATGTTACAAGATTTGTCATTTATTGATAAGGTGCCTATGATTACAGTAACTTAATAAGAATTGCTACTAAAACATTCAAAATACTAAAATGGTAAGGACTGATTATTGAAATAGTGAGAACTGAATAAAAAGTTTAATTTAAGGCGTACCTGACACCATGTCATTATCCTCAGGAGCAGAGGCAGGAGTTAACAGGTATACCCTAGCAGGTGCTGAGGGTTGTTTATTCTGGGGCCTTTGACCCTGACTGTCATAGCTTGGCTTTTGCGCCGGTACAATTTCCCTTGAGTTTGAAGTTGGAGCCGGCATTATAGCAGGAGTAGGCTCTCTGCAGTTCACTGGTTGAGCACAGAAGGCTTGTTTATGACGGGAGTGGTTGATGGGCACTCCCTCGATTGTGTTCTTTTCCTTGCATTCAAAATAGCGGTGGCCTCTATGACCACAAGTAAAACATACACCACCAAAGTGGTAGTATTTTCCGTATAAATGCATCCTTTTGCATTTAGAGTTCATAAGTAAGGGTTGTGTCGACTCCATGTTGTAGACCTTTGCCACCTTATGATGGCCAAAGCGTTCCTTCCTCGGCTGCATGACTATTGCTTTCCTTTTCCGGTCCAGTTGACCTTGGAATCCTTCTTGTAAATGGGCAGCCTCAATAAATTCAGTCAGAGTCTTAATCTGATGAGATATTAAGTGTGTTTTGATAGAGTCTCTCAGACCCTTCAAGAAATGGTGGCACTTCGATGCTTCCGTCTTGATTAAATCCGGAACGAAACGTGACAATCTCTGGAACTCTTGTTCGTATTCAAACACTGAATTATTGCCTTGCGTTTGATGGAGGAGTTCATGCTCCAGAATTGCTTGGGCTGATGCTGGTATGAATGCTTCACGGAATGCTTCCAAGAACGTGTCCCATAGAATGTCCTCTACTTCATAATCAGCAAATTTATTGTTTCGCTCATTTTCCCACCAATATTCCACCTCTTCTTGGAATAAGTGGGTTACTAGACGGATGGCTTCAGAGTTAGGGCACTTGATACTGGCCAAATTCTTCTTGGCCATCTTAAGCCAGTTCACTGTGTCCGTTGGATTCGGTGCTCCATTAAACGTAGGAGTTTGGAGACGAAGGAAGCTATGTAGGATTCTGTTGCCCGTATAATGAGAAGACGATGGGAATCCTAAAGGGGGTGCAGATTGCTGTCTAACAGAGAGGATAAGAGCACGTATCCCTTGCACCTACTACGCATTACTATCTATTAAAGCCTTCAATAAACTAGCCATAGGGTTAGACTCCTCAGGCCCGCTTGATGATGAGACCACATTCTTGATTGGAGTAGGAGCAGAAGGAGAGCCAGGATTCATGACTGTAAAAGTAAGTATGAGCTTAGAAACATAAAGGTTTTATTGTGATTAAATTCATTCGTTTCTTTCTCAAAGGAGAAGATACATGGATCCATGAAACATATAACTGAGATAAGGAAAATAACATAATAAGATTCTCTAACTCCCTAGTTATAATATTCTAGCCAAAAGGCAGCGCAGAAGTCATCATATGTGACTATGTGGCTCCTCCGAGCTAATCTCCTATAAACCCAATACCACCAACGACTCGCTGATCCCCTCAGTAGGATCTCTACTATCTCTAGACGGTGCTCCTTGGGACAGGCTGTCTCTCGAAGTGTAGTAGTAACGCGATCCAGCCATTCCCTGGCGAGTACTGAAAGGCTGGTGCCTCCAAAAGTTGAATGAATAAGGATCTTGTCCAGTACTTCAACTCCACGAGGCGACACTCCATCGACGACCCTTCCGTAGATCTGGCCATCTCGAAGGTCGTCTATCTAGTAGTCGTCAAACCTCCTAAGGTAGAACAGAAATGCTGACTGCGAGTATTCCATTCCTAAAATAGTTCAATCCATAAGTACTTTTTTCGTATTTTATTATCACTTTCAAAAGTTCGTTCGAGTCCTAAGATGTCCATTTTAAAAGAATTTATAGTTTTTAATCAAGTTATTATGTGTGTTCAATTCCTAGGTTGTCATTATTCTAGACATAGTCATCCTTTTCCTTTCTAAGGTAACTTAATGAACGTTTGGATGTTCATTTTTTATTACACTTAGTAAACTGTGATCTTGTCCAGAGACAGAGAACATATCATAAAGTAGATAAGGACAAATCCTTATCTGACACTTTATGATACTTCTCTGATACCAACTGTAGTGACCCACCCCGTCGTCGCATGCAAAAGACAAGTAGTAAATTCAACGGCGGAGCGGTGCGCTACTCAGGATGATGAGAACAAGCAAAACTCATCTTCCCGAATAGGCTAGAAGATTGAGCTACACTGAAGGCTGCTGACTCGAACCTATGAGTAGGATCGAGAGTCAATACCTAAGATAAGAGTAGAATACTTATCTTAAGTATTAGACTAGTACGTATATTGGATTTAAAGAAACAAATAAGAATCCAATATATATTATCAATATATCAATATTTCCAGTATACTGATCACATCACATAACTAAGTATAATAGTATAACAGAGTGCGGAAGCTAAAGCAAAACATCCAGAATACATTCATCATAGAGCAGTATGTAAGCATTCATCCCAGAAAAGAAAAGAAAAATACATCCAGAGTTATTACAAACTATTTTAAAATATGAAATATAAAGTCTATCTAATATACTAAAATAAAGGGTGGCAGACTGATCCTCTAAGGCTCCACATACTCCTCCTGGATTTCTTGAACGTTGTCCTGCCCTGTCTCCACAAGCTGCTCAGGATTTAGTAAATTATCAGATCCCAAAAGTACCCTGTGTTTGACAAGAAGTCTAACACATTGCAACTAGCTATGCAATACTAAAGTAAATGCAGTAGACAGTAAAGTAAGGAAACTGAAGAAAAACTAAGAAAAATGTTAAGTAACTGAAACTGTAAAGATTAAACAAAGTAAAACTGCATCAAAACTGAATACTGTAAGTGGATGAAAACATCAAATGCTCAGAAGTCTATGTGAAAGGAAAGTCATATGCCGTGCTATATGTCACTAGAATGATGCACTCAAATATGCTACATCACGGTATGCCACGAATATGTAACAGAACTAATACTGAAAGACTATGAGTAGTACAGTCCAATGTATACATACACCCAGTTGGGAAGACAGTACGGTGACACAGATGCACCCTAAAATTCCCTAGTCTGTGTATGCAACATTCTATAACCCATACTTTATCATTGATACTCATGCGTCACTGCTGAAATGATGCTTCAAGCTCATGTTCGTGCTTATGCCCATACTTCTATTCTATATGAATAAAATCCAGAAACCCATGAATACTTAGAATGCTAATAATGAATTCTTCTCCACTATGCAGATTCCTTCTAAAAGGATTCTGACTCCTAGATTCTAGAGTGATAATTGGTTAAAGTTGTAGATTTACTTAAGGATTAATAGATGGGATGATTATATACATATATTCAGCACATTTGCAAGAAAGGTGATTCTTATCACTTAGTTTGATTAAGCCATCCTAACGAAGCGATCTTTGATAGGAGGCATCACCCATTAGCAATTTTGTATATCAAGCTAAGTTATTAAGATGCCCTACTCACAATCACACTTAGTGTCTTAAAGAAGGTGAATCTCATTACTTAGTTTATTTGAGCTACACTTATTGAAACAGTCTTCGCTAGGAGGCATTGCCCGTTGGCAATTTGTATTCCAATCAAATTAAGGAATGAGTACCCGTTTAATACGCTCTTAAGTTTGAATGATTTATTCTAATGAGATTCTATTCATCTAATCCTGTGGGATACAACCTGCTCATAAGTCCCCATTAGAGTGAACCAACCAATCCCGAATACTACCGAAGAACCAGTAATATGGGTATACTATACTACACCACCCAATAATCGGAGTTCAAACAAGTCTATTTAATGAATCAAGGAATTATCAAGACTACATAAGTAAGTCCTATACAAGGCTATAAGAAATTGTGATCAAGGATCACTCAACATAGGTTCTACCACAAGAGAAGGTATCATTCTAGTGTCTTAAGTGCTTTCTACCACGAGGGGTTAAGATCAATTTCTAAGGTCAAGGGATCATCTAAGCTTCTACCTCAATGAATCATACAAAATTCTCCTACCTCAAAGTATATTTAAATTAGGTATTTTAAATATTTCAAAGACAATCTTGTGATGAGATACTTAAGATCTTTCATTCTAAATTCTGATATTAACATCTTAGGTCCTATTTCATAGTTAGATTTAAAATGATCAGATCAAATGATTAAGTCATCTGATCATAACTTAATCTAAGATTATGGGATTCAAATCAAGGATATTGTTAAAGTTTTAGATTAATTGTTCAATCAATATGATTTTATTAATCTTCTTATGCTAATGGTCTTATTTAGGAAAAAATCAAGGATCTAAAGTTTGGATTCAGATTAAGCAATCACATAGGCTTGTTATTAGCCTTAACATGTCTAATTTAATATATAAGATCAATACCAAATCAAGTGCCTTATTGAAAAATGTCAAGTTCATTATCTTATAATCAAGTCAATTAACTTGAGGTTTAAGAGTTTGGGTCTTAATTAAGTAGATTAGGGTTTGACCCCTACTCATATCTAATTAAGATTAAGTGTTTGTTTATAGATTAATGTCAAATTAGTGAGTTAAGGGTGTATTATTGGTGGCAATCTCAGACCTAGATCAAGTCTTGATAGCTTGATCCAAATCTTAAGACTTCTTAGGTTAATTAAGGAGTTTAAGATCTCAAATTTTTGGGATTATCCAAGTTATGCATTATAAACTAATATACATGGTTTCTAATACATTTAGCATATTGTTTTGAAACATAATAATAGAAAAATTCATAAAAACAAAAAGTAATTAGTGATAATCAAACCCTAAATCTATTTAATATGATTAGCACCTAATTACAAATCTAACCATCAAGATTTTATATAATTTGGCATATAAGTTCTATGTTACCATACAACCAATCAAAGACTAAGTTTGCTAAGATCCAATGATTACAAACCCTAATTTTCACTAATCATATTTTAATAAGATTGGGGTATAAATTAAAATATAGAGGTCAGAAAAATAATTGCATAACTCATTCATTCTACTCATCATAAGCAAATTAATGGCACCCTAAACATGCAATTTGGTTAAGTATAATGACTAATTCAACTTACTGAAGATCAGCAATAATTATGCAAAAATGGAAAATCTAACCATTAGATATGCAATATTATTTTATATTTAGATCCCTGATAATTTTAATCATTTTCATATATGATATCATAGGGTTTGGACCAGTGGATTAAAAGTTATTCAATTAATACATTATGTATTTTTCTAATTAAATTTTCCTATGATTGGAATAATTGGATTATTTTCCTTAAGGAAAATAAATCTAATTAATCAGATTTATATTAAAACGGGTTCGTCCCGATACCAAAAGGCTCGGGTCGGCCGGGGCCCGAAGATCCGGGACTGTCACACTGCGCTGGTCACGGGTCAGCCCGACCCGCACAGCGCTTCATCCTCAAGCCTTCATCCTGACGGAGGGGTCCGATTAGGGGAACCCTAATTTGCCAATTCCGGCACATCCTGACCACGGTACAACCAGCAATTGATCGCTACATGTATATTGGGGTCAGGCGCACCGAATGGGACCCAAAGCCCTCTATGAGATGGTCCAGATCGGTCAGACCTTACTCACTTGAGGGCTCCTTTAATGGAGCTACTATGGGGGAACAATTCTCCCCATAGAGACCATGCCAGGAGCTCGATCCCTACACCATCAGGGAGGTGAGGCAGATCGAACCCCCCTGGTCCGAGGGACTGGGATGGTCTGGAACATCAGGACCTTACTCACCCAAGGCGTTCCAGAAGGGACTTAGCTTGATTGATCGAACTGATCGATCGAGGTTAGCTTAGGTCCTAGCTACCATACCATTGAGTTTGAAATGATAATGCGCACGTTTACAATTCAAGAAGGAAGATGGTTTGGGCTTAATTGGCTCAAACCAATCAACTGGGGGCCTAGTTTGACGAGGGAGCTCGGGACGGTTGTCTGGGGCTTCGGCTGGCCTTGGCTGAGATTCCAGATAAAAATACAAAAATTATAAATTTAGCTCCGATTGAATTCAAACTTCTAGGGTTAGGATTAAATGACTCACTAAGTTTAATGAGATCAAATTTAGTACTTGGTTTAGCTTAATAAATCTAGATTTAGCTAAGGTAACAATCATTCAGCATCTTTTGACTGGAACGGAATGATCATTCAGCATCTTTTGCATGACTATCGCTTGCTGGGCTTGGTTTTCCAGCAGAGTTGCTACCATTGCCCGCAGATGAGCCACTTCATTGGTAGAACTACTGGATGCGACAGTATTTTTGATAGGAGTGATAGCAGGTGGTGATCCAGGATTCATTCTAATTAGACAATACAAACCAAATTTCAGAATTACTTAAGGGAAGACAGTCATTTAAAGTTGTGATAGATATCAAAAATTTTCATTACTTATTGAAATAAGGGATTACAAAAGATAAAAAAAATACCAAAAAGCATAACTCTACTAGAATCATGTAAATCAAAATCTGAGCTCTGGCATCCATCCCTAGTACCTCCTAGAGCCTATAAATACCATCAGGACTTCACAGTGAGCCCCTTTGCTCACTGTGAATCTCTAATTCCTGAGTTGAATGTATGCTGGTGTCCCCATATTTTCAGAGAGTTCCAGAACTCTTGGAGCTGTGAATTGCTGATAGAGGGTGCATGTCTGGTGTTCAGACCCCCTGCAAGCTCGAGACGATCCTTTGGAAGCTCCAGCTGCTCACATTTCCCTCTCGGCCAAGCCTGCAATTGACTTCAGGTACAGCCTTCCGCCATTGAATTCCGTTGATTCAATTCTCCATTCTATCTCTGAATGAGCCTCTGGATGCCGTCTAGAGTACCTTAGTCACTTAGGAAACCCATAGTAATTGTCGCCTGGGGCTAAGCTAGCTCGAATCGATCATATCGATCGATTGAGCTAGCGGCCGAGCCATGGCTGAGTCTGAGTAAGGACCCAGCGATCGGCTGCACCCCAGGTTATGAAACCTTAGGGGTTTGACTTGCCTTCCCTCCTTGAAGGTGTAGGTATCGGATCTCGGCCAATTAACGACCTCTGTGAGGTGAATTATCTCCTCACAGTGAACCTTAAGCGACCGTAAAGAAGGCGTCTTGGTCGAGTAGCATCCCACTGATCCAGAAGGACCCAGATGGGGGTTCTTGCCTTGATCGATGCGCCTGAGTCGCCTGAAGGTGTAGCCATCAAGAAATAGGTGTGTGTGGCTGGAGCACAACGAATTTGACGAAGGAAAGTCGCCTAGCGTCGGACCCGTCGAGAGGAAGAAGACGACTGATCTTGGGCCGGGCTGACCCCGACCCGCGTCTTTTGATTTTGGGCTGCGGTTAATAAGCGAATTATAGGATTTAATTTTCTATAGTTATAAATTAAATAAATAAAATCCTATAGTTTCTATTTAAATAAAAATACAGAATAAATTAACATAATAACTTTAGCTATACTGATCCAAATGGTATGATCCAATATACCATTTGAATTAGAAAAATATAAGGAATCTAAATATAAAATAAAATCACAGATCCAATAGTTGGATTTAAAATAATTCTTTAATCCTTTTCTATTTTTAATTAAATCATAGTAAATTTAATTACTAATTAAATTAATTGCTTAAGGGCCCTGATTGCTCAACTAATCATAAGGAACTTATATAGACCACTAAAGGTATCTTAGGAACCTTAATTTTGTTAATCATGCCCTAATCACCTTAATTAGGGATTAGTAAATTAAACCCTAATTAAGCCTCTAATTTTGGCAAATGTTTTTCCTAATGATATCTTAAGTATATTAGAACCTATGAGTAAGGTTGGATTGCCCTAAGAATGCCTAAATTCACTAATCACCATAATTGGCTTATATAAGTGATTAGTGCTAATTAGCTTAATTAAGTTGTCAAAACCTAAGACAAGTGTGTTTCCCACTTCATTAATCAATATGAAACACATTAAAATAAGTTAGATTTAAATTGGATGACTAAGCCCAAAAATCCCCAATTTTAGCCTTAAGAGGGGCATTTTGGTCATTTTGGCCAAAATATGTTTAAGTACCCCTTAAACCCTAGGAAATTCAGTAAATTATCCTTAGTTAGATTATTAATATTCTTTGAACTCTTAAGCTAATAATGTTAATAATATGAATATTAAATTTAAGAAATCTTCAATTAGCCATAATTAAGACAGATTTTAAGTGACCCTATAGAAGTCACTTAGCCTTAATAATTGAATCCAATAATTTCAATTATAAAATCTCACTTTAATAAGTTGAATTTAGTTAGTTTATGAACTTAAATGCCAAAAGAGATGCAATTAGTAAAGTCTAAGTTAAAAGCCTAGCTTAAGTCTAAAGGGATCAAACAATTAGATCTTAGACTTTAGATCTTTTACTTGAATTGAACTACCTCCAATTAAATTTCTTTAAATGATTCATTATTTAATCCTTTGAAACCTTCCATGTGGGTATAGGATGATTCAATCTATAAGATAATGAAATTATCTTAAAGGTTGAATATTGATCTTAGATTTTCAAGTTCTTAATTGATTATTTTATCTTATGATAAGTAGAATAACCTTTCACTAAGTTCTTAGTTCCTAAATCTTTTCAGCCTATAGGATTCTTTATCCTTAACTTAAGGATAAAGTGTGAACCCTAGATCCTAGTCAGGACACCACCTTGGATTTAGGATTTGAATACCAAAGTGGGGTTTAAGTCCAAAATCCTTAAATCTTGATTTACTTAATCAAGATTTGGGTAAGAGAGTAAAATATTAACAATTTAGGTTGTTGATTTATTTACTTAAACCTTATAGTCATCACTTGATTTTGGATTAGAACTTGTTAGGTTCTAATATTAACTTTTAGGATGCAAATCTGAGATTCTACTCGATAGTTGGATATTGGAGATCATAAACTTGTTCCTTCTCAGAGTAGTTAGATTGGGTAAATAGACAACAACATATATCACACAAGTCTAGATTGAGTCTCTTGCTTACTTTGACTAGATTTTCTTGGCATACCTTAGATATTGAGCCTTATCCCTTGAGCATAATAGGAGAACTTAGGATATGGATGATACATCCTAAGTTAGTGTTTGTAAAGCATATCATTCATCTGGTTCTTACAGTGCTTTCACTCAGTAGAACATTTCCTAGCTTAGTTTGCCTCCTCACTATTAGTATTATATAGGATAGACCCATGCTTAGCAAATTTGGATGTCTAGACTGGGGATTGACTGATCTCGGAGGCCCTGTATGACCAATTATCTGGTGTGGCAGTACTATATCTTAGGCTTATTGCTACTATAGTTTGATTTTTCAGTCTTATTTTCTTTTTGCCTTGCCACATGCTTTAGTGGCCTTACTTACATTATTTTCTTACTTTGCCACGTGTCTCAGTGGCTCTACGTTACATAGATTGCTCTGCTTTTGCCACATATCTCAGTGGCCTTTCTTTTCTTTATATTAATTAGCATGTTGTATGTATACTCTTATGGCTTACTTATGTATATTGACATGTTTAGGATATTAGAACTTCTTGTTATATTCAGCATTTGTATTCTTTTATAATTAGCATATTTCAGTGAGATTATAAGCATGTTGGGTTCAGAATTGTATTATAGTTGCTGTTACTTTTAGCTTTTAGCCTCACCTTATTTATTTTGTGTTGTATGCTATTTTACATACTAGTTGCTTTCTATAAGTGGATAGTTTATAGTTACCCCATTTCTTCATAGCTTGTCGTACCCATAATTAGCTTGTATGCTTTGTAAATTTAAATGTGATATCTCTTTAAATACTCAGTTCATTAAAATAACCTAAAATGTACTTAGACAATTGTATAACTGTAACTTTTTATTTTATTGGCTGGGGCCCTAGCATTTGTGATACCGATAAATGTCAGATTCAGACTTATTCGTGAGCAGCGTTGCAGGAGAGGAGCCCGTTCAGGAGGAGGATCGTGCTGTTGCTGCTTAGATAGACTTTGCATTTTCTATTTTTTAGTGAGATTGAGAGATGTTTGCATTTCCATTTAAATTCAGTTTCTAATAATTATTTCTGGATGTATTTCATTTCTGCATTGTGATGAATTACTATATTATTTTTCTTTTTCTCTACTATGTGGTGCTTATGGATGTTACTACACACCTATTGCTTCTGTCACTTTGATATTTGTATGTATATTGATGAATGTTTATAGTATTCTGGTGACAAGTACTTGGGTTAAGGCAAGTTGGGTTTTCACCTGATTTTACTTATGCTGGGGATTTGCCATAGTTGGAGCACCGTACTGTGAAGACTCACTTAAGTAGTAATAAGTGAAACTCTTAAACATCGAGGCACCTTTTCAGATAACGGTGGAGTTCCTAATAAGAAATCCAAAGTTAAGCGTGCTGATGTAGGAGCACTCCCAGGATGGGTGACCTGTTGGAAAGTTATCTTCTGAGGGCAAAACCGTGAGATATTTCAGGCCAAAGCGGATAATACCTTGGTGCTTAAGAGTTTGGGCTGTTACAAATGGTATCAGAGCAAACCATAGGGTGTCAGATAGGAGCTAAGTACCATACAGAGCAAAGTACCACTTCATGTGAGCAGCCTATTGAACCCATGATGGTTAAAGTACTACATGGTTGTGGTTACCTCTTGTGTCTGTAGGGGTCACCTCTAGTCCTATCTACCCAATGGATGGTTCTTGGATCTGTGTGTGGATACTGACGAGGACGTCAGTTACTTAAGTTGGGGAGATTGTGAAGACCCACTTAAGTAGTAATAAGTAAAACTCTTAAACATCGAGGCGCCTTTTCAGATAACAGTGGAGTTCCTAATAAGAACTCCAAAGTTAAGCGTGCTCATGTAAGAGCACTCCCAGGATGAGTGACCTGCTGGGAAGTTATCTTCTAAGGGCAAAACCGTGTGATATTTCAGGTCAAAGCGGACAATACCTTGGTGCTTAAGAGTTTGGGTTATTACAAATGGTATCAGAGCAAACCATAGGGTGTCAGATAGGAGCTAAGTGCCATACAGAGCAAAGTACCACTTCATGTGAGTAGCCTCTTGAACCCATGATAGTTAAGCTGCTACATAGTTGTGGTTACCTCTTGTGCTTATAGGGGTCACCTCTAGTTCTATCTACCCAATGGATGATTCTTGGATCTGTGTGTGGATACTGACGAGGACGTCAGTTACTTAAGTTGGGGAGATTGTGAAGACCCACTTAAGTAGTAATAAGTGAAACTTTTAAACATTGAGGCCCCTTTTCAGATAACGGTGGAGATCCTAATAAGAACTCCAAAGTTAAGCGTGCTCATGTAAGAGCACTCCCATGATGGGGGTGACCTGCTGGGAAGTTATCTTCTGAGGGCAAAACCATGTGATATTTCAGGCCAAAGTGGACAATACCTTGGTGTTTAAGAGTTTGTGCTGTTACAAGTACTTCCTATTGTCAGTACAGGGGTCCCACAAAAATTTATTAATTTTTGTTAAACTAGAGATAACTAGATTTTTTTTTAGGATATGAGTATTTTCATTCTACCTTTTTCTTCCAGAGAGTTACTGATAGCACTATGTTGTGGATGTTATGTCTTGATATTTGCGCCTTAGAAGAACGTCAATTAGGTAGAAAGGAATCATGGATCCCATTCTAACACCTTATGGTGTTCTCTGATACTAACTATGGGACCCTGTACTTTCCCACAGCTACGCTAGTACTAATATTTGCATAATCGTGGGGAGTGCGGTGCTCCACTCTGTGGAAAATCCCCAACCCAAGTAGAGTCAGGTAGGACCCAACTCGCCTTAAGCCAAGGACTTGTCACATAGATGAACTATAAACATACATCAATACATATCAAAATAGCGGTAGCAGAAAATAGAATGTAACATCCATAGGCATAACATAGTATAAAGAAGAAAAGAAAGCAGTAACTCAGCTCAAGTATAGAAAGTAAATAAATCTTGAGTTTAACTATTACAACTGAATTAAATGAAAATAAAGATCTCTTAATCTCACTGCAAAAAGAGAAATTCTTTCTAAGCAGCAGTAGGAAGATCCTCCTCCTGCACCGGCTCCTCTCCTGCAGCACTGACAACGAACAACTCTGAATCTAATATTTATCGGTATCACAAATGTCAGGGCCCCAGCCAATAAAGGAAAATATTATAGTTAGATAATTGTCTAAGTACATTTTAGGCTATTTAAGTGAATTAAATATTTAAGATCTCACATTTAAAGGTTTCAAATATGCAAGCATTATAAGAAGCAATAAGCTACAAAGAACAAGATAGCTATAAACTAATCATCTATAGCTAATCAATAAGTATATAAAAGTAACATAGAAAAATAGTAACTAAACATGGTGAGGCTAAAAGCAAAAGTAACTGTAACTATTGAAATAAATCGAATCCTAACATGCTTATGATCACATGGAGACATGCTGAATATATAAAGAACATAAGTGCTGAAATAGACATACAATTCTAGCATCCTAAATATGCCAATGTTTTAATACTAATGAATAAGAGCGTATATACAGGCATGCAGATTGATATGTAAAAGGCCACTGAGACATGTGGAAAAAGTAAGATAAGTACATGAATGAGCAAAAAGTAAAGCCACTGAGATATGTGATAAAGCAAGTTGAGCACTAAAAGAAAGGCCACTGAAGCATGTGGGAAAGCAAAATAAAAATTGAACTAAAGTAGAAGTAAGCCTAAGACATAGTACTGCCATAATAGAAATAGGCCATACAGGACCTCTGAACTGAAAGTTTAACATGTATCTATCCTAGGCATCCGTCTATAACAACCCTAGTTATTACCCTAGCTAAATCCAGATTTATTAAGCTAAACCAAGTGCTAAATTTGATCCCATTAGACTTGGTGAGTCATTTAAATCTAACCCTAAAAGTTTGAATTCAATCAGAGCTAAATTTAGAATTTTGGTATTTTTGTCTATTTTAGAACCCTAAAAATTTCCTAAAATTAAATTGATCTCCAAATTAAAATTCTAATTTTATTTTTGAATTCCTCATACCCAAATTAGCTAAAGGTGAATTTTTGGGAATTTTTGGAGCTCATTTGATCCTAAATTGGATTATTGAAATTTTTAGAATTTAATTTAATTATTAAATAGGTAAATATATAATTAATTTTTAATTCCGGGATTTGCTGTCGGGACCATGACAGATCCGCTGCGGGGTCCCAACAGCGGCGCATAGGTTTGAGCCACCCGATGCGATAGCATGAATCGTAATGTATCTAATCCTACGGCGCGATCTACCCTGCACTGGGATCTAATCTCAGGCATCAAATTCATCGCACGCATCTAACAGCTATTATCTAACCCATGTAAGTAATCCATCGGGATCGTCCAGAGCCAACGGTCAATCCATCCAATGGCTTAGAAATCCCAAAATACTGTGGATCTTCATCCGGTTCCCGATCTTCCCATGAGCACTAGTCCCCTGACAGCCAGATCCTCCCCGCCCCGTGGCAGTGCGGGAAATCACACCGTTATTCCTCCTTTGCCCTCTGGTGCAATGGTTGGTCGGCAATGCTCTCCCCATTCTGCCCTCAGACGGTTAGACCCATCCTGTCCCTCGAGCAGAACCTCACGTTGGCGCCCGAGCCTCAGCTTCCACTCCTATGCCTCCCTCGACCTATAAGTACCTCCCAAAAATCACAGTGAGTCCCTTTGCTCATTGTGATCCCCTCATTCTCCCTGCTGCTTACCCTGAAGCTCTCAGCGACCCCCAGCAACTGGACCTGCTGCATACAACTGATAGAGAGAGAAAGCGGTCTGGAGTTCAGACCCCCTTGCTGAGCTCCTGCAACCATCTAGAGTGTTTTGAGCTGCCAGCATTGCCTCTATCTTCTCTGCCATCCTCAAGTTTAACCTTCGATCCCAATTCCTCTACTGAGCTGGTTTCAGCTTGGCTCGCTTCCAGTCTAGCCCTAGATCCTGCATTAGGACCTCTCCTTGACTCCCTAGCAGATGCCTAGCCCTCTGGCAAGGCCTGACAGTGGACCAGACAACGAATTCACCTTCTGAGTGTACACTACCAGCCAGCCTCTGGCTTGCCAAATCCTATATTTCCCTCAGGAGTTTAGCTAGCCAATTGATGATAGGAGCTTTCGTTAATAATTGTAAATCCATATCGAAGGTCGGGCTTAACCAGATCGATCATCTCGACTAAAATCGATCGACTCGATCATAATTCCCATATGCGTTCCACCATGAGTAACCACCAGTGACCTAGACCTCCCAAGGATCTCGTGTCTCATGCAATCGATTCCCCTCAGCCTTTGATCGTGTAGGTATAGAGCTCAGCTTTTATAGTCAGCTCTGTGAGGAGAATTCGATCCTCACATACGTGTTATAAGTGACGCCTAGGTCGAGTAGCACCCTGGCAATTCTGTGCATCCCAAATGGGGGTTCATAGTCCATTCGTTGCGTATCGACTCCAGGAATGTGTAGGGATTTAGTTGAGCCACCGCCATAGCCTAGGTCTCAAGCATTTTGGCGCAGGAGTTTCATTAGGGAAGAGCCCGTTGCGAGGTAGACGACGAAGTAACGGGTCGGGTCGAGCAGTGACCCGTGCCTTTCTGCAATTGGGCCGACTATTAATAAAACAAATTTCTGAATTAATTTTCCTTAAGGAAATTAATTCAGAAAATCAAACCTATGGTTTTTATTTAAATACAAATGCAGATTAAATTATTCAAATAACTTTGGTTGTACTTATCCAAATGGTGTGATCAAATATACCATTTTAATCAGAAAAAATGCAAGGAACCTTAACATAAAATAAAATCAAAGATTCAACGGTTAGATTTTTCAATAATTGCCTAATCCTTTTCTATTTTTATTTAAATCATATTAAATTCATTAATTACCCAAAAGGTTGATTAAGGTCTCTGATTGCTCATTAGACCATAGAGAACCTATGTAGACTACTAAGAGTAAATTAAGATCTTTTACTTTACTAATAACTTCTTAATTGCCTTATTTTAGGATTAGTGAATTAAACTATGATTAATCCTTTGATTTTGGTGAACTAAGTTTCTAATGCATTCTTAAGTGTGTTAGAGTCTATGAATGTAAATGGATCACTCTAGAATGCCCTAACTTCCTTAATCATCTGAATTGGCCTTAAATTGTGATTAGAGCTAATTAGACAAATTAGGTTACCAAAACCTAAGATAAGTATGTATTCTACTTTATTAACCAATATGGAACTCACTATAATAGATTTAAATTAATTTAGATGATTAAATCCTAAAATCCCATTTTTAGCCTTAAGAGTGGTATTTTGGTCATTTTGATCAAAATAAGTTTAAGTACCCCTTAAGCCTTGAAAATTTTGTAAAATATCCCTAGTTAATATGTTTAGTACCTTTCTGAAACCTTATGTTAACAATATTGAAGTTATTTAAGGAATATTAAATTAACTCTTAGTAAGATGTTAAGACCTTAAGTGTTCCTAAAAGAATCACCTCGTCTTAAGAGTCAAGTCTAACTATCTCAAATTGCTAGATCTTTAGTTACTAGCTTCATTAAAATTGATCCTTGAGCTTAAATCCTAAAATAAATACTCTTGTAAAATCCTATGTTTAATCTTAGCTTAAGTATAAAGTGATCAAATCTTAGACCTTAGATCTTAGACTTTAGATCTTTAACTTGGATTGAATTACCTTTAATTGGAATTCTTTACTTGATTAACTGTTTAATCCTTTTGAAACCTTCCTTATGGGTGTAGGATTAATTCAATCTATAGAATAATGTAATTATTCTAAAGATTGAATATAGATCTTAGATTCTTGGTTCTTAATTGATTATTTTATCTTGTAATCAGTAGCGTGACCTTTCAATCAAGATCTTAGTTTCTGAATCATTCAGCTTATAAGGTTCCTTATCCTTAATTTGGGTTTTAAGTGTGAACCCTAGTTCCTTATTAGGATACTACCTTAGATTCAGGATTTGAACACCAAGATAGAGTTTAAGTCGAGAATCCTTAATCTTGATTTACTTAAATCAAGATTTGGGTTAAGAGAGGAAAATAATAATAATTAAGTCGTTGATTTATTTACTTTAACTTCTTATAGTTGTCATATGATTATGAATTAGAACTTGTTAAGTTCTAATGTTAACATTAAGGTCGTAAATCTGAGATCTTACTCGATAGCTGGATATTGGAGATCCTAAACTTGTATCTTCTCAGAATAGTTAGATTTGAGAAATTAGACAACAACGGATATCACATGAGTCTAGATTGAGTCTCTTGCTTACTTTAACTTTGATTGCTTCACACACCTTGAATATTGAGCCTTGTTCCTTGAGCATAATAGGTAAACTTAGGATATGGAAGATACATCCTAAGTTAGTATTTGAAAAGCATAACATTCATTCAGTTCCTTCAGTGCTTTCAGTTAGTAGAGTATGTCCTAGCGTAGTCTACCTTTTCAGTTCTAGTTTTATTATAGAATAGACTCGAACCTAGCTCTGCAGATGTTTAGGATGGATACATGTCTTATTCTATAAGTTTAACTCGGAACTAGCTCTACGAATGCCTAGGATGGATACATATTGAACTTTTAGTTTAGAGGTTCTGTATGGCCTATTTCTATTATGGCAGTTCTATGTCTTAGGCTTACTTCTACTTCAGTTCAGTTTTTGTTTTGCTTTGCCACATGCTTCAGTGGCCTTTCTTTTAGTGCTCGACTTGCTTTGCCACATATCTCAGTGGCTTTACTTTTTGCTCATTCATATACTTATCTTACTTTTGCCACATGTCTCAGTGGCTTTTTATATATCAATATGCATGCTTGTATATACGCTCTTATTGATTAGTATTAAAATATTGGCATGTTTAGGTTGTTAGAATTGTATGTCTATTTCAACACTTGTGTTCTGTATATACTCAGCAAGTTTTCATGTGATTATAAGCATGTTAGGATCCAATTTATTTCAGTAGTTACAGTTACTTTTGCTTTTACCCTCACCATGTTTAGTTGTTATTTTTGTATATTATTTTTACATACTTGTTGATTAGCTATAGATGATTAGTTTATAGCTACCCCGTTCTTTATAGCTTGTTGCACCTTATATTGCTTATATGTTTAAAACATTTAAACATGAGATCTTAAATATTCAGTTCACTTAAATAGCTTAAAAATATACTTAGAAAATTATCTAATTGTAACCTTTTTCTTTGTTGGCTGGGGCCCTGACATTTGTGATACTGACAAATGTCAGATTCAGAATTGTTCGTTGGCAGTGCTGTAGGAGAGTAGCCGGTGCAGAAGGAGGATCTTCCTATTGCTGCTTAGATAGAATTTCTCTTTTTGCAGTGAGATTGAGATATCTTTATTTTCATTTAATTTAGTTGTAATAGTTAAACTCTGTATGTATTTACTTTCTACACTTGAGCTGAGTTACTACTTTCTTTTCTTCTTTTATACTATGTTATGCCTGTAGATGTTACATTCTACTTTTCGCTTTAGCTACTTTGATATGTATTGATGTATGTTTATAGTTCATCTAGGTGAAGAGTCCTTGACTTAAGGCGAGTTGGGTCCTACCTTACTCTACTTGAGTTGGGGATTTTCCATGGAGTGGAGCACCGCACTCCCTACGATTATGCTAATATTATTACTAGCATGGCTGTGGGAAAGTACGGGGTCCCATAGTTGGTATCAGAGAACACCCTAAGGTGTCAAAATGGGAATGGGATCCATGATTCCTTTCTACCTAATGGACCATTCTTCTGAGGTGCAAATATCAAGACATAACATCCACAGCATAGTGCTATCAGTAACTCTCTAAAAAAAAATGTAGAATGAAAATACTATGGCGCCCCACTCCCTAAGCCCACAATCATTAAGCTAAGGAGCGGAGGGTCACTTGTGCAAATCCTTCTCTTATTATTGGATTTGGTAAGATCCACAATCCACTAATAAGGGGAGGACGTGCACAGAACATATGAGGGTATCAGTCACTAAATCTGACATACAGGCAGA
This sequence comes from Gastrodia elata, assembly GCA_016760335.1. Lineage (NCBI taxonomy): Eukaryota > Viridiplantae > Streptophyta > Magnoliopsida > Asparagales > Orchidaceae > Gastrodia > Gastrodia elata. The sequence goes on along the minus strand of CM028670.1, from coordinate 9,636,131 downwards.
GTGCGGAAGCTAAATGAAGTAAATAGTACATCCATTCACCATGCATCACATAAGAAACAGTAATAAGGTAGCTCAGAAAATAATAAAGTGCATAAAGTAAATCACAGTCACAGTATCTGACATTATCGGTTTCATAATGACAGGGCACCAGCCAATAAAAGAAAAATCTTATTAGACAATTGTCTAAGTACATTTTAGGCCGAATATTTTACATGTATTATTAATGTCACCTTTTTTATACTTAAACATAACAAAAAGTATCTAAGCAGTAGGAGAAGTAAGCGTAATAAGGAATATGGACAACAAATGAGGCAAAAGCACACCTCAATAACTAAGCAAGGAATGAGCATATCCATGTATAGTACAGTAAGTAAAAGTATTGAAAGTAAAGTCTAATCCTAAACATGTTGATGATCATATGACATATGCAAATTAAATGATAAAAACCTAAATATGGTACATATAGTAAGCAACAAGGTCTAGCATCCTATAAATATGTACAAGTGAGCAAAAAAGTAAAGAAATATAGCTGACAGAAATATGCATCAAAATACAATACACAGTAAGCTAAAACTGAGAGAGGTATGTAAAGACTGCCATATCAGAAAGTTGGCTATCGGGCCGGTGAAATCCCCAAAGCCTTTCCGGGCTTGGGCATACAGAAATCCCCATAGCTATTCTGGGCTAGGGCAGACAAAATTCAGCAGCAGCACTGAGGAGGCAGTAAATACAAATGCAGAATCTTTTAGTTATTTTACTTTGTTTCCGTGGACACGTCCAGAAATAGCTGAGGAGTCAAGCACATCTGCAAAACTATATGGGTTCCAAGTTAAACACACACTCCTCAATGAGTAATATTAAGCATTAATGAATTCATAAATTATATCTAAATAAAAGGGAAAATTTATCTATTTAAGATCTTTATGTTGTTCATAAAATCAATTTTTTCTTTCTTTTTCAGAGAAATGGAATCCAAAGGTGATCTAAGGCATTTCTACAAGTTTTTAAAATTTACTAAAGGAAAATCGCTGCAGCGTGCCGCAGCGGGCTGCCACGGAAATATCTAAACCTTGTGAAAACTAATTGAATAGTGTTTTTCGTGGAATTCACCGCTACAGCGCGCGGTCGCGCGCTGCAGCGGTTTACCGCGGAAATGCTTGACTTTATAAATCGGGCCGCCCAACTAATTGAACAGTATTTTTTGCGGAATTCACCGCTACAGCGCGTGATCGCGCGCTGCAGTGGGTTATAGCTGAAATACTTGACTATATAAATTGGGCAGCCAAATTAATTGAACAGTGTTTTTTGCGGAATTCACCGCTACAGCGCACGGTCGCGCGCTTGTAGTGGTTTGCCGCGAAAATGCTTGACTATATAAAATGGGCAGCTCAATTAATTGAACAGTATTTTTCACAGAAATCACCGTTACAGCGCGTGGTCGTGCGCTTGCAGCGGTCTGCCGCAGAAATATTTTTAAACTCTATAAAAGCAGGAAAAATAACTAATTGAATAGTGTTTGCGGAATCGACCGCTACAGCGCGCGGTCGCGCGCTGCAGCGGTCTACAGCGCGCGGTCGCGCGTGGCAGCGTTCTACAGCAGGGGACTTAGCTAATATGTTAGGGACCAGGGGGTGCTAAAGCACGCCGCAGCGTGCTGCAGTGGCCCGCCGAATTTTTTCTTAGACACTGCATTTAATGCGGCTGGAGACATGACCTCTATCTTGAATTTTGTTTCTAGCCACCATTTCCTGCACCAGCCATTTTTTATTAAAAAGGGAAGCTTTGAGGTGATATTTTGGGTAAAGAAATGAGATTTTTATCACCTCACCATTAATGGAAAAATTTTGCAATGATGAAATCAGAATTATTTATGGAAAATCTGGTTGCAAATAAAAAAAAGAATTATGTCAATTAAGAATAACTCATAAATGTAGGAATATGAAAATTCATAAATTGAAATCTTAAAATGAAAATAAATAACATAAGGATAAAAAAAAATTAAAAAAAAAAAGAACAAATACAACCTTATTAATTATCCTCGTCCCCATCATCGTCTTCCTCCGACACATACGCCGGGCAGCGGATCTTCTGTCGGCGAAATGGTGTCACCCTAGGAATTACTCAAATAGAGCAGTTCTATGGGTTGGAGGAGGTAAGCTCTTGTTCGTACTCTGATCTATTGGACTCTCATTTTGACCCCCGCGCTCTTGTTGCGGAAATCATCAATGATGACACCGAGTGGGAAGGGGGACTCGCCAACATTCCTCGCTCAGAATTAACGGAGACGAGTAGTGCATGGCTAGTCTTCATTTCTAGCTATGTCATGCCCACGAGTAACTTAACTGAAATGACCCGTGCCCGAGCACTCCTTTTGTACTCATTGGTTAGGGCGGGTGAAATCCGCATTTCAAGCATAATCTTTGAGCAGCTTTGGAAAGCTCTCAAAGGTTCATGCGCGACATTGGCCTTCGGGTCTTTGATTTCTTGGTTATGCGAAGCCCAAGCGGTAAAAATCCTCTCCTCTGACGCCATTATTCCCCCCAGCATCGCCCTGCACCCCTCGAACCTCAATGTCCGAGCAAGTGAACGTAAAATGCCCAAGAAAAGAAGGGGCCCAAAGGCGAAAGCGTTTGCACCTTCTGACTCACGTCTTACAAACCAACTCATAATGCGCCTCCACAATCAAAACGTGGAGCTTAGTAAGGCTCTAGCTACCGATATGGGGTTTTTCAAACAGGAATACGTCCAACAGCGCAATTTCAATCTGAATTTCATGAAGCCCTCGGGATATTGTTTGATGATTGGAATTTGCACGGCAGATCGGACGCCTCAATGTTTCCAAGGCCTCCCATCGGTGCACCCATACTGGTGACGTGCTACCCTACTGAGACGGCGTATGTGTCGGAGGAAGATGATGATGGGGACGAGGATAATTAATTTGGTTGTATTTGTTCTTTTTTTTTAAAAAATATTTTTCTTTTTATCCTTATATTATTTATTTTCATTTTGCAATTTCAATTTATGAATTTTCATATTCTCACATTTATGAGTTGTTCTTGATTGACATAATTTTTCTCTTCATTTGCAACAAGATTTTCCAAAAATAATTCTGATTTCATCATTGCAAATTTTTTCCATTAATAGTGAGGTTACAAAAATCTCATTTCTTTACCCAAAATATCACCTCAAAGCTTCATTTTTTAACAAAAAATGGCTAGTGCAGGAAATGGTGGCTGGAGACAAAATTCAGGATGGAGGTCATGTCTCCAGCCGCATTAAATGCAGTGTCTGGGAAAAAATTCGACGGGCCGCTGCAGCGCGCTGCGGTGTGCCTTAGCACACCCTGGTCCCTAGCATATTAGCTAAGCCCCCCGCTGTAGACCGCTGCAGCACGCGACCATGTGCTGTAGCGGTCGATTCCGCAAACACTATTCAATTAGTTATGTTTTCTGCTTTTATAGAGTTTAGAAATATTTTCGCGGCAGACCGCTGCAGCGCGCGACCATGCGCTGTAGCGGTGAATTCTGTGAAAAACACTGTTCAATTAAATTGGCTACCCATTTTATAAAGTCAAGCATTTCCGCGGCAAACCGCTACAGTGCGCGACCGCACGCTGTAGCGGTGAATTTCGCAAAAAACACAGTTCAATTAATTTGGCTACCCAATTTATATAGTCAAGTATTTCCGCTATAACCCGCTGCAGCGCGCGACCGCGCGCTGTAGCGGTGAATTCCGCAAAAAACATTGTTCATTTAGTTGGCGACCCGATTTATAAAGTCAAGCATTTCCGCGGCAAACCGCTGCAAGCGCGCGACCGCGCGCTGTAGCGATGAATTCCGCGAAAAACACTGTTTAATTAGTTTTCATAAGGTTTAGATATTTTCGCCGCAGCCCGCTGCGGCGCGCGCGACCGTTGCAGCGGTTTTCCTTTAGTAAATTTTAAAAACCTGCAGAATTGCCTTATATCACCTTTGGATTCCATTTCTCTAAAAAAGATAGAAAAAATTGATTTTAGGAACATCATAAAGATCTTAAATAGATGAATTTTCCCCTTTATTTAGATATAATTTATGGATTCATCAAGCATCCATATTACTTCTTACCCTTGTCCATTAAGGGTAAATGTACACACGAATCTACTAAGTATACTAAACCCAAAGGCAACTGTTATCCTAATTATTCTAAATTTTCATTTCATGCAGTTCTCTTATATGATATGAACAAGGAATTTAAGCACAAAATATAAGGAATGCGTAGCAACAAAAATTAATCAAGTAAGCAAGGGACTCTTCTTTATATGGTGATACTATTGTTATCTAATTTAACCATTCCAACTATTCTAAGTTATACAAGTTCAGGATCTCCAATTCCTACTATCGAGTGTAACTTAGAAGCACGACCTTATATGCTTAAAGGATTAGAACTGATCAGGTTCTAATCTAATTCAATTAAGTACGTCTATAAGTTTAATTAATAAATCACAATGTCCTAATTTGATGAATTCAGACGTTCTATCTAAGATCTTATCAACATCTACCAAACTATATATTATGGATTAAATACCATGAGATTGGGCTTAATCACATAATTTAAAAAGGTTAAGACATAAGATCTAGGTTTCAGTCTAAAAGTGATCTATTGATTAAGGTAGACCATATTAAGCAAATTAAACATAATAGGATGAATCTCCTTATCCTAAATCTAGGGTTAAAAGACAAAGTAATCAAAATAAGTTATAAAATTTCTAAAAACTAATAAAACCAAGTATTCATTCATTGAATAACCAACTTATCTAATAAATAAAATCTAACATATGAGCTAGTCTTAGTCATAGGTGTAGTCCTAATGTGAGGTGAAAGATCCTAAGGAAAAGATTTAGAGAATTTTGAGAAATTTTACTAAGTTGACCTAATGGCTGATTTTTTTCTTACTTAAATGATTCTAATACAATTTTAATATTAGTTTGAGTGATTTAAAACACAGATTAGAGGTTAAGGGCACTTAACCTAAATTTTGAGCAAAATAACTATTTTGCCCCTACTTAAGAGCCCAAAAAGTCAACTTTTAAATTAAGGGGTCAAAATAAAGTTTCTTAGTACCAAATGGTTCCTTACTTTCTAATTTAAAGATAGACAGTAAGTATGCTTAATTTGGATGAGAAACAGGTCCTATAGGTCCAAAATAAGGTTTTTGACCTAATGGGCATTTTAGTAAATTGCACTTAATGAAATCTAAATTTTTTATGCAGTTTACTATTGGTTGCTGTTCAAGGATTCTATAGAGTCTAAGAACACTAAATTCTGAGGTCTAATGAGTTAGTTATAGTCATTTGAATTTTTAAGGGTAAATAGGTAATTTTTCTAAATTAAGAGGGGCCAAAAACTTAACTCTTCCATTTAGTGCCCAAATTCAGCAAATTTAGTGGCTATAGTGGTATTTTGGTCGTTTTTCTAATTTTATAGGGTTCAAAACCTAAATATTATTTTAGTTATTGTTGGCACTGAAATTCTAAGTTATCTAGCAATTTGCACAATACATTTAAGATACAAGGTAGGTTGTGAGCACTTATTAAAAATGATAAGATTTTCAAACTTAATTTTCATATAGAATTTTATGCAATGTTCAATTTTAGCTAAAATATTTCATATTTGATATAATTCAGTCCGACTAGGGTCCTAGGGACCTTAAAATATCAAAACAGTGAAGTTTTGGCCATTTCAGCAAAAACTGGGTAATTTTTCAAGAAATTCTGGGAATTTTACAAGTTTAGACGCTGCAGCGCGCTGGAGCGCGCTGTAGCGCTTTTCGTGCGGCAGTGAGCAGTAGCGCTTTTCGCGCGACAGTGTTTTCGTGCGGCAGCGCGCTGTAGCGATTTTCACGCTGGGGTGCGCTGCGACCCGCTGCGGCCCGCTATGGCGCGCCGCAACGGTTCAATTTGCAAAATTACTGTTCAATTAATTCATTTTGATATTTCCTAAAGTTTTCAAAAAAAATAATTTCGTTGTAGCGGTCCATTTTGTGAATTTTACTGTTTAATTAATCAATTAACAGATTTATTTAATTTTTTTCCGAAATGCCGCTGCAGCGGCCTATTTTGTAAAATCGGGGGCTGCAGCGCCAGACGACAATTTCGCTAGGACGAAACTTGGAAGGCCTACTTTCGAGCTTAGTTACTCTCAATCCAGAGCATTCCATGAGCGGTGGCATATATCAATAGAAAGATCTTTCCGATACCTTTCCATCGATATTAACATCGGCACAAACGAAACATTTTAGCTATATGAAATATGTGGATAAATGACAGGGTATGCAGAATAAATAAAAACAGAGCAACGTCCTTTCCATAAATGTGATACTTTTAAGAGCATTAATGGTTCCAAACATGCTTATAGACTTCTAGAGATACACTCAAGCATTGTAGCTATATAAAGAAGACAAAAGAGAGGGGTAAAGGGGTACCTTAGTCTTTAGGAGAGGAAGAAGAGGAAGTGAACTTTATTTTCTTCAAGACTAAGAGAGGAGCTGGACTTCTTCTTTCTCAGCACAACTCAGCAATGGAGGGGAAGGTGGGGAGCTCTAGATGGATAGCAAGGGTGGAGGAGAGGAAAGCTCCATTTATGGGGGAAAAGAGGATGGGATGGAGGCATGGCCAAGAGGAGATGGGAAGGATGGTCTCAACCATCCTTGCGTGCAAATATGGGAGAGGCGCCGAATGGAGGGGTTGTTGTCAGGAGAATTAAGTAAAATAGGGGAAATTGCAAATTTAGGACTAGATATTCCCTTATTTATTTTTCTTTGATTATTTAAAAATTTTGATTTTTAAAATGCACTCCAAAAATTCCCAAAAATTCACCCCTAGCTAATTTGGGGGTAAGGAATCCAACGGCGAAGTCAGATTTTGATTCCAACGACTATTGAATTATCCTATTTTTCGGCGCACTTAATTATATTAAAATATTCACGAAAATTTGACGACTTCCAAACTCGTCCAAAACATCACCCCTAGCTAATTTGGGGGTGATGATCGCAACGGTGGAGTCAGATTTTGATTTCGAGGTCAAAATAAATACCTCAATTTTTTAATTAATTAAATATTAAAATATTTCAAAATATTATATTTAGCTTTGGATTGCTCCAAACCTTCAAGGTTTAGTTCTAATGACTAGATGAATTTAGTGGAATGATAATTAAGATATGATTAGGCTTAAATTAAGCTGGGTAATAACCTAAATTTAATGTTGAAATACAAAATAATCCAAATAAGTTGTAAAAGTTTAGAAACTAATAAATACAAGGATTCATTCATTGGATAATCCATTTATCTCATAAATGAAATCTAACCTATGAGCTAGTCCTAATCTCAAGAATAGTCTTAATGTGAGGTGAAAAGATCAAAAGAAAAGACTTAGAATTTTTTTTGGAAATTTTGATGATTTCACCTAATAGTTGATTTTTCTTACTTAGACAACTCTAATATAGTTATAATACTGATCTTAGTAATTTAGAACATAATTCAGAGGTTAATGACGCTTAACCTAAATTTTGAGCAAAATGACTATTTTGCCCCTAACTAAGGGTCCAAAAAGCTACTTTTTAGTTAAGAGCTCTAAATAGGAAATTTCTTATTGCCAAATGATTTCTTACTATCTAACTTGAAGATAGACAGCAAGTTCTCTCAATTTAGACAAGAAACGGGTCCTATAGGTCCCAACTAAGATTTTTGACCTAAGGGGCAATTTTGTAATTTACACTTAATAAAACCTAAATTTTCATGCAGTTTACTGTTGGTTATTGTTCAAGGATTCTATAGATTCCAAGAACAATAAATTCTGAAGTCTAATGAATTAATTATAGCCATTTGAATTTCTAAGGTAAATTAGTAATTTTCTAAGTTAAGAGGGGTCAAAAAGCTAACCATTTATTGGATTTTTGGGAATTTCTGGAGAGCCATGGCGCACTGCAGCGGTTCATTTTACAAAATTAATGCTCCATTAATTTATTTTGACATTTCCTAAAGTTTTTCATGAAAATGTTTGCTGCAGCGGCTCGTTTTGCTAGTTTGGGCGCTGTCGCATCAGACGACATTTTTTGCCTGGATGAAACCTGGAATGCCCATTTTCGAGCTTAAATACTCCCAATCTAGAGCATTCCATGAGTGGTGCCATATATCGATGGAAAGGTCTTTCCAATACCTTTCCATCGACACCAAAATTACAAACGGAGCATCTTGGCTATACAAAATATGCTGACGAATACAAGAGTATGTTGAATACAAGAAAGACAGAGCAGTTTTCTATGATATTTTTAAGAGCCTTAATGGCTTCCATACATGCTTATGGGCTTCTAAGGATACATTCAAGCATTGCAACAACATGAGGAAGATAAAGAGGGGAGTAAGGGGGTACCTTTAGCCTTGCGAAAGAAGGAGGAAGTGGGTACTCTATTTTCTCCAAGAACTTGGAATTACTTCTTCTTTAGCACAACTTAGCAATGGAGGGGAGGGTGAGGGGCTTTAAATGGACATCAAGGGAAGAGGGAAGGGCTGTGCTTCTCCTTTAAAGGAGAAGAGGAGGATGGGAGGAGGGCCAGGGTCTATAGGGAGCCATCATGAGCCTAGGAGAGGGCTCATCATGGTTGAGCATAGGGGCGCTGGCTATGGAGAGGAGGCTGATAGGAAGTAATAAAAATTTGGGGGAAATTGCAAATGAGGGGCTAAATAATTACCTATTTTCCTTAATTATTTAAAAACTCAAATTTTTGAAATGCACTCCAAAAATTCCCAAAAATTCAGTAAAATTGTGGCGCCCCGCACCCTGAATCTGCCAAAGGATTAGGTTAAGGGTGTGGTGTCACTCTGGCTAACCACTCACTTACCATTGGATTAGGATAGACTCCACAATCCATCTGATTAGGGAAGGATTAACACAGAATCAATCTAATAGTCACTATATAAGTAAACATACAGAGTGCGGAAGTGATTTAAGGAAATATAAATCATCTAAGCATCACAATATAAATAGCAAAAGTAGAACTCAGAATATAAGCATACAATCCAAATACGCAGTCAATGTACCTGTATTATTACATCATTTAAAAAGTTCAAATAGAATAGAATGTGCAAATACTCTCATCCTCACATATAAAATAAATGCTAAACAGCGGCTCCTTCTGCAGGCTCCTCCTCTAGGTATGGCTCCACTCCTAACTCCTGCTCATCTAATTGAAGATGATCTGACATTGTTGGTTTTACAATGTAGGGCCCCAGCCAAAAAAAAGTAAATCTGGTAACACAATTGTCTAAGTACATTTTAAGCTGATTATCATAGAGGTTATGTAATATCACTATTTTACGACTTCTAAGAAACAATGTGTATAAAGGAGCAGCAAGCATTACTAAAGAAAATGGAAAGCTATAAACCATCATTTATAACTTAAGCAAAGAAAAGGAAAGAGGCTGAGACATGCCTCGCATACAAACTAAATAAGGAAGGGCATATAAATATACATAACTAAATAAGTGCTGTAAGAAAAGTTCTACATCCTAAACATATTGGTGATCAACAGAAAATATGCCAATTAAAATAAGTTAACTCAGCAGTGCTACATATATATAGCAGCAAGATTCTAACATCTTAAATATATATAAAAGCAGTACAAGGAAATAGCTGACTGAATAAGAATACTGAAAAATAAACAACAACAACTGCATATAAAACTATACGTACATCGACTGTCATATAGAAAAGAGCTAATCTAGCTCATTGAATATCAAAGAAGCTTAGCACCATCCCGGCTAAGTCCTAAAACTGTGTTTCCCTAGTGACATAAGGAGGCTAGGCAAATAAGCACACAAAGCAAGCGAAGGGTCTTAGCACCAGTACGATTAAGGCCCAACTATATGCCCCTAACGACATAAGGAGGCTAGTAAACTAAGCATACAAGACAACCTTAACACCAGTACGGCTAAGGCAGCAACGGTGTACCCCTAGCGACATAAGGAGGCTAGTAAACTAGGCATACTACAAAATAAGTCCTTCCCCTAGCGACATAAGGAGGCTAGGAAACAAGGAAATATCTGAGAGGCAGCTCATATAATTATCACCTTTTTATTAATCACTTTAATATTTTCACAAAGAATCTAAGGAATCTTCATATTTTCCTAACAGTTTATTTATGCATCAAAAAAATCTTGTATGACATGCTCAAGAAAATATGGCATAAAAGTACAAGGAACACATAGCAACAAAATATCAAAAGAAGCAAGGGACTCTACTAAACATGGTGATATCATTTGTTTTCTACTTAACCATTCTAGCTATTCCAAGTTACACAAGTTCAGGATCACCATTTTCCTACTATAGAGTGTAACTCAGAAACTCATCCTTACAAGTTAAAAAGGAATAGAACTGATCAGGTTCCAATCAAGTTCAATCAGATAGACGACTACGAGTTAAATCAATAAATCATACGTCATAGTTTTGTGAATTTAGACATTTCAACTAAGATCTGATTAAGATCTTCTAAACCTATAGATTATGGATTAAATACTATGATAATTAGGTTTAATCATATAATCCAAAGAGGTTAAGACCTTAGTTCTAAGTTTTATTCTATTAATGATCTAATAGTTATGGCAAATCCTATTAAGTAATTAGACTTAATAGGATGAATCTCCTGCCTTAAATCTAAGGTTAAAAGATAAAATAATCAAATGAGTTGTAAAATAAAAGAATGTCTCGAAACTAATAAACTATGGTTTCACCTATTGGGTATCCCAATTTACCCAATGAGTGAATTTTAACCTATGATCTAGTCCTAGTCTCAGGAAAGGTCCTTAAGGTGCAATGCTTAAGACTTAGCAGAAATTATTGGAATTCGACTTAAGGGTTGATTTCACTCACTTGATTATTACTAAAAATGATTTTTAATATTAGTTTTAGTGTTTTGGGATGTTATCCAAAGGGTAAGGGTACTCAATCCAATCTTCGGGCAAAATGACCATTTTGCCCCTACTTTAAGGGTCAAAAAGTCAACTTTTGACTTAGGGGTCACAATTGAATTCTCTTAGTTCCAATTGATTCCTTATTGTCTAACTTGAAGATAGGAAATAAGTACACCTAAATTGGGAGAGAAACGGTCAAGTTATGGCTAAAATAAGGTTATGGATAGTTTGGTCATTTACCTGATTTGACTAAGTGATGGACATTTGAATTCCAAGGGCAATTTGGTCAATTTTCACTAAAGTCAACTTTAAGTTCTAGGGTTGACTTTTTATCCTGATGTCTAAATGAGAAAAGTAATACTACTACAGTGATGGGGTCGCTCTTCTGAGCATTTTAAGACCCATATTGACTATATTTCGATAACCGGGTAAAAAGTATGAGGTTTTAAAGAGGTCCCAAAATGCTACCTCGTTATACGTACCTAGAAATAAATTTTTACATTACGTTATTTGATTCCTTATATTTTTTTGAGTATTTTAAGACCTATATTGGCTATGTTTGGATCATCCTATAAAAAGTTATTAAACTTTTAAGATTTACTATTCAAAAATACAATTTGAATTAAATTTACTATTCATTTATTCAATTTGAATGATTTTACTATTCATTCATAAAGTATATATATATTTTCTGAATTTATTAATAATTAATTATTATGTGATTAATTAATAATTAATCTGTGATTAATTAATATTAATTATTAATTAATTAATCATTAATCTATTTATTTTAATTATTTTAAATATAATAATATTATTACTACTGTTAAATTAGAGTTAAGCTAATTATTGTTTAAATCTTAATTAATCATCATCTCATAATTATTAATCCTAAGGTTAGGATTAATTAACAGGTTATTAATTATTAGATTATTAATATTACTGTATATATATATATATATATATATTAATTTACTGTTTATTATAAAATATTATTAATCACTGTTTATTAGAAATTAAGTTATCCTTAATTAATTAATTAATAGAGCTAATTATTGTTTACTATTAATTATTATTATTTTAATCTTAATTAGTTAATTATAAGCATTAATTAATTGTTAACATACTATTTAATATAGATTAATAGTTAATTAGCATTAATTAATATTAATTAACTAACTGCTAATTATAATTAACAACTAATTAATCATTAACTTAATTATATTTATTATATCTATTAATATATATATATATATATTTTTCTGCAGGTCATATTGAGGTGGGACCCGCCACTGCCACATGGCAAGGGGGGATAGGCGCAGGACAGAGAGGCGGGGTCCACGGTTGCCATGCGGCGCTCCCGCATTCGCCTGGCTGCGCCAGGCGGGGCCCACCTGATGCGGCTGATGCCTCGGGTCCAGCAATGCACGCGGTCCGCACGCGTGCAAGCGGGTCGGGTCTGACCCGACCCTGACCCAGGGCGACCCCTCCTTCTCCCGACAGGCGTCGGGAGCGACCGCCTAGGGTTTGGTTTTTCGCGGTGAAACATCGGCAGTGCACCTCGGCTCGCATGCTGCCAGAAAGGCCTCGAAGAGACCCTCCTTTTGGGGGTCGGACCGGAGCCTGAGGCAGAGGGACGCGCCGACGAGGGCTAACCGTAGGCGTAGGGACATGACGAACCCTAATCTAACGGTTTCTACTATAACTCGATTGCAGAATTCGAGCGATCGAATCGGGTATCACTCGATCTGATCCGCTCAACTCATAATCCAGATCGCGGAATAAGCATACGCATAATTAGATCGATGATTGCATGAATGACTGAATGGTTGGATGGTACCTGAAATGGACGGCGGATGCGAGGATCGGCTCTCGGACTCGGGCTTGCCGGGCTTCATGAAGCCAACTCGAGTCCTTGACCTCGAAGTTTAATGGGGCGACGGCGGAGCTCGCGAGGTGTCGGCTCAATGGTTGGACGGGGCCGGAGGCGTGCTGCCGCGTGGCTCGCGAGGCCGAGGCGGAGTCGTTGAGGACGACGGCTCGCAGCCGTCGGATCGATCCGATGCGACGGATAGATGGGCGTCGTCTGATCAGACGGCGCCGTTTGGGGAAGTGGACGGCGTGGGTACTGTGCGAACGACGCCGTTTGGGGAAGTGGACGGGGTGGGTACTGTACGAACGGCGCCGTTAATTTAATTAATTAAATAATAATATTTATTTATTTATTATTATTATTTTTTAAGAATTTTTTTTTTAAATATGTTTTCCTAGCTACTTGAGGGGTGAGGAACACAATGGCGAGGTCAGATTTTCGATCCGACGAGTATTTTGATTCCTCAATTTTCGGGGCATTTTTATTATTAAAATATTCGTCAAAATTTCGACCACTTCCGATTGACACGAAAACTTCACCCCGAGCTAATTTGGGGGTCAACAAGCGAAATGGCAAAGTCTGTTTTCCAATCCGAGGTCAATTTAAATATGTTAAATTTTAGGGTTTCCAAAATTTCTAGAAATCAGGATTCGATCCATTTGACTCCTTATTTAGACTAGGTCTTAGAGGTTGACTCCAATTGACCTAATTAGCACTTATAATTAGTCTTAAGATTAAGATTAGTCCTAATCAACTAAGGTAACAACCTGGGTTGTTACAGACTCCCCCATTTAAAAATGATGTCGTCCTCGACATCACTCAAGTGGAAAGAATAAGGTAGTAGTGGTTTGGAATAAAGCAAAGACAAGGAATGAGAAAGTGCTAGGGTGTATTATATAAAGTTCTAGGACCTACGATTTAAGGTTAGACCTTCGAATTTTAATCTCACCGTTAAAATTGGAGAGAATTTTAATTGATTTGAATGTTGACTATCACTTGAGTGAGGATGGAAATAAAGGGAGGTAAGTTGACATTTAATTGGGTTGGATGTGGCTTTTCAAGATTACAGATCAACTACTTATTCATATCTCAAGACTCGGTATTATGGGATAGGATTATCACTTAGCAGATGGTACCTCCTATTAAGAATGATTTAAGGGTCAAGGATCCTTGTGGTTCTATATGTAAGTGATATTCCCCTCTTAGGAGCTTAAGCAAGGGTGAATAAGTCATTTACAAGACCTATCCTGAATTAAGAAATGTCAGGATACTATTAGTATCCAAAGGTTTGGCATCAAAAACTTGAGCCTTTTGACTACTTACTTTAATGGGGCATGGGTTGGAGACCTAACAAGATGCTAAATTGGCATTTTGAGCTACAATTATGGCTCGCCTAATTAATAGATTCTATCATTCAGTTTAACCTAAAGAGTGAGAGATCATTTACCTAGCTGGGTAAGTTGCTACTTGATAGAGAAATTATTGTTATGAGTCATGAAAGCATGACTTAGATCTTAATGTTTGACTACCTAAGCTAGGAATAAGTAATTGTCCAATGTGATAGCCTAAGGTAGTGCAAGTAGGGTTTGAGGATGACTAAAAATAAGAACTAATAATGAAGTGACTGTAAAACTTAAATGATGAAAATAATTAGGAGATTGAATAGGTGTGCTTGAAACAACAGTGTTACCTCTGGCCACACCTGAATGTGTGCAGGTTCCCTCAAGCCTATCGCTGCATCTCTGTTTTTGTGGAGGCCTAGCCAAAATGGGTCGAGGGGTGTTGGCCAGTTTCCTCTTTCTCATTGCGTATTATGTTGAGTTTCTACCTCGAGTTATGGAATTAGTGAAGTAGGAGTCACACATGCTAGTAGTGACCTTATACAAGGGATGATCTCCCAATATAGTGCTTTCACTTCAACCTATACTCTAATGTTTTAACCAGCTATAAACTCTTTAGAGAGTACTATTAGCCTTAATGATTCTTGAAGTAGATTTTGGTATTATTATTCCTAAGGAGACAATATTTTGAAAGTGGAAGGTAGCTACTTAAAAGTGTTCCAAGACCTATTTGTTGGTTTAAAGTCTTATAGGGATTCATAGTCACGTCCTACCATCTTAAGTTCTTGATCTTATAAAAGTTTTGATTTGGGTTAGCTGGTTACATATTATACTTAGGTTTGATCCTATAAGATTTATTTAGGTTACTTAGTTACTCGTTTATCTTAAATTTCTACTGATTAAGTTCTGGTACCGTGACAACATTTTGTATTTCTATGCTCTTATTATTCTGAGCTCATGATACTGTGATGTCCTTGGATGTGACTCCAATGTTTTCTGACATAGTGACTGGATAGGCAGAAGAATCATCCATTAGATAGATAAGAATGCAAATTCTAATCTGACACCTTATGGAATTCTCTGATACCAACTGTGGCGCCCCGCACCCTGAATCCGCCAAAGGATTATGTTAAGGGTGGGGTATCACTTTGGCTAACCCCTCACTTACCATTGGATTAGGATAGACTCCATAATCCATCTGATTAGGAAAGGATTAACACAAAATCAATCTAATAGTCACTATATAAGTAAACGTATAGAGTGCGGAAGCGATTTAAGGAAATATAAATCATCCAAGCATCACAATATAAATAGCAAAAGTAAAACTCAGAATATAAGCATACAATCCAAATACGCAGTTAATGTACCTGTATTATTACATCATTTAAAAAGTTCAAATAGAATAGAATGTGCAAATACTCTCATCCTCACATATAAAATAAATTCTAAACAGCGGCTCCTTCTGCGGGCTCCTCCTCTAGGTATGGCTCCACTCCTAACTCTTGCTCATCTAACTGAAGAGGATCTGACATTGTTGGTTTTACAATATAGGGCCCCAGCCAAAAAAAAGAAAATCTGATTACACAATTGTCTAAGTACATTTTAAGCTGATTATTATAGAGGTTATGTAATATCATCATTTTACGACTTCTAAGAAAAAATGTGTATAAAGGAGCAGCAAGCATTACTAAAGAAAATGGAAAGCTATAAACCATCATTTATAACTTAAGTAAAGAAAAAGAAAGAGGCTGAGACATGCCTCGCATACAAACTAAATAAGGAAGGGCATATAAATATACATAACTAAACAAGTGTTGTAAGAAAAGTTCTACATCCTAAACATGCTGGTGATCAACAGAAAATATGCCAATTAAAATAAGTTAACTCAGTAGTGGTACATATATATAGCAACAAGATTCTAACATCCTAAATATATATAAAAGCAGTACAAGGAAATAGCTGATTGAATAAGAATACTGAAAAACAACAACAACTGCATATAAAACCATACGTGCATCGACTTCCATATAGAAAAGAGCTAATCTAGCTCATTGAATATCAAAGAAGCGTAGCACCATCCCAGCTAAGTCATAAAACTGTGTACCCCTAGCGACATAAGGAGGCTAGGCAAATAAGCACACAAAGCAAGTGAAGGGTCTTAGCACCAGTATGGTTAAGGCCCAACTGTATGCCCCTAGCAACATAAGGAGGCTAGTAAACTATGCATACAAGACAACCTTAATACCAGTATGACTAAGGCACCAACAGTGTACCCCTAGTGACATAAGGAGGCTAGTAAACTAGGCACATGACAAAACAGGTCCTTCCCCTAGCGACATAAGGAGGCTAGGAAACAAGGAAATATCTGAGAGGCAGCTCATATAATTATCATCTTTTCATTAATCACTTTAATATTTTCATAAGAGATCTAAGGAGTCTTTATATTTTCCTAACAATTTATTTATGCATCAAAAAAATCTTGTATGGCATGCTCAAGAAAATATGGCATAAAAGTACAAGGAACGCATAGCAACAAAATATCAAAGAGAAGCAAGGGATTCTACTAAACATGGTGATATCATTTGTTTTCTACTTAACCATTCTAACTATTCCAAGTTACACAAGTTCAGGATCACTATTTTCCTACTATTGAGTGTAACTCAGAAACTCGTCCTTACAAGTTAAAAAGGATTAGAACTGATCAGGTTCCAATCTAGTTCAATCAGAAAGACGACTATGAGTTAAATCAATAAATCATACATCATAGTTTTGTGAATTTAGACGTTCAAACTAAGATCTGATCAAGATCTTCTAAACCTATAGATTATAGATTAAACACTATGATAATTAGGTTTAATCACATAATCCAAAGAGATTAAGACCTAAGTTCTAGGTTTTATTCTATTAGTGATCTAATAGTTATGGCAAATCCTATTAAGTAATCAGACTTAATAGGATGAATCTCCTACCTTAAATCTAAGGTTAAAAGATAAAATAATCATAACGAGTTGTAAAATAAAAGAACATATAGAAACTAATAAACCAAGGTTTCACCCATTGGGTAACCCAATTTACCCAATAAGTGAACTCTAACCTATGATCTAGTCCTAGTCTCCAGAAAGGTCCTTAAGGTGCAGTGTTTAAGACTTAGCAAAAATTATTGGAATTCGACTTAAGGGTTGATTTCACTCACTTAATTATTACTAAAAATGATTTTTAATGTAAGTTTTAGTGTTTTGGGATGTTATCCAAAGGGTAAGGGTACTCAATCCAATCTTCGGGCAAAATGACCATTTTGCTCCTACTTTAAGGGTCAAAAAGTCAACTTTTGACTTAGGGGTCAGAATTGAATTCTCTTAGTTCCAATGGATTCCTTACTATCTAACTTGAAGATAGGCAGTAAGTACACCTAAATTGGGCGAGAAACGGTCAAGTTATGGCTAAAATAAGGTTAGGGGTAGTTTGGTTATTTACCTAAGTTTTTAGGGTTCAGACCCTAATTTTTTTTTATTTTATTGATGACATTGAAATTCTAAACTAGTTATCATCTTGAATTTTCTAATTTGGAGTTGATTTGACTAAGTTATGATCATTTGAATTCCAAGGGCAATTTGGTCATTTTTCACTAAAGTCAACTCTAAGTTCTAGGGTTGACTTTTTATCCTGATGTCCAAATGAGAAAACTAATATTAGTACAGTGATGGGGCCGCTCTCCTGAGCATTTTAAGACCCATATTGACTATGTTTCGATAACCGGGTAAAAAGTTATGAGGCTCTAAAGAAGTCCTAAAATGCTACCTCGTTATACGTACCCAAAAATAAATTTTTACATTATGTTATTTAATTCCTTACATTTTTTTGAGTATTTTAAGACCTATATTGGCTATGTTTGGATCATCTTATAAAAAGTTATTAAATTTTTAAGATTTACTATTCAAAAATACAATTTGAATTAAATTTAGTATTCATTTATTCAATTTGAATAATTTTACTATTCATTCCTAAAGTATATATATATTTTCTAAATTTATTAATAATTAATTATTCTGTGATTAATTAATAATTAATCTGTAATTAATTAGTATTAATTATTAATTAATTAATCATTAATCTATTTATTTTAATTATTTTAAATATAATAATATTATTACTACTGCTAAATTAGGGTTAAGCTAATTACTGTTTAAATCTTAATTAATCATCATCTCATAATTATTAATGCTAAGGCTAGGATTAATTAACAGGTTAATAATTATTAGATTATTAATATTACTATATATATATATTAATTTACTGTTTATTATAAAATATTATTAATCACTGTTTATTAGAAATTAAGTTATCCTTAATTAATTAATTAATAGAGTTAATTATTGTTTACTGTTAATTATTATTATTTTAATTTTAATTAGTTAATTATAAGCATTAATTAATTGTTAACGTATTGTTTAATATGGATTAATAGTTAATTAGCATTAATTAATATTAATTAACTAACTGCTAATTATAATTAACAACTAATTAATCATTAACTTAATTATATTTATTATATCTATTAATATATATATTTTTTTCTGCAGGTCATAATGAGGTGGGCCTGCCACTGCCACGTGGCAAGGGGGATAGGCGCAGGATAGAGAGGCGGGGTCCATGGTCGCCACGCGGCGCTCCCGCGTTCGCCCGGCTGCGCCAGGCGGGGCTCACCTGATGCGGCTGACGCCTTGCGGGACCCACGCCCTCGGGTCCAGCAATGCACGCGGCCCGCACGCGTGCAAGCGGGTCGGGTCTGACCCGACCCTGACCCGGGGCGACCCCTCCTTCTCCCGACAGGCGTCGGGAGTGACCGCCTAGGGTTTGGGTTTTCGCGGCGAAACGTCGGCGGTGCACCTCGGCACGCATGCCGCCGGAAAGGCCTCGAAGAGACCCTCCTTTTGGGGGCCGGACCGGAGCCTGAGGCGGAGGGACGCGCCGACGAGGGCTAACCCTAGGCGTAGGGATACGACGAACCCTAATCTAACAGTTTCTACTGTAACTCGATTGCAGAATTAGAGCGATCGAATCGGGTATCACTCGATCCGATCCGTTCAACTCATAATCCAGATCGAGGAATAAGCATACGCATAATTAGATCGATAATTGCATGAATGATCGAATGGTTGGAGGGTACCTGAAATGGACGGCGGATGCGAGGATCGGCTCTCGGACTCGGGCTCGCTGGGCTTCGTGAAGCCAACTCGAGTCCTTGACCTCGAAGTTTAATGGGGGCGACGGCGGAGCTCGCGAGGGGTCGGCTCAATGGTTGGACGGGGACGGCGGTGTGCTGCCGCGTGGGTCACCTGGCCGAGGCGGAGTCATTGAGGACGACGCTCGCAGCCGTCGGATCGATCCGATCCGACGGATAGATGGGCGCCGTCTGATCAGACGACGCCATTTGGGGAAGTGGACGGCGCGGGTACTGTGCGAACGGCGCCATTAATTTAATTAATTAAATAAGAATATTTATTTATTATTTATTTTTTTTAAGAATTTCTTTTTTAAATATGTTTTCCTAGCTACTTGAGGGGTGAGGAACGCAATGATGAGGTCAGATTTTCGATTCGACAAGTATTTTGATTCCTCAATTTCTGGGGCATTTTTATTATTAAATTATTCATCAAAATTTCGACGACTTTCGATTGACACGAAAACTTCACCCCGAGCTAATTTGGGGTCAACAAGCAAAATGGCGAAGTCCATTTTCCAATCCGAGGTCAATTTAAATAGGTTAAATTTTAGGGTTTCCAAAATTTCTAGAAATCAGGATTCGATCCATTTGACTCCTAGTTTGGACTAGGTCTTAGAGGTTGACTCCAATTGACTTAATTAGCACTTATAATTAGTCTTAAGACTAAGATTAGTCCTAATCGACTAAGGTAACAACCTGGGTTGTTACAAAAATATCCTTAGTTAATATGTTTAGCACCATTCTAAAACCTTATGTTAACAATATTGATGTTATTTAAGGAATCTTAAATTAACTCTTAGTAAGATCTTAAGACCTTAAGTGTTCCTAAAAGAATCACCTCGTCTTAAGAGTCAAGTCTAACTATCTCATAATGCTAGATCCTTAGTTACTAGCTTCATTAAAATTAATCCTTGAGCTTAAATCCTAAAAGAAATACTCTTATAAATCTTAAGTCTAATCTTAGCTTAAGTCTAAAGTGATCAAATTTTAGACCTTAGATCTTAGACTTTAGATCTTCAACTTGGATTGAATTACCTTCAATTGGAATTCTTTACTTGATTAACTATTTAATCCTTTTGAAACCTTCCTTGTGGGTGTAGATTAATTCAATCTATGAAATAATGTAATTATCCTAAAGATTGAATATAGACCTTAGATTCTTGGTTCTTAATTGATTATTTTATCTTATAACCAGTAGCATGGCCTTTCAATCAAAATCTTAGTTTCAAAATCCTTCAGCTTATAAGATTTCTTATCTTTAATTTGGGTTTTAAGTATGAACCCTAGTTCCTTATTAGGATACTACCTTGGATTCAGGATTTGAACACCAAGATAGAGTTTAAGTCCAGAATCCTTAATCTTGATTTACTTAAATCAAGATTTGGGTTAAGAGAGGAAAACAATAATAATTAAGTCGTTGATTTATTTACTTTAACTTCTTATAGTCGTCATATGATTATGAATTAGAACTTGTTAAGTTCTAATGTTAACATTAAGGTCGTAAATCTGAGATCTTACTCAATAGCTGGATATTGGATATCCTAAACTTGTATCTTCTCAGAATAGTTAGATTTAGGAAATTAGACAACAATGGATATCACATGAGTCTATATTGAGTCTCTTACTTACTTTAACTTTGATTGCTTCGCACACCTTGAACATTGAGCCTTGTTCCTTGAGCATGATAGGTAAACTTAGGATATGGAAGATACATCCTAAGTTAGTATTTGAAAAGCATAACATTCATTCAGTTCCTTTAGTGCTTTTAGTTAGTAGAGTATATCCTAGTATAGTTTGCCTCTTCAGTTCTAGTTTTATTTTACAATAATCTTGGACCTAGCTCTGCGGATGTCTAGGATGGATACATGTCTTATTCTTTAAGTTCAACTCGGACCTAGCTCTGCGGATGCCTAGGATGGATACATGTTAAATTTTCAGTTCAGAGGTCCTGTATGGCCTGTTTCTATTATGGCAGTACTATATCTTAGGCTTACTTCTACTTCAGTGACCTTTCTTTTAGTGCTCGACTTGCTTTGTCACATATCTCAGTGGCTTTACTTTTTGCTCATTTATATACTTATCTTACTTTTGCCACATATCTCAGTGGCTTTTTACATATCAATATGCATACTTGTATATACGCTCTTATTGATTAGTATTAAAATATTGGCATGTTTAGGATGCTAGAATTGTATGTCTATTTCAACACTTGTGTTCTTTATATACTCAGCAAGTCTCTATGTGATTATAAGCATGTTAGGATCCGATTTATTTCAGTAGTTACAGTTACTTTTGCTTTTACCCTCACCATGTTTAGTTGTTATTTTTGTATATTATTTTTACATACTTGTTGATTAGCTATAGATGATTAGTTTATAGCTATCCCGTTCTTTATAGCTTGTTGCACCTTATATTGCTTACATGTTTAAAACCTTTAAACTTGAGATCTTAAATATTAGTTCACTTAAATAGCCTAAAAAATGTACTTAGAAAATTGTCTAATTGTAACATTTTTCTTTGTTGGCTGGGGCCCTTGCATTTGTGATACTGACAAATGTCAGATTCAGAGTTGTTCGTTGGCAGCACTGTAGGAGAGTAGCCGGTGCAGAAGGAGGATCTTCCTACTGCTGCTTAGATAGAATTTCTCTTTTTGCAGTGAGATTGAGATATCTTTATTTTCATTTAATTTAGTTGTAATAGTTAAACTCTGGATGTGTTTACTTTCTACACTTGAGCTGAGTTACTGCTTTCTTTTCTTCTTTTATACTATGTTATGCCTATAGATGTTACATCTACTTTCCGCTTTAGCTACTTTGATATGTATTGATGTATGTTTATAGTTCATCTAGGTGGATATTGTGATGGATATTGTGATGGATCTGATGTTGGATTATGCAGGAGTCTAGTGGTACGACATCATTGGAAAGCTCGAAAGGAAGCATAAGAGGAAGCGCCATGAAGTGACTTTTGAGGACTTTTGTGTGGCCTTTAGGGTTGAGTATATTAAGGATGTCTGAGTGTTAGTTAGAACAATTATCATCTTTTGACTTATATGATTCTAGTAAAGTTATGCTTTTTGGCATTTTTTTTATCTTATATAATCCCTTATTTCAACAAGTAATGAAAATTTTTGATATCTATCACAACTTTAAATGACTATCTTCCCTTAAGTAATTTTGAAATTTGGTTTGCATTGTTTAATTAGAATGAATCCTGGATCACCACCTATTGTCACTCCTATAAAGAATACTGTCGTATCTAGTAGTTCTACCAATGAAGTGGCTCATTTATGGGCAATGGTAGCAACTCTGCTGGAAAACCAAGCCCAACAAGCAATAGTCATGCAAAAGATGCTGAATGATCGTTCCGTTCTAGTCGCTGTTGCTGTTCCTACTGTCTCTGTTTCGCAACATACATTCCCTTCCCATCACTCGATGGATAGTCTTCTCCATAATTTCTTAAAACTGAGGCCTTCCACCTTCGGTGGAAACCTATTGCTAATGGACACAGCTGATTGGCTGAAAATAGTAGAGAAGGATCTTATTAGTCTAAGGTTCCCAAACTCTAAAGCCGTCCATCTCACTACACACCTGTTTCATGCGGAAGCAGAATACTCAGTCCCCGCTATTTAGGACCTTTCAAAATCTTGGCCAAGGTAGGGTCATCTGCTTATCGGCTAAGCCTCCCTGATGGCTTCGCAGCTGTTCATAACGTATTTCATGTATCTTTATTGAGAAGATGTCTTCGAGACCCATCTCATCTCGTTCAACTCCCAGCAGTAGAAATTCAACCTGATCTTTCTTATGCCGAAGAACCTATCAGAATTTTAGCTCGTGATCAGAAACAGCTGAGGAATCGTTCAATTCCTATGGTCAAAATTCAGTGGAAGAATCGATCGTTGGAAGAATCTACTTGGGAAAAAGAGGTGGATATGCGCAATAAATATCCCCAACTCTTTGCAAACTCAGGTACTATTTGTTTCTTTTCTTTCAATTGTATCTAAACTCATATTGTCGCAGTAGAACATTTCTTCACTTAGGTGATGTCGGGGACGACATCGTTCTTATGTGGGGGAGTCTGTAACAACCCTAAGTTGTTACCTAGCTAAAACTTGATTAATTAAGCCAAACCAAGGTTTGATTTTGATTTCATTGGATTCAATGGGTCATTTAAACCTAAACCTAGAAGTTTGAAATCAATCGGAGCTAAATTGGAAAATTTGGTATTTTTGGCTATTTTTAAGCCCTGAAAAATACCTAAATTATTTTGATTTCCAAATTAAAATCTGATTTCATTTTTGAATTTCTCACACCCAAATTAGCTAAGGGTGAATTTTTGGGAATTTTTGGAGCTCATTTGGCCATAAATTGAAATTGAATAATTTTTGAATAATTTAAATATTATTTAAAAGATTTTAATTAATTAAATTAAATTATTTAATAAAAATTATTCGGCGGGATTTGCTGTCGGGACCGCGGCAGATCCGCTGCGGGGTCCCCACAGCGGCGCATAGCAACGAGTCACCCGATGCGCTAGCACGAATCTCAGCGCCGGATCCGAGGGCTCGCGTCGCTCCGTCCCGTGATCGAATCTCAGACGCACGATCGGCATCTGGGATCCAACGCCTCGAATTAAATCCGCGCGGCCGTTACCTGGGATCTTCATCAGGCCATCCATTCCCAACGACTTCGCGCATCAGACGGCTCCTGATCTCGCGGTCGCTGTTCATCTTCGACTTCGCAGAGATTCGGCCGACAGCAAAAATTCGCCACATCGACGTTGTCTGCCACTCTCCCGCCAGGTCATCCAAAGCTGTTAGCACCCTCCCGTTTATGGTCGAGCCTGTCGAAGCAATCCATAGGGTGGGATCACCCCCATTCTGGGCTGGCTGGAGGAGCCTCTGGTCCGAGCCCGAGGTTTTGGCCCAGCTTCGGAATCCATTCCTATGACCCTTCCTGGCCTATAAGTACCTCCCAAGAATTACAGTGAGCTCCTTTGCTCACTGTGATCCTCGCACTGGACAGCTGAAGCTCTGGAACTCTCGGCAAACCAGACGTCGGGACCTGCTGCAGCTGCTGATAGAGGGTTAGGTCTGGAGTTCAGATCCCCTTGCAGAGCTTCTGGAACCTCTAAGCGCCATCGAGATGGCCTGCATTGCCTCCTTCTCCGTGAGTCTTCGATCTGAGGTACAGCCTTCTTCCCCCTCTCAGTCGAGCTGGATTCAGCTCGATTCGCTTCTTCGCAAGCCTTAGGTGCTGAGTAGGATCGTATCAGAGCTCCTCCGTGAGCAATCGAAACGAAAGGCGTGGCCTGGCAGTGACCCAGACGACAAATTCATCGTCTGTGCGCACCGCCAGACGAGATTCCTGGTTCGCCTAAAATTGGTGTTCCAGTTGAAATTGATTGTCCATTCGGGCCTAGGCACGTTTGGACCATAATTGCGAGCTGGTATCGCGTGTTGAGCCCGACCAGTTTGATCGATTCGACTGGAATCGACTGAACCAGTCGTAGGTTGAAACAGCAGAAAATGTCGAGTAGCACCCCGACGATCTAGACCACCTCAGGATCCCTCATTGCGCCCTATCGCTCCGTCTTCGATCCCTGAACGTGTAGGGATCGAGACATCGGCGGCTCATGGACTCTGTGAGGAGAATTATCTCCTCACAGGTGCGCCAGCTGAGGGATTTTCGGCCGAATAGTCATCCAGCGAACCAGAGCGTCCCAGTGAGGGCTTCTGGGTTTAATCGACTTGCCTTCGAAGCCTGAGCGTGTAGCCATTGAAATCACGGTGTGGCGTGACCGAAGTGCAGAGAATTCAGCACTGGAAGTCGCCTCTAGGGTTTGGACCACGGGCGCGTCGGGGAGGAAGACGATGACGAATTTGGGCCGGGTCAACCCCCGGCCCGCGTCTTTTTAATTTGGGCCGCGGATTATTATTGAATTATTAATTAAGATTTTTAATAGTTTTGAATTTAATAAATCAAAACCTAAAGTTCTGATTTAAATAAAAATACAGAATGAATTAATTAAATAACTTTAGTTATACAGATCCAAATGGTATAATTAAATATACCATTTCAATCAGAAAAATTCAAGGAATTTGAATATAAAATAAAATTTTAGATCTAATGGTTGGATTTAAAAATATTTGCCAAACCCTCTCTGCTTTTAATTAAATCATATAAAATCATTTAGTTATCCAATTTATGTGTTTAAGAGCTCTGAGTGCTCCTTGTACCATAAGGAACAATTCTAGACCCTTAAAATTAATTTTGGATAATTAATTTTCTTAATCGCTCCCTAATCACCCTAATCAAGGATTAGTGAATTAAACCCTAATTAAGCCTCTGATTTGGGTGGGGATGGTTCCTAATATCATATTAGACCTACTATAACCTAAGTATAAGGTTGGATTGCCCTAAAGTATCCTAATTTCACTAATCACCCAAAGAGGCTTAATTAAGTGATTAGTGCTAATTAAGACCATTTAGGTCATCAAAACCTAAATTAAAGGTGTTTCCCACTTCATTAAGTAATATGAAATACATTAGAATAGTCTAGAGCAAATTTGGGTGATTAAACCCTAAAATCCCAATTTTAGCCTTAAGAGGGGCATTTTGGTCATTTTGGCCAAAATGTGATTTAGTGTTCTTTAAGGATTGAAAATTTCAGTAAGCCACTATAACATAGATTGGAAATGTACTCTGAAATCCTAGAACATGATAATCACCAATCCATAAGGTCTCATTAATTCCTTAATTGAGATACTTAAATTTAAGCATTCCTTATAAAGGTCATTGAACCTTAACTTAATTAAGTTTAATAATTGAAATGGCCTTATATCTCATTAATAAGTTCAGTTAAGATAACTTAAGAATTAAGTGTTAAAAGAAAATTAATTGGAAATGTCTAAGTAAAATCTTAGCTTAAGGTCTAAAGTGATCAAAACTCAGACCCTTAGATCTTAAGTAGCCTAAGAAGGTCAAAATGGGTTTACTGTTAATCTAATACTTGGAATTGTCAGTTCTTAACATTAATAAGCTCCTTATAGTTAATTATGAAATTAGATTCTAAAGAAAATCACAAATGGAAACCCTTAAGTTAAAACTCTAATTAAAAGTCTAAAGTGTTCAAAACTCAGACCCTTAGATCTTAAGTAGCCTAAGAAGGTCAAAATGGGTTTAATGTTAATCTAATACTTGGAATTGTCTATTCTTAACATTAATAAGCTCCTTATAGTTAATTATGAAATTATATTCTAAAGAAAATCACAAATGGAAACCCTTAAGTCAAAACTCTAATTAAAAGTCTAAAGTGATCAAACTCCAGATCTTTAGATCTTAGATCTTAGACTTAAATCTTCAATTTGAATCAAACCCCCACCAATTAAAATTCTTTAATGATTGATTGTTTAACCTTTTGAAACCTTCCATGTGGGTATAGGATGATTCAATTAATAAGATAATTGAGTTATGTTAAAGATTGAATATAGATCTTAGATTCTCAAGTTCTTAATTGATTATTTTATCTTATAATTAGTAGAATAGCCTTTAACTAAGATCTTAGTTCTTAAATCTTTCAACTTATAGGATCCTTTACCCTTGGGATTAAGTGAGAAACCTAGATCCTATTTTAGTATCACCTTGGATTTGGAATTTGAACTCAACATACGGTTTAAGTTCTAAATCCTTAAAATCTTGATTTATTTGATCAAGATTTAGGTAAGAGAGTAAAATATTTAAAAAATTAGGTCATTGATTTGCTTACTTAAACTATATAGTCATCATATGATTTTTGCTTAGAACTTGTTAAGTTCTAATATTTGACTTAAAGGATGTAAAATCTGAGATTCTACTCGATAGCTGGATATTGGAGATCCTAAGCTTGTACCTTTTCAGAATAGTTAGATTTGGAAATTAGACAACAACAGATATCACATAAGTCTAGATTGAGTCTCTTACTTACTTTGACTAGATTGCTTTGACTACCTTGGATTTTGAGCTTTAGCCCTTGAGAATAATAGGAAAACTTAGGATGATGTATCCTAAGCTAGTATTGAATTTACATATCATTCAGTTTTGTTTTGTCACAGTTAGTAGAATATGACCTAGTTTAGTCTGCCTCTTTAGTAGTATTATTGTATAGACTGGACTTAGACCTAGCATATTTGGATGGCTAGGCTAGGGATTGATTGATTGATTGGTATTGGAGGCCCTATATAGCCTATTGGCTGGTATGGCAGTACTAGAACTTAGGCATATTACTACTTTACTGGTAATGTATTGTTTTGGTTTCCTGGTTTGTTTTGCCACATGCTTCAGTGGCTTTATTTTTTTCAGTATTTGCTCGCTTTGCCACATGTCTCAGTGGCTTCACTTATCATATATTGCTTTGCTTTTGCCACATGTCTCAGTGGCCTTTCTTTTCATATTAATATGCATGTTATATGTATATTTTATGGCTTAGATATATGTATAAATGGCATGTTTAGGATGCTAGAATTTTATTATATTCAGTACTCATATTCTTTTATACTCAGCATGTTTTACTTCGATCATAATCATGTTAGGATCAAGTTTATTCAGTAGTTGTAGTTATTTTTGCTCTTAGCCTTACCTTGCTTATTTTGAGTCTGTATGTTACTTTACATACATGTTGCATACTATAAATAGATAGTTTATAGTATCCCAATTCTTTTATAGCTTATTGCACCCCTTTACTGCTTCATGTATAGTTAAATTTAAATGTGATATCCTTTAATATTCAGTTCACTTTAAATAGCCTAAAATGTACTTAGACAATTGTCTAACTGTAACCTTTTTATTTTGTTGGCTGGGGCCCTGACATTTGTGATACTAACAAATGTCAGATTAAGATGTGTTCGTGGGCAGTGTTGCTGAGGAAGAGCCAGTTCAGGAGAAGGACCTTCCAGCTGATGTCTAGCTAGCTTTGTCTTCTTATTCCAATGAGAACGAGAGTCTTTCATTTTCAGTTATTCATTTTAGTTTGTAATAATTAAACTTTCTGGATGTACTTTACTTTCTGCATTATGATGAGTTACTATATTGCATTTTCATTTCCTACTATATATGCTTGTGGATGTTACCCTATTTTTTTTTATTGCTTCCGCCACTTTAATATTTATATTGATGAATATTATAGCACTTGGTGACAAGTCCTTGCCTTAAGGCAAGTTGGGTTCGCCTAACTTTGCTTAAGTTAGGGATTTGCCACGGTTGGAGCATCGTACTTTCTTATTGTCAGTACAGGGGCCCCACATATCTTCACCTCATCGACGGCCTCGGAGGCGGCGATGGCTACCGCTTTCGCCCCAATGCCAAGCGCAGCTTACTCAGGCTGCTCAGCCACCAGAGTGGCAATGTCAAGAAGCTCTATGTCAGCAAGGCACGGGCGCTTCGGCCTCAGCGATTGATCTGCCCTATTTTTCTCATATTTATCTCTGCTCGCGGTTTCTTTTATCTTAATTTTTTTTTAATCATTTATTCTTCTCATTTTTGAATGATACTTTGCATAAACTGTTTTATGTATTAATAAATTTTGTCAATTATGGTGGCTGCTTTAAACTATTCTCATTCTAATATATGTTGAGAAGGTAAATAAGGCTCAAATATTTTAAAATATTTGAGAAAATCTACATATATTTAATGTTCGAGCCATCAAATATTAAATATAAAATATAATATTTTGAGCCACCAAATATTGATTTTAAAATATAAATTTATTTTTAATAAGAATAATCATCAATAAAAGTGAGTTAATACTTTTGATATCTATAGTCTCAAACATCATAATATCAAATATATAAAGGTAATTTTAAAAGTTTTTTCACTCTTTTTTTTTTCATTTTGATTGCTTTGTTGAATGTATTAATTAATTAATAATTATTGCTTAGTGTTTATTTTTGCTTAATAATATATGTAGATTATGCTGAAAAAAAAAAAGATTTTCATAATTTGAAAGTTAAGAAAAGAAAGACTTTCTTCTACTTGAAATAATTTATATAGTTCATCTGCAACAACATAAGAAGTATACTACTTTATGCTTAATGAGAATATATTTGATTTAATATTCTTTTACATAATTTCAATTTAATTATAATGTCAACTTTATTTAATACATGAATTGTTATTATCTATATGACAATAATTTAGGCTCTTCTTTTTTGTTCCCAAACTTTGAGAAGAATGTAATATTAAGCTTCAATTATTTTCTTAATTTTTGTGTGCATTTTTTCATTGTAAGTGCAACTTGATTTCGAAGAATTACATTCTCAAATTATGAGTCTGTTGTCGCCCTGCACAATGTGCGGGTTTCATGCTTATATATACATATATATATATATATAGTATGTATAATTATATATCTAATTAGTACTTATTTTGTGACCTAAATAAATATACTATATAATATATATATATATATATATATATATATATATATATATATATATTTATTTATTTATTTAACCGTTAGCATAGTTTATTAATTAAACTTAATTAATATAATTAGGGTATAATTAATTACATCTAAATAATTCAATGAGTTAGAAAGTGATGTTAATTAGTTAGTAATTAAGATAGTTAATTAGTATTAATGTTATGAAGTTTATTTAATTTAAATGATATTAATATAGTTAATATTAATCTAATAATCAGTTAACAATCAAATTAATACTTAAATAAACAATAATTAATTTAGTTATGTAATATTAAAATCTAATTAAATTATTAGCATATGATTAACTAATTAATTAGACTAATTAATCATGGTTATGACTAATTATTTATAGGAATTAAATTAATTCAAGCAGTGAATTAATTAATATCAAGATTAATTTAATAGATGATTAGTTAATAATTAATTAATAATTAATAATTAATAATTAAATACAAATTACGATAATTAGTTAAATTAATTATTCAAAATAGAAAATTTATTTTTAAGCTTTAGGAATAAATAGTAAAATAATACAATTTGATTCAAAATTCTTAAAAGTTTAATTCAAAATTCTTAAAAGTTTAATAACTTTTTGTAGGATGATCCAAACATAGTCAATATAGGTCTCATTTTATTCAGAAAAATAAAATGAGTCAAATGACGTAATTCAAAAATTAGTTTCGGGGTACGTATAACGTAGTGATAGTTTAGGACCTATTTAAGCCCTCATGACTTTTGACCTAATTATCCAAACATAGTCAATATGAGTCTTAAAAAGCTCAAGAGAACAGCCCCATTATTGTGGTAGTATTATTTTTCCCATTTGGACATTAGGATAAAAAGTCAACCCTTGACCCCATAGTTGACTTAGAGAAAAATGACCAAAATACCCCTATAATTCAATTGACCATAACTTGGTCAATTCAACTCTAAATTCAAAAATTCAAGGTGCTAACTAGCTTAGAATTTCAATATCATCAATAAACTGAAATAATATTTAGGATCTAAACCATAGAAAATTTGAGAATTACCAAAATACTCCTAACTATAGTTAGGTCATAACTTGATCATTTGATATCAAATTGAGTTTAATCCCTATCAACATACTCAGTGTAATATAGGGAAGCTATAAAAGTTGAGTTTGCTAAAATTGGACTTCAAACAGAAAAGTTTGATCTTTGTCACCCGTTGATCGACCCAAATTTTCTGAATTGCCCTTAGAAATTAAAATAGCCATAATTTAGTCATCCGACCTCAGAATGCAGTGTTCTTGGACTCTATTGAATCGTTGAACAATAACCAATAGTAAACTACACAAAAATTAGATTCCAATAAGTGCAAATTGCAGGTTTGCCCTTAGGTTAAAAACCTTAGTTTGGACCTATATGACCCGTATCTTATCCAAATTGGGCGTACTTACTGTCTATACTTAAGTTAGACAATAAGGAATCATTTGACACTAAGAAACTTCAATTTGGACCCTTAAATCAAAAATTGAATTTTTAGACCCTTAAGTAGGGGCAAAATAGTCATTTTGCCCAAAATTTAGGTTAAGTACCCTTAACCTTTGAATTTTATTTTAAAACACTAAAACTAATATTAAAACTATATTGGAGTCAATTAAGTGAGTAAAATCAACTATTAGGTCAATCCGTCAAATCCCTGAAAAATTCTCTAAGTCTTTTCCTTAGGATCTTTCACCTCACATTAGGACCATTCTTGAGACTAGGACTAGATCATAGGTTAAATTTCATTCATTAGGTAAATGGGTTACTCAATCGATGAAACCTTGGTTTTAATAGTTTTCTAGATTTTACAATTTATTCTGATTATTTTGTCTTTCAACCTTAGACTTAGGATATGAGATTCATCCTATTAAGATTGATTTTGCTTAATAGGATTTGCCTTAATCAGTAGATCACTTTTAGAATAAAACCTAGATCTTAGGTCTTGTCCTTTGCATTATGTGATTGAACCCAATCTCGTAGCGTTTAATCTATAATCTATAGTTTAATATATCTTGATCAGATCTTAGATAGAACGTCTAAATTCATAAAACTAGGACGTATGATTTATTGATTTAACTCATAGTCATAATTTGATTGAATTAGATTAGAACCTGATCAGTTCTAATCATTTTAACTTATTAGGTAGTGCTTTTAAGTTACACTCGATAGTAGGAATTAGAGATCCTGAACTTGTGTAACTTAGAATAGTTAGAATAGTTTAATTAGAAAATAAATGATCCTAAAATGCCACTTCGTTATGCGTATCTCAAAATTAATTTTTGCATTATGTCATTTGATCTTTTTTATTTTTCTGAGTAAATGAGACCTATATTGGCTATGTTTGGATCACCCTATAAAAAGTTATTAAACTTTTAAGTTTTATTTAATTTTAATTAATTAAATTACTATTCAAAAATACAAATTGTATTATTTTATTATTAATTTATTTAATTTGTATTAATTTACTGTTCATTCCAAAAATTAGATATATATTCTTTGTATTTATTAATTAGTTAATTAATCTATACTTAATTAATATTAATTATTAATTAATTAATTATTAATTAATATATTATTTAATTATTTTGAATATAATATTATTATTATTACCATTTAATTTAAGTTAAATTAATCACTATATAGGTTAAATTAATTAAGTTAATCTATCTATTAAGATTAAATTAATATTTATTTAATATCAATTTTCTTTACTAATGTTACCATTAGTTATTAACAGATTCTTTAATTAATATTAATCTAATTAGCTTTAATTAATAGATAAATTAACTTAACTAATATTAATCTAATTAATATTAATTATTAATTATTAATTAATATTATAATTTAACAAATTCTAATATTAATTAAGTTTATTTAATTGGTATGTATTTAATTAATATTAACAATAATTTGTCTAATTAACTAATTAACACTGACTAACAGATTCTTAATATATCATTATTATAACATAACAGATCCTAATACTTAACTAATATTAATCTAAGTAATATTAACTATAAACTAACTGATTAACTGTATATATATTTATATATGATAGTATATATTATAATATAAATAATTTAATCTTTTTGCAGGTATTAATGGCGCGGGGCCCACTGCCACGTGGCAAGCCATTACTGGCTGCGGCAGAGGGTGCGGGACCCACCACTACCACGCTGCAACACGGGATACGCGGCGGACCGCGGGGTGGGCCCCACAGCTGACGCCTGTTGCATCGGGGCGGGCCACACCATGAAACGCGCGGGCGAGTTAGAGCCCGCCGCGCATACTTGCGGGCCCCACCTTACGTAGACGTGGACCCGAAACATGCGGCAACGAACCTCGGACCGCATGACACTAGCTAGGGTCTGACTAGACCTATTCAACGGTGGCTGAGCTAGCTCCAGAGGTGGACCTGACCGGCGTCACGAGTTGTAGTTCCCCGCCCCGCCGCCGCGCACAAGAGGTAAAAATCATAATTCAGCGGCGGAGCAGTGCACCACTCAGGGAGGAATAACCCGTCTCCCCGAATAGCTGAAAACTAAGCCCAACTGAAGGGCTGCTGACTCAACCCCAAGGAGGGTTGAGAGCTAATACTTAAGATAAGAGTAGTATCCTTATCCTAAGTATTAGGAAAATACATACATTTGATTTAGAATACAATAAGAATCTAATATATATATAAAATATTAGCATTTCCAGTATACTGATCACATCACAATACTAAGTATTAGTAGTATATAAACAGAGTGCAGAAGCTTAAAGAAAACATCAAGAATATTCATCACAGAAGCTGTATAAAAACATTCATCTCAGAAAAAAAAAGAAAATACATCCAGAATTATTATAAACATTTACTGAATAACTGAAATAAAGCTGATACTGAACTGAAAATAAACTAAGCAGCTGAAGAAGAATCCACTAGTGCTCCACTAGTTCCTCCTGAATCTCCTAGGTGTCCTCCTGACCTAGCTCAATATACTGCTCAGGATCTAGTAAATTGCTGGATCCCAAAAGTACCTCATGTTAGAAAATAAGTCTAACACATCGAAACTAATCTAAATAGTTCTAGTTATTCATTTAACATTTACATAATATAATTAAATCTGTAGAAATACTATAAAGGCAACTGAAAGCATAAACTGTATAAAATTGTACAAACTGAAGTAAAATAAAATTGAACTAAATTGAATACTAACAATAACTCAAAATAGTAATGCATCTGAAAATTGAGTAATCATATGTAAAATTATGCTCTATGTCACTGAAACTGTATATCTGAATTTGCCTCAACACTGTATGTTACTGATATGCAACCCATATATCACTGAACTGCTATGAGTAGTACGGTCTAAGGTATACATACATCTAGTTGGGAATACTATCTACTTATGATGCTGATGCATCCTGCATTTCCCCAATCAATGTATGTAACATTCTGTAACCCATAAATTATCACTGATACTTATACATCATTTCGATACTCACATCTCATGCTTATGCCTCTAAACTACATGAGGTAAATTCGAAAATCCATAAAATACTTTGAAATCTGATAATGAATTCTAGGTCTCCATTATGTAGAATCCTGCTAAAAGGATTCTGACTCATAGATTCTAGTTGATAATTGGTTGAAGTTGAGAGTTTACTTAAAAATTATTAGCTGGGATGTTGTATACACATAGTTAGCAAGTTTGCAAGAAAGGTGGATTTAACCCCTAGCTTGTTTAAACTGCACTTATCAAAGCACACTACGATAGGAGGAAGAACCTGATCACACTTTACATTTCAAGCTAAGTCATTAAATGCCATAATTACAAGCATACTTAGTTTGCTTAAACTGCACTTATCTAAGTGCACTACAATAAGAGGCAAAACCCAGTCACAGTTTATATCTCAAACTAAGGATCTTATTCACTAATTGTAATACTCTTAGTCTTGGAAGATTTATTCTAATGGGACTATATTCGGCTAATCCTGTAGGATAGAACCTGGTCATAAGTCCACATTGGAGTGAATCAACTAATCCTGAATACTACTGAAATAATCTAGTAATATAGGTATACTCTATTATACCCAACTAATAATCTGAGTTCAGAAGATTCTATTTAATCGACAAGGATTTATCAAATCTATTAATCCTTGCTCTAAGTAGGTGTATTCTACATAAGGCTCCAAGGATGTGATCAAAGGATCACTCAACATAAGTTGCTACCACAAGGAATGAGCCATATTCTAACTACTGTATGTGATTCCTACTACAAGGTATCAAGTTTAACTTTTAAGGTTATGAAGGATCAACTAAGTTTTTACCTCAATATGTTACAAAAGTCCTTCATACCTCAATGTATCATTAGTTAAGGTCTTCAACCATTTCAATGATGAATCCTATAGCAAGACCCTTAAGATCTCACTTTTCTACTTCTTAGGTTATTATACAAGTGATCAGATTATATGACTGAAATTCATTTGATCCTTTTCTATTCTACAATTATGAGATAAAATTAAGGATATTATTTGAGTTAGGTCATTACATAATCATTATAATTTTATTATTATCTTTATGCTAATAGTCTTATATAGGAGGAAATCAAGGATCTAAAGATTGGATTCAGATGGTTCAATCACACATATTCAATATTATCCTTAGCACTTCTAATTTGATGATTTAAGATCAATATCAAATCATATGCATTATTGGAACAATGTCAATTGAATTATCTTACAATCAAGTTAATTAATTAAGTGATTAAGATTTAGATCTCAATCAAGACAAGTTAGGGTTTAACCCCTAAGCTTCCTATCATTAAGACCAAAGTTTAATTTAAAGGTCAATGACAAATCAATGTATTATTAGTGTATTATTGATGTCAAACTTAGGTTTGGATTAAGTATCATCTACTTAATCAAGTTATCAGGATTCTTATGTTCAAGTTTAGTTTAATGTCCACTAAGAACATTTAAGAGTCCAAATAATTGTTCAGATTCTCTAACATACACTGTAAGGTTATGAAAATGTATGAATGTAAAGATGACATAGAATAAGAGGGTAATTAATTCTAATCAAATTCTAAATCAAGCCAAAGAGATTAGCACTTAATCACAAATCTAAAAGATCTTAATTTTATGCCATTTAGTTGTTAAGACATACATATTCGATACAAGCACCTATAATTCCATTACTTAGCATTTGGTATAATACATCTAAAGTTACAAAGTAGATTTTAAGTACTTTTTAAAGATGACAAAATGTCAAACCTAATTTTCATATAGAATTTTATGCAATGATATAACTTAGCCCCACTAGGGTCCTAGGGACCTTAAAATACCAAAACAGTGAAGTTTTGACCATTTCAGCCAAAACTGGGCAATTTTTCATGAAATTCTGGACATTTTGCAAGTTTAGGCGCTGTAGCGCGCTGTAGCATTTTTCGCGTGACAGCGCGCTGTAGCGCTTTTTGAGCGGCAGCGCACGGTAGCGCTTTTCACGCGGTAACGCTTTTAGAGCTGAGGGTGTGCTGCGGCGCGCTATGGCGCGCTGCAGCGGTTCAACTTGCGAAAATCACTGTTCAATTAATTTATTTTGACATTTCCTAAAGTTTTCCAAAAATTCCACTATCGCTCGCTGTAGCGTGCTGGAGCAGTCCATTTTGCAAAATATTGTTTGAATACTTTAACTAATATTTTTATATGTTCCGACGAAATCCCGCTGCTGCCCGCTGCAGCGCGCTACAGTGTGCTGTAGCGGTCTACTTTGCGAATTTACTGTTTAATTACTTTTTCATATGTTTATATAAACTTCTGTCGAAATGCCGCTGCAATGGGCTGCAGCAGCCTAGCTCTGCAACTTCGGGAGCTGCAGTGCACTGCAGCGCCAGACGGTATTTTTCGCCTGGACGAAAACTATAAGGCCTATTTTCGAGCTCAATTGCTCTCAATCTAGAGAGTCCCATGACCGGTGCCATATATCAATGGAAAGGTATTTCCGATACCTTTCCATCGACACCAAAATCGGCACCAACGAAGCACTTTAACTATACGAAAAATATGGATGAATGACAGGGCATGCAGTGTAAAAGAAAGACAGAGCCTTAAATTTAAATCTCTTGGAGAGCTGTAATAACTTACATACTTAAACATGGATGTCTAGAGAGGCAATAAGCATAATAACAAGATGAATTGGACAAGGTGAGGAGCAAAGGGGTACCTTTTGTCCTTAGAAGGAGAGGAAGAAGAGGAGCTTTGTTTCCTTCAAGTCCTTGGGGATGAGCCTACTCCTTCAAGGTGCAGTAATAGAAGGGGAGGGAGAGAGCTCTAGAGCTTACTTGACAGCAAAGAGGAGAGGAGAGGAAACCAAGCTCCATTTATGGGGAAAAGAGGATGGGATGGAGGCATGGCTAAAAAGAGATGGGAGGGATGGTCTCAACCATCCTTGCTTGCAATGAGGGAGAGGTGCTGAATTGGGGGGCTGGTTTCAGGAGAATTAAGAAAAAAAATGGGAGAAATTGCAATTTGGGGAGTGCATATTTACCTATTTATTTTCCTTAATTAATTGAAAATTCAGATTTTTGAAACGCACTCCGAAAATTTCCAAAAAAATTCACTCCTAGCTAATTTGGTAGTGAGGAATTTAAAGGCAAAGTCGGAATTCGATTCTGACGATTATTTAATTATTTTATTCTCCGGTGCATTTAATTATATTAAAATATTTGCGAAAATCTGATTACTTCCAAACATGTCCAAAACATCACCCCAAGCTAATTTGGGGTGACGATCACAATGACGAAGTCGGATTTTGATTTAGAGGTCAAAATAAATACCTCAATTTTCTAATTAATTAAATACTAAAATATTCCAAAATAATTGATTGAGCCCCAAAATACTCCAAACCCTCAGGGTTTGGTTCTAATGACTAGATGAACTTAGTGAGATGATAATTACGATATGATTAGGCTAAAATTAAGCTGAGTAACAACCTTGGATTGTTACATGAGCGAACCATAGATCTAGGTTTTCGGTGAGATGAATCCTAACGGAAACAACTGTGGATGCATCCCAAAATTTCGATTGATCGGCTCCATCCAGCCCGATCGAACCGATCATAACCTAATCTACCACATGAAATAAAGCTGCGAAGGAAGAATGCAATAATCGGTTGGGTATCGAGGGAGATCAGGTACTTGATTGACGAACGACTCACAGATGAAGGTTCGGTAGCAGTCGCTTCAGGTTCGCTCGAGCCAAAATTTGTCGGGAATGGGGCTCCTGAGGTCTTTAGAGACCTCAGGACGGAGCGGTCGAGGCCCCCGAGGGCGCCGATTGGTTGCACGAGCGGCAGCAGCAGCATGGCGCGCGATCGTGAGGTGGAACCCTCGGAGTGGGACGAAGTTCCGAGCGCCGTTCGATCAAACGGATCAGACGGTCCCGATGGATTCGTCCGATCAGACGGTGGGAGATACGCCATCCACTTAAGTTGACGATGCGGGAACGACTCTGTCAACTTTAAATAATTAATATATATATATATATATATATATATTTTAAGTAAATTCAAAAATTTTCAAATATGTTTTCCTAGCTAATTGATGAGTGAGGAATGCAACAGTGATGTCAAATTTTCGATCCGACGAGTATTTTATCTCTTCAATTTGCGGGGTACTTAAAAAATATTCGTCGAAATTTCGACGATTTCCGATTGACACGAAAATTTCACCCCTAGCTAATTTGGGGGCAATGAGCACAATGGCGATGTCCATTTTTTGATCTGAGGTCATTTTAGATAGGTCAAATTTTAGGGTTTTTGGATTTTTCAGAAATCAGGATTCGATCCATTTGACTCCTGATTTAGACTAGGTTTTAGAGGTTGACTCAAATTGACATAATTAGCACTTATGATTAGATTTAAGACTAAAATTAGTCCTAATTGACCAAGGTAACAACTTAAGTTGTTACAGACTTCCCCCCTCAAGAACGATGTCATCCTCGACATCACTCAATTGGAAAATGAGAAGGCAAGATTTAAGAGATGAGTTGAAATTGAAAGCTTGAATGCTAAGAAAGAGTACCAGGATTTTCAAAGAGATTAGGGTATTTGGCTCGCATATCAGATTCCTTCTCCTAGGTGGCTTCGTTGCAAGAACAATTCTTCCACTTGACTTTAATCATATTGATAGCACAATTTCTAAGTTGTTTGCGGTCACAAGCTAGGATCAGAATTGGCTCCTCACATATGATAGATCTGGTTGGATTTGGATTTCTGGGAATTACATGAGGTAAGACAAATCTCTAAGGCACTTTCTTAAGGACAACACGTGGAATACATTGTGTATTGTAGCAAAATCTACCGATATTTCCAACTGGTATGCTGCTGGCCCAATCCTTTTCAGCACTTTGAATGGTCCAACATGCCACTGGCTGAGTTTGCCCGCAACTCCAAAATGATATACACCCTTCATAGGACTAACCTTTAAGTATACATAGTCTCCTTCCTGGAATTCCAAGGGACGTTGATGGATGTCGTGATATTTGCTCTGCCTATCTTGGGTTGCCCTGATTCCTTGTTGTATGAGCTGCACCTTTTTATTTGTCTCTTCTACCAACTCGGAGCCATACAGCTGAACATCTTCTATTTCTGCCCATGCCATTTGCGTAGAACATTTCCTACCATATA
Organism: Gastrodia elata; assembly: GCA_016760335.1. Lineage (NCBI taxonomy): Eukaryota > Viridiplantae > Streptophyta > Magnoliopsida > Asparagales > Orchidaceae > Gastrodia > Gastrodia elata. Next base: position 9,596,616 of record CM028670.1, on the reverse strand, counting down.
GGACTTCATAAGGAGCCATCTTAATACTCGCCTAGAAGCTGTTATAATATGCAAATTCTACTAGGGGAATATGTTCTTCTCAGGTTCCTGCAAAGTCTAGTATACAGAGGCAGAGCAAGTCTTCCAGAACTTGATTTACTCTTTCTATTTGACCATCTACTTAAGGATGGAAGGCTGTACTCATGGCTAGTGTAGTACCCAGATCTTGATGGACTGCCTGCCAGAATTTTGATGTGAATCAGCTATCTCTATCTGATACAATAGTCTTGGGAATACCATGAAGTCGAACTATTTCCTTGATATATATTTTTGCAAGCTTCTCAACTGAATTAGTTTGTCAGACTAGAAGGAAGTGCGTGGATTTAGTAAGACGATCTACGATGACTCAGATTGTGTCGGCTCCAGACCTCGCACGAGGTAGTCCCATGACAAAATCCATGGATATGTCTGACCACTTCCACTCTAGAATCTCTAGTGGGTGTAGCAGATCGCCTGGTTTCTGATGCTCTGCTTTTACCAAGCAACGCGCGTGGCAGTTAGCCACAAAATCTTTTACGATCCTTTTCATTCCCAGCCACTAGAATGATAGCTTCAAGTCTTGATACATCCTGGAGCACCCAGGATGAATCTGGTATCCAAAGTTATGACCTTCAATCAGCACCTCCTGGTGCATGGATTTAGGGATCCAAAGGCAATCCCCTTGATAGATAGCACCCCTATAGAATTGAATATCAGTACGGCGACCACTTTTGATGGCTTGCTTGAAACTCAAGTATTCTTCATCTTTGGTCTGTGAGGTGGACACATCTCTGGAGGTGGACACATCTCTGTAGAAGGTAGGTTCCACATTGATGTTTGACAGCTATGAGCTGAGTTTGTCCCCACATATGGTATTTAGTGTGGCCTAGTGACTTAGAGCATCAGCTACGATGTTGGCTTTCCCAGGATGATACTGTATATCTAAATCATAGTCACTGATCAGTTCTAGCCATCTTCTTTACTTACAGTTTAGTTCCTTTTGGGTAAATATATATTTTAGACTTTGATGATCTATAAAAATTGAGCATTGAACCCCAAACAGATAGTGATGCAAAATCTTCAAAGCGAACACTACAGTAACTAACTCTATATCATGTATTGCATAATTTCTTTCATGGATCTTCAGTTGACAGGAAGCCTATGCTATGACATTCTATTCCTGCATCAATACAGCACCTAAGCCTAAACCAGAGGCGTCAGTATAGACTTGGTAGTTTACTCCTTCCTTAGGCAGGACTAGGACTGTGGCGGCCCTGCCCGCCGTGGTCCTGTTAACTCTTAAGTTAACATGATTACGGTGGAGGGGTTACCAAATGACAAGGTCCCCACTTAGGATTGGATTAGACATATATTCTAATCCAACTTAACTAAGGACTTTGCCATTTATAAGGTAAATATCTCACTAAATGAACATACAAGAAAATGCAGAGAGCGCAGAAGCATAAAATACAACATCCATCCATTCAATACAATAATCCAGAATAAGTAAAGTGCTGAAAAGAAATGTTAACCATAAATTATTACAATATTTAAAATAGTTTTAAGAACTGAAAAATAAACTCTCATCCTCACAAGGCAGAAATAAAACTAATGGTCTTCAGGAACAAGCTCCTTCTCCAATGGCAAGGCCTCCACTGGATCTACAACACCAAGAAACTCAGAACCTACCATTATCAGTTTCATAATGGTAGGGCCCCAGCTAATAAAAGAAAATTTGGTTAGACTATTTTCTAAGCACATTTTAGGGTAAACAATTGATTATGTTATTTAGATATCACCATAAACCAATACAAAAGCAAGTAGGTGCTAAAAAGCATAAGAAAAGAATGGTAATAAGCTATAAACAACAGTTTATAACTAAATCAACTAGGAAGTAAGCACATACCTTCTCCAAGCAACTACAACAAGGTCAATTTAGCAAAATAAAGATTAAACAAAACTGTAAAGAAAATACATCCTAAACATGCTTATGATCGAAACAGGCTTATGCTAAGTGACATAATAGTAATTAAACATGTAAAATATTATAAAGCTGAAAACATAACTAACATCCTATATATGCATATGAAAATAGTAAGTAAGACTAGCATCCTATATAGAAACAAGGCTAAGAAAATACAGAAAAACTGTAGGTAAAAGTAGCACTGAAATGCAGAATATACAAAGTAAAATAGTAACTACAAAACTGAAAACTATTTTGGCTATTCAAGCCACTCAAACTGAAAGTACACTCAGTAATACTTAGCCTGATGGGCTAAAAAAGAAGCTCTGAACTGAGTATCACTGAAACCTCTTAGCCTGATGAGCTAAGGCAGAAACCAATTGTAAGTGTACTTGAACTAGTATAACCATATCAGATCCTAACTATTCAGTTAGTAAGGGCAAGAGTCTATCCATCCTATCCCACTGACTAGGCATGACATAGACTATCAGACTGACCCGAACAATGTAGCCGACCCCAAACAGGATGATTGAAGAGGTATACTAATCAAGCTACACCTTACAAAAATACTAGAAGAAAACAAAAATGCTACTTATGAATGATCAAAGTTGACATAAGATAATTATCAATTATCTTATATACCTCATATATGCTCATGGTTTAAAGCTCAAAAATCAAGGTAAGCGAAGCATCAAAACAAATTGAGCAAGAGACTCTATCTAAAATATAGGTGATATCCATTGTTGTCTACTTATTCGTTCTATCTACTCTAAGTTACATAAGTTTTAGAATCATCAATTCTTACACATTCTGTAACTTAGAATCACGAACCTACAAGTTGAAGATAATTAGGACTGGCCAAGTCCTAACTATATCTTAATCAAAAGATGACTACTTGGTTTAAATGAATAAATCATCAACCTAATTTTTATAATTTATTAATTACCCCAAACTCATCTTGATTAGCCAAATCAAGATGAAAAGATTAAGAATTAAACTCTAAATATTGGGGTTTAATTACTTAATCTAAAGGTATAGCAATGGATCTAAGGTTTAGAACCCAATCTCGCTGATTAAGTTGAGGTAAATCCTAATGATAAATCAACTTCATTAGGTTAGATCTCTATTCCTAACTCTAAGGTTTAAAAGATAAAATAATCATTAAATAAACTTAGGAAAATCTATAAACTAATAAACTTAAGGTTTCACCTATTGAGTAACCCAATTTACTCAAAAGATGAACTCTAACTTAAGATCTATTCCTAATCCTAAGAATTTAAAGCTCTTAATTACTAAGAGTATCTCTTATGACACACATCCTAACTAATGTTATAAGACCTAAGAAAAGATCTAGGAATGATTAAGGAAAGAAGAAACACTCACAATTTACTTAGGATTTTTCCAAAGAGTTTAAGAATGAGATTTTGAACAAAATCAAATTAAGGCTTGAACTTTCTTAATTTTTGTTCTAAATCATCCTATTTACTGATTAAGTTATTTAGAAAGTGATTTTAGGGCTTTAAAATGTTAAACCCTAGGCAAAATTATCATTTTGCCCCTACTTAAGGGTCTAAATCTCATATTTATGAATTAGGGTTAAATTTTGAATTTTAACAAAGTGGAATAATTACTTATTGTCTAATATGAGTTTAGACAATGAGATCATTAATTTTGGTTAAGTATTAAGCCTTATAAGGTCAAATTTAAGAATTTGACCTATATGGGTATATTGGTAATTTTACCTTAAGGACACCTAAATTTCTGTTAGTTTACTGTAGGTTATATTCTAAGGTTTCCATAGAACCTAAAATTATTGAATTCTAATAAGTATTGGCCAAGTTATGGCCAATACAAGCTTAGGGTTAAAAGGGGTAATTAAGGGATTCTTAATTAAGGGTTCAAAATCCTAATTTTGTCAATTATGATCCAAATTGAGCAAAATTAGTGACAATGGTTTACAAATGGTCCACTGATCACAATGACATGTGGTAGACTCAATTTGGACCTAATTTGGCTAAGTTATGACCTAATTAAGGTTTAGGGTGATTAGTGAGTGATTAGTAAAATTAATCATCCAATTACTAATCCAACCTTACAACTAAGTTCTAATAGACTCTATGAGTTCTCTGAAACTTAAATTGTCTAATTTAGATTATTAAATTTGCTAATATTCACTAATCATATTTTAGAGTAATTAAGGGTGATTAGCAAATCTTAACCATTGGATCCTAAATATTTTTATAGATTACTGCAAATTAGGCTTTTTTGATCTAAATTGGTGTTTGGATTTCTCAATTTGGAGCTAAAATGACCAACTTATGATCAAATGAAGTTCTAGGTCTATTTAGGTAATTAGGGTTAGGTCCTAAATGTGATTAGCCAAATACTAATCCAGACAATAAAATTAATCCTACTAAAATGATCCTTAGGGTTTTATTTGTATTTTAAGACCCATATTGGGTATATTTAGATGAACATACACAAAGTTATGAGCTAATGAAGTTTTGTAATATTATTTAGATTTAATTAACACCCCTAAATGTCACTATGCTAAATATAGGTCCAATTATAAAATTGACAGCACCAAAATGTTCCTCTATTTTTGTTGATCAAAATGATATATTTATTTGCTATGATTGGACTTATATTTTGCAAGATATTAGGGTTTAAATAATTAGATTTTATTATTTAAATAATTATGTTAATTATTTTAATTATTCTGATTTGATTTATATATATATATTCATTTATTTTAATTAATTCGTTTATATATATATATATATATATATATATATATATATTTGATATTTTTATTTTCTGCAGGTACATGTGGCGGGCCGTTACTGGCTGAGCAGAAGACGGCGGGCCCCACCGGTTCAGACGGCAGATGCGCAGGCCACGTGTCGTGCTGCGATTGGCTGGAGCACTGCGAGGTGGGCCCCGCCGAAGCAGCCGAAGAGCCACGGGCCACGGGTCGGGCCCGGGCCGACCCGGTCCAATCCGAAGGGGTCCTTCGTCTTCGCGCGACCGCTCCGACAGCAGCGCCTAGGGCATCGAAAACGGCGGCAAAATCACCGCCCCCGGAGGACGAGCTATATACCGATCAAAAGGTCTTGAAGAGACCTTTCGATTGGCACCCAAAACGTCGCCTGAGAAGGAACACAGCTCCGGTATAATCCAACCCCAAATCACAACGCTCGACGAAAAAAGGGAATAACGATTTCTACTGTTGCAATTTAGTCAAATCCGGGTTAACCAGACCTGATTGACTCGATCGAGTCAGCTCAAAATTCAATCAAGATTGTGAAATTGACATGCGAACAAGAAAATTAAGTGTTTGGAAGCGTTGATTGAAAGATAGAGGTACCTCGAATTGGACAGCTCGGGTTCTAAGTCTCGATCGAGAGCTTCTTCCTTTTTTACTTGCTCCAAATTTGCGCAAACTCACGAACGAGATCCATTTGAGCATTTAAATCGGGTCTTAATCGGTGCTAAAGCAGCGACGGGGGCGTGGAGGAGATCTGGCATGCCGCGCGTCGGCGCTCGCGACACGCGGAGGACGCGCTAAGACGATGACCCTCGTCCGTTCAATCCTCTGATCGAACGGATCTCAGTGCCCGTCTGATCAAACGGCAATATTAGAATTAGGGTAACGGCGTTACTTAATCTTGACGGTGCTGTTAATTATTAAATAAAATATTATTATTTAATTATTTTCAAACCTATTTTATTAATTAAAATTAACTAACTAAATGCATTCCAAAAATTTCCAATAAATCACCCCTAGCTAAATGAGGGGTGAGGAACGCAATGGCGCACTCGGATTTTTGATCCAACGAGTATTTAATTATTTGAATTTTCAGGTATTTAAATATTATTAAAATATTCGATGAAAATCCAATGACTTCCAATTGCATCCAAAACTTCACCTCTAGCTAATCTGTGTGTTCTGAATGCAATGGCGAAATTAGATTTTCAATCTGAGGTCTAGATAAAAAGTCAATTTCTAGGGTTTGGAATTTTCTAAAATTTCTGATTTGACTCAATTGACTTCTCATTTGACCTAGGTTTTTGAGATAAGTTCTAAATCACTTAATTAGTGACTTAGAACCTCAATTAAGACTTAAATTGATCTTAATTAACCAAAGTAACAATCTGGGTTGTTACAAACTCCCCCACTTAAGAACGATGTCGTCCTCGACATCACTCCAGTGAGAAATAAATAAGCAGATGCAAAGAAATGAATTGAATATGTTAGAGTTGAAGAATTACCTTGATTAAAAAGGTTTGGGTATTTCTGACGTATATCCACTTTTTTCTCCCAAGTGGCTTCATTGCATGAGCGGTTCTTCCACTGAATCTTTATCATTGAAATAGATCGATTTTTTAATTTCTTTTGATCACGATCTAAAATTTTAACTGGTTCTTCAGTGTATGAAAGATTAGGTTGAATCTCTATTATTGGCAGTTGAATGGGAAGGATCTCGAAGACACTTTCTTAATGATGATACATGAAACACATTATGAACAGCAGCAAAGTCTTTTGGTAGTTCTAGTTTATAAGCTGTTGATCCAATATTCTACATAATCTTGAAAGGCCCTACATACCTTGGACTAAGTTTTCCTGAGACTCCAAAACGATAGATTTCTTTCATCGGGCTCACTTTTAAATATACAAAATCTCCTTCTTTGAACTCCAGAGGACGATGACGGTTATCATGATATTTACTTTGCCGGTCTTGAGCTGTTCTAATCCTTTGTTGAATGAGTTCAACTTTCTTATTTGTTTCTTCCACTAACTCAGATCCATATAATTGAGTATCTCCTGTCTCAGACCATGCTAGTGAAGTTGAACACTTTCTCCCATATAATGCTTCATATGGTGCCATTTGAATACTTGACTGAAAATTGTTATTGTATGAAAATTCCACTAAAGGAATATGCTCTTCCCAGGATCCTGCAAAATCCAACATACATAAGCGGAGTAGATCTTCTAAGACTTGATTTACTCTTTCGGTTTGGCCATCAGTTTGTGGGTGGAATGTTGTACTCATGGCCAGAGTGGTACCCAAATCTTGGTGAACAACCTGCCAAAATTTTAAAGTAAAATGACTATCTCTATCAGATACAATTGTTTTAGGGATTCCGTGCAATCTGACTATTTCTTTAATATATAGTTAAGCCAACTTTCCACAGAGTCAGTTTGACAGATTAGAATAAAATGAGCAGACTTAGTAAGACGATCCACTATAACCCATATTGAATCAGCTCCAGATCTAGCACGAGGCAAGCCCATGATAAAATCCATGGATATATCTGTCCATTTCCATTCTGGGATTTCTAGTGGGTGCAGAAAGCCACCAGGTTTTTGATTTCAGTTACTTATTTAGTTCCTGCAACTCCTTGGGTGCCATTCCTGGGAACATTTCGATTGCGAACTCTACTTCCCATATAGGCAGAAGACCGGGTAGGTCTTTGGGAAAAATATTGGTGAATTCCCAAACGACTGGATTCTGAGATAAGGGAACTTCCTTTCTTTTCCCCTAGTATCGTTACTTGGAAGGCACTACAACCTTTGCTTATTAGTTTCTTGGCTTGACTAGCATTAATTAGGGAAGCTCTTGTACTAAAGTTCCCTACAAATGACTTAGCTTGTTTACCACAGCCCATGGTGATCTTCTTCTTTTGGCAATTGATGGTGGCGTCATGCTGACTTAGCCAATTCATACCTAAAATAACATCGAAATTGGCTATCGGCAATACTACCAGCTTGGCTTTAAATTTTGTTTCTCCGAAGGGGACTTCTAGCTTACATAATTGATTGGCTTGCAATTGAGCTCCGGATGTAATCCTACGCTTAGAGGTTTAGCTAAGCGATGTACTGTCAAATTGAGAAACTTCATCCAGCTCTCAGAGATGAAGGAGTGGCTAGCTTCAGTGTCGAATAGAATATTGTAGGGTTTATTATTTATATAAATAGTACCTAATTGTAGGGTTCAAAAGCATGTACTTGACACCACATGGTTGTCCTCTACGGCCTCAATAGGTGTGAGAGCGTATACCCGCGCCTGACCAGCAGGCCTGTTGTTGTAAGGCTACTTGGATGGTGGCCTTGAGGTGCTAGGATGAGAGGCAAGAAGTGTCTCACATCGAGGAGCAGGAGGTGGCAAGGCTGGATGCGTTGTCGCAGGCTTCTGAAATAAGTCAAAGACTTGGCGGCACTTGGAATGATCAATTTGATCACCATCAATAGTTTTCATGGCAGTACAGTGATATAACCCATGGCATGGCCGTTCTCAAGTAAAGCAGACACGACTTTCATGGTAGCACCGACCATATGGGTGTGGCTTTGTACAGTCGTTGAAAGGATCAGTAGAGGGGGCTTCTGCCTCGATTTGATAAACCCTGGCCCTCTTTGGGTTATCCTGACGGTGCACTGCGGAGTCAGTGAGCCTCTTAGCTTCTTGCTGTTGATGCTTTTCTATCACTTTGGTAGTCTCCAGTAGTTCCCGGTAGTCGGTCATGCAGAATGGCACAACTTGGAACTGTTTGGAGGGTCAGAGACCGCTCTGGAAACAGTGGCACCTATCCGATTTAGTGGGCACTAGGCGCTCTTGAACTCTGCATCGTACGCAACCACCATATGATTCCCTTGCTGCAGTTTGAGGAATTCCTCCACCATGTTGCGACGCTCAGATAAGGGAATGTATTCAGCATGGAACACTTCCTTAAACTCTTTGTACGAGATCTCCTCCAGACGGATGTCGGCAAAGTGGGTAGTACGAATATGGCTCTACCAGTGCTCTGCTTCGCCTTGGAGCAGATGGGTGACAAATCGGATCACCTCAGTATCAGGACATTTAATACTTGTTAAATTTGTCTCTACCATTCTCAACCAATCCTCCGTGTCTACGGCCGACAGGCTCCCGTTGAATGTGGGGGTCTCAGACGGAGGAAGTTGTGCAGTAATCCATCGGTGGACTGGATGTAGTTCTGATGGGAATACTGGAGTGTTGGGGCAGCTTCTGCCGTTGCACAGTTCTGGTTTATCTGAGACACCAAGAGATGCTCCATATGTTCGGCCTGCTTGGCCTGAGCCTTTGTGGCCTTCCTAGCCTGCTTTTGGCTTTCCTTTGCTTGCTGCTGGTGGGATTCCACCATCATCTTCACTGTCTCCAATAAGGCGCTCACCTCACTGGACGAGGAGCTGGAGGGAGCAGGTGAGGGGCTCTGTCCTGGGTTTATGATTGTTTTTTGCTAGAATCTGAATTAAAAATAATGTACTTTCAAAATTTTAGAAAATAGGAGATCATAACACCTCAGCAGACTGTTAGCACACCTCCCCTAATGGCTAAAAGACCCAATTGGGCCTCGTGGCCCGGCCGAGTTCAAATTGGAAATTCAAGAGCTCGGCCCTGGCCTAAACCATCCGGCTCTTCCTAGCCCAATTAAACTCTCTAGAACCTTCCCTGTACTCCCCTGAGGCTATAAATAGCCTCAGCACTCCTCTGATTGATCCTTGCTGATCAATCGAAGTCGCTTACCTTCTCCGCCATTGCTGTTTGCTGAAGCTTCTTCTAGGCGCTCCCGAGCTTGCGTACCACTGATAGGAGAGCCTCCTGGAGTTAAGGAATTTGCAGAGAGGACCAAGGTAGCTTAATAAGCCTGGAGAAGACCACCCTATTGTCTACAAGCTCTCGGACAAAAACTTGGTATCCTACTTAGCGATTTCGAGCCAATGGGCTCGGACCTTCTCTATTTTGATGCGTCTGAGTTTGTATTGTCATATTGAACCCAATGGTATCAAGATTTAGATCTCGGCTAGCCCCGATCGATCAAATCGATCGATTGGATTAAATCCTTAAGGATCGCCTTGGTCGAGTAAGGACCCGGTGATCCAGACCACCCCAGACACTCAGACCAGAGGGCTTCGATCCGCCTCACCTCCCTGATGGTGTAGGGATCGAGCCCCGAGTCTGGCGTGGCCTCTGTGGGGATAATTATCTCCCCACAGTAGCTTCAATAGAGGATCCCTCGGGCGAGCAAGGTCTGGCTGATCCAGACCGTCTCCCAGGGGGCCTCGAGTCCCATTCGATGCGTCTGACCATGGGGATCAAGTATAGATCTAGTCCTGGTCATGCCGTGGTCAGGATGTGCCAGGATTTTGCGATTACGGTTCCCCTAATGGAGACGTGGGGACAAAGGCTCTGTGCGGGCCGGGTCGACCCACGACCCACGCTGTGCGACAGTGCCGGGTCTCCCAGGCCCCGGTCGACCCGAGCGGTTTGGAATTGGACTGAGCCATTTAAATTAAATCGGAATTATTGGAATTATTTTCCATAAGGAAAATACTCCCAGTAATCAAATCATAGGAACTTAATTAAATTAAAATACAGAATGTATTATTTGAATAACTTTTAATCCAATGGTCCAAATGTAACAACCCAGGTTGTTACTTGGCTCAATTAAGACTAAATTAAGTCTTAATTAAGGTTCTAAGTCACTAATTAAGTAATTTAGAACTTATCTCAAAAACCTAGATCAAACTGGAAGTCAATTAAGTCAAATTAGAAATTTTGGAAACTTTCAAACCCTAGAATTTGACTTTTTATCTAGACCTCAGATTGAAAATTTGACTTCTCCATTGCATTCAGAACACCCAAATTAGCTAGGGGTGAAGTTTTGGAGGCATTTGGAAGTCGTTGAATTTTTGTCAAATATTTTAATAATATTTAAATACCTGAAAATTCAAATAAATAAATACTCGTCGAAACAAAAATCCGAGTGCGCTGTTGCATTCCTCACCCCTCATTTAGCTAGGGGTGATTTATTAAAAATACTTGGAATTTAAAATCATTAATTTAGATTTTTGTTAAGAAATTAATAAAAATAAAATTATAATCTTATTATTAATATGTTAATCGATTTCCATCAAATCCTTAAGCACGCCGTCAATTCCATTAAGCATTTTCCATCTCCTTTGGATGGCGCAAGCATCATCGTTCGATCGGACCATCCAATCGGACGGTCCGGAGTCGTCTCTCTCGCGTGAGAGTGCACGACACCTGCGCATGTCACACAGATGTCGCCCGGCCATCCGCAGCCAGGTGTCTCTCTCCAGCCTCTCCCATCGCTTCCAGTCATCTTTAAACTCAAAAATTGATGTTCTTCTCACCTAAGATCCATCCGTGAATCTAATATTTTCATCTTGATCATTTTTCTTCCTTGCTCAGTGGCTCAACCTTTCAACCAGGTACTTAATCTTTTCCCACCCTTCATTCGAATGATTCTCTACGAGTGTTGTAGTTTTGAGTTATTAATCAAATTGGTATGTTAATATTCATGCATAAGCGAATTTATCGTTCCCAGTTATTTTCAATTTCCTATCAAAATTTTCTGCTGCCATTTAGGGCATCCATTTTTTCGATGATAGAACTCTTATGCATTGATATCATTATCTATAGGAAGCTCACAATGAAAACTTTCGATCAATACCTAGAACTCTTCTTTAGTGCTCGATTCTGTGAAGTTCTCGGGATCCCTAATCCTCCATCGAGTCGGGACCTATCGCGAGCGAAGAAGGCGAGGGCTTGCGTGGATTCCTGCCGCTTGCGTGGCGTTTGCCAACTCGGCCTGGTGGGTCCGAGCCATGTCACCTCTTCCGCGTGGCATGGGATACCTGCAATTGTCAAGTCACGCCGTGATCTTTAAATAAAAATGCAAGATTTTAATTGTTAATAAAGTTAATTAAATTTTGATTAATTAAAATTAAAATCCTAAAACTTTAAATGTTCATAAATCTAAAATTAATAATTCAAATATAATGATATTATATGTCATTTTGATCAGAAGAAAATAAGGATCACTTTGGCATTATCAGAATTTTATTTGGAGCTAAATATTACATAATGACACTTAGGATCCTTAAAATTGAACCCTAAATGTCACAAAAACTATAACTAGTCATAACTTTGTTTCAATTTACCCAAACATACCCAATATGGGTCTTAAATTGATCAGCTCAGTCTAAGGATCATTCTAGTAGTGTTAATTTTGCTGTTTGGATTAGTTTGAACCTAATCACATTTAGGACCTAACCCTAATTACCCTAATTAGACCTAGAACTTTAATTGACCATAACTTGGTCAATTGAACTCCAAATTGAATGATTTAAATATCAATTTAGATCAAAAAAACTTAATTATCAGTAATCTGTAAAAATATTTTAGATCCAACAGTTAGATTTATTAATCACTCCTTAATTACCCAAAATATTGATTAGTAAATGTTAGCAAATCTAGTAATCCAAATTGAGTGATTTAAGTTTCAGAGGACTTATAGAGTCTCTTAGAATCTATCTGTGAGATTTGATTAGTGTTTGAGTGCTTAATTTTGCTAATCACTCACTAATCACTCCTAACCCTAATTAGGTCATAACTTAGTCAAATTAGATCCAAATTGAACCCACCACATGTCATTATAATCAGTAGACTATTTTTAAACTATAGCTACTGATTTTACTTAATTTGGACACTAATTGACAAAGTTAGGTTTTTGGCCCATAATTAAGGATTCCTTAATCACCTTTTAACCCTAGATCTTGTATTAGCCATAACTTAGTCAATACTTATCAGAATTTAGTAAATTTAAATTTTATGGAAAGCTTAGGCAGTAAACAACATAAATCTGAAAGAAAATTTAACTTTTACTTAGTCAAATTACTAATTTACCCTTATGAGTCAAATTCACTAATTTGATCTCATATGGCTTAATAATCACCCAAAATTAATTTAGTTGTTGTCTAATCTTATATTAGACAGTAAGAAATACTTTCCAAAAGAAAATTTCCGAATTTAAGCCCTAGATCAAAATTTGATCTTTTGAACCCTTAAGTAGGGGCAAAATAGTCATTTTGCCCAAATTTAGGGTTTAGCCTTTAAAAGCCCTAAATTCAGTTTCTAATCACTAAAATCAGTAAATAGAATGATTTAGAACTGAAATTAATGAAATCCAAGTCTAAATTAGATTTTGATTTAAAATCTCAAAATTTGCTCCTTAAGGAAAATTTCCTAAGTCTTAAGTGAGTGTTTTTCCCTTCTTTAATCATTCTTAGACCTTCCCTTAGGTCCTTATAACATTAGTTAGGATGTGTGTCTTGAGAGATACTCTTAGTAATTAAGAGCTTTAATTCCTAAGATTAAGTATAGATCTTAAGTTAGAATTCATCTATTGAGTAAATTAGGTTACTCAATTAGATGAAACCTTGAGTTTACTAATTTATAGATTTTCTTAGTTTATTAAATGATTATTTGATCTTAAACTTTAGAATTAAGAATAGAGATCTATCCTAATGAATTTGATTTATCATTAGGATTTGCCTTAACCTAATCTATGAGTTTTGGGTTTTAAACTTACACCTTTAGATTATACCTTTAGATTAAGTGATTAGACCCCGTCATGTGGAGTCTAATTCTTAATCTTTTCATCTTGATTTGACTAAACAAGATGAGGTTGGGATGAATTAAATTACAAAACTAGGTCGATAATTTATTCACTTTAACCAAATAGTCATCTTTTGATTAAAGTTATAATTAGGACGTGGCCAGTCCTAATTATCTTCAACTAGTATGATTCGTGATTCTAAGTTACAGAATGTGTAAGAATTGATGATTCTGAAACTTATGTAACTTAGAGTAGATAGAATGAATAAAGTAGATAATAACGGATATCACCTGTGTTCTAGATAGAGTTCTTGCTCATTTTGATTTTGATGCTTCGCATTCCTTGATTTTTGAGCCTTATACCTTGAACATATATTATGTACTTAAGATATTTGATAAATATCTTATGTTAATTTGGAATATTCATAAGCAGCATTATGTTTTCATTTCACAAGTGGTTTGTAAGGTGTAGCTTGATTAGTATACCTCTTCGATCAACCCGTTCGGGTCGGCAACCTTTCGAGGGTTTAATGTCCGACAGTCTATGGCCATGCCTAGTCCGAGTGATAGGATGGATAGACTCTTGCCATACTGACTATAAAGTCAGGATTCTAATATGGTTATACTAATTCAAGTACACTTACATTCAGTTCTGTCTTAGCTCATCAGACTAAGAGTTTTCAGTGATGTTCAGTTCAGAGTTTCTTAGCTCATCAGGCTAAGATTTACTGAGTATGTTTTCAGTTTGAGTGACTTAGATGGTCACTGCAGTTTTCAATTTTCAGTTACTGTTTTACCTTGCATATTTTGCATTTCAGCACTATTTTACTTACAATTTTCCTGCACTTATTTCTATATAGGATGCTAGTTTTATTTACTGCTTTCATATGCTCACATAGGATGTTAGTTATTTTCAGTTTTAGACTGTTCAATTTCTGTATGTTACCTAGCATAATCGTTTGATCATAAGCATGTTTAGGTTGTATTTTCTTACAATTTTGTTTAGTCTTTTACTTACCTGTCTTTGTTGTAGTTGCTTGGAGGAGGTATGTGCTTACTTCCTATTTGTTTAGTTATAAACAGTAGTTTATAACTTATTACTATTCTTTTGTATGCTTTCTGCACCTTTTTGCTTCAGTACTGGTTTATGGTGATATTCAAGTAACTTAATAAAATTGATTACCCTAAATGTGCTTAGACAATAGTCTAACCAGTTTTTCTTTTGTTGGCTGGGGCCCTACCATTATGAAACTGATAATGGTAGGTTCTGAGTTTATTGGAGCAACTGATCCAGTGGAGTGCTTGCCATTGGAGAAAAAGCCCGTACCTGAAGATCTATAGTTCTAGTTTTCTTTCTGTCTGTGAGATTGAGTGTTCTTTTCAGTCTTTTAATCTATTTTAAATTGTTGTAATAATACAGGTTTAACTTTTCTTTTCAGCTATTTACTTATTCTGTATTGTTGTATTTATACTGTATGGATGGATGTTATATTTTTATTACTTCCGCACTCTGAGTTTAAGTATAGTTATTTAGTGATAATACATTGGGATGAATGGCAAAGTCCTTATTTAAGTTGGATTAGAACATGTGTCTACTACAATTCTAAGTGGGAACCTTGTCATCTGGTGACCCCTCCACCGTAATCATGTTAACTTAAGAGTTAACAGGACCACGGCGGGGCAGGGCCGCCACACCAAACCCCGTGATATTATATATGAAAATAATCAGAAAATTGTCAGGGACCTAAATATAAAATAAAATTATACATCTGCTGGTTAGATTTTTAATTATTACCTAATTACAGTGGATCTTAATTAGGGTGAATTAGTAATTTTACTTATCCAAATTGCATGCTTAGGGTGCCATTAGTTCACTTATGATGATTAGAATGCATGTGCTAAGTAGATCATTCTTCTGAGCTCTGTAATTTTAGTTATGCCCTAATTTTGTTAAAACATGATTAGTGAATATTAGGGTTTATACTCACTGGATCTTAATAAACTTATGCTTTGATTAATTGTATAGTTAATTAAAACTTGGGTATCAAATTTTATGAAATTTTGATGGGTGGATTTATACTTATGTGCTAATCCTTTTTGAATTGAATTAGGGTTTGATTAGCACTAAGTATTGCTTATTTTACAAAATTTGAGTATTAATTTGACTTATAACAGTAAGTTAGATGTAGTGAATTCCTCTAGATAAACTTATTAAGTATACTTGAACAAATCTAAAGATTGAGAATCTCAAATATCTTAAATAACTTAAAAAATCTTAAGATTTGGATCAAGTTTTTAAGACTTGATCTAGGTCTGAGATTGCCATCAATAATGCATGATTAATCCACTGATCTGACATTGATCTTTAAACACACACTGGATTTTACTTAAGATATGAGAAGGGATCAAACCCTAATCTACTTAAGGAGAATCCAAATCCTTAAGAACCTTAACTTAATTAACTTGATTGTAAGACTATGAACTTAACATTTTCCAATAATGCATCTGATTTGATATTGATTCTAAACATTTGAATTAGACAAATTAAGGTTAATAATAAGCCTATGTGATTTCTCAATTTGAATCAAACCTTAAGATCCCTAATTTTCTCTTAAGTAAGAGGATTAGCATAAGAAGATTTATAAAATCATATTGATTAACCAAGTGATCTAAGACCTAAAAAAAATATAATTCCTGATTTAGATCCCTTAATCTTAGATTGAGTTGTGTTCAGATGACTAAGTCATCTGATCTAATCATCCTAAACCTAATTATGAAGCAGAACCTAAGAGATTAATATCAGCATTTAGAAGGAAGAATCTTAAGTGTCTCTTTATAAGATCATCTTGAATCATTAAAATACCTAAATTCATATATTCTGAGATAGGAGACCTTGTATGACTCCTTGAAGTAGAAGTATAGAAGATCCCATCACCTTAGAGATTGATCTTATCCCCTCGTGGTAATAATCACTTAAGAACCTAAGAACAGATCCTTCTCCTTGTGGTAGAATTTATATCATGTGATCCTTGATCACAAATGGTTTGTGAGACCTTGTATAGGACTTACCCATTAGCTTAGGCCTTTATAGTCTTGATAAATCCTTGCTTTATTAACTAGACTTGATTGAATCTTGATCAATAGTTGGTGTAGTATAGTATGCCCATATTACTGGTCCCCAGTAGTATTCAGGATTGGTTGATTCATTCTAATAAGGACTTATGAGCAGGTTCTAACCTGTGGGACTAGGAGAAAATAGTCCCATTATAATAAATCATTCAAACTTAAGAGTGTATTAAATGGGTACTCATCCCTTAGTTTAATTGATAGACAAGTTGCCAACGGGCAATACCTCCTAGCGAAGATCGCTTGAATAGGTATGGCTCAAGTAAACTAGTAGTGAGATGTACCTTCCTTAAGACACTAAGTATGATTGTGAGTATAGCAACTTAATACTTAGCTTAAGATACAAATTCACCATCGGGTGGTGCCTCCTAATGAATATCGCTTTGTTAGGGTGGCTTAATCAAACTAAGTAATAAGAATCCTTTTATTGCAGCATGTTAAATATGGGTATACAATCATCCCGTCTAGTGATCATTAAGTAAATAAGCAACTTTAACTAAATATCGATCTATAAACTAGGAGTCAGGATCCTGCACTATAGGGACTTAGAATTCATTATCATTTCTTACTAAACTCTTCATTGATTTCTAAATTTTTCATTCATTCAACATAGTGGCATAAGCATAAGTATAAACATGAATTTGACTCATTCCTTCTGTTGTGATACATGGGTATCAGTGATATTGTATGGGTTACAGAATGTGATATACACAGACTAGGGAATTTTAGGGTGCATTTGCGTCACCATACTGACTTCTTAACTAGTGTATTTATATTGGACCGTACTACTCATAAGCCTTCAGTGATAGTTCTGGAATATACCATGGTGTAGTATATTTGTGTGCATCCTTTTAGTGACATATAGTGTAGCATATAGCATCTCTTTCATCATGGTGTTTATTTTACTTTCAGTTTTCATTTGGCGATAGCTCCACTTTAACCGGCCTTTACTGTTCTACTTACTTAGCATTTACAGTTTTCTTTACTATGCGCTTTTCCTCAGTTCTCTTACAATTTTGCTTTACTTTTATGTTTGTTATGTTTAGTTTAGTTTTGTATAGTTAGTTGCGATGTGTTAGACTTCTCGTCTAACACGGGGTACTTTTGGGATCTGGCAATTTGCTAGAT
The DNA here is from genome assembly GCA_016760335.1 of Gastrodia elata. Lineage (NCBI taxonomy): Eukaryota > Viridiplantae > Streptophyta > Magnoliopsida > Asparagales > Orchidaceae > Gastrodia > Gastrodia elata. The sequence continues at coordinate 9,578,940 of CM028670.1, read as the reverse complement.
CCTGAGGAGTTTGTGGAGACAGGTCAGGAGGACGTACCAGAGACCCGGGAGGAGCATGTGGAGCTGTAGTGGATCGAGCACCTACTTTTACTTATTAGCTCATTTCAGCATTATAAATAGACTCTTTATGTTTATACATTTTAAATCTGTTTGTAATAAACTCTGGATGTATTTTACTTTTCTTTTCTGAGACGAATGGCTATTACTGCTTGTGATGAATGTATTCTGGATGATTTGCTTTTAGCTTCTGCACTCTGTTATACTACTATACTTAGTATTGTTATGTGATCAACATACTGGAAATGCTGATATATATATTTATAACATATATCGGGTTCTTATTTACCTCCTTGGACCTTGTATACGTACTAGCCTAATATCTAAGATAAACATTTCACTCTTATCTTAGGTATTGGATCTCGATCCTACTCTTAGGATTCGAGTCAGTAGCCTTCAGCATGGCTCAGTTCTTACTAGCCTATTCGGGGAGATGGGTTTTGCTTGTATACCAGGCCTTCCCGAGTAGCGCACCGCTCTGCCGCCAAGGTTGAGATACATTATTTTTCTCTTTTGCGCGCAGCGACGCGGCGGGGCATTACAGTTGGTATCAGAGAAGTATCATAAAGTGTCAAATAAGGAGTTGATCCTATCTACTTTATGATCTATTCTCTGTGTCAGGCCAAGATCACAAGTCACTAAGTGTAATGCAAAGCAATCATCCAGAAAAAAAAAATTTCATTAAGCTGTCTCAAAAATAAAAAGGGAAAAAAACTATGTCTAGAATATTGACACCCTAGGAAATTAATGCACATAATGAATTGATCGAACCTATAAACCCTAAAATGGACATCTTAGAACTTGAACGAACAATTGAAGGTAATAATAAATAACAATTAAAATACTTATGGGTTGAAACATTCTAGGAATGGACTACTAGCTGTCAGCAATTCTGCTCTATCTTAGGAGGTTTGACGACTACTGGGTAGACGATCATCGAGACAGTCAGATCTACAGAAGGACCATAGATGGAGTGTCACCTCGTGGAGTTGAAGTATTGGACAAGATTCTTGCCCATTCATCGTTTGGAGGCACTAGTCTTTCAGTACTAGCCAGAGAATGGCTGGATCGTGTTACCACTGCACTATAAGAGACAGCTTGTCCGGAGGAGCATCGTCTGGAGATTGTGGAGATCCTACTGAGGGGATCAACGAGTTGTTGGTGGTATTGGGTTTATAGGAGATTAGCTCGGAGAAGCCACATAGTCACCTATGATGACTTCTGTGCTACCTTTTGGGTAGAATATTGTAACTAGGATGTTAGAGAGTCTCGTCATATCATTTATTTTAGTATATGTTTCTATGTATCTTCTCCTATGAGAAAAAAATGAATGAAATTTTAGTAAAACTTCTATGTTCTGAATTCATACTCATACTTACAGCCATGAATCCTGGTTCTCCATCTGCTCTTACCCCAATTAAGAACACGGTGGTGTCATCAAGCGGACCAGAAGACTCCAACATTATGGCTAGCTTGTTAAAAGCCTTAATTGATAGCAATACGCAACAGGCACAAGAGACCCGTGCTCTTATTCTCTCGATTAAGCAGCAATCTGCTCCTCTAGCGGGATCCTCATCATCACACTATGTTGGGGACGGAATCCTACATAGTTTCCTTCGTCTTCGAACTTCTACATTTAATGGGGCACTAAATCCCATGGACACCGTGACATGGGTTAAGTTAGTAGAGAAGAACCTTGCGACTATCAAATGCCCTAACTCTGAGGCCATCCGCCTAGTGACTTACTTATTTCAAGAAAAGGCGGAGTATTGGTGGGAGAATGAGCGAAATAGCAGATTTGCGGAGTATGAAGTAGAAGACATTCCATGGGACATGCTCATGGAAGCATTCCGTGAAGCATTCATCCTGGCGTCAGCTCAAGCAATTCTGGAGGATGAACTCCTCCATCTCACACAAGGCAATAACTCCGTGTTCGGCTACGAACAAGAAATTAGGAGGTTATCATGATTCGTTCCGGATTTGGTAAGAACGGAGGCGTCCAAATGCCACCGCTTCCTAAAGGGCCTGAGAGACTCCATTAAAGCACATCTAGTATCCCATCAGATTAAGACACTGACTGAATTAATCGAAGCGCCCGTCTACAGGAAGGATTTCAAGGTCAACTAGACCAAAAGCGAAAAGCGACAGTCATGCAGTCAAGGGGAGAATGGCTTGGCCATCACAAGATGGCAAAGGTCTACAACATGGACTCAGCACAACCCCAGCCTCATAAATCTGAATGCAAATGGATGCATCTTTATAGAAAATGCTACCACTTTGGTGGTGTATGTTTCACCTGTGGCCATAAGGGTCACCGATATTTCGAGTGCAAGGAGAAGAACATAATCGACGGGGTGCTCATCAACTACTCCCGCCACAAACAAGCATACCAAGCCCAGCCGATCAATAGTCGAGAGCCTACTCCTGCAATCATGTCGGCCGCTACCACAAACTCTAAAGCCATAGTACTGGCGCAAAAGCCCAACTATGATCACCAGGGTCAGAGGCCCCAGAATAAGCAACCCTCAGCACCTGCCAGGGTATACATGTTAACTCCTGCCTCTGCTCCAGAAAACAATGATGTGGTGTCAGGTACGACCTAAAATTAAACTTTTTCTTTCAGCTCTTGCTATTTCAGTACCCAACAATTATTCTTTTAGTATTTAGTATATGCTTGGTTTACACCCTTATCAAATCACTGTACTCATAGGCACTTTCTCAATAAACGATAAAACTTGTAACATCCTTTTCGATAAGGGAGCAAGTCATTTTTTCATATCGGAAAGTTTGGCTAAAAATCTCAAGTTACCAACCTATCAATTAGCCAGTTCATTGAGCATCGGTTACCTTCGGGAGCCCGTATGCAATCGCAACAATTCTGCAGCTTGGAAATTCCTATTGGGGAACAGCACTACGAGGCTAAGCTAATCGTGTTACCAATCACCAACTTCGATATAATCTTAGGCATGAATTGGCTAAGCCAGCATGACGCGTCCATAAATTGCCAAAAGAAGAAAATAACATTGGGCAGTGGGAGTAAAGCAAAATCATTCGTTGGAAGGTTTAGTACTCAATCGTCGTTGATCAATGCGATGACGGCAGAAAAGCTAGTCAGGAAGGGTTGCAGCGCTTACCTTGTGACAGTGTTGGGAGAGAAGAGAGAAGCCGTACCTATTTCTGAGAATCATATAGTTTGTGAATTTCTTGATGTGTTCCCTGAAGACCTACCTGGTCTTCCTCCGGTGAGAGAAGTAGAATTTGCCATAGCACTAATTTCTAGAACGCAACCACTATCAAAGGTTCCGTATCGTATGGCGCCAAAAGTATTCCAAGAGTTGAACAATCAACTCCAGGAACTATTAAAGAAGGGTCTTATTCATCCGAGTTCATCTCCTTGGGGAGCGCTAGTGCTATTCGTAAAGAAGAAAGATGGATCGATGAGGATGTGCATCGATTATAGAGAATTAAATAAAGTAACCATTAAGAACAAGTACCCTATGCCTCGTATCGATGACCTGTTTGACCAACTATTCGGAGCTAAAGTCTTCTCTAAGATAGACTTGTGATCAGGATATCATCAATTATGAGTTAAAGATTCAGATATTGAAAAGACAGCGTTTAGAACCCGCTATGGGCATTCCAAGATCTATCGTGTCTGATCGAGATAGCCGTTTCACTTCTAAATTTTGGCAAGCAGTGCATCAGGACTTGGGGACTACTCTAGCCATGAGTATCGCTTTCCATCCTCAGACTGATGGTCAAACGGAAAGAGTCAATCAAGTCTTAGAAGATCTTCTTCGCCTCTATATGCTGGATTTTGGAGGGTTCTGGGAAGATCATATTCCTATTGTAGAATTCGCATACAATAACAATTTTCAGGCAAGTATCGGCATGGTTCCATATGAAGCCTTGTATGGCAGAAAATGCAGTACTCCCTTAGCATGGTCTGAAACTGGTAGTGCTCAGCTTTATGGTTCTGATCTAGTGGAAGAAACAAACTGAAAGATTCAGCTGGTCCAGCAAAGAATCAAAGAAGCTCAAGATCGCCAAAGTAAGTATCATGATGCTCATCATCGTACTCTGGAATTTGATACTGAAAATTTTGTATACCTTAAAGTCAGTCCAATGAAAGGTGTATATCATTTTGGTGTAGCCGGGAAGCTAAGTCCCCACCACGTCGGACCTTTTGAAATATTAGAAAAGATTGGTTCTGTAGCTTATCGATTGAAGCTTCCTGAAGATTTCTCTGCAGTCCATAACATTTTCCACATTTCATCTCTATAGAAATATTTTCGTGATCCTTCCCACTTAATTCAACTTCCAGCAATATCTCTTTAGCTAAATTTATCTTATGCAGAAGAGCCAATCAAGATCTTAGCACATGATCAAAAGAAGCTGAGAAATCGCTCGATCCCAATGGTAAAAGTTCAGTGGATGAATCGCTCTTTAGAGGAGTCTACGTGGGAGAAAGAGGCGAATATGAGGTGGAAATATCCCAGTCTCTTTGAAACTCCAGGTACTCTTTAATCTTCTGAGTTTTGTTTATGTTCTTCAATTTCTCATGTTTGTCTTCTCTCTTGAGATGATGTCGAGGACGACATCATTCTTAAGTGGGGGAATTTGTAACAACACTAGGCTATTACCTTGCAAAAATATAGGTAACCTAATCAATTTTCAAATACCATTATTTATAGAACCTCAAACTGAGCCTATCTAGAAAATTTGAAGTCCATTGGACTTCTCTAAGTCTAAATTGATAACTTGATCAATCTAAATGCCCTAGATTAGACCTAAAATATTTTTACCTCAGAATTAAAATCTAATTGCATTTTTGGATTCCTCACCCCCAAATTAGCTAAGGGTGAAAATTTGGTGCAATTTGGGATTTATTTGGGCCATAATTCAATTTAAATTGAAATAGTTCAATTGCACATAAGGGTTCCTAATAATTCAAAATTGCAAATATACCCTCAAAACTAGATTAACGGCCGGGGTCCGCTGTGCAGACCGCGGGCGATTCGCTGCGAAGCCCGGGTCACGCGACAGCGGGGTCTCGTGAATCTGGCCGTCGCATACAAATAATCGACGGCTAGGATTAACTCCCGCGGAACCACAGATCAACCGTAGGATCTCCCCGACCGATCCAACAGCCTGGATCACTCCCGCGATCGGCCATTAGGGTCTGAGAGATTCGAGCCGTTCCGCTATCTGATAGATAGATCAGACGGCATCCGAGGCACCGGCACTGTGGATCATCGTCCCCACTCCATCACGCACTCGACAGGGATATTTTCCCGTACTGCCAGCTGCCTCCTTTGTCCCCCAGTCCCGCTTCCACCTCAGTAGACCGTTAGCACACCTACCCCAATGGCCAAGAGACCCAATTGGGCCTCGTGGCCCGGCCGAGCTCGAATTGGAAATTCAAGAGCTCGGCCATGGCCCGAACCATCTGGTTCTCCCTAGCCCAATTAAACTCTCTGGAACCTTCCCTGTACTCCCATGAGGCTATAAATAGCCTCAGCACTCCTCTGATTGATCCTTGCTGATCAATCGAAGTCGCTTACCTTCTCCGCCATTGTCGTTTACTGAAGCTTCTTCCAGGCGCTCCCGAGCTTGCGTACCGCTGATAGGAGAGTCTCCTGGAGTTCAGGAACTCGCAGAGAGGACCAAGGAAGCTCAACAAGCCTGGAGAAGACCACCCTATCGTCTGCAAGCTCTCGGACAAAAACCAGGTATCCTACTTACCGGTTTCGAGCCAATAAGGCTTGGACCTTCTCTATTTTGATGCGTCTGAGTTCGTATTGTTGTCTCGAACCCAATGGTATCGAGATTTAGATCTAGGCTAGCCCCGATCGATCGAATTGATTGATTGGATTGAATCCTTAAGGATCTCCTCGGTTGAGTAAGGACCCGGCGATCCAGACAACCCCGGACCCTCAGACCAGAGGGCTTCGATCCGCCTCACCTCCCAGATGGTGTCGGGATCAAGCCCGGGGTCTAGCATGGCCTCTGTGGGAAGAATTATCTCCCCACAGTAGCTCCAATAGAGGAGCCCTTGGGCGAGCAAGGTCTGGCCAATACAGACCATCTCCCAGGGGGCTTCGAGTCCCATTCGACGCGTCTGACCATGGGGATCAAGTATCGATCCAATCTAAGTCGTGCCATGGTTAGGATGCGCCAGGATTTTGCGATTAGGGTTCCCATAATCGGGTCCCTGGTTCAGGATGGAGACGCTGGGACGAAGGCTCTGTGCGGGCTGGGTCGACTCACGACCCCCGCTGTGCGATAGTGCCGGGTCTCCTGGGCCCCGGTCGACCCATGCGGTTTGGAATTGAGCTGAGCCATTTAAATTAAATCGAAATTATTGGAATTATTTTCCTTAAGGAAAATAATCCTAGTAATAAAATCATAAGAATTTAATTAAATAAAAATACATAATGTATTATTTGAATAACTTTTAGTCCACTGGTCCAAACCCTATAATATTATATATGAAAATGATCAGAAAATCATTAGGGACCTAAATATAAAATAGAATCATACATCTGATGGTTAGATCTTTAATTATTATCTAATTATAGTGGATCTTAATTAGGGTGAATTAGTAATTTTACTTATCCAAATTGCATGCTTAAGGTGCCATTAGTTCACTTATAATGATTAAAATGCATGTGCTAAGTAGATCATTCTTCTGAGCTCTATTATTCTAGTTATGCCTTAATTTTATTAAAACATGATTAGTGAATATTAGGGTTTATACTCACTAGATCTTAGTAAACTTATGCTCTGATTAATTGTATGGTTAATTAGAACTTGGGTATCAAATTTCATGAAATTCTGATGGTTGGATTTATACTTATGTGCTAATCCTTTTTGAATTGAATTAGGGTTTGATTAGCACTAAGTATTGCTTGTTTTACAAAATTTGAGTATAAATCTGGCATATAACAGTAAGTTTGATGTAGTGAATTCCTCTAGATAAACTTATTAAGTATACTTGAACAAATCTAAAGATTAAGAATCTCAAAAATCTTAAATAACTTAAGAAATCTTAAGATTTAGATCAAGCTTTTAAGATTTGATCTAGGTCTGAGATTGTCACCAATAATGCATGATTAATCCATTGATCTGACATTGATCTTTAAACACATACTTGATTTTACTTAAGATATGAGAAGGGATCAAACCCTAATTTACTTAAGGAGAATCCAAATCCTTAAGAACCTTAACTTGATTGTAAGACTATGAACTTGACATTTTCCAATAATGTATCTGAATTGATATTGATTCTAAACATTTGAATTAGACAAATTATGATTAATAATAAGCATATGTGATTTCTCAATCTGAGTCAAACCTTAAAATCCCTGATTTTCTCTTAAGTAAGAGGGTTAGCATAAGAAGATTTATAAAATCATATTAATTAACCAAGTGATCTAAGACCTAAAAAAATATATATTCTTGATTTAGATCCTCTAACCTTAGATTGAGTTGTGATCAGATGACTAAGTCATCTGATATAATCATCCTAAACCTAATTATGAAGCAGAACCTAAGAGATTAATATCAGCATTTAGAAGGAAGAATCTTAAGTATCTCTTCATAAGATCGTCTTAAATCATTAAAAGACCTAAATTCATATATTCTGAGGTAAGAGACCTTGTATGACTCCTTGAGGTAGAAACATAGAAGATCCCATCACCTTAGATATTGATCTTATCCCCTCGTGGTAGTAATCACTTAAGAACCTTAGAACAGATCCTTCTCCTTGTGGTAGAATTTATATCAAGTGATCCTTGATCACAAATGGTTTGTGAGACCTTGTATAGGACTTACCCATTTGTTTAGGCCTTTATAGTATTGATAAATCCTTGTTTTATTAACTAGACTTAATTGAATCTTGATCAATAGGTGGTGTAGTATAGTATGCCCACATTATTGGTCCCAGTAGTATTCAGGATTGGTTGATTCATTCTAGTAAGGACTTATGAGCAGGTTCTATCCTGCGGGATTAGGCGAATATAGTCCCATTAGAATAAATCATTCAAACTTAAGAGTGTATTAAATGGGTACTCATCCCTTATTTTAATTGAAATAAAAGTAGCCAACGGGCAATGTGGGGCCCCCGTACAGGTAATGAGAAAGTATGGTGCTCCAACTATGGCAAATCCCCAACTTAAGTAAAGTTGGGCGAACCCAACCTGGCTTAAGTCGAGGGTTTTTCACTAAGTGCTATAACATTCATCAATATAGATATCAAAGTGGCGGAAGCAGTACGAAAATAGAGTAACATCCACAAGCATACATAATAGGGAAAAGAAAATGCAATAAAGTAACTCATCACAATGCAGAAAGTAGAGTACATCCAAAAAGTTAATTATTACAAACTGAAATGAATAACTGAAAAATGAAAGACTCTTGTCCTCACTGAAATAAATAATGCAAAACTATCTAAACAACAGCTGGAAGGTCCTGCTCCTGAACTGGCTCCTCCTCCGCGACACTGCCCACGAACACGTCTGAATCTGATATTTGTCGGTATCACAAATGCCAGGACCCCAGCCAACAAATAAAAAGGTTACAGTTAGACAATTATCTAAGTACATTTTAGGCTATTTAAATGAACTGAATATTAAAGGATATCACATTTAATTTGACTACTCATACAAGCATTAAGGGTGCAACAAGCTATGAAGAAATGGAATACTATAAACTATCTATTTATAGCATGCAACATGTCTGTGAAGTAACATACAAAACACTAAATAAGCAAGGTAAGGCTAAAAGTAAAATAACTGCAACTACTGAATAAACATGATCCCTACATGATTATGATCGAGGTAAAACATGCTGAGTATAAAAGAACACAAGTACTAAATACGATAAAATTCTAGCATCCTAAACATGCCATTCATATATATATCTAAGCCATAAAAGTATACATACAACATACAGATTAAGTTGAAAAGAAAGGCCACTGAGACATGTGGCAAAAGCAAAGCAATATATGAAATATAAAACCACTGAGACATGTGGCAAAGCGAGCAAATAGTAAAAATAAGGCCACTAAAGCATGTGGCAAAGCAAATCAGAAACAAAACAGTTCAGCTAAAGTAATAATAAGCCTAAATCCTAGTACTGTCATACCAGCCAATAGGCCATACAGGGCCTCCAATATCAATCCATCAATCCCCAGCCTAGCCATCCAAATACACTAGGTCTGAGTCCAGTCTATACAATACTACTACTGAAGAGGCAGACTAAGCTAGGTCATATTCTACTAACTGCGAACAAAATAAAACTGAATGATATGTAATTTCAATACTAGCTTAGGATGTATCATCCTAAGTTTGTCCTATTATGCTCAAAGGCAAAAGCTCAAAATCCAAGGTATGCAAAGCAATATAGTCAAAGTAAGCAAGAGACTCAATCTAGACTTATGTGATATCTGTTGTTGTCTAAATTACCAAATCTAACTACTCTGAGAAGGTACAAGCTTAGGATCTCCAACATCTAGCTATCGAGTAAAATCTCAGATTTACATCCTTAAAGTTAAATATTAGAACTTATTAAGTTCTAATCCAAAATCATGTGATGACTATATAGTTTAAATAAGCAAATCAACGACCTAATTTTATGAATATTTCACTCTCTTACCCAAATCTTGATCAAATAAATCAAGATTTAAGAATTCAGAACTTAAACCTTATGTTGAGTTCAAGTCCCAAATCCTAGGTGATATTCTAAATAGGATCTAGGTTTCTCACTTAATACCCAATTTGAATGTAAAGAATCCTATAAGTTGAATGATTCAGGAACTAAGATCTTAGTGAAAGGCTATTCTACTAATTATAAGATAAAATAATCAATTAAGAACTTGAGAATCTAAGATCTATATTCAATCCTTAAGATAACTTCATTATCTTATTGATTGAATCATCCTATACCCACATGGAAGGTTTTAAAAGATTAAATAATCAATCATTAAAGAATTTTAATTGAAGGTGGTTTGATTCAAATTGAAGATCTAAGTCTAAGATTTAAGATCTAAAGATCTGAAGTTTGATCACTTTAGAATTCTAATTTGAGTTTTGACTTAAAGGGTTTCCATTTATGATTTTCTTTAGATCAAATTTCATAATTAACTATAAGGAGCTTATTAAGGTTAAGAATTAACAATTTCAAGTACTAGATTAATATTAAACCCATTTTGACCTTCTTAGGTTACTTAAGATCTAAGGGTCTGAGTTTTGATCACTTTAGATCTTAAGCTAAGATTTTACTTAGTTATTTCCAATTACTTTTCTTTTAACCCTTAATTCTTAAATTACTTTAACTGAACTTATTAATGAGATAATTGACCACTGTCATTTTTAAATTAAATAAGTTTAAGGCCAAATGATCTTTTTAAGGAATGCTTAAGGTTTAAGTATCTTTATTAAGGACTAAATGAGACCCTATAGATTGGTGATTATTATTGTTCTAGGATTTCAGAGAACATTTCCAATCTATGTTATAGTGGCTTACTGAAATTTTTCTTTTTTTTTTAATCCTCAAAGAGCACTAAATCACATTTTGGCCAAAATGACCAAAATGCCCCTCTTAAGGTAAAAATTGGGATTTTAGGGTTTTATTGTTCAAATTTGTTCTAATCTAATTTAAAGCATTTCATATGACTAAATGAAGTGGGAAACACTTTTATCTTAGGTTTTGATGACCTAAATGATCTTGATTAGCACTAATCACCTAATTAAGGCACTTAGGGTGATTAGTGAATTTAAGGCACTTTAGGGCAATCCAACCTTACACTTAGGTTTTACTAGGTTTAATATGATATTAGGAACCATCCTCACCCAAATCAAAGGCTTAATTAGGGTTTTATCCACTAATCCTTTATTAGAGTGATTAAGGAGTGATTAAGAAAATTAATTATCCAAAATTAATTTTAAGGGTCTAGAATTGTTCCTTAGGGTACAATGAGCAATCAAAGCCCCTAAACTCATAGATTGGATATTTAAATGATTTTATATGATTTATTTAAGAACAGAGAAGTTTTAGCCAATATGTTTAAATCCAACCATTGGATTTGAAATTTTATTTTATATTCAGATTCCTTGAATTTTTCTGATTCAAATGGTATATTGGATCATACCATTTGGATCTGAATAACTAAAGTTATTTAATTAATTTATTCTGTATTTTTATTTAAATTAGAACTTTAGGTTTTAATTAAATTAACTCATAACCATTAAAAATGCAGTTCGAAAATTTAACAATAATCACGGCCCAAATTAAAAAGACGTGGGTCGGGGCTCGGCCCGGCCCAAAAACTTCTTCTTCCTCCTTTCGCTTGTGCCCGACGCTGAGCGCCCTAAGGTTAGCTTCCACCGCAAAATTCGCCGCGCACAGACCACGCCAGGCCCTGATCTCAATGGCTACACGCTCCTTGGCCTTAGACGCATCATTTAAACCAGAAGCCCTAACTGGGAAGCTCCGGATCGGTGGATGCCTACTCAGCCGAGACCCTTCAGTTGGCGCACCTGTGAGGAGATAATTCTCCTCACATAGTCCACGAGTCGCCGATATCTCGATCCCTACACGTTCAGGGATCGAAGAGGGAGCGATAGGGCGCAACGAGAGATCCTGAGGTGGTCTAGATCGTCGGGGTGCTACTCGGCGTTTTCTGCCATTCAGAGCTTCGACTGGATCGATCAAGGTCAGTCGAAATGATCGATCTGGTCGAACTTAACCCTCGATACCAGTTACAATTATTGCTCTGAGGGTTTTGATACTAATCAGAGGGCTAAAATGGCTCGGGAGTACGCCGCGTTCGTGCGGGTTGGCTCGATTGGCAGTGTGCTCTCAAACGGTACTTAGGCCGTCTGGCGCACTGCCAAGGCTCTCTAGGAGTCCAGGACGACCGCTAGGAGCTAAGGAAGGGTCCTAGCACAGCACCTAAGCTTAATTGAGAGCGAAACAAACTGAAAACCAGCTCTACTGAAAATGGGAGAGGCTGTACCTTAGTTTGCTGTGACGAGGACAATGCAGACCGCTCTGGGACTCTAGGTGATCGCGGGAACAAGCTGGGGGTCTGAACATCAGACGCACACCCACTATCAGCTGAAGCAGCAAGTCCAGTTGCTGAGAGATCTGGGAGCATCGGGAACTAAGGGGGAGAGCAAGGTAAGCTTCACAGTGAGCAAAGGAGCTCACTGAGGGGTTAATGGGGGTACTTATAGGCTTAGGTGGACTTAGGTATGGAGGCCTGGGCTCAGGCTCGAAAAATGGCTCGGCCTGAAGCTACTCCCGGAATTCCCAAAATTGGGACGATCCAGGCCTCCTAGCTCAGCCGCTAGGCTCGGCCACTTACGGGAAGGCGCCAATGGTCGAGCTGACCTGGTGAGAGGAGTGGTAGACAGGGATTACGTGGCGCATTTCTGTGGATTTTTCCTGTCGGGACGAGATCCTCTGGGGACGAAGGTGAACAGTGACTGGGGGCTCAGAGCTGTCTGATATGCGAATCCGTTGCGTTTGGACGGCCTGATGGAGATTTTAAGTAACGGCCACGCGGATTAAATCCTGGCCATTAGATTTAATATACCGATCGCACGACTGAGGTTCGATCACGGGGCGGAGCGACGCAAGCCCTTGGATCCTGCGCTGAGATACGTGCTACAGATCCCATTGGCTCGAAACCGTGCGTCGCTGTCGAGACCCCGCAACGGATCTGCTGCGGTCCCGATAGCAAATCCCACAGAATTAAAAATTAAATAAAATTTAATTTTAATTAATTAAAACTATTTAATTAATTCATAATTATTCTAAAATTCACCAAATTCAATTTAGGATCAAATGAGCTCCAAAAATTTCCAAAAATTCACCCTTAGCTAATTTGGGTATGAGAAATTCAAAAATAAAATCAGATTTCAATTTTGAGATCAAAATAATTTAGGTATTTTTTCAGGGCTTAAAAATAGCCAAAAATACCAAATTCTCCAATTTATCTCCAATTGATTTCAAACTTCTAGGTTTAGGTTTAAATGACCCATTGAATCTAATGAATCAAAATCAAACCTTGGTTTAGCTTAATTAATCTAGTTTTAGCTAGGGTAATAACCTATGATTGTTACAGGCAATGCCTCCTAGTAAAGATCGCTTCAATAGGTATGGCTCAAGTAAACTAGTAGTGATATTTACCTTCCTTAAGACATTGAGTATGATTGTGAGTATAACAACTTAATACTTAGCTTGAGATATAAAATCACCATCGGGTGGTGCCTCCTAATGAAGATCGCTTTGTTAGGGTGGCTTAATCAAACTAAGTAATAAGAATCCTTTTCTTATAGCATGTTAAATATGGGTATACAATCACCACTTCTAGTGATTTTTAAGTAAATAAGTAACTTTAACTAAATATCGATCTAGAAACTAGGAGTCAAGATCCTTTTAGCAGGATCCTGCATAGTGGGGACTTAGAATTCATTATCATTTCTTACTAAACTCTTCATTGATTTCTGAATTTTTCATTTATTTAACATAGTGGCATAAGCATAAGCATAAACATGAATTTGACTCATTCCTTTTGTTGTGATACATAGGTATCAATGATATTGTATGGGTTATGGAATGTGATATACACAGACTGGGAAATTTTAGGGTGCATCTGCATCACCATACTGACTTCCTAACTAGTGTATTTACATTAGACCGTACTACTCATAATCCTTCAGTGATAGTTATGGAATATATCATGGTATAGCATATTTGTGTGCATCCTCTTAGTGACATATAGTGCAGCATATATCATCTCTTTCATCATGGTGTTTATTTTACTTTCAGTGTTTGTTTGGCAATAGCTCCACTTTAACTAGCCTTTACTGCTCTATTTACTTAGCATTTACAGTTTTCTTTACTATGCACTTTTCCTCAGTTCTTTTACAGTTTTGCTTTACTTTTTTATTTGTTATGTTTAGTTTAGTTTTGTATAGTTAGTTGCAATTTGTTAGACTTATTGTCTAACACGGGATACTTTTGGGATCCGGCAATTTGCTAGATCCTGAGGAGTTTATGGAGACAGGTCAGGAGGACGTACCGGAGACCCAGGAGGAGCATGTGGAGCTGTAGTGGATCGAGCACCTACTTTTACTTATTAGCTCATTTCAGCATTATAAATAGACTCTTTATGTTTCTACATTTTAAATCTGTTTGTAATAAACTCTGGATGCATTTTACTTTTCTTTTCTGAGACGAATGGCTATTACTACTTGTTATGAATGTATTCTGGATGATTTGCTTTTAGCTTCCACACTCTATTATACTACTATACTTTGTATTGTGATGTGATCAGCATACTGGAAATACTGATATATATATTGATAACGTATATCAGGTTCTTATTTACCTCCATGGACCTTGTATACGTACTAGCCTAATATATAAGATAAACATTTCACTCTTATCTTAGGTATTGGATCTCGATCCTACTCATAGGATTCGAGTCAGCAGCCTTCAGCATGGCTCAGTTCTTACTAGCCTATTTGGGGAGATGGGATTTGCTTGTATACCCGGCCTTCCCGAGTAGCTCACTGCTCCGCCGCCAAGGTTGAGGTATATTACTTTTCTCTTTTGCGCACGGCGATGGGGCAGGGCGTTACATAGCATCCTATACAAGTATCTATACAAGTGAGCAGGTAAAATAATACAGCTAATTGAAATAACATGCATCAATAATATCGTAAACAGTAAGCTAAAAAACTGTAAAGGAATGTATAACTGCCATATCAGAAGAATTGGCCAATCTTGCCCAACATATATATCTATCCATCCCCATAGCTTTTTTGGGCTATGGCAAACATATCTCAATAATACTGTGTAACTGAAGAGGTAGATAATACTATGCAACATCTTTTAGTTATTTTATTTTTGTTTCTGTGGACAATTTCAGAAATAACTGAGGAGTCAAGCATGTCTGCAAGACTAAATGGGTCCCAAGCCTAACACACTCTCTAAAATGAGTAGTGTTAAGCATTCTGATCTCACCTTATCCCTATCCATTGGAGTAAATGTGCACCATAACCACCATAAACTGAACCCAAATGCAAGTGTTTTCCTAATTTTCTAAGTTTTTATTTTCATGCAATAATATTTTCTTATATGACATATCCAAGGAAAAATAACACAAACATCAAAGGAATGTATAACAACAAAATATCAAAAGTAAGCAAGGGACCTTACTAATATGGTAATATCATTTATTTTCTAATTAAACTATTCTAACCATTCCAAGTTACACAAGTTCAGGATCACCATTTTCCTATTATCGAGTGTAACTTAAAAACTCGTCCTTATTAAAAAAGGATTAAAACTGATCAAGTTCTAATCCAATTCAATCAAATGCGACTACAAGCTGAATCAATAAATCATACGCCCTATTTTGTGAATCTAGACGTTCTATCTAAGATCTGATCAAGATCTTTTAAGTTATAGATTATGGATTAAACACCACGAGATTGGGCTTAATCACATAATCTAATGGATAAGACCTAAGATCTAGGTTTCATTCTAAAAGTGATCTACTAATTAAGGTAAATCCTATTAAGCAAATCACACTTAATAGGATGAATCTCCTATCCTAAATCTAAGGTTAAAAGATAAAATAATCAGAATAAGTTGTAAAATTCTATAAACTAATAAAATTAAGATTTCATCCATTGAGTAACCCATTTACCCAATGAATGAACTCTAACCTATGATCTAATCTTAGTCTCAAGAATAGTCCTTATGTGAGGTGTAAAATCCTAAGAAAAAGAACGTAGAAAGATTTTTAGGGATTTTATAGATTTGACCTAATAATTGATTTTACTCACTTAAATGATTCTAACATAGTTCTAATGTTAGTTTTAGTATTTTAAAAGGCTAATTAAAGGTTAAGGGTACTTAACCTATATTTTGGGCAAACTGACTATTTTGCCCCTACTTAAGAGTCTAAAAGTTAACTTTTAATTTAAGGGTCCAAATTGAAGTTTCTTGATCCCAAATGATTCCTTACTGTCTAACTTGAAGATAAACAGTATGTACGCTCAATTTGGATGAGAAACGATCAAGTTATGACCTAATTAAGGTTATGAATATTTTAGTCATTTTCTACTTTTCTAAGGTTCAGATCCTAAATGTTATTTCATTTTATTGATAACATTGAAAATTTAAACTAGTTAGCATCTTAAATTTTCAAATTTGGAGTTGAATTGACCAAGTTATGGTCATTTGAATTTTAAGGGTATTTTGGTCATTTTCACTAAAGTCAACTGTGAGATCAATGGTTGACTTTTTATCCTGATATTCAAATGGGAAAACTAATACTACTACAGCGATGGGGTTATTCTCCTAAGTATTTTAAGACCCATATTGACTATATTTGGTCAATTATGTCAAAAGTTATGGGATCCTAAATAGGTCATAAAATGCTATTTCGTTATGTGTATCCCGAAATTAAATTTTGCATTACGTCATTTGATCCATTTTATTTTTCTGAGTAAAATAAGAACTACATTGGATATGTTTGGATCATCCTATAAAAAGTTATTAAACTTTTAAGTTTTATTTAATTTTAATTAATTAAATTACTATCCAAAAATACAAATTATATTATTTTATTATTCATTTAATTAATGTATATTAATTTACTATTCATTCCTAAAGTTAGAAATATCTTTTCTGTATTTATTAATTAGTTAATTAATCTGTAATTAATTAATATTAATTATTAATTAATTAATTATTAAATAATCTATTATTTAATTATTTTGAATATAATATTATTATTATTACTGTTTAATTATGGTTAAATTAATCACTATTTAGGTTAAATTAATTAAGTTAATCTATCGGTTAAGATTAAATTAACATTTATTTAATATCAATTTTCTTTACTAATAAGTTATCATTATTTATTAAGTTAACAGATTCTTTAATTAATATTAATCTAATTAGCTTTAATTAATAGATAAATTAACTTAAGTGATATTAATCTAATTAATATTAATTATTAATTATTAATTATTAATTATTAATTAATATTATAATTTAACAGATTCTAATATTAGTTAATTTTATTTAATTGGTATTAATTTAATTAATATTAATTATAATTTGTCTAATTAACTAATTAACACTAACAAATTCTTAATATATCCTAATTATAACATAACAGATCCTAATACTTAACTAATACTAATCTAAGTAATATGAACTATAAGCTAACTGATTAACTGCATATATATTTATATATGATAGTATATATTATAATCTAAATAATTTAATCTTTTTGCAGGTATTAATAGCGCAGGGCCCACTGCCACGTGGCAAGCCATTACTGGCTGCGGCAGAGGGTGCGGGACCCACCATTGCCATGCGACAGCACGGGATACGCGGCAGACCGTGGGGTGGGCCCCACAGCTGCGGTCGAAACGACCACAGCTGACGCCTGCTGCGTCGGGGTGGGCCCCACCACGGAACGCGCGAGCGAGTTAGAGCCTGCCACGCGTACCTGCAGGCCCCTCCTTACACAGACGCGAACCCGAATCGCTATGTGTCGGGCTCGGGTCGACCCGGCCCGACCCGATTCTTCTACTCCTTCGCGCAGCAGCCCGAGGGGGCCGGGCTTGGGCACGCCCTTTTCAGGCCTTCCCGACGACGACGAACCTTAGACCGCACAACACTAGCTAGGGTCTGACTAGATCTATCCAACGGTGGCCGAACTAGCTCCAGAGGTGGACCTTACCGGCATCACGTGCGAACCCTAGATCTAGGTTTTATGCGGGATGAATCATAACAGAAACAACTGTGGATTCATCCCAAAATTTTGATCGATCGGCTCAATCCAGCCCGATCGAACCGATCATAACCTAATTTACCGCATGAAATAAAGCTGCGAAGGAAGAATGCAATAATCGACAGGGTATCGAGGGAGATCAGGTACCTGATTGACGAACGGCTCGCGGATGAAGGTTCGGTAACAGTCGCTTCAGGTTCGCTCGAGCCGAAATTTGTCGGAAACGGGGTCCTGAGGTCTTTAGAGACCTCAGGACAGAGCGGTCGAGGCCCCCGAGGGCGCCGATTGGCTGCCGAGCAGCAACAGTAGCCGCGTGGCGCGCGATCGCGAGGCGGAACCCTTGGAGCGGGACGAAGCTCCGAGCGCCGTTCGATCAAACGGATTGGACGGTCTCGATGGATCCGTTCGATCAGACGGCGGGAGATGCGCCGTCCACTTAAGTTGACAATGCGGGAATGGTGCCGTCAACTTTAAATAATTAATATATATATATATATATATTAAGTAAATTCAAAAAATTTCAAATATGTTTTCCTAGCTAATTGAGGGGTGAGGAATGCAACGGCGAGGTCGGATTTCCGTTCCGAGGAGTATTTTATCTCCTCGATTTGCTGGGTATTTAAAAAATATTCGTCGAAATTTTGACGTCTTCTGATTGACATGAAAACTTCACCCATAGCTAATTTGGAGGCAATGAGCACAATGGAGAGGTCCATTTTTCGATCCGAGGTCATTTTAAATAGGTCAAATTTTAGGGTTTCTGAATTTTCTAGAAACCATGATTCGATCCATTTGACTCTTGATTTGGACTAGGTTTTAGAGGTTGACTCCAATTGACCTAATTAGCACTTATGATTATATTTAAGACTAAGATTAGTCCTAATTGACTAAGGTAACAACTTAGGTTGCTACAGGCCTTATCATTGTGAAATTGACAATAGTAGACTCTGAGCTATTTGAGATTGTGGAGCCTTCTAGAGACCTAATTCAGAAGGAGGATCCTGCCGTTAAAGACCCTTAGACCTTTAGTTCTTTTCTTTTGTTGCTTGTGAGGATGAGTGTTGTTCTTTTTATTTCAACTATATTTCTCTTAAAATTATGTTGTAATAATACATGTTTGTTTGTATTTTCTTTTACTACTTTTATTTTGGGTTGTATGTTCTTACTTTTGCATTGTGATGAAATGGATGTTATGTTTTTGCTTTCGCATTCTGATTTCTTGTATTTACCATTGAATGAAATTTCCTTTATGAATCGCAATTCCCTTAATTATGGTGGATTAGAGTGAATGTCTAATCTTATTATAAGTGAGGAACTTGTTATTTGGTGTGGCGCCCCACCCCTTAATCCACAAAGATTAAGTCAAGGGTGTGATGTCACTCTGATTAACCCCTCACTTATCATTGGATTAGGATGAAATTCACAATCCACCTGAGTAGGGAAGGAATAACACAGAATCAATTAACAGTCACGATTTATTAAATCATACAGAGTGCGGAAGCAAATTAAAAATGAATGATATCCAAGCATCACAATATAATATAAGTGTAAAACATATTTAAAAGATAAGCATATAATAATCCAAACACGCAGTCAGAGGTACCTGTATTATTATAATATTTAAAGTTTAAACAAATAAAGAGATAATACGCTCATCCTCACAGGTAAAATAAACAACTAAATATCCTCAGGTCCATGCTGCTGCTCCTCCTCCAAGTAGGGCTCCTCCTCAGGTACTATAACCTCAACCTGCCCTAAACCTGATATTATCGGTTTCACAATGTAGGGCCCCAGCCAAAAAAAAAGAAAATCTTGTGTTATATAATTGTCTAAGTACATTTTAGGCTGATACATTTTATGTATTTTATAATATCATCACTTTACATTTTCTAAGCAAGAATACATAAAAAAAAATAGGAGCGACTAGCAGTATAATAAGAAATGGAAAAGCTATAAACCATAATTTATAACTTAAGCAATAAGGAGGCTATGACATGCCTCAAAAGTAAGATAAATAAGGTAAGGCACATAAATATAAATAATTAAACATGTGCTGAAAGAAAATACTACATCATAAACATACTGGTGATCAAAAAAAATATGCAAGTTAAATAAGTAAGCTCAACAATGATACATATAATAGCAACAAAATTTTAACATCCTACTGTATATAAGCTGAATAAAGGAGTAGCTGACTGAATAACAAATACTGAAAAGTAAGCCAAATATCAAACTGTACATGAATCTCTGTATAATGACTGCCATATCAGAAGACTTGGCCAAACTGGCCCATATATATATATATCAAACCATTCCCATAGCCTTTTTAGGCTAGGGTAGACATAATTGGATACACTGTGTGACTATATAGGCAAGAAATACTATGCAACATATTTTAGTTATTTTACTTTTATTTCTGTGGACAATTTCAGAAACAACTGAGTAGTCAAGCACGTCTGTAAGACTATACGAGTCCCAAGCCTAACACACTCTTCTCAATGAGAATGTTAAGCATCCTGATCTCACCTTACTCCTATCCATTAGAGCAAATATGCACCATAATCCACCATGAACTAGACCCAAAGATAACTATTATCCTATTATTATAAGTTTTTATTTTTATGCACAAAGTTCTCTTATATGAAATGTCCAATAAAGTAAGCTCAAATATACAATGAATGCATAGCATAAAGTATCAAAATAAGCAAGGGACTCTACTAATATGGTGATATCATTTGTTTTCTAATTAACCATTCTAACTATTCAAAGTTACACAAGTTCAGGATCACCATTTTCCTACTATTAAGTGTAACTTAGAAACTCATCCTTACAAGTTAAAAATGGCTTAGAACTGATCAGGTTCTAATCTAATTTAATCAAATGATGACTATGAGTTACCTCAATTAATCAGACGTCCTAGTTTTGTAAATTTAGATGTTCTAACTAAGATCTGATCAAGACCTTCTAAACCTATAGATTATGGATTAAACAGCATGAGAATTGGGTTTGATCACATAATCCAAGAAGATAAGACCTAAGTTCTAAGTTTTATTCTATAAGTGATCTACTAGTTAAGGCCAATCCTATTAAAAAATCAAACTTAATAGGATGAATCTCCTATCTTAAATCTAAGGTTTAAATGACAAAATAATCAAAAGAAGTTGAAAAATTCTAGAAACTAATAAAACCAAAGATTCATTCATTAAAAAACCTCATTTTTCAATGAATGAAATCAAACCTATGATCTAGTTCTAGTCTCAGGAAGGGTCCTTAAGGTGTAGTGTTAAAAACTTAGGGAAATTCTAGAATCTGACCTAAGGGTTGATTTCACTCACTTAATTATCACTAATACAATTATAACATTGGTTTTGGGGTCTTGAGAAGTTAATTAAGGGTTAAGGGTACTTAATTCAATCTTAGGGCAAAATGACTATTTTGCCCCTACTTAAGGGTCTAAAAAGTTAACTTTTGATCTAGGGTTCCAAACTAAGGTTTCTTGGTTCTAAATGATTCCTTACTGTCTAACTTTAAGATAGACAGTAAGTACGTCTAATTTGGACAAGAAACGGATTCTACCGGCCTAATTTAAGATTTTTGACCTAATGGCATTTCAGTAATTTTCATACTACTGAAACCTAAATTTTTATGCAGTTTATTGTTGGTGGCGATTCAAGGATTCAATAGAGTCCAAGAACACTGAATTCCAAGTTCGATTGACTAAGTTATTGACGTTTCAATTTTTAAAGGAATTAATTTAATTTGATTATACTCCCGCTATACTTAGTAAATTGAATCAATTGTGTATTTAAAAAGTCCTTTAATTAGTTCAGACGTCATATTAATTAATTATCATCTAACCTGTTTTAGGTGTCATTATCAATTCTAAACTATTATTCTTGAACTACACTTAGCGCTTATTTAATCTCAATTAAGCTTAATTAATGTCTCATTTCTGTTTAAGTAGAATGTTAAGTGGTTTTAATTACTTCTGCACAATTATATTTACACTATATATATATATATATATATATATATATAGAGGTATACGTGTTACAAGTATCTTATTATAAATATATTTAATATATTTTTATTCATCCTTTCTCATCATTATATATATATATATATATATATATATATATATTTATTTATAATTAGCCGATTTTAGATATTTATTATTACGTTTATATATGTAAGTATAATATTATTGGGAATTAGTAATCATTGGTACTCATTAACTCTTACCTTCACTGCTAATCTTATTAATTATATTAATAACCTAATTTATTTAACGACAACAACTTTATACATTTATAATTATATGCTGATTATATATAAATTATGCCTAGCTCGCTAATATCATTAATCTCCTAATTTAATCCTATTTATATGGATTCATACCCATTGCCTAAGTATACATTTATTTTTAACTAAGTGCTCGCATATGTACGTGTACGTGTGTATATATACATATATATATATATATATATATATATATATATAATATTGTATTTAAATCACTCCTGCTGCAAATTATTAGATTAGAATTCAAGTTGATTTTGTTGTATTATCTATATCCAAGTAATTAACTAATAAATTAGGATTAACAGAAATCTAATATTTCATACATATGTATTAATTACATATACATAATTATTATACATATATATATATATATATATATATATATTTTTTTTTTTTTTTTTTTTTTTCCTCTGCAGGTTATGATGGAAGCGGGACCCGCCACGAACACGTGGCGTCCTGCGATTGGGCGCGGCAGAGGGTGTGGGACTCACGAGACATGCGATGCCGCGGGAGTGGATGTGGCGCTGCGGGCGGGCCCTCGCGCAGACAGCGCTGATGCGGGCGAGGCCCCCGCAGCGCGTATTACGCTGCTGACCCACGGTCCAGGGGTCGGGTCATCCTCGAGCCCGGACGGGTCGAGACCCCCGCGACCCATAACCTCGACGCCTCAGCTCCTCGGGCTCACGCGGACGGGTCGGCGAGTTGTTTGGGTTTAGGGTTTCCATACAATCGGACCTTCGTCGGCTCGATTGATCGATCGCAAGCCATGACAATCTTTGCACTATACCGAGAAGTAAAAGCACTTAACAGCAGAGAGGGAAGAAGTACCTTACAGGCGAGCGACGAGTAGAAGCGAAGGAGGCAGACGCAGGAGCTCCTAGGGTTTTGGAAGGTTCAAGACGTTCGGCGCACGAGGACTCGAGGCTCTATAACTTAAGGCCGGGCTGACGGACTCCCTGGCTCGGTGAGTGGCGACCGTGGCGGCTGCCAGTCGCGAGAGGACGCGCGGAGCGCCTTTCGCGGGACGATGAGCGGCGACCGTTCGATCGCTCGATCGAACGGTCGCGATCTACCGTTTGATCCAACGGCTCTGGCTAACGGCGCGGCTCAAACAGGCAGACGGCGTCAAAGCTTTAACTTCGCCACGCGGAAATTTAAAAATAAATAATTTAAATAATATAATATAGTTAATTAATTAATTCATTTCTTATTTTTATTTATTAAATCTAATTAATTAATTAGTGTCCAAAAATTTCCAAATATTCACCCTTAGCTAATTTAGGGGAGAGGATCGCAACGGCGAGGTCAAATCCGATGAGTATTTTATTTCCTCGATTTGCGAGTATTAAATATTATTAAAATATTCGTAGAAATTTCGACGACTTCCGATTGACACGAAAACTTCACCTATAGCTAATTTGGGGCCAATGAGCGCAATGGCGAAGTCCGTTTTTCGATCGGAGGTCAACTTAGATAGGTCAATTCTAGGGTTTCTAGATTTTCCAGAAATCAACATTCGATCTATTTGACTTCTGATTTAGACTATGTCTTAGGGGTTGACTCCTATTGACCTAGTTAGCACTTAGAATTAAAATTAAGATTGGGATTAGTCTTAATTGAAGTGATAACAACTTAGGTTGTTACAGACTCCCCCACTTAAGAACGATATCATTCTCGATATCACTCAAGTGGAAATTAAAGGCAAGAACATGACTTGAATAAGAATTTAAAATTGAATTATCCTCGAAGAGTCTGGGATATTTAGATCGCATGTCAGATTCCTTCTCCCAAGTGGCTTCGTTACAAAAATGATTCGTCCACTGGACTTTGATCATGTCAATGGCACGACTTCTGAGTTGCTTGCAATCACGAGCTAGGATCTGAATTGGCTCCTCAGCATATGATAGATTGAGCTGGATCTGAACTTCTGGGAGTTGCACGAGGTGAGACGGATCCCGGAGGCACTTTCTTAGGGAGGATACGTGAAAGACGTTGTGTACTGTAGCAAAATCTGCTGGCAGTTCTAATTGGTAAGCTACTGTTCCAATTCTCTTCTAGATCTTGAATGGCCCAACATATCTTAGGCTGATTTTGTTCGTAACTCCAAAACGATACACACCCTTCATAGAGCTAACCTTTAAATATACGGCGTCTCCTTCTTGAAACTCCAAGGGATGACGGTGGATGTCGTAATATTTGCTCTGTCTATCTTGGGCTGTCCTGATCCTTTGCTGTATGAGCTTCACCTTTTTGTTCGTTTCTTCTACCAACTCGGAGCCATACAACTGCACATCTCCCGTTTCTGCCCAAGCCATTGGCGTAGAACACTTCCTACCATATAGGGCTTCATACGGGGCCATCTTAATATTTGCCTGGAAGCTGTTGTTATGTGCGAATTCTACTAGAGGAAGGTGGTCTTCCCAGGATCCTGCAAAGTCTAGAATACAGAGACGGAGCAAGTCTTCTAGAACTTGATTTACTCTCTCTGTTTGTCCATCTGTCTGAGGGTGGATGGCTGTGCTCACGACTAGTGTAGTACCCAGATCTTGGTGGACTGCCTGCCAGAATTTTGAGGTGAATCAGCTATCTCTATCTGACATAATAGTTTTGGGAATGCCATGGAGTCGAATTATCTCCTTGATATAGATCTTGGCAAGCCTCTCAACTGAGTCAGTTTGCCGGATTGGAATGAAGTGTGCGGACTTGGTTAATCGATCAACTATGACCCAAATTGTATCTGCCCCAGATCTTGTACGAGGCAATCCTATAACGAAATCCATAGATATGTCCGACCATTTCCATTCTAGAATCTCTAATGGGTGAAGCAAACCGCTTGGTTTTTGGTGTTCTGCATTTACTAGGCAACAAGCGTGGCACTTAGCCACAAAGTCTGTTACGCTCTTTTTCATTCCTGGCCACTAGAATGATAGCTTCAAGTCCTGATACATTTTCGTACTCCATGGATGCACTTGATATCCCGAGTTGTGGCCCTCAATTAGGACTTCACGCTGCATTGATTTAGGAATCTATAAACAATCTCCCAGATAGATAGCACCCTTATGGAATAAGAGATCAGTACCGTGACCACTCTCAATGGCCTGCTTAAAGTGTAAATATTCATCATCTTTAGTTTGAGTGATGGACACATATCTACGGAATGTTAATCTTGGAGGAGGATCTCAAGGATGTCGAGTCGGGCATCATTTGGACACTCCAGTTCATCAAACACTTTGGTTACTCTTCGTAACCACTCCCTAGCTAGGATAGGGAAGTCCAATCCCCTAAATACCGCATCTTCCAGCATCCTTTCCAGAATGTTGGCTCCTGCTAGGGAGACTCCTTGAACTTCTCTCTCATGCCTCTTTGCCATGAACACATCGTACATCCACCTATCTTTAAAGTGGGCGAAAAGGTCACACCCTGTACATACTTGCACAGTATCCTAGATATCCAGATCAAGTGATGTAAGGAAAATTATTTTTAATTAAAAATCAGGTTACAATGATGCATAAAGTAATACAAATAGCATATGAATAAAACTATGATTTTTATCTGATGTATCGGGCTGTAAAGGCACGATAGAAGTCCTCATAAGTGATGTCCCTCTATAACTATTCACGTGATTGGTGAGTGCTCTAAGGGTGACGCTCTACCAATCTTGAGCTCCATCCTATAAGAGGTATGCCACGAGGGCAATCCTAACATTTTCTGGGATGTCTAAAAGCCCCATCACAATATTTGTTCTTATTAGCCATTCCTTGGCTAAAGCAAAGTGATCATCCCCTCTAAATGCGCTTTGTCAGAGCCTTCGGTACATCATCCGGATTTCAGGATCTTCTACTCCGTCGATGTAGTCCTCATACTGTCGACAGAATTGGGCAATGCTCTCCCAACATCCTTTAAATCGTTAGTAATGTCCCTCAACTGTCATTTTGGCGTATCTAAATATGTTTACTGAATTTTTAGGTTGTGTAGTTAACATTTAGAATTTTGCTTAATACCATTGTTTATATATTTTGATTATTAAACTTCTTATCTTGAGTTTGACATTGCGGTATCTTGGATATGACTCTGATGTTTCTTGACATAGTGACTATTTTGGCAGAAGAATCTTCCATAAAGTAGATTAGAATTACAAATTCTAATCTGACACCTTATGGAATTCTCTGATACTAACTATGGTGCCCCACCCCTTAATCCATAAAGATTAAGTTAAGGGTGGAGTGTCACTCTAGTTAACCCTCACTTATCATTGGATTAGGATGAAATTCATAATCCACCTGATTAGGGAAGGAATAACACAGAATCAATTAACAGTCACTATCTATTAAATCATATAGAGTGCGGAAGCAAATTAAAAATGAATGACATCCAAGCATCATAATATAATATAAGTATAAAACATACTCAGAATATAAGCATATAATAATCCAAACACACAGTCATAAGTATATGTATTATTATAATATTTAAAGTTTAAACAAATAAAGAGATAACACGCTCATCCTCACAGGTAAAATAAATAACTAAATATCCTCAAGTCCAAGCTGCTGCTCCTCCTCCAAGTAGGGCTCCTCCTCAGGTACTGTAACCTCAACCTGCTCTAAACATGATATTGTCGGTTTCACAATATAAGGCCCTAGCAAAAAAAAAGAAAATATTGTGTTAGACAATTGTCTAGGTATATTTTAGGCTTATACATTTTATGTGTTTTATAATATCACTACTTTACATTTTCTAAGCAATAATACATAAAAAAAAAATAAAAGCGACAACAGTATAATAAGAAATGGAAAAACTATAAATAACAATTTATAACTTAAGCAACAAGGATGCTAAGACATGCCTCAAAAGCAAGGTAAATAATGTAAGGCATATAAATATAAATAACTAAACAGGTGCTGAAAGAAAATACTATATCATAAATATGCTGGTGATCAAAAGAAATATGCAAGTTAAATAAGTAAGCTCAACAATGATACATATAATAGCAACAAAATTCTAATATCCTACTGTATATAAGCTGAACAAAGGAGTAGTTGATTGAATAACAAATACTGAAAAGTAAGCCAAATATCAAACTATACATGAATCTCTGTATACTGACTATGATATTAGAAGACTTGGCCAAACTGGCTCATATATATATATCAAACCATTCCTATAGCCTTTCTGGGCCAGGGTAAACATAACTGGATACACTGTGTGACTAAAGAGATAAGCGATACTATGCAACATATTTTAGTTATTTTACTTTTATTTTTGTGGACAATTTTAGAAACAACTGAGGAGTCAAGCACATCTGTAAGACTATACGGGTCCCAAGCCTAACACACTCTTTTCAATGAGAATGTTAAGCATCCTGATCTCACCTTATCCCTATCCATCGGAGAAAATGTGCACTATAATCCACTATGAACTGGACCCAAAGACAACTGTTATCCTATTATTCTAAGGTTTCATTTTTATGCACAAAGTTCTATTATATGAAATGTCCAAGGAAGTAAGCTCAAATATACAAGAATGCGTAGCACAAAGTATCAAAATAAGTAAGGGACTCTACTAATATGGTGATATCATTTGTTTTCTAATTAACAATTCTAACTATTCCAAGTTACACAAGTTCAGGATCACCATTTTCTTACTATCGAGTGTAACTTAGAAACTCGTCCTTACAAGTTAAAAATAGCTTAAAACTGATCAGGTTCTAATCTAATTCAATCAAATGATGACTATGAGTTACCTCAATAAATCATATGTCCTAGTTTTGTAAATTTAGACATTCTAACTAAGATCTGATCAAGACCTTCTAAACCTATAGATTATGAATTAAACACCATGAGAATTGGGTTTGATCACATAATCCAAGAGGATAAGACCTAAGTTCTAAGTTTTATTCTATAAGTGATCTACTAGTTAAGGCCAATCCTATTAAGAAATCAAACTTAATAGGATGAATCTCCTATCTTAAATCTAAGGTTTAAAAGATAAAATAATCAAAATAAGTTGAAAAATTCTAAAAACTAATAAAACCAAGGATTCATTCATTAAAAACTCCATTTTTCAATGAATGAAATCAAATCTATGATCTAGTTCTAGTCTCAAGAAGGGTCCTTAAAGTGTAGTGTTCAAGACTTAGGAAAATTCTGGAATCTGACCTAAGGGTTGATTTCACTCACTTAATTATCACTAATATAATTATAATATTGGTTTTGGGGTCTTGAGAAGTTAATTAAGGATTAAGGGTACTTAATCTAATCTTAGGGCAAAATAACTATTTTACCCCTACTTAAGGGTCTAAAAAGTCAAATTTTGATATAGGGTTCCAAACTAAGTTTTTTGGTTCTAAATGATTCCTTACTGTCTAACTTGAATATAGACGGTAAGTGCGTTCAATTTGGACAAGAAACGGATTCTACAAGCCCAATTTAAGATTTTTGACCTAAGGGCATTTCAGTAATTTTTATACTACTGAAATTTAAATTTTTATGCAGTTTATTGTTGGTGGCGATTCAAGGATTCCATGAGTCCAAAAACACTGAATTCCAAGTTCGATTGACTAAGTTATTGACGTTTCAATTCTTAAAGGAATTAATTTTATTTGATTATACTCCCGCTATACTTAGTAAATTGAATCAATTGTGTATTTAAAAAGTCCTTTAATTAGTTCAGGCATCACATTAATTAATTATCATCTAACCTGGTTTATGTGTCATTATCAATTCTAAACTATTATTCTTGAACTACACTTAGTGCTTATTTAATCTCAATTAAGCTTAATTAATGTCTCATTTCTATTTAAGTAGAATGTTAAGTGGTTTTAATTACTTCTGCACAATTATATTTCTACTAATACATACATATGTTTATATATATATACATTTATAAATATATATATACATATATATATATATATATATATATATATATATATATATATATATATATATATATATATTCTTATCCTAAAATTTCTGGTATCACTATATATATATTTATATATTTATACACATAAATTGTTAACCTAAATTTTCTGTCCAAACGAAATTGTACATGCTACTTATATTACAATATATATATATATATATATATATATATATATATATATATATATATATATTTATACGTGTTATAAGTATCCTATTATAAATATTTTTAATATATTTTTATTCATCCTTACTTATCAGTATATATATATATATGTTTATAATTAGCCCGATTTAATTATTTATTATTATTGTGTTTTGTTTATAGATAATTATATATATGTTTAATTAATTCATGTCTTAATATTATTTTACTACAAATGCTGTTTGAACATATATGTATATATATATATATATATATATATAGTTGTATACGTTTATATATGTAAGTATAATATTATTGGGAATTAGTAATCATTGGTACTCATTAACTCCTACCTTCACTGCTAATCTTATTAATTATATTAATACCCTAATTTATTTAACGACAACAATTTTATACATTTATAATTAAGGCTAATATTATTAATCTCCTAATTTAATATGCAATCCTACTTATATAGATTCATACCCATCCCCTAAGTATATATTTATTTTTAACTAAATGCTCGCATACGTACGTGTGTGTGTGTGTATATATATATATATATAATATTGTATTTAAATCACTCATGCTGCAAATTATTAGATTAGTATTCAGTTGATTTTGTAGTATTATCTATATCCAAGTTATTAACTAATAAATTAGGATTAACAGAAATCTAATATTTCATACATATGTATTAATTACATATATATAATTATTATACATATATATATTATTATTTTTCCTTTGCAGGTTATGATGGAAGCGGGACCCGCCACGAACACGTGGCGTCCTGCAATTGGGCGCGGCAGAGGGTGCATGCCCCACTGGACACGCGGCGCCGCGGGAGTAAATGCAGCACTGTGGGCGGGGCCCCCGCGCTTACCCGAGCGGGGCCCCCGCAGCGCGTATTATGCGGCTGACCCGCGGTCCACGAGTCGGGTCATCCTCGAGCCCGGACGGGTCGAGACCCTCGCGACTCGTAACCTCGACGCCTCAGCTCATCGGGCTCACGCGGACGGGTCGGCGAGTTGTTTGGGTTTAGGGTTTCCATACGATCGGACCTTCATCGGCTCGATCGATCGATCGCAAGCCATGACAATCTTTGCACTATACCGAGAAGTAAGAGCACTTAACAACGGGGAGGGAAGAGGTACCTTACAAGCGAGCGACGAGTAGAAGCGAAGGAGGCAGACGCGGGAGCTCCTAGGGTTTTGGAAGGTTCAAGACGTTCGGCGCATGAGGACTCGAGGCTCTATAACTTAAGGCTGGGCTGACGAACTCACCGAGGGACTCCCCGGCTCGGCGAGTGGCGCCTGCGGCGGCCGCCAGTCGCGAGAGGACACGCGGAGCGCCTTCCGCGGGACGATGAGCGGCGACCGTTCTATCGCTCGATCGAACGGTCGCGATCTACCGTTTGATCCAACGGCTCTGGCTAATGGCGAGGCTCAAACAGGCGGACGGCGTCAAAGCTTTAACGGCGCCGTGCGAAAATTTAAAAATAAATAATTTTAATAATATAATATAGTTAATTAATTAATTCATTTCTGATTTTTATTTATTAAATCTAATTAATTAATTAGTGTCCAAAAATTTCCAAATATTCACCATTAGCTAATTGAGGGGTGAGAAACGCAACGACGAGGTCGGATTTTTAATCCGACGAGTATTTTATTTCCTCGATTTGCAGGGTATTAAATATTATTAAAATATTTGTCGAAATTTCAACGACTTCCGATTGACACGAAAACTTCAGCCCTAGCTAGTTTGGGGTTAATGAGTGCAATGGCGAAGTCCATTTTTCGATCGGAGGTCAATTTAGATAGGTCAATTCTAGGGTTTTTGGATTTTTTCAGAAATCATGATTCGATCCATTTGACTCCTGATTTGGACTAGGTCTTAGGGGTTGATTCCTATTGACCTAATTAGCACTTAGGATCAAAATTAAGACTGAGATTAGTCTTAATTGATAGTGGTAATAGCTTGAGTTGTTACATTTAGTAATCACTTTACCATAATCATGTTAACTTAAGAGTTAATAAGACCATGATAAGGCTGGGGCACTACACACAATCCCACTTATCAGGCCATGTTTATTAAGATGAACAACATCTTTCATTTGTTCGATCAGGCTGTCCCGATAGGAAGGCCCGGGCGCTATCCCTTCCGATTGATCGGCTCATACACTACGCATATCGCGTAGGTTCCCACGCGGCAGTAGCCCGCCGCGTGCAGGTGGCCCCTCGCCATTTTAGGTCCTCCCATGTGGCGATCGGGGACCGAAGTTCGAGAGTCTCAAAATAATGATTCATATAATTGGAAACATATATATTTTTCTATAAACAAAAAGGAAATAATATAATTTAAAGTTCAGAGTTCAATTATACAGTTTCAGATAGAGCCAAACATATATAAAATTTACAGTTTAATATTTACAATAATAATTTAATAACTTCATTTTCTCACATCTCTTTCTCTTCTTTTCTTTTTCTTTTACTTTGGCAGATCTTTAAAGCTTTTAATTATCAAAACTTGAAAAATTCAATTACCAGTCAGGTAGGAGTACACAAATTATTCTTATAAGATTAATTCTAGCATCCTAAAATAAGTATAAATCAAATATGAAAGTAACTGAAATATCTGCATAAGTAAAACAAATTTCCAAGTTTAAGTATTACCCTGCAAGTTAGCTGTGAAATTCAATATAACTATAAATCATGAAATAAGTAAATTTTACAAAAGCATTTGTAACAATAAGTCGAGTACGTAGGCTCCTGAGCCCAAATGGGTAAACCCATAGGCATAACCTGTAGGAAGCTTATCTCGCTACCCGTCGGTAGCTTACTCAAAATATGAAATGATGGTGTGTCTTTTCTCTGGATTTGCCTACTTCTTACAAGAGGTTAAATCCCTCCATATAACTCCTAGGGGCTGCCAGTAAGCCCAATCTGTATAGATTCTCAGTGTTGTATTCCACCATCCAAAGACAAACACCACAAAATATATATACCATGTTTCATTCTTTTTGTTACATGCTATTTGATATCATTCTTTTACAGATTACAAAGCGGTAAGCAGTGTAAATAATACTCAAATGGAAAATGGCTCAAAAATAAGAATATTGAAATGAAACTTTTAAGTAAATTTGCGTACCTGACTGTTTTGATTCAAAATCAACCAATTTAATTTGTTTGATCTGCCAAAAGTAGTTTAAGTTATTAATTTAATGCTTTATAATTTTAACATGTTTTGTAATAATAGTTTTTATGATATTGATATTTGGATTTATCTAATTGATTATTTTATGACTAATACTTCCAAATGAAGTGAAAATTTATATGAAACTCTAAAAACATGTGAAAATATCTATATTTCCCATAAATTTTTTAAGTCCTAAAATTCTTAAAAATTTCAGTAGAGTCTCCTTTGTTTTTGGTAAAATAAATAATTTTTACACAATCAAAATATAAGTCAATCCATTTACTATTTCCAGTTCTAAAATAGAGTTCAATCATTTTTATAGGATAGCTTATTTCCATTTCTAAAAATAGAGTTTATTTCCAGTTCTAAAATAGAGTTCAATCCTTTTTATAGGATTGCTCATTTCCAATTCTAAAAATAGAGTTTATTTCCAGTTCTAAAATAGAGTTCAATCCTTTTACAGGATTGCTCATTCCAGTTCTAAATATATATAAAACTAAACTAAGCAGTTTATACATCCTATATAAAACATCTAATAAGAAGGAAATGCAGAAATAAAATTAGCATTTATAAGAGCAGCTTTATGTGGCATTTTGCACATAGCATTTAATTTAGCATTCCTGTATTAATTTTATAATTCAACCTGCAAGAATAACATTGTTAAAATTAGCATTTGAATATAAAAGAAATTCGATTTATTTGATTTTAAAGGTAACATGTGATTTTATTTAAAAGAAGGGCAGCATTTGAATTCACTTAGACTTTATGGCTGCATTTAAATGTAAGTTTAAAGACAGTATTTGTATTTTTGCAAAATAAATGATAGTATTTGAAGTACATAACTTTATGAACTTCTCAACTTAAGTAGTAGCTTTTGGAGTTCCTAATTTATATGATAAAATTTGTATCTTACAAGGTAAACTATAAAATTTGAATTTTCTAATATAAATGATGGCAGTTTTTGATTTATGATAACAACTGATTCATGTTGAATTTAAATAGCATCATATATTCTCTTTTGATAGCAATATTGAAACACTTGATGTCACATTAATTTTTCTCATCTATACAATTGACCTCATATGATTATACTTGAACAAGAGATTTGCAGCATAATGACAACTTCTATACTTATGTTTATTCCACATTCATTTGATGGTAAGATATGATTCTAATGTATATATATGTGGCAGTATTTGATAATATTGAATTACTTATAATCTTATTAAACTAAAGGTGGTAACATTTGATCATATGAATGATGGCAGCTCTTACCCTTATTTTCATTATTTGGTATCTTATATGACATAAATAAAATATATGAATTTATGCTCAACACATATTAAACATTTTAACTAATGCATTTGATTCATTTAATCCCATATAAGAATAAAAGATGGCAGCATATGTTTTAAGTAAAAAGAACAATAGTATCTCTTTTGCCAATTCGTACTTATTTTGTCAGCAAAATGAAAAATATACATGGAGATTAAAGATATTAATGTAGATTCAATATTTAAATCAGCAATTTATCTTTGGAAGTAAGCATAACTTAAACTAATTTAAGCAATTGGTGATAAATGAGTAATACATACATCTTGAGTGAACCCATATAATCTAAACATAAGCAGCATCTAAAAATTTATATGGCAATAATTCTATCATATGATAGTTTTTGAATGTCAAAGAATACATAGCAGTATTGAAGCTCAACTGATAACTATAGCATTGGATCTTATATGATAGATAGTAGCATTAGAATTACATTAGAATTGCATTAGCAATTTATTTATCCAAGCAGCTCTAATATCACCAAGATAACTAAAGTAGTATTGCGTATATCTAGTCAAATGTATTTCATTATGGAGATGGTGAGGTGTGTGAGAAGAAAATGATTAAATGCTAGAATTTGTATAATTGTATAGTAAAGTTTTTAATCCTCAAATTTAACAATTTAGAATTTACTTTAACTTAAATTTATTGCCAAAATTCATAGCCAGATGCACATAGAGAGAAGGAGAGAAACAAAAGAGCATATACTACAAATCTTCCAAGATAATTTCATTCTTTATCATACCATTCATGAGGAAGAGAACAAAAATCATTTTAACATGCATTATGTCATATAACTTAGAATAAACAAAACTTAACTTAGTTTATGATGCGCAACAAAACTTTAAGAAAGGTATAAAGCATATAAAGGTATGATGATATTAAAGTAAAATGGATGTTTATTTCAAGTATTTAATAGACTTTGAAATAACTTTACAGTGTTCATTCATTATTAAAGGTGATTCATCGATCATAGATTTGTTTTACCGTATTATCATAAAGAGTGAGGCAAGCATCTATGTAAAATTTCAGGGTCATCGCAGAAGTATCATATAAAGACTTCTATATCTTTATATTATTTACCTTGATTTTAATATGTTATAAGTATATGCTGAAGAAACCTTTATTTAATAATAACTTTTATTTGCCTTCAAGCTACCAAACATAATGATGAGTGATTTAATACATATTTAAGGGCTTATTAGTTAAGCCACTTTATAAAGTAACTTTTAAGAATACATTAATATATTATCTAATTTAGTTCTATTAAGTTTTGATGTAAAGTGCTACACATTAATCTATTATTAGTCAACACTTATTCGCCTATCATGGGTACGTCAATACCAAATTATGAAATAATGACGAGCAACAACAAGAATTAGATAGTTATATTTCTAATAATCATAGAACTGACCTTTTCATCAAATTTGAACTTAATAATTAACTTTCCTAATTCAAACTAATCTGATTCCACAAGGTAAATTTATATTCCCATTTCCTTCTCATAATCACAACTACTTTTACTCTTACAAAAATGCTCATCAATGCTAATGATTTAGCAACAAAAACTACAACGGATATTATAAGTAGGTTTGTTCAATGTTTTGATTTTTCATCATTGGTGCAATTGACGAGGAATTAAATTGTTTATCACAAAGCTGAAAAAGAATCATTTCTACGTACTTGACACAAAAAAATTCAGCACTTATGTTTCTCAAATACTTTTCATGACTATCCCATGCATACATTATACTATATTGATGTTTAGCGTTCCATATAGAAATGTAAATTCATAAGAAGATCCTTCTCAGTAGAGAAGAATAACACTAATAAATATAGTTTATTAATTATTTTCTTTCATTTGGAGATAGCAATTGTCATGACTTTCATAAAGATCGATTAAATAGCAATTATATATATATATAGATTGCTGAAATTTTAGGTATACAAAAATTATATGAACTTATATCTAATCTAATTTGAGTTCAAATAGATCCTGAATAGTTCCTTTAGCTCAATACTTTAAAACCCTAAATTATTTAAAGAGGATATTAGGATGGGAGTAATCGGGTGAGGTACCTTGATCCTTAATATGCGGCTAGAAGAGGCTCTCGATGAGATGGAGAGGGTTCGGCCTGATGAGAAGGAGGCGTCGGCGAAGGAAGGGAGGCGCGGCCAGACAGGGACTTGGCGAGAGAGATCGGTTAGAAGAGGTTCGAATAGGGTTTGCTGTCCTCTTGTGCCGCACATACCGGTCCTCTTTTTAGTACCGCCCTCGCAATGATGAGAAGTAGCCGAAGGATGGGGATGGAGCTGGATCTTATCGACTTGGCTAGGACGGCTGGAGGGATGAAGTAAGGAGTAGATGTCGGTGAAGGGGATCAACTTGCGTATGAGAGAAGGAAATTTCGGCTTGCGTAACATGGGGAAGAAGTTGTCAGCTGAGGAGAAAAAAAAAAGATTTAGGTTTTGAAGGATTTAAAAAAATTTAGGTTCTTAATAAGCCTTTGGATTAAAATAAACGGCTGAAATTTCTGAGCCAAGATCTGAAGTCATTTGAGCTCCAAAAATTACAAACTTAGTATCGAAATATTCGTCTTAACGAGATGAACGCACGCGTTTAAAAATTATTAAATTTAGACAAGTATTTTATTTTATATTGATTTTTAAGTAAAAAACTATATATAAAAAATTATGATAAATCAGAAACTCAAAAATTAATAAAACTTGAAACATAGCATCCTCATATGATGCTTAACTTAGATATACAAAAATTTCTAAATTCTGATTTATATTTTTCATATTATTAGCCTTTGAAGTTTAAACTTTATAAATTTATTCAGGACAATCCAGGATTCCAAATGCGCTCAAATTTTTGCAGTAGGATCCTTTCAATAGGAATTATAAGTGGATATTTTTATTACATTTTTATTTGACTTAAATTGGAATCCTAATTTGACGAAAATTTCTGAGTGATCGAAAAATATCCTAGAAAATCAACGATTTCCAAATATTCTCAGAATAATACTCCTATCTAATTTGGAGTTACTGAGTCCAATGGCGGACTCTGTTTTCGATTCTGAGTTCTAAATTATTTAAATATTAATAAATAATTTTGAAAAAAATTTCTGGTATTTTACATCCCAAATCCCCATTTTTTTCTCTTTCAAAGGCCAAAGGTCGAGGGTTTGTTTAGGATTAACTTTTGCAATGCAAAATTCTCTGCTACATCATCAAGGCAAGAACCAATCTTCATCGTCGTTCGAACCCTGGGTACTCGTCTACCTATTAAATCCATTCAAAATCTTCATTTTCATTTCTGTATGTTTATTTTAATATCATTTGGACTTTTTAATATCACTCGATCGAGCTCATTTTAGCCCGATCAATTCTTGTTCGCCATCCTACTACAGTTACGTATAATAATTGATCCCATAAATTCTGATTTTTTAAAAAGCTAGGGCATCAGAAATTTTGGCATTAGTGTGGTCCAATTGTGTTAATTTAGGTACCTATTGAAAGGTCTCTAGCACACCTCATGAGAAGCCCTGTGTTTAGAGTATTTGAATGCCTTAGGTTTCGATCTTGCTTTTTCACTGCGAAAGCAATGTGCAGGTTGGGCCTGTCCCATGCCTCACCTACGTGCGAGTGACTTGGCCCACGGGCACGCGGCCAAAGGCCAGTTCGCGCACAAAGCTAGCATGCTCACGTACTGTTCATATGAACAATAATTTTAAGAATTTTTAAATTAATTAATTTAATTGCAATTTCTTCAAAGATTTTACAAAATAATACTGCAGAGAAATACAAAAATAATTGGAAGACATAAAACTGTACAAAACTGAAGTAATATAAAATAATAAACTAAAGAAAAGTAAAGTACTAAGATGAAATCTAAAAAAAACTGATATGAGAAAAATACTGAAACAAACTATGCTGTATGCCACTGTGCATGCATCCAAATGTGCCACTGGTTTATGCTACAATTATGCATTTAGTGCCACAGCACCCTGAAAAAATCCTAATATCCATGATGCATGTTATATCCCATGGATCCCACTAACATTGATGCATGATGCATCCCTTAGTTCACAATACTTTCATGCTTATGCTTATGCAGTCATGCCAATGATCTAAATTCAACATGATTCATAAAATCATCAAAAAATAGAAATTAATTAAATATTAAATACTCATTCCATTTATCTTCATTGTGTAGAATTCACCTAAATGAATTCTGACTCCTAATTCTACTCCACTGAATGATATTACTAAGATTATTCATAAACTTATCAGTTGAAGGGGTTGCATATACATAGTTGGTATATTTTGAAAAAAGATGAATTTAACACTTAGTTTGTTTAACTGCACTTATCAACGACGATAAGGGGTAGAACTCGGTCACAATTTATTCTTTCAAACTAAGTTGTTAAATACCCTGATTACAAGCATACTTATAGTGTCTTAAGAAGGGTGACTTGAGGTACTTAGTTTGTTTAACTGCACCTATTGAAACACATGACGATAAGGGGCAGAATTCGATCACTGTTTATCCTCTCAAATTAAGTATTCAATTTCCCTAATTATAATATTTTTAGGCTTGAAAAGCTTACTCTAAGCTGGACTGTACTTATCCAATCACATGGGATAAGACAGAGACTCTACAATTCTACTTAGAGTGACTCAACCAATCCAAGGTTTTACTGAAATGATTCAGCACTATGGATATACACTATCATACTCAACTGACAATCTACTGATTCTATCAATTCTATTTAATAGCCAAGGATTATCAGACAAATGAATATACTCCCTTGGGGTGAATTCTACATAAGGTTCCAAGGATGTGACTTAAAAATCATTTAAAATTAGGATGTTACCACACGAGAGAATCTCAATCTAAGTCTTTTAGGTTATTCTACCACAAGAGGTTTAAGATCAAACATCTAATGCTAAGATTAGATCAAGTAACAACCTAGGGGGTTAGTACAACAATGCTCTCTTCGAAAAGGTGGTATCCTAATGAATGACTCACTTCTGTAGGTCAAGCAATTCGCCCATCAACTTGCCATATTCGATTCTCTGCTTATTGATCAATAGATTGTGATCGACATCATCACTAGTTTAGGACCAGAGTTCACTCACTTTGCCACCATTATTCTGGCGAGATTAGAGCTCATCAAAGTTGATGAGGTATGAATCGATCTTTTAAATCATGAGATTCTATGTACCGTAGATACCATCGACAACAATGTCACCTTTGCCAACCTTGCTTAAGCCAACACCAATTTGTGAATTAGAATATATACTAATTAAATGATACAACAATTATATTTGTTATTTAAAAATTTTAGTATTTTATTTTCTTAACTGTTTATTTTTAATTAACCTTAATACATTATTATATATATATATATATATATATATATATAGCTACACTTACACACTAGTATACACCAAAATATATAGATGATGTGTCAATTCAATGTGTAAGTAGATTATTGATTGAATGCACTTTTTGATAAGACCTATATGCAAAAATTACAAAAAAAAAAATTTCTAATTAGTCCTGGATACTTTTTGGTGTATATTCTTGTGTAATCATAGTATTATATATATATATATATATATATATATATATATCTACACTTACATATACCAAAATATATAGATAATGTGTCAATCCAATGTGTAAGTAGATTATTGATTGAATGCACTTTTTGATAAGACCTATATGCAAAAATTACCAAAAAAATTTCTAATTAATCATGGATACTTTTTGGTGTATATTCTTGTGTAATTATAGTATTTTCATATATATATATATATATATACTTAATTTCATTTAAAAAATATAAATAAAAATTAACTGTTAAAGCGGAAATATTTCGTTTGGAAATTGAAATCACAAGTTTCAAGAAAAGAAAAACATAAATGTGCATTAAAACTTGGGGCCGTAAAATGCATCCGTTTCCATCGGCTTAAGCGAATTGTGGGGTCCACAAGAACGACTTTCGCAACATTAAACGCCTCAGGAAAAGAAAAGCCGCCTGAATTTAACATTCTGAAAAAAAAAATATTATGCTTATTACTCAAAAATATACACAAAAAAATATTTATTATTAATAAAATTTTATTTTTTTTAATTTTTTATATAAATATTATAAAATAATATATTCAATCAATAATTTATTTACATATTAGATTGATATATCATCTATATATTTTAATATATAATAGTGTGCAAATATAAGTTGTAGTGTTAAAAAAAAAAAAAAAAATTATGTAGAGCCGATCAGAAAAAAAATTTATTATTGGAATATCATTTTAACATAAATTTTAAAAATAATACCTTTATTATTATATAAATATAAATTAATTAATAAAATAATATTTTTGTAGTGCCTACAAGTGTATATAGCATTTGCTCTCTCTACTACTTTTCCTAGAGCGGATTGAAGGTTGTCATCGACGGCCTACATTGAACGATCAGGACCGTTGACAGTTGCGTGTTTGTGTTTTGCGCCGGCGGTTTCATGGGCCGCGAAAAAGTCGGCATCTTCTCTGATTCTTCTGTTTTTACTTCTCTGATTCTTCTAAATGAACCCTTGTTATCCCAAATCTTCTGTGCCCACCACCAAACTCTACAGGAAGATCTAAATCAATAAATCCCTTGGTTGCAATAGGAATGTCAAATTGTGATATCTGATAGCCCTTTGGCAGGTCAGGATAGAAGTACTGCTTCCTGTCAAACTTGGAGTTTGGAGATAACTCACAATTAAGTGCAAGGGCTACTTCACAATTAAGATTATCACTTCCTCGTCTCACTGTTTTTTCATGCGCTCTGCTTTTTATTCTTGTTTGCTAGAATTCGAGGGTTTTTTTTCTGAGTAATAATTTGTTATTTGATTCCAATTTTTCAGTGGGGATTCGAGGGTGTAACTCTCTGAGAAGTCTTTGCTGTTTTCCTAATCAGAAATTAGATACTGCTGATATGTTTTCTCAGAGAATTTGTTGTTTCTTCTGTAGCGTTATCTCGTGTGCGTTTTTTCTGCCATTTCTGTGTTTGTTTGAATGCCGCATAGGGAATTTTTGGGAATTTTAGTAGCGTTATTTTCTGATTCACAGTTGAATGTTTTATATCTCATGAAGGATCCCAGTTTTTCTTATGCATTAGAAGTTCATAAAATCATTCTTATTTTTAGTTTTTATTTGTTTATTTCTTGTAGATTTGTATATTTAAATCTTAGTGCTTAACT
The DNA here is from genome assembly GCA_016760335.1 of Gastrodia elata. Classification (NCBI taxonomy): domain Eukaryota; kingdom Viridiplantae; phylum Streptophyta; class Magnoliopsida; order Asparagales; family Orchidaceae; genus Gastrodia; species Gastrodia elata. Next base: position 9,537,888 of record CM028670.1, on the reverse strand, counting down.
GCTGATTTCTCTCTCCAGCATTGTCATAATCTAAATTTTTTATAATAAAGGTTAAGTTTATTCCTCAAGTTTGTAGCTCTATGATTTCCATCTGGATATGCTAGGCTGGATCAACGAGTATTTATTTGGCATATGCACTTGTTTTGTAGTAAATTTAAATTTTATCCATTGTATTTATATATTTTCCGTTAACCTATTCTTCTCTCAGACCCACTTTCTGTACTATGAATCATCAGTTTTCTTCTTATGCATTAATTGTATGATCTGCTGCTATTCCTACACTGAAGCATCTCAATGCATTTGTTTTTGCAGAAAATCAACAAAAGGATGTGCTATATACAACTTGTTGTGGATGCAGTTCTTCAGCTTGATGAAGAACAATGAGTAGATGCATTTTGTTGATTGCTTTTTAAAATTTTGTCAACCAAGTTTAATGGCAGACACTCCCCCAGCGCTGCACTTTGTTCGATGCCCGAAATGTCTTATGGTTCTCCACCAACATCCGTCGATTGCTATATATAAATGTGATGAATGTCGTGCCATTCTTCGAGGTATACATTATCTTACAATCAGCCCATTGACCATTTGTCTTTTTCGATTTGCTTATATAGTGATTGAAAGACTTTTACAAATGCAGCAAAAAAGCATTCAAGAAGATGAGAAACTTTAGGTTCAGCTTCAGTTGTTACCAGCGAAAAGAACATATTAGATATTGATTCCATGTCTAACAAAAAAACAAATATTGAAAAGCAAACTTCATTTGCTTCAGACTATTCTAGAGTTCTAGAACAAGATATGAAGACTTGTGCATCTGAATCAAGCGGTGAAAGCGTTAGAGGGGTAGCAATGGGGAAAGAGAGTCAAACGGAAGGAGGCATTCCAACTAAAATTAAGAATAGTTTGAAAGGGGAAGCGATGATATATTCTAACCAAGAAATTGCTGAATCCAATGACAGTTTGGAGTCAAGTCCTGATTCTCTTGAGCATGATAAAATTAATGATAGCTTCATGTTGAGAAACAAATTTAATGTTAACAATGACAGTATCTCTTCCACTGTTGAAGAGGGGAAAAAACCTGTTCCTCGAGGATATGTTGAACTATCCAAAGCAACAACTGGAAATAGAATAGCCTCAATTATCTGTTATAAAGATGGTTCTCAGGAAACAGCGAGCGACCGTTCATTGGTTTCCAATGATTTTTACTCTGTGCAGAACTGGATAGGATCAGAATTTGGTTCACCTTCAAGATCTGTACCAAAGGATTCGAAACAGTCCGAGAGATTTAAATTCCCTGATGATGTCAATAAGGTGAGTATCAAAAGGAAAGTTGATAAACTTAGAAATTCGCTTCTCAAATTTTTCGATAGAACGACTGATGTAAAAGAGGATTCTCGTGCCCACATTGAAGCAAAAGTTTCATCAAATCACTGCCTTTCATCCCTTACTCCTCTCTTAGAAAAGCACAACTCTTGCTCGCATCCCCACCATGAAGACATTTGGCGTCCCCGCATGCCTAATAACCTTCACAATGCTGGTTTTTATATGCCCACAAACCGTCATCCTCTTCTACAAGAGCCCCAAAATGTGCATTCCAATGATAAAAGCCCGCAAGTTGTTAAGCGCCAATGCCGGCCTGTCTCTGGTGGTGCACCTTTTGTCATTTGCTACAAATGCCACAGTCTGCTTCAAGTGCCCGCGGATTTTCTCGTGTTGCCAAAGAAGGTTCATAAGCTTCGCTGCGGCTCTTGTGATGAAGTTCTGAGATACGTGTTCAATCCACGAACTCGGGTGGAAGCACAGTCTTGGGCCAACAGTCCGAACAATATAGCATTGAATGATGAGTTTGAGGCTCCATCTAGCAAAGGTTTGGCAATTTTGTATTCCGGAGAATATGATTTTTCCATTGATAAGAGCAATGAGAATAATGCTGAACCTTTACAGCGCATCAAAATGCATGATCCCATTAAGGAAGAACAAAGTGTTAAAAAAGTGAGTTCCAAGTTGCATAAACTTATGGGCTATTCTTCCGCTCGTTTCCTACTGTCGAATACACTCAGCATTGGTGAAGGCCACAGTTAAGGGCAAGACAAATAGTGTATAAGTTTTGAAGGGGGTGGTGGAGCAGTGAGATTTGGGGAGGCTGAGGCTTGCTCTTCTCCCTTTCATTATAGTTCAAAATTCTGGAGATGTGATATATTTATTGACAGCCAGAACCTAGGATTGAGGGCATAAAACGGTGCTCACTGTTTTTTATTTTCTGTATTTATTGTGACAATTGTTTCTATTCAATTTGTAGAGCAATTTTGTGCAGATACATTATTGTTTGTTTGAGTGATATTCTTGGGAGTCAACATTATAAATCCATATTGTTCAAGCCACTCGTAATAAATTCTTGAGATTCTTGGGGACTCTTTCTATTGATTGGAATAAAATTTTTATGGGTCTGACAAGAGTCTCACCTAACCTTAGTTTTACAAAGTGCGTGGTTGGGTGCATGATTTCTTTGTATTCATTGTGATTAGACTTGGGCACGGGGCCACGGCTCCCGGCCCGGCCTGCTGGAAAAATGTAATTGGGCGCGGGTCTATTTTATTAAAACCACTTGCTCGACCGACGTCGTGTTGCAGCTGTTTCAATAGCACATGATGGCGGCATAAATGTGTAGGTCGGATGAAATAAGCATTGCAAGGAAGTTCATGTGGTGAACAAAATGGTGCGAGATTTTAATGAATTCATATATGATACCTCTCTTGAATATTTGGTATCAACAGGGATGTCCTTTACTACCAATCTCAAATCTCATTCATGCGAAATTAGATAGTGTTGTATGATGATTCGTGGTAGCATTCGTATCCTTTTATCTTATTATAGAGTGGAAAGGCCGAGTACTTCCGACCACTCTCCACTTGTGTGTGTGACATCCATCATCATTATTTATTTTAGAAACAAAAAGACAAAAAAATACAAAAAAATTATTTATTTAATAGTTTCCATTTCTATTTCTCTCTCCTCCCGCGAGTAGGGCATAAAGTGTGCTGTAACGGCCGACGTTGTTACCATATAAATTATAACTAAACCTGACTAAAAAATTAGGATCCCGGGTGATTTCAATATTTGGGTAAACCAAAAATACTATTTGATAGATTACATTTTTGTGATTGTAATGCCCAAGTTTGGGAGCAATCCAAATAACAAATACTCATGAATTAATTTTTGAATTATTTAAATTCAGTAAATTGAGAAAATTATATACAAATCTAAATTTAGTGATTTTAGTATCGTTGGATTAATAATATTATAATAAGGTCACATAACTAAATTAACCATAATTAATTTTTAAAGTTTTTATTTTCAATAATAATATATAATAAAATATTGTCCAAATCGAAAATTTTAGTGCGAGTGTATTCGTCTCATCAAAAGACACCTCTGTGTCAAGTTTCGTTATTTTTGGAAATAATAAAAAAATGCACAAAATTTAAAAAAATTAGGTTTTAATTAAAATTACTATTCATATATTTAAAATAAATAATTTTACTATTCATCAAATATTTTAATATTAATCATATTAATGCATTATTCTTCCAAAGTATCTCATGTTAAAGTTACTTGATAGCTAAGTAAACTTAAAAATGAAGTAAGAGAAAAGAGAAAGAAGAGAGAGAAAGATAAAACTAATTCTTACATTTTAAGAATTTAAGGAGGAGAGAGAAGAAAGAGAAAAAAAAATTGTCCATGATAAAGAAGTTATAGATGAGAGAGAAAGATGAGAGAGAAAATTAAGTTTTGTTTATAAATACCCCCTCATTCTCCCCACTCTCATCTCTTCTCTTCTCCCCTCCCACACTCTCATCTCCTCTCCTCTCCCCCCCTTTACTTCCCCCTCTTTCTTCCTTGGCTGTCATCAGTTCCCCCATCAACCTTCAGTAAAACCTCATTAATAGTAAGATAGAGTAAGTAATGAAAAAGAGATGAAACCTTTTATTTTTCTTCTCATTTTCTTTCATTAATAATAATAATAATATAAATATTATTATTATTATTATTATTTCTAAATTCTATAATTTTATTTCAGTCATTTTCTTTTTTATAATATATATATATATATATATATATATTATAACTATTATTATTATTTCATTTTTTGCAATTTATATTTTTTTCATTTTAATTCAATCATTTTCTTTTTATTATTATTATTATTATTATTACTACTACTGTTATCAATATTAGGTTTGAGTTATTAAAATACATTAAATAAAGTCATTAATTTATTTACTTTACTCTTTCTAGTCGTCACTTCTGATTATGAATTAGAAATGTTAAGTTCTAATGTTAATTTTAAGGTTATAAGATCTGTGATTTTACATGATAGTTGGATATTGGAGATCCTAAGCTTATACAAGCTCAGAATAGATAAATAAATTAAAATAGACAACAACAGATATCACATATATCTAGTTGAGTCCCTTGCTTACTTTTACTATTATTTTGCTATACACCTTGTGTTTGAGCCTTTTTCCTTGGACATGTTAGTTAGACTTAGGATATTTGATGAGTATTCTATGTCAGATTTAAAATTGCATAAATATGATTAACTTCTTTCAGTTTATTCAGTTCTCAGTCCAGTATAGTGTGTTCTAACTTAGTCTGCCTATTCAGTTCAATTCTTTGGATATAGAATAGACTCAGACCTAGCTCTGTGCTTAGCTAAAGGGATACATGTCTGATTCTATAAGTTCAACTCAGACCTAGCTTGGAGGATGCCTTGGGGGATACATATTAAACTTTTGTACAGTGGCCCTATTTTGGCCCATTTCTGTTATGACAGTACTAACTTATGCATACTCCTACTTTTTAGTTTAGTTCCAGTCAGTGACTTGTTTAGTCATATATTTTTCTTACATTTTTACTATTTTTTGTATGCTTTTGCAGTTCATTTGAGTTCAGTATTTTTAGTTCAGCATTTTGTTTAGTACTTGCATAATTAGGATGCTAGTCTTATCTCACTTTTCTTATGCTTTAGTTCAGATTCTTTTTATGTAAATTAGCATGTATTCATATGATTATAAGTATATTAGGGTGAGTTTACTTTCAGTTCATTTCAATTATTTATATATTTACTACCTAACCTTGTTACAGCTTCTAGTTGAGGTATGTTAATTTACATACTTTATTTTGTTTAGTTATAAATGTTTAATTTATAGATATCATGTTTTTAATGGCTTGTTGCACCTTAATTATTTGCATGCTTAGTAAAAAAAAATCTGTAATATCTTAAATGTTTAGTTCCATTTAAATTAACCTAAAATGTACTTAGATAATTTGTCTAACTATAAGTTTTTCTTTTCTTGACTGGGGCCCTGGCTTCTAGAGAGGAGCTTGGCTAGGAGGAGAACTTTCATCCTGCTTTAGCTTAGTTAGCTTTATTTTCAACTGTGATGATGAGTGTTCCTTCTTGCTTTTAAATTTCAATTTGTAATAATTTCATATTGTGGACGTATTTACCTTCTGCATTTTTCATATTGAGCTGAGTTATTTTTACTTTCTGTACTATACTATGATGTAGATGTTATACTCTTTTTTGCTTCCACTACTTTGATATTTTGTTGCATGATCTTCAGTTTCAAGTGAAAATTCTTTTAATTAAGGCGGGTTGGGTTTATACCTGACTCAACTTCAGTTGGGAGGTTTGCCATAGCTAGAGACTGTATTCATCATAATTATATTAATCTCAGTATTAGCTTGACCACAAAGGGTACAAGGCACAACACCTTTCCACTCTCAGCCTAACCTCCCGATAGGGCTTCGTGGTCCCGTCTTCCCCATTAGTGGAAATGGGAGCTCAGCCATGGATCAAGCTCTCGGGCCTCCCTAGCCCACTCCACTGCACCCTAGTTCCTCCCTGAGGCTATAAATAGCCTCAGGTCTCCCTCATAGAACCCCATGCTGGCTAATTGAGTCCAATTCATATTTTCCCTCAATTCGCCATTATCGGTCTGCTCGAGCTTCCCCTAGGCATTCCAGCTGCTTATGAACCACTGATCGAGGGTAGTCTTGATGTTCAGGGCCCCTAGAGCCTCTCTACAGCTCAGCTCAACCTCAAGTTTCCCTTAGTAGTGTTCGTGAGCTTCCTAAGCAAAACTAGGTACCCTTCTTCACTGGATTGAGTCCTGTAGGCTCAGCTCCTCTCCTATTATATTTTAGATTGCACTCCTAGTCTAGGCTAGTTCAATGAATGTGTTTTTGGGGCTTTGGGATAGTCTAATCAATCATATTGATAGATCAGACTACCTCGTATGTGAAGCTTGGGACCCGAGTAAGGTCCCAGGGATTTAGACATTCCCAGACTGCATTAAGTTAGGGCTTTAATCCAATTTTCTGATGGTGAGGGGATCGAGCTCTAGCCATGGCTCAACCTCTGTGAGGAGAATTTCTCCTCACTGAGAAATCCCAATTAGGGATTCACCCATTTTAAGGGATAATAGGTCCCCGCTAATCAGGCCATTCTCCGATGGGGTTCAGAGCTTCATTGACGTGTCTCGACCTAAGGATGGGGTTCCGATTAACCCAAGGTCAAGGCATGGCCTATCGACATATAATTTAGGTGATTAGGGTTTCTGTAATGCCCTGCTATTAGATTTGATTTATTAATCTAACAACGGGTATTATGGTAGTATTTAATATTGAGTTAGGGAACTCTAACCCAACATTAAGTACTACATTATATTATGTGGATCTATGGGTGGAAGGAAATTCAATCATTCTAATTTAAGCAATTATTATTTATAATATGAAATTATATACAACATGAAAGAATAGCTTACAAACATTATATAATATTTAATTTATAGGTTTTTGAGAATGAAATCACTCATCCTTACAAAATAAAATAGAGAGTGAACAAGCTCTTTGATCCAACTACTGCTCAGGTTCTTCTTTAATTGTAGCACCTGATTCACACTCCTGATCTACTATATTTTGGTTTTTAAATACAGTAAGGCACAACCAAGAAAATAAAAAGTGATTAAACTTTAAAAAGTCTAAGTACAATTTAAGGGTAAGCTAAATACATTATTAAGCAGATATCACATTAATCATTTATAATTTATTTAAGTAGAGCAAAAATGCAATATATTGAACATAAATGAATAACACCGTATCAAAGACTGTAAAGATTGCAAGTAAGTTTGCTCAGTAATTTAAGCTATTCAATTCTGTATCAAATATGTTAATAAGGCATAAAAGTATTTAAATAAGTACGGGGAGAATGAATATATTCAAATAAGCAAATGCAAAGTAATAGTAAGAGATAGTGTAGAAAAATATAAAAATGGTAAGTAAAGCTACATTGTAAGTATACAAAGCCGTAAAGTAAAGTGCTGCAACAAAGTAAGCAAGTAAATAATTTCAGTCTCAAGGACTGAATATAAGAAAAATACAATCATAAAATATTGTAAATTGTAAATGTTATTTAATTACCTTATATTTTTGTTATGTGGGCGTAGAACAAGAGAGGAGTTGAGTATGTCTACTCAACTTATTTGAAAGTGGGGTCAATTGTAAACACACACATTCTCCCTCAAAGTTTTTATATGGTCTCCGGATACACTAATAGTCTGCCCAAGCTTAATGATAGCTATGTTGAAATCCACCATACGAACCCCTCTTGTTTATTATTATTCATAAAGTCTTAATGCATGATTTTTAGAAATTAGTTTTCAATGCATTGCAGTATTCCAAGGATAGCAAACTATTATAAACCATGTCATATCCATTATTTTTTATTTTTAATTATCTATCCTTAATGTTTGGGACTAATAAACCCCCAATTAATTTAGGCTTCATAGATTCCTAAGTTAATTGATAAGAGAATATTAAAATCAGTGGTTGAAAGTAGTAATTTAATTAATCTTATGTAATGATAATTTAGTTATATTTATTTTAAATAAGAGATAGGACATATATTTGGTCAAGGTAAATCTTTCTCTTAAGTATTAATATTCTCAAACAATTGAAATAAATCCATAACTATTCCTATTCCTATTCCTTAAGCATGACCTTTCTTTGAGGGTTTATATATTATTCACATATTAGGTTCATAATGGTTTAGGAATATAAGCTAAAGTTTATTTAATTCTAATAATTGAAGATTTATAAGAATTATGTGGCATTGTCTTTTAAGGATTCCTATTTAATATATGACAAAAGTTACTTCTAGTTGCATTTTTATAAGATTATTTATTTAACATTTTATTCTAAGTAGGTGTTATTAGGTCATAAAATCTTAATAGTCAAATAATTTAGAGAAGTTCTAATTCATATAACTATAAAGGTAATTAAATTAAGCATCTTATTATTATGCAGACTAGTATATCATTGACTTATTGTGAATTCTTGAATTTGTTTGAATCAACATATTATTTACTTAACCTAATCTAATTAAGGAATTATCTAACTTGAATGCTCTATTGATATTTAATGATGGTTCATTCTTACTTTTTTTAAGGATGATGTTTCACTTATATTCTAGAAAGTAAACAATCTATCTTATGGGCACTTATTAAGAAACTAACTTTAATAAATATTATTGTAAAATAGTGAGACTATTAATGCCTTAATTATATAGCATGTATAATTGATCCTAGTTTAATTTAAGCACGTATAAATGAGATTATTAATGCCTTAATTTTAGCATGTAAAATAGCTTAGGACTTAAACTTTACTAAAATAAATTCTTAAGGATATGGTTAATGGCTTATTTAAAGAGACCCTTAACCGCCATATTATGATTTATAACATTTAGTTAATTGGTATGATAATTTGATTGGAATTAAATTTTTTTTTTTGCCTTAAATTAAGATACTCTCTTATGATTTACTTAAAGATAATACTTAAGATTAATCTATCTAATTATTTAACAAACCATGAGCCTTATTATAAGGTTCAATTATGATCTTATGATAGTTTAATTATTAATTTTAGTCAATCTTAAAGATTCAAGTATATTCTAAGGATATTAAGCAAGAATGTTCTTTAATTATTATAGAGAATTATGGTTATTAATGAAATCTTCTACCTCAAATAAGGTTCTAGTTGAGATAAAAATTATTCTCATGGTCTAATGTATAAATAATTAAATAATCAACTAATTTATTACCTTAATGATATATATATATAATAATATGTAAAAATTAATCCATTATATCAGTTATTATTCTTACAATACTAAGTATATTTATGGAATACTTTAATTATAAAAGGTGTGTTTAACCTAATGGGTGATTTACTCAAATTTTATACGTGTTATCTAAAGTTCAATATAGTTAGGTAAAAGATACATTTTGTTCGCATGATAGGATGAGTTAATTAACAAAGTTTTGATTATACAATACAAACTTAGATCCATTAATTCTATTATCTATATTAATAATACAATCTGTAATCCTTTTTAATAAAATTCTCTTTCCTAAGTACTAATTACTTAAAAGCCTGATATATTTATCTTACATCTCATTATTTTGATGAAGGATTATAAATGATGAGATCAAAGTAGGATACTAATTTCCATTCTAAATATTATCATTCCATCCCATAATAAAATTATGCTAAATTTATGTTTCAAACTTAAGGTTTACTTGAAGGTATTTACATATTTATAAAAATAGAATTGCCTGAATTAATGACTTTAAGGTTTAGTTAGATATAATATATTGTTGTTGAGAGAAAATTTTTGGAATTTTCTAAACTTAGGGTTTTCCATTATTTACATAAGAGAGATAAAGTTTCATCTATATCAAATTACACCCAAATGCTTTATAACAAGTGTATATAAGATTCATAATAAATCTGAAATATTATAATAGTAAGCATGCTTTATTTGGATGACATTTGCTCTAATTAAGGCTTAATTAACTTGAATGAATATTAAAAAGTGATTAGTAATAATAATCAATAAAATGCAAATTTAACATCATATTAATATTTTAGATGTTTTTCTAATCGATTTGATATGTAGTTTTGTCATTTTTGGATTATATTTATGGAATTAAGAAGCTTTGAAGAGTTTGGATTTAATTAATTACACCTAACTTTTTATTAATAATTTTTGCAACCCAGCCTTTTAACCGTGGCTGTCAATGGAGAACGAGCCCAAGAACAAAGGTATGTGGGCCGGGCTGTCTCAGCCTGGCCGGAGAGCGTTTCTTCCTTCTCTATCCAAAAGGCACAAACGAAGAATTAGGGCAATGGCTAAATCGCAATACCTTTGGTCCTAAGCCATGAGTCTCATGCCAGAAGATCAAACTTGCCAAGACCTACCCACGAAACCTTAACGAGCCAGTTGGGGTTGAGCACAACACAAATCACATTTTAATATCAATATATGCGAAATGAGGAATCATAATCGGGCTCGATGGAGCCTGATTTTGGTTCGATACAATATATGCAATATATGAATATAATTGTAAGTTATAATTAAATGCTGGAATGGTTTGGAAGGTACCTGGTTAATGCGACTAGGGTAAGAAGGCTCGTTGATCTACATCACTTTCCTCCTTCAAGGTTCTGCGAAAATGGCAAATTGAGGAGATGAGATCTGTCTAGATAAGGAGATGGAGAGATTATGAACTTAATTGCGAGGATTGGAGTTCTTGGCAGTGACTCACACAAGCAAGGATTGGAGCGCATCGCGGCGAGTGCCACCTATTGCCTTCGAGCATCCTATCAGAAACAAAAGGTATCAGCCGTCTGATCTGGACGGCTGATTAAATCAGACGATGCTGATTGCATCGTCTGATCAAATAGTCCAGGGAATGTTGGTTAACAACTTTAATATTAATAATTATATTAAAATAATTATTTAATTCTTAAACATTCATTTTAATTAGCTTAAATATATTAAAAGTAGTAAAAAAATTCAAATATTCATTCCTTACTAATTTGAGGGCGAGAAACTCAAAAATGCAATCAGAATTTCAATTGGATGTTGTCTTAATTATTTTATTTTTCAGGATATCAAAATGTAATAAAATATTCGAGAAATTTTGACGATCTCCAAAACTTACCAAATTTTTACCTCTAGCTAATTTGGGGGCGAGGAACTCAATGGCGAAATCCAATTTTTGATCTAAGGTCAAAATAATTATTGTGATTTTCTAATTTGATAAAAATATTAAAATATTCAAAATTTTCATTTGAGCTCAAATTCACTTCCAAGTAACCGGGTTTGTTCTAAACACCATTTGGAGTCTAAATAAAAGGTTAAAGATTAATTAGACTGATAATTAGAGATTAACAACCTTAGATTGTTACGACTTCCCCTTTTAAAAGAGGGGTCATCCTCGACATCCAACCCAACTTTCAAATAAGAATGACATAAAGATAAGTAATTAAGAATTTGAAGAATACTTTAATTATAAAAAAATTTTTGGACATTTCTTTTGCATTATTTCTTCTCTTTCCCATATAGCTTCACTGACTGATTGGTTCTGCCACAAAACTTTGACCATGGAAATACTACGGCTTCTTAACAACTTAAGATCTCTTCCCAATATTTCAATAGGTTTGATTTCAAAAATTAAGTCTGGTTGCAAATTAATCTCTATAACTTAACTCGATTGTTAAGGATTGATTAAACATTTCCTTAAAGATGATATGTGAAAACATTATGAACAACTGCAAAGTTATCAAGTAGTTTTAGATGGTAAGCTGACATCCCAACTTTTGCAATTACATCAAACAGTCTCATGTATATAAGTCTTAATTTTTTAGAAATGCCAAAATATTGAATTCCCTTCATATGACTTACTTTAAGATAGACTTTATCCCCAACATGAGATTCAAGGGGATGATGACAAAAATCATGATACTTTTTCTATTTATCTTGAGTAGTTAACATTCTTGATTTAATTATATGGATCTTCTTATTTGCATCTTCAACAATTTCAGATCCAAATAATTGAATATCACCAACCTCAGTCCATGCTAGTAGAGTATTACACATACTTCCATAAAGTACTTCATAAGGTGCCATGCCTATCTAGCTTAGAAACTATTATTATAGATAAATTCAATTAGGGCAAGATGTTCCTCCCAACTTCCACTAAAATCTAATATGTAAAGGCACAATAGATCTTCAAGAATTTGATTTACTCTTTCTATTTGTCCATCCGTTTGCAGATGAAATGCAGTACTCATAGCCAAATTAGTTCCAAAATCTTGATGAACTACTTGCCAGAAATGGGAGGTGAATCTACTATCTCGATCTGAAACAATTAAGATTGGCATACCATGAAGGCGAATAATTTTTCTTACATATAGTTTTGCTAACTTTTATACTGAATTTGTCTAATGAATAGGTATAAAATGAGCTGGTTTGGTTAACCTAACAACAATGACCCAAATATCATCTGATCCAGATCTGTATTTTGGTAACCCATAATAAAATCCATAGAAATATCATACCATTTCTATTCAGGAATTTCTAATAATTTTAGGAGTCTACCAGGCCTCTGATGCTCTGCCTTTATAAGACACCATGATTGACTTTTGGATACATATGTTGCTATGTCCTTCTTCATTCATGGACACAAAAATGTTTTCTTGATATCTTGATAAATTTTACTATTCTTTAGATGAATGGTATAACTAGAATTATGAGCTTCAGATAAAACTTATGATTGGAGATTCTTAGGAACCCAAATTCTGTTTCCCTGAAAAATAATTTCATTTTCTATCTTTAATTTAGGTTTCTTACCACTTACTATATCCATTTTTAACTTATCAAAATCCTTATCTTGCTTTTGAGCTTCTGTAATTTTGCTCTTCAATGAAGGCTTGGTACTAGACTTGGCTAACAATGCTTTTTATTCTGCTGATGCAATAGGTTCAATACTTAAATTCTCAAAATCTTCTATTAGTAATTTACTATATGCTAAAGAAGATAATACTGCCTTTCTACTTAAAGCATCTACCACCATATTTTCTTTACCTTGGTGATAAAGGATTTTTATATCATAATCACAAATAAATTATAGCTATCTTCTTTGTCTACAATTTAACTCCCGTCGAGTAAAGACATACTTAAGGCTTTGATGATCAGCAAATATTTCACACTTTACTCCATATAAGTAATGTCTTTAGATTTTCAAGGCATGAACTACTACTGCCATTTCTAAATTATGGACAAGGTAGTTTTTCTCATTTGGTTTCAATTGCCTTGAGGAAAAAGGTATAACTCTGCCTTCTTGCATCAAGACACATCCAAGTATTGATTTTGAAGCATCAAAAACTTAGAAGTCCTTTCCTTCTTGAGGTAAAACTAATACTGGTGCTAATGTTAATAAGTGCTTAAGATTTTGAAAAGCTTCTTCACAATCAGAATTCCATATGAATGGAACATCTTTCTTTGTTAAGCGAGATAACAAAGAAGCTATTAGAGATAATCCTGGTACAAATTTTTTATAATATTGAGCAAGGCCCAAGAAGCTTCTAATTTTAGTTACAGATCGGGATTGAACCCATTGCTGAATAACACTGATATTTTTCTGATCAACTTTTATTCCTTCAGCATCTATAACATATCCTAGAAATGCTACTAAATTTAACCAAAACTCACACTTTGAGAATTTGGAAGAGAGTTTCTTATCCCTTAATAATTGCAAAATAGTATAGAGGTGCCCTCACGATTAGATTTAGTTCTGGAATAAATAAGGATGTCAATGATAAATATTATTGACAGACTGCAATATACATCTGCACTAGCACGCAAGTGTACGTGGTCTGAAGTAATAATTTGGAATGGTGAGTTCTGGATTTATATCGTTTACAGGGAATATTGGTTTTGTTACTAAGTTTTACCTTCTTTCAATAATGGTTAGAAGATTCATTTTTATGTTTGTTTGGTTCTTAGATCAATAATGCAAAGAGCTTAAAGTGAGATACTATTGATTATGAAGAAAGAGTTGGGATTTCATCATTTGACTTGTTAGGGATTGGTGTTTTATTTAATTCATAGTAATTCATAAAGTACTTGGATTATGCCAATCAAATCATGTGAACATAGTGTTCCTTAGATTGGTCCTCTAATTCCGACTAGTTCAGATCTAGTGCGCAAGGTGAACACACTAGGGTTCTTCCTTAGCACATATACTTTTATGAGATCACATTAAATTTGTTTTAGAATTCCTACATTTAGGTTATCAAAAGAATATTTAGTTGGGTGATCTCACAAGCATTGATTCCCACTAATCAGCTTCATGTGCATCATACGCAGTTTAGCTAAGGGAGAGAAGTCACTAGACCACATGGACTATGTCACATCATCCTTGGGTACTCGATGCTCTTTCTTTCCTTTAACGTTTGCTGAGTTACAGAGCTTGATTGGAGGGTCTTGGTTCACATGCATCAATTGCTCGGATGAGCTTTAAGGAATGGTGTCATTAGGCTAAAGAGCTTGTCACATAACTCTAAGCTCTAATTCACACACTCCTAGATCTAACTAATTAGAGAGCTATGGAGAACAATATTATTACTTTCATTTTACTTAATCATCCAACCATTCAAAATCTGAGGTGTTTTACATCGAGAATCATCGCTCAGCGACATCATGTCGCGGCAAGGACCTTTATGTGCATTCTCTCTAGATTTAGTCTACTTAAATAATCTAAAATTAATTTAAAATTTGGTTTCTATAGTGATATATATCTCAAACATTCCACACATACATTCTAAGAAACTAGCTAAGATAAACATTCAGCACATTCTTTATTAATTATAGAATTTAAATATATGACACATTCGTCCCACACTCATCACATGACTATGGCCCAACCCTCTCCAAGGAGGGTCTAACCTTCCATTACAATCACAATAAAGAAAGATGCATTCAGAGATAAGAACCTTGACATCAGTTTGACTGTAAAAGAAACAAGATAAAGTTGAGAGAAAATACTAGGAACACCCCTGAATTTTAGGGTTCTCTAGATTTCTTCTTCTCCGTTCTCTTCCTTCTTCCTAGCTCCTTGTACTTATCCTTCCTATTGATCTTTCAAAGGTACTCTGAACCTTTCCTTGGAGAGTTCTCTTTCTCTCCCAGCTACAATCTTTCCTGCTAGGTCTTAAAATGTCAAAATTTGGAACCCTTGTTTGGTTTCAACATGTTTCTTAAATATAGAGCCATCCATCCCTTGAGAATAAATTCTATTAGCCTTCTATTTTCTATGAATTCATGACAATCCAATTAATGTTATTCCTTTATTCTCTTGGAATACAACATGTCTTAATGTTATTTCACTTTCCAAGCGGCTGGGGAAGGCCAAAGGTTTGATTTTTCAGCCTTTCCTACGCCGTGATTAATGCTTTCACATGGGAAAATCTAGGTCGGGCGCTGTGGTGATCGCATCTGATTTCTGCTGATTCTGGCTCTAGGCATACTATTTATTGGGGATCCATCATAGCACATTGTAGCAGATTCATTCGAAACACTATTCTGCTGCAACGCGCTGTAGCGAGTTAAGTTATTTTAGATTCTTGCCACGGCGCGCTGTGGTAGTTTGAGTTTTGAATCCACTGTTCAATTAATTTTCCCTCTTGATTTACATAGTTTACCTGAAATGACACTGCGGCCCGCTGGAGAGCTTAAAAGTTCGAAAACTTTTCATATAGTTCAAATTAATATTCTGGGATATTGTCATGGCTCGCTGTGGCACGTTATAGCGGTTCTCCTTCCAGGCTTACATATATGGTTCTAGGTGACTTAGTTTCACTTGATCGCCATGGCCCACTGTGGCATTCCATAGTGGTTTTCTTCTAAAAATTCCCTTTTGCTCCAGATTCATCTTTTCTCCCATTTTTTCCTTAAAATGATGAAGTTTATGTCAAAATATTCATGTTCATGTGATGTTTTGTATGTTTTAATCCTTTATTTTACTGTAAATCTTGGATTTATCAACCATGATAAATTTATCAAGATTGGGTTTTAAAATATGCTGAATTAGGTCCATAAATAATGATGGAGCATTAGCCAGTACAAAGGACATGACTAAAAACTCGTAATGCCCATAACAAGTCCTAAATGCAGTCTTTGGAATATCTTTGTCTCTTACTATGATTAGATAATATCCTGACCTTAAATCAATTTTGGAGAAAACTTTTGCTCCAGATAATTGGTCGAATAAATCATTAATTCTTCGTAAAAGATATTTTTCCTTTACTGTTACTTTATTCAGCTCACAGTAATCAATGCATATTCGCATTGAATCATCTTTCTTCTTAATAAACAATACTAGAGCTCCCATGGGGATATACTAGGTCTAATAAAACCTTGTTCTAATAACTCATGCAATTGCTCAAGTAACTTCTGCAATTCTTTAGGAGCCATGCAATATGGTGCTTTTGATTTTGGTTGAGTGTTAGGTGCTAAATCAATTGAAAAAATCAACTTCTCGAATTGAAAGTAAACTTGGTAAGTCATCGGGAAATACATCTTGAATTCTTTTGCCACTTTTACTTCTTCAATCGGTATTGGATCTTTCACTTCTCCCATAAGTGTTATTAAGAAAGCTTTGTATCCAGATTCAATTAATTTCTTAGCCTTTATTGCAATGATTTAAAAAATATTTAAACCTAATTTCCCAGTAAAGGACTCAATTTTCTTCCTAATTCTTACAATAACTTTCTTTTTCGGATAATTTATCACTGCATCAAAATTGCTTAACCAATTCATACCGAATATTATGTCAAAGTTAACTATTTGCATAAGTATGAAGTTGGCTTCAAAAGTTAGACTACCGATGAGAATTTTCAATAAGCAAAACTTATTAGCATGAATTTCTACTCTAGAAGGAATTTGCACTTGCATCAATGTTCCTAACTTAGATTGTAGAAGGTTTAAACTTTGAGCACACTTTTCAAAAATAAAAAAATGGCTTGCACCAGAATCAAATATTACTTCACAAGAGTGGTTTTCTATATAAAATGTGCTTGAAGGATGGCATAGTAAATATGCAAATAAAATTTAGAATACAATAACAAATTTTCACAATAAATTAAAACTTACCTGACATAATGTCGTTATCTCCCTGAGCAACGATAGGAGTTAGGGAAAATACTCTTGGATGGCGGGTAGTTTGTACGACTGCCTTCCCTTTCTGAGTATCTCTCAAATTTATCTGAGCAGTGCTAGGATTTGGCCTCTTCTGATAAGAGATTTGGGGATTAGCAAGGGGAGGCTTAATAACTGGATATCTTGTTGGAGGAGCATTCTGAGGTTGGTTAATTTTAGCTCGATCCATTGTCCAATTAACTCGGCATTCCCAGAAGCGATGCCCTACTTGGCCACAAACGAAGCACCTTCCACCTTAATGGTAACATTTACCATAAGGGTGGGGTCTTTTACATTGATTAACATGCTGGACTTGATGAGGGCGCTGTTGTTGCTACTGACGATATTGCACATTGAAGACCTTAGGCTGGATAGGCCTATTTCGCGTAAATACATCTGCTTAGAAGGTGGGGGATAAGACTTTCGCTGCTGTTCTTTCTGGATAAAATGTTGCTCAATTAATCTTGCTCTCTCCAGTAGTTCTGCAAAATTGGGATGATGTTGAGCCACCAAATAATCTTTAATTGAGTTTTGCAACCCCTTCAAAAAGCAGCTACACCTTGTAGCTTCAGATCTTACTAAATCTGGAGTGAAGAGAGAGAGTCTTCTAAATTTGACTTCATATTGAAGAACTGTTCGATTGACTTGAGTTAATTGAATTAGTTCATCCTCTAGAATTATCTGAGCTGAAAGAGGAACGTACTGATTCTTAAATGCTTCTTCAAATTTGTCCTAGGTAGTGTCCTCAACTTCTCTACCAGCAAAGCGGGATCTCAATTCTTTGTCGCACCAAAATTCGGCCTCTTATGAAAATAAATGTGTAGCTAAGCAAATTACTTTGTTGGTAGGACACTTTATACATGCCAAATACTTTTCCATGGCTCTCAGCCAATTTACAGCTTCTATGGCTTGTACTAACCCATTGAAAGAAGGATGGTTCAAACAAAGGAAAGCCTGAAGATATCCATCCATAGAAGAAGAAGATGGAGCCTGAGGCATAACTTGAATAATAGGAGGGATACTAGCCCTTTGCACAATTTGTGTTTGAGCTTCTACCATAACTTTTGACTAACTCAATCAAGGTCTTCATCTCGTCAGATTATGATGAGGAATTGGGTGGTACCGTCCTCTTGACAGGAGTTGGAGGTTTTGATTCTGGATTCATTCTGAAATAATGATAATGAAAGTTTATTCAAGATTGATACTCTAAAAATAATAGAAAAAGATTGGTGCCATAATCTAATTTGAAATTTTTATTTGCTATCTAACATAATATTAGGTTTGAGCTAAGCTGCTTAATTATGAGGATGTTTAAACATATTCATTCATTGTAAATAGTGAATATTTAGTTAGATATTGAACTTCCTTCTTGTTCCCCAATTATACTCTCTGATACCAACTATAACTCCCCTCTATTAGATTTGATCTATTAATCTAACAATATGTGTTACGGTAGTATTTAATATTGATTTAGAGAATTCTAACCCAACATTAAGTACTACCTTATATTATGTGGAAATATGGGTGAAAGGAAATTCAATCATTCTAATTTAAGAATTCATTATTTATAATATGAAATTATATACAACATGAAAGAATAGCTTACAAACATCACAGAACATTTAATTTATAAGTTTTTGAGAATGAAATCACTCATCCTCACAAAATGAAATAGAGAGTGAACAAGTTCTTTAATCCAGCTACTGCTCAGGTTCTTTTTTAATTGTAGCACCTGATCCACATTCTTGATCTACTATATTTTGATTCTTAAATATGGTAGGGCACAACTAAAAAAAGAAAAAGTGATTAGACTTTAAAAAGTCTAAGTACAATTTAAGGGTAAGCTAAATACATTATTAAGCGGATATCACATTAGCCATTTACAATTTATTTAAGCGGAGCAAAAATGCAAGAGATTGAGCAGAAAAGAATTAACATCGTATCAAAGAGAATGTAAAGAGTGCAAGTAAGTTGGCTCGGTAATTTAAGCTGTTCAATACTACATTAAATATGTTAATAAGACATAAAAGCACTTAAATAAGGGGAGCATGAATATGTTCAAATAAGCAAATGCAAAGTAATAGTAAAAGATAGTGTAGAAAAATATGAAAATGGTAAGTAAATCTATACTGTAAGTATACAAAGCTGTAAAGTAAAGTGCTGCAACAAAATAAGCAAGTAAACAATTTCAGTCTCAAGGGCTGAATGTAGGAAAAATACAATCATAAAAGATTATAAATTATAAATGTTATTTAATTATCTGGTATTTTTGTTCTGTGGGCTTAGAACAAGCAATGAGTTGAGTAGGTCTAGTTAACTTATCTAAAAGTGGGGCCAATTATAAAAACACACATTCCCCTTAAAGGAATTATGTGGTCTCTGGATAAACTAATAACCTATCCAGGCTTAATGACAGTAGTACTGAAATCCACCATATGAACCCCTTTGAAGTATATATTAATTATTTATTATTATGCACAAAGTCTTAATGCACGATTTCAAGGAATTAGTTTTCAATGCATTGTAACATTCTAAGGAATAACAAACTATTGTAAACCATGTGATATCCATTGTTTTCTATCTTTAATTATCTATCCTTAATGTTTAGGACTAATAAGACCCCAATTAATTTAGGCTTCATAGATTCCTAAGTTAATTGATAAGAGTATATTAAAATAAGTGATTGAAAGTAGTAATTTAATTAATCTTATGTAATGATATATTAGTTATATTTATTTTAAATAAGAGATAGGATCTATATTTGCTTAAGGTAAATCTTTCTCTTAAGTATTAATTTTCTCTAACAGTTGAAAATGAATCCTTAACTATTCCTATTCTTTAAGCATAATCTTTCTTTGAGGGTTTAATTATTATTCACATATTTGGTTCATCATAGTTTAAGAATATAAGCTAAGGTTTATTTAATTCTAATAATTGAAATTTTTTAGGAATTATGTGTCTTGGTCTTTTAAGGATTTTTATTGAATATATGACAAAAGTTACTTCTAGTTGCATTTTTATAAGATTATTCATTTAACATTTTACTCTAAGTAGGTATTATTAGGTCATAAAATCTTAATAGTCACATAATTTTTGGAAGTTCTAATTCTTATAGCTATAAAGGTAACTAAATTAAGCATCTTATTATTTTGCAAATTAGTATATCATTGACTTATTGCAAATTCTAGAGTTTGCTTGTATCAACATATTATTTACTTAACATAATCCAGTTAAGGAATTATTTAACTTGAATACTCTATTAATATTTAATGATGGTCTATTCTTAATTTTTTTTAAGGATGATGTTTCACTTATATTCTAGAAAGTAAACAATCTATCTTATGGGAACTTATTAAGAAACTAACTTTAATAAATATTATTATAAAATAGTGAGATTATTTGTAACAACCCAAGGTTGTTACCCAGCTTGAAATTAGCTTAATTGTATCGTAATTATCATTCAATCAAGCTTATCTAGTCATTAGAACCAAACCCTGAAGGTTTGGAGCAATTCGGAGACCAATTGATTAATTCGGAATATTTTAATATTTAGTTAAGTAGAAAATTGAGGTATTTATTTTGACCTCGAAATCAAAATCCGACTTCACCGTTGCGATCGTCACCCCCAAATTAGCTAGGGGTGATGTTTTAGACGCGTTTGGAAGTCGTTTAATTTTTGCGAATATTTTAACGTAATTAAATGCGTCGAAAAATAGGAAAAATTAAATAATCGTCGGAATCAAATTCTGACTTCGCCATTGAATTCCTCACCCCTAAATTAGCTAAAAGTGAATTTTTGGGAATTTTCGGAGCACATTTCAAAAATCAAAATTTTTAAATAATTTGGGAAAATAAATAAGCAAATAGGCAATCATTGAGACCCTTATTTGCAATTTCCCATTTTCTTTCCAAATCTCTTTTTTGGTTGGCCATTCCTTCTTTTCAGCTGGCCACACCTCCCATTTTATCCCTCCCATGCCTTGACCTCATCCTAGCCTCCCTAGCCATGATGGCCCCCTACTCTCACTCTCCTCCTTTAAAATGAGAACTCAGCCTCCCTTCTATTGCTTGCTGAAAAATTCCTCATCCTCTCCTCCATTGCTATACCTTGGGCTGAAGAGGAAGAAGGAGAAGCTCCTCCACCAAGCCTTCCAAGTCTCCTTCCTCCCTCTCTTGCAAGACAAAAAGGTGCCCTCTTGCTCCTCTCCTTGTCTTTCTTATAATATTATGATGTTAGAATGCAACCTTAGAAGTCCATATGCATGTATGAAAGCCATCAAGGCTCTTAAGAACTCATAAAAATATGCTCTATTTTTTGTCTATTCTGTATACCCTTGTATTCATCGTCCTTTTTAATATAACTAGGATGCTCCGTTTGTACTGATTTTGGTGTCGATGTAAAGATATCGAAAATACCTTTCCATTGATATATGGCACCACTTATGGAACTCTCTGTATTGAGCGTAAGGTAATTAAGCTCGAAAAATGGCTCTCGTGAGTTTCGCACCTGACGAAATCACCGTCTGCCGCTGCAGCGCGCTGCAGCAGATTGCTGCGAGCTGCAGCGGACAGGAAAACTTAGGAAAAATGCACAATAACTAATTGAACAGTAAAATTGCGAAATGAACTGCTACAACCCGCTATAACGCACTGTAGCGGCCCGCAGCGGCATTTCATGAAAACTTAGGAAAATAGCCAATAAATTAATTGAACAGTAGATTTGCGAAATGGACCGCTACAGCGCGCAGTCGCGCGCTACAGCGGTAGTTTCGCGAAAATCATAAAATCATTTTAATGAAAGTAATTGAACAGTGGTTTTTGCAAAATGAACCGCTACAGCGCGCTACCGCGCGCTGTGGCACAGAAAGTGCTACCGCGCGCTACCGCTCGGAAAGCACTACAGCGCGCTACCACGTGGAAAGCGCTACAGCGCGCTACCGCGCAAAAAGCGCTACAGCGCCCAAATTTTGCAAAATTTTTTAGAATTCTAGAAAACTGCCCAGATTTTGTAAAACTGCATAGTCTTGGTTGAAATGGCCTAAACTCAACTGTTTTGGTATTTTAAGACCCCTAGGACCCTAGTGGGGTTGAATTATACCAAATGTGAACCTATTTTAGCTAAAATTAAGCATTGCATAAATTTCTATGTAGAAATTTAATTTGTAACCTTGTTTCAACTATCAAGTGCCCATAACTTAGTATGTGCCTTAGATGTACTATGCCAAAGAATAAGTATTAGAATCTTAATTGCTTGTATTAATTAGATTTAATCATAACAACTAAAGGGCATGAAACTTAAGTCTTTTAGATTTGTGATTAAATGCTAATCCCTTTAGTTTGATTCTATAATTTGATTAGCATTAATTACCTCTTTATGTTATCTTTTTATTTTTATGCTTTTATAACTTTAGGATGTATGTTAGAATACCTTAACATTTAGTTGGACACTTAAATGTGCTTACTTGAACATAAGAATCTTGATAACTTGATTAAGTAGATGATACTTAATCCAAACTTAAGTTTGGCATCAATAATATACTAATAATATATTGATTGGACATTGACCTCTAAATTAATCATTGGTCTTAATGATAGAAAGTTAGGGGTTAAACCCTAACTTGTCTTAATTAAGATCCAAATCTTAATCACTTAATTAATCAATTTGATTGTAAGATAAGTTAACTATCATTATTTCAATAATATATTTGATTAAGTATTGATCTTAAACTATTGAATTAGAAGTGCTAAGATTAACATTAAATCTGTATGATTGAACCATCTGAACCTAAACTTTAGATCATTGATTTTCTCTTATATAAGACTACTAGCATAAGATGAACAATAAAATGTTAATGATTGACGAAATGATCTAATATTAATAATATCCTTGATTCCATCCCATGATTATAGAATAGAAATGGGTTAGATGAATGGTTAGCCATCTAATCTGATCACTTTAATCCAAAACTAATAAGTAAGCCTTAGATGTTAACTTAAGATGTAGAAGAGTGAGATCTTAAGGATCCTACTTTAGGATCATTTTGAAAATATTTAAAGACCTTAATTATCGATATATTGAGGTAGGAATAACTTTTATAATCTATTGAGGTAGGAATCTTAGATGATCCTTCATAGCCTTAGAAGTTGAACTTGATACCTTGTGGTAGGAATCACCTGAATTACTTAGAATGTGACTCATTCCTTATGGTAACAACCTATGTTGAGTGATCCTTTGATCACATCCTTGGAGCCTTGTATAGGATACATCTACTTAGAGTAAGGATTAATAGATTTAATAAATTCTTGTTGATTAAATAGAACCTTTTGAACTCAGATTGTTGGTTGGGTATAGTAGGGTATACCCATATTACTGGATTAATTCAGTAATATTTAGGATTGGTTGATTCACTCCAATGTGGACTTATGACTAGGTGTTATCCTGTAGGATTAGTAGAATACAATCCCATTAAAGTAAATCTTCCAAGACTAAGAGTGTTACAATTAGTGAACAAGATCCTTAGTTTGAGATGTAAACTGTGACCAGGTTCTGCCTCCTATCGTACTGCGCTTCGATAAGTGCAGTTTAAGCAAACTAAGTATCTTAAGTCACTTTGCGTAGACCACTAAGTATGCTTGTAATTAGGGCATTTAACAGCTTAGCTTGAGATGTAAACTGTGACCGGGTTCTGCCTCCTATCGTAGTGCACTTCGATAAGTGCAGTTTAAGCAAGCTAAGGGTTAAATTTACCTTTCTTGCAAATATGCTAATTATGTGTATACAATCATCCCAGCTAATGATTTTTAAGTAAACCCTCAACTTTAACCAATTATCAAGATTTGAATTTAGGAGTCAGAATCCTTTTAGCAGGATTCTGCACAATGAGGACTTTGGATTCATTATCAAATTTTAAAGCATTTTCTGGATTTATCTCATATAGTTTAGTAGCATGAGCATGAGCATAAGCATGATGTGTGAATATCAGAATGATGTATGAGAATCAGAATGATGTATAAGTATCAATGGTGATCTATGAGTTATGGAATGTTGCATACATTGACATGGGAATTTCTGGATGCATCAGTGTCATCAATAAACAGTATTCCCAACAGGGTGTATGTAGACATTGGACGGTACTGCTCATAACAGTTCAGTGATATTTTGGTAGCATATCAGTGGCATATCGTATTATGGCATATTTAGATACACAGTTTTAATGACATGTAGCATAATTGTACATATGATTACCTATTTCAAATTCAGTACTATTTTGATTTATTTTCAGTATTCAGTTACAGTTTAGTTTTACTTTACACTGCTTCAGTTTTGTACAGTTTTAGACAGATTTGTACTTTCAGTTACCTTTACAATTTTTCTGCAAATTTACTCATATTATGTAAATGTTAAATGAATAATTAGAACTGTTAGATTAGTTTCGTTGTGTCAGACTTATTATCGAACACGAGGTACTTTTGGGATCCAGTAATTTGCTAGATCCTGAGCAGTATACTGAGCCAGGTCAAGAGGACATCCTGGAGGTCCAGGAGGAGCCCGTGGAGCATTAGTGGACTCTTCTTCAGTTGCTTAGTTTACTTTCAATTCAGTATTTAGTTTTATGTCTGTTATTTAGTAAATATTTGTAATAATTCTGGATGTACTTTTCTTTCTTTCCTGAGATGAATGTTTTCATACTGTTTCTGTGATGAATGTATCTGGATGTATGTTTTAAGCTTCCGCACTCTGTACTACACTACTTATACTTAGTATTGTGATGTGAACAGCATACTTGAAATACTGATACTTTATACATATATTGGATTCCTATTGTATTCTAAATCCAATGTATGTATTTATCTAATACTTAGAATAAGGATACTACACTTATCTTAAGTATTAGCTCTCAACCCCACTTGAGGTTGAGTCAGCAGCCCTTCAGATGGGCTTGGTTCTCAGCTATTTGGGGAGACGGGTTATTTCTCCCCGAGTGGCGCACCACTCCGCCGCCGAATTTATGATTTTAATTCTTTTGCGCTCGGCGACGGGGCGGGGCGCTACATTATTAATGTCTTAATTTTAGCATGTAGAATTGATCATAGCTTAAGATGAGGACTTAAACTTCACTAAAATAAATTCTTAAGGATCTAGTTAATGACTTATTTAAAGAGACACTTAACCACCATAGGATGATTTATAACATTTAGCTAATTGGTATGATAATTTGATTGGAATTGAACTTTCTTTTATCCTTAAATTAAGATACTTCCTTAGGATTTATTTAAAGATAATACTTAAGATTAATCTATTTAATTATTTAACAAATCATGAGTCTTATTATAAGGTTTAATTATTAATTTTAGTCAATCTTAAAGATTCAAATATATGCTAAGGATATTAAGCTCTTAGTTGCGCAAGAATGTTCTTTAATTATTATAAAGAGAATTATGGTTATTAATGAAATCTTCTACCTCGAATAAGGTTCCAATTGAGATAAAAATTATTCATCATGGTCTAATGTATAAATAACTAAATAATCAACTAATTTATTACCTTAATGATATATATATATATATATATATATGTAAACTTAATCCATTACATTAGTTATTGTTCTTACAATACTAAGTAAATTTATGGAATACTTTAATTCTAAAAGGTGTGTTTAACCTAATGGGTGATTTACTCAAATTTTATACGTGTTATCTATAGTTCAATATAATTAGGTAAATGATACATTTTGTTCACATGATAGGATGAGTTAATTAACAAAGTTTTGATTCTACAATACTAACTTAGATCCACTAATTCAATTGTCTAGATTAATAATACAATCTGTAATCCTTTTTAATAAAATTCTCTTTCCTAAGTACTAATTACTTAAAATCCTGAAATTTTTATCTTACATCTCATTATTTTGATGAAGGATTATAAATGATGAGATCAAAGTAGGATACTAATTTCCATTCTAAATATTATCATTCCATCCCATAATAAGATTATGCTAAATTTATGTTTCAAACTTGAAGTTTACTTGAAGGTATTTACATATTTATAAAAATAGGATTGTCTTAATTAATGATTTTAAGGTTTAGTTAGATATAATATATTGCTATCTATGACTTGAGAGAAAAATTTTGCAATTTTCTAAATTTAGGGTTTTCCATTATTCACATAAGAGAGATAAAGTTTCATCTATACCAAATTACACCAAAATGCTTTATAACAAGTGTATATAAGATTTATAATAAATCAGAAACATTATGATAGCAAGCATGCTTTATTTGGATGATATTTGCTCTAATTAAGGCTTAATCAACTTGAATGAATATTTAAAAAGTGATTAGTATTAATAATCATTAAACTGAAAATTTAACATCATATTAATATTACTGATATTTTTCTGATCAATTTGATATATAATTTTGTCATTTTTTTATTTATATTTATGGAATTAAGAAGCTTTGAAGAGCTTGGATTTAACTAATTACATTAATTAAATCCTAACTTTTTCTTAATTATTTATATAGCCCTGCCTTTTAATCGTGGCTTTCAATGGAGAACGGGCCCAGGAACAAAGGTATGTGAGTCGGGCCCGTCTCGGTCGGGCACGAGAGGGTTTCTCACTTCTCTATCGAGAAGGCGCAAACTCAAAATTATGGCAACAACTAAATCGCAGTACCATCGGTCCTAAGCCATGAGTTGCATGCCAGAAGATTGAACTTGCCAAGACCTATCCATAGAAGCTTAACGAGCCAGCTGGGGTTGAGCACACCACAAATCAGGATTTAATATCGATATATGCAAAATGAGGAATCATAATCAGGCTCGATAGAGCCCGATTTTGGTTTGATACTGTAACAACTTAAGTTGTCATCATAGTTAATTAGGACTAATTTAAGTCATGGTGTTTTATCTTAAGTGTCAATCAAGCCATTAGAAGTCATCTCCCAAGACCCAGTCCAAATCAGGAGTCAAATGGATCAAATCTTGATTTTTGGGAAAATCCAAAAAACTCTATAAATTGACCTATTTAAATTGATCTCGGATCAAAAATTGGACTCCGCCATTGCGCTCATTGCCCCTAAATTAGCTAGGGGCGATATTTTGGTGGCAATCGGAAGTCGTCGAAATTTTGTCGAATATTTTAATAGTATTTAAATATCCCAAAAATTAGGAAAAATAAACTACTCGTTGAATCAAAAATCTGACATCGTCATTACGTTCCTCATCCCTCAATTAGTTAGAGGTGAATATTCTGGATTTTTCTAAATATGATTAATGGTTCAATTTTAATTAATAAATTAATTAAATTTTAACTAATTTTCTATATTTAATAATTATTATTAAACGACTTCGTTAACTACCCTGACGCCGTCACCATTCGTTTCGTCGGATCTGATGACAGATCGTGGCTGTCTGATCTGGGATCAGATGGCATACAACCTTTGTTCTGCGGATCGCTCCGCGTGTCGCTGCGCGTGATGGTTCCTCCGCGGTAGCCACTCGCGCGCGAGGAGGGCCTCGGAGGGTCCGTCGGAGGCCTCGTTAACCTCCTAACAGGGTTCTCCTCACTCGGAAAGGTCCTAGCACTCGTTGTAAAGCTTAGAGGATTCACGTGCGAGCTCCGACCGTCGACCCGAAGTTACCAGTTTCTCCTAAATCTTCTTTCGATCAGTTGATCTAACAATGCATGCACCTATTACTATGCTCGGGGGGTCCGAATATTGCAAGTTATTGATGCTAGTATTTATCGATTGAGCGAATTATGACATATAGTTATGGATCATATACAATAGTTCCCCATAGAGTAGACCCTAGGGCTTGAAACCTCTCGCGTTGTAGGTAGCCTCAATATTCATTTTACCCACGATTGGGAAGGGCTCGTCGAGCTCTTCTTGCTGGTATGCGGTCGAGGCTTTCCATCGCAGGGATGACCACCTAAAGAGGAACCCTAGGTCCCCTGCATCTCGGGTATGTGCCGAAGGAGAAGAAGCTACGTCCGTGTGGCCAGCTGACATGGAGCCGAGGGGCCCACCGTTTCGAGCTGGCGCCACGTGGCAGCCTCCTGGCTCATCGTGTGGCATGTGGGCCCATGGCAGTCACGTTGGTCAGTGCGTGGGGTCCGCGTGCATCAGCTGGTCGATGTCGACTCGACAGTGGGTGCTGCCGCGTTCTCTGCCACCATCCAATGCGCGCTGCGTGGCAAAATGGGTCCCGTCGCGATTAAACCTACAGAAAATATAATATTAAATATATATATATATATAATTATATATATATATATATTATATAATTGTATATATATATATAACTATAGATATAAAGAATTAGAACTATAATTAGCTAGTATAATTAGTATATAGTTATATATATATATATATAATCTCTGTTAGATTAATTAAGATAAGATAATTAGTTAATTAGCACTATTTAATTAATATTAAGTCTAATCAGTTGCTAATTAATATTAAAGTAATTAAATTAATTAGTTACCTTATTAACACTAATTAATTTAATATAGTTAAGGAGTATACTTATAAACAATAACTTAATTTAATTAATTTAATTAATTAACATTATTAATTTTGTTGATTAATTAAAAACATTAAGTATATATAAGTTAATTAATTAATACAGTAGATTAATAAAATAATCTTTTTAGTTAACTTTAATTAATTTAATTTAATTAATTAACTACTTAATTTAATTTTAAATTGAAACAGTAAGTATACTTAATAATTAGTTAATTAAATAATAGTAACTTAAATAATTTGATTTAATTCAGAAAAATATTTAATTGAAAATAGTGAATTAATCATTTAATTAAAATTGATTAATTTAAATTAAATGAAATTTTAAAGCCTCATAACTTTAAAAATAATGATCCAAACATGTCAAATATAGGTTATATTTTACTCAGAAAAATAAAAGAAATCAAATAGCATAATTCAAAAATTCGATTCGAAGAATATTTAATATAGTGATATTTTAGGACCTAATCACACACCTATAACTTTTTACATAGTTATCCAAAAATAGTCAATATGGGTCTTAAAGTGATCAGGAGAAAAGCACCATCACTGTGGTACTATTAGTTTCCCCATTTAGAGTTTTGATTGCAAAGTCTCATTTAGGACTCCCTCCCAAAATGACCAACATGCCTTTTATTTTCAAATGACCACAACTTGGTCAATTAAACTCCAAATAAAAAAATTCAAAGTACTAACTAGCTTAAACTTTTAGTGCCAACAACAAACTAAAATGATATTTATGTTTTGAACCCTATAAAATTTAAAATGACCAAAATACTCTAACCCTAATTAGGTCATAACTTGATCAATTGAAGTTCAAATTGGGTCTACTCCCAGTTAAAGTACTTAGTGTGTTATAGGGAAGCTTTAGACATTAAGTTTGTAGAATTTGGACCTCAAATGGAAAAATTTGGTTTTTGCCCCCTTGACCCTTAGGAAAATTACCGAATTGCTCTTAGAATTTAAAACACCCATAACTTAGCCATTTAACCCAAGAATTTAGTGTTCTTAGATTCTATAGAATCCTTGAATAGCAAACAACTGTAAATTGCATAAAAAATTAGATTCCATTAAATGTAAAGTACTAAATTGCCCCTTAGGTCAAAATGCTTAGTTTGGACCAATAGGACCCATTTCTTATCCAAATGGAGTGCACTTACTGTCTATCTTCATATTAGACAAAAAGTAATCATTTGGCAATAAGAAATTTTAATTTGGAATCCTAAATCAAAAATAACTTCTTAGACCCTAGAGTAGGGGCAAAATAGATATTTTGCCAAATATGTTAAACGTCATAACCACTAAATTAACTTTTAAATCACTAAAATCAATATTATAACTGCATTATGATCATTTAAGTGAATAAAATCAGCTATTTAATCAAATTAGTTAAATTTCATAAAATTTCTCAGTCTTATTCTTTAAGAATTTACACTTCACATTAGGACTATTCTTGAAACTAGGACTAAATCATAGGTTAAATTTCATTCCTTAGATAAAGTGGGTTATTTAATGAATAAGACTTTGGTTTTTTTAGTTTTTAGATTTTACAACTTAATTTTGATTATTTTGTCTTTCAAACTTAGACTAAGGATAGGATAATCAATTTATTAAGTTTGACTATGCTTATATAGGATTTGCCTTAATTTGTAGTTTATTCTTAGTGAAACCTAGATCTTAAGCCATATCTTTGGATTATATAATTAAGCCCAAACTTATGGTGTTTAATCTATATTCTTTAGTTTAATAGATCTTGATCAAATCTTAGTTAAAACATCTAAATTCATCAAATTAGGATGTTGTGATTTATTACTTAATATATAGTCATACTTGATTAAACTAGATTAGAACCTGATCAGTTCTAATCCTTTTAACTTATAAGGACATGCTTCTAAGTTACACTTAATAATAGGAGTTGAAGATCCTGAACTTGTGTAACTTAGAATAGTTAGAATGGTTTTAATTAGATAACAAATAATATCACCATGTTTAGTAGAGTCTCTTGCTCATTATTAAATTTTGTTGCTTATATATTCCTTGAATTTTGTGCCTTATTCCTTGAACATGTCATATAAGAACATTGTTGTATGAAATGGAAACATATAATATTTAGGATAACTTTGCATTAGGTTCAGTTATTGGTTGATTTTTGTGCATAGTACCCCAATGAGGAAGGGGAAGGTGAGATAAGAATTACTTAACATCACTCATTGAGGAGTTTGTTGTTAAGTTTGGAACCTGAATAGTCTTGCAGATGTATTTAACTCCTTAATTACTTTTGAATTTGTCCACAGAAGCAAAGTAAATAACTAAAATATGAATTACATGTGTTAATACTACCTCTCAGTTCAGTTTTTATATTACCTTAGCCACTTATGTTGCTAAAAATATTTCTTCCCTAGCCTCCTTATTGATGCTAGGAAATTTTGTCGCCTTAGCCTCCTTATTGACACTAAGAATCCTTTTGATTTATGTAGGCTAGATTTAGCCCTCATCTGTATGGCATTTATTACACAATTATTTTACTTATAGTACTTTCTGATTTCAGTTATATTTTTCAGTTCACCTTTACTTTAGTCAACTACTTTACTTGCTTTACTTGTATATTATTTGGATGCTAGACTTGTTGTTGCTTCTTACTTATATGTACCATAGTTGAATTGATTCTTTTAAATTTGCATAAGTCATATGATCATCAGCATGTTTAGGACGTAGCCTTTCTTTTTAGTACTTTATTTACTTTATCCATATATGTATGCCTAGTCTTATTTTTAGCTTTCTTTTTAGGTATGTCTTTTGCCTCATCTTTGCTTAGTTATAAATGCTTAATTTATAACTTACCACTTTTTTATTTGTATGCTTGTGCTCCTTGTTTATTTTTTATTGCTTTAAGTTTTAGGAAAATGGTGATATTATTAAATGTATAATAAAATTTCAGCTTAAAATGTACTTAGATAATTGTCTAATAAGATTTTTTTTTTGTTGGATAGGGCCCTAGCATTGTGAAATTGACACTATTAGAATCTGAGCAGTTTGGAGATCCAGTTCCTGAGGAGGAGCCATATTTAGAGGAGGCGCAACAAATTGGAGGTGATGACCTTTAGCTTCTTTGTGAGGACGAGTGATGCTTTTATTTCATTTTGAACTTTAAGTAAATTTTGTAATAATACAGGTACTCTTGTGACTGTGTTTATTTTTCTGTACTATTATTTTTGAGCATTTTACATTTTGTCTCTCAGTTGATGTATGGTGAAATGAATGTATTGTTTACTTTATATGCTTCCACACTCTATACTTGTATTGATTTAGTAACTCATAGTATGTATTCATTTTGTGTACAACCTTCCCTTATTAATGGATTATGGATCTTACCTAATCCAATGATAAGTGAGGAATTTGCTAGAATGGCACATCACCTCTTAAGTCTAATCTTGTGGATTATGGGGGTGGGCGCCATAAATACAATATAGGCAATATGGGCATATAATTGTAAGTTATCATGAAATGCTGGAATGGTTTGGAAGGTACTTGGTTAATGGGACTATGGTACGAAGGCTCGTTGATATGCATCACTTTCCTCCCTCAAGGTTCTGCTAAAATGGTAAATCGAGGGGATGAGATCTGTCTAGATAAGGAGATGGAGAGATTATGGGCTTAATTGCAGGGATTGGAGTTCTTGGAAGCGACTCATGCAACCAGGGATTAGAGCGCATCGTGGGGAGTGCCACCTATTGCCTTCGTGCGTCCTGTCGGGAATGAAAGGTATTAGCCATTCAATCTGGATGGCTGATTAGATCAGATGGCGCCGATTGCATCATCTGATCAAATGGCTCATGGAATGCTGGTTAACGACATTAATATTAATAATAATATTTAAAAAATTATTTAATTATAAAATATTCATTTTAATTAGCTTAATTATATTCAAAGTAGTAAAAAAAATTTCAAATATTCACTCGCTAATTTGAGGGTGAGAAACTCAAAAATACTGTCAGAATTTCAATTGGAGATTGTCTTAATTATTTTACTTTCAGGATATCAAAATGCAATAAAATATTCGAGAAATTTTGATGATCTCCAAAACTCTCCAAATTCTTACCCTTAGCTAATTTGGGGGCGAGGAACTAATGTCGAAGTCCAATTTTTGATATGAGGTTAAAATAATTATTATGATTTTCTTATTTGATAAAAATATTAAAATATTCAAAATTTTCAATTGAGCTCAGATTCACTTCCAACAGGGTTTGCTCTAACACTATTTGGAGTCTAAATGAGAGGTTAAAGATTGATTAGACTGATAATTAGAGATTAACAACCTTGGGTTGTTACAGTTTCCCTAATCGACCTCTGTCGGGTTAGGGGCGAAGCGGGGACGATGCCACTATGCGGGTTGGGCTGACCTGTGACCTGCGCGGTACGACATGGTGGGTCCCCGGGTCAAGCCGACCCGCGCCTTTCTGTTAATGGGCCGAGGCCTATTTGATTTTAATTAATCCATTTAGGGATTAAATTCCTTAAGGGAATTCCAATGGAATTTAGAAATGTAATTAAAATAATACAAAATAAATTATTTAAATAACTTTAGATCCACTTATCTAAACCCTATAAAATTATATATCATTTTGTTCAAAAAATTATAAGAATCTAAATATAAAATAAAATCATACTTTTTGTGATTAGATTTTTTGATTTACCCTGAATACTCCATAACTTGATTAGGGTGGATTAGGTTGTCTACTTAACCAAATTGCATGATTCAAGTTCCATTATACTTCTTATGCCTTGTAGAATGCATGTGCTAAGTGAAATAAGTTTCTGGTCATTATTCTATATGAAAATTAGAGTTTATAGTTTACCAAATTTAGCAAACCAAGTCTCTGATTGTTCATATGGATAAGTAGAACCTAATTGCCAGGTTTCATAAAATTTGAATGGTTAGATTTGTAATTAAGTGTTAATCCTTTTTATTTTAATTTAGGATTTAATTAGCCTTAATTACTTCTTGTTTTGCTTAATTAAATATTTATATGTTTCAATAACAGTAGTATGTATGTTAGAGAGCTCAAACCCTATTTTGAACTCTTTAAATGATTAATTTGATATTAATTAATTTCAAATACTAAGAATCTTAAAGAATAATTAAATTAATCAATATAATTCTTAAACTAGAAATTGGCATCAAAATGTACAAATAACTTACTGAATTTGTCAATTATCATTAACTCAATAATTGATCTTGGTATGGTCAAGTTAGAAATTATATTCTAACTTAACTAGATTAAGGTCTAAAATCTTGATCACCTTAAATAAGATGTTTGATTTGACCAATTAAAGGACTTGCATGATTTTAATAATGCATACTGATTTGATATTGATCCTAAGCCATTAAACTAGAAATATCAAAATCTATAATGAATTTATGTGATTGATCATTTGAACCTATACCTTTAAATCTTTGATTTTCTCCTAAGTAGACCCTTAACATGAGAGTAATCATAAAATAATAATAATTTGCAAAATGATCAATTCTTAATAAATTATATGATTTTATCCCATAGTTGTAGTGTAGGTTGCGATTAGATGGATTTACTCACCTGAATTGTGTAATTTAGTCTAATGAGCTAAGAATTGAAAACTTAAATATAAATCTTAAATTTTAGATTATAAAATGTATATTTCAGTGCAAGATCTTTAATATTGTGATATAGTGATAATAATTCAATAATTGTTAAGTCTTATCAATAGATGAGTTATTGAGGTAGAAAGAAATTATTATCTAATCTTAAGGTAGGAGTTTAGATGCACCTCCTTAGCCTTAGATACTTGATCCTAGATTCTTGTGGTAGGATAGCCTAATGATTTAAACTAAGTTGTGGTAGTATCTTGAATTGAGTGACTTTTAAGTCACATCTTTGGAACCATTTTGTAGGATTCACCACAATAGAGAATGGATTCATTTGTTTGATATTCCTTGATTATTAAATAGAATTGTTAAAATCAGCAGAACTATTAGTTGAAGGTGATAGTGTATATCCATAGAACTGAGTTATTTCAACAGAAAATAGAGTTGGTTAATTTTCCCTGAATAGAACTATAGAGTCTCCGTCTTAACTTAAGTAATTAGATACGTACAGTTTAGTTCAAGATAAACATTCCAAGTCTAAGAGTGTTACAAGTAGGAGATTGAATACTTAAGTTGAGAAAATAAATTATGACTGGGTCATGCCCTTATTGTCATGTGTTTTGATAAGTGCAGTTAAATAAACTAAGTATTTCAAGTTACCTTTCTTATGACACAATAAGTATGCATTTAATTCGGGTATTTAACAGCTTAGTTTGAGAGAATAAACTGTGATCATGTCAAGCCTTTATCATCATACTTTTCAATAAGTGAAGTTAAACAAACTAAGTGTTAAAGTCACCTTACTTAGAGACATACCAACTATGTATATACAACCTCTTTAGTTGATGAGTTTAAGTTTAATCTTAGTTGATTCCATGCAATGGATTAGACTTTAGAGTTAGAATTCATTTAGATAAATTTTTTACAATGGAGATAAATGGAATCATCACTTGATATTGCATTAATTTATGGATTTTGATGATTTAAAGCATATAGTCATAAAAGCATTGGAATATCATGAAATGCATAAGTCATGTCAGCATTAGCAAAAAGAATGAGCTCACTTAAGGACTTTATTAGTGGAGCAAATGATCTCACATAGGATCTATGGAGTGTCATGTGATACCAAGTCAGTATATCAATAGTAAATAGTTTTGTAGCATATTCAAATACATAATTATAAATTCAGTGGTATACAGCACAATTTTAAATCATTATTTGCTCAGTTTCAGATTATTTACTATTTTCTCTACATTTCAACATTTAGTTTGCAGTTTCAGTTTACTTACTGCTTTCTCTATATTTATATATTCAATTACAATTTCAGTATTACTTTATTTTCAGATTTGTATTATTTTGAGTTTTCAACTATTTTATTATCTTTTCTATAGTTTTCACTTAAACTATTTAAATACTAAATAGTAGATAACTATAAATGTTAGAGTAGTTTTTGATGTATTAAACTTATTGTCTAACACGTGGTACTTTTGAGATTCGGCAATTTGCTAGATCCAGAGCAGCTTGTGGAGCCAGATCAGGAGCCTCCACAGGATATCCAGGAGGAATTTTTGGAGCATTAGAGGACCCTTTATTAGTCCTTATTTTCTACAGTAGTTGCTTTCAGTTTAGTATTTAGACTATTTTCTATATTTTCATTAAGTAAACAATTATAATAATTCTGGATGTATTTTTTTTTTTTTGAGATGAATACTTTACTTAGCTTCTATGATGAATATTTCTGGGTGTGTGCTTTAGCTTTCGCACTCTGTATTTACTTCTACTTATACTTAGTATTGTGATGTGATCTATAAATATATAAAATGCTAGTATTCATGTAACTTGGATCTTATCTTTATTCATAATCCAATATACATGAGTACTCTATCTAATACTTAAGATAATGATACTACACTTATATTAAGGATTAGTACTCAGCCTTCTTCTCTTGAGGTTGAGCCTCAGTAGTTCTTGTACTCAGCAAGTGTATTAGAGGAGGTTCAGTTTCCCTTCCCGAGTAACGCAATGTTCAGCCGCTAATTATGATTCCTTAAGCTAAACCATTTGTGCGCGACGACGGGACGGGGAGTTACAAAACCCAACTCAAAAATTAGAATCCCGGGTGACTTCAAAATTTTGGCAAACTAAAATTACTATTGGATAGAGTATATTTTTATGATCATAATGCCCAAAATTAATATCTCATGTTAAAGTTACTTGATAGCTAAGTAAACTTAAAAGTGAAGTAAGAGGAGAGAGAAAGAAGAGAAAGAAAAAGGAGAGAGAAAGAAGAAAGAGAAAATAAGCTTTCACACATTAAGAATTTAAGGAGGAGAGAGAAGGAAGAGAAAGCATAATGGTTCATGTTGAAGAAGTTATGAAGGAGAGAGAAAAATATTTTTTCTTTATAAATACTCCTCACCCCCTGTAACAACCTTAGGCTATTACTTAGCCTAATTTTCACTTGATTGCATTCTAATTATAATTCCATTAAGTTCATCTATTTATTAGAACCAAACTCTGAAATTTTGGAGTGATTTAGAGCTCAATCGAAGATTTAGACTATTTAATAATAATTAATTAATTAGAAAATTGAAATACTTAATTTGATCTCAAAATCAAAATTCGACTTGCTATCGCGCTCGTTACTCTTAAATTAGCTATGAGTGATATTTTGAAAGTATTTGGAACTTGTTAGATTTTCTCGAATATTTTAATGTATTTATATACCCTGAAAAATAGGAAAATTAAATACTCGTTGAAATCAAAATCTAACTTTGTCATTGCATTCCTCACCCTCAAATTAGTTAGGGGTTAATTTTTGGGATTTTTCGGAGCACATTTATAAATTCTGATTTTTAAAAGCATTAATTAAGTGAATAAATTAAGTTAAAATTTATTAAATCTCCATTATTCTTTTCCTATTTTTTTTTCCACTCTGCCTTTTCCCTCCTTCCTAGTACCTTCCTCCCCATACCCTGTGAAAGGAATTCTACCCCTCTCCATCCCCTCCATGATGATGGGAAGGCTCATTGATGGAGCCATGTCCCATCCTCCTTTAAGATGGACCTTCAGCCCTCCTCCCTTCAATTGCTGAAAATCCCTCCTCACTCTCCATTTGCTCAGCTAAAACTCTTCTTCTCTTCCCAAGCTCATTCCCATCCAAGTTCATTCCCAAGCTAAAGAAGAACCCTCAGCTTCTTCCTCCTCTTGATAGCAGTTAAAGAAGAAAAAGAAGCTTCTCCCCTCAATCTCTCAAGCTCCCAAGTTCCTACAGAAATTAGATTCTTCTTCCTCCATTCATTTCAAGGCCAAGGTACCTCTTTGGTAGCTCTTCTCTTTATCAAATGGTTGCTATATTTACCTTACATGTCTAATTCATGCTAATAAGAACCCGTGTTTAAGGTGTAGAGATCATTAGAGCTCAATAAGATAGTAAATTTTAGGGAAGAAAATCCATTATGCAAATATGATTTTTGTATACCCGAACCTTTAGCCTCATTGTTTGCATTGATAAAATGATTATTTATGTCAATTTTGGTATCAATGGAAAGGCCTTGGAAAGACCTTTCCATTAGTATATGGAACTGCACTTGAGGTGCCCTAAATCAAGAGTATTTGGATGCCAAAGGGGACACATTTTAGTTTTTGCATAGACAAAATCACCGTCGATTGCTACAGCGCACCATAGCTGCTCGCGACTCAAATTGATTACGCCATAGCGCGCCACAGCGCTCCGTAGCGCCTGGCTCTCAGCTAGGGGGCACTACAGTGCGCCATAGCACCCAGCTCTTAGGAAATCTTGCACCTGATAATGCCACAGTGCTTAAGCGCGGTAGCACACTGTAGTGCGTTGTAGCGCCTGGCTCTTGGTTAGGGGGAGCTACATCGCGTCGTAGCACCCAAAAATGTCTGGAATAGCCCAGAACAATCCAGAATGGCTTAAGCTTCATATTTTTTGCATTGTAATGACTCTAGGACCCTAATGGGGCCAAGAGATACTAAAATAAAACCTAAATTTAGTAAAATCAAGCATTATGTGAATTTGGAGGTGATTTTGAATATGGAAATCTACCACTTATCCTAAAGGGGCATGTTCTGAACCCATAGGACTTAATACTTGTTCAAATTTGATGAACCTATTGTTTATCTTCATGTTAGATAGCAAAGAATTATTTTGCATCAAGAAAATCCAATTTGGAGCCCTTAATCAAAAAGTAGCATTTTAGATCCTTAAGTATGGGCAAAATAGTCATTTTGCCCAAAATTTTGGTTAAGTGCCCTTAACCTCTAAAATATCATTTAAATAATTAAAACTAATATTAAAATTAATTTGGAATTAATTTTGAATCCTTAACCCCATAAATAAGTAATTTAGTAAAATTCTCATTTTAAGTCTCAAAAATCCCAAGTAAAATTAATGCCTCCTAATTTAGTCATAATTACACCCCTCTTTGAGTAAATTAGGACAACACATAAAGATAAATTGTAATAATTATCATCAATTCATAAAATCCCTTAAGTCATCCATTAGGAGTTTTCTTACTATCTGAACTTCACCTTATGATCTTTAACTTAAGATTAGGAATAAATCGTAGGTTAGATTTCATTTGTTAAGTAAAGGGTTTTTCTATGAATAAAACTTTGGTTTTAGTAGTTTCTAGATTTTCATGTCTTAATTATGATTATTTTATCTTTTAACTTTAGATTAAGATTAGGAGATCCCTCCTATTAAGCTTTGATTATGCTTAATAGGATTTGCCTTAATCATTATTCCACAAATAGGCTTAAACTTTAGTCCTTAAGTTTTACCCTTTAGATTATGTGATTAAACTTAATTCAAGGTGTTTGATTCATAATCCCTAGATTTAGTAGATCTTGATCAAATATTTGCTTAGAGCGTCTAATTTCATCAAATAAAACATGTTGATTACTTATTTAACTTGTAAGCGATATTGATTGAATTAAGTTAGAACCTGATGAGTTTTAATTACTTTTAACTCATAAAGTCATGCTTCTAAGTTATACTTGATGGTAGGAATTTGAGATCCTAAACTTGTGTAACTTAGAGTAGTTAGAATGGATTAAGTAGATAATAATGGATATCACCTATATGCAGTAGAGTCCCTTGCTTACTATTAACTTACTTATTACTTTTGCATTCCTTGTACTTTGTGCTTTTACCTTGAATATGTCATATAAGAACATTGATACATGAAATGAATACTTAGAATAATTAGGATAACCTTTGTATAGGGTTCAGTTTCTAGTTGATGTTACGTATTTTACTCCAATGGACTGGGGTAAGGAGAAATATGGATTACTTAACATTACTTATTGAGGAGTGTTGTCTTAAGTTGGAACCTGCTTAGTCTTGTAGATGTGCTTGACTCCTCAACTACTTCTAGATATGTCAACAAAAGTAAACTAAGTATATAAAACATTACTGCATTTGTACTCACTACATTCTCAGTTCAGTTCTGCTTCAGTATTTCACCTTAGCTTCTTATGATGCTAAGAAACTTACTGGCTTAGCTTCTTATGATGCTAAGAATATTACATTTTTTAGTTCAACAAGTTAGTTTAGCCCTTCTTCTGATATGGAAGTCATTATATACTTATTTACTATTTTGCTATTACCTTTTTACTACAGTCAGCCTTTACTTTACCTGCTTACTTGTATACTTATATGATGCTAGATTTCCTTTATTGCTTATGGATATCACAGATAGATTGCTTACTTACATAACTAATATGATTATCAACATGTTTAGGATGAGTCTTTTCTTTCAGTACTTTTCTTACTTTATTTATATATGCCTAATATTGTCATAGCTTAGTATTGAGGTATGTTCTTTTGCCTCATATGTTGCCCAATTATAAATGCTATGTTTATGACTTTTCATATACCTTTGTATGCTTATTGCACCCTTACGCTTTGCTTATTTTATAGTCTTAGTAAAATGGTGATATCATAAAACTCATGAACTTAAACAACCTAAAATGTACCTAGACAATATGTCTAACCAGTTTTTTTTTCTTTGGCTGGGGCCCTATCATTGTGAAACTGACAATGGCAAGTTCTGAGCA
The DNA here is from genome assembly GCA_016760335.1 of Gastrodia elata. NCBI lineage: Eukaryota > Viridiplantae > Streptophyta > Magnoliopsida > Asparagales > Orchidaceae > Gastrodia > Gastrodia elata. Next base: position 9,497,548 of record CM028670.1, on the reverse strand, counting down.
ATTTGAGGACCTTGTGCCTGAAGAGGAGCCATTCTTGGAGGAGCATCAGGTCGGGGCAGAAGATCAGTAGATCAGCTATCATTTTATTATGCTTGTGAGGACGAGTGATTTATTTTATTTTAAACTTATCTTAAAATTGATGTAATAATTCAGGTACCCATGTATGCTCTTTTACTATACTATTTTATTCTGAGCTACATATTTACTTCTTACTTGTATTGTGGTAGATTAGATGTAGCATTTTACTTTTTCTTGCTTCCACGCTCTGATGAATGTATATACTTAGTGAATAATTCCAATGCATTATTTAGGGCACATTTTTTCCTTATTAGTGGATAAAGGATTAAACCTTAATTTAATGATAAGTGATAGATTTTCCAGCATAGCACACTGCTCATGATCTAATCTCATTGTGGATTGGGAGCGGGGCACCACACCCCCCCTCATTCTCCCCACTCTCTTCTCCTCTCTTCTCCCTTACCCCTCCCTCATCTCCTCTCCCCCTCCACTTCCCCCTCTTTCTTCCTCGACCACCATCGGTTCCCCCACTAACCTCCAGTAAAGCCTCATCAATAGTAAGATAGAGTAAGTAATGAGAAAGAGATTAATTTTTTTTTTCTATTTTTTTCTCTTTTTCTTTCTTTAATAATAATAATAATAATATTATAATTATTACTATTATTATTATTATTACTATTAATAATAATAATAATATTAATATTAATATTATTATTATTATTATTACTATATGTGGTGGCCCGCCCCTCTGCTCTGCACAAGGAGGAGTGTAAATTAAGCGATGGGACGGGTCATCACTCAGAGATAACCTTGGGATTAGCATTAACAAAACAAATGTCTATTAAGAGGTCACTTACTTTGCTAATGCTAATACTATTAAGGTGTCCAAGTACTCAACTACTTGGACACATGATTGTGCCCCAAATTATCATATGAGGATAATCATAATTTGAAGTACAAAATAGACAGGTACAATAACTAAAAAGAGTGCAGAAATTGAATGAAATTAATACATCAATTCATCACATTATAGAAATAATAGAAAATAGAGAGTAATTATTACATCTCAGACATAATACTGAAATAAAGAAAATATACAGTATAGAAATTAAAATTATTATAGGCCAATTAAATAGTTCTAAAGGAAAGAAAGACTGAAACTGAAATAAAATGTTTTCTCTCCATAGAAATAAAATCTAAGAAATTGCAGAAGGGTCTTCTTCATGCTTCTACTCCTCACCTGGATCTAACTTTTCAAGCTACTTTGAGATTGAGATATTGGTTTCTTACATGCAAGGGCCCCAACCAATAAAAGAAAATTTTGGTTAGACAAATTATCTAAGTATATTTTAGGCTGATAATTTTTTATATTTTAAGGTATCACAAATCATCATAAGCAATTTAGGAGCAACAAAAAATTAACTAAAATGGTAAAAGTTATAAAAAATATATTTATAACTTAAGCAAAATATAAGGTAATAAAATATGCCTCCAATTAGGACTACAAAAAAGGTCAAACTAGGTATAAATGTAACACTAAATACTAAGAAAATGTATATATATTGGTTTATTGATAAAAATACAATGTAAGCAAAATAAAACTAATACTAGCATCCTAACATGCTTGCACAAAAAATACTACCTAAACAAGAAAACTGTTGAAAGTACATAAATACTAAACATACTAGAAATTACTAAAAATGGTATAAATGCTGAAAATGCTATAAATACTAAAAATGCTGTAAATACTGAAAATGCTACACTAAGTTGAACTTAAAGTAACTAAGACTGAAAATAACTGAACTAAATATAAATTATTTTATTTTAATTGGACATGTGCCTAGAATAGTCATGACATAACAGAAACTAACAAAAACTTGCCACAAAACAGAAACTGAATCATCTATAACACTGATGTCTAGATTTAAACATACATTATCCAGAACACTGATGTCTGGATCTGAGCTGAAAAATAGAACTGCAGAGGCAGACTAACTAGAACACATTCCACTGAACTATTATCTGATTTACTAATTTTATTAATATGTTCATGCCAATGACATATGCAATTCCAAAACTAATATAGGATATTCATCAAATATTCCATGTCTCATATAATGTGTCAAAATAGTAAATGCTCAAATCAAGAAAACAATGTGTACAAATCAAGGAATGTAAAGCAGTACTATATAAAAATATGTGATATTATTTGTTTTCTAATTTAATCGTTCTAACTATTCTTGAACTATATAAGCTCAAGATCTCCAATATCTTACTATCCAGTATAAACTCAGAGCTATGACCCTATAAAATTAAATAATTATAACTAATCAAGTTCTAATGTAAATCAATCAATATCGCTTATATAAGTTAAATTAAAAAATCAATCGCCTTAATTGATTAATTTATTAACTCAAACCAATCTTAATTAAGATAAATCAAGATTAAGGGATTAAGAGTTAAACTCCAAAATATTGAGGTTTACACCTCTTAATCTAAAGGTGCTAAAGCCTGAGGGTCTAAGGCTTCTCAACTCTCATGAACTAAAGGTTAAGATAATCTTATTAAGTATAATAAGCTAATATTAAAAGACAAAATAATATAAATTAAAAGATAAATCTAGAAATCTAAAATCAAGGATTCATTCCATTGAGTAACTCATTTACCCAATGAATAAAATGTAGCATAAGTCTACTACTAAGCACTAAAAAAGAGATTCCTAAGAGCTTATGAAGAAAAATTACTTAAGAGACTTCCCAATGAAATGACTTTAAGAAAAGATTTAATAATTGAACACTAATATTAATATTTATTCAATTAACATTAATTGGGATTAAGGTAGGTATTATGTGGGTTCAAATACATAACATGAAATCCATAATTTAACTTAAGAATATTTAAGGGAAAACTAAAACTTTGCCTTAAAGATCAATTTAACAAGCCTAAGTAATCTAAGCTGATTCCTAAGCATTTACTTTACTGATTTTAAGGGAAATGATATATTCTTAGGGCTTAAGAGCACTTAAATTAAAAGTTGAGCAAAATGACTAAAATACCTCTTATTAAGGGTCAAAAATGGTATTTTTAGAATTAGGGCTACAAATTTAATTCTAATAATGTAAAATGCTTTCTTACTGTCTAACATGAACATAAACACTAATAACACCCTAATTTGGCCAAGGAAAGGCTAATGAGCTCAAATTAGGGTTTTTGCTCATTAAAGGTTGATTAGCAAAATTAATTAGGGAAATCTTAATTTTATAATATACTTAGGTTCAACTCAGTCCAAGGATTTCATATATACCAAGTTTGTTAAATTTTGAGGACAACTAACTTAGTTATGATCAAAATAAGAGTTTGTCCTAAAAGGGCAATTTAGAGGGGGTCTAAGAACCCAATTTCACTAATTGGTATCCAAATTAAGTAAAATCTATATCTACGTGTTCCTTATAGCACACTGGGTACAATAATAGTGAGTTTGATAAATTAAGACCTTAATTGATTAATCTAGGCCTTAATTAGGGCTTAGAGTGATTAGTAAATGATTAGTAAAACTAATTATAGAAAAATTATTTTGACATTGCCAATATGTTCTATTCTATTTTGTAAGTGATTAAAAATTAGAAATTTAAAATTTTGATAATTAATGAGCTTAATATTTATTAATTATTTTTAAATAATTAGGCTAAATTAAAAAATATACTCATTAAAATTAAAATTTTTATGCAGTTTACTTATCTTTACATTTTTTGATCAAAATGGTATATTTAATCATGAGATTTGGAGTTAAATTGATTAAGTTATGAGCTAATGAAATTTTAGGGCTTAATGGGGGTTTAAATAGCCTAAAAAGGTCATTAGCTAAATTGAGCATCAAACAATAAAACTAACATTACCAAAATATTTCTTGCATTTTTTTGAGAAAAATGAGATATAATTTTACTATGTTTAGATTTGTGGATTCGAAGTTATGAAGGTTTGAACTTTGCAATTAATTAAATTAAGTAAACTGATTAATTACATTAACTATTAATCAAATCATAATCCTTCTACTTTGCATGCACTTGCGGGACCCACACACTTGGCCGCACAGGAATGCATAGTGAATGGGCCAAACGAAGAGGCACGGATTGGGAATGACCCGAATTGGCCTATAACATGCCTAGTTATTACTCTGGCTCATCCAAGTTAATATGCGCCAAACCAAGTTTTAATTCTCATTTCATTAGACTCAAATAACCATTTAAACTTAACCCTAAAAGTTTGAGATCAATCAGAGCTCAATTGAGCAATTGAGCTATTTTTCATATCTTATGATCTTAAATATTAGCAAACTTAAATTGACCTCCAAATTAAAATCTGATTATATTTTTAAATTTCTCACCCCCAAATTAGCAAAATTAGTTAAGGGTAAAATTTTGAGAATTTTTGGAGATCATTTAGGCCTATTTTGGATTTAATTTAATTTGGTTTAACTATAAATAAGGATTTATAACATTCCTTAATTACAAAATTACCCATCTCCAACAGCCGGCTGCCTTCCAAACTGCGGGTGCCATTTGGGCCGTTGATCCTGCGGATTTGATCGAACGACCCATACCTTTGATCGGATCTAAGCCATCTCAACCGTTCCACGTTTCTGAGATGCGATCCGATGGCATATGTCCCTCACCATAAGTAGCCCCATTTGTGTGTTAAATCATTAAATCTAATCCAACGGATGATCTCATCCCCACAATCATCCGTTAGCTGTCTGAAGATCAGGGTCGTCCCGTCCCAATTAATGGTCCATCAGACGGCTGCGCCTTTTTCTGTCGTGGTAGAGCTTCATCCCCAATCCACTCGCTTAACAGAAGGGAATCTGCTCGTACCATTAGTGCCAGGCTTGTTTCCCACTCCCTCTGCCACGTCCTCTCAACCGTTATGATCCTCACATTTCTGGTAGGTTAATGCTTGGCTAGTCATGAGGTTCTGATAGCCATAATTGTGGTGGTTCAAGAGATCGCCTTAGTCCAAGCCTAAGCCATGGCTCCCAACCATGAAACCCATCCCTAATCCTCTTTGCATTTAATATGTACCTCTCTATAATCATAATGATTCCCTTTACTCCTGTGATCCTCTAATTCCTAAATTTCTCATTTATGTGCTCTCGGCTTTTGCGGTGATTCCAGCTACTGCGTATTGCTAATAGAGGGTGTAGTCTGGTGTTCAGACCCCTTGCTAAGCTATAGTGATCATCTAGAAGCTCCAACATCATCCAATTCTCCTTAGTCACAGCTACTTCTCCATTCCCAGGTACTGCCTCTACCCCATTGGATAGGGTGGATCCAATATTAATCCATTGTGCTTAAGATAGCTCTAGGATGATTTGAATGCTCTTCCCTAGTCTCAAGGTTGCTTGGGCATGTCCTAGAGTGAGTTGGCTCAATCCAAATAATGAGAATTCACTATGTGGATAGAACTCAGTCTAGAGAATGTGACAACACCTCTATGGAGTCTTAAGCCTCAATCCCAATCCATCTTCATTCATGATTGTTCATGCAAGCTAGTTAGACCTAATGTGATTGTCCCTAGGGACTGGGCTAACTTCAATCAATCACTACAATCGATCAGCTTTTGCTGAAGCTGGCAGCCAAGCTCGAGTAAGATCCCAGTGATCTGAAACCTCTCAGCTATCATGGTTATAGGGATTCGATCCACCTCACCTCTTGAATGGTGTAGGGAATCATCTCAGGCCAGGTGGTTGTCTCTGTGAGGAGAATTTCCTCCTCATAGCAAACCCCCAGATGCATATATAGGGCCTATTCGATGGAGTAGCCAACTGGCAATACAGTGCCTTTCAGTTTGGGCTTCTAATCGACATGTCTTGACTCCGTGAACGTGTGGCGATCAAGACGAGGAATTGACATGGTTTAGGCATCAAAAATTTTGCACTTGAAGTTCTTCCTCTTCGGGCTATCGGGGGAGGGCTCGGGGACGACAACACTACAGCGTCGGGATGGGTCAGCCCAGGCCCGCACGGTGCGACAGTGCCTGCCCAGCCGAGCCACGCTAGACCCTCGCCTTTTGATAAATGGGTCGGGCTATTATATTTGAATTAGGAATTAAATTCCTTAAGGAAAATAAAAAGAAAATATAAACCTATGGTTTAATTTAACTAAAATCATTTAGATTAAATTAATTGAATAACTTTAGCTATCTTGATCCAAATGATGTGATTTAATATAACATTTTGATCAAAAAAATATAAGGAACAATAATCTAAAATAAAATTTCACTTTCTGTAATTAGAATTTTTAATTTAAACTAATCTCTCTCTAATATTAATTAGTGAATAATTAATTCATCTAATGGCTAAATTGCATAATTAAAGTCTCTGATTATTTATAAGATAGAGGAGAACTCAAGTATGCCTTCAAAGATATTTTAGTAATTATAAATTCACTAATCATCTCTTAATTACCCTAGATTTTGATTAGTGTCTAATGACCTATTTAGTCTCTAATTTTGGCAAAACTAGTGTTAATTGTCTTCTTATGTTTACAAGAACCTATCTATAAGTTTAAAATCTCATTAAATGTCCTAATCTTTTTAATCACTTTTTTTAGCTTTGAAAAGTGATTAGTATTAATTAAGTTAGCCTTAAGTCTAAACTTGACTTTTAAAGCCTCATTCTATAGCTTATTAGAATTGTAACAATAGTTTTTATAGCTTCCCTATAATATACTGAGTGTGTTGATAAGATATAAACCCAATTTGGACCTCAAATGGTCAAATTATAACCTAACTAAGGTTAGAGGTATTTTGGTCTCTCTAATTTTTTAGGATTAAAATCCTAAATATTATTTTAGTTTATTGATGAAATTGAAATTCTAAGCTAGTTAGTACTTTGAATTTCTGAATTTGGAGTTAATTTGATTAAGTTATGGTCAATTGAATTCTAGAGGCATTTTGATCATTTTTCCCTAAAGTCAACTATGAGATCCACGGTTGACTTTTTATCCTAATATCAAAACTAATATTACTACAGTGATAGGGCTGTTCTCCTGAGTATTTTAAGACCTATATTGCCTATATTTAGATAACTTGGTTAAAAGTTATGAGATTTTAAATAAGTCATAAAATATCACTACGTTATACATATCCCAAAACTAATTTTTGTATTATGCCATTTGATTCCTTTAACTTTTCTGAGTAAAATGAGACATTGACTTTGTTTGGACCATCTTACAAAAAGTTATTAAACTTTTATTTTATTTAATTTTTAATTAATTAAATTACTGTTCAAAAATTCACTTTACATTATTTACTATTCATTTATTCAATTTGTATTAATTTACTGTTCATTCCTAAAGTTAAATATTTTTTTGTATCTATTAATTAATTAATTAATAATGACTAATCTATAATTAATTAATTATTAATTAATTAATCTATTATTTATTTATTAAATATAATAATAATATTATTATTGCTGTTCAATTAGGGTTAAGATTAATTACTATTTAATTAGTAATCAGGTTAATTAATTATTTGTTAGTGTTAATTATTAAGTTAATTTACTGTTTAGATTTAATAATACTAAATTATTAATATTACTCTATATATATAATATTTAATTAGGATAATCTTAATTAAGTTTAATTAAGTTAATTAAGTGTACTTACTAATTAATTAATAAATTATTAATTAATTAACATTTAATAATTAATAATTTTACTATTTAATAGTAATTAAGGTAATCCTAATTAATTAGCCTTACTGTTTGAGTTAATTAATCCTTAATCATACAAATTAATTAATTAATAATTGTCTAATTACTTAATTAACATTTTAATATTCATAATTATTTAATTAATTATTTGGTTACTATTTCAAAGTAATTAACCACTAATTACAATTAATTAACCTAATAAACCAATTGTAACTATGATTAATAACTAATTAATTAATTAACTGACGGACAGTGGGCCCCACGGCTGCCACGTGGCGCTTTGTGGTTGGCCACGGGAGCCGTGCCGGGTCCTGCACCTGACGCACGGTCGAGTAGTGGGCCCCACCAGTGACACATGGTAGCGCCCGATTGGGCGCTGCTCTGCGTGTGGGCCCCACGATTGCCACATGTCATCACCGGAGGTGCCACGTGGCGCTGCGGCCCCACAGTGAAGCCAAAGAGCCGCGGGTCTCTGGCGGTGGGCCCACGTGACACGTGGCATGCCCAGAGGTTGCCATGTGGCACTACGGCCCCACAGTCAAAGCCGAAGGTTTCGAACTCTTGCGGTGGGCCCACATGACACGTGGCATGCCCGGAGGGTGCCACATGGCGCTGCATGCCCCACCCGTGACACACGGACCCGAGAGCATTCAGGTGGGGCTCGAGTCAACCCGGCCCGACCCGGACCTCTCCTCTTCCGCGGGCGCCCCGAGGGCCGGCGCCTTGGGCACGGCTTTTGCCGGCCTTCCCAGCGCCGGACCACCTCGACCCGCCCGGCCGACGATAGCCCTCGGCGAGGCCTACATGTCGGCGGATGGACCAACACCGGAGGTGGCCGAAGTGGCCGGAAAATGCAAACCCTAGGTCTAGGGTCATGGGATAATCGGGTTTAACGAATTCTACTATGGATCTCGATCAAATTACGATCGATCAGACTTGATTCAACTCGATTGAGCTGATCGATCGTCAATCTAGGGTATGGAATAGACTAGCAATCATCAATCATACAAATCGAACAGAAGATGAGGGAGATCGGTACCTATTTGACGAACGACTCACGGGTGAAGGTTCGGTAGCAGACACTTTGGGTTTGCCCGAGCCAAAATTCATCGGGGGCGGGGGCTTCTAAGATCTTTAGAGACCTTAGGACGGAGCGACCTAGGCCTCTGAGGGCGCTGGTTGGCTGCACGAGCGGCAGCAGCCTCGTGGCGCGTGATCGTGGGGCGGAACCCTCAGAGCGGGATGAAGCTATGAGCGTCGTTTGATCAAACGGATCGGACGGTCCTGATGGATCCATCTGATCAGATGGCGGAAGATATGTTGTCCACTTATGTTGGCGGCGCGGGAACGGCGCTGTCATCTTTTAATAATTAATTAATATTTTTTTTTAAGTTAAATTCCAAAAATTTTAAATATGTTTTTTCGAGCTATTTGAGGGGTGAGGAACGCAACGATGAGGTCGAATTTTCGATCTGACTAGTATTTTATTTCCTCGATTTGCGAGGTATTTAAATATTATTAAATTATTCGTCTAAATTTCTACAACTCCCGATTGACACGAAAACTTCACCCCTAGCTAATTTGGGGGCAATGTGTGCAATGGCGAAGTCTGTTTTTCAATCGGAGGTCATTTTAAATATGTTAAATTTTAGGGTTTCTAGTTTTCCTAGAAATTAGGATTCGATCTATTTGACTCCTGATTTAGACAAGGTCTTGGAGGCTGACTCCTAATGACTTAATTATCACTTATGATTAGATTTAAGACTAAGATTAGTCATAATTGACTAAGATAACAACTTGGTTTCTTACAATTACAGTTTTTTTTACTCTCTTATACTATGTTGTAATATGGATGTTATATTATACTGTTCTTGCTTCCGCCATTTTGATTTCTATTAATGTATGTTCACAGTTCCAGGTGACAAGTCTTTGGCTTAAGGCAGGTTGGATCCTACCTAACTTTACTTGAGTTGAGGATTTGCCACAGTTGGAGAACCGTACTCCCCATATTTATGCTAATATCAGTATTAGCATGACAACGGAGGGTACGGGGCCCCACAAAAATTGAGTATAATTAATTTGGAAGTATTAATCTTAAAATCCTAATTTTACCCTTACGATGGGTATTTTGGTTATTTTGACCAAAAGTTGATTTATTAACCCTTAAATCTTAAAAATCTTATTAAAATGCTTTTAATCAGTAATATAATGGTTTAGGATCACTCTCTGAGCTTTTGGACTTAGTTGATTGATCCTAATTGTATAAGATTAAAATCTTTTAAAATTCACTTAAATAGTCATTTAAAAATCTTAATGTGATCTTAGACTCCCCTTATGAAATCATGAAATGGAATTGAATCTCATGAAATCAGTATTAGTTAACTTATCTATCATCTAATTCAATTCTAACTTTCTTTAAGAATATATCTTAATGAAAACCTTAAATCTAAATTGAATTAAGATCTTAAGTAGCTAGATCTAAGATCTTAGACTTTAATAGTTGAGCTATTCTTTTAGATGAAGTTTTCTTAGAATTATAACATTCATTCTTGAAATTTCTTAAATCTCCTAAGTGCTTAATCCTTAAAATTTCTTTTATAACTTTGTGGTTTCAACCTACAGAATAATGATATTATTTTATAGATTGAATTTAGTCCTTAGATTTTCAAGCTTCCCACTTAATTATTTTATCTTATAATTATAGAATCAGCCTTTCCAATTAAGATCATTTATCTCCTAAATCTCTCATCTCTTAAGATCTTCTCTACATATTAGAGTAAGGTTTGGTGTGAGACCTTAGACCCTTAGATAATAGCACCTTGGATTTAGAGTCTAAACCCCAAATTGGAGTTTAAACTTTAAATCCTTAGATCTTGATTTGCTTAAATCAAGATTTGGGTTTTGAGTTATTAAAATACAATAATTAAGTCATTGATTAATTATTTAACCTTTGTAGTTGTCAATTCTGATTATGAATTAAAACTTATTAAGTTTTAATATTTAACCTTTGTAGTAGTCAACATACACTGCATTCTATATGAATTACAAGTAAAGCACAGTATTGAAAATAGAAAGTGCAAAGCATAGTAAGTAAGGAAGGACCTTAGTCTCATGGACTAAGAATGTATAGTCTAGAACTATACAATAGAAATATAGCTAAAAGGCTATGATGAGATCTTACAATCAATAAGATTGTATAAGACTCATATAATATTAGTTGAAGTTATTTTATGAAAGCTTCATTCTGTGAGCACATACAGAATGTGAGGAGTTAAGCATGTCTGCCCAACTAATAGGGAAAAGCGATGTTTCAATGAAAATAACACTCACATTCACCCTCTAAGAATGTGAGGTATCCTTATTTCTCCCATAGCCTGTCCTTAGCTATTCACCATAACATAAGCCCCTATAATTTTATTGTGAATGTTTTATTCATGCACAATGTCTTGTATGTATGTTTAAAGGAAGAGTAACAAACCTAAATTTTGTATCTGCGCTTGCACGCAAGTGTACGTAGTCTGAAGTAATAAGTGGAAGGTGACTTCCGAGAATTTATCATCCTCAGGAAATGGAGTCTTGTTACTAAGTTATATTTTCTTTTACTAATGTTTAAAATATTAATTTTTTGGTATTAGATGGTTCCTAAATTAATAATATAGCTTACTCTAGGGTAAGATATAATTTGTTTAAAAGGAGAGAGTTGGGGTTTCATTGTATGACTTATAAGGACTTGGTGTTATTACTTCATTATTGAAATGTATAAACTAATTTTCTATGCCTAATTCAATCAAGTGAACACTATTTGAATTAGAGTTAATCTCCAATTAAAATAAGTTCAGATTAGTGCGGTAAGGAAAACACCTATTGGAGTTCTTCCTTGGCACGTGAACCTTCATGAGATCTTGATTTGTATTTAATTTTTGATTTCCTATGTCTAGGTCTTCAAAATATTATCTTTTAATTATTCAATATAACAAACTTGATTTCCATCAATTTGTGTCATGCGCTGACACACTCAATTTAGCTAGATGAGAGGATGCATTGGGTCCAATGGACTATGTCACATCATCTATTCGATTTCCAACATCCTCTCATCACTTCTACTTTGTTGAGCCACAGAGCATAAATTGATGGTAACTTGGCTCACAAGCATCAATCTATTGGAAGAGTCCTTAAGAAAATGTGCAAGTGAGTTTGAGAATTTGTCACATAATTCTCAGCTCTACTTGCACTAACTTCCTTGCTCTAGTCCACTTGATGAGCTCGAAACTCAAGTTCTTTTCTTATTGATATTTCATTTTAGTTTTTGTTTTAACAAAGAGATTTGTAATAGAATTTCATCCAAGCATTCATTATACAATAATAAATAGTAAAACAATAATCAATTTTATTCATTCAAGCAAATCTATTACAACACCAATTCAGCCTTATATTTTCCTACAATTACATCCCAACCCTCTCCAAGGAGATTTAGCTTTCCATTACAGAATAAATAAAAGCATACAAGCAAAAGAAAGTAAGCCTTGACATCGGTTTACAACAGAAAAAAAATTAAATAAAGTTTAGAAAGAGTATTAGGAAACGCCCAGAGGTTTTCTATGGTTCTCTTGGTCTTCCTCCTTTGCTTCTACTCAACTTCTCTGCATTTCCTTTACTACCTTCTTCTATATACTCTTCACAGTCCACCTCTTGCCCTTTAGAGAGTTCTTTTCCTTTTTCCTCCTGTAGCCTCCCCTTTTTAGTCTTAAGAATGTCAAATCTGGGAACCCCACCTCAGTTTTCCTTAGCAGTATTTATAATCCTCTTTGTAGCCTCCATGCATTAATTTCTGTTAACTCCCTCTTTCCCTTATTCTTGACCACCCATAAAGAAATATTCCAATATTTTCTTGGAATACTGCAGAGTTAAATATTATTTGGGGTTTCCATTTGGGGTTTCCAAGTGCTGGGGAAGGCCAAAGATTAGGATTTTCGGTCTTCCCCAGGTTGCCATAAATGCACAAATCTAGGCATTTCTGCTTGGAGCACTACGACGCGCTGCAGCGCGCCAGGGCGCGTTGCAGCATTTTGAGCTACAACCTTATAATTTGTAACGAACCGCTGCGGCACGCGATAGCACCGAGCTATCGGATTTGGTCCGCTACAGCGCGCGGTAGCGCCAGTGTCTTGGGTTGAGACCGCTGTGGCGCGCTGTGGCGAGGGCCTCTTTTATGTTGTAATCCTGGTGTTTTGGAAGGATCTGCTGTGGTGTGCGATAGTGTAGAACTCTCGAGTTTGCTCTGTTATAGTGCGCTACAGCGCACTCGGGCGCGCTGCGGCGGATTAGCCTTATATCTTCTATGATGAGTCTATTTTTGGGCAAGACTTGCCTTGGCACACTGAGCCGTGCGGCAGCGGTTTGTGTTCCAGGTCTTTGCATATGGCTCCAGGTACTTCATTAAAACATTAATCCATTGTGGCGTGTTGGAGCGCGCTGGGGCGCGCTACAATAGTTTTCGCTCATAATTCATTCATTTGCTCCAGAATTTGGAGTTTCTTCAATTTACCTAAAAGTGCACATAATTTCTTCAAAGTAGGCTATTGTGAATGATGTTTTATGATATTTTTATCACTTTATTTGATATAAATCTCAGATTTATCAAAGAGGATGAAAGCTAAGCAAGCATTCATGGAAATTCAAATAATTGTAAGCTATCTGATATCTAGAGTTATCTAATTTTAATGATCTATTTAATAATTGGAGCTAATTTAGCTCCCAATTGACTTGTAGATATTAATCTTCAAGTCAATTTTAAGTAATAGTAAAAATAAAAGAAGTTTGGATAATAATATTTTTATGTAATTTATGAAGTGACAAAATAATTTATAGCTATATTCAAGCAATTAGAACTTATTCTACCCTAGTTTTAAGTAAATAAAATCAAATTGATTAAAGTTTAAATTCTAAAAAATTAGTAAGGGAGAATGAAATTGAAGGTATACTAAACTAAATGAAGTGGAGATCTAATTATTTTATAAATTGGAAGGTTTTAAAATCAAATTAATCACTAACTTAATTATGATCAATTTATAGGAAATAATTAATTATAGGGGAAGAGATAGACTATCATCTACAAGAACTAGTTCATTCTAATTTGCAGGTTAAGTGAAGTCTATAAGTTTAATTCAAGCATGTTAGGAAACTAAGGTTTTCTTAATTTAATCATTAAGGAACTAAAAATAGAAGATTTGATACTAAGAGAGATGATACTAATGTTCTAGTAAATTTGTTGTGTATTAATCCTATTAATCCACTTAAGGAAAGAAGGTATACTATTAACATACAAGTTCTCAACTTAATAAAGGACCTATGGTAAGGTTTATAAGTTAGAAAATTATCTCTAAGTTTCATTCTAATTGTATACACTAGTTATAATAAGTTCACTCAAAGAACTAATGCCTACAATTAATAACGAATAGATTAACTACAACTTATAGGAAATTAGAGAGTTCTAAAGGAAATCAATTATAAACTTAAAAGAGAACAAGAACTAATAGGATAGTATAAAAAGATCTACTCTAAATATTATAAGCTAATCCTAATAGTTTCATAACATATATGTAAATGTTATCTAATAAATGGAAGTAATCTAGCTTTAAAGATCACAAGCAATACATACATTTCAAATCAATCCTATAGAAATTTTAGTAATAACTAGGATTAATTCAATTAAGTACTAAACATTTCCAAATATCACACTTATGGAAATTTAAGATTCAAACATACAAATGAAAGTGTATGTGAAGTAAGTAAAATGAAATATATTTGTTATCTTAGGGTTTAAATATATAAAATAAACATCAATGAAATTTATGAAATACCAAATTTATTCAATTTAAGGAGCCAAAAACCTAAAATATTCAATTATTGTCCAAATGAAATGATATACACAAATATGGAATCCTTATAGCATAAGGAGAAATATAACACTAACTAGGTCAATTTTAGGCATCTTTGGGATTTTAGGGTTTGTATGATCCCTAATTAAGGTTAAAAAGTCATTAAGAGATTTAAGGTTCAAAACCTAAATTTAATCTCATATTATTATCTTACACAGTTTTGTAATTGAAATGAACTATTTAAATGCCAAATTTGGACATCAATTGCTCTACTCAAGTCACATGCAATATTTATGAATTAATCATAATAATTAATTATCCTAAATAGTGATTAATAAAATTATTCAGCAAAATAGAAATTAGATGGCATATTATTATTATACACATTTTTACGATCAAAACAGTATATCATATCACATATTTTGGCTAAGTATTTTGCAAGAAAAGAACTAATGAAATTTGCATAAAATAGCATTACTAAATCATTAATAGTCAATTATCAAATCAGAGTGATTAACCGCCAACACCTGATTTGAGGCAACGTAGAAAAAGGAGCCAATTGGATTGGCGTATGAAACGGAGCTGGCATAAAAATCCAAACAATGCAGAAATCAGCGCCAACGGCTAGGCACGGAAGACGGGAAATCAATTTTGGGATTTGAATCTTGCATCAATTTCTACGCCTTCTAGAAGATGGGGCGGTTCAAAAGGTGAGTGAACCGGCCTCGCTCTTCACCTCTATTAGACAAGACGGTTCAAAATGAATCCATTTGACCATCTTCGTCCCCGACAGAACCCTAATGGGCGCAGGTATGGCCAGCCTTTCCGGACGAACCCAAGCATCCCGTAGCGCGATCCGCATATGGTATGATAGCTCTCGACTAGGTCATCCCACTGAGCCAAAGATCTAAACATGGCACCAAAGGACGAGCTAATAACATGATGCCCTAGTTGTCCAGGCACAGTTAGGGTTTTGGCATTTTTAGGAATTGTGAACGAAAACCCTAATTGAGCCTCAATCAACCTCAAATAAGCTCGATTGAGGTTCGATACTTCTCTAATCCTTGCTAAATAGATTTATAGAGCATTAAATGATAAAGGAAATGAGTAGGATAGTTCTTGAGGCTTGTGATATTTCCCTTCCCGTCGGCCTTTTAGGGTTTGATAACAATCTCCCTGCAATGATTTCAGCTCCTCCCTTCATTCCCAGAAATGCTTCTAGACAAATATTGAGTAAAATGCGGGAGATAAGGATTGAATGGAAGGTTAATGTTGTTGTAGAAATGATGATGATGCACACAAAATCAAATTTGACTCTTGAAGATTCCTGCGCACTCTCTTCGCTTGCGGAAGAGTTTTCGCTAGAAAGCGCACACTTCAAAATGGATTCGAGGATCGGGGTTGCATTGACGGTTACTAAGCAAACTCAGAAATCACAAGCACATAAATGAGAAAATCACACAGCATACACAAAATATCCAAACACCAAGATATACGTGGAAAATCCAAGAATGGGAAAAATCACAGAGCCACACCATGAAGAAATCCACTATTAATAACTTAAAGGTTACAGAGTTACAAGAGCTATTAACCTTAGCACATATGCTTCATCTCTTACTCTAAAATGGAGAGAGGGAGAAGTAGCTATCACTTGGAGTCGCTCCTCCAACTTGCAAGCCTTGGCTTGGACTGCAGCTGTAACAACCCGAGTTATTACTATAGTTGATTAGGACTAACTCTAAGTCTTAAACTCAATTATAAGTGCTAATTAGGTCAAGTGGAGCCAACTTTTGAGACATAGTCCAAATCAGGAGTCAAACGGATCGAATCCCGACTTCTGGAAATCCAAAAACCTTAGAAATGGACCTATTTAAATTGACCTTCGATCGAAAAACGGGCACTGTCATTGCGTTCCTTGACCCCAAATTAGCTTGGGGTGAAGTTTTCGTATCAATCGGAAGTCGTCAAATTTCGATGAATATTTTAATAATAAAAATACCACGGAAATCGAGGTATCAAAATACTCGTCGGATCAAAAATCCGACCATGTCATTGAATTCCTTGACCCTAAATTAGCTTGGGGTGAAGTTTTCGTGTCAATCGGAAGTCGTCGAAATTTCGACAAATATTTTAATAATAAAAATATCGCGGAAATCGAGGTATCAAAATACTCGTTGGATCAAAAATCTGACTGCGCCATTGAATTCCTTGACTCCAAATTAGCTAAGGAAAACATGTTCAAAATTTTCTAAATTTTTTTTTCAAAAAAGGAAAAAAAAAAAAAAAAAAAAAAAAAAATATATATATATATATATATATATATATATATATATATATATTATTTTTACTGTGCTTAACGGCGTGCCGTTAAGTACTTAACGGACCTGTCACTATAGCTGACAGCGCCGTCAATCTGGACGGCGCCATCTCAGCCGTTGGATCGGCCCAGATCCAACGGCTGCGGAGTCATCTTCCTCGACGACTCCGCCCGCGTGACACGCGGCGGCCCATAGCCATTTCTGGCCAATCTGGCTGCCTCCAGGCCTCGGCGAGGTCGCCGTCCGGTCTATAAGACCTCGGCCTACCCCTAGGCTCCGAGTTTTCACCAATCGGAGCCCGGATCGAGACGGAATCAAGCCCGGAAGTCAGCCCTTTTTTTCCGCCGAAACCTTCGCCGATCCGAACTTCAGGTACCCCGATCTCCCTCGTTTACCGTTCGATCATTACAAAAATTGTAGGATATGTAGATTAGGATGTCATCTACACATCCACAGTTCGGATCGGGCTTAAACTAACCCGATCGGGCTCACCAGGTCCCCGAAGTGGACTAGGTACGGTCCGCCGAACCCCCGGAAGGCGCAGGGTCACGCCTTCGGGTCGGGCCGGGCCGACCCGAGCCCGACCCGTCCGGATCGGGTCCGCGTCAGCGCGGGTGGGCCCCACCCGGCAACGTGGCAGCCTACGGGCCCGCCACGTGTCAAGTGGGGGGGGCCCACCGCCCCGTCAGCAGGGCAGAGTCAGCAGCCCGTGGGACCCACAGTGCCACGTGACAGCCTCTGGCAGTGCCACGTGTCAGGTGGGTCCACTGTCCAGTCAGCCGGGCTGAGTCAGCAGCCCGTGGAACCCACAGTGCCACGTGTCAGGTGGGCCCACTGTCCAGTCACCCGAGCTGAGTCAGCAGCCTGTGGGGCCCACAGTACCACGTGGCAGCCTCTAGCAGTGCCACGTGTCAGGTGGGCCCACTGTCCAGTCAACCGAGCTGAGTCAGCAGCCCGTGGGGACCACAGTGCCACGTGGTAGCCTCTGAAGGTGCCACGTGTCAGTGGGGCCCACTGTTGATTAATTAGAAATTAATTAAATTAATGTTAGTGTTAATTAATTACTGTTTAGCTCTAATTAATTACTGTTAGTGGTTAATTAAGTTAGGGTTAGTACTAATTACTTTTAAACAGTAACTTTAATTAAATAATTATAATTAAAGATTAATTAAGGTATAATTAACTGTTAATTAAATCTTAAATAGTAATTAGGATAATTAATTACTTTTGAATAGTAAACCTAATTAATTATATTTAATTTAATATTAACAAATAATTAAGATTAATTAAATAGTAATTAGCACTAATTAATTTGCTATAGTAAAATTAATTAATTAATTAATTAATAATTAAATAGTGATTAATTAAATAAAAACTTTAGGAATGAACAGTAAATTTAAATAATTAAATATAATTAGAGATTAATTAAGATTAATTAAACAGTAATTAGCACTAATTACTTTGCTACAGTAAAATTAATTAATTAATTAATTAATAATTAAATAGTCATTAATTAAATAAAAACTTTAAGAATGAATAGTAAAATCATTCAATTTGAATAAATGGATAGTAAATTAATTCAAATTGTATTTTTGAATAGTAAAACTTAAAAGTTTAATAACTTTTTGTAGGATGATCCAAACATAGCCAATATGGGTCTTAAATACTCAGAAAAATATTTAGGATCAAATGGCATAATGTAAAATTTCGTTTCGGGGTACGTATAACGAGGTAGTATTTTAGAGCCTCTTTAAGACCACATAACTTTTTACCCGATTATCGAAACATAGTCAATATGGGTCTTAAAATGCTCAGGAGAGCGGCCCCATCACCGTGGAAGTATTAGTTTTCTTATTTGAACATCAGGACAAAAAGTCAACTCTAGAATTTAGAGTTGACTTTAGTGAAAAATGACCAAAATGCCCTTGGACTTCAAATGGCCATAACTTGGTCAATTTAACTCCAAATCCAAAAATTCAAGAAGCTACCTAGTTTAGAATTTTAATGTCGTCATTTTCACAGAAATAATATTTAAGATTTGAACCCTAAAATTTAGGGAAATGACCAAAATACCCCTAGCCTTATTTTAGCCATAACTCGGTCGTTTCTCGTCCAAATTGGACGTACTTACTGTCTATCTTCAAATTAGACAGTAAGGAATTAGTTGGAGAAGAGAAAACTCAGCTTGAACCCATAAATCAAAAGTTGATTGACCCTTAAAGTAGGGGCAAAATGGTCATTTTACCTTAAAATTGGAGATTAGTCAACCTTAGCCCTTAATTAAAATCTTAGAATACTAGAATTAATAATGTAATCATATTAGTACCATATAAATAAATAAAACAAGTTATTAAATTGAATTCCAATAATTTTTCCTAAGTCTTAAGCATCCCACCTTAAGGACCTTTCCTGAGACTAGGACTAGATCATAGGTTAGTGTTCATTCATTGGGTAAATTGGGTTATCCTATGGGTGAAATCTTAGTTTTAGTAGTTTTTAGATATTATTTTGTTTTACAACCCATTTTGATTAGTTTATCTTTTAACTTTAGATTTAAGATAGGAGATTCATCCTATTAAGTTTGATTACTTAATAGGATCTGCCTTAACTAGTAAATCACTTATAGTATAAAACCTAGAACTTAGGTCTTATCCAGTTGAGATTATGTGATTAAACCTAAAACTTTGTAGTGTTTAATCCATAATCTATAGGTGTAGAAGATCTTGATCAGATCTTAGTTAGAACGTCTAAATTCACAAAATTAGGACGTATGATTTATTCGTTTAATTCGTAGTCGTCTATCTGATTGAACTAGATTGGAACCTGATCAGTTCCAATCCTTTTTAACTTATAAGGACAAATTTTTGAGTTACACTCGATAGTAGGAAAACGGTGATCCTGAACTTGTGTAACTTGGGATAGTTAGCTGGTTAAGTAGAAAACAAATGATATCACTATATTTAGTCGAGTCTCTTGCTTACTTATTATTTGTTGCTACGCATACCTTGTAATTTTGTGCCTTATATTTTCTTTGACAATATCATATAAGACATTTGATGCATAAATAAAATGTTAGGAAATTATGGAGACTCCTTAGATTCCTTATAAAAATATTAAAGTACATAAGTGAAATGATAATGATTTGATGTGATTAAGCTGCCTCTCAGTGTTCTTTTGATCATACCAAATGTTGCCCTAGCCGTATTGTGCTAGGAGTTGCCCTAGCCGTACTGTGCTAGGATATTTCGGTATGATAGTTGGTGACCTAACCGTATCGAGCTAGGAGTAGCCCTAGTCGTATCGTGTTAGGGCCATATATGTGACTGTTGTTGGCTTAGTCGTATCGAGCTAGGAGTAGCCCTAGCCGTATCGTGCTAAGATCTTCAGTTTCTTTTGGCGAGCTAGTGTAGCTCTTTTATGTATGGCAGTTGATGTATTATAGATTTATATGCAGTTATGGTTGTTTTAGTATATTCTTTTTCAGTCAGCTATTTCTTTGTACTGCTTTATATATATTTAGGATGTTAGAATCTTGCTGCTATATGTATATATCACTACTGAGTTATTCATTTTTTATTAGTATATTATTTTTATTGATCACTAGCATGTTTAGGATGTAGAATTTTTCTTCCAACATTTATTCAGTTATATTTACACTTAAATGCCTTTCCTTGATTACTTGTTATGCGAGGCATGCTTCAGCCTCTTTTCTTTGCCTTGTTTATACTATAGAGCATAGTCTATAGTTTGCCTTTTTACTTGTGTTGCTTACTGCTCCTGTATTTACACATCATACTTAGAAGTAAATAGTAAAATGGTGATATTATATAACCTTATTAAAAATTCAGCTTAAAATGTACTTAGACAATTGTCTAACCAGATTTTCTCTTTTTTGGCTAGGGCCCTACATTGTGAAACCGACAATGTCAGGCTTAGAGTAGTTTGAGGAGCCTGCACCCGAAGAGGAGCCTTACTTAGAGGAGGCGCAGCAGTTGGGGCCAAAAGATATCTAGTCATTTACTGCCTGTGAGGATGAGTGGATTTTGAACATTTATTTTGTTAAACTTTAATTGATGTAATAATACAGATACCTATGACTGTGTGTTCAGATTTCACTATGCTACTTTTTTGAGTTATATTTCTCTTATTATATATATATTGTGATGCTTGGATGTCATTTATTTATCGCTTTCGCACTCTGTATTTTTACTTATATAGTGACTGCTCGATTGGTTCTGAGTTAACCTTTCTCTAATCAGGTGGGTTGTGGAGTTTATCCTAATCTAATGTTAAGTGAGGGGTTAACCAGAGTGACACTCCACCCTTAATCTAAACCTATTGAGGGTTAAGGGTGAGGGTCGCCACAGCAGCTCCCTAAGGTTTGGCTTAGGGTTCTTCTCCTCACTGCAACCTTTTGCCTCCAATATAATGTGCCAACACTTAGGTTTTCTTCCAACACTTAGGCTTAAGTTGTTAGCTTAATTTCGGACCCTAAAATGTCCAAAATACCCCCATATTTGCTTAAAACAAAACCTGAAATGAAGTAGAACTCCATCTGGCGCTACGACGTGCTGTAGCGCCCGACATTCAAATAATCATCTGATGGGGCATGTTACGGTGTGCTGTGGCGCGTGGTAGCACATATGCCTCAAGTTTTGTGCCCGCACCTTGAAATGGATCCGCTGGGGCCTGCTATGGCACCGGTTTCCACTATGGAGCGCTGCAGCGACAATTTCTACTGTGGCATGCTGCAGCGCCTGCTTTATGAATATTGAATACTGAGGCACGTGACAGCACCTCAGTTTTGAAAAGGGAACCACCTGGGTGCCCTACAGCACTCCATGGTGTGTTGCGGTGTGCGACGGCATGCTGTGGCGATTTTCCTGCTCCTAAACACTAAAGGCTCTCCATGCATAACAATCTCCCACTTGGAGACCTTTAGTTAAATCTTTTCTTTCTTCCTCCATTGACCATTCATTGTCTTCTTTGACATTTCAAAATTGAGACTCTTAACACTATTTTAATAGTAATGGAAAAGGTTTGGAGTCAATTAGGTTGTTAATTAATGGGTAACAACACTAGGATTGTTACAGACTCCTCTCCTTAAAAAAAATGTCACCCTTGACACACAATAATTAAAAACATGGAATGCAATTATAAGAAGGAAGTCTTAATATAAAAATATAATTAAAAATGAAAGAACTAAAGCTACCTGATTATTGAAAGAATTATAGGAATTTCTTCCACATATCCTCTTCTCTTTCACATGTAGCTTTTTTATCTGAATGATTTTGCCACTAGATTTGATCATAGAAATATTGCAATTTCTTAATTACTTAAGATCTCTTCCCAGAATTTCAACAGGTTTAATAAAGAAAGTCAGATTAGGCTGCAGCTTGATTGCTAGAATCTAAACTTGCTAACAAGGATCTAGTAAACATCTCTTTAGTGATGAGACATGAAATATATAGTACACAGCTAAAAAGTCTTCAGGTAACCATAAAAAGTCTTCAAGAAATCCGAAGAACGCCAAGGGTTGTTCCAAATATTTCTCTAAGAACTCTTCTTTGACTTTCTTTTAGTAGAACCATGCAAATGTTCACTTCCTTGTATTTTATTTTCTGCATCTCTTTTGTAATGGAAGGCTAAACTCTCCCTGGGGAGGGTTGGACAGAAATCATGTAATGAGTTAAGGGACAAAAATTGTGTTTGTATAAATCTTCTTCAATAAATAAAATCTTTGCTTTTTTGATTTAGACATGTTTCTTGTGAATGCATGCTTATGGAATGAATGTTTATTTTATTTTAAATAATTTTTTAACAAAAATAATATTGATTCAACTAGTGATACCAAGTTCAAGGGAATGCGCATAAAGGTCCTCACCAAGAATACATATTCGTTGTGCGAGGATTCTCGGTGTAAACACCTTAAGATTGGAATGATAGGTTGATTTGGTAACTTAAATCTCTTTGAGCTCCATAGCTCACCAATTGGCGTAAATCTAGGAATATGTGAGTTAGCGCTTGGAGCCCAATGACAAGCTCTTGTGCCTAACAACACTATTCTTTTAGCTCAGTCGAGAGGTTGATGCACGTGAGTCAAGAGCCACCAATCAAGCTCCATGGCTCAGTAGACGTTAAAGGAGGAAGTGGAATTATTGTGTGCTCATGAATGATCGTGACATAATCCATGTAGCCCAATAATTTACTTCATTAACTAAATAGTGCATGTCGCATATGATGCTAAATGTGTGGGAATCAAGTTCATGTGATTGCTAAATTAAAATGATTAGTTTGATAACTTAGACGTAAGGAATCTTAATTAACTCTTGTCGATCACATGAGGATCTATGTGCCAAGATTGAACTCTCGTGTGTTCATCTTGTGCATAAGATATGAAATAGTTAGAATTAGAGGACCAATCTAAGGAATGCTATGTTCACTTGATTATAATTAGCATGAAAGCAATTTTATTAAAAGTTGAATTAATTTAATTACTTACACTAGTCCCAAAACAAATTGCATGATTGAAACCTAACTCTCCCTTCTTCTCAAATAGTATCTTCAGTTTGATATCTTTGAATTGTTAATTAGGAGCCACATAAAACAAAAAAATTTTAGTCTAAACATTATTAAAAGTAGATAAACCATAGTAACAAAATACCCCGTTCCCTGAGGACGATAAATCTCAGAACTTAACTTCCAAATATTACTTCAAACCACGTACACTTACGTGCAAGCGCAAACGTGTATTTACAGTTTGTCAAGTTTTTGGTGTCGTTGCCGGGGAATGGTTCTTCTTTTGTAAAAGGATAATCCACAAGTAAATAGTGATTTAGAATTATCTTTCTTGCATATAATTTTTATCTTTTTGTAATCTTTTTGTAATCATATTTGTTAGTTTAATTTTATTAATTTACTTATTATCTTAGTTTCAATTTTTGAACTGCTGAACTGCAATGCTTTAATTGTTCTATCTAGCTAAATTTGTGAATTGCATGAGTAGGAGAAATTATTCTGACATACTTTTTGACCCTGAAATTGAACAAACATACTTAGGAGCTAGGAGAGAACAATTAATTTTAAACCATCCACAAGTTAAAATGGATAACAAATTAAGAAACCCCGGGGAAGTGTTAGAAAATAATAGAGGTAGAGCTCTTAGAGATTATGCCCTGCCAACTGTTGGGGGAGTCCCTAATGCTATTGTTAGACCACTATTCAAGTAAATAATTTTGAAATAAAACCTTCAACATTGACTATGGTTCAAAATAATCAATTTAGTGGTTTAGCCATCGATGATCCTAACTCGCATATTTCTAAATTTCTAAAAATATGTGACACATTCAGATTTAATGGTGTTTCCGATGATGCCATTAGATTAAGACTCTTTCCTTTTTTGTTGAGAGACCGAGCAAAAATTTGGCTTAGCTCTCTGCTTGGCGAATAAATTCAAACTTGGGATGACTTAGCTAGGAAATTCTAAGCTAAGTATTTTCCTAACATCGCTAGGCTGAGAAATGAGATATCCAATTTCTCTCAACAAAATGGGGAAAAATTGTATGACAGCTGGGAGCATTTTAAGGAATGCTTAAGGCGTTGCCCCCATCATGGGTTTCCTCAGTGGATGCAAGTGCAAATATTCTACAATGGATTGAATGCACCCATAAGGACATTCATAGATGCAGCCACGGTGGATGATTAAGTAGAAAAACCTAAGAAGAGGCTCACAACTTGTTAGAAGAGATGGCGGAGAATGCTTATCAGTGGCCTACTGAGAGACTTTATATAACTAAAGATTAATGCAATTCACTAAATGATTTACAAAAAATTACTAAACTCCAAAATCAAATCTTCCAACTTAACAGAAGAATAGAAAGCATGCAAACAAACTCAATTCAAAGAGATGAATGTGAAATGGGGAGTGTAAATGCTATAGTAAACCTTGGGGATAATCAAGGCAGTAGAAAAGGGGGCTTGAGCATTCTTTGAGAGAATTCAAAACCTCCACCATAGAATTCATGAATAAAATGGATGCAGCACTCAACCGACATGAAAAAACTCTACTAAGATAAGAAGAAACAGTAAAAAGAATCGAGCAACGAGTAAAAGAGATTGTGAACCAACTAAAGAAACATGTCTTAGTGGGAGCAATAAGAGAGTGTGAGACTGAATAGGGAAATTCTATAATTTTAAGGAATGGAAAATAATCGAACCTGTAGTGTTTAAGAAAATTGAAACTACATCTCGAGAGATAAGAAAGGAACAAAAGGAGGAAGAAAATAATAATAAGGTTAAGGAGAGGTAAGTAGGAGAGTCAAATCAAACTCACCTGAATAACCAGACCCAATTTACTCCACATATACCTTATCCTCAGAGAATGGCAAGGGAGAAATTAGGCATCCAATTTCATAAATTTCTCAAAACCTTAAAAACCCTTCACATCAATATCCCCTTTGTTGAAGCGTTAGAACAAATGCCCAGTTATGCTAAGTTTATGAATGATATCTTATCAAGGAAAAGGAGGATTGATGAGAAAGAGACTACTGCCTTAATGGAAGAATGTAGTTCAATCCTTCAACAAAAAATTCCCCTTAACAGAAAAGGTCCTAGGAGTTTCACAATTCCGTGCACTATTAGAAACCACAATTTCCAAAAAGCTCTTTGTGACCTTGGGGCATCCATAAATCTAATGCCTTATTACATATTTCAAAAATCAGGAATTAATCATCTGAAACCTACCTTTGTTCTCCTACACTTATTCAATAGATCTGTTAAAACTCTTATGGGAATTCTTAAAAAGATTCTAATTAAGATTATTAAATTCATCTTCCCCGCTGATTTTATTATCTTAGACATGGAAGAAAAAAATCAAGAAATTCCCATAATTATGGGTAGACCTTTTCTAGCTACTGAAAAAAACATTGATTGATGTAGATAAAGGGGAGTTAAGTTTGCATTGTGAAGGAGATGAGGTGAAATTTAACATAAATGATGTCATGAAACACCCAATAAGGTCTAATGAGGATTGTTGGAGAGTAAATTTAATTGAGAATTTGATGATGTCAGGAGATGTAGATGTGGTGCCCCACCCCCTAACTCATAAGATTTGATTTAAGGGGTGGTGTACTACTCTGGCAAATCTCTCACTTATCACTGGATTAGGTAAGATCTACAATCCACTAATAAGGGAAGGATGTGCACAGAATGAAAACATACTATCAGTCACTAAATCAATATAATAAGTACAGAGTGTCGAAGCATAAAAGTAAAATAATATATCCATTTCACCATACAACATATGAGAAATAATAACAAAAAGTAGCTCAGAAATAATAGTACAGAAAAGCAAACACAGTCACAAGGGTACCTGTATTATTACCAAATTTACTTTAAGTTTAAAAATAAAATAAAAGCAACTCTCATCCTCACAAATGAAATAAAAGGAACTAAAGGTCTTCAATTCTAATCTGCTGTGCCTCCTCTAGAAATGGTTCCTCCCCAGGGACTGAATCTTTAAACTACTCAAATTCAGACATTGTCAGTTTCACAATGCTAGGGATCCAGCCAATAAAAGAAAATTCTTATTATACAAATTGTTTAAGTATATTTTAAGCTAAAATTTTGTTATACATTTATTAATATCACTATTTTCCTAAAACTTAAAGCAGTAAAAAATAAAATGGGTGCAACAAGCGTCAAATTGAAAGATGGCAAGTTATAAATTAAGTATTTATAACTAAACAAAGATGAGGAAAAAGACACACCTCAAAAGTAAGCTAAAAACAATGCTAGGCATACATGAATAGGTAAATAAAAATCTTGAAAGAAAAATTGCATCATAAACATGTTGATGATCATTTGACTTATGCAAATTTAGAAGAAATAAATCTAACTGTGGTACATATAAATAAGCAACGACAAGTATCATTTTTGAGCTTGGAGATCCAAAACTCACTAATGCTAACATTCCTAAGCTTATCTTCATCCCAACAGCCACCATCCCAAAAATCAGCAACGTAAGCTAGGGGAGATCCTCTAACCAGGAAGACAGAAGCAAGAGGGCCTTCTTCGCACCACCTGTCAAACCAAAAAGAGATGTACCTCTCTCCCAATTTCCAAAGAATATTAGCCTCAACTAAATCCTTGACACTTAGAAAATTCTTCCAGCCAATAGAGTTATTTTGTTTCCAGTTTTTAATAGAAAGATGAGTTGATTTCCTATATTTGTTGGCTAGGAAGGCAGCCCAACTACCAATCCCTTTTCTCAGTCTCCACCAATCCCGAATCCGAAAGGCAGAAGCCGTGTTGAGAAACAGAAGGAATCCCAGACCCCCAACAGCTTTTGGGCAAGCCAACTTCCTCCAAGAGGACCAACGCACTGCTTTTCGAGCCCCCAAGCCACCCCAAAAGAAACTGTTACAAAGCTTATAAGCCTTCTTAGTGAAGTTGACAAGAGGCTTAAAAATCGCCAGAAAGTGATTCGAAAGGGAGCTAATCACCGATTGAAGTAACACAATACAACCCCCGAAGGAAAGATTTTTAGATGCCCAGCCATTAATTCTTGCGGACATTTGATCCAGAAGGGGTTGGAAAAGAGAACATGACTCTCTACCTTTCGACTGCAGGAGACCCAGGTAGGTAATGGGGAGGGAAGACCTGGAGAGCCCTGAAAGCTGCAAAATCTCAGTACTTCTGCTTGAAGCCACATGGTTCCTAAAGGCAACATTCGACTTAGACAAATTTACCTTCATCCCAGATATTGCATGCATATGATCCAAAATTTGCAATAGAATAGTGAAAGCTTTAATCATGGCTTTGCAAAAAATGATAGTCTCGTTAGCGAACGCTAGATGCGAGATAATGGTTTTACCAGTGTTGTGAAAATTGACTCCTTTTGTCCCCGAAAATCTGAAGGAGAGCAGCCTCAAAAAGTAATCATTGCTAGAATAAACAAAGCCGGGGAGAGGGGGTCACCCTAACGAAGCCCCCTGGAAGATTTAAAGAATCCATGGCATTAGCCATTGATAAGGGCCGAAAACCACACATTGGAGATCGATTTATAAATGAATTGAGTAAATTCGGAGGAGAAGCCAAATTTGGTTGGGAGAAATAAGCTTCGGCAGGTCCAGATCATGAATGAGCTCCTTCGCAAGAAGGAAGTTATCAGAGAGCAGACGACCTTTAACAAATGCATTTTGGTTGGGAGAAATAAGCTTCAACAGGATAGAGGTAATTCGATTCACCAAAACTTTAGAGAAGAAAAGGTACATAGTATATATATATATATATATATATATATATATATATATATATATATATATATATATATATATATTACTTTTTGCACTTGTATGCATTTTATTGCTGCTTAGTATCGCTTCGATCCAAATTCATATTGATGTTTGATTTGTTGTATGAAACCAACATCCTCTTACATTTGGTTGATTACTAGGAACAAACATCAGTAACATATGCTTAGTTGATTATTGAAAAATGATATCAAGTAACATATATTTGGTTGGTTACTGAAAAATGACATCAGTAATATAAGTTTGGTTGATTACTGGAAAAATAACATCAGTAATATACATCTAACTTATTGTACATGAATAATTTTACACAAGAATTTAGAATAATTATCCTATTGTGTTGTTAACCATAATTTCTTGCATTTTATTACATTCGTATTTCCGCTAATCACTTTTTGCAGATAAATGTAATATTTAATATCTATTGTTGTATTTAGAGTTTTCTTTAATTATTGGGAATTCCAATCCTGACATTTTTTTTGATAATGTCGGTCAGGTACTTTTAGAAGGGCCCGAAAAAGTGAACAAATGTATTACCTTTTTATCTTATTTTATTTAACTTATATGTAACAAGTTCGAACATTGTAGAAAGTACTGTTGGTTGTATATTTTTGTAATATTAAATTAGTATGAATGAAAACATCGGGCCACCACAATTTGTTTTAAGGTGAAGTCAATACTTGGTGGTAGATGCAATTGGCTACTATGTTCAAGGAATAATGATTTCTAGTATTACTTGGGAAAATTTTATTAAAGTATTATTGGATAAATACATACCATCCTCTGCTAGAGAGTTGATGCCAACAATATTTAAGTAATTAAAATAATAAAATAAGATAATTGCATAAGAAACTGAGTTTATTAGATTATCCCTACACACCTTAGCCCTAGTTAATTCCCATTGCAACTGCTTTTTATCATAATTAAATGATGATTATAGACATAATTTGGTAACATCACAATTATCTAATTTTAAAGATCTAGTCGAAATAGCCAAATAACTTGAAAATGAAGACAATATCTTATCACAAAAGAACAAGCAAAATAAGCGAGCTAGAGATGTCATCAATTCAAATACAATAATAGATTTAAAACTTAAGCAAGCCAATCTGCGATGGACAATACTGGCACAAAACCTACTAGACAAGCGTATAATGCATCTGAAAATTTTATTAATTATTCTGGTTGCAAGAAAAAACACCTTAAAAAATTGTTATATTAAGATGATACAATATTTTTTGTGGAAAGAAAGGACACAAGTTTCAAGAACGTAATGCTAAAACTATACTTGAAGGAGATCCAATAGAAAATTATTTTGGCAAATGACTCTAATTCCACTAGTCCTTGGACCAAATAATACTAGAAGGAGGCCCCAACAATTAATAGTTTTTAATTTAACCATGATCGAAACATTAGAAACATCGAAAGAGCTAAAAGATATAAAAGGCATTTGTATTTTCAAGTTGAATGTGTATGTATATATATATATATATATTTTATTTATTTTTTTTTTTTTTTGCAAAATGTCATCTCAGCTTGATCTTTCATTCCATCAAAATAAAGTTTACAATATGAACTGGGCCAGTTTACATCAAGATACCGGAACCAGAAAAGACGAGCTGACGGAAAAACCATCGACCACTACTAGGCACACTACCGGGCCCGGACAGATATCAACGAAGAACAAAAAAGAAAAAGTAGGCTCGGCACCATAGAGTGCGCCCGAGCATCCATTGCCTGCTCGTTACAGGTCTGCAAAAATTATCACCGAGAGAATCCAAGCGACAAACTAAAGTGATCCGACAACAGAGAGAATAGGGAAGCATCCACCCGGAAGCCCTTCCAAAAGGAGGAAAAGAAGAACCGGCATGACAGAGCAAAGCCAGAAGGAGCACGACAGACCGAAGAGTAGAGGGTCAAGCCGGGCCGCAGCCACAGCTTCACAAAACTAGGCGAGCTTCTCCTACAGACAAACCAAGAGGACCCCCAAGAAAATTTTCCAAAGAAATAGATAAAAAAGCAGCCTACCTGTATCAGGAGATAGGACAACCGAAATTTGCAGTTTGAAACGAATCCAGCTTGTCATCGTGCCTTCCAGACAGACGAGCCGCCAGGAAAGACAATAAATAGCCGAAGAGACAGAAGCTGAAGCGACAGTCAGAAGAAAGTATCCTTCAAGATACCGCAGTCTGACAGAACAGGATAGGGCGCCAATCAATCACGGCAGACTCAAAAAGGCAACAATATACATCAACAGGCATCTCAGGGTTCTAAAAGCTCAGAGCCACAGCACCCGGACCTGAACATGACAAATAGATGAGCGCAGAAGGAGTCCCCAGAGGAGACATTCCTGAGAGACGTTTTGGTTACAAATCTGGCCTCCAGAAAAGGCCAAACAGGAAAGTCACCTGGGGCCCCAAAAGAATCTACACCAAAAAAGCTAAGGGTAAGAACACCACCAGACATCCGTGCAGCTTAGACCTTTCCACCCTTTCAAAATGGTCGAGAAAACCACCTGAAACTCATTCAAAAAAGACAAAAGATGGAGAATAGCTTGGTTGTTGCAAACACACACTAAACTCTTTAAACAGCCTGGGAGAAACGATAGAGCCTTCAAAATCATCCACGGTATCATCCAAATTTTGGCACCAGAGAAGTGAGTAATCCACTGGCCCGAATGATCCACCCACAAGATTTGCGAGACTCACGCCCTTCCAGTATCAAGCGCCGAAAAGAAAATGAAAAGTGAGGAGTGCCCATCCATTAGTCTGCTCAGAGAACCAATGTACTGAGCAGGGGAAGAGGAAGCCGCAGAATAAAAAAAAATGAAAAAATGTTCATTAGCAGGTAATAAGCCAGACGCGATAGCCAATTGCATGTATTTGCCAACAGAAAAAATGTATCTAGGTACTGAGACAAGGTAATTGTTCCACCTTAATTGGTTTCTAACTTGCCATAACTGCCAAAGGATCCGACAGACCAGAGCAAAGGAGAAAGAGTCGCCATAACTTAGGTTAAAAATCAACTCAGAAGTGCTACTCACGCTTAAAATTTCATCCAACTTGAGAAAGGGGGCAAAGCTCTTCCAAAGACAGAAAGCATACTTACAATAACTGAAGAGGTGAGACATCGATTCCTCAGCCTGACAATACGCACATTTAGAAGCGAGGGAGATCCCTCTTTCTTGTAGAATTCCATCCACTGAAATAAACTTTTTTATAACCCTCCAAATAAAAAAGGACAAAGCGAGAGTGGGGAGTTTGAACCAGGATCGGGGGGAGGGAGGGCCCGGGTAAAGCAGCAGCCTACGTGCTGATTTAACTTTTAAATGGGCTTTGGTGCCAATGACCACCTGAAACTTGTCTCTAGAATGAGAGTTTATGCAAACGTCGTTTTTGAGCTTGGAGATCCAAAACTCACTAATGCCAACATTCCTTAGCTTATCTTCATCCCAACAACCACCATCTCAAAAATCAGCAACATAAGATAGGGGAGATCCTCTAACCGGGAAGACAGAAGCAAGAGGGCCTTCTTCGCACCACTGTCAAACCAAAAAGAGATGTACCTCTCTCCCAATTTCCAAAGAACATTAGCCTCAGCTAAATCCTTGACACTTAGAAAATTCTTCCAGCTAATAG
This sequence comes from Gastrodia elata, assembly GCA_016760335.1. Taxonomy (NCBI): domain Eukaryota; kingdom Viridiplantae; phylum Streptophyta; class Magnoliopsida; order Asparagales; family Orchidaceae; genus Gastrodia; species Gastrodia elata. The sequence continues at coordinate 9,465,670 of CM028670.1, read as the reverse complement.
AGTCGCTTTGTTTATAGTTTCTAATAGAAAGATGAGTTGATTTCCCATATTTGTTGGCTAGGAAGGCAGCCCAACTACCAATCCCTTTTCTACGTCTCCACCAATCCCTAATCCGGAAGGCAGAAGCCGTGTTGAGAAATGGAAGGAATCCCAGACCCCCAATAGCTTTTGGGCAAGCCAACTTCCTCCAAGAGGACCAACACACTACTTTTCGAGCCCCCAAGTCACCCCAAAGGAAACTGTTACAAAGCTTATAAGCCTTCTTAGTGAAGTTGACATGAGGCTTAAAAACCACCAGAAAGTGATTCGGAAGGGAGCTAATCACCGATTGAAGTAACACAATACGACCCCCGAAGGAAAGACATTTAGATGCCCAGCCATTAATTCTTGTGGACATTTGATCCAAGATGGGTTGGAAAAGAGAACCCGACTCTCTACCTTTCGACAGTGGGAGACCCAGGTAGGGAATGAGGAGGGAAGACCTGGAGAGCCCTGAAAGCTGCAGGATCTCAGTACTTCTGCTTGAAGCCACATGGTTCCCAAAGACAACATTCGACTTAGACAAATTTACCTTCATCCCAGATATTACATGCATATGATCCAAAATTTGCAATAAAATAGTGAAATCTTTAATCGTGGCTCTGGAAAAAATGATAGTCTCGTCAGCAAAAGCTAGATGCAAGAAAATGGTTTTACCAGTGTTGTGAAAATTGACTCCTTTTGTCCCCGAAAATCTGAAGGAGAGCAGCCTCAGAAAGTAATCATTTGCTAGAATAAACAAAACCGGGGAGAGGGGGTCACCCTGACGAAGCCCCCTGGAAGATTTAAAGAATCCATGGCATTGGCCATTGATAAGGGCCGAAAACCACACATTGGAGATCGATTTATAAATAAATTGAGTAAATTCGGAGGAGAAGCCAAATTTGCGGAGAATGGTAAAGAAGAAGCGCCATTCAATTCTATCAAAAGCCTTCATAACATCGAACTTTATTATGGCATTGCCTCCGAAGCAAGGCCTGTCCAAATCATAAATGAGCTCCTTCGCAAGAAGGAAGTTATCAGAGAGTAGACGACCGTTAACAAATGCATTTTGGTTGGGAGAAATAAGCTTCGACAGGATAGAGGTAATTTGGTTCGCCAAAACTTTAGAGCAAATTTTGTTAAAAATATTGCAAAGGCTAATAGGCCTAAAGTCAGACCAAGCCTTCAGAGATTGGACTTTGGGAATAAAGGCAATAGCAGTGGAGGTGAGAAATTTAGGGATATACTATGAGGAAAAGTAATATAAGACAGCTTCTACCACTTTTAGCTTAATAATATTCCAGTACTTGAGAAAAAATAGTAGGGAGAACCCGTCCGGCCCAGCCGCTGAGTCCTCTTTCAAAGACCTGATAACTTCCTTGATTTCCAGAGATGAAGGAGGAGATACCAGCATTGAATTTTTTTCCTCAGAAACTGATGGAAAGGGGATAGCATTGATGAGAGGATTAATATTACAACCTTCACTAGTCCACAGCTTGGCAAAGAAGCTACAAGCTGACTCCCCAAACATTCCTGAGGAATGGATTCTCCTGACTCATCTTTCAAGCCAACAAAGGCGTTAGATGCCTGCTTCACCTTCACCCACGAATGGAAGTACTTGGTGTTTCTTTCTCCTTCCTTAAATTTTTTCAGAGTGGACTTTTGGATCCAGAAGTCCTGCTCCATATCCAGAACTGAATCAAGGTGATCTTGAGCTTTTGAAAGTTTAGAAAGTAGAGTCTTAGATTTCGACAGATCGAGTTCCGCTTCCAGAGCAGCAACCTCCGCCTTCGCTTTACTGTCCTCATCGAAAATATTGCCAAAAATGGATTTATTCCAACTGATCAAGGAGTATCTGAGCCTTTTAAGTTTGAGATGAAGCAGAACCATAGGGGAAGCAATATTTTCAAGAGGGGTCTCCCAATAGCATTTGACAACCTCAAGGAAGCCTGGGTGCCTCACCCACATATTTTGAAACCTAAACCTGCCTTTGGAGAAGGAAGAGTAAGCAAGAGGAAGAAGGAGGGGGGCGTGATCAAAGCCCAATTGGCTGAGATGAGACACACGCCCGTTGAACAATCCTAAACAGCTTGGATTTGCCAGAACTCTGTCAATTATGGAGACAATGGTGTTATTATACCAAGTGAAATTTGAACCCTGAAAATTGATCTCCACCAGCCCTCCATTACAAATCATTTCATTGAACTCACGAGAAGCAATAGGGGCAAATTTACTAAGCCCAATTCTTTCCGAGGCTTTTGTCACCACATTAAAATCCCCCCCCCCACCAAATAGGGAGAATCACTAGAATTGCACCAATGAATAATAGAAGACCAAAGTTATCTCCTAAGAATGTAGGAGCAGCTAGCACAAACAGCTGAAATCCTCATAGCTTGGCCTCCCCAGAAGTAAGATCCATGGATACACTGATCCTCATTCACCGCAGCATCAAAATGAAGGGGAGCATTCTAGAACAACCAAATTTTGTTGCAAGAGTTAAAAAAATAAGAAGAAAATCCGAGAAAGGTAGCAAGCCTCTCGATAGCCTCGCTTTTTAGGAGGGGCTCAAAGATACCAAGAAATATTACATTGTTCTTTTTACAAATAGATTTAAGCCTTCTTCTTGTAGTTGTACCAGTAATTCTCCGCACATTCTAGAGTAAAATAGATTTCGTTAACATGAGTTTAACCTGGCCGACCTCCTGGGAAGGGACTGGACAAGCAACATCGCCGCTTGAGACTTCCTGGCAGCCCTAGTCCTCCTCTTAGGGGTTTCCCACTCCTCCAATAAGGAGTCAGGGTCTAGTGGACTCGGGTTAACACTAACAAATTCCTTCTCATTCTTTTTGAAAGCTTGAAGAATAATAGAATTTACATCACAAAAAGGGGGCAACGGCTCACAGGCAACTATAGGCTCTTGGATAGAACTAGGACCCGAAGAAGGATCCTTAGAGACAAAGGGGACAATAGAGAGGGAATCATTAGATAAGGGAGCATCGCCAGCTTCCGCTGGATCCCCCAGCCTCAGTTGTTTGACCCTCCAGACCTTCTTATGGAGCTTTTGACAACCTGAAGATATGTGACCACAACAAGAATAGAAGGAGCATTTCACGTATTCCTGCTCCACCACAACTTTTTGGGAGTGTTCAAATACATTACCTGAAATTATCATAGATTTGGGGCAGCATTTAGAGATATCAATGTCTACAAGGACACGAGCCCTAGGGGCATGCCAATATCCTGAGGATTTATCAATCGCTATTGGAGCACCCACAAGGCTTGCCAATGCCCAGAGGTGATGGGGATTGTTTAGTTTCGGCCTGAGATTAGGGAAGTTAATCCAATGCAGTTCAAAGAATGAGCCAGCAGGATCTCTACTCCCTTTCTCTACCAACATCTTCAACGTTCCCTTACCAAGCCTCAGAAACCGAGAAGAAAGCAGGTTCACAAAATCATCAAAAAGAACCAGAGAGATCAAAAAACTATTTGAGCAGCAGCTATCCAAAAACCACCTCTACAAAAAGAGTCTAGCCAACTATTTAAAGAGGATATGGAGATCCAGCCCTTAATGCAAATTTCAGCGATAGAAAAACCACCTCCCGAACAAGGGAGCGAAAGTATTAGAGATAAAAGAGTGGAGCCCGAGGCCGACGGGTCCAAATTTTCCTTGTTTACCTGTCGAGGAAGAGGAGGAAACTCTCTGATGGAGAGGAGGGGTACGCCATGGCCATGTTGCCCCTCGCTCGCCCTAACCCTAGAGCCCGTCGAGCTTTCCGCCATCATGTATGATATGTGTATGTATGTATATATATATATATTTTTTAAAATATATTTCGAACATCTTTTAGAGATATCCAGAACCCGAGCTCGAGGCGCATGCCAGTACCCCAATAACTTATCAATAGCAATCGGAGCCCTGATAACACTAGCAAGCTCCCACAGATGGTGGGAGTTATTTAACTCTGGGCGAAGATACGAAAAATTGATCCAATGGGGTTCATAGAAAGTATCCACCACATTACTAGTCTTTACTCACCATGACCTTAACAATACCTCTTGATAGAGGAATAAATCGACTGGAAAGTAAGCCCACAAAATCATCAAAAAGAACAAACGATACTGAGAAATTATTTTTCGGTAAAGCCCTAATCCAAAAACTGCCTTTACAAAAAACATCCAGATATCGATTCAGCTCATCAATGGAAATCCAACCTTTTATGCATTGACCCAAAATAGAAAAACCACCACCTCCATAACAGGGCAGCGAAATTGATGGAGGAAAAGATGTAGAGTTAGAGATATTAGTACCAGACCATGGAGAAGAAGAAATGCCCTGTGGAAGAGGAGGAAACTCTTCTTGGCCGTTACCCACACCTTCTAGGTCATGCGACGAGGACCAAGGATGAACCCTAGAATCACCATCCCTGAGTTCACAACTCCCCAAAATCTATTTTAAATGTAATGTCTGTTGCAGATGCGGTCATGCTAAGGAGGACTGTAAGAAAAAGAGGAATTTTCAGTGGAGAATGAAGCCTTCTAGTAGGGTTGTTGCTGTATCAAATAATGAGGTTGCTGTAAATTATGACTTGGCCATTATTCCGTACGTAGGAAATGTTGGCTCTGTAGTTTTTGATTGTGCTACCTTGGCTGACCCTACTCCTGCTGAGGAAGGGGAGGCTTATCCTTCCTTTCAGGCTAATCTTGTGAATGTTATTATTGAGGCTATCAAAGAGCATGAAAAATAAATTCTTCTTAATAATGTGAGCCATAATCTCTCTTCTTCCTTAGAGGGTCCTGATTGTTGGATAACTCCAAAGAAAAAGAGAGCGGCTCATATAACTCAAGCGAAAATGCTGTTAGTGAGATCCTATTCCAGGAAGTCCAACCGCAACTATTCATGTTAAATAAATCTATCCTTATTTGGAATGTTAGAGGTATCGCTAGTAGTAATATTAAGAAAAAATATAAATATATTTGTAAATGCCAGCAAATCTATTTTTTGGCTATCTAGGAGGAAGTGTTCGACTGTTCTTTGCTTAGCAAGGTATTTTGGTTTTTCTGATTATATTTCTAACTCAAATAGTAAGATTTGGCTCTTTTAGAAGTGGCCAGTTCAGTTTGATGTGGTCAGGGATGAAGTCCAAAGTGTTCATGGTTTATGTAGTTGGAATAATATGAACTGGAAGCTCTCTATTGTTTATGCCAGTTGCTCTTACACTTTGATGAGAGACCTTTGGTGGTCTCTTAAGAATTGGTGCAATGTGGATGACTCCCACTGTATGGTGGGGGGGGGGGGGATTTCAATGTAATTAGAAAATCCTTTGATCGCATTGGTAGTGGCCATTTGTACTCTTTGACCATGAGGGATTTTAATTCCATGATTGCTATCTCAGGTCTTATGGATGTGGACTTCTCAAGTTCCCCATTTACTTGGACAAACAATTCAAGTGTGTCCAGACTTGATAGAATTCTGGTAAACCCAAACTTTCTAACCTGTTCAGCAGTCTTGTGGTCTCTCATCTTGGTAGACAAGGTGTGGGACCTCGTAATTTCCCGCAACCACGCTAATGTGATATTAGCATAATCGCGGGGAGTAAGGTGCTCCACTCCATGGCAAATCCCCAACTCAAGTAGAGTCAAGTAGGACCCAACTCACCTTAAGTTAAGGACTAGTCTCCCTGAAGAAGAAACTGTGAACATACATCAATACATATCAAAGTAGCAAAAGCAGAAAATAGAGTATAATATCCACAGGCATAACATATCATAAAAGAAGAAAAGAAAATAGTAACTCATATCAAATGCAGAAAAGTATATACATCCAAAATTTAATCATTACAAACTAAATTTAATAGAAATAATGATCTCTTAATCTCACTACAAAAAGAGAAAATCTATCTAAGTAGTAATAGGAAGATCCTCCTCCTGCACCAGCTCCAATCTTGTAGCACTGCCAACGAACAACTCTGAATCTGATGTTTGTCGGTATCACAAATACCAGGGCCCCAACCAACAAAAAAAAGGTTACAGTTAGATAATTGTCTAAGTACATTTTAGGCTATTTAAGTGAATTGAATATTGAAGATATCATTTAAAGGTTTTAAACTGCAAAGCATTATAAGATGCAACAAGCTACAAGAACGTGGTAGCTATAAACTAATCATTTATTGCTAATCAACAGGTATGTAAAAATAACATACAAAAATAGTAACTAAACATGGTGAGGCTAAAAGAAAAAGTAATTGCAACTATTGAAATAAATCTGATCCTAACATGCTTATGATCATATGGAGACATGTTGAGTATATAAAGAACACATGCGCTGAAAAAGACATACAATTCTAGCATCCTAAATATGCCAATATTTTAATACTAATCAATAAGAGCGTATATACAAGCATGCAAATTGACATGTAAAAGGCCACTGAGACATATGGCAAAAGTAAGATAAAAACATGAATGAGCAAGACATAAAGCCACTGAGACATGTGGCAAAGCAAGTCGAGAACTAAATGAAAGGCCACTGAAGTATGTGGCAAAGCAAAATAACTACTAATAATTGGACTGAAGTAGAAGTAAGCCTAAGACATAGTACTGCCATAACATAAATAGGCCATACTAGACCACTGAACTGAAAGTTCAATATGTATCCATCCTAGGCATCCGCAGAGCTAGGTCCGAGTTGAACTTATAAAATAAGACATATATCCATCCTAGACATCCGTAGAGCTAAGTCTGAGTCTATTTTATAACAAAACTAGAACTGAAGAGGCAGACTATGCTAGGACATACTCTACTAACTGAAAACACTAAAATAACTGAATGAATGCTTTTCAAATACTAACTTAGATGTATCTTCCATATCATAAGTTTACCTATTATGCTCAAGGTGCAAGGCTCAAAGTTCAAGGTGTGCAAAGTAATTAAAGTCAAAGTAAGCAAGAGACTCAATCTAGATGCATGTGATATCCATTGTTGTTTACTTTATCCAAATCTGACTATCCTGAGAAGATATAAGTTTAGGATCTCCAATATCCAGCTATCGAGTATAATCTCAGATTTATAACCTTAATGTTAACATTAGAACTTAACAAGTTCCAATTCATAATCATATGATGACTATAAGAAGTTAAAGTAAATAAATTAATGACCTAATTATTATTATTTTCCTCTTTTAACCCAAATCTTGATTTAAGTAAATCAAGACTTAAGGATCTTGGATCCAAATTCCACATGGTGTTCAAATCCTGAATCCAAGGTAGTATACTAGAAGGGATCTAGGGTTCATACTTTAAAACCTAAATTAAAGATAAGGAATCTTATAAGCTGAAGGATTCAAAAACTAAGATCTTAGTAAAAGGTTACTATAGTGGTTATAAGATAAAATAATCAATTAAGAACTAAGAATCTAAGATCTATATTAATGTTGTAGGATAATTACATCATCCTATAAATTAAATCAACCTACACCCACATGGAAGGTTTCAAAAGATTTATATAATTAATCAAGTAAGGGAATTCCAAAGGAGAGTAATTCAATCCAATTAGAATATCTAAAGTCTAAGATCTAAAATCTAAGATCTAATACTTGATCATTTTAGACAAGCTAAGTTTAGACTTAGAATTTTAATAGAGTACTTCTTTTAGAACTCAAGCTTATGGATCAACTTAATTAAGCTATTAAACCAAGGATCTAGCACTTTAAGATAATTAGGCTTAGTTCTTAAGAAGGAAGGTCTTAAGAACACTTCAGGTCTTAAGGTCTTAATAAACTAACTTAAGTTCTCTCCACCTAGTTATTAACCTAAAATTTCAGAGGTATCTTACTGAATTTTCAAAGTTCAAGTGGTGCTTAAACACATTTTGGTCAAAATGACCAAAATATCCCTCTTAAGGCTAAAAAATGGGATGTTAGGATTTAACTATCTAAATTGATTCAAATATATTTTAATGAGTTCCATAATGGTTAATGAAGTAGGATACACACTTATCTTAGGTTTTGGTAACCTAATTAGCCTAATTAGCACTAATCACATTTTTAAGTCAATTAAGGTGATTAAGGAAATTAGGGTATTCTAGAGTAATCCATTTGCATTTATAGGCTCTAATACACTTAATGAGACATTAGAAACTTAGTTCACCAAAATTAGAGGATTAATCATGGTTTAATTCACTAATCCCTAATTAGAGTAATTAAAGAGGGATTAATAAAATTAAAGTTCTTAAATTACTTTTAATGGTCTACATATGTTCTATATGGTCTCATGAGCAATTAGAGACCCTAATCAATATTTTTGGATATTAATGAATTTAATATGATTTTAATAAGAACAGAGAAAGATTAGGCAATTATCTTAAATATAACTATTGGATCCTTGATTTTATTTTATATTATTATTCCTTGTAATTTTCTGATTGAAATAGTTTACCATTTGGATAAGTATTGATCAAATTATTTTATTTATATATTCTGAATATTTATTTAAAATTAAACTATTGGAAATTAATTAAATTCATTTATCAGTTATTTATTAGAAGGAAAATAATTCCAAATTATTTAATTAACCCTGCCCGGTTATCAAACCGTGCGAGTCCGAGCAGAGCCCGACTAGGCCGGCACTGTCATGCCGCGCGAGCCTGGGCTGGCCCAGCCCGGGGCGACAGTGTCGTCTTCCCTGCACGCCATCCGCTATGGGTCGACCAAGGAAGCTTTCAACGCCAAAATTCTTAATGACTAGGCGATGCTAGTGACCCAATTTAAACCCTACACAGTCCTGGTATCGAGACGCATCGATCCCACCATTAAGCCTTCTCTGGGACGCACTGGACCTTAGGATGGCTATTCGATGGGTTTAGCCCTACTTACAACATCTTGGGTTTACTAGGAGGAGGTTTTTCTTTTCTTTGATCTAGTGAGATAGCCATTTGGCCAGAGCTCAATCCCTACACCATTCTGATAGTGAGGTGGATCAAAGCCCTCTGGCCACGAGCTTTGGGGTGCCCTAGATCGTCAGGTCCTTACTCAAGCTCGACTACGAGCTCACGGCAGAAACCAGATGATCAAATAATCATGATAGGCTAACCCAGACTATATGGTCAATTACATTGGGTTCCTTAAGTGGTTAAGGCAATCTAGGCGACATCCAGAGGCTCATCTAGAAGCTTAAATGGAAAACTGAACTCACTGAGTTCAATGGAAGAAGTTGTACCTGGAGACGGGGTTGCAAGCTTGGCCAAGAGGAATTGAGGTGAGTTGGAGTTTCCACGCAGCAAACGCACGCTCGCAAGGAGTCTGAACACCAGACGAACCCTCTATCAGCGATTCGCAGCTCCAGAAAATGCTGAGAATTGCCGAGAGAGACAAGAGCTCCAGGGGGCTTAAGCTGTACAATTGAGGATTCACAATGAGTAAAGGGACTCACTGTGAGATCGTGGGGGTATTTATAGGCCGAAGGAGGCCCTAAGGGTGGATGTCGTGGCTCAGGCTTGGAGAATGGCTCGGCTCGAAGCAATGGGGTGGCTTGAAACAGTCAAGGGCAATTCAGGGAAGCTACTACCGGCAGGAGGTCGCATCGAGAGTAGGAGAGGAATTTCGGCATCTTCTCGTACTACCACAGGGGCTGGAAGGAGATCTGGCTGTTGGGGGGGACCAGACGTGGATGGGCGAGAGGTAGACGAAGATCCACAGTGCTCGGGTCTTTGTCCACCATCTGATGGATCGACCGTTAGGCATGGATGGTCTGGATAGATTACTTAAGCAGATCGGATGATAGCCGTAGGATACGTTCGATCGAATTTGACACATATGATTTGATCTTGGCGCGGGGTAGATCGCGCCGTTGGATTAAGCGCGCTAAGATACGTGCTGGAACATCCATACGACAGGTATGGTGCCTCGCTGTTAGGACCCCACAGCAGATCTACCGCGGTCCCGACAACAAATCCTGGGAATTAAAATAATATAAATTAATTAATTTAATTATCTATAATTCATTTAATTTATATTAAATTATCAATTCCAATTTAAAACTAGATGAGCTCCAAAAATTCCCAAAACTTTACCCTTAGCTAATTGAGGGGTGAGGAAGTCAAAAATGAACTGAGATTTAAATTTGGAGATCAAATCAATTTATGTATTTTCAAGGGCTCAAAAATAGGCAAAAATATCAAAATTCTTAATTTAGCTCCGATTGATCCCAAACTTCTAGAGTTAGGTTTAAATGACCCATTGAGTCTAATGAAATCAAAATGAGAACTTAGTTTAGCTTAATAAATCTGAATTTAGCTATGGTAATAATTAGGGTTGTTACACTAGGGTTGAACCACTCACCTTTACTGCTGCCCCTTATTGTTGCTTCTTCTAAACAAGGTGGGTTCTGCTTTCAGAATATGTGGGTTCAACATCTGGATTTTGTTGATCTAGTTAATTCTAGTTGGGCCACCCCTGTGGAGCCGATTGTCTCCCTTATGGTTAGGTTGAAAGTTAAATTGAAAAGGCTTAAGTATTCCCTTATTCATTGGAACAAAAATTATTTTGGTAATATCTTTCAAATTGTGAGATTGGCTGAACAGGATGTTGCTGATTCAGAGGCTCGCTTTGATATCTCAGGCTCCTTAGGAGACAAAGCTAAATTACTTACAGGAAACAAGAAATTGGAGGATGTCCTTAGCATAGAACAGGTGTTTTGGATGCAAAAGTTCACCCTAAAAAGGTTTAAAGATGGTGAAAAGAACACTAAGTTCTTTCATACTTGGGTCAAGATCAAACACTCTATAAATAACTTTAATCATATTAAAGACAATGGGGGTGCCAGCATTCCTTTTGAACTGCTTGGTTCTTCAATTAGCAATTTCTTTGAGGACCTCTAGAAGAGTGAGGGCTGTTCCCCTTCTCTTTTGTGCAATGAAGTAATTTTTTATTTCTAAGGAAGAAAATAACACATTACTATTGCCTCCTTCCTTACAGGAGGTTGAAGATGTGGTGTTGTCGATGGATGTTGAGTCTGCGGTCGGCCCTGATGGGTTCTCTCCTTTTTTCTTAATATCTACTAGTAAGTTATCAAAGTGGATGTTTGGGAGGTAGTTTTGGTCTTCTTTTGCTCTGATTATATTCCTAATTTTGTGACTTCTACTACAGTTGCTTTGACTCCAAAGAAGGACAGGCCCATTTGTTGGGCTGATTTTTGGCCAATTAGTCTATGCACTATTTTTAACAAGGTTGTCACAAAAATTTTGGCCAACAGGCTATGCTCTATCTTCCCTAATATTATCTCATCAAATTAGAACGCTTTTGTGAAAGACAGACTCCTCTTCAATAACTTCCTCCTCTTAGCTAAGGAGCTTGCATAGGATTTGGACAGGAAATGCTTTGGTGGCAATGCTTTGATTAAGTTGGATGTTATGAAAGCCTATGATAGAATTGAATGGCATTTCCTCTTCACCATCCTTAGGAAATTTGGCTTTTCTGACAGTTCATTCAGTTAATTTATAAATCTATTTCTAAGGTCTGGTTTTCTATTATTTTGAATGGGTCAAGCTATGGTTTCTTTAAATCTTCTAGGAAAATAAGGCAAGGTGATCCCCTATCTCCTACTCTTTTCATTATTGCTAATGAGAACTTTTCTAGACTGATTACCCAGAAGTTTAATGTTGTCAAAGATATAACTTTTCACAACTCTTGAAATTTGATGGTCTCTCACTTGTCATTTGTGGATGATACTCTTATTTTTTGCAAAGCAAGTTCTAAAGCTTTTAAAATTGTCTTGAATATCTTGCATCACATGGAAATTGTCTCTAGTATGAAGGTAAATCTGGAAAAATCTAATGTTGTATTTGGTAAAAGGTTGCTAATAGCAGAATTGCTAAGCTGTTGAAGCTTACAGGCTTATCTCGTGCGGAGCTTCTGATCCAGTACTTATGCCTGCCTTTATCTAAGGGGATTGTTTCCTTCCCTCATTTTCACCATATTCTTGATGTAGTGTCTAATAAGATTAATGGGTGGGCTTTGAAGTGTCTATCTTATGGGGGTCGGCTTGTCCTTCTGCAATTTGTCCATGCCTAACCATTTCCTAGCAGTGCTTAAACCCCCTACAAACTTTATTAAGTGTTTTAAGAAAATATGTGATGGCTTCCTTTCGGAAGACTATGGAGAAACGATAGCTGTTAGGTGGTCGAACTGGGAATCTATGGCTGTCCCAAAGGAGTGCGGGGGATTGGGCTTATATACTCTTTCTAATACCTGCGCTGCTTTCTGTGTGACGTATTGGTGGAGGATGGGAAATGGAGAAGGTCTGTGGGCTCTTTATATGTCTAAATAATATGGAAACCCTTGTCATGTGGTTATGAGAGGTTGTAAGCAGAATGACTCTATTATTTTGTGGAATTTGCTGAAGGTTTAGCCGGAGGCTGAGAGCTGTATTTCCTGGAGCCTATTGGCTGGTAACTGCTCCTTTTGGTATGATAAGTGGCTCAGTGAGGGCCCTCTATTCTCTCTTATTCCTATGGTTAGGCCTTCTTCCACTGTGGTCTTAGACTGCTGGACGGAGGGTCGCTGGGAAATGCAAAAAATTAGGTCCCTAATGAATGTCGAGCACATTGCTGGTAATATTTGTGATGTTCCCGTCTCTTCTGGTGGGGACACTATGCTTATTTCTGTGAGTTATAGTATGAGGCCATGCCTAAGAATGGCCAGAAAAGTTCTCCCTTCTGCTCCTCTTACTCCCCTCCCAGGTTGGTTTAAACTCCCCACCACTGCTCTGTCCTTTTTTATTTGGAGATTATTTAAAAGCCTTATTTTGACTGATGATGTACTTAAAAGTAGAGGTGTTCAATTGCCCTATAAATGTGTTTTTTGCTGTAATGAAGATTCAGTTTCTCATCTATTTCTGTTTTGCACGTATGCTCGTGAAGTTTGGGCTCGTTTTGAGCTTTTTTGGCAACTGAAGCCTCATAACTCCTCTTCTATCAAGGAAGTTCTGATGCGGTGGAAAAATGATTCTGGTAAGGTGGGGTTTACTCTGGCTTGCCAAATCTGCTGGCAAATTTGGTATACCAGAAATTCCTTAAAGTGGAAAAATACTTATATATATATAGTGCCAAATATGTCTTTTACATTGAAAATTTTATGAAATCTTCTATTCTGGCTAGCTTCTTTGGCACCTCTACGCCGATCCTTTCTTTGTTTGTGGATAATGATGAGTCAGGTTATGCTCTTGGAAGAATGTGGCTAGTAAGGATGCTAGAGAAGCTCAATCCTTTTTGATTATTTTCTTGGAAAATGTTTCGTCAAGGAACACTATTATTTCTAGTATTGCTTGGGTAGTAAGAACTCATGATTCTTTGCATGTTGTTTATTGGTCTAGCCTTTCTATGGAGGCTAGTTTCAAAGTTTGGATGATTCCTTGGTTTGCACTTTGGGTGATTCACTGGTTTGGAGCTTCAAGTATCCATGTTATTATTTCTGGGGTTGTCGATGTTTTGCGTCGATGCAAGGATTTTCTTCATACTCACGGTAACATGTTATCCGCTATATGCAATGTTTGGTTTAATAGTTTTTTTGTTCAATTATGGTGGTTCCAGATGAATTAAGCCTCTTCTTTGGGGGGTCTCTCTGCTGGAGGGTGGTCTGGCTTGCGGGGGATTTGATTCTTGGCTTCTGCGCTCTGGTTTGGTATTTTTTCCGTAGTTATCTCTTTTGCGGGGCTCGTTGTGGAGAACTTTTCTGCACCCAGGGAACTTCTCTTTTCAGTTCATGATATGGGTCAGGTGTCCTTTCCTCTGAAAGGTTTTTGTGGCCTTTGGTTATTCTCTTCTCTCTCCTTTTTCTGCTTGGCCTGGCTTCCTTCCGCTTTTGAGTCTTGTCAAGTAATTTCTAGTCGTCATTCCTCCTGTCTACTGGCGGTTGATTGCCCAGACAGCGCAACTGCCTTGGCCCTTCTAGTGTATATAGCTCTTGATCTCTTCTCCTTCCTGCTCTCGTCTGCGGGTATTTATTCAGAAATTTTGAGGGAGCTTCTTCCGTGAATACCTGCCAATAGTATCCTTTGTGAAATCTACCCAGGTCATCCACGAGTGCCCTCTCTCATTTCTGTTAATAGGTGCTGCTTCGAGTCCTACAGTGTTATTCTGGTGTACCCCTACCCGAAGATTCTAAAGTCTGGTCCAACGCTTTATTTATTCTTTCAAAGGCTGCGGTTGTTTGATCCTTGTCTCAGGCTTTACTGGGCACAGCTGTCGCTCTACTGGTACTGTGTATCTGCAAAGCTGAAGATTCTTATGTTCGATTTGTACGTAGGGTTCTGGCTATGCGCAATCATGTACCTGAAGGTCTACCACTTCTTGGATTTCTCGGTCGTCGGCCTACCAAGCTCCAACCCTTCTCTGGAATCTCTCAAGCGGGTGTCGTTCGGATTCTGGTTCCTAATGTGGATTTTAACTGTCTTTATCTCTTTCCTTTTTACGCTATTTTGATGCTTTGTGGTGATTGTCTCTTTTAGCAGGTTTTTTGGTCTCTTATTATCCTTTTATTGTTTGGTTTTTCTTAAGGGGGATCCGAATTTTTTTTTATCCCCTGGTCAGTTTGTTGGTCTTTTATTTTGATGAAATGAAATCTCAAGCCAAGTATATATATATATATATATATATATATATATATATTTCTTCCTAATATTAGGCATTTTATTGAATTTCAACATAGTCGAATGGTGAGTATAGTTTTATGTTAATCTCCCTCCAACTTAGATTTAGAAATAGTTAACACTTGCAAGAGTGTACTAATGTTAACACATATTTGGACTATTTTATTGCTTAAAGTATTAAAATATGTTGGCACTAATACTTTTTTAGCTTCTATAAATATCGTTGTCTATTAATGGCTTTATTTTGTTAAAATGGTATATTTGAAAATGCTTGCATGCTTAATTTGGAATAAAGTTGTTGATATGTTGAAGTGTTAATAACCCTATATTAGATAATTATTTTATTGATATATGAGAATATACACATCATAGTTTAAAGTTTTGTCTCTATAATCCAAAAAATATTAATTATGTTTATTAAGATGGATTAATTCTTCTCAATTAGCATTAAAGATTAATAATAAATAAATAATATTGTAAATAAAATAGTGTACCTGAGAATAAATCTTAGCCCCAGCTATGTTTTTAAGTCTTTTGATATGTGCAGTAGCTCTGCGATGTAATTTTGATGATCACTCACTTGTATGATTAAAGTAATTAAAGCAAAATTAAGCTTAATTAATCATAATCTCAATTATTACAATCATGAGGTTTCCACAAAGGGGTTGTTTCCAAAATACTAAAATTTTTGAGATAATTAAATTACTATTTATCACGTATTTTAATTTGAGTAAACTATTAATTATTTTTGCAAAAGAAAAATATTAGGATGCAAAAATTAATTTTAGAAGCTTTTAAGAAAATTTTGAGAATTTTTTCATGATTGAATTTTCAGTAGTTATTTTAAAATGAATTTAAATCAAATTATTAATTTTGTATGTGCTGAAAGTATACTACTTTTGAAATTTTAAATTCAACACCATCAAATTAGCTAGAAACAAAATTGGATGAATTATAATAAAGATATAATTGGAATTAAGTTATTATGATTTTTGAATTTAAGTAAATCAAAAAAAGAAATAAAATTATGATGGCACAAATCCCGTGTTTCGATCCAAACAAGAAACACTGAAATTGTGTGATCTGGACCGTTCCGCGATTTTAGATTCGATCCGATGGTGGAATACGAGCTGATATTTTAATTAATTTGCGACCAACGACGTTAGCGCATAATAGCGATCCAATGTACTGCACTCTCTGCAACTCAAATGGACGGCTCAGATCGTGTTAGAGATCTGACGTCACCCACCAAGAAAGCGACGGGCATTAGCCAATTGAAGAAACCGTTGAAGCCGATATGGATCTGCTTCGGCAGGTCAAAACTCGGTGAAACCCGAACCAGTTGGGGTTCAAACCCCAAATTTCGGTTCAACCACTTGGCCAAATTGTTGGTAAACACAGCACAAGACAAGCAATGCGGAAAATCACTTGTAATGCAAACAACAAATCAAAGTCTAAAGACTTTGAGGATCGGGGTGCGTTGACGATTACCAAGCTAGTTTAGGAAATTATAAAATCATAACAAAAAGAACGCAGCACATAAAAAATCATCTAAACACAAGCATATAGGTGGAAAACTCAAGATTGGGAAATATCATTGAGCCACACCAACGAGAAAATCCACTATAAAAAAGCTTCAAGGTTTACAAAGTTACAAGAGCTATATCACCTCAGTATACACAGCTATAGCCTAACTCTTAGAATGAAGAAAGGAAGAAGCTGCTACCTCTTGGTGTTTCCCCTCCAAACAGCAAGCCTTTCCTTGCTCTGCAGCACCCTAGGGCTTAGCTTAGGATTCTTCTTCTTCAAGCAACCAATAGCCTCCAAACTGATTGCAAAAGCTCTTAGACGTCTTCTCAGCACTTAGCCTTAAGTACTTAGGTCATTCCCGAAATCCAAAATATCCAAAATGCCATCAAATTTTTTCATATTGTGACCTGGAACAAAGCAGGTCTTCGTCGGGCGTTGCGGCGCACTGCAGCGCCTGACCCTCCAGAACGTAGAGCGTTGTGACGCGCTGCGGCACTCAAACTTTCAAAATAGCGGCCTATTAGTTTGAATATGATCCAAAAAATGTTTCACCTGAAATGATGTCGCAGTGCACTACTGCACCACGATCTGCTATGGCGTGCTGCAGCGACGAATTTCACTGCAACGCTTGCATTTTGGTTGCTGACCGCTGAGGGGCGCTGCATCGCCTCAGCTTTGGATTGGGACTGCTAGGGGCGCGCTGTGGCACCCCGTGGCGCGCTGCAATGCCTCAGCTTTGGATTGGGACCGCCAGGGGCGTGCTGTGGAGCGCTGCAGTGCCCGAGCTGCAGTTGGACACTAAAGTCTCCATTACACAACAATCTCCCACTTGGAGACTTCTAGGAAGCCTTCCCTAGCTTCCTCCATTGAACCTTCACTGTCTTATTCTGTGTCTATCAAGGATTGTATTGTGGCTCACCACCGCTCTCCCTTCACATGTCAAGGCCAACTGAAGCTGCACGTAGCTTCAATTTCTTCACTGTTACTGCTTTGGTAAGCATGTCGGCTGAATTCTTAGAAGTATGAATTTTCTCCAATCCAAGCTGCCCTCTTCCAATAGTGTTCTGATGAAATGGTAATAAAGTTAAATGTACTTTGTCCTAGCATAAAAAGTGGCATTCTTGGCTAAGTGAATGGCACTCATACTGTCACTATAGAGCTTCACATCCCTCTGCTCCTTGCTTAATTCAGTCATAAATCCCTTTAACCAAACCATCTCCTTACTTGCCTTCGTGATGGTAACGTACTCTGCTTCCGTTATAGATAGTGATACAATATTCTATAGCCTGGAGATCTAGCTCACCGCTACACTACCCAATGTATAGACATAGCATGTAGTACTTCTCCTACTATCAACATCTCCTGCAAGATCTGAGTATACATATCCCTATAAAATGATATAAGATCTTCCAAATCATAGAGCTTTGTTCGCTGTACCTTTCAGATACCTTAGGATCCACTTGACCGTATCTCAATGGTGCTTTCCTGGGTTTCCCATAAATCTGTTGACCACTCCCACTGCATGGGCAATGTCTGGTCTCGTACAGATTATCGCATGCATCAAGCTCCAAATTGTTGAAGCATAAGGAACCTTCATCATATATTCCTTCACCTCTTCAGATTTTAGCATCTGTTCCTTCAATAAACTGAAGTGACTTACTAGGGGAGTGCCCACTGGCTTCGCTTCATTCATGTTGAATCATTTCAGTACCTTTTCAACATAATCCTTCTGCGACTGCTTCAGAATTCATGCACTTCTCTCCCTATGGATTCTCATTCCAAGAATCTGCTTGGCCAGACCCAAGTCCTTTATATTAAACTCCTTTGACATCTGTTCTTTCAGCATCTTTATCTCCTCTAAGTTTGATTCTATGATCAACATATCATCTGCATACATTAATAGAATGATATAAGAGGACTTACATTGCTTTATATAACAACAGTGATCCACCTAGCATCTTTTGTACCCTGATTCTGATATGAACCTGTCAAACCTTCTGTACCACTGCCTGGCACTTGCTTCAAGCCATAGAGGATTTTCTTAAGCTTGCACACTAGCTCAGGCTTCTCTTTACCTTGAGCCTTGTACCCCTCAGGCTGTTGCATATAAAGCTCTTCTTCTAGTTCTCCGTGAAGGAATGCAATTTTAACATTCATTTGCTCTAGATGCAGATCTTCAACTGCAACTAAATTCAGTACAACCCTGGTGGTTGTCATCTTCACAACTGGGGCAAAGATTTCACTATAGCTGACCCCATGCTTTTGCTGGAAACCTTTTACTACAAGTCTCGCCTTGCAGCATTTATGGCAGCCTCCCACTTGCTTGAATCTTCAACTTGAAGTGCCTCTTCTAAGCTTTCTGGTTCACCACTATCATTTAATAACAAATAGATCAAAGAAGAAGAGTACCTCTATGGCAGTTTAGATACTCTTGTGGATCTTCTTAACATAGGTGTTTGTGGTTCAATATTGCCACCCTCTTGAGCTTCTCTAACATCTGGCTCAGCACTGTCATCAATCTCTATTGGCTGGGGTTCTCCATCTGAAGCATCCTTGGAGTCAATCTTGACTCCCATACAATCTTTGTACATCTCACTTTCATTGAAAGTGACATCCCTACTTCTGATATGTTTCTGATTCTGATTGTCTCAAAATCTATATCTGAACTCGCTCGCACTATATCCAACAAATGTGCACTTGATCACCTTTGAATCAAATTTGCTCATGGATCCTACATCAATATGCACATAGGATGAGCAGTCAAATACCTTGAGGTGGTTCAACTTATCTTCCTTTCCGCTCCATGCTTCCTCGAGGATCCCTTCATTCAAGGGTACAGAAGGTCCCCTATTGATTAAGTATACAGCCGTGTGACGGCTTCAGCCCAGAACTGCTTTGGGAGACCTGCATGCAATCTCATGCTTCTTGCTCTCTCTGTGATTGTGTGGTCCATCCGTTCTACAACACCATTTTGATGTGGTGTTCTAGGAACTGTAAACTCCATTTTGATTCCTCTCAAGGCACAGAACTCCTTGAACTGCTTATTAGAGTACTCACCGCCATTATAAAACCTTAAGCATTTCAGCTTTAATCCGGTCTCATTCTCCACCAAAGCTAGCCACTTTCCAAACACATCAAATACATTAGATTTATGCTTGAGAAAGTAAACCCATACCTTTCTTATATGATCATCAATGAAGGTGATAAAGCATGTTGCTCCACTTATGGAGGATGTAGGAGCTAGTCCCCATACATCTGTATGTACCAATTCTAATTTCTTGGTTTTGAGCTCCCTTCCAACTTTAGAGAATGAAACTTTCTTCAATTTGCCTAGTACGCAATCTTCACAAAAATCCAAGTCAACTGACTTTAGCCTTTGGAGCTTCCCTTTTGACTGTAGAGATTTCAGCCCCCTCTCACTCATATGGCCAAGCCTCCAATGCTATAGATCTGTATCTATTTCCTCTGTAGCTGCAATAGTGTCAGACACTTTATTGATCCAAGTAAAGTGTACCTTCCATACTACCCCATGCAATAATAAGTGCACCTATGGTGATCTTCCTTAAGTCTTCTATGAAACAAGTGTTGTAGCTGTAACAACCCAGGTTGTTACCTTAGTCGATTAGGACTAATCTTAGTCTTAAGACTAATCAGAAGTGCTAATTAGGTCAATTGGAGTCAACTTCTAAGACCTAGCCCAAATCAGGAGTCAAATGGATCAAGTCCTGATTTCTGGAGAATCCAGAAACCCTAAAATTTGACCTATTTAAATTGACCTCTGATAAAAAAATGGACATCGTCATTGCATTCATTGACCCCAAATTAGCTAGGGGTGATGTTTTCGTGTCAATCGGAAGTCGTCGAAAATTCGACGAATATTTTAATAATAAAAATACCCCGGAAATCGAGGAATCAAAATACCCGTCGGATCAAAAATCCGACCCCGCTGTTGCATTCCTCACCCCTCAAATAGCTAGGAAAAACATGTTTGAAATTTTGGAATTTTGAAAAAATAATAATAATAATAATATTTAATTAATTACTTAACAACGCCGTTATTTATTTACCCTGCCGTTAACTGTAGCTAACGGCACCGTCTGATCAGACGGCGCCATCGCAGCCGTTGGATCTGATCCAGATCCAACGCCCGCCGCCCTCTGGGCCAATCCAGCGCCTCCCTAGCCTCGGCGAGGTCGCCTGAGGCCCTATAAGGCCTCGGCCAAGAGTTGGGCTCCGGGTTTGCGAAACCGGATCCCAGATCAAGCCCACCCGAGCCGACCCCGTCCGCGTCCGCGAGCCGTCAAATTCCAGGTACTGGATCTCCCCTCTCGTCCATTTGATTCGCAATGTTTCACCTGATTATTGTAGATCTTAGGATGGATTGACGATCCATCGGACCTGATCGAGTTCGATCAGGTCCGATCGACCCATATCAAGGCTAGAACCTTTCGGGTTCCGCTTCGTTAGCCCTTCCCTGAACCCTAGGACCTATGTTTAGGATTTACTGGCGACTCCGGCCACCTCCGGCAAAGGTCCGCCCACTGACGTGTAGGCCCCGACGAGGGATACCGTCGGCCGTGCGGGCCGAGGCGGTCCGGCGCAGGGAAGGCCGGCAAAAGCCGTGCCCTAGCCGGCGCCCTCGGGACCCCTCCGCGGAGAAGGAGAAGTCCGAGTCGGGCAAGGTTGACCCTAGCCCGACCCGCCTTCGGTTGGGTCCGCGTCAGCTAGATGGGGCCCACAGAGCCACGTGGCGCCACCCTGGCCTGCCACGTGTCAGGTGGGACCCATCGACCGTACCCGCGCCTCTTCGGCTTCGGTCGTGGGGCCCACTGCGCCACGTGGCAGCCAGTCGGCACGCCACATGTCCCGTGCGGGCCCACAGCCCGCGCGGCGCTTCGGCTTCCCCGTGGGGCCCACAGTGCCACATGGCAGCCTCTGGGCCTGCCACGTGTCAGGTGAGACCACTGCCCGGTCACCCGAGCCTATTCGGCTTCCCTGTGGGGCCACAGTGCCACATGGTAGCCTCTGGCAGTGCCACGTGTCTGGTGGGGCCCACTATTTGATAATTAAAATAAATTAATTACTGTTAGCCTAATTAATTATAGTTAGTAGTTAATTAAATTAAGATTAGTGTTAATGACTTTTAAACAGTAATTATATAATTAATTAACTGTAATTAATAATTAAGAGATTAATTAGGATCATTTTAATATTAATTAAACTTTAAACATTAATTAGAATAATTAATGATTATTAGATAGTAAACTATAATTAATTATTCTAAATTAGATATTAACAGGTGATTAAGGTTAATTAAATAGTAATTAGTACTAATGACTTTTCAACAGTAAAATAATAATATTATATAATTTAGTTAATTAATTAAATGGATTAATTATTATTAATTAATAATTAATCTTAATTAATCACAGATTAATTAAAGGTTAATAAATTCAGAAATTATAAATATAAACTTTAGGAATGAACAGTAAAATCATTCAATTTGAATAAAGGAATAGTAAATTAATACAAATTGCATTTTTGAATAGTAAAACTTAAAAGTTTAATAACATTTTGTAGGATGATCCAAACATAGCCAATATAGGTCTCATTTTGATCAGAAAAATGTAAGAAATCAAATAACATAAGTCAAAAATTAATTTTGGGGTACGCATAACGAGGTAACATTTTAAGACCTCTTTAGAACCTCATAATTTTTTACCCAGTTATCAAAACATAGTCAATATGAGTCTTAAAATGCTCAGGAGAGCGGCCCATCATTGTAGTAGTATTAATTTTCTCAATTGGACATCAGGACAAAAAGTCAACCTTAAAATTCTTAGTGAAAAATGACCAAAATTCCCCTAGACTTCAAATAGCCATAACTTAGTCAAACCAACTCCAAATTTAAAAATTCAAGATGCTAACTAGTTTAGAATTTCAATGTCATCGATAAACTAAAATAATATTTAGGATCTGAACCCTAGAAATTTAGGTAAAAGACCAAATTACCCCATACCTTATTTTGGTCATAACTTGACCCTTTGGAGTCCAATTTGGACGCACTTGTTGTCTATCTTCAAGTTAGACAGTAAGGAATCAGTTGGAACTAAGAGAATTCAATTCCAACCCATAAGTTAAAAGTTGACTTTTTGACCCTTAAAGTAGGGGCAAAATATCCATTTTGCCCTAAGATTGGACGAAGTACTCCTAACCTCTATTTAACATTTAAAAACTCGTAAACTAATGTTATAAAGTTCTTAGTGACATTTAAGTGAGTGAAATCAACTATTAGGTCAGATCCCATGAATCTCTCTAAGTTTAACACTACACCTTAAGGACCTTTCCTGAGACTAGGACTAGATCTTAGGTTAGAGTTCATTCATTGGGTAAATGGGTTACTCAATAGGTGAAACTTTTATTTTATTAATTTCTAGACTTTTCTTTTATTTTACAACTTGTTCTGATTATTTTGCCTTTAAACCTTAGATTTATAATAGAAGATTCATCTTATTAAGTTTGATTACTTAATAGGATTGGCCTTAACTAGTAGCTCATTTATAGAATAAAACTTAGAACTTAGGTCTTATCCTTTTTGGATTACGTGATTAAACCTAAATCTTGTAGTATTTAATTCATAATCTATAGGTTTAGAAGATCTCGATCGGATCTTAGTTAGAACGTCTAAATTCACCAAAATTAGGATGTATGATTTATTGATTTAACTCATAGTCATCTATCTGATTGAACTAGATTAGAACCTGATCAGTTCTAATCCTTTTTAACTTATAAGGACGAATTTCTAAGTTACACTCGATAGTAAGAAAATGGTGATCCTGAACTTATGTAACTTGGAATAGTTAGAATGGTTAAATAGAAAACAAATGATATCACCATGTTTAGTAGAGTCCCTTGCTTTTATTTGATATTTTGTTGCTACACATTCCTGTGTTTTTGTGCCATATTTTCTTGAGCATGTTATATAATATTTTTGATGCATGAATAAAATATTAGGAAAATATGGAGACTCCTTAGATTCTTTGTGAAAATATTAAAGTGATTAATAAAAAGATAATAGTTATATAAGCTGCCTCTCAGATATGTCCTTATTGCCTAGTCTCCTTATGTTACTAGGGGAAGGACCTGTTTTGTTGTGTGCCTTGTTGCCTAGCCTCCTTATGTCGCTAGGGGTACACCGTTGGTGCCTTAGCCGTACTGGTGTTAAGGTTACTTTGTGTTCTTAGTTGCCTAGCCTCCTTATGTCGCTAGGGGCACACAGTTGGTATCTTAGCCGTACTGGTGCTAAGATCCTTCGATTACTTTTGTGTGCTTAGTTGCCTAGCCTCCTTATGTCGCTAGGGGTACACAATTTTGTGACTTAGTCGTGATAGTGCTAAGGCCCTTTAATGTTCGATGGGCTAGATTAGCTCTTTTCTGTATGGCAGTTGATGCATGGATGTTTATATATATGCAGTTATGATGTTTTGTTTACTTTTCAGTATTTTTATTCAGTCAGCTACTTCTTTGTACTACTTATATATTTTAGGATGTTAGAACCTTGCTGCTATTTAAATGTATCACTGCTGAGTTATTTATCTTAATTGGCATGTTTCTTTTGATCACCAGCATGTTTAGGATGTAGTATTCTTCTTATAGTACTTATTTGATTATCTACATTTATGCCTTACCCTGTTTAGCTTGCATTTGAGGCATGCCTTAGCCTCTCTTTTGCTTAAGTTATAAATGATGGTTTATAGCTTTTCTTCTCTTTTGTATTGCTTGTTACTCCTGTATATATATTGTTGCTTAGAAGTTATAGAATGGTGATATTACATAATACACATAAAACTTATCAACTTAAAATCTACTTAGATAATTGTCTAACAAGAATTTTCTTTTTTTGGCTGGAGCCCTACATTGTAAAACTGACAATGGCATATCCTCTTCAGTTGGACGATCGGGATCTTGGTGTAGATCATATCCGGAGGAGGAGCCTGTGGAAAGAAGTAGCTGTTTAGTTTTATATGTGAGGATGAGTGTATTTGCACTTTCTTTTATTTGAACTTAAATTGATGTAATAATAATACAGGTACTGATGACTACGTATTTGGATGCTATACTTATGTTCTAAGATACATTTCTTTATACTCATGTTGTGATGCTTGGATGTTGTATATTGAAAATTGCTTCCGCACTCTGTATGTTTACTTAGATAGTGACTGAATGTTTAATTCTATGCTCACTCCTTCCCTTATTAGGTGGATTATGGATTTCATCCTAATCCAATTATAAGTGAAGGGTTAGCTAGAGTGACATACCACCCCTTAACCTTAATTCTTGTGGATTAAGGGGTGGGGCACCACAGTAGCCTTCTCTGGCTAACTGACTCACTGAGATCAAGTTTCTTCTTAGACATGACACATGTCTAACATCCTTTAGCTTACAAATAGAACCGCTTGGTAGATTCACATCCACATCACCTATGCTGATGATATCACACACCCTTATCATCTCCAAGATATACTTTCCCCAAGTCACCCTTGGTGTAATTCTTGAAGGCACTCCTCAACTGAGTTGCATGAAAAGAGGCACCCGAGTCTAAAACTCAAGACTCCATGTTAACAAGTGAGAGGATCAAAGTATTCTGATCCTCCTCAGCTAAAACATTTATACTGGGGTTCAACATCTTACCACCACTTGACTGCTTTAGAGTAGGGCAGTCCTTATTGAGGTGACCTACCTTCCCATAATTCTAACAATCCAGCATTGCTTTTCTGGGTCTTGATATACCTCGCCAAGTAAAAGACCTATTCCTGGTATGTCTCCTTCAGTATGTCTTCCCCTGCTCTCAGCATTTAGTGCTGAGGTAGATGCCTCTCAATGAGTTTTCTTCTGCACCTCCTCATTCAGCATAAGCCCAATGATGTCATCGAACTTCAATGACGCATTCCTTGATTAATTACTTATGAATGTAACCAGCCCATCCCAACTGTCTGGCCAACAAAGATAGGAACAACAGAGCTCGGACCTCATCATCAAAACTGATGCCTACCGAACTGAACTGGCTTGTCACAGTGTTGAACCCATTGAGCTGTTTAGTCACTGAATGGCCATCCACCTCTTCATATTAAATAGTATTCATCAAAAAAAAACCTTATTCAAGAAGACGGCTTCTCACGCATTCTCGTCAGAGCATTCATGAGATCTACAGCAGTTTTCTCAATTAACAATATTGAAAGCAACAGAAGAAGATGGTGATAAATGAATCAAACCCAAAGCGATTCTATCAAGAACCTCCCATTCTTCATCAGTCATAATTCCAGGTTCTTGTCGGCTCCTTTCAATGGAATATACAACTTCTTATAGCTAGAGCAAATCCTCCTTTGCAAGTGCCCGACCTTCTAGAACGCAGTGCGTTGTGGCGCTCAAACTTTCAAAACAACAGCTTATTAGTTTGAATATGATCCGAAAGATATTTAACCTGAAAGGACACCGCGACATGCTGCTACACCGCGATCCGCTATGGCGCGTTGCAGTGACAAATTCCGCTGCAAGCAGCCTCGACGTTTTGGTTGCTAACCGCTGAGGCTCGCTGCGGCGCCTCAGCTTTGGATTGGAACCGCCGTGGCGTCTGTGGCGCGCTGTGGCACGCTGTAGCTGGACACTAGAGTCTCCATTGTACAACCCAAATTTGCTAATTTTAGTGTTTATGAATTCCTCTCACTGAGGCATATCACTTGGACCAATGAATTTTGTAATTGGTAGTCGTATTTTATTTTATTTTGAAAAATTACTAAAATTGCATTTTAGCCAAATTAGACCAAATTAGACTAAAATTTTGGGGTTTCACATGTAAATCACTTAATTAAATGCACTCTTTAGGATTTCATAGAAATTTTGTCTCATTTGAGGACAAATTGAGATTAAATCATTTTGAGCCATCCAAATTCTCCCAAGATCAAACCAACAAAATTGGATAAACCCTAAGGCTTTACAAACACTTCTAAGCTATCTAAACTTAATTAAAAATCTTAAAATTCTGTTGCCAATTCATTAGTTTCATTTGAGAGAACTTACCAACTCCCATCTCCTTCTTCCTCCTCACCTCTCCAACCCTAAGGACTTCATTCTTATGCTAATCTAAAGTCAAGGAGAAAGTTTTGGAAGAATTAAATGACCTTAAGAAAAGAGTATAGAAGCCTTACTATCTCTCAAATTTCCATCAATACTCCTCTACTTCAAGGTAATCTTCTCTCTTTATCTTTCATTCTCTCTCTCCTCCATTAAATCGCATTCATGCTTGCTTATGAAATGAATAACTAGATAATGATTGAAGTGTTATTATGCTCTTGACAACATTCATAATTATAGTTCTTAGGTCACCACAGCTTGCATGTATAGTTTCAAGAGAATTTAAAAAAGAAAAACATTTAATGTATTTTCTTCACTTTTTCTTAAACATTTTCTCTTACTTTGCACATTCATAACTCCTATAATTTGTTAAAAAATTATTAAAAGACATCACACCCTAGTTATGTCTCTAAGTTATTCTAAAATTACTCTAAATTTTAAGAAAAAATATGGTTTTTAACTTTGAAAATTTTTTAGATTTTTTTTTTTATTTTTCTTACTATTTTGGAGTATCATAACTTTTTAACCACTTGAAATTAGATGTTGTAACTTGACATATAGATTCTCCTATGTATTAGGAACAAATGCACAGAAGACATTTGGACCATAAAGCCTTCATTTAGGCACTGAAACTTTAGAAAAAGATAAATTCTAACCCATAAATATTTTGATAATTTTTAAAAAAATTATGTTATGTTGCACTATCACAACTTTCAATCTAGCTGTAATTAATATGTGAAATTTGGCATGATTGTTCTTTGTTATACTAGGAACATTTTCACGGTTGGGCAAAGAAATTAGAAATATCATTAAGGCATCTATTTGAGTGTCCAAAGTTGTGGTGACCGGGGATCGAAGTTCGAGAGTCTCAAAAGAATGATTCATATATTGAAAATGTACATTTATGAAAGTAAATAAAATACAATACATAAAAGTTCATATTTACATTCAGAGCCATTCATACATGAATTTACAATAGTTTTAATATTTATAATAAAGATTTAAGCATTCTCAATTTCTCACATCTCTATCTCTTCTCTCCTTTATTACTTTAGGCAAATCTTCAATGCTTTAATTTTAAAAACCTGAAATATTCAGTTACTAGTTAGGTAGGAGTACGTAAATCATTCTTATAAAAGTAATCATAGCATCCTATAGTAGGCATAAATCAAATATAAAATTGAATGAAATACTTGCATATGAAATAAAAACAACTTTTTCAAATTTAAATATTGTCCTGCAAGTTAACTGTGAAATTCAATATAGCATTAAATAAATTTTATCAAAAGCATTTGTAACAATAAGTCGAGTCCATAGACTCCTGAGCCCAAATGGGTAAACCCATAGGCATAACCTTTAGGAAGCTTTTCTCACTACCCGTCAGTAGTTTAATCTCAAATTTGAAACTGATGGTGTGTCTTTTCTCTGGATTTGCCCACTTCCTAATAAGGGCTAAATCCCTCCATATGACTCTCAGGGGCTGCCAGCCGACCCAATCTGTACAGATTCTCAGTGTTGCTTTCCATCCTCCAATGACAAACACCACAATAATATAGACCATATTTCATCTTTTTGTTACATGCTTAATTGATAACATTATTTTACAGATTTATAAGCAGTAAGCAGTTTTGGAATAAATAATGCTCAAAATAAAATGGCTCAAATAAGAATATTGAAATAAAACTTATAAGTAGATTTATGTACGTGACTGTTTTGATATAATATCAACCAATTCAATTTCTTTGATCTGCCAAAATAATTTATTTCATTAATTTAAATGTTTTAAGATTTTAACATGATTTGTAATATCAGGTTTCTAAAATAATAATAAAATGAATATTTAAATTAATTTATTAAGTTATTAATTTTGAGTAATTATTATGCCTTATAAGGTCAAATTATGAATTTAACCTTATAAGGGTATATTAGTAATTTTATCCTTAATGAAATCTAAAATTTTTATTAGTTTATTATTGATTATATTCTAAGGTTTTCATAGAACCTAAAATCATCAAATTCTGATATGTATTGACTCAGTTATAGCCAATACAAGTTCTAGGATTAATAATTAGGGTTTAATATGATTAATAACTGATTAGTGAAATTAGTCACAAAATTATTAAACTAATCACACAGTTAGGCTTTAATCTATTTATGAGGCCTCTGAAATTGAAATTACTTAATTTAGATCATTAGATTTGCTAATATTCACAAATTAAGATTAGAGTAATTAGGGTTAATTAAGAGATCTAACCGTTGGATTTAAAATATTTTTATAGTTTACTGTAATTTAGGTTTTTTTGATCTAAATTGATATTTGGATCACCTAATTTGGAGCTAAATTAACTAACTTATGGCCAATCAAAGTTTTAGGGTTTGAATGGCTTAATTAGGGTTAGGTTCTAATTGTGATTAGTCAATTTAATCTAAACAGTAAAATTAATACTACTAAAATATTCTTTAGGGTTTTTTGAGTATTTGAGACCTATATTGGGTATGTTTGGATTAAAGGGTACAAAGATATGGCTAAATGAAATTTAGTGATATTTTTGTAATAATTTAAATACTTAAAATATCACTATGAGAAATAATAATCTTTCAGCAAAATAAATTGCCTCATTAAATTCTTTATATTTCTGATGAATTTGATATATTAATTGTATGAGGTCGATAAGAGGGGAGGGAGAGGAGGTGGGAAGGGGGGAGAATAAGGAAAGGAAATGAAGGAGGGGAAAGGAGGGAGAGAGAGAGAGAGAGAAGATAGGAAGACGACGGGAGGGAAGGAGGAGTGCAGGAAGGAATGAGGGAACAAGACGGAAGACAGGAAGGGAGAGAAATTAATGAGATTACTTTATATTTAAAAGATATATGTATATGGATATATAGGTATAGATACATATATATATATATATATATACTATACATATGTTAATTATAAGTATTATCTATATAATAATTATATGTATTAATTTATTATAAATTTTATTTTATTTTTCTCTGCAGGTGGGACCCTCACCGACAAACGATACGACTGTGGGCCCCGCCATACGACACGCAGCGTGATATGATACGCCCAGCCGTATCTGTGGGTCCCATGCCATTTGAATTGATTAGGATGCCGACAAAACCCAATCGAAAACGGGTCGGGCTCGGGCCGACCCGGCCCTATTCAAAGTCCTTCGTCTTCCCTCATTCGCCCGTGACATCCAGGCTAGGGCTTGGATTTTAGAGGTCCTCCTGGCGTCGGTAACCTCGAACCCGCATGACAATGGGTTGGTCACGTCAAATCCTTCACGTCGGTGGTGGAATCCAGACCTAGGGTGGTCTATATCGGCAATAGGGTCAAACCCTAGGTCCTTATGCGTCGGCGGGTGTTCATTTAACGTATATACTGTTCAGTTTTTGCTAAATTGGATCGATCAAACTCGTTATCAAACTCGTTAGAGTTCGATCGGTCCCGGTAGATTGACAATCCTTAGCACGGAATAAGTTTTTGAAAATCATTTGATGTAAAACGATTGAGTTAAGGGGATAGGCGAGTACCTTAGGATGAGTGGACAGAATTTTAGGGTTCAATTGAGCAGTCGATCCAGGTATCCTTCTTCGATTCTATTCGGTGAAAACGAAGACTAAATTCTTCGGGAGTTAATATTAGGCAATCGAAGAGCGGTGGAAGAGGAAGAGACCTACGCATGGAGGACCTCTGCACGATACGTGTTGCCTTCTGCAACACGCGTGAGTCGCGGGGATGATGACTCCAGATCCATCTGATCCTTCCGATCAGACGGATTAGAATAATCCGTCTATCCAGACAGCATGAGCGGCCAGAAAAACGGTGTTAGGGAAAAATGGAACGGCGCCGTTAATACTTAATTTAAATAATATTTATTTAATTAATTAATACTTATTTTAATAATTAAAATTATGCAATTAAATGTGCATAGAAAATTTTTAAATAAACCGCCCCTAGCTAATTGAGGGGTGGGGAACACAACGGCGCATTCAGATTTTTGTTTTGGCGATTATTTAATTATCTAAATTTTTCAAGATATTTAAATAATATTAAAATATTCATCAAATATTTAACGACTTCCAAATGCCTCCAAAACTTCACCCTAATTAATTTGCGGGTGGTGAGCGCAATGGCAAAGTCGGATTTTCAATCTGAGGTCAAAATTATTTAAATATTAATAAACTAATTTGAAAAGAATTTCTGGTATTTTATATTCTCTTCAACTTAAAAGGATGTCGTCCCGACATCAATCTAAAATTAAGGAAATCTATTAGATTTAGAATCACTTACTAGTGGATTAAGTGAGGATATGACTTCTTCATACTTGATTCTTCCTCCCATGTAGCTTTTTCTTTATGGCAGTTCTTCCATCGAACCTTTATCATGGGAATAGATTTATTTCTTAATTTTCTTTCATCTCGATCTAGAATTTCTTCTGGTTCACTCACATAGCTGAAGTTTGGTTGCAAATTAATATCCTCTACTTCCACTCTCATTGAAGGTTCTGACAAGCATTTCCTTAATGAGGAGATGTGAAATACGTCATGCATCAGACTCAAATGTGGTTGAAGTTTGATTTGATATGCTACTTGGCCTACTCTCTTCAAGACTTCAAAATGTCCAATAAATTTTGGACTTAATTTCTCAGAAACTCTGAACCTTGAAACTCCTCTGAATGGATTAACTTTTAAATATATGAAGTCTCCAATAGAAAATTATACATGACGATGATGAGCATCAAAATACTGCTTCTGCCTATCTTGAGCTGCTTTCATTCGATGCTGAATTAACTTAATCTTTTTTTTTGCCTTAAGAATCAAATCTGATTTTAAAATCATATTTTCTCCAATATTATTCTAAGATAAAGGAGTGATACACTTTCTTCCATAAAGGGCTTCATAAGAAGCTATTCCAATGCTTGCTTGAAAACTATTATTATAAAAGAATTCAATTAATGACAAGTGATCATCCCAACTTCCTCCAAAATCTAGTACACAAAGACAAAGGAGATCTTCTAGAGTTTGATTCACTCTTTCAGTTTGTCCATCAATTTGCGGATGAAATGCTGTGCTCATACAGAGCTAGGAACCAAGATCTTAATGAACTATTTTCCAGAACTTTGACGTGAACCTGCTGTCTTTGTCAGAAACAATGGTTTTTGGAATACCATGCAATCTTACTATTTCTTTTAGATAAATCTTTGCTAATTTGTCAACTGTATCTATCTATTTGATGGGTAAAAAGTGTGTTGATTTTGTAAGTCTATCCACAATTACCCAAATATAATCATTATTAGATTTTGAGCAAGGAAACCCAGTTATGAAATCAATAGAAATGTCTTCCCATTTCCATTGAGGAATAACTAAAGGTTGAAGTAATCCTCCTAGTTTTTGATGCTCTGCTTTTACTAGATTACAAGCTTCACACTTCGATATAAATTCAGCGATGCTTTTCTTCAATCATGGCCACCAAAAGTGTGATTTTAAATCCTGATACATCTTATTATTTCCTGGATGAATAGAGTATCTAGAATGGTGTGCTTCTTTCAATACTTTTGATCTTAGCTCAGCTTTATTAGGTATCCATATTTTAGATCCACACCAAATAATCTTATTTGAATCCAAATTTAGTTCTAGATGCTTTTCTGATTGAATAGATGCAGCCAAGGAGTTATATTCTTCATCAATATGTTGAGCTTCTTTAACTTCATCCATAAATGAGCATTCTACAGCTATTTGGAATAGATTAACATTCAATGGTAACATGACTTCTAATTGGAGATCTTCTATTTCCTTGAGTAAGATAGGGTTAGAGGTCAAAATATGCAAATGTGAAATTGCATTTCGACTTAGTGCATCTGCTACTATATTTGCCTTTCCAGGATGATATTGAATTGATAAATCATAATCCTTGATTAACTCTAACCATCTTTGCTGCCTTAAATTTATCTCTTTCTAAGTATAGATATATTTTAAACTTTGGTGATCAGTGAAGACTTCACATCTTACTCCATATAAGTAGTGTCTCCAGATCTTAAGTGCAAATACTATCGCAGCCAATTCTAAATCATGAACTGGATAATTTTTCTCATAAACTTTAAGCTGTCTAGATGCAAAGGATATCACCTTTCCTTCTTGCGTGAGAACACAACCTAATCCAATTCCAAAAGCATCACAATAAATTTGATATTCTTTTCCTTCAACTGGCAACACAAAAATAGGAGCCGATGTTAGACATTCTTTTAGCTTCTGAAACGCTGATTCGCAAGATGAATCCCATACATAAGGCACATCTTTTTGAGTAAGATGAGTAAGAGGGACTGCAATTTGGGAAAAGTTCTTAACAAATTTACAATAATAACTAGCTAATCCCAAGAAACTGTGTATCTCTGTTACTGAAGTAGGTTGAGGCCATTCTTGGATTGCACTTATTTTGCTTGGATCAACTGATATTCCATCTTTGCTAATTACATGCCCTAAGAAGGCTACTGATTGAAGCTAAAATATGCATTTTGAGAATTTGGCATACAATTGATGTTGCCTTAATAAGCTCAAAGTGATTCTAAGATGCTCTTCATATTCCTTAGCATTCTTAGAATAAATCAATATATCATCAATAAAGATGGTGATAAATGAATCTAAATAAGGTTTCATTATCCGATGCATCAAATCCATGAAGTAGGATGGGGCATTGGTTAACCCAAAAGGTATCACCAAAAATTCATAATGCCCATAACGCATTCTAAAGGCAGATTTAGGAATATCCTCATCTTTGATACGGAGTTGGTGATAACCAGACCTTAAATCAATTTTGGAAAATATTGAAGCACCAACTAATTGATCAAATAAATCATCAATTATTGGTAATGGGTATTTTTTTTTAATGGTAACCTTATTCAATTCTCGGTAATCAATACATAGGCGCATACTCTCATCTTTCTTCTTAACAAACAAGACTGGAGCTCCCCATGGGAAACTACTTGGTTTAATAAACCCTTTTTCAGTTAACTCTTGAAGTTGATTCTTAAATTCTTCTAACTCTTTGGGTGCCATTCTGTATGGAGCTTTTGATAAAGAATTCATTTCTTGAATTAAATCAATGTTGAATTATACTTCTCTTTAAGGTGGTAACCCTGGAAATTCTTCTGGGAAAACATCAGTATACTATTTTACTATATGAGTTTCTTCTAGAGTTATAGATTTAGCATCAGAACTTGAGAGTAAAGTTAAGAATATAGGGTATTTCTTTCTAATAAACTTTTAATTTTATTAGCTGGAATAAGGCTAATAACTGTACTTCTTTGACCAACAAATGTCACTTTCTTACCTCCATTATAAACATATACTCTCTTCTTGGCACAATCAATTAATGCTTTATTCTGACTCATCTAGTCCATCCCAAGAATAATATCAAAAATGGTTATAGGGATGATAGTGAGTTTAGCATCCCAAGAAATTCCACTTATATTTAACTTACATTTACAAAAGATGTTTGTTTCTAAGAACTCTCCTGATGGTAGATTAACTTTAAGTGCTGATGAAAGTTGTTCTATTGGCAATGAATATTTTTGAACCAACTTTGATGCAATGAAAGAATGTGTAGCTCCAGAATCAAAAAGAACTGAACAAGGGTGTTGAAATAATAGAATGGTACCTATAACCACATCAGTTCATCTCTTGCCTCTTCTTGAGATAGATTGAATATTCTGGCTTGGGCTAGATTATTTCTTGTATTACTTGAAGATGATATGATGTTTCCTTGATTTACTGGTGGCCTGCCTTGATTTCTCATAACTACTTTGCCTTGATTTAGGAGTTGATGTCCATTTACTGTATAAGTACATGGCAGAATTTTATGGTATGATTGGTCCTCCCACATCGATGGCATTGACTTACACCAGTAAAATACTTATCTGTATTGTGCATTCTTCCACAAAATCTACAAGTATTTGGTGTTTTTGAAACAGGTCCATGGGGTTGCTTTGAATATTATAAATTTTCCCTTGAGGTCTTGAAAATTATTGCCTTTTGGATGAAAAATTGGGAGAAATAGCTGGCCTTTTGTTCTTGAAGAATATTGTTCTTCTTGGTCTTCCATAATTTTGGCTTTTTTCACTAGCTGGGCAAAATTTAAAATCTGAAGAGGTGTCAAAATATGCTAAAAATTATTCCTTAATCCATTAAGGAATAAGTGACACCTAACTTCTTCTGTGGTAACCATTTCTAGAGCAAAACTAGCTAAGCGAGTAAATTCTTCTTCATATTTTGTCACAGTATGGCTGCCTTGCTTTAAGTTTAGAAGATCCTTCCTCATTGTCTGCCTAGCAGACTGGGGTACATACTTGCCCAAGAATGCCTTTATAAATTCTTATTAATGGATCTCTTCTTCTAATCTGTTCTGAAATGTAGTGGTTTTGGATGTCTTCCACCATTTCTCTGCAGCTTCAGTCAATAGATAAGTGGCTAATGATACCTTCTGATCTTCAGGACTCTTAGCACATTTAAATTCTTTCTCTATTCTTTGAATCCATTCTTCAGCTTGCTAAGGAGTTGCCTTTCTACTAAATCTTGGAGGCTGAAGTTTGAGAAATATCTGCATATCTTCATTCATTATTTTTCTTTAGGCTGAAATAGGGTTTGGATTTTGAAATTGTTGATTGTTCATGAATTGGCTCATTATATTCATGAACTGTAGCATCTGATTTGCTCCACTATGATCAAAAGGATAGACTGCTTCAACATTCAACCCAATATTTTAAAAAAGATAACATTCCATTCATTGCAGAGCCTGAATATTAATTAGAATTACATAAAGTGTTCCAAATAAACATGACATAAAATAAATGAAAATTTTAAAATATTGTGTCTCAATCTCACTTTTAATATTTGAGAAAAGTTCGATTTTTGTCACCCGTTGACCGACCCGAAATTACCAAATTGCCCTTCAAACTTAAAACATCCATAACTTAGTTAATCGAACTCGGAATGAAGTGTTCTTGGACTCTATGGAATCCTTGAATAGTAACCTATAATAAACTGCATGAAAACTTAGTTTTCAGTAGACTGAAAAATCACTTAAATGCCCTTAGGTCAAAAATATAGTTTTGAACCTATAGGACCCGTTTCTCATCCGAATTGGACAAACTTACCGTCTATCCTCAAGTTAGACAGTAAGAAATCATATGGAAAAGAGAAACTCTAATTTGGGCACTTAAATCAAAAGTTGACATTTCGGACCCTTAAGTAGTGGCAAAATGGTCATTTTGCCAAAAGTTTAGGATAAGCGTCATTAGTCTCTGAATTATGAGTTATATCACTAAAATTTACCTTATAACCATATTAGTGGCATGTAAGTAAGTAAAATTATCAGTTAGGTCAAATTTTAGAAATTTTCCTAAGTCTTTAACGCTACACCTTAAGGACCCTTCATGAGACTAGGATTAGATCATATGGTTGATTTCATTCATTAAAAAATGGGGTTTTTCAATGAATGAATCCTTGGTTTTATTAGTTTCTAGAATTTTCAACTTATTTGGATTATTTTATCTTTTAACCTTAGATCTAAGATAGGAGATTCATCCTATTAAGTTTGATTACTTAATAGGATTGACCTTGATTATTAGATCACTATTAGAATGAAACTTAGATCTTAGGTCTTATCCTTTTTGGATTATGTGATTAAGCCCAACTTCGTAGTGTTTAATCCATAATCTATAGTTTATTAGTTTTAGTTAGAACGTCTAAAATTATCAATTAGGTCGTAATGATTTATATTTAACTTCTATAGTCGACTTTGATTTGGTATATTAGGACCTAGCTAGTCCTGATGTTTTGTAACTTGTAAGAACGAATTTCTAAGTTACACTTGAAATGTGGGAAAATGGTGATCCTGAACTTGTGTAATTTGGAATAGTTAGAACGGATAATAGAAAACAGATGGTATCACCATATTATATTCTCTTGCTTATTTTGATACTTTGTGCTACGTATTCCTTGTATAATTGAGCTTATTTCCTTGGACATTTATATAAGATAATTTTGTGCATGAAAATGAAAACTTAGAATAATAGGATAACAGTTGTCTTGGGTCTGGTTTGTGGAGATTATGGTTGACATTTGTCCCGATGGACAGGGGTAAGGTGAGATCAGGATGCCTAACCTTCTCATTGAGGAGAGTGTGTTAGGATTGGGACCCGTGTAGTCTTGCAGACGTGCTTGACTCCTCAGTTGTTTCTAATAGTTGTCCATAGAAACAAAAGTAAATAAACTAAAATATGTTGCATAAGTATTGTCTGCCTCTTCAGTATGCAGTATGTTCAGTATGTTTGCAGATTGAGATGTTGTAGTATATATATAATATATATATATATCTCTATTATATATGTGGGCCAGTTTGCCAAGTTTTCTGATATGGCAGTCAGTATACAGAGTTGGATTTGCAATTGTAGTATTTGCCTATATTTTAGCATTGTTATTTAGTCAGTATTTTCTTTGTACAACTATTATATAGTAGGATGTTAGATTTTGTTGCTATTTATATGTATCACTGTTGAGATTTATTATTATAATTGCATATTTCATTTGATTACTAGCATGTATTAGGATGTAGCATTTTCTTTCAGCATATGTTTAGTTACTTATATTATATGCCTACCTTTGTTTACCCTCGCTTTTGAGGCATGTTCTTAGCCTCTTTTTGCTTAAGTTATAAATGTTATTTATAGCTATTTCTCTTTCTATTGAATTGCTTGTCGCCTCCCTGATATATTATTGCTTAGAAAAATTTGTTTTTGTAAAGTGGCGATATTAAAAACATATGAAAATCTATCTGCCTAAAATGTACTTAAACAAATTGTCTAACTAAATTTTTCTCTTTTTGGCTGGGGCCCTACATTGTGAAACGGACAATGGCGGCGTAGTAGAGCAGATAGAGGATCCAGCACCTGAGGGGAGTTATTCCTTAGAGGAGGAGCAGCAGCTCGGACCAGAGCATATTTAGTCCATAGACTTATTATGAGGATGAGTGCCTTTGCATTTCCTTTTATTTGAACTTTTAAATGTTATAATAACATAAGTACTCTTGACTGTGCATTTGGATGTTTATGCTTATATTCTGAGTCATATTTTGCACCTTGTGTTACATTGTGATGTTTGGATGTTAATTATTGCTTCCGCACTCTGTACGTTTACTTATATAGTGACTATTAGATTTGATTCTGTGTTAATCCTTCCCTAATTAGGTGGATTGTGGAGTTATCCTAATCCAATAATAAGTGGGGGGTTAGCCAGGCGTGACACTCCACCCTTAACCTAATCCTTTGGTGGATTGAGGGTGCGGGGAGCCACCAATATGAAGCTCTGTATGGCAGAAATGCAGAGTACTCCGTTAGTATGGTCTGAAACTAGTAGCGTGCAGCTTTATGGTTCTAATATAGTGGAAGAGACAAATCGAAAGATTCAACTGATCCAACAAAGATCAAAGCAGCTCAAGATCGTCCAGAGTTAAGTATCATGATGCTTATCATCGTGCTCTAGAATTTGATGATGGAAATTTTGCGTATCTTAAAGTCAGTCCAATGAAAGGCGTATATCGTTTCAGTGTTGTAGCAGGGAAGCTAAGTCCTTACTATATCAGACCATTTGAAATTTTAGAAAAGATTGGTCTTCAGCTAATCTATTAAGCTTCCTGAAGATTTCTTTGTAGTCCATAATATTTTCCACATTTCATCTCTGCGGAAATGTATTTGTAACCAATCTCACTTAATCCAACTTCCAGCAGTATCTCTCCAACCAAATCTTTCTATGCAGAAGAGCCAATTAAGATCTTAGCTTATGATCAAAAGCAGCTGAGAGATCGCTCAATTATAATGGTAAAAATCCAGTGGAGAATCACTCTTTAGAAGAATCTACTTGGGAGAAAGAGGTGGATATGAGGTCGAAGTATCCCAGTCTCTTTGAAACTCTAGGTATTTCCTTAATTTTCTGAGTTTTAATATGTTTGTCAATTTCTTCATGTTTGTCTTCTCTCTTGAGATGATATCGAGGACGACATCATTCTTAAGTGGGGGAAGTCTGTAACAACCTTAAGTTGTTATCCTGCTAATCTATAGTCTCAATAATCATTTATTTTGATCTCAATGCTCTTAGAACATCAAATGAAACCTATCCTAAAAATTTGAAGTCCATTGGACTCCTCTAAGTTCAAAATTATACTTTGATCAGTCTAGATGCTCTAGTCTAGACCCAAATATTTTGATCTTAGAATTAAAATCTGATTGCATTTTTGAATTTCTCACCCCCCAATTAGCTAGGGGAGAAATTTTGGTGCAATTTGGAAATCATTTGGACCATAATTCAATTTAAATTAAAATGGTCCTATTGCACTTAAGGGTTTCCAACATTTCATAATTGCATAAATATCTTTTTAAACTAAATTAACAGCCGGGATCCGCTGTGCGGACCGCGGGCGATTCGCTGTGGAGCCCGGGTCATGCGACAGCGGGGTCCCGTTGATCTCACCGTCGAACCCTAGATTCCACGGTCCGGATCTGGTTCCACGGAACTGCAGATCTGCCGTCAGATGCATCCCGTAAATCCTACGACGTGGATTCAATTGGACCCAGCCATTGGGATCCGAAGGATCAGGACCGTTTCGCGGTCCCGATCGATTCATTAGACGGCCCACAACGCACCCGCACTGTGGATTTTTTGTCCTCGCCACGCCAGCGACCGACTGAAGGAATCCTTTGGATCCTGGACAGCTTGGCTGGTCCCCCACTACCCAGTCCACCTCAGCAGGCCGTTGGGGATCTTCCCTCAAGGGCATACCGGTCCTAGTCGGGCCTCGTGACCCAGCCGAGCTCTAACAGTCATAAATACACCTCTGCGCTTGCACGCAAGTGTACGTAGTCTGAAGTAATAAGTGGAAAGTGTGACTTTCCGGGAATTTATCGAACCATAGAGAATTGGTTGATTTGGCACTAAAGTACATATATTCTTACTAATGTTTAAGCTATAGTATGTATTGGTTGGTTGGTCTAAAATTAGCATGAATATTCACTAAGTAAATAACAGGATTTAAGAAAGAGGAGAGTTGGGCCCATCCCATATACAATGATATAATACTTGTGTAGATTTGTTTCTCAAGCTTTATCATTTAGTTTAATTGAAATCAAGTGCACATTGTTGTCCTTTAGTCTAGCTCAAATGCTTACAAGTTCAAATCTCGTGCACAAAATGAATTCACATTCGGTTCTACTTTAGCACAAAGATTCTTGTAAGTATTCTTGAGATTTAAGGTTAATTCATTTTCTCCTTATTTAAGGAAAGTTTTAAATTTCCTTAAATCTTAGGATCTCACAAGCATTGATTTTTCACTATGAGCATCACTTTGCATCTCACATAGCTGAGATGAGAGAATCACATGTTGGGCTCAACGACTATGTCGCTTAGTTCATGAGCACTCAACATTTCATTACTCAATCTCAATTATGTGGAGCTAAGGAGCTCATTTAGTGGGTCTTAACGTCACTTGCATCAACTCTTAGATTGAGCTTAGGTTGAGGTGCATTGAGCTCAAGAACTTTCTCACATGGTTCTAAGCTTCCATGCACTCAAAATCTAGCATCCAACCTAAGGTGAGCTAAGGAGCACAAGACAATTAGATCTTGGATTTTTTTAGTTCTTTCCTCATAAACATATCAAGACTAATTTATATGAAAATTTCTTAGTAAGGCATTAAAATCACAAATATATTATGCTTGAGGGAAAACATTCATACAACAATATTATATCATGCATCATGGGACTTCATCCCAACCCTCCCCAAGGGGAGTTTAGCTACTCATTACATAAGAAAATAAGGAAGACACATACATAGATAAAGACCCTTTCATGGTCATTAAGAAGAAAATACAAGATTGAGTTTAGAAGATACTAGGAATGCTCCGTAAAAGTTCTCTGAAATTCTTCTTCTCTTTCTAATTATCCTCTCCTTAGGTTGCTAGTGCTGTCTTCTTCCTCTTCTCCCTTTGTAAAAGCTTACCTTGCCACCCTTGGGGAGCTCTCTCTTCCTTTGGCTCTCCTCCTTACTTAGGGAATTTTTGCTAAGATTATGAACCCTCCACTAGTCAAGAGGATGGGTATTTATAGGGGGGGGGGGCTGCATGCTCATCTCTTCCATAAGCAACTAGAATTTCCATAAAAATGCTGAATTCATCATTGCATTAATTTTTAATTTAGGATGATGTGACAATAATATCATTTCTTTAGCCACAACATCACCTCACAGCTTACAAAAATAGATGCTGCAGGAAATGATGGCTGGAGACAACATTCAGGATAAATGTCATGTCTCCCGTCGCATTAAATGCATTGTCTGGGAAAAATTTCGGCGGGCCGCTGTAGCATGCTGTGGCATGCTTTAGCATACCCTGGTGTAACGGCCCCAATAATTGGATAGAAGATTAATCCAGATATTGGGGTGTTACCTTAGCACCCAACACTTGATTAGAAGAAAACAAATCAAGTGCTGATGCTAAGTGGCCAAATCTCTTTAAGAGCATTTGTTAAGTTAAAAATGAATGAAATGGAGATACATATAAATGCAATATTGTAAATATTTATAATACTAAAAATTAGATAATTCCACTCATTCATCCCAAGCAGTTTTAAATATAGAAGTTATAACACAGATTAACAAATGAAAGTAAATGCAACTTAAGCATTCAAATTATTACAAGCCTTCTTAAAATATGGCAAATACAAGTGAGCTATATATGATTAAGCAGAAGCAGATTTCTTTAAAATTTCCTCAAGTACTTGAACCCGCATCACCTGAATAAAAGGGCTCTTGATCTATCATATTTTAGTATTTAAATATGATAGGGCAAGGCCAAGAAAAGAAAAGAGTAGTTAAACTAAAATGTCTACGCACATTTTAAAATTGGTTATATTTTTAAATTAACAAGATATCACAATTATGTTTTACAATTTAAGTATACAGTGGTGCAGTAAAAGCTATAAGGTATGGGCAAAGGAATGAGCACAACTGTAAGGAAAACAGTATGAAAATCATTGAGTAAAAATACTCACTTTTTATTTTAGTTCTAGCCAATTACTGAAAATTGGTAAGGGAAAGCATTTTAAAGGCTAGAAACTAATATGTGCATGAAATATAAGCAATATATATGATCAATTGGAAAGTATGTTAAGTAAGCAATTAACATACAATAAAGCATTAATTGAAGTTTAGCAACATACAATGTATTCAAATTAAATTGAAGTAAGCAATACATAATACTGAAAATAGAGAGTGTAATGGAAATGAGAAAGTATCTTAGATTCTCAATCTAAGATGATCATAGTCTAGGACTTATGATATGAAAGCATAACTAAACAGCTATGAAGAGATCTTACACTTTGTAAAAGAATCTCTTATATCATTAGTTAATGTTACAATTAGAAATACCTCATTCTGTAGGAGTACACAATAGAATGGGCGAGGAGTTAAGCACATCTACTTAACCAGATACAGTGGGGAAGACGAACATTCACATTTACCCTCTCTAAAATGTGAAGTCTAATATAAGTGCTTTCTTTTGTACTCAATTTGCCATAAAGCATTCCCCTTTAAAATTTTAAAAAAATCTTTATTTATGTACAAGGATCTTTAATACATGTTCAAGAAAATGGGGCTCAAAGCTATGCAAGCATTCAATGGATTACAAAAATTATAAAGTATGTGATATCTTCTTGTTATCTAAACTTTAATAATCTACTCTATAATTAGAGTTTAATTAAACTCCAAATTGACTTATAAATATTTTGATCTTAAGTCAATTTCAATAAAAGTAGAATGAATTGCAAATTTATTTTCATGAAATTTGAAAGATAATTCAATTTGAAATAAAGGGAAAGCTTATTTAAAGAAAGAAACTATTATTTTCAGTCAAATTGATGGAGAGTTAAAATTCAAAATGAATAATTGAAATGAATGTTTTGAATTGAATATTAAATTTTTCTGAAAAAATTCTAAGTCTTAAAATTCTTAGAAATTTTAGCAAAGTCTCCTTTGTTTGTGTTCAAATATACAATTTTCACAATCAATCTCCAGTTCTAAATTAGAGTTCAATCCTTTTTATAGGATTGCTTATTTCCAGTTCTACAATAGAGTTCAACCATTTTTACAGGATTGCTCATTTCCAGTTCTACAATAGAATTCAACTCTTTTTACAGGATTGCTCATTTTCAGTTCTAAAATAGAGTTTAATTCTAGTTCTAAAATAGAGTTCAATCCTTTTTACAAGATTGCTCATTTCCAGTTCTAAAATAGAGTTTAATTCCAGTTCTAAAATAGAGTTCAATCCTTTTTATAGGATTGCTCATTTCCAATCCTACAGAAGTTTTAAATACATAAAATCAAACTAAGCAATTTACTATTTACTTCTTGTATTAAACATTAAATAAAAGAGATACTGACTAAAATCAACAATTTATAAGAGCAATAATATGTGACTTTTTGCACATAGCGTCTAATTTAGTATGCTTGTATTAATTCTATTACTCAACCTGCAAGGAATAATATCATTTAAAGTTAGCATTTACATATAAAACCAAATTCATTTGATTTCAACTGGCAGCATATGATTTTTTTCTAAAAGAAAGACATCATTTGGATTTCACAATTTAAAATTGTAGTCATTATTCTTACTTTTATTACTAAATCATATGGAACAAGAATATTTAAAAGTGTAAGCTTAATGCCTTTTAATTAAATGCATTTGAATGATAGCACTTATTATTTCCAATATTCATACCAGCATTTGACAA
Source organism: Gastrodia elata (assembly GCA_016760335.1). Taxonomy (NCBI): domain Eukaryota; kingdom Viridiplantae; phylum Streptophyta; class Magnoliopsida; order Asparagales; family Orchidaceae; genus Gastrodia; species Gastrodia elata. The sequence goes on along the minus strand of CM028670.1, from coordinate 9,422,510 downwards.
TACTTCAGATAATTATCAGCATTTATATCTCCTAAAATACATGCAGCATTGTTGAATCTATATGAAAATAAATGGCAGTGGTTTGATTCATGGCAGCAAAATATCACACAGCAAATGGAAACCAAAAAGGCAGCAGTATTCCACTATATAAAGTAAAGAAGTATACATTCTCAACATTCAACAGTAATAGTTAGGACTGAAGCTTATTTGTATCCAGCACTCAATGGTTCTCAGTTTAAATTCTGAATTCATAAATAAAGCTGAAATGAATCAGCATTACTAAATGTTTCCATTTGTATTCAGCATTTAATCATATTTGGTAACATTGCAGTACTTTATAATCTCTTTATACTAAAGGTATTATCATTTAATCATATGTATAATGGCGGTTCCTATACTTACTTTCATTATTTCGCACCAATAAATCTACCTGTCATAACTAAAATACAAAAATTTATAAGCACACATTAAACATTAATACCCCTCTAATGATGTGAAGTTTTACATCATCTATTTGAGCATTCTATATCAATATCTAAATTTAAAGCATAGTATTTGTATTCAGTAAAGACAATATATTGAAATTGATGATAGCAAGTGCTCTTTTTTTTTTTTTTTTTGATAGTAACAATTTAATCTCAGAAATTACAGCATCATTTTTAATATCCTATTGATCTTATAATGGAAATGATGGCATCATTCATTTAATTAATAGCAGTAATTGATTCTTTATATAAAGAAAATAAAGAAAGCAATTCTTCCTTCATTACTTTAGATGACATGGCAGCAAATAATTAAGATAGTATCATAAAGGACAGCACTTGCTTTAAATATAAGACAGTAATTTGATTCATACTTTACATGGAAAGCATCTTGAATCTTATTCATTTGATGGCAACATCCAATCTCTTATAATTAATGGGTAGTATATAATCCCAATAAGAGGGATGACCATATTTTTCATATTTCATTGATTTTACATTCTCAAAATGACATCATATGAAATTTCCCAAATACATATTGCATGATATAGTTCAACTTCTGTACTAATTAAAGAATACAAAAAAAATATCCTAGTACAATTTCCACATCTCTTAACTAAAGTAAGGCTTTGTGATTTCACTTTTATCGATTATTCATGTATTTGTATAAAGTTTGGATCTCAAATTATCATTACATAAAATGAAAGGATTAATGTATCACAGACTCCTCCAAGAAAAGCATATAATCAAGATGACCAAATTGATGGACTATAACTCCCTTAGCATCATAAATAATGTTCTAGGCTAGTTAAGCACTTGCTAGCACTTAGGAAAGACACAATATTGCATAATGTAAGGAATTATCTCAATGTCAACATGATTTGCTAACAAAGTATTATTAGAACTGGCTACTTTTACAATTATATGTAGCATGACAAGAATCCAATATAAGGTAACCATTACTTTGAATTTATTACACTGAATGATAACATTGCATTATTAATAATATCTAAATGATAGTTACTAAGGATTACTACAAAACAATTTATAAAAATCATAATTTAATTCAAAGCATATGTAATCAAGACAATAGGAGCAGCCCAACAATTTTGATTACGAATTATAAAGAATAGCAAATTTTCAATTCACTATGTAAGGAACAATAGCATTTAATTCATCAATGTTAAACTTAATGGCATTAACAATCAAGGACTCAATATTAAAAACAATATTTTCGATAACTACATTGTTGTTTATAATGCGTTTTGACATAAAGTTCATAACATTAGAATTAGAGTCCAAGGAAAAGAAAATTTGAAATATTACATCATCAACAATAGCATTAGTAAGAGTAGTGCCAAAAATTTGCATCTTCAACAATGAAATTAAGCATTCTTAATGACCAAATGATGGAACAAAGGAAAGGCAAAATATTGGTATGTTTATTTCAGTATTTCACAAAGATGAGTAAGCCATAAACTTGAATTCAATTACTTTTGATAATTTAAATTACTAGTGATATATATTCATTAGTCCTATGGTTTATGGGTAGCTTAAATCATTCATAGATATTTCTCATCATATTGATTAACTAAAAGAATTATGCTCAATAGAAATATCATCTTTTAAACAATTGGTTTCCTTTTCCTTAATGAGGATTTTGCAAATTAATGATTCACTAATATCTTGATGATATTAAGAAAAAAAGAAGAAAAAGAAAACTGCAGTCATTTGAGGTGATTTGTCATAAGCAAGGTGCACTTTAAATCACATAATAATAGGAAAGATAGAATATAAAACTCTAATTAGATCTTCATATCACCAAATAGAGCCCCAAACAATTTGCATTTAAATAGCATTATGTCACTTTAAGTTATAATTATCAGCTAATAAATTCATATTAATCCTTGACCATAAATTGAATTTGAAAAACTTATACACTTTGGCTTTCGAAATCTAAAATAGGCAACATGAATATTTGTAATTAATAAACCACTTTTAATATGATAGCATCTTAATATCCTTGCCGAAAAATGAGTTTGAAGCAGTAATCTAAGAGATTCGAAATAGAATATGAACAAATCTTAAAGAAAATATTCAATAATGCATTCTTCCAATATTTTATAAACCCTAGATTAATATGGATCATATGCAAACCATAATAAGAAGGAAGAATCGGGAGGAGTACCGTTTTTCTTTGAGAATCGGCTAAAGAAGATGCTCGGCTAGAAAGGGCTCGGCTAGGGTTTTCTTACCTTTCTATCAATGCTCCTTACGAGAGAATGAGTGATCGTTGATAAGGAGTAGAGGCAGCATGGGTTCGAGCCTTCCCATTGGAGCGACCAACGGTGCGATCCACGCGTCGGGGCGAAGAAGGAACCACGTGCGTATGGAGATAGGGTCGGCCGAAAGATTTAGGGCTTGCCGATCCAAATGAAGATAAGAGGGAGTGTTTTTTTAAATATATTTGGATATATATATATATATATATATATATATATATATATAGATTTATTTGATTAATTTAGAAGATTTAAAAATTTCATGATAATATATTTCCAAATTAATTTTTTGAAAAATTACTTTTCAGCTAAATTGAGGGTCACAGACTCAAAAATGAAGTCAAAATTTAATTTGGAAGCCATCTTAATTTTTTAATTACCGAATTATGAAAATGTAATAAAATAATCAATAATTTTGACTTTCTCCAAAACTCACCAAAATTTCACCCTAAGCTAATTTAGGCGTGAGGAATGCAATGGCGAAGTCCGTTTCTGATTCTGAAGTCTATTTAAATTAGGTATTTTTAGAATTACCTAAAAACCAGGAAATGCTGGAAATCGACAAACGATCTCCAATTCGCACGAAATTTGAGGTGGAGACTTTTAACTCTATTATAAGAGTAATGAAAGAGATTTAGAGTCAATTAGATTCACTAATTGACATGTAACAACTTCTGGGTTGTTACACCTGGTCCTTAGAAATTTAGCCAAGTCCTTCGCTGGTAGACCGCTGCAGCGCGCGACCGCGCGCTGTTGTTGTTTTGTTGTTGTTGTAGCGGGGGAATTCCCCGAAAAATACTGTTTAATTAGTTCTTTTTCCAAATTTTATAGAGAGAAATATTCTACGGCAGACCGCTGCACGCGCGACTGCATGCTGTAGGCGGTCCATTCTGCGAAAAACACTATTCAATTAGTTGGGCGGCCAGATTTATATAGCCCGATCCTTCATGATAAACCGCTGCAGCGCGCGACCGCGTGCTGTGTAGCGGTGAATTCCGCAAAAAACACTGTTCAATTAGTTGGGCAGCCCGATTTATAAAGTCAAGTATTTTTGCGGTAAACCTCTGCAGCGCGCGACCGCGAACTGTAGCGGTGAATTCCGCAAAAAATACTATTCAATTAGTTTGAGCCCCCTTTTAATAATCATAAGTATTTTCGTGGTAAATAGCTGCGCTTGCAACCGCGGGCTGTAGCAGTGAATTCCGCAAAAATCACTATTCAATTAGTGGGGAGCCTATTTAATATAGTTTAAATGTTTCCGCTGCAGCCCGCTGCGGCACGCGACCGCGCGTCGCAGCGCGCTGTAGCGAAATTCTTTATTTATTTTTTTAGAAAAATAGCAGAAATGCCCTAGAGCTCCTTTGGATTTCATTTCCTGAAAAAGATAGAAAATTTTGATTTAGGAGCAACAAAAATATCTTAAATAAATGAATTTTTCCCTTTATTTTAGATATAATTTATGGATTCATCACACTCTCACACTTAAATTCTTGCTCGTCCTCGAGTAAGCTCAAAATGATAATTTTTTCTGTATTTGAATGGATGAAAGTCATAATGATGTAATTGAAATAAGTATAAGTAAAAATATGTATATGGCAACAGAAAATGAAATGAACATCGTAGTAATCTTAATATTTTCAATTGAGTCACTAAATCTCCAAATATTTAAATTTTTTAATGCTTGATAATAGGTGATGGGTTCCATTCATTTTAGATTTTTAAACTAAAGACATGATTTAGAGATTCTTAGAGTTGTGCCATATGTGCTCATTCTTATAAATTACAAAGATGAAAAGTTTTTAAATGAGAGATATTTTTCTTCATCCTTTCGTATTTTGTTCACTTGGGAGAGATATTTTTCATCTTCCCTTTTTTCATAAATATTTTATTCTTTTCATCCTTAGGGAGAGATATTTTTCTTCATCCCTAACATCTTTGTGATCATGAAGTCCTACGGGAGCCTAGTACACTCCATTTAAAATTCATACCATATTTTTTAAGTTTAAATCCTATGCCTTCCCCCACACTTAGCTCAAGCATTTATTTAAATTTTTTGGAGATTTAGATTTTTTTCCATTCATTCCTCAATCTCATATTTGATTCATTTAATCATTTTCTTGCTAAGCATTCTTTTACTTATATCTCATTTGATTTTTGTATTTTTGTGTTTTTCATTTCTTTTGAAAAATTCAGAAAAAATGTCACTTAAGAATAACTCACTAAATACGGGAATAGGAGAATTCATAAATTGCAATCTCAAAATAAAAACAAACTACAATAAAGATAAAAAGAAAAAGTAAAAAAATAAATAAATACAACCTAGTTAATTTTCCTTGTTCTCATCATTGTCTTCCTTAGAAACATACGCCGTCTCGGTAGGGTAACGTGTCTCCAGTATGGGTGCACCGATGGGAGGCCGTGGCAACATGGAGGCGTCTTGTCTGCCGTGCAAATTCCAATCATCAAATAATATCCCGAGGGCTTCATGGAATTCTGATTGGAATTGGAGCTGTTGGACGTATTCATATTTGAAAAACCCCATATCGGTAGCTAGAGCTTTACTAAGCTCTGCGTTTTGATTGTGGAGGTGCATCAAGAGTTGGTTCATGAGACGCGAATCAGAAGGTGCAGACGCTTCCGCCCTTTTGCTCCATCTTTTCTTGGGAAATTTACGTTCACTTGCCCGGATGTTAAGGTTCGAGGGGTGCAGGGAAACCCTGGGAGGAACAATGGTGTCGGAGGAGAGGATCTTAACCCCTTGGGCTTCGCATAACCTAGAAATCAAAGACTCGAAGGCCAATGCTGCGCATGAACCTTTGAGAGCTTTCCAAAGCTGCTCAAAGATAATGTTTGAGATGCGGATTTCGTCCTGCCCTAACAAATGAGCACAAAAGGAGTGCTCGGGCACTGGGTCACTTCAGTTAAGTGACTCGAGGGCATGACATAGCTAAAAATGAAGACTAGCCAAGCACTACTCATCTCCGTCAATTCAGAGCGAGGAATGTTGGCGAGTCCCCCTTCCCACTCAGTGTCATTATTGATGATTTCCTCAACAAGAGCGCGGGGGTCAAAACGAGAGTCCAAGAGATTAGAGTATGAACAAGAGCTTACCTCCGCCAACCCATAGAATTGCTCAATTTGAGCAATTCCTAGGGTGACACTGTTTCCTCGACAGAAAATCTGCTGTCCTGATGCGTCAATAGCGTTGGCATACACTTCTTGGATGATTGTCGTGTATGTGGGAGCTCTCTTGGTCACAAACTCATGCCATCCTCTAGGATTGACCTGTTCATGAGGGACGAGGTAGGCAATGCTGAAGCTTCGCTCTGGGATCAACTTCCATTGGGAAGTGATAGAGGTGAAATGGTGCTCGGCCTCCGCCGAGGAGAACCTCTTTGTGTTGAAAGTTCCTCCGGATGAGGAAGCTTCAACATCCTTCCTAGCGATTGCCTTCTTCTCGGAATACATTGCCTTGGAATGAGAGTTTTAAGATGATCAAGAGATTGAAGAAGATGAAGCGAATGTGCAAGGATAACCCCCCATTCCCTCCTTATTTATAGCCCAAAAATTCAAGGCAAGAGAAGATTGTCTAATGGTCTTCCCCATGCCATTAATGTGGTGATCCATGTGAAGGGGGGGGGGGGGGCAACTTTTTCAGCAACTTTTGACTGCCTTGAAAACCCAAGGGTCATGACTTGTTGACTGTATTTTCCCAAGGCATAAAAATCTGGGCAAACCATGACAAACTGCTACAGCGCGCAGTAAGCGCACTGTAGCGTGCGATCGTGGGTTAGGGTGCGCCCGGGCGGAAAAATGGTTCCGTGCTTTGTCGCATGCCATTTAAGCGCGGTTCTACCCGCTGCATAGCGCGGCTTGTTGCGCAGAAATTTTTATTTTTTATTTTTTATTGGGTTGCCTCCCAATAAGCGCTCGTTTAACAGTCCTAAGCTAGACTCTCTTAAGATGAATACGCAGGGATCCGGCGGTTTTCATTTTCCATAGGCTAAGGATGTTCAAGCCGATTTCTAATTCTTTTCCTGATTTCTTCCTCTATTTTTTTCTTTTTAAAGAGAGTGTGTTTTAAATCAATCCACTTTTATTTTTCTCTTAACACTGATGCTCATTATACTGCGAAAGGGTCTTCCAAAAATAATTGTTGAATTTTTATTCCATTTGTCCCATTCGCACTCCACAAAATCAGTTGGAATAATGAAATTTCCTAGTTCCACAACAACATTTTTGATCATTCCCAGATGAGTAAGGGACTCAAGATTAGCAAACTCTAGAATCATTGAGGTGTATTCCATCCCTCCTACCTTTAATTGCTCATATATGTGGTAGGGCATAACATTAACTAAGGCGCCTAGATCGCACAAGGGATCTATAAATAGTTCATTTCTTATTATGCATGGAATGCATAACCTCCCTGGATCGTCATATTTGGGTGCGGTTAGCTTTTCATTATCATTCCCTTTTATTCCTTCATCTACTTCTAATTCAAAATTTGTTGCTCTCTCAATTTCATCATTTATTTCTCCTGGTACATTTTCAGAATATATCACACTCACTAATTCCCTTGGATTTCTTTCAGTAGAACTAGGTAAAGCCCCCTGCTACCGAGAGGTCAGCTACTTGGAGATTTGCCCCAATTGAGTTTCAATATTTCTAAGGGAGGCTTTTATTCCCTGGATAGAAGCCTCATGACGTGTGATAGTTGCCTCAGTGCGGCGCATGAACTGGGTTATTTCGGTCTTAAATGCATTGAATGCCCCTTTTAGATTGTGCTGATAGTTGTGGCTATTGTTACTATAATTTGTGCCTTATTGGTTGGATGAATTCCCCCCATATTGATTTGCATTATTGTTGTTATTACTCCATGAGAAATTTGGGTAGTTCATCCATCCTGGATTATATGTGTTGGAGTAGGGATTATTTGTTTAGTTGCTATTTCTTAAGTAGTTGACTTGTTCAGTGTTGTTTTGTACAAAAGGGTTGTTCAAGTTACAGCTCTCACTATTATGTCTCCCTCTGCACAATTCACATCGTACCTCAGAAACCACGTGTACATTTATCCTTTCTATCTTTTCATTCAAGGCATGAATTTCTTGTTGCAAAGCTGTTATTTGATTTGACTCATTCACTTTAATGGATTCTTTTTTAAGCTTTCAGAAGGCCATTGATAAGCGTTGTTTGCCATTTCTTCCAAGAGGTCATAGGCTTCCTCTTGGGTTTTTCTACTAATGGATCCCACGGCGACTGCATCAATGAGTGTCCTCGTCGGAGCATTCAAACCATTGTAAAAGGTTTGCATTTGCATCCAGAGAGGGAACCCATGATGCGGGCAACGTCTGAGGTACTCCTTAAAGCGTTCCCACTCATCATAGAGAGTCTCACCTTCCATCTAAGTAAAGTTGGTGACCTCAATTCTCAACCGTGCAGTTTTAGCCAGAGGGAAGTATTTGGCTAAGAATTTCTTAGCCAAATCGTCCCAAGTACGGATAGAATCGCTTAGTAAAGAGCTGAGCTAACTCTTGGCTCTATCTCTCAGTGAGAAAGGAAATAGCCTCAATTTAACTACGTCTTCGGAGACGCCGTTAAACTTGAAGGTATCACATATTTCGAGGAAAGTTGAAATATGTAAATTTGAATCTTCAGTGGCTAATCCCCCAAACTGATTGTTTTGTACCATACTCAGCATAGAGGGTTTGATTTCAAAATTATGGGCTTCTATATTCGGCCTTACAATCGCATGGGGAATGCCCCTAACAGTGGGTAGTGCATAATCTCTCAGTGCTTTACCCCTAGGCTCTTCTAAGTTTTCAGTAAAAGTGTCCATCACAACTTGTTGGTTTGATAAGTTTCGTTCTCACCTAGCTTGTAAGTATGTTCATTCTATTTCAGGATCAAACAGATATTCAGTACAGACTCTTTTAATCATACAAGTTTCAATAAAGCTTATCAAGAACGGTTTAGCAAGAAAGATCAAATAGATATATTTTGGAAATGAAAATAAACAAAAAGAAATATAAAATGTTAGCTTGATAATTACAATAGAAAAATATAAAACTACTAATATAAAAAAAATATCAAATGCTTAAATCGCTAGCTACTTATAGATTATCTTTAGTTCAAATCAAAAACCAATTCCCCGGCAACGACGCCAAAAACTTGACAGATTGTAAATACACGTCTGCGCTTGCACGCAAGTGTACGTGGTCTGAAGTAATAAGTGGAAAGTGTGACTTTTCGGGAATTTATCGAACCACGGAGAATTGGTTGATTTGGCACTAAAGTACATATATTCTCACTAATGTTTAAGCTATAGTATGTATTGGTTGGTTGGTCTAAAATTAGCACGAATATTCACTAAGTAAATAACAAGATTTAAAAAAAGAGGAGAGTTGGGCCCATCCCACATGCAATGATATAATACTTGTGTAGATTTGTTTCTCAAGCTTTATCATTTAGTTTAATCAAAATCAACTGCACATTATTATCCTTTAGTCTAGCTCAAAAGCTTACAAGTTCAAATCTCGTGCACAAAATGAATTCACATTCGGTTCTACTTTAGCACAAAGATTCTTGTAAGATTCTTGAGATTTAAGGTTAATTCATTTTCTCCTTATTTAAGGAAAGTTTAAATTTCCTTAAATCTTAGGATCTCACAAGCATTAATTTTCCACTACGAGCATCACTTCGCATCTCACATAGCTGAGATGAGAGAATCACATGTTGGGCTCAACGACTATGTCACTTAGTTCATGAGCACTCAATATTTTATTACTCAATCTCAATTATGTGGAGCTAAGGAGCTCATTTAGTGGGTCTTAACGTCACTTACATCAACTCTTAGATTGAGCTTAGGTTGAGGTGCATTGAGCTCAAGAATATTTTCACATGGTTCCAAGCTTCCATGCACTCAAAATCTAGCATCCAACCTAAGGTGAGATAAGGAGCACAAGACAATTAGATCTTGGATTTTCTTAATTCTTTCCTCATAAACACATCAAGACTAATTTAGATGAAAATTTCTTAGTAAGGCATTAAAATCACAAATATATTATGCTTGAGGGAAAACATTCATACAATAATATTACATAATGCATCATGGGACTTCATCCCAACCCTCTCCAAAGGGAGTTTAGCTACCCATTACACAAGAAAATAAAGAAGACACATACATAAATAAAGACTCTTTCATGGTCACTAAAAAGAAAATACAAGATTGAGTTTAGAAGATACTAGGAACGCTCCGTAGAAGTTCTCCGGAATTCTTCTTCTCCTTCTAATTATCCTCTCTTTAGGTTGCTAGTGCTGCCTTCTTCCTCTTCTCCCTTTGCAAAAGCTTTCCTTGCCACCCTTGGGGAGCTCTCTCTTCCTTTGGCTCTCCTCTTTACTTAGGAAATTTTTGCTAAGATTGTGAACCCTCCTCTAGTCAAGAGGAGGGGTATTTATAGGAGGGGGGGGGTGCATGCTCCTCTCTTCCAAAATAACCAGAATTTCCATAAAAAATGCTGAATTCATCATTGCATTAATTTTTAATTTAGGGTGATGTGATAATAATCTCATTTCTTTAGCCACAACATCACCTCACAGCTTACAAAAATGGCTGCTGCAGGAAATGATGGCTGGAGACAACATTCAGGATAAAAGTCATGTCTCCAGCCGCATTAAATGCATTGTCTGGGAAAAATTTCGGCGGGCCATTGCAGCACGCTACAGCGTGCTGCGGCGTGCTTTAGCATACCCTAGTCCTTAGCAATTTAGCCAAGTCTTCCGCTGTAGACCGCTGCAGTACGCGACCGCACGCTGGAGCGGGAAATTCCGCGAAAAACATTCTTCAATTAGTTCTTTTTCCATATTTTATAAAGAGAAATATTTCCGCGGCAGACCGCTGCAGTGTGCGACCGCGAGCTGTAGCGGTCCATTCCGCAAAAAATACTGTTCAATTAGTTGGGCGGCCCGATTTATATAGCTCAGTCCTTCGCGATAAACCGCTGCAAGCGCGTGACCTCGCGCTGTAGCGGTGAATTCCGTAAAAAATAATGTTCAATTAGTTGGACGGCCCGATTTATAAAGTCAAGTATTTTCGCGGTAAACTGCTGCAAGCGCGCGACCGCGCGCTGTAGCGGTGAATTCCGCAAAAAAATACTATTCAATTAGTTGAGCCCCCCCTTTTAATAATCACAAGTATTTTCGCGGTAAACCGCTGCAGCGCACGACCGCGCGCTGTAGTGGTGAATTCCGCAAAAATCACTATTCAATTAGTTGAGCCCCCCTTTTAATAATTATAAGTATTTTTGCGGTAAACCGCTGTAACGCGCGACCGTGCGCTGTAGCGGTGAATTCCGCAAAAATCACTATTCAATTAGTGGGGAGCCTATTTAATATAGTTTAAATGTTTCCGCTGCAACCCACTACGGCGCGCGATCGCGCGCTGCAATGCGCTGTAGCAGAATTCTTTGTTTATTTTTTTAGAAAAATTACAGAAATGCCCTAAAGCTCATTTAGATTCCATTTCCTGAAAAAGATAGAAAAAATTGATTTAGGAGCAGCAAAAATATCTTAAATAAATGAATTTTCCCCTTTATTTTAAATATAATTTATGGATTCATCAAGCTCAATTAGGAAAGCTGAGAGCTCGGCCATGGCCCGACCTCTCGGGTCCTCTCCAGCCCGAGCCAGCCCTCCAGATGCTTCCCAACCCTTGGCCAAGGCTATAAATAGCCTCAGCTTCACTCTGATTGATCCTTGTTGGTCAATTGAGCTCTCTGCATGCTCCGCAATTGCCGAACTCTCTAGCTTGCATAGGCGATCCCAGGAGCTTCAACCCGCTGATAGTAGGCTCTGCTAGTGTTTAAGAACCTTTGTATTGTCTGGAACTTTAGCCAGAGCCAGCCGAGCCCTCTGTCGGTCGTCCCTATCTCCCCTATCGAACCAGGTAACCCCGTTTGTAGGTTTCAAGCCAATGAGGCTTGGACCATCCTCCTCTTGATTCGATGGCATGCATATTGTTAAAACAAACTCACTGGTATCGAAATCGAGATATAAGATAGCCCCGATTGATCGATATGATCGATCGGGCTAAGTCCCTTAAGGATCGTCTCTGTCGAGTAAGGACCTGATGATCCAGACTGTCCCAGACCCTCAGACCAGAGGACTTCGATCCGCCTCACCTCCCTGATAGTGCAGGGATCGATCCTGGGGTCTGGCGTGGCCTATGTGAGGAGAATTGCCTCCCCATAGTAGCTCCATTAGAGGAGCTATCGGGTGGGTAAGGTCCGGCCGATCCAGACCATCTCATAGGGGGCTTCGGGTCCCATTCAATGCGTCTGACCATGGTGAACATGTAGCAATCAATCGCCGGTCGTGCCATGGTCAGCAGGCGCCAGAATTGGCCAATTAGGGTTTCCCTAATCGGGAGACTCCGTCGGGACGAAGGCTCAGGGACGAAGTGCTGTGCGGGTCGGGCTGACCTGTGACCCGCCCGGTGCGACAGTCCCGGGTGTCTCGGGCCCCGGTCGACCTGCGCGGTTCGGCTAATGGGCCGAGCCCATTTATATTAATCCGATTAATTGGAATTATTTTCCTTAAGGGAAATAATCCAATTAATCCAATCATAGGAAAATTAAATCAGAAAAATACAGATTGTATTAATTGAATAACTTTTAATCTACTGGTCCAAATCCTTTGATATCATATTTGAAAATGATAAAAAAATCATCATGAATTTGAATATAGAAAAATATTACACATCTGGTGGCTAGAATTTCTATTTTTGCTTAATTATTTCAGATCTTGATTAAGGTTGATTAGTAATTCTACTTATCCAAATTTCATATTTAGGTGCCATTAGTTTGCTTATGATAAGTAGAATGCATGTGCTAAGTGAATTAATTTCTAATCTTTGTATTTCAAATTATACCATAATCTTGTTAAACCATTATTAGTGAATATTAGGGTTTGTAATCACTGGATCTTGGCAAACTTAGTTTCTGATTGATGGTATGGTGATGTAGAACTTGTATGCCAAGTTATGTGGAATTCTGATGGTTGGATTTAAACTTATGTGATAATCCCTTTTGGATTGAATTAGGATTTGATTAACATTAAGTGTTCTCTATTATTCTAAAAATTTCTTATTAATTTGATGTATAGCAGTAAGTTAGATGTATTAAAATCATTTGTGTAAACCCATGATGTGTATATTGAACAAATTAAAAAAATGAGAACTTAACCCTCATAATTAATTTTAAGAAATCTTAGGACTTTGATCAAGCTTTTAAGACTTGATCTAGGTCTGAGATTGCCACCAATAGCACACCCTTAACTCACTGATTTGACATTGATTATTAATCAAACACATGATCTTAATTGAATAAGAATAGGGGTCAAATCCTAATCTACTTAATTGAGGTTTGTAACAACCATAGTTGTTACCCTAGCTAAATTTGGATTAATTAGGCCAATATAAGCTTTAATTTTGATTCCATTTTAACCTACCCCTAGAAGTTTGGGATCAATCGGAGCTAAAAATGAAAAATTTAGTATTTTTGGTTATTTTTAAGCCCTGAAAAATACTTAAATTAATTTAACCTCCAAATCAAAATCTGTTTTCCTTTTTGAATTCCTCATACCCTAATTAGCTAAGGGTAAATTTTTTGGAATTTTCGGAGCTCATTTGGTCCTAAATTGGATTTAGAATATTTAAGAATAATTATATATTATTTAATTAGGTTTTATTATATTTAAATAAAATTTTGATAAAAAATAAAATGGCGGGATTCGTTGTCGGGACCACGGCAGATCCGCTGCGGGGTCCCGATAGCGGCGCATGCGTAAAAGCCACCTGATGCAATAGCACGCATCTTAGTGCTCCCGATCCAACGGCTCTCATAACACTCGCCTTGATTGAATCCAATCTGCCCGATCGGCATCTGTCATCCGACGCACGGGATTTAATCCGTGTTTTGGTTAAGTATGGGCTGCATCAGGCCGTCTATCCTCAACAATCTCATGATCAGACGGCAGAGACGAACCCTACCACTGTGGATCTTCGTTCTCGCAGCGATGCAGCCCGACAGAGGAAATTTCGTAGTACCAAGCCACGTAACCATGTCTGCCACTCCCCTCGCCAGGTCACCTAGACCGTTAGTGCCTTTCCGAGAATGGTCGAGCCTAGTAGTGCGACCCGGGAGGCTTGGACCCTCCCAATTGTGAGAAAATGGAAAGAGCCCTCGGCCCGAGCCTATACTCCAAACGCGAGCTTAGAAAGCCACCCCCATAGCTCCTAACGCCTATAAATACCCTCGGTGTGCCCCAGTGACCTCCTTTGCTTGTTGAGATCGCCACAATTTCCCCTGGTGCGTGCTTTGGAGCATTCAGCGACCCGGTGACCAGACCTGCTACGTCTGTTGATAGAGGGTGAGGTTTGGCATTCAGATCCCCTTGCTAGAGCTTCTGCAACCATTAGAAGTAGCCGGAGCTACATGCATTGCTTCTGTCGCAGCCGTCCCCCGTCTTCAGGTATAGCTTATGTCCTAACTCCTCTGTCGAGCTAGTTTCAGCTCGACTCGCTTCCTCTCTAATCCTGGATGTTGCGTTAGGACCTCTCCCTAGCTTCCTAGTAGACGTTAGAGTCTTTTGGCGAGGCTTGGCAGTGGGCCAGACGGCGTATCTGCCGTCTGAGTGTGCACTGCCAGTCGAGCCAATTTGCCCAAATGCTGCATTCCCTCAAGGCGATTAGTCGTCTAATAGGTAGTAGAAGCTATCGATGATAATTGTCGAACCATATCGAAGGCTGGGTTCGACAAGATCGATCGATTCAACTGGACTCGATCTATCAAGTCGCAGCTCTCGTCGGCAAAATACCAGAAGTAGCACCCCATTGATCCAGACCATCCCAGAACTCCTCGACTCACCCTATCGCTTCCTCTTAGGTCCCTGAATGTGTAGGGATCGAGACGGTCGCAATCCGTGGCCTCTGAGAGGAGAATTCACTCCTCACAGGTGCGCCTTAAGAGATGCTTCGGGCGAGTAGTCCCCAGGTGATCCGGTGCCTCCCAATTGGGGCTTCTGGGTTTAATCAACGCGTCTGGAGTTAGGGATGGAGTAGCCGTCGAGATCAGGGCGTGGTGTAGCCGGAGTGTGGAGAATTGCGCATTGGGAGCTAACCTTAGGGCACCGAGCTTCGGGTGCCAGCCGAAGGAAGAGGATGAAGTCACGGGTCGGGCCGAACCGTGACCCGCGTGTTTTGGAATTTGGCCGACCGGATTAATAAAAAGGATTTTGGAATTAAAATCCTTAAGGAAATTATTTCATAAATCAAATCCTAAAGTTTTTATTTAAATAAACATGCAGATTAAATTAATTAAATAACTTTAGTTATACTGATCCAAATGGTATGATCCAATATACTATTTGAATCAGAAAAATGCAAGAAATCTAAATATAAAATAAAATCACTGACTCAATGGTTGGATTTAATATAATTGATTAAACCTTTTCTATTTTAATTAAATCATAATAAATTCAATTAATAACCAAATCAATTGATTAAGTGCTCTGATTACTCAGTAAACCCTAGAGAACAATTTCAGACCCTTAAAACTAATTTTGGACATTTAATTTTCTTAATCACTCCTTAATTACCCTAATTAAGGATTAGTGAATTAAACCCTAAATTAGTCTCTGATTTTGGGTAGGTTAGTTCCT
The DNA here is from genome assembly GCA_016760335.1 of Gastrodia elata. Classification (NCBI taxonomy): domain Eukaryota; kingdom Viridiplantae; phylum Streptophyta; class Magnoliopsida; order Asparagales; family Orchidaceae; genus Gastrodia; species Gastrodia elata. Next base: position 9,407,032 of record CM028670.1, on the reverse strand, counting down.
AATGTCATCTTAAGTCTATTAGAACCTAAGTGTAAGGTTGGATTATCCTAGAATACCCTAAATTCACTAATCACTCTAATTGGCCTAAAAATATGATTAGTGTTAATTAGCTTAATTAGGTTGTCAAAACCTAAGATAGTGTATTTCCCACTTCATTAATCAATATGAAACACATTAGAATAGATTAGATTTAAATTGGAGAACTAAACCCTAAAATCCCAATTTTAGCCTTATTAGGGGTATTTTGGTTATTTTGGCCAAGATGTGTTTAAGTACCGCTTAAACTTTGGGAAATTCAGTAAATTATCCTTAATTAGATTATTAATGTTCTCTGAACTCTTAAGCTAATAATATTAATAATGTTCATATTAAATTAAGAAATCTTCATTTAATCTTAATTAAAATACTTAGATCTTAAGTGATCATAAAGGGGTCATTTTGCCTTAATAATTGAATCCAATAATTTTCAACATTAAATCTCAAATTAATAAGTTCAATTAAGTTAACCTATGAGCTTAAATGCCAAAAGAAAGCACAATTAGTAAAGTCTAAGTTAAAAACCTAGCTTAAGTCTAAAGTGATCACATAATCAGATTTTAGATCTTAGACTTTAGACCTTCTACTTGAAATTGAACTATCTCCAATTGAAATTCCTTAAATGATTCATTGTTTAATCCTTTGAAACCTTCCATGTGGGTATAGTAAGATCCAATCCATAAGATAATGAAATTATCCAAAAGGTTGGATATAGATCTTAGATTCTTAAGTTTTTAATGGATTATTTTATCTTATAATCAGTAGAACAAGCCTTCACTAAGTTCTTAGCTATTGGATCTTTCAGCTTATAGGATTCTTTACCTTTAATGTGGGTATCAAGGGTGAACCTTAGATCCTAGTCAAAACACCACCTTGGATTTAGGATTTAAACACTAAAGTGGGGTTTAGGTCCCAAATCCTTAAATCTTGATTTACTTAATCAAGATTTGGGTAAGAGAGTAAAATATTAACAAATTAAGTCGTTGATTTATTTACTTAAATTTTATAGTTGTCACATGATTATGTGTTAGAACTTGTTAAGTTCTAATTTTAACTTTAAGGACGTAAATCTGAGATTCTACTCTATAGATGGATATTGGAGATCCTAAACTTGTACCTTCTCAGAGTAGTTACATTGGATAAATAGACAATAGCAGATATCACATAAGTCTATATTAATTCTCTTACTTACTTTGACTAGATTTGCTTGGCATACCTTGGATATTGAGCCTTATCCCTTGAGCATAATAGGAGAACTTAGGATATGGAGGATACATCTTAAGTTAGTATTTGTAAAGCATATCATTCATTTGGTACTTGTAGTGTTGTCAATTAGTAGAATATGTCCTAACTTAGTTTGCCTCTTCAGTACTAGTATTGTATAAGATGGACCCAGGCCTAGCAGATTTGGATGTCTAGGCAGGGTATTAATTGATCTTGGAGACCCTGTATGGCATATTGGCTGGTATGGCAGTACTATGGCTTAGGCTTATTGCTACTCTAGTTCGATTTTTCAATCTTGTTTTCTATTTGCTTTGCCACATACTTTAGTGGCCTTACTTACAGTACTTGCTTGCTTTGCCATATGTCTCAATGGCTTTACATTGCATAGATTGCTCTGTTTTTGCCACATGTCTCAGTGGCTTTTCTTTTCTTTGGTATTAACTAGCATATTGTATGTATAATCCTATGGCTTACTTATGTATATTGTCATGTTTAGGATATTAGAATTTCATGTTATATTTAGTAATTGTCTTCTTTTATAATCAGTATGTTTCAATGTGATCATAAGCATGTTAGGTTCAGAATTGTATTATAGCTGCTGTTACTTTTAGCTTTTAGCCTCACCTTATTTATTCTGTATTGTATGCTATTTTACATACTAGTTGCTTACCATAAATGAATAATTTATAGTTACCCCATTTCTTCATGGCTTGTTGCTCCCATAGTTAGCTTGCATGCTTTATAAATTTAAATGTGATATCTTTAACTACTCAGTTCAGTAAACTAGCCTAAAATGTACTTAGACAATTGTCTAACTGTAATCTTTTTATTTTGTTGGCTGGGGCCCTGGAATTTGTGATACCGACAAATGTCAAATTCAGACTTATTTGTGGGCAGTGCTGTAAAAGAGGAGCAGGTTCAGGAGGAGGATCGTGTTGCTGCTGCTTAGATAGATTTGCATTTCTATTTTTCAGTGAGGTAGAGAGACCTTTGCATTTTCTTTTAAATTCAATTTATAATAATTAATTCTAGATGTATTTCATTTCTACATTGTGATGAGTTACTATATTGTTCTCCTTTTCCTCTACTATGTTATACTTGTGGATGTTACTACACACCTATTGCTTCCGCCACCTTGATATTTGTATGTATATTGATGAATGTTTATAGTATTCTAGTGATAAGTACTTAGCTTAAGGCAAGTTGGGTTTTCACCTGATTTTACTTAAGCTAGGGATTTGCCACAGTTGGAGCACCGTACTTCCTATTGTCAGTACGGGGGCCCCACAGAGGTCCAAACCCTTAAGAACCTTAACTAAAGTGGTTGATTATAAGACAGTTACCTTGACATGTTTCCAATCATACATCTGAGTTTATATTGATTCTAAACATTTGAGTAGACATGATAAAGTTATTAATAAGGTTATATGATTGCCTAATCTGAATCAAACCTTTATATCTTAGATTTTCTCCTAAATAAGATTATTAGCATAAGAGATTTATAAAAATCCTCTTGATTTAGTAAGTAATCTAAAACCTTAATAACATTCTTAATTTAAATCTCATAATCTTAGATTAAGTTATGATCAGATGACTTAATCATCTGATCTGATCATTCTAAACCTAACTATGAAATAGAACCTAAATTGTTATTATTAGAATTTAAGATGAGAGATCTTGAGCATCTCTTTATAAGATCATCTTGAAGTATTTAAAAGACCTAAATTAAATATACTTGAGATAGGAGAACCTTGTATGACTCATTGAGGTAGAAGCTTAGAAGATCTCATAATCTTAGAGATTGATCTTAACCCCTCATGGTAGGAATCACTTAAGACATTAGAGTGATACTTCTCCTTGTGGTAGAATCCATGCTAAGTGATCCTTGATCACATTTTAGTGGAACCTTGTATAGGACTTACCTATTAGCTTAAGCTTCTATGGTCTTGATAATTCCTTGTCTTACTAAGTAGACTTGTTGAACCTTGATCATTGGGTAGTGTAGCCTAGTATACCCATACTACTAGTTCCCAGTAGTATTCCAGATTTGTTGATTCACTCTAATAGGGACTTATGAGCATGTGATATCCTGTGAGATTAGACGAATACAGTCCCGTTAGAATAAATCATTCAACCTAAGAGTGTATTAAACGGGTAGTCATTCCTTAGTTTGATTGAAATACAAATTACCAACGGGAAATGCCTCCTGGAGAAGATTGCTTCAATAGGTGTGGCTCAGACAAACTAAGCAATTGAAGTTACCTTCTTAAGACACTAAGTGTGATTGTGAGTAGGGCATCTTAATAACTTAGCTTGAGATACAAATCGCCAACGGATGATGCCTCCTATCAAAGACTGCTTTGTTAGGGTGGCTTAATCAAACTAAGTGATGAGAATCACCTTCCTTGCAAAAATACTAAGTATGTGTATACCATCATCCTACCTAATAATCTATAACTAAATCTGCAACTTAAACTATTTACCGATCTAGAAGTTGGGAGTCAGAATCCTTTTAACAGGATTCTACACAGTGGAGACTTAGAATTTATTTTCAGCATTTTAATATTTTATGGATTTTGGGACTTTACTCATATAGAATAGGAGCATGGGAATAAGCATGAGCATGAGTTTGAAGCATCATACAACAGTGACGCATGAGTATCAGTGATAAAGTATGGGTTACGGAATGTTACATACACATACTGAAGAATTTCAGGGTGCATCTGCATCACCATACTGAATTCCCAACTGGGTGTATGTTTACATTGGACCGTACTACTCATAGTCTTTCAGTGATAGTTCAGTGACATATCCGTGATATTTCGTGGTGTAGCATATTTGAGTGCACCATTCCAGTGGTATATAGTATAGCATTCGACATCCTTTTCATCATGATTTCTGAGTTTTTGATGTTTCCCTTACTTTCAGTTTTCATTGGTGTGATAGTTTTACTTAGTTAGTCTTTACTACCTTACTTAATTAGCTTTACTGTCTTACTTACTTGTCTGTTACAGTTTTCCTTACTTAGTGCTTTTTCCCCAGTTTTCCTATAGTTTCTCTTTACTTTACTTCTTACTTTATTTAGCCTTAGTTCTGCATAGTTAGTTGCGATGTGTTAGACTTCTTATCTAATACGGGGTACTTTTGGGATCCAGCAATTTGCTAGATCCCGAGCAGCTTATAGAGATAGGGCAGGAGGATACACAGGAGATCCAGGAGGAGTACGTGGAGCCTTAGTGGATTGGACATCTACCTTTACTTTTTGCTTTATTTCAGTGCTTCACATGTGTTGATTCTTGAATTGGAAACCTGTTGAAAATGAAAAACATGTCACAAGCAAATTTGTTTGGTTCAAGCAATTGTAAGCATTACATACATAATTACATACAAAAATATGAATAAAGTGTTCTTTAATTTCTTAATCAAATCAATACTGCAAGCGAATCTTCATTTTACTCCAGAATTGGCTTCCAAAACAAGCTAGAAGTTTATTGGTTGCAATCTATGCAACTGCAATATGATAGCTTTAGTTATAAATATATAAAATAGTAGTATTGCAAATAAAAAAAAGAAAACAAATTGCTTCACCCTTTCATTTACATTCTGAGATTTTTCTTCCCATTTTTTCATGATTACTGGCTAGCTCCTGAAATCAGATTAATCTTTGCTTTTAATTCTCACAGCTTGTAATATTTTTCAATAAATATCAATCATGAAGGAGTACATAAGAGTATTCAAAAGCATTAATTCTTAGCATCATATATAGGTTATGAATCAAATGCATCAAAATTTGAAGGAATTTGCATCAATACAATTTAAGAGCTATATCAATTGCAATAGTGAGGCGCGTCGTAGCGCCCGGCTCTTGGGTTGAGACCAGCTGCGGCGCACCACGGTGCGCTGGAGCACCTGCGTCTCAAGTTGAGTCTGCTGTAATGCATTGCAGCACCCACGTCTCGGGATGGACCCGCTGTAGTGCGTTGCAGCAACGATTTCCACTATGGCGCGCTGCAGCTCCTGCCTTTGGGTTGCTGATCGCTGAGGCGTTCCATAGTGCCTCAACAACAATTTTTGCCACAGTGCGCGGCAGCGCTTGTGCTGTTTATGGACACTACTCGCATTTTTTTAGTAATATATCTTTCGTGCTGCATTGCTCAAATGAGATCAAACAATTGCAAAGTAATAAAATGAAATTATATAAATGGAAAACTTAGTATAATATGTTATGTGATATAAATTTCTCATTTTAGAGCTAGAACCTCCAAGATTTATTAGGAGAGTCTTATCTCTGGATCTTTTGCCTCTTCATAGTAGACTAGTTCCCTCCTTATTTTACCATTAATTGCTAACAAATCATATATATACATATTTAATTTCGTTATCCCTCCAAAGACTCTTATCACAGGCACTTGTCACAAGAATTTCAAAATTTTATTAAGCAAAACAAAAAAGGTACATGCAAAAGTTAAAACTATTTCAAAGAAAAACACTCAAATGAGAATGCTAGAAATACAACTCTATGTAACTGAACCATTCGTTGTTTACCGGAAGTTTCTTCCTTATTTTAAATTTGCTAAAAACTAATTCTTATGCATTAATTAAATGTTCAATTACTAAGGAAATGATAAGTTATGATTTTGTGTCAAAATGAAAGTATTTGGTAAAAACTCTAAATTTGGCCAAGTCAGGTGGCTATCATCTTTATCGGACTTAAAATCTAAATGAAGGTCCTAATGACTATCTATTTTTGGTGTCAAAAAGGAAGCTGTTCCTAGTATATAGGAGAGTGTGCATGTCAAAATTCATATACTAGTTATGAGTAAATTAGGAGTTATACAAGTGCAAATATTGGGAAAAATTATGGCTGCTTTGAAATTTTTCTAAGAAATATTTATAATTTTTTTTAAAACTTTTGTAAAATATCAGAAATTTTTTTCAAATTAGTTTATTAATATTTAAATAATTTTGTCCTCAGATTAAAAATCGAACTTCGTCATTACGCTCACCACCCCCAAATTAGCTAGGGGTGAAGTTTTGGAGGCCTTTGGAAGTCATTAAGTTTTTGACGAATATTTTAATATTATTTAAATATCTTGAAAATTTAGATAATTAAATAATCGTCAAAAAAAAAATCTGAATGCGCCGTTGCGTTCCCCACCCCTCAATTAGTTAGGGGTGGTTTATTTGAAAATTTTCTATGCACATTTAATTGCATAATTTTAATTATTAAAATAGATATGAATTAATTAAATAAATATTATTTAAATTAAGTATTAACGGCGCCATTCCATTTTCCCTAACGCCGTTTTTCTGGCCGCTCGAGCCGTCTGGATAAACGGATTATTCTAATGCGTCTGATCGGGAGGATCAGACGGCTCTGGAGTCGTCGTCCCCGCGACTCACGTGTCGCCGAAGGCGACACGTATCGTGCAGAGGTCCTCCACGCGTAGGTCTCTGCCTTTTCCAACGCTCTTCGATCGCCTAATATTAACTCCCGAAGAATTTAGTCTTCGTTTTCACTGAATAGAACCGAAGAAGGATACCTGTATCGACTGCTCAATTGAACCCTAAAATTCTGAACACTCATCCTAAGGTACTCGCTTATCCCCTTAACTCAATCGTTTTACATCAAATGATTTTCAAAAACCTATTCCGTGCTAAGGATTGACAATCTATCAGGACCGATCGAACTCTAACGAGTTCGATCGATCCAATTTAGCAAAAATTGAACAGTATATACCGTTAAACGAACACCCGCCGACGCAAAAGGACCTAGGGTTTGACCCTATTGCCGATATAGGCCACCCTAGGTCTGGATTCCACCACCGGCGTGAAGGACTTGACGTGACCAACCCATTGTCATGCGGGTTGGAGGTTGCCGACACCGGGAGGACCACTAAAATTCAAGCCCTAGCCGGGATGTCACGGGCGAATGAGGGAAGACGAAGGACTTTGAATCGGGCCGAGTTGGCCCGAGCCCGACCTGTTTCTGATTGGGTTTTGTCGGCATCCTAATCAATTCAAATGGCGTGGGACCCACAGATACGATTGGGCGTATCATATCACGTCGCGTGTCGTATGGCGGGGCCCACAGTCGCATCGTTTGTCGGTGAGGGTCCCACCTGCAGAGAAAAATAAAATAAAATTTATAATAAATTAATACATATAATTATTATATAGATAATACTTATAATTAACATATGTATAGTTATATATATATATATATACATATATATATATATATATATATATATATATATATATATATATATATATGTATCTATACCTATATATACATATACATATATATATTTAAAATAGAAAAGTAATATAATTAATTTATATATAAATTAATGTATTAAGTATTGTTAAATAATTAATTAACAGAAAAATAATAATTACAATACAGTAGTATTAATATATATATATATATATATATATATATATATATATATATATATATATAAATTCATTTCAATCAATATAATTTAATTTAATAAAGTTAATATCAAAACTTTTAACATACATAAACTCCTAAAATATTTATCCAAATCATATAATTAAATATATCAAATTCATCAGAAAAATATAAAAAATTTAATGAGGCAATTTATTTTACTAAAAGACTATTATTTCTCATAGTGAAATTTTAGGTATTTAAAAAATTACAAAAATGCCACTAAATTTTATTTAGCTATATCTTTATACACTTTAATCCAAACATACCCAATATGAGTCTCAAAATATTCAAAAAAACCCTAAAGAATATTTTAATAGTGCTAATTTTGCTGTTTGGATTAAATTTAGACTAATCACAATTATAACCTAACCCTAATTAGGCCATTTAAACCCTAAAACTTTGATTGGCCATAAGTTAGATAATTTAGCTCCAAATTAGGTGATCCAAATATCAATTTAGATCAGAAAAATCTAAATTACATTAAACTGTAAAAATATTTTGAATCCAACGGTTGGATCTTTTAATTAACCCTAATTACTCTAAATCTTAATTAGTGAATATTAGCAAATATAATGATCCAAATTAAGTAATTTCAGTTTCAGAGAACTCATAAAATAGATTAGAACCCAGTTGTGTGATTAGTTTAGTAATTTTGTGACTAATTTCACTAATCACTCACTAATCACATTAAACCCTAATTATTAATCATAGAACTTGTATTGGCTATAACTGAGTCAATACATATCAGAATTTGATGATTTTAGGTTCGATGAAAACCTTAAGACATAATCTATAATAAACTAACAGAAATTTAGATTTTATTAAAGGTAAAATTACTAATATGCCCTTATAAGGTAAAATTCCTAATTTGACCTTATAAGGCATAATAATTACTCAAAATTAATAACTTAATAAATTAGTTTAAATATTCATTTTATTATTATTTTAGAAACCTAATATTACAAATCATGTTAAAATCTTAAAACATTAAATTAATAAAATAAATTATTTTTGGCAGATCAAAAAAATTGAATTAGTTGATGTTATATCAAAACAGTCACGTACGTAAATCTACTTATAAGTTTTATTTCAGTATTCTTATTTGAGCCATTTTCTTTTGAGCATTATTTATTCCAAAACTGCTTACCGCTTATAAATCTGCAAAAGAATGTTATCAAATAAGCATGTAACAAAAAGATGAAATGTGGTATATATTATTGTGATATTAGTCTTTGGAGGATGGAAAGCAACATTGAGAATATGTACAGATTGGGCCGGCTGGCAGCCCCTGGGAGTCATATGGAGGGATTTAGCCCTTATTAGGAAGTGAGAAATTCAGAGGAAAGACACAACATCAGTTTCAAATTTGAGATTAAACTACCGACGGGTAATGAGAAAAGCTTCTTAATGGTTATGCCTATGGGTTTACCCATTTAGGCTCAGGAGTCTATGGACTCGACTTACTGTTACAAATGCTTTTTATAAAATTTATTTCATGCTATATTGAGTTTCACAGTTAACTTGTAGGACAATATTTAAATTTGAAAATGCTTTTATTCATATGCAAATATTTCATTCAATTTTATATTTGATTTATACATACTATAGAATGCTAGAATTACTCTTATAAGAATAATTTGTATACTCTTACCTGACTGGTAACTGAATTTTTCAAGTTTTAAAAATTAAAGCATTGAAGATCTGCCTAAAGTAATAAAGGAGACAAGAGATAGAGATGTGAGAAATCGAGAATGCTTAAATCTTTATTGTAAATATTAAAACTATTATAAATTCATGTATGTATAGCTCTGAATGTAAATATGGACTTTAATGTATTGTATTTTATTTACTTTCATAAATATATATTTTCAAAATATGAATCATTCTTTTGAGACTCTCGAACTTCGATCCCCGGTTGCCACAGAATTGATATCAGAGCGAAGTTTGGGACAATCTAAAGAATGATTCATTAGAGCCAAACATTATAAATACAGTTTTAAAAATGTTAAATTATAATAAGTAAAATTAGTAATTGAATTTTAAGTTGGAGAGCATAATAAGTATAGTTTATTATTTTTCAGATTATGGAAAGTCATAATCAAAACAACAACAATCAATCTCAAGAGGAAAATATTCCTCATAATACTCCAAGCCATAGCATAAAATCCTCTAACTCAATAACAACCAATATCAATATTAAACATAAAGTAGAAACTAAAATTAGAAGTTCAGCAAAAAAACTTTAGTTATTTCAATACTCTATTTTACAGCAGGCTGCAATTTTACAGCCCATTGAGGAGCAACTAACCTATGCCCAACATTTTTCTTTGGCTTAGAAGATCACATCGAGCGACTCCATTCTAGCATTTTTTTCACCTGCTCGACGGCCTACCAGGAGCGGGCGAAACTTGGTTACACCTCAGCAGGCTTAAATTATCTAAAAATAAAATTAAAATATATACCCGGTCAGATAGGCAAAAACAGTGCTTCCCATTCATTCTCTCTTGTCTTCTTCATGCTCATCCCCCAAGCCAAAAACGTGATCGGAAGCTTTCCTATCTTTCCTTTCAGGCTTGCTCGCAGAATCCCCAACGCCACTGCCAGCCAGCAGAATTCCTTCATCGTCGAGATCATCGCCGGTCTCCTCCGAGTACGCATATCTGCTAGCAGTCAGAAGCAAGCTCAACAGTATTAAACTTGTCAAAGAATATGTGGGATCTTTTGATGTGTGGCGTGTATAATTAAGCTGTTATGTGAATGGTGTTGTGAGCCCTTGGATTTGAACTCATGCCGATAGTTCAAATCCCACCGGCCACATATTTGACTTACAAGGCTCAACTTCTTCACAAAAAAAATAATAATAATTAAGCGCAATCTGGTGTGTACCTAGTGGGGTTTTGTGAGGGAGCCCAGAGCAAACATATAACTCCAAGAAAAATGTAGGAAAGAACATTCCAAAAAGCAGGGATGATCCAAGCCCTTTGCCACAATTCACTTAATGGGTCGGTGGCATTAAAATACAACTGCACATTCACAAATTCAGAAACTTCAGACAAACGATTGACTTGAAAAAAAAATTCTCTAAAATAAAACTCAAAACAATAAAACAAAGAACTTGATCCAGAAAACAATAATATTGAACTTTTAACCTCTTTTGAGCAAATAAAGTTTTATCAGCGAGACCGATTCCTGATCTATACGCTTCACCTCCCTGTTCGGTAGATTTGCCGATAACTTGTGCGAGGTGCTGCTATGACGGCAGCTTATCTTTTCATTTTGGCATTACATTTAGTTACTTTGAGTTTAAAGCACGAATCGCATTCTTTTGGTTTAATGTTAAAACTTATATTTAATTTTTGTTATCTTATTTTTTAATTTATTACACAGAATGTATTAACAAATCATGACTTGTCCATATACCTATGCGTTGGCAATTCAAGTGTCCAGTGAAAACAGAAGAAAACGACACCTACTATTAAGAGGGGGACCATCTATACATCTTTTTTCTCCGTTATGTTCAATCAAATATGTGAGAGGGAGGTCATTCTTAGTAATTTCATGCCATGTTTTTTATGGGCTTCACCTTTACTCTTCTAACATGGCCAAAGTTTATTAACACAAAGTTCCAAACTGCGGAACTATTGATCTACACTTAATACACCAATAGCCAGCAATATAAGACCGCTCAATTGGAGCTACTCTAACTTCATTACCAATGTACTTATTTCTCATTTCTCCTGAAGATTTACAAGATGTTTGGTTTTCTGGAATTGGCATTCCGAAGATTAAAATCGTGTAAGAAATTCCCAGATTGTAATTTGCATTCTGAAGATATTGTGTTTGATCTCAGATTTTTAAATAGCATGTAAATGCTCTTGTAGTTATAGATTAAGGTGCTTTAATTTTCTATAAAAAAATAATCGAACCCTCACTCACCTCAGCCATTGCAATGCCGCAGGAGGGCTGGGATTTTCAAAGATAGGTTGATGAGGTTTGTAAGAGCTGGCAATTGAAGTCAACGTGATTTATCATTGCATTATCGTCAGTGGAACGCTCTATTTATATATATATTTTTAGTAAAAATTAGCATTTTTAAATGAATTACTTGCTATTTTATGTTGTTTTTGTGTGTTTTATAACTTCTTCAATAACAAGTGACCAATCTGAGCAAAAAAAACGAAGAAGAATAATGCACTTAAAGAGGTGGCCGCTAAAGCGCGCCGCAGCGTCAAGTCAGCGCATCGCGGCGCCAACCCATTGAGGGTCAAGCCCCACAGCGCGCCGCAGCACCAGACCAGCGCAAGCAAAGCACCCGGTAAGCGCCACAGCGCCAGACCAACGCAAGTGAGGCGCTAAGTCAGCGCGCCGCAACACCAAACCATTGAGGATCAAGCATCATAGCACGCCGCAGCGCCAGACCATCGCAAGCGAGGCACCACAGTGCACCGTAGCGCCAGACCATCGCAAGCGAGGCACCACGGCGCAAGCGTCATAGCACGCTGCAACGCATAACTAGGAAACCTAAAAGCAGAGTATTAATTGATGAACCGAAGTTCTAGCGCCACGGTGGCCCGCCATCTAGAAATTTCAGAAAACGTGAAGGGTTGGGAGTTCAATGGACTTAATTCATTAATCCCTTCAGCTCATATGGCTAGTTTAAGAGAAAATAAACTATTTCAACTTCACAAACAGCATAAAAAGAAATATCCAAGGAATTGGCAATTAAAAACTTCAGCTTCCAATGATGGTTAAAAAGGAAATATAATGAGAGAAAAAGGGGAAATTAATCTAAGTCAACCCCTGTGCTGAAAGGGGAAAATTTATATTTAAAGGAACCTAAGACAAGGGGAATTTTTTGGACCCCTAAGGAGGGATGGAACCCTAGCCACCACAGAACATTTCAAGGAGTTATTGATGAAAAAAATTGCAGGCCAAAAAGAAGAAGAGAAGTACAGTACTAAGAAAGAAGAAGAGAAGTACAGTACTAAGAAAGAAGAACAAGGAACTAAGACGAGAGAAATAAAGAAAATGCTGGAAAGTTGTTCATGTGTATCATATTTCTAACCCTATATTTCTATTCTTTTATCTTGTAAGAATGCAATAAGTTCCATAAGCTGTTCTTGTATTTCCACAAGCTGTTTTTGTATATATTGTAATAGCAGTGGACCAAGTGACATAAGTTCACATATGCTTCAGTACTCGTTTCTATATTAAAGTCAAAAATTAGATGCACGTGAGCCGAGACTAACTGATTTACTGAGCTCCACTGCTCACTTATGACTTAAGCGAGGAAACTCGAAGTGCGTTAAGCCGTGAGTGATGTGACATAAACTCACTAAGCTTTGTTGCTCATTTCGTTAGCTGAGTTAGAAGTGAATGCGTGTGAGCTGTGAATGAATTAGGATTTTGTGATCACCATTAATTTGTAAATTTTATTATTTAGAAGTAAGAATAATATTTATCACAAAATTATCTATGTGCTAATGAGAATCCTAGTGAGTTCCATATATAACTAGATAGGGCAAAATTGCAACGAAACATTAAAGTGACAACAATAGCCCCTTAATATATAAAATGATAATAAAAGAGATATTGATAATTCAATATATTAAAGATATATCATGCACAGGATTACTGCAACTTGTAAGTTCGAACCCTAGTTTTCCCATCTTGATAGTCCAACTGATCAACAAAACCTTTTTATCATAACCTAGTTTAACCTATCTTAGAAATCATCACAACAATTTGGTCGTTCAAACATTATTGAAAAGAGGAAACTAACACACATTGTTCTCAGAGAACGATAAAATATCGGGAATTAACTATTCCTATATTACTTCAGATCACATGCACTTGCGCATTCACACAGATGCGTAATTTCTAGGTCTGTCAAGTTTTTGGGCCTGTAGCGCCCAACACCTTAAGTGTATTATTCTTTTTTTTGTTCCTTTGCGCAGATTGGTCAATTGTGCTAAAAAGTTATAAAACACACAAAAACGGTCTAAAGTAGCAAATAATTTATTTAAAAACACTAATTTTTACTAGAAAAATATATGTAAATATAGGTTCATCAGGCAGCGAGCTCGCATGTCCAATTGCACGGGAAAATACCTGAAAATCACTAGTTTGAGTGATTTCAGACAACCTGATATTAAATTGTTCGAGGGATTTAGAATACCAGAACCATTTACTTTAAAATTATTTTAGGACAAGCTAATGCCACAAAAGTTTAAGCCCAGATATTTGCATACATATACAATCATAAAACTAAGCAATCCCTTTCAACAAATGAGCTTCCCTTTTCCCCTCACAACTCATGAATCATATCATGAAAATACTAAAGAAAGCGAATACCTCATAGCCAATCCATGCAACGGAAAGAAGTACAGCCACAGCCAATGAATTTGTGAACTTCCGATACAGTTCAAGTTTGGCCACACTTCTTCGCACCTGAGGAAATTATAAAAAGCATGGCTAACAGATAAGCTCCAGAAAACTTCCAAAAATAAAAGAGATCATCCTACATGTGCAGAAAAAGATGACCACTGCGCTAATACAAAATAACAATAAAAAAGCGGAACACAATTCCAAAAGCAAAATAGTAAAAGGTTGATTTGCAGAAAACAATAAAACAGGACAACTAAAAATCAAATGAGAACTAAGAAAATATAAACAAAAATAAATCCAGAGAAATATCCTCAAACACGATATACTCATTTCTATTGATATAATTAGTGTATCAATCTTTTACCTTTTTTACATGAACCATGAATACTTTTTTTGGCAAACAATACCCGCAGCGATAAGACTATCAGCTTAGGGCTTACATAGACGAATGCCATGCACAAACACTTCTTAGTAACCAAAGTGGTGATAAGAAGAGTTTTTTGCATAAGATTTTGCAACATAATTTGTTAGAAATATTAAAAAAAAAAGCGTTATTTGCTTTTGAAAATTGGGTCCTTTACAAACAAAAACTGTGGCTAATTTAGTATTAAAAACAGATTTCTGCAAATAAAAATATTTTATAATAAAATGTAATGCCAAATAATGATTTTTTAAATGTCTAGAAGGGGTTGGAATCTATAAACTCTTTTGGGAAGTGTTCAATGCACATGTGCTAAATAAGTTGCTCGATTTTGAAAAACTATTCTAAGATTAATGTGATGCTTTAGGAACAAATACAGGATGCGTTGACGAATGATAGTCACTCACAGCAAATTTTAGCGGAAAAAATGATAAAAATTAAAATTAAGTTATATAGAGTAGTTTGTAATAGTTTGATATTAAAGAACACAATCCTAACACCAAAACTGCAACCACCGATATTGAACTTGCATCTCTAATACCAACAATAATAATCGATATCAAACTTACTGTTTTAATAACAAATAGAATAGCTAATACCAGACACAACAGTTCTGGTACCCACAACTACACTCAATAATTGATCTAGCTACCCTGATGCCAACCATAACGGCTGATATCAGAATATAAATCTCTATACCAATTGTTCTCCTCCGCAAGACCGTATTAAAGGTTTAAGTGCAAGGAAACTAAAACAAATCATGTTAAATAAAACAAAACAAAATTAAGCATCCTGAGTCCAGTGCCACCAGAGTTTAGTGTTACAAACCAAATGTTCCCAAAGCTAAGAATAATCAACAATGTTCAATATATATATATATATATTATTAGGGGAGCTCATAGTAGGAGTTCAAGCAAGTTGGCTTCTTCACCTTAAAGCTTTTCTTCACACCACTATTCTTCTTAAGCTACCTAGCCTAACACATGAAAGGTGCTGAAGATATTAAGTGACTTATAATTAATTAAGAAAGGAATTGAAATGAAAGTAAAAATGTAAAAGTAATGCAATTTGGCAATTTCTTTTTGTAGTATAGTTTGAAAGATCGACATGCTACATATAATGAACATAACATTAAAGGCTACAAACAAGTAGCTATTTTAATCATACCTGGACAGTCATGTAACAACTTGAACAAAGGAATATAGCCTCAATGGCTGAATTCAAGTAGTTATTTAATGTTGACTAAACAATAAACAATCATACAATATCCTAAGCAATTGAACAAGATCTATGATTACTTAGCATATTATTATGTGCAAGGATAGCAAAAGAAACCATTCATTCAATTTCAAGCTGTGAGTAAGCTCATGTTTCAACAAAGGTATCTAAAAGTATCTAGAGCATGTAGCAATAATAGCATCCTATCATTTTCTATTAGTTGTATATTCATGTATAGAGAACTTGTGTGCCCAAGTACATTTTATAAGCGAGTTGATCCCTAATTTTAATGATTTCTACTTGCATCGACCCTCCTCAATAGTCGTTCAAGTTTTCCTTATCACCCCGATAAACTAATGTCCATTGACAATCTGTACAGATTTTAGTTTAGCAATTGTGTGACCCCATTCTTATTTGTTCATCCATCGTGTTTATCATATTCATACAAATTTGAGATAATAAAATGCACAAGTTGTATAGAATTCCAATAATTTCAAGTGTCATCAAGGTAGATCATGCATATTACAAAATACATCATATAATAATACAAGAGTTAATTATAAATGTAGAATATTCGTGTACCTGTTACTTGCAGTAGATTGAAAATAAAGAGGGCTCTAAGTAGTTCTCAAGTGTATAAATTATTCATAATTCGCAACTGTTAACACTTACATATTTTACCTAATATTTTGTTCACTTTTAGTTCATTTTATTTGATCATAAGGTCCTTAGGCATTAACTTTAAAGGCATCAATCTAGAGAAAACATTTAATATAAAATATCATCAAAATACAATAATTTTGTTACTACTGATAATATCATTACACCAGTTAATACAAATGATCATCAAAAATACAAATTACTACGACATCATATAATAACCCACAAAGCATCTTCCTATAGCTTCGAATTTCCCCTTCTCCAAACAATTCTTCTAAGTACATCTTTAGCTCGCATCCATGTGGAATATCCCGTAGCGCTAATATCTTTCTTCTTCTAGGCAAGAACCTTGAAGGTTCTAGTCATTGTTGGAGGTTGAAGGGTATGCTTCCAAAAGAAGAAGGTGAAAAGAATTGGGGGATGGATGATTTCAAAATCTTCATCTGCTTATTTCTTAGTCAGAGCCTTGGTGTAGTTCTCTATGTGATGTTGTGGCTCCTACAAAGTGGTAATTAGCTCTTTGGGAGGTACTCTAAGGCTCTATTGGTTCATGGTGTTCATTTTGTATGTTACTTTGATACTAGTTCTTCTACAAAGTTTGGCATGATAAAAAGTTATTCTTTAAGCTCACCCTTTGGATTATCAAAAGATAATCTAATAGGAGTTGGCTAGGTTCTAATGCTCATGCATTTGGCTCGTGGTGTTCATTTTGTATATTAATTGCTTAGTTACTAGTTTTTCTATCAAGCATTAGAGAACATCGAGATACAACTACAAATAGAAGATTGGACGCCTAGGCGTCTGTGCATCAAATACACTGAATGCCAAGACAGAGCAATGTGCGCTCAGACGCCTATGAATCAGACACCTAGACGCTAGACAGATGACTAGACGCCGAGGCGCCTGCGAATCTAAATTTGATACCCACATGTTACTGTCTATATAAAGCTAAATATCATTCATTATCATTACAATGAAAAATTATCATTTTTTGCTAAGTTTCTCAGTTCTTACATCAAGTTTGTCATGATAAGAAGTGGTTATTCTTTAAGCTTACCTTTTAAATTATCAAAAGAGGCACTTAAGAGTCATCCCCATTAATTGGTTAAAGTTACTTTTAAAGTAAAGAGTGGGTTTATGATGCTTTGTTGACCACACCTTCCAAGCTTGGTGAGATTGGTTGGGTCAACTTTGGTCAAACCCAAGTTAGCCAACCCAATGGAGGAAGCCATGAGGGTTATTTTCTTAAAGGTTTCTCAAATATTCCTTTTAGTCTAATCCAAGAGTATGCTTTACGCTTCTAATGTATCATGGTTAGAGTGTCATTATTATATTCTTCACTTGGTCCTTTATGGGATTTTCCTTAATCATGTCTAGCCAATAGTTGGCTTGGGATAGATATTGGACTAGCTAAGGCCCTTAAGTGGCTGAGCTCACCTAACATAGCCTAAAGGCTTAGGTGAGGTTCACAGCACCTAAAGGTCTTGGTCAAACCTTAATTTGATTTTCTTTCATTTAGGTTAGCCCAAACTAATCAATCCATTGCTAAGACATGATCAAAGCCCTAGAGTTAAGATTTTAGGTTAGACTGAGTAGCCCAAGGAAAGAGAAGACACAATGATCTCTCTTTCTAAATTTTCAAAGCTAGTCATGGGGTGTTCAATATGAGTCAATCCCATCTTTATAATCACCTCATGACCTTGGTTTGTTTTGGCATCCTCTTAGCTCACCATCATCCTATGGGTTGAACCCAAATGCACCTAAAGTGACAACTAGCTCATAGGTGAGCTGTGAGGACCCGGAGCCGGGTCAGCGGGAGCTAATCCAGCACCGGTTTCTGTGGGTGGCGATAATAACAACAGCAAGTCCTCTAGCCGCAAGATCATATTGAGTAATTTAAAAGACGAATATATAGACATCAAACATAACCCATTTATTCATTAATTCATAAGTCTTGGATACAAAGATTAAAATAAAATAAAAGTTACAAACTTTTTAAAAGTATAGAGTCAAAAAGAATGCGGAAGATCAGCAAAAAAGTAGTATCAGCACTGCTTGGTTCTTAGCACCTTTCTTCAAGGACGAACTCCTGATCTGGGCACGTTTCATAGATGTCATCTTTACAAATATTAAATAATAAGCAAAATAATTAACAATTTGACAGGAATAAAAGCTGTACGAACTTATCCCTCAAACCTGTTTCAATTGCACTTGAAACTTAGCATAAAAATAATTGCAATCACAAATATAAATATAGAATTTTAGCATTTGATATCGGAGGCAAAATATAGTTTAGTTGGGTAAGTACAAAATCGAGAAAAATGGGGTTCATTTTTATGTTACATATCCCAACTTTCCTCTATACATGCCCCCTCAAAAGCTTATCAGTATAGGCTCCTTATGACTCCCGATATCGGATAGCCCCGTCCTAACAGTTGTATCAGACAAAAAGTATAAATCCACATGGAACCCTTGCTTCTCACTTATCTAAACTTGTTCATATATCATTTTATGTAACTTTAAAAAGCATTTTTATCAAATTTGTGTGATGCTGAGCAAAAAAATATATTTAAACAAGAGCAATAAAAGACATCTGGTACCTTGCACTTTAAGTTCAAAAGTTCAACAATTCGGATGAGTAACAGTTCGCTCAATCCACATTTAGATTTTTGATATTAGCCTTTTTTAGCCAATATTATAAGAGTATTTTTTTTTTCATTTTGATTTATGTTTTTCCTTTGTTTTTTTATTATGATTGAAATCTGATTTTTTTAAGATATTGCGATAGCAATAATATTTATTATAGCGTTTATTAAGTCACTGAGAATAGCAATTATATTGATATAATATTATTATTATCATTATTTAAATGATAATAATAATATAAGAATGAAAGAACATAACAAAAATGATTGAATTGAAATTTGACAAAATGGAAATAATAGTCATTTTTAAAACATTTGTATTGTTCCCATTATTAATTAATGAGAATGATAAAAATATAAATGACTAAATATAAATTTTATAGCAACGGTTTAATAAGTATAGAGTAGCAAGATTAGCAAAATTTCCCCTAATTTTCCTCTTTTCCATCTCCTCTTTTCTTCTCCCCTTTTTTCTTTTTCTTAAACTTATCTTCCTACCATAGGATTAGGATTGTCGTAAAACGGAGAGAGGTCGGAGTGGGGTGGCTGGCTGGAGCTTGGCAAGTGGCTGGCCGACTGGAGGAGGACTGGCTGGGCTGTTGTTGGCCAGCCGGAGGAGGCAGGGAGGGGCTGGGTTGGCTGCAGCTGGCTGCTGTTGGCTGGCCGGATAAGGGGACTGGCCGGCTACAGAGTAGCTGGCTGGCGGGCCGAGGAGGAGGACTGCTGGCAGGAGACTTGGCTGGGAGGGGAGGAGAGGCTAGCAATAGGCAGGGAGATGAGGAGTGGCTGCTACTGTGAGGGTGAGGGTGAGAGGGAGGGAAGGGGGTGGGTTTAAATAGAGGAGGGAAGGGAGGGGGTGGTCGGCCAAGAGGGCCGACCAACCTGCGCCAAAAATGGCGCAGGTAGCAGGCGGAACCTTTCGCCTGCAGAGCAGGCTGTGTCGCAATCGGGCGAATTGGGGGGAAGGGAAATGTGAAGGAATTTTTAGAAAATTACTTAAAATTAAAATTTTCGCATTTTTTCGCCGATTGGCGTCCAAATACAATGAAACTTGACACCAAGATGTTTTATGATTTAACGAACACCCTCGCGCCAAAAAATTTCAATTCGGACAAATATTTTATTTTTAATTAATTTCTGAAGTTTAAAACTTCAAAATTTAACCACGATCAAATCAACGCTCAGAATTTGATGAAACTTTTCAAGCAGCCTTTAAATAATATACTTAACATAACGACACTAAAAACGATAAATTCGAACACGTATTTCAATATTCTTGATTATTGGATTTAAATAATTTATAAAAAAATAAAGCGTGAGTTTTTGTTATCCGAAATCTAAGTAGCATTGTAGATCCATTAGAAATTTGAAAATCTAAGATTTAAAGTTCTCACTCAAGTTCTCCCATAAGTACCTAGCCAGGTATTGTAAAGAAAAAAATATCAGAATTGAAATTTTCAGTAATTAGAGAATACTTTAAGTACCGCAGTAAACAATAAAATATTACATTTTATAATAGCAGAGATGCGATTAGCGGAAAAAAGATGTAATAAAAATGTAGGAAAAATAAAGCAATAACACAAAATAATTATTAATTTTCTGCAAAAAGTATTATCACAAAGATGTATGTTACTGATGTTGTTTTCCAGTAACCAACCAACGTATGTTACTGATGTCATTTTTCCAGTAACCAACCAACATATATTATTGATGCTATTTTTCCAGTAATCAACCAACGTACGTTATTGATGTCATTTTTTCAGTAACCAACCAACGTATGTTGCTAATATCATTTTTCCAGTAACCAACTATTTTATAAAAGGATGTTGATTTCAAACAACCAACTAAGCATCAATATGAATTTAGCTCAAAGCAAAGCTAAGTAGCAGTAAAGTGCAAAAAGTAATACATGAATATATACTAGATATCTTTTTTTTTAAGTTTCAAAATACAACAATTGATTGAATCTGCATAATTTTTTGATATTTAAATTAGCCTTTTTAACAAATACTTACAATTTATAAAACTTGAGATGAAAACATAGTATAAAATTTTTAGGAATATTTATCATATTTTTTTCTATTCTATTTTTCTTTCACTCTCTTCTTGATAGAAGACAGAATTTTAAGTTACTAAAAATAATAATAGTGTTATTATTATTATTATTTAATGATAATAATAATGTATGAAAGAAAAAGATAGAATAAAAATGATTGTAATTAAAAATTACATAAAGTAATAATAATAATAATAATAATAAAAGAAAAAAAAGAAAAGAAAATGATGGAATGAAAATGACTGAATGAAAATAATAGTAATTATAATATAACATTTTTATTGTTATCATTATTAACTAATGATAACAATAATAATGTTAATAACATGTTTATTATACATTATGATAATAATGACATTTTAGAGATTAAAAAGAAAAAATAATATAATTATTATTATGTGAATAATAATGATTACATTATCAAAAAAAAATGCAAACGAAATAAAGAAAACTAAAAATAAAAAATGCAAAATTTTTCCTCTTTTCTTCCTCCTCTCACCTAGGGTTAGGGTTGCCGGAAGCCGAAAGCTGGAGGAAGGCTGGACGTGGCTAAAAGGGACCGAAGCGATGATCGGAGTGGGGAGGTCGGAGCAGAAGAGGCGGCGCCTGACTGGGCTGAGGGAGATTGGGCTGGCTGTTGGGAAGAAGGAAGGGAGGGAATGAGTATATATAGGAGGGAAGGAGAGGGAGGGGGAAACGGGCGGCCAGTTGGCCAGCCACTGACCAGGGCGGCGCGTGCGGTGCGGCTCGTCCATCTGGCAGACTGCGTGCGACAGAGTCTGCACCCCGGCGTCGGGGGGGGGACAGAAAGGAAAAAACATAAAATTTAAATAAATAATTTTAATTATTTTTTTCGCATTTTTCCGTCGTTCGACTTCCAAAAATAACGAAACTTAACACAGGTGTGTTACGATGAGACAAACACCCCCGTGCCAAAAAAATTCAATTCGGAGCAATATTTTATTTTATATTAATTTTTGAAGTTTGAAATTTCAAAAATTAATTACGATCGAACCGGAGCTCCAAATTCGATGAAACTTTTAGTGTAGCCTTAAAGTAATATTCTTAACCCAATGATGCCAAAATCGATGAATTTGGATTTGTATTTAATTTTCTTAATTTATTGAATTTAAATAATTTAAAAATTAAAGCAAGAGTTTCTGTTATCCGAATTTTTCTCAAACTAGAGCATTTTGATCTAAAAATTATCTATAACCAATGGTATTTTTTATTTGCCCTAATTTTGAAGTCGCCCGGGATCTTGATTTTTGAGTCGAGTTTTGACCTAATTTGCAAAGTAATGATACTGGGTCGTTATAAACCCATGTGTTAACACAAGTTGACCCAAAGTGACTTAAATGAGTTCTAAATCAGTTAAGGTGCAATTATGATAATCTTTCTCAAATCCAACCCAAGTTAAACTAGAGATGGGTCAAACCCATCCTTGAGGTCATCACATGGTGTTTACTTTGTCATGGGCTTGGTTAGTCACATGAGTGACATTAACCCAAGTCTGCATGTTAGTTTAAGTTTAATCTAGTGTGATTTGGAAAGATTCCTATGGTTAATCTCTTTAAATCTTCTCAATCTAGCCAAAGTATGATATGGATAGAGTTCAATCTTCCATTGGGATCACATTAATCCCAAACCCAAGATTGGACTTGACTGGGGTTAGCCCAAAGGTGTTGCTAACCTAAGTTTCCATAGTTAACCTAAGGGGTCTATGTGTTTTCAAAAAAGAAATTTTCATGGGTTAAAGCTTCCATACCTTAAAAGTGTTGGGTCAAGTGGATGCTTCAGGGTGCTGAAAAAGCTTCTATAATTAGGTTAAACCTAGCTCAACGAGTCCAAGTGGTTCCAAGGGAAAGGATGGGAAGATGGATCTGCAGCTACCCAAAAAGGTCCTCTCAATCTTGGCCTTCCACGGCACAAAGAAGGCCTTTAAAGCTTAGAT
This sequence comes from Gastrodia elata, assembly GCA_016760335.1. Lineage (NCBI taxonomy): Eukaryota > Viridiplantae > Streptophyta > Magnoliopsida > Asparagales > Orchidaceae > Gastrodia > Gastrodia elata. The sequence goes on along the minus strand of CM028670.1, from coordinate 9,383,971 downwards.
TTTCTTCTAGAGAAGTGTACGACACTGCTTGGTAGTAATGGAGGTAGCAGAGTTAGAGCAAACCTAATCTAACAATCATAATAATCACTTATTAATAATGATATATATTTTGCAAAGATTATTAAAACAATTTCGAATCATATATCCCATAATTAGGGAGACGAGTTTATCAAGTCCAATAAAGGAAGTTGGTATTCTTCACCAAAACATTACATATATATATATATATATATAAACATTATCAAGTCATACTAGTAATTGCACTAAATTGGTATTTTAGATATTGATGTTAGGGATGACATCTCTTTGAGTTAGAATGATTGTAATAATTAAGGATTTCAACATTTTGATTTTATTAAGAAAATTATAAATTTTTATGAGTAATGGTGTAGAGAATAATTTTATAACCTTCATATAAGAATTTATAAAACTTTTTATATTATTAAAAATTTTAGTTTTTATAATAAAATAAAATAAAATATATATCAAAACTTAAAATTTTATATATTTTTGGATTTCTCACATTTTATTTATTTTCTGATAAATTTTCATAATTTTTAGTGCACATATGATTATAAAAATACAATTTATTTTTTTTATTTAATTAATTAGAAAATAATTAAGAAAACATATTCAAATAATCAATTTTTAAATGATAAAAAAATTGTTGAATCGGCGACAAAACACGTATCGTGAATCTATCGAACATGCAATGATTATAATGATAAAAACTGTGTTAATACTTATGACCGTCATAATAGATTTGATCTCATCCGACAGCTAGAAATATTTTGAATCTGCGGAAGCATAATTGCCACTAGGTTTATATAATGCATGATCGAACGACTGCGAATAGACAAATTGTTTCTTTAGTAACTGATGACCTGACCCGAATCACAGTCTGATGCCACAGTACATCTCACCCGTTACAAGCAGATGCCCTAATGCTCACTGAAATATGATTTCCTTGTATACGCATCAAAGTTGCCTCCATTTAGTTTTAACCAAGTCGTTAGAATCTCCTTTCGAAACCATTATTGGAGTCTAATAGAAATCAATATGGCTTAATTGAATCCTAGGAGGATTGAGAATCTTTTTGTGAATTTCACATGTAACTGCCAAGATAGCCTAATAAATGGAACCAGAGCATTTCCTTAATCTCAATTGACGTGTTTCGTAAGGCTTTGCTTTATAAAGTTTGAACCTTCTTTTTGGAAGGAAGAGAAGGCAATTCCTTCATCTTCGACTCACTTCCACAATTCATTTTCTCCTGTAGAAGCTTTGCATGTAACAAAGAAAGTTTTCCATACCTTTTGAGATGGCTATTAGGTGCTATTTGGAAATTGTCCTTTTCTCCCATTATAGCTCTCGAGCCTTGTGCGAATTGAGCCTAGAAGTGCCTCTGATGGATAAAACTTGGTCTAGAGGTCTATCTGAGTATCAAAAAAGTTGTTGCAGCACTGATGGAAAACTAGTATTGTTCCATTATCCCCGTCTTGAATAGATGGGATGCCTATTTTTTTTCATGATCAACATCTATAACTCTGGTCCTTATTTAAAACTATGGAGAGCTTCCCAAGATTTGAACCCTCCCATTGAAGCTAAGGACTGATGAAAAGGTTAGGTATGGACACTTGAATAGGCCAACATCTCACTTTCTCCATCCAATAAAGCCATGGAAGAGAACACCATCAGGTACATTTTAAATTCACACCTTAATGATTTCTAGTTTTACTAATGATTTGAGACACCTAAAATTCAAACAGAATAAGTAGGAACCTGATGATGAAAAATTCTATAAATTGATTTTCATGAAATTTTGATCAAGACCATGAATGATATAGATTAAGTTACTTAATACCCTCTTAATTTTATTTTTGAAACCCCAATTTTACTATTAATGACTCCCTAACTCATAGTTATGAATGTGGATGATGACAGGATGATTAAGCGTCACTATAAATAATGATTAAAGAAAATCTAATTGTCCTTGAGAGATACCTTTCATTTCACAACTTCATACTTGCATGATTATATTTTAAATCCAATATTTTTTGAAATTATTAAAATATGTTAATCACTTCTTGGATATACATGAAGGAATTAAGGAATTGTAATGATTGTCAGGGTATAATGTTTAAATCATCACAATCATACTACAGAAGTTATTATGATGCTAATCATATAATTAATTTAATTGAAATCATTTGATTTTGTTACTGATTAGATCACCATATCATTTTATGATAGAATAATCTAGAAAGTTGGAGAGTTAAGAGAATAATTTCCTTTACTCATTGCTTTGAATATAGGTTAACGTCATTTGTTTGGATTAATCTTAAAGAAATGTTGTAAATGCTGAATTGACTTTATCTAACGATATTCAAGTTGTGTAAATGTTATAATTGAAATAAGGCTGATCTGAAAGTCCATAATGAAAGCATAGACTTTATTTGTGAAGAATGAATTTATCTAAGTGGACTAACCTAGCCAGATCTCTGGCCTACAGTATCCTAAGATCAGTTATTCCAAATAAGTAGTCACTTATTAATGTTTGAAAAAAGTAGGAGGTATTAGTAAAAGGTTTGACTTGTAGTTCTCATAACCTCAAGGGTTATCTTTTCTATAAACTTAAGTATACTATATGCATACTTGCACTTTAGTTTAGAGTAAATGATGCTTAATCATAAGCTAACCAAAGCTTCATATTACTATTAATGAAGATTAATTGAGGCCTAATAGTGCTTGGAGACTGAAGGTGATTATTTAAAATAGCTAGTTAGCAATTAGTTAAGTGAATCATGAATCTAAAAAAATATAATCTTCATGTATGACCATAACTAGTTTAATCAAATTATGATATAAGAACCTACCTTAATGAGTTGAGAACTTACTAATTTATAGTCTTAAATGAAGTATTAAGGATGTTCCAAGATAATGTTGAAGTCTTGGGAGGAGAAAGTTAAAACTGTATTGAAGAGAAGTGATCTTAACTTGTCTTAAATATTTAAGCAATAAAACTCATACTTGGTCATAGAATGATTATCCTAAAATTGAGTTTACTTCATATGAAGATAGATGAATTATTATCGAGTCAAATTGCTGCCTTAATGTACTATAAAGTGGCACATGAGACTTTAGGCTAATAAGAAGTTACATTTAAGTGGTACCAAAAGGCTTAGCTTGGCCTTACTTTTTTACTTTACACTAATATATTTTTTATATTAATAGTATAAGAACTGTAAGAATATTGATGGGATATTAAGGGATCTAATGTAATATTTTTCTAGTGCTTGACTTAGACAAAGAAAAAGATATCATTAGATGTTCCCCAAATAAGTCAATCAAATATTTTGTGAAAGAGCAATAAAAAACAAAAAAATAAAGATGTTGCAAGACTAAATGCTGAAAATTAGGTGAGTAAAAATTAGTAATTTTATTCATTTCTTGCATTTACTAATTGTTGTCATTTTCGTGAATAAGTTTTCTACCTTGAAAAAACTACATAATATGTATTTATGTATGTGAAACTATGGCAATGAACCAATTTCTATTAAGTTTGTGAAGTTCTAAGGAAAACACAAGTAAAATGAATATAAATGTGATCATGAACTCATTGTCGAGAATACAATTTCTAGCCCCATCAAAGCTAGTATGGTGATGCTTATTATTTTATGATTATTTTTTACACCTACATTATTACTATGGAAACTGTGTTCCCATTAGAAATTTATGGACGTGGATAATAATACTTTTATTATTTTTGTGACACATGATCTGTTCTAAATCATGGCAAGTATTCCTTCCAACTTTTACCATATATATCAAGATACACATTTTTGTTAGTTTACATTTCCGTTACAATTAAACAATTATATGCTAGACTTAAGTTACTTTTATAGGATTGATAACTAACATTTTCATGTATTCAAAATCTTTAGGAGCTATAATCTTTATTTAGGGAGAAAACTTGGTAAGTATGAGGAGAAGGCTTATGAATGGATTTAGTTTCTTTTAATTTCATTTTGATTTGAAATGTAATATTTTCAAGATGATGTATGGAATGATGAATATAAAACTTATGTGTATTTAATGGCTCTATGTTCTAGATGTATTATCTGAATTGTATTATAGTTAAGTTATTATGAATAAATATAAGGATTAATTTGATAATTGCATCCCTTTCATTAACAAGATCCCTAGGATGCTACAAAGGGCCAAACATAGATGATCAATCAAACCACAACTCATTTCCTATAAGGATTCTATAACAAGAAGCAAAAGTTTTGAAATGCAAATTTGTTGTATATTCAATTTGCTTTTAATCAGGCATTGCATTGAGTTACGGCTACATGCCTGCATAAAGCTTGCTTGTGTTATTTACCATCCATTCCATTTAATACTTGAGCTCATTCAAGCGCAAAAATTCTAGGAAAAAATTAAATTACTCTCTCGGGTGGAATACTTGAAGAAAACACAACAATACGAACGACGCTTTTGCTCGAAACTCAAAACTTGCTCGAATTTTAATTTAACCCAAAATTGAATAAAAAAATTTCTAGTTGAATCACGAGTCGTGTTCCAGACTCAAAAAAATTTCGAGTTGATTTTGAGTCTAGGTCAACTTGCTCAATTTGTGATTCAAGTTACTTGAAATTAATAATAGATATTTTTGGTGTGAATCTTTATCAAAGTTGTGCATTCAACTTAGTTTGTTTGGGGCACATTGAAATGATAAATCAAAAGTTCAAATCCCCTCTCTTTTATAATCCAGCATTTTAATTTCATGTCACTCAAAATTAATTATTAATGTATTTGGTGCACATTAATTACAAAGCCATGTCTCCATCTTGATTGATTTGTGGCCAATTTTAGAATGAGAGCTCGTGAGTTCAAATCCCTTGTCCTTCATATTTTTAGCATTTTATTTTTAATATCGAGTTCAAATTAATTTTGAATTGCATCAAAATCAAACTATTTTGAGTCAAACTGGCATGACTTGAAACAATTTCAAGTTTAAGTCAAATTTCGAATTGAGCCAAACTTGAAAATTTTGAGTTTGAATTTAGTACGACTCAAATCAAACTCAACTAGAAGCCAACCCTATCCAACCGCTATACAAGACATGACAAAAAAAGCTACTAAAAAGATTTTAAAAGTGATTAGTCTGCTGCACCTCCAATGATTGATTAAAATGGGAATAAAACAAATAGAGCCAATTAGGTATAGTTAATTCAAAATCGTAAGGAAAATAAACGATAATACTTATCAACTAGTTTTGTTGTGTTATATGCAAAAGTAATAGGTGACGAATGTTGAACACTTAAAGCGCTTTGAATCTAATATATGATAAACAAAAAGAGGTGATGTTATCAAGCATTGAAGAGCCATACTATCAACTCGAGAAGAAGTTCGTAAGAGATGGAAGTATTGAAATAAGGAAATTCAATTTAACTAACACAGAAAGAAGACTTGCACAATAGGTTAGCAATGTGTTTATTAATAAGGGCAACTGATATACTGCAAAAAGAGTAAAACAACTATTTTTTGAATTTGACACAATTCACAAGAGTGGGTTTTCATTTTCAGCACAAGGGCACACATGTAACGACCCAAAATTGTTACTTTGCAAATAGGTCAAAACCCGCCTTAGAAATTAGGATCCCGGGAATTTCGAATTAGGGCAAACAAAAATACCATAGGTGAGATTTATTTTAAAGATCAAGGTGCCCTAGTTTGGGAGATCAAGGTGCCCTAGCTTGGGAGAAATCCGAATAACGAAAGCCCCCGTTTTATTTTCTGAATTATTTAAATTCTAAAAATCTTGACATTAAAATACGTGCCCAAATCCATCGTTTTTAGTGTCGTTATGTTCAAAGACTACTCGAGAAGTTTCATCAAATTCTGAGCCCCGGTTTGATTGTAGTTAATTTTTGAAGTTTTTAAACTCAAAAATTAATATAAAATAAAATATTATTCAGAATCAAAAAAATTTTGGCGCGAGGGTGTTCGTAATATCATAACACACATCGATGTCAAGTTTCATAATATTTGGACATCAAACGGCGAAAAAATGTGATTAATTTAAGTTTAAGTAGATTTCCTTAAAAAAAAAATTTCTCTCTTCCCCATCCCCCCCAATTCCGAAATTTTTACGGAAACTTCCGCCAAAATGCGGCCCTTACAGCAATTAGTACCTTAAATGGCCAATTAAAGACCCCATTATCTGCTTATCTAGATGGCCAATTAAAACTCCCATTATCTCCTTATCTAAATGGCCAATTAAAGCCCCCATTATCTCCTTATCTAAATGGCCAATTAAAGCCCCCATTATCTCCTTATCTAAATGGCCAATTAAAGCCCCCATTATCTCCTTATCTAAATGTCAATTAAGGATCCCATTATCTCCTTATCTAAATGTCAATTAAGGATCCCATTATCTCCTTACCCTGCCCCCTCTTACCCCATCCCTCCTCCTCTCTATTAAAACCCCCTCCCTTCCCTCCTCCTCCCCACACAGCCTTCTCCTCCTCTCCCAACTACCAAAAGCTGCAACTCCCAGCTCCTCCTCAGCCCAACAACCCTCCTCCTCAGCTCCCAGCCCTCCTCCCTCAGCCTCACAGCAGCAGCAGCCCTTCTCCACAGCTGCTAGCCCCTCCTCCTCAGCTCCTACCAGCGGCCAGCCCCACCAACAACCAGCCAGCAAGCTGCCAACTCCTCCCTCATTCCCTACCAGCCCCCCATCAGCCCATAACTAGCCCTCTTCTCCCCACAGCCAGCCAGCCCACGGCAGCCCCTCCTCCTCCTTAGCCTACAGCAACCAAGCCTCCTTCACCTCCCCAAACAGCTGCCATTCCAGTCCTCCCTTCTCTCCAAACAGCAGCCCCCAAACCCCTACCAACTCCCCTACCACAGCCGGCAACCCCCTACCAAGTCTCTCATAGTCAGCAGCTCCTTCTTCTCCATTCTAACCAGCCCCGTAGCAGCAGCCCTCTCCTGCTCTCAGCCTTACAGCAACAGCCATCTTCTCCTCAGCCCCACAGCAGCAACCCTCTCCTCCTCTCAGCCCTACAGCAACAACCATCTTCTCCTCAGCCCCACAGCAGCAGCCCTCTCCTCCTCTCAGCCCTATAACAGCAGCCATCTTCTCCTCAGCCCCACAGCAGCAGCCCTCTCCTCCTCTCAGCCCTACAGCAGCAGCCATCTTCTCCTCAACGCCACAACAGCAGCAGCCAGCTCCCATTCCAGCCCCTACCAGCTTCTCTACCAGCCCCACAGCAACTCCTCCCTCAGCCCATAACAGCCAGCAAGCTGCTAGCTTCCTCCTCAATCCCTACCAACCCTCACAGCCCTCTCCTCCAGCCTCCAGCCTCCAGCTTTCCTTCATTTTCCAAGCAGTCCTAATCTAAGGTAAGAAATGGAAAAGAAAAAAACTGAAATTTTTTCTTTTTTGCTTAATCATAAGTATGATAATAATAAATAATAATATTAACATCTCAAATACATCGTTCACATTATCACAATGGATAATAGTGAAAATGTAAATAAAGATGTCTATTATATTTCTAATCATAATTCTGCTTTTATTCTTTCATAACATTAATTTGATAAGATATATAAAATAACTAAATAAAGACTTATATCATTATGAGAATATAAAAGAATAAAGACAAGAAAGAAGAATATAAATCCTTAAAAAGAAATAATATTCTTTAAATCATTGGCTAAATACTAAAATATCGGAAACTTAAAATGCAAATTGAGCGAACTGTCACTCATCCAAACTTAAAGGACAAAAGGTACCCAGTATATAACATGTATTATATTTTACATTTTTATTACTACTTTGCTTCGCTTAAATTGCTTCGAGCCAAATTTCGTTTTGAAGCTTGATTGGTTGTTCGGAACCAACGTGGTAACATTCGTGGGTTACTGGAAAAATAACATCAGTAACATTAATGCTTGGTTGGTTGTTAGAAACCAACATCCTTTTCATTCGTAGCCAGTTACTGGAAAAATAACATCAGTAACGGCATTCGTGGCTAGTTACTGAAAAAATGACATCAATAACGGCATTCGTGGCTAATTACCGGAAAAATGACATCAGTAATAGCATTCGTGGGTTGTTACTGGAAAGAAGACATCAGTAACAATATTCATGGCAGGTTACTGAAAGAATAACATCAGTAACCTGCATTTTTGTGCTAATATCTTATACAGAAAATAAATTATTTCATTTGCGCTTTTACCTTAATATTTTTCCTGCATCTTTTTAGCAAATCGCATCTCTGCTATTATAAAATGTAATACTGCATTGTTTCTGTGGCACTTAGAGTACTCTCTAATTACTGGGAACTCCACTCCCGGTATTGTTTGTTGTACAATACCAAGTCAGGTACTTCTGGAAGAGCTTAAACAAGAACCATAATGCTTAAAATTTTCAATCTACAAATGGATCTACGACGGCGCTGTTTTTGCTTATATTTTATATTATATTTATTTTTTGCTTTTGTACAAGGAGTATGATGTCAGATTTTGTAATATAAAATTTGAAATAAATGAGAAATGTCTTATATTTTTATATGTGTTCCTTTTCTTTCACTACTCAATATGATCCTGCGGTAAGTGAACACCCGATGTCGGAATGATTTTTGCTGAACCGGCATCGGGACATCACAGCACATGATTAGGCGAGTGTTTAATCATGAGTGGCACAAGCTGAGAAAATACTAATTGATTAGTTCAAATCAACTGCCAAATGACAATGAAGAAGTTCGTGCAGACGACTTGATTTAGCTGAATCAAGGTATAGTTTGAGTCAAGAAAATACATCAATCAAAAATTACAAAATCCCAACAATGCATTTTGCTTGAGCCAATTGTGGGTGTAATCCCAAGGAATATCCCCGTACAAACAAGACACTGATATTTCTACATGTCTGGGATAGGCATAGCACACTAGTTTATTATATGTTAGGAAGTGTGGCTAGAATGGCTAACATGGCTAACTGAATGGGATCTTTGTCAAAAAAATGTTTCCCATTTAGTTAGAATTATGTTAGCGTAAATACTCATATTGTAGTTCAGTAAGGGCTTTTTTCCAGGGTATTTAATATAATTCTTTGTACTTTTATCTTATGAAATATACCAAAAATTTTCCATCGTTCTTCCTGATCTATTTTGTGTTTGTACCAGTGTGTGCGTCCCAGGTAAGAAGCAGCTGTGGTCAACCACTTCGCGGTGATTCATTCATGAAGATCCTCAATACACTGACATTAATCCATTAATCAAGTACTTATTCTCACGATAGATTACAAATCTAGTACAATATCAAATACACTAATAAGTAAATATATTGAAACTAAAATGACAAAATAGATGACTCAAAAAATGTATTCAAATAGTTTATTTACTAGTTGATTTCATAATATGACAGCTTACAGATCTACAAGACAGACCATTTTGGTTGAAGAGACAACAGAAAAAACAGCACATTCGTAAAACAAACTAACTCAAGAAAGATAATAAATAGCTCACAGCCCTAAAAGCAACATTATTTGTAAGTACTTTTACCGCAGCAACCTTCAAATTATGTGATTTAAGAATTTCCTTAGGAGTATGAATGTGCAAAATTGGCCATTGTGTTAAATTCTATCAATATGAGTTCGCAAATTTAACATCAATTTAAAAATTATAAGAAAAAAAAATTTAAGTGATGGCAATTAAGCACTAAATGCACGTGTATAGACACAAAGCATGTCTTAGGAATACCCTGATAAAGATACAAAAGAGCTCTTAGAAGTTCATTTTCTAATAATATGTAAATATGAATATCTTGAGCTAAAAACTGTAAAAACGATATCTTTAACTACACAATCACCATCATCTACTATTGGCCACATAATGAATAAGCATGAAACAGGTTAAAAGATTTTAAAGGGAGTAAAAGCTTAATTCAACTGGTATCAGCTGTTCAAATTTACCTGAAGCTTTTCAAGTGTTTTTGACAGGGATGAAAATATCCATACAATGAAGCAAGAATCCAAGAAAGCAACAGGTAGAACAAGAAATAGCCTTGCTTTTCCGGAGAAGTCATTGATATTACCCAGGTGTTCAACAAGCTCAAGAGCTTCAGAGGCAATGAAATATAGAACGCCCAGAAGAACAACTTTAAAAGTTATGCCACCTAATGTTGGCCTTACAACACCATAGCCCATTGAAACCACCAAAAGCAGCATTCTGGAAACAGTCTTTTTTACAGCACTAAAAGTCACCGCCCAAATAGTAATGCCCATTGGACGACTCCCAGTTGAATTAAAATTTGCATACTCAAAATACCAGAACGCCATTTCACACATGCCTAGTGCAATTACAGCTGTAATATGGTAGTGAAGTTGCAATGTATCTTTCCAAAACCGTACAAATTGGAGAAACCAAACAAGGCCAAGTACAAGATATGCCAATGACATGAAACCATGAAATGTCATCAATGGCGTCATTTTGCCAGGAAGATAACCTCCAGGATTTCTCCAAACAGTTCTACCACTGATTGTCAAACCACGTAGTTGAGGATCACAAAACATAAAATAGAGATAGTACATTCCAGTTTTTTCTATGGGAATATTTTGAGTCATCATAGTTGCTTCCTCATTTGTCCCATCAAAATATGTTTGTATGCGTTTGGGCCATTGAGGGGTATCAGGATTTGGGTGAATTATTACCTCTGCCAACTTGCAAGATTTCTCCTTATGAAGTTGCGGGGTACAGCATATGTCTTCAGAATTTAAAAATGCACCGCCGATTCGGTCTCTGTCCTGAATTTCAATGATTATAGTTTCCACTAAGCCAGTGTTTGATTGCATATCATGATGCTTTGATGCTGATTCTTTTGTTCGACGGAAGGTGACAGAGTCAAATCTAAAAATAAAAAAAAAACCAAATTTCACGCTTGAAAGTTCTGTAGTTGAAAGTAAGTAAAAGCCCTGATGTATACAAACACCAGTAGGCAAGCTTGTAAGATTAAGAAATACACCAATTGAATTTTAAATCCCAAATATTCATACCAGTGCAATTATTATCAACAATTACCTTGCTAAGAGAATTATTAATTAAATTTACAAATCTTTATTTTCTGCTTACTCCTATTGTGTTGCATGTGGCTATGAAAGTGCAGTGTATATACTAATTTGTAAAATTCCTACAAATATTAGCTTAAGTTTAACTTCTTCTCTTTATGTTATCCTCACATAATTAGCATTATCCTAGCTTAATTGTGCAAATTTGGTATATTTTGCATGTCAATACTCATGTTTAATTACAAATGGTCAAAATTATCAAAATGGTTCATTGACTTTTGCAAAATAATTAAAATAATCCTTAACTCTTGTTAATATTCTCTTTGGTCCATTGACTCTTGTTTAAATATATTTTTTAATCCTTACAGTTAACCCACCGTCCATTCCATTAATTTTAAGTAGGAATCGGCTTTCAGTGGCCGATTCCCTTCTTGCTCGCAGAATCCAGCGGGAATCGGCCATTGGAAATGGCAGTTGAATCATACAATCGTTTCCAGCGGCCGATTCCCACTCCGTTGGAATCGGCCGCTGAAATCGATCGTTGGAATCAGCAACAAGAATCGATCGTTGAATCCAGGGGCCAATTTCAGCAGGAATCCTCCACTGAAAGCCAATTCTTGCTTAAAGTTAACAGAATGGATGGTGGGTTAATGGTAAGGACCAAAAAAAATATTTAAATAAGAGTCAAGAGACCAAAAAAAATATTTACAAGAGCTAAGGACTATTTTGAACATTTTGCAAGAGTCAAGGGACCATTTTGATAATTTTCTCATTTTAAATAAATACTATTTGATTACTATACAATATAATATGCCACACAACATCCTAAAAAATTTTAACACATTCAACTTAGGTACTATACAATATAATATGCCACACTACATCCTAAAAAATTTTAACACACTCAACATAGGATATAATATTTACTTTTATCACCTTAATAGATGAAATACATAAAATTGCAATATAAATATTAAATATTTACACATATCAATCAATTATATCATTTGAACAACCATCATTGATGACCTTGTGTGTGTGTGTATACACACACATATAGATAATAAAGATAAAAGACAAAATAATAGATAATAGTATATATATATATATATATATATGTGTGTGTGTACATGTGCATATATAGAAAGAGAGTGATAAAAGTAGTTTTCCTACCATATCCTCAACTACATATTTTGGAATTTCAATGAACAAATTAAGGCATGCTAAAAGACAAAAAATCACATCATTTTTTTAGCTTGTCTTAATCCGATCCCTTGGAAATGCAGAATGTGGAACGAAAAGAACTTTTATTATTCTAAAAAAAAGGACTTGCTACATATGTGTGTATAGTAACTAGCTTGAATTTGTTTGAAATGTATTTTCCATCATTATTACCCATGCTACCAAATCTTATAATGTCTCCCCCTCCATCCTTAACGTTTGAAATAAAATTTTCCATAATACTTAATCACAAACCTTTCCCCCTTCATTCCTGATGTCTAACAAATCAAATATTCTTCCTCCCCAACCCCTTATTCACCTTTAATATTCGTTTATAGTCTCATAGAATGATATCACATGCATCATCAAAGCATCAATTTTAAAATAACAAGCAAATTGTCATGTTTACAAAAATTTCAGCTATTAACAAACATAGATATCATAATGTTCCACCTTTAAAACTCAAGGTACTTTTAATTACTGATTATGTTTATTAGTAAAACTATTAAGGTTAATCAATACTATACTTGATAATTTTCTTCACATTGCACATATAAAGTTATTTCATTTCTTTGCACAAGATAATTCTAAGAATATAATTTTCAAATTTCATTAATATCCACATTCAAATAAAACCATATAACGACCACAATCCTAACTTTCTCGACTGAATAATTCATAACTTTGTTTCTTTCCATTGCAAATTGTAGTGACCAAAAATCTCCTCAAAAATTTGACTCGAAATATTGAGACGTATGAGAATGACTTGATTCACACCTTGTAACTAGAAAAAGAGAATGATGTAGAAAAGAATTGGTTGAGTCACACTCACAAGCTAAAGCTTTTGAATTTGAAATTAGGTTTAATCATTTGTGAATCTAGCTCAACAATGAATCCATATAAAGAGCACTTATTCCTAAAATTATTAAAATAATTTTGGGGCAATGTGCAATGTATGGGATTTTAAATATCTCACAAGATCTAAACTATACAGAAACGAAAAAAACTACTAAAATAAAATGAATGAGTTTCTAACTCAAAGTTAAATTGAAGGTTGGAGAAACTTAAGATTGCATGCATTGTATTTCTCAATGAAAGAGTAAAACCTTGATCCAAATGGAGACATGAAGAGAATCCAAATATTGGATTGCATCCGGGTTATTCCTCAAGATTGCTTAGTTGAGGTTTATGATTTATTTCTTAGGATGCATTTATCTCCTACTTGATGATCAATGTCTATATCTAAAAGATTTCTCGCTAGGGTTTTCAAGAAAAGCGTATAGGTCACTTTCAAGCCATAACCTCTTGGCTAAAATTTCAAGAGATAAAATCAAGACATAATGCTTTGCTTTGTCGGGTGCAAAAAATTCTTTTTTCATACTTGTTTTAGAATAGAGTTAAGAACATTGTGAGATATTCAAAAGCATAAAATAAAGTTCTAATCAAATTTGCTATGCAAATCAATATCTTGGCAATTGGTGATCATCTTATATATTTGAAACTTCCAGCTTAGTTTGAGCATGAATGTTCTTTGAATTTAGGAAATGCTTGTGAGTATTTATTTATTGTACACACAAATCTATAGCTTCATTTAGAATGAATTGAATCTTCTATCTTCCCCATGGAAATTGGAATTGTTAAAATTGACCCATGTAAAATATTGATGTATATATTTTGCATTATGTTTACTCTATTTTGTGCTTTATGCATTGTGGTTGCATAATACATTTAGTAAGTTTACAACAAAAGACTCTAATGGCCTTTTGCTTTGTAGAATCATGATTGTATACCACAATACAACTAGTTGGCATAAGTCTTTGATGAAACAATCAAAGAGTAATTTGATTCATGTTAAAGCATGGTATCTTAGGAAAGAAAAAAAAAAGAGTTGGTTTCCGCGCTATAAGAAAGCTTTCAAAACAAATATACTCAAAGAAACATGAAACACTTCAAAAAATAATCAAATCTGCAACAAATGTGCTTGAATCCATTTTGCAGGTGTTTATATATATAATGATATGTGATGCCTCTAAGGTTTTGGAAGATTTAGAATGCTCAATTTATAAAAAAGTACTCAAACAAGAGTTCCAAATTTAGGCATGATATTGAATCAAGAAGAAAAATGTTGATTATTTGAATCAATGTTTCTAGTTCACTAAAATGTATTGAGCAAGGTTTTAAAGAAACATTAATTACATATTAGCAATATATCCATAGAATTGATAGCAATGTTCTAGCTAATAAAATAAAATTTGGGCATACAAAAGCTTAGATGTGCTTTGTGCATAGTGCAGCTTTAACCATGCACACAAAGAGGTTTGATCCATGTGAACCTCAAAATTGGCCTTAAGATACAGCCATATGAAAACATATGCAAAAGATATCTCATAATCTTTAAGGTATGGCCACAAAATTCACTCATGTACAAGAATGTCCTTGGGAAGTAAAAGTATATCTTCAAGAAATTTTATGCTAAACCATCTTATCAACCAAAGTTTCTTGGATTGAATAAAGATCTCTTGAAGTCTAACAGAACTCAGATGGAAATCGTGGAATTTCTGCATTGTCTAACATTGGTTGGCAGCTTAGATTCTGAATGGCTTCACTTTGCCGATTTATGAACAGCTACTGTGAGTATTGCTTCACTGTGCATATTTTTAAAAGTATTAGATAGCCTATGTTCTCCTAAGAATATAAGCTTTGCTCAAACCAAAGCGCATATAAATTGTTGTCTCACCGTCTTTGTTTTATGTTGCTTCACTCCCAAGCTTCCAAAACTTATCAATGTTCTCTTTCTGACAAATCTCCAAAAACAAAAAGAAAAATAATTCTGCAAAGGTTTTCAAATAGATTTCAGAAAGTAAGCCTTAGATTCATATGTGCACAGAAAACTATAAAGTCTTCATCTTATAAATGCTTCTTGGACATTCATAATATAGAGAACTGGATTTGATTAAGAACTTTATTTTACCATATCAAAGGTTAAATTATTTATCGACTATAAAGTCTTCATCAACATAGTATGTCAGGAAATATGAAACAATTTACCTACACTACATAAATATTTGGGCAAATACACCTAGGATAACTACCCATAATGCAGTTGGAGATTATAAAAATACATAGCTAGAGCATAATAGATGTACAAATGTAGGGTGCATGTACATCATGATATGGTTATTTGTATGCATGTAATTGTGGGTTCATATAATGAAATATATAAAATATAAATACACTTATAAAATATAGCACAAACATTGTTATATGCTCATGAAAATATAAACCATAATATTATGATTGAGCAAACAAATTATATTAGCAAGCATACATAAAGTAATCAAAATCCAAATAAAGCAAATAAATAGTATTTTTCTTATTCAATTCAGAGTTAACTTTTGGCATAAGCTAGAGATAAGCTAAGCTAAGTTGCTAATTTGCTCAAGTTGAATATATTTTGCTAAGCAAATAAATATATTTTGCTAAGCTAAGTTGCTAATTTACATTAAGCTAGATTAAGAAAAATTAAGATGAATGAAATAAATTGTTCAATTCAAAATTAAGATTGCATTATAATGATGTATATTAATAAAAAATTAATTACATTAATTAGTAATTAAAATTAATTGATTATTTATATAATTATTTTTATGCTTTGATTAATATTTAAGTAATTGTAATTATTGAATATGTTAATAAATTAATTATATTAATTTATATCATGTTAATAAACATTAAAGATAAAAATTAAGTTAAGTTAATTGATAATAATTAAGTTAACAAATATGATAATTAATAATTAATTTAATTAATGATTGCACATTAATAATTAATTTAATTAACTAATACATGTATAAATTAATTAGTAAGTACTTAATTATTTTAAGTACTTATGTCAATTGACAAATACACAATTAATTATAATTAAATTAATAGCACAAATTACATAAATTATTTTTAATTACATCATTTAATAATGAATTATGCCAATTAATAGTTATGTATTTTAATCATATTATTTAATTAACTACATTAATTATATTACATAACTATGTTAACTAATTACTATGTAAATTATGTTAATTATATTGATTAATTACTTTAACTATGCTAATCATATTAACTAATTAATAAATACAATCATTACTATATGCTAGAAAAATTAAGTTAGGTTAAATAAGTTAAATATATTCAATTCAGCTTTGGGATTATTTAATGTGCACTTAGTTTAGAAACTTATCAGCTTACTTTCAAACAACTTTAGTAGTTTGGCTTGGTCAATCAACTTATTCAACTTAAAGTTTAAAAAAAAAACTAAGAAGCTAAAAGTCAAAAATTCTTCCAAACAACTTAACAACTTAGATTAAAGTTACTCTCAAACTCCTATAATATTTTAATCCCATAATCCATAATAAGCATGAACCAAATGGTCCCAAACTGAATAAGTTAAACTAAGCAAATAATAAAATGCTAAAATGTACGGAATTAGCAATAAGCTATGATATGCGCAATATAACTTAGGCTAAGACTAATTAGTATAACAATATATATAAGAAATCAAACATATAACGTGTTATCGATTGTTATATATATAATTTTTATTACGAAATAGGGTGTCAATACCGATACAAACTTTTACAACTTGTGTAGATGACACTCCATCGAGATATATAACATATGGATCATTCTAAGCACAACCAAATATTTGCTATTTACAAAGCTAATATCTTACCATCATCAATTAAGTTGTAATCCAAGAATTAAGATTCACAAGAAAACCAAAACCATAAGTTTCATCAAATTCCAAATTATTTTGTCTCCATAACTAACAAATTCACAAATTGGAAAGAATTTTAGAAAAGGTACTTGCAATGCTATGCATAAAAGTTCTTTTTTTTTTTGCTTCAATGCACAAGACAAAAAAAGGCAGGCACTTAAGAACCACAATGCTGAAGAAGTGTATATTTAATTTGATGATGCTTCTATCATGCGCATGCAATTGGCATTTATTTTACCAAACTTAAACTGTTTAGTAATCATTTCCTCTAAAGATAAACTCATTAGCATCATTTTCCTGTGATTAAAATATAAAAAAGGTATCAAGCTATTGACAAAATACTTGAACAATCAAAAATGCCTGCAAGTTTGGCAGACCGATTGGATAATAAAAAGTGGAGGCAACCTAGATGGCGCAAGTGTGAGGACACAAACAAGTATTATGACAATACATTGAGAGGCAATCTTGAGAAAAAATTTATGGATGAGAAGCAACGAGCAAGTAGCAAAAACAAGTAATAAATTTATAAGAAAGCTCGTAAATGACATTTTATCAAAGCACAACTAGTTCTAGCTTTAGAGCAAAAGCAACAATCGAAAGACTGAGAATCAATGAAGAGATGCATGGATGTCGGTGCTCAAGTAGCTTCAACAAATTTTAAATAAAACTATAAATCTGAGCTAAGAATTCATATTATCAAGACTCAAACTCGTGAATGCAATGTGATAGAGCAATGAAGACACCCTTTGCAAAGAAGTGATGTGCAGGGCTAGTACATCCTTTAGTTGCATCCTTGCAATTTCTTTCTCTACCCTAATTTTCATTTTATCAAGCGGTGCTTCCTTGGTCTGGTTTATGGCTGCATTTTCTTTAGGATGACTAGGGGTGTAAAATTTCATGGACGGAGGAGGGGCTCCCCAACCTTCATTCAGTTTTGTCCACCCAGAGCTCGCAAATCTTTGATTAATGCACTCACAAACAATGCTACCCCGATTTTTGGTGGGAATTAAACCAATCACCTCTTGTAGAGGAAAATCAGCTTTGATTTTAACCAAAGATGAGATTTCTTTACTTTCAGAACCTTTTGAATTTACATTAATTGCAAAATTGGGAAATGGCAGACCTGCCTGCCATTCAAAAAAAATTTAGCATTTTGGGTCTCCTTGAACCTTACAATATTGATTTAATCGAAAATCGGCACATTCATGTTAAGCTGCCCAAGGAGGTTGATTACACTCGGCTTCTCTTGAGGGGCTCATACTTTGTTGAAAAATTTCATTTGAAGTTCTTAAATGGACCATCAACATTAATCCTAAATCAAAACCTCCTATTACCCCAGTGTGGATTTCATTTCCACTTCTAAAAGCCCACCTCTTTACTAATTCGATCATGTTTTCATTGGGTTCATAATTCGACAAACCCCTAAAAGTCAACACAGCCACTGCCAACGTGCTGCAACCTTCTGTGCCCATGTGCTTGTAGAAATCAATCTCACAAAATCATTTGAAGCTGCCATTTGGATCAATGGAAGAATGATGAATATTTTCAAGATATGCTTTTTGAAAACAAGCCAAAAGTTGGTAAAAATTGTTCTCTCAATGGTCATGTAATATCTAATTGTTTCAAAATTCACCAGAGCAATTAAAAGGCAGGTGTATTGGGAACTCAAACCAAGATTCTAAGATGGTAAAATATGTGGAGGTAGCCCCTATTTTAAAATACAAACCCCACAAATTATTTATTGTGATTGGGGGTTTTAGATTTGATGAGGGGTTGGTTGGTGTACAACCTGCCCCTGATGCTTCCCTTGCTGAGCCGAGGGTTGTCGAGAGAACCTTGGCTCATCAAGCAGTGGATGTGATACAAGGAGCTTTAGACCACTTGGAATCTAATCAGGAGGAATCAATTAGGGTTGCTCCTGTAGTGGAAGTAGAGGCTGAAACAAATTTAACAATTGCTTTGAATGTGGTTGTTAATGCTTCTAATGTTGTGATTAATAATATAATGGTGATGCCTAATGAAAATGAGATGCAAATTTCACATTATTCTTTGGTAAATGGGAATGATACATTACAAGTTATAAAAGAGGATGATGCAACTTCAAATATGGAAGTGGCATCTGCCGCTTCTATGGATGCGATTGTGGCCCTTTCTTTCTTCGTTAAATGCTAAGAATATGAATGATGTAGTGAATTCCATAGGGAATGAGGATGTGAGTTCACCTCTTTGTTTGGTGGAGATGGATCAAGTAGAGCAAGTGATAATTGCTACACCTGTTCACAACTCAGTTGGAGAGTTATAGATTGGAGTATTATTTGGACCACTCTCAAGAAATGTGACCTAGATGTTTTGGAAACCCCAAGGGCCATAAACTTGATGGAAATAATTGAGGTGGATGATGAAGATAAAGGAATCTCGATGAAGAGTTTGAGGCAATCGAGGTTGCTGATTTTCTGGTGCTTGACGCATCTTTGCCGTCAAACACCTTTGATGCAAATGGGATTACGAATCGTGGTCCTCACACAGGCTTTGTATGTTGCTTTTAAAGGCAACTCATACTCTGAGTAGGAGGGTCAAGAGGGAGATTGATGTGATCTCTGGGAGTCCACTCTGAAGAATTGGTTAAATTCATATTGTCCTTTGCAGAAGAGATTTAGAGAAGGAAATCTCTTCTCATACATTGGGGACACAGAATGACAAGGTCAGTTCAAAATTTAACCTACATGCGGAGAAGTATTACTCGATTGTAAAGGAAGGGCTTTATATTACTTCTTTGCGGGATTATAAAAGTGAGTCTGATAAAATTGATGAGATGGATTCAATGGAAGAATCAATTGATATTCTCTAGGACCTAGAAAGATTAATAATTTCATCGTCACCTCTTCGTTCAGAATTAACCCGATTACATCATCAAATTTCAAAATTGTAGCTCCTGTTTAGCTGTTCACCACTGTTACCAAGTTGTCTCAGCTCTCTGACAATGAAGACAACAACAAAAGTGCTTGGGCGTCATCGTCGAACCTGATATATATCAAGCTTAGTTGATTTGTAGAAGCGTTGAAGTTGTTCCCATGCTCCGCCATTGAGTCACAGGCTGCTGTCTCATGTTGAACAACCTCTTCATCAATAAGACTTTGTTTGATGCTGAGGAATTTTCATACATCCTCATCAAAGCAACCATTAGATCAACGGTGCTTTTCTCGTTCACAATATTGAACGCCACACGTGATGTTAAGAACAATCGAATCATCCTTAAGGCTGTTTTGTCAAAGATCCTCCATTTTTCGTCATTCATTCCTTGTGATTTCTTCTCGATGCCTCCCAACAAAAGATACAACTTCCTCTAGTATAGAAGATCTCTCAATCGGTATTTTACAAAATATGAAGTTCATTCCATTGAACTTCTCCATGCTAAACCTTGTCTCCACCATGCTACTTAAACAATGTTCAATCCGCTCTGATACCAATTGTTAGATATTTCAATACCCTTTTATTGCTTTGTCACCACAGCGGCGAGGAACTTGCAGCGAAAACACAGTGAAAACTAGCTATCATCTTAGGAGCAAAACAACAAACAAAGGATGCACATAAAACACAGCAAAAACAAGCATAGAAATCACGCCGCAAATACAAAGATCTCTGAGTAGAAAACCCTAAAACTGATGGGAAAACTATTGAGCCACATCAAAATAAAACTAATTATGAAATAAGAAGAAGAGTACAAGAGTTTGCACACTCTTCCCTAAAGCTCTCAGAGCTTTCTCTTAAGCTTCTCCTTCACAATACTCTCAAGCTCTCACAACTTTATCCTTCTCTTCAACTCCTCACAGCCCTCACATAGCAGCCCTCAAGCTCTCACAATCACCACAAACACCTTTGAATGTGCAACACACCATAAAACCCTAAACATACAACGATATTTATATCACAAAATGGCTTAACATAAAATTTAGGCATGTTCTAAGACCATTTCATGCTCCGCCTGCCAAAGCGCCAGTCCCATTATTCTAGCAGCTGAAACGAGGGTCTGAGCATGCTCTACGCCTTGTCGAGGCCACTCCAATGGGCGCATGGGCTCACCCAGGTTCCTGGCCATCTATTCCAGCACTGAGATGGGCGCTTGGGCATTAGGCGTCGTTGGGAACCCATCCTGGAGCCTAGGCACACCCAGGCGCCAAGCTAGGGCCCATTATATCCTGTTTGCTTCTTGTTGGTCGATGACATGCCCAAAGTTATTCCAAAGCCTTTAAATGCTCTGTAACTTGTCCACAATCACTCCTAAGCACACTTAATTCTTCACAATCATTCTGATTTTCTCTTGCATGGACGCGCCTTACTGTGGATCTAGATGCACCCCATCTTAGCGAACCTATTTGAGCTGTGCTCGATGCTCCACAAACACAACAGTGAGGTTCTTGCACATGACAGCTTTTAGAGTAAAATACCCATGATTTCAGCTAGCAGTACAAGTTGAAACGCTGAATCTTATTTGATAAAATCTCATTACATATTAACCTCAAACTCAAAATATTATCTAATCCTATCGTTAGCTGTTATTTAAGCATCTAACAAAACAATGAACTTAATACCTATGATGTATGAACACCATAAGACGAACATGTCAATATTTAAAAATGACACCATTGATACAAAGTTTGTTTTAATAAATTACAACAACACCACCACTGAACATTTGTTCCACTAAGTGGGGAAGTTTTTTACTAAGAACCAACATAACATAGAAAATAAAAACACTTTATAACAAAATGTTTTGCATAGGAAAACTCATTAAACTCCTCTTGATATAAACAATACTCGATTTGATTTTTCTAAAATTTGGCAAAAATTTCTAAATTTTGTAAGTTAAAAATTGAAATTATAGAGAACGCATCTAATAGTAAAGGTATTTGGCGGTGAAAACAAGATGTTCAAATAAAAAATGTTAAGTGTAAAAGGTATGCCTATAACTTCAAACCTTGTGTTTAAAAGTTCATTGATAATTTTACAGCCTATTTAAGAGATAAAGAGGCGCTTTCTCTTCTTTTCTCCTCCAACAGTTTTCAATTTTTAAATCTTTCAATGCAATAGCATAAGCAAATTTTTTTAAATCAAACATTTTTTATTAATGAATATAAAATAAGAGTTTTCATTTTAAGCTATACTTTTTCTATTGTTGGAATTAAAAATTATATAAATATACATTAAATAAGAATAATAAAAACTGAAAAACATATGCAACTTTGGAAAAAAAAAATCCTAATTAGAGAACCTCCAAAGTGAAAAGTTAAGAAAAAAGCCCTCATAGATAAAACATTTTAAAAGTAGCCTCCTTATTTAAGAGAATGCAAAAAATGAAATATTTTGGAAAACATTGGTTAAGTAATTTTTTCAGTTAAGGGACACAAGGCCCACAAAAAATTTTATAGATAAAGCTCCTATAGTAGAAGCATCCTTAGCTAAGAAAATCAAAAAATGCAAATCCTAAACCAAAAAAAAAATTATGATGGCATCTAATGCATCAATATAAGTATAGTCACACCCAGTGGTTGAGGCTTTGAATTTATTATCTCATATCATAAGTTCAATTCTTACTGACAACATATTTGTTTCTTACTTAAAGTTCAAATTTTTTCAAAAAATTAAAAATAAAAAAGATAAAATTTAAATGTTCATTTATTCCAAACTTATAAAAAAAAATTTATAAAATAACCCTAAAACAAAAATAAAAAATGAACAAAGAAATAATTTTTTAATTTGTTTTTCTTTATTCTAAATAAACAATAGTTTTCCTAGCAAATTTATACATATTAAGTGAGATTTTTTATGTCACGTTTTAAAATTTCATAATGTTCTCATATTTCACGATTTTAAAAGAGCAACATTAATTTATTCTTAAATTAATTAATATCAAGTCAAATTAATTAAAATTAGATGGCTAATAGCACATTAGATTTTACATACAAATGTTATTAAGTACCTCTTGAACAGTACACTCATTTTATCTTAAAATTATTGAACATTAATTTCTTTCAGTAATTATGAATTGCATCTTTTATTTTAAATCGAAGTAAACGATGAATGACTTTTGTTTCAGTATTATTGAAAGTGATGTTTAGTGATTTTCATATTTTTAGATAGCATCTCCCTATTTATGACATATATTGATGTTATCTTAAAAGAATTTCATTTAATCTTTATTGATCTTGAAAAAACCTATTGTAAAGTACCAAGAAAAGTCCTTTTGAGAGTTTTGGAGAGACAATAATTTTGTGGCATATATAATATTAATAAAGAAAAGCATAATGGGGTTGCATGTATTTGAGCATAAGGTGACTTGTTTAATAATTTTCTTATTGTCATATGTTACATCAAAACTAAGCTCTCAATCAATATCTTTTTGTTTTAACTATGAATGCTTTTATTGAACATATTCAAAAGGAGGTTCCTTAGTGAATGTCTCTTAATTGACAAGACAAGGGATTAAGTTAAAAAAACTTGAATTATATAAAAATTATCTTAGAATCTAAAGGGTTTCATCTTTTAGTTGATCTAAAACATAATATATGGAGTGTAAGTATAATAGTAATAGAAGCCATAAGCTCTTAAACATGATTAGTGAGAGGTTGGTATAACTTGGTTCAATTATTCAAAATAATGGAAAAATAGAGAGCAAATTGAATGAAAGGATCCAAGTTGGTTGGATAAAATGAGAGAGAACCTCTAGAGTGTTGTGCAATTGAAAAATCCCACTCAAAATTAAACAAAATTTTACAAAACATTATACGACCAGATAAGTTATATGAGGCTAAATGTTGTCCAACAAGAGAATAAACTTACTAAAAATAAATGTTATAGAGATGAAGATGCCAATGTGTAAGAGCGGGTATACTAAGAAATATATAATCAGAAAGAAATTCATTCATAGCAAGGTTAGAGTGGCTCCAATAGTGTATAAGATCAGACTATGCCCTCTTAGATGGTTCAAGCATATTAAGCTTAGACCGTTCAAATGCCCTTGTTAACAAATTTTAGTATATGAGTTTTACCAAAGTTAAAAGAGGACGAGGAATACTTAAATAACATGGGAAGAAATCGTTTGAAAAGTCTTTCTCTATTTGGAGCCTAGGGATGAGTTCTTATTTGATTGTGCATAATGAAAACAAAAGATTCATATAGCCAACCTCACCTAGTGGGATTAAGGCTTGGCGGTGATAATATTGTATAGGTTCATGCGTTTATAGAAGCTTGTAAGTTCATGACGAGAAATATAAAAACACCAATAATAATCTAGTGTTCATAGCTTGAATTTTATCCAACCAAATCGTAGATTTCATAATTTTAATCAGACTAACCAAGCATTGCTTATGAGATTGTGACCCTTCATAAGCTTCAAGCAATCTAGCAATCTAGACATGCATGCCTATATTTGTGATAGAATGGCTTATTACCCATCTATAAAATTTGGCATGAATGTTAGTACTCAACTCTTCGATGTCAATATAAACTCAGGTATGTTTTTAAAACTAGAGTGAGTTAGTAAAATAAATATGATAAAAAAAGTATGGGTAAAACATAGGTAAGTAAAATGCTTACACTATTTGTAAGAACATCAACATCAAAAAGTTCATTAAATTTTCCAAGGGAATGTAAAGTTGAATTAATCATTCAATTATTAAACTGTACTTAGGTATACTAAGAAAGAGGAAGTATTACAATTCATCAAAATAAAAAGGTTATCATTTAATTAAGAGCATAAACATAGAGAATTTCCTTATATACATTTTTTCAATCTATCTAAAACAAGTACTTGCTTAAGCGGGCAGGCTGGGAAATAAAACAGTCACTATGGGGCTGTTTGATTAGCTGTATTTAGGATAATGTTATGTTATTTAAAATTATTGCTAAGATAACAGCTGTTTGGTTTGATGTTATCTAATTAATGACATCTCAAAATTATATAAATGCCATCGTATAATGTTATATGAATGTCGGTCGATTTCGACCGACATTCAAATAGCATTACGGAAGAGGTATCGGGAGAGGTAGGGTACTTCGCGCGACTCCTGGAGATCTTGACGCCGAGCCTTTCCTTGTCGTCGCCGTCGTCGCTGCCAGACGCACGGAAGGTCGTAGAGATCGCACGACTCCCTCTCACCGCTCGCCGAGATCGCTGCCTTCTTCGTTGCCTTCGCCGAGACGCATGGAAGGGGTTGGAAGGGGTTGTCAAGACGCACGGAAGGGGTCGCCGAGACTCCCGACTCCCTCTCGTAAAGTCGACAATCTACCGTCTACATTTGGTGAGAGTTTCTTCACTTTCATTGGTTTTTTAAGATGAATTATCATGACAATTATACTGCATCGATCCAAATTGAATTGCATGCAAATGTTTTTATCCTTTAATTGGAGCAGTCCCATTTGCAATATTCATTATCATGCTTTGGTTTAATGCTATAGATGTGCTGATGTTCCTGTGAATGTATATGTATTATATAAATAAATAATCAATGTTGGTGTTGTTAAAATAATACAACTCCAAACATAAATCTTTTAATTCTCTCAATTTTGTTCACCTCAAATGCTAGTTTTCTTCTAGAAGAATATTAATGAACCTCATTACTCCTGGTTTTTGTTGGATCTTGGGAGCAATTGAGTGCATTTCTTTTGCTTCTTTGGAGCAAGGCAAAGAAATGATTTTGATATTGATGGTGGTGATGGTAACCTATCATTTCAATTATTAGAATTGGCAGTGACCGATACTGTCATCTTCATTTGGTGTAGCATAAGGATTGCTTTAATAGAAAAATTGTACTATTATTATTATTTTCCGTTGGTATTGTTGCTGCCATAGCTGCTACTTTTGGAGGAGTCTCAAAGATTCCATTTTGGCATTGTCAGTGATCGTTGTGTAAATTTTAAGGATTTTGGTGCAATACAAGAAAAAATCCTTTTCATTATTAGAAATCATTGTTGACTTGTGACAATTATTGGTGCAATAAAAAATTAATCCCTTGTTATTTATAAAAGATAGATTGCATATATCTTCAACATTGTTTTGGACATTTTCTTAGTTCAAACAGAATCAATATTGTTAGGAGTCTACAGAATTGCTTGAGTTGCATTTGAGGAGCTAGTTGTCATACTCATTGTGGGTGAGGATTGTAGCCATCATTTTTTTCTTATCATCAATTATTATTTTTATTAAAGCTGTAATATGTTAAGCTATTGATTGTGGCTCTAGATATGCTGTTCTCTTATTGAAACTTTTAAATAATGAATGAATGATATTTCTATTTTAGGAGCTAGTTGTTGCACTCGTTGTGGGTGAGGATTGTAGCCATCATTTTTTCCTTATCACCGATTATTATTTTTATTAAAATTGTAATATGTTAATATTTTGATTGTGGCTCTAGATACGTTGTTCTCTTAAAACTTGTCGTACTCAAAGTTAACAATGGAGTATGTGTGATCATTAATCATTAATGCAATAAATAATGATTCTTTCTTAGTTGGTTGTATATTTTTATAAGTTAAAATATTATTTGATTAGTTGAATCTTGATATATTATTCTAACAAATTTTATTATAATATATGATGTTCTCGTAGATGAAAGCGACAAAATAAAAGGCAATAGTTGGCGTATATGCAGCTATATTGACTATATTAGAGAATGACAATAGTGATGATGATGAGTTGGCTAATACAAAACAAAGCTATTACAGCTTTTGTGCATGCAACATACAACGTAAAGATTACTTGCGCGATCTTTATGAAGGCAATGATTCTGTTTCAGTGTTTATGATCCGCATGAAGAAGGAACCTTTCTTTCGATTGTGTGATACATTAAAATCTAGGAATATTTTAAGGCCAACAATTCATATTTCAGTTGAAGAGCAAGTTGCAATATTTTTTTATATAATAGGGATAAGTGCACGCATAAGATCAGTTAGCTTCATATTCAAGAGATCCTGTGAAACAGTTAGTCGATATTTCTATCAAGTTTTGCACACAATTGGAACATTGCATAATAAAATGATTACTCCTCCTAAAGTCAAAACACTTACAAAGATAGCCTCAAGGGCTCGGTATATGCCATGGTTTAAGGTAATAGTTAATTTATATGTGTTTACGGTATACCTTGATTGTGCCACAGTAATAAGTAATAGCTTCATTTATCTAGGACTGTATTGGAGCTCTTGATGGTACTCATATTAAAGCATTCGTTCCAACAAATCAAGTTGCAGCATTTCGTGGCCAAAAAGGAGATCCATCACAAAATGTCCTAGCCGCTGTGGACTTTGATTTGAATTTTGTATACGTTTTGGCAGGATGGGAAGGATCTGCGCATTATGCAACGGTGTTGCAAAGTGCTTTGGAGAGACCAAATGGCCTTAAGGTGCCTGATGGAAAGTATTACCTTGCAGATGCTGGATACTCTACAAAGTCTGGATTTATAGGTCCATATCGTGGGACACGGTATCACTTGAAAGAGTGGACAAATCGTGATCCTACAACTGCTAAAGAGCTCTTTAACTTATGACATTCATCATTACGGACTACAGTTGAACGAGCTTTTGGCACTTTAAAGAACTATTTTTAAGATATTATCTGGACCATTGCGGCCTTTTTTCCCATATCCAACCCAAGTTAATATTGTCATTGCTTCTTGTATAATTCATAATTAGATAATGAAATATGGAGGAGATTAATTAATTTGCAGTGATGAATCTTGCATTAATGAAATCATATCAGTTGATCACCAACTAGTTATTGATGACAACATGGAATGGGTGCAACATAGGGATGACTTATGCCAGCAAATGTGGGATCGCAAAACTTAGTTGGGTTACTAGTGATTTGTAAAAAGGTGTTCGTGCAATAGTTTATGCGAAAAAATTCAATATGAAATGTCTTTTCGATGATGTTGCTTTTTTATTAATTTATATTTGCAGTGTTCTTAACTATTTAGATCCATATTTTATAGTTTTGATGCTTGATTCAAATGATAATATATATACAAGTACAAAAAAAATGTTTGATATGCAGATTTGTACTACTAGTAATTTATAAAATAGTTTTAATGTTGACATTAAAAATTATATTATTTAAATGTTACTTGAAATTTAAATATTAATGTTCTTGACCTCGATATGCAGATTGTATGGCCTCCAAGCTTCCCATTTGTAAGCAATCAAAAAAGACAAATAACACTGAAAATGTCTTGGATGACAAACCTAAAGGTAGCCATGGGAAGGGCCGAAATTATTTACTGTGGCATCCTATATGGATAAATGAACTTCTTAAGATGATGACTGAGATGAGCACTGATTATAGTTTCAAGTGTAATGATCAATGGAGAACAATTGCATATGCTGAAGTTGCAAGAAAATTAAATGATATGTTCAACAATCCAGGTGTAACGACAGATCATGTTATTCGACAAGTTATGAGCCAAAGGCGTAGATGGGACATCATTCAGAAGATGAAGGGTTTGTCAGGTGCTAGTTGAGGTGAAAGTAAAAAAATTATTAAGATTGGACAGTTAGAGGCACTCCAAATTTCACGAGTATTTTATTATAGCACATTACTTTGAATACAATTTTTATTAGAATTATTAACTCATAAATTAGTTATATGCAAGGATGCGGCTCAAATTTTGAATACGCAAATACTTGATTATGATCTTCTCGAAATGGTGTGCGGTGAAGGCCATGCAACAGGACGTTGGGCGCAAGATAGCAATGATCCTTTCACAAATGCAAATAATGTCATCATTCTTGAAGAAGAACATGATTTGTCATGTGATTTTATGCACTCACAACCATATCACATTGAAGAGAACATTGAGAATGATGAGTACACACAAACAAACTGAGGAAAATAAGACTGCTGGAGTTGTTTCAGCTTCAGAAAAGTTCATTAAAAAGAGTAAAAGAAGTCGTGATGACCTCTATCACGGCACAAAGGTTAAGGCATGGACAGACATAGCTACTGCTGTGCTAAAAATGGCAGATGCGTTAGACACAGCTGGCCATCAAGATAATATTTTGGGAAATGTATACTCTGAATTAAATCGACTTGAAGGCTTCTCATATTTGGATATTGAAAGATGCTCCTCATACATTGCTTCTGCAGATTCATCAATAGCATCGTCATTCATTTTAGGACCGCAAAAGGCAAAAAAGTTGTTCGTGCATGAGTTCCTACGGAAGAATCCAATATGAGATGTCTTTTCAATGAAGCTTCTTTTTTGTTATTTTAGATTTGCAGTGTATTGGATTAGTTAGATCCATGTTTTGCAGTTTTGATGCTTAATTCAAACGAGAATATATATAAATGCTTATATATAAGTTTATTTTTAATAACCGTTTAATGTGCTTAACTACTGTTTTATTGGCCCCCTGCAATATCATGAGAATACACAAGAGGAATGCCTTTTTCTTCTTGTTCATTAGTATTCATGTTTTGAGATAAAGATGCAAGTCCTGAAAATTATTTTGTTCATAAATTATGATTGTTGTCCTATTCATCAATTTGTGGTAGACAACGTCACCACTTTGTTATGTGGGTCGTCCTTTCGTATGATTCTATCAGTATCCCAACAAATTAGGCTAAAGCAAACTTTGAAATTGAACAAAATTTGCTTTAGGCATACATCTATTATTGGAGATAGTGCAATAATTGAGAGTATGTTAGGACATGTGAAAGCTACCTGCTCTGTACTGTTCAGCTTTGAAATCATTTTTTCTAACTTTCACCATAGCTTCTGAAAATCATGGCTATTGCTTTATTGCTTTTTTTTTAATAAATTGAACTACAAAATGCACTATTGTACATAAATAGTTTAGATTAGTTTCCTAGATCTGTTTATGCACGTTGTGCTTAGATTTTGGAACTCTCTGAACTACGAGTTATATTGCATCAAACTTCTTTTTCGTGCTGAATTGTCATTTTTTGTAGAATGATATTGGTTTGGTTTGATGAAAAGAACAAAGCTATTATTTTCCAAAAATCTTTTTTCAGAAGGTCTTGAGAGCTTATTATTGTTTTTGACTGCTCAGAATGTTAATTTCCTTACAAAGCAAAACCCTATGATACATATAAATTAGATAATTGTGCCATGCTGCTCAATATTTCCCAATATTTTCTAATTTTCTTGAATCATTTTGTAGAAAAATATTTTATAAACTTGTCAATTTTTGGAGTGGTGCTTGCTCCACAACAAAAAAAAGGTTTTTGTGTGATTATAGTTGTTTGGCTAAGTGAGTTTTTTTGTTGTTGGATATATGAAATGAAAGAATCTTATTTGGGGGTATTCTTACCTCATGTGTAATATAACATGAATGGCACTGAACCAAACAGCATATATCTGAATAACATTGACATCTGTTATTTAAATAACACTGAACCAAACAGCTCATATTATCTGAATAACACGGTTATATGAATAACATGCTATCTGAATAACTTTTAAAATGTCGATGAACCAAACAGCCCCTCTATTTACTCCTCAATAAACATTATGCGAATCACTTGCGATAATTATTTTTACCAAATGAGTAAAAATGAGTAATAGTATACCCATGAGCGCCAATATAGTTAAAATATACAAGTATGAGTTATGACACCTTAAAGTGATGCCCACTTTCTAGGTGACATGATGACCCCCGAGCTGAGTAAAACATGTGCAAGAGCCATATGCTTCTTCAGCTCCTTTACTCTGTGTGGCTGCTGGCCATATTTGACATAAAGCAATGCGTCCACACACACACACCCTAAACAAAAACAACTGTCTATATCCCAAGAAAACAGTGTAGTAACAGTAACGGATTAGATTCAACTACTGAACTAACAAATTGATCGGATCAGCTCCACCGATCAACAAGCACGGAGTGTGCACAGTAACGAAAAATACAAATTAAATCCAAAGAAGGCGAAGAGCTAAGAACTCACTGGATAAATGATTTCCCATCGGATGAGGAAGAATTGAAGCTTGCCTCCGACGCGTAGAGACCCTCGCTACCCCCATGAAAGAAGAAAGAATTAGAGCGAGGAATGAAAGCCCCGTTCTTGTACTCGTGTATCGAACCCAGTGAAGGCGAAGGGTAACTGAAAAGAACAATAAACCCTAGGCAAAAACAAAAAGAGATCTCATTGAGAAGAAGTGCTCCTCTAGCTTCCATCAATTTTGCTTTATCCGCAATTTCAATATCGCCGCAGAATAAAGTTAGCTGAATAATGCGAACGGTGATCGATCAAATAAAGAGAGAAACCGTAGCCTATATGAAGAATACGCAGCTCAGCGCAGCCGAAGAGATCCGAAACGCCATTATTTGGGACAGCACCAAAATTCCGGGATTTTTACGCACATAACATCAGAAACATATATATTTACATCATAAATACCCGAAATTTCACATAACATCGTGAATGAACTTATTTGTAGTGACTTTAGAATTGAAATAAATAATATTTTAATTTAATCAAGTTATTATTTATAATGAAATTTTTATAATAAAAAAATCATTTGAAAGGTCAAAATTTTGATAATATGAATAATATGTTCATGAGTCATGCAGATCAAATATTTTCAACTTTTTCGGCAAACCAGTTTTTATGCTCTAAAAGCCCAATTGGGAAACCTAAATAATGCGGCATGAAGGAATAATCTAACAACCAAGATTGTTACAGGTGAATTTGATCTAAATTTAATCAAATTAAAATAAAAATTAAGATCCTAATTTAAGTCCAATAAAAATCAAATAAAAATATCCTCAAATAAAGTGTATTGAGGTGATCCTTCTGCGAAAATTTGAGTACAATTGGGATCTCGGATCGTCCTAAATTAATTTATGAAGTTTAAACTTCAAAAATTAATAATAGATAAAATATAAATCAGAATTTACAAATTTTATATTTTTAGATCAGGCATCAAATGATGCTATGTTTTAAGTTTCGCTAATTTTTCGTGATACGGATTTATTGTAATGAATTTTCAAAATTTTTTACTCAAAAATTAATATAAAATAAAATATTGTACCAAATTAAATAATTTTTAAACGCGTGCATTCGTCTTGTCTTGTTGAGACGCTTATTTTGATACCAAGTTTGTAATTTTTAAAGTTCAATCGATTGTCGATCAAATCTTAGAAGTTTAGGCGATTCTTTGCCGCTCGATCTTAATCGAGCGGCCCTCAACAACTTGACTGCATATATAGTTAAACCCTCTCATTCTGCCATAATGACCTAAACATAATTCCCCTCAGCCGATTCTCTCCCCACTCCCATGCGAGATGCGCCTGCTCCATCCCTCTCGGCAGGAGACCGAGAGGCGTCGGCTCCTTCCGCTCTCGGCTGGAGGCCGATTGCTGCTTGCTTGTCTCCTCTCTCGACTAGAGGCCGAGAGCCTCGTCGGCTTCTCGCTTTCAGTGGAAGACCAAAACCATCGCCTGCCTTTCTCTCGGTTGGAGGTCGAGGGTATCCATCCAGTCCGTCAATCCTTTCATCCAGCCAGCTTGTCTCCTCTCCCAACTGGAGGCCGAGACTTTACAGCAATCGCTTCTTCCTCTCTAACCGATCTCCATTTATGTAATAACCCACTTTGTCTTGATCTAAATTCTATGGATATAGGTTTACAAATATTATTGTTCTATGAGATGCATATATTTTTCATTAAAATTCATACAATGAAGTTGTTTTCTATTCTTTTTTTTAGCAATCATATTCGATTCTTCTTATAACCCATATTTCTTGAAGTATTTTGTTATGAAAAGAATTTAGAATGATAATTAGTACAACACAATTTGTTGTTAAAATGAAAATTATTTAACATTAAATCAATTTCAGCTAACAAATAAAAAGACTAAGCTAAGGATAACAAAAGAGTGTATCTTGCCTCACAAAGGAGATCAACAAATCTCAATGTTTTCAGCTTTATTTTTATATATTTACTTTCTGCTGAACTTATGATTTGTTTATATTCAAATAAAAACTAACATTAGGTACATAATTGTTAAAATATTTTAACATATTCAAGGTTCTTACACTTTAGATATGCTCTATTACTGGCAAAAAGATATAATTATTTTTGCATCTCTTAACATTGTGCATGTTGCCATGAGAACAGAACATTTCATAGCAGTTTCTTTTAACTATATTTTAAGAGCATGTTTATACTGTTGATTGGCATAACTAATCTAAAATATCAAAAGT
This sequence comes from Gastrodia elata, assembly GCA_016760335.1. Classification (NCBI taxonomy): domain Eukaryota; kingdom Viridiplantae; phylum Streptophyta; class Magnoliopsida; order Asparagales; family Orchidaceae; genus Gastrodia; species Gastrodia elata. Next base: position 9,350,692 of record CM028670.1, on the reverse strand, counting down.
GTCTTAAGAACAAACTCATTAAAAATGTATTATATTAATTTATTCTCATCGGTTGATAAAATATTGAAGCTCTTAATAATTCATCTCAATGTCAGAGTGGTAAATAAAAAATAAGTTCAAATTAAAAGAAGCGAAACAAGATGAAAAAATTTATCATATGTAAACTTAATCAATTTATGTATTTATACTTAGATGATACTCATGTACAAATTAGCAATAACAAAAAAAAAAAAAAAAATGAGTCTCACATCTTTAATTTAGTTTTGTTTTCTCCAAAAAAAATAGTCTAGAGAAATAATTAGTCCGTTGGTTTTAAAATGTCAAATTTGAGACCAAGAAAGTGCAAATTTAATGATTTTCGAGCATTCTTTAATTGAACTTTCATATCTAAGTTTCAATATTATTAGTAGAATAAATTATATGTTAAGCAGCAAAGAATAAATATGGAAAATTTACAACTCTAACATATAACCTTATTTTTATTTAAATTAATCGATAAACTTTAACGTGTTCTAGCTTTATAGATACGTATATTTACTTCTTTCATATGATGATTTCAAGATTAAACATGCCTAATGAGGATTTTCTATAAGAAAGTTATGTTTTGTTAATTGTGTATGTTCTTCCAGTAATGATTTTAATGGTAAATAATGTATTGCCAGCTTTACATTATTTTAAATATATGCCTTATTTTTCTCTAAGCATTGATTGTATTGGCTGAAACTTTAAACCTCCAATAGAGCTCTAATGTAAGAAAATAATTGAGTTTAAGGCTCCTAATCTATGAAATATTGCTTATTATATATCATGATAGTATTAATATCCAAAGCTTAAGATAGTTTTATTAATCTCTTAAATAGTTGCAAATGATCTTAATGAACTTTTGCTTTTCGATTGTTCTCTTATTTTTGAGCAATCATCACCTATCAAATATTCATAATCTTAGATTTGTCTTGCTCAAATAATTCAGGTAATGTGATCAGAAAAGAGGTTTGTAATTAAGTTACACGTTTCATTCAGGCATCAAGTTGTATGACTCAAAACGCATGTGCCAGGTACATTAAATACTTAGAATTTGTATTGAGTTCTGATAAACTAAATTATTTTACTTAGTTTTATGTAAAGTACATACATCACTTTCATAGTTCTTATTGCTGCTACTATATTTGTATTTTCTTGAATCCTATGATAAGAATTACGCTTTATTTCGAAGAAAAATATTAGAAACTAATGTTAGTATTATCATCCTGTAAAAATGTGAGAGTTTAGGCAAAATTATCATGGCTATTATTTCACACTTGCATTTATCAATAATGAACAAATCAATAACATGTGATTTATTCCTTGAATTAAATTATGCATTTTAGATAATTAAGTAAAGGATTAAGGTGTTTTGATTTTATATTGAATTTAAGCTTACACCATCTTGATTTTATCTTAAATAAGAAAATCAGCATGTAATGATCTTTAATTAACTAATAAGAGATATTTTATTTATCAAACAACCCAATCTTAAGATTGTAATGACTTATCTCATGATTTGAATGTTAACTTCTAGAGATTTAGTATTAAGTAATTTCATCCTTGATTTGACTTTTTTAATCAATGATTTAACATGTGACCTTGCATAGAATTATACATATCATGGATCTACTTTAGTCATTAGAATTTATAAATGGTAGATGGCATGATTAAGAGCTTTAGATCTTTAAAGTGTTAAGTAGTTCTACTTTTAAGCAAATGGTATACGTTTAATAGAGTCACCTTGAGGTAAGAATGCTTTAATTGTCTTTTTTTGGTGGTAAGACCTTAGATGAACACTAAAAATCTTAGATAATTAATCTTAAATCTTGTGGTAGAATAACCTAAGGAGATTAGATTTGAGATTATCCTTTGTTATAATATCGTAAGTTGAGTGGCTTATATGCCACATCCTTGAAGCCTTTTGTGTAGGACACTCCATAATAGAGAAATGATTCATTAGTTTGTTATCCCTTGCTCATTAAATAGATTTTTAGAATGAGAACCTTATTGTTATCATATGGGGATCATAGTGCATATCCATAGAACTAATCTAGTCAGTAGAAAATGAAATTGGTTAACTCATCTTGAATAAAATCGTAGAGTCTCGGTCTTATCTTAGGAAATTAGATAAGTACAGTTCTATAACAATCTTAGGTTATTACTTAGCTTAATCTTAGCTTAATTGCATCCTAATTATTATTTAATTAGGTTTATCTAATCATTTAAACCAAACCTTAAAGATTTGAAGCGATTTGAAGCTCAATCGAATAATTATATTATTTTAATAATATTTTATTAATTAGAATATTGAGATATTTAATTTGACCTCGAAATCAAAATCCAACTTTGTCATTACGCTCTTCACCCCCAAATTAGCTAGGCGAGATATTTTGAAATTATTTGGAGGTCATTATATTTTCTTGAATATTTTAATGTATTTAAATACCCAAAAATTAGGATAATTAAATTGATCTCTAAATCGAAATCCGATTTCATCGTTGAGTTCCTCACCTCTAAATTAGCTATGGGTGAATTTGTGGAATTTTTTAGAGCCCGTTTAGTCATCTAATTTTAATTAGAAAATGTATTAATTAAAAATTATGAAATAATTAATTAAAAGCTTAAATTCCTCATTTTTCTCATGCCTTCTAATAGACAAAAAATTCACGTATGCACTCGCACGCAAATGTACGTAGTCTGAAGTAATATTTGGAAGATAAATTCTGATATTTATCGTTCTCTAGGAACAGTGTGTTTTGTTACAAAGGTTTATCTACTTTTAATAATGTTTAGACTAAGATATTTTTGGTTTTGTGGTTCCTAATTAATAATTTAAAGATCTTAAATTGAAGATACTATTTGACAAATAGGGAGAGTTGGGTTTTCATCATGCAATGTATTATGGGACTAATGTCGGTATTCATATTCATTCAACTTTTAATGAAACTTGTTTTCATGCTAATCTAATCAAGTGAAGATAATATTCCTTAGATTGATCCTCTAATTCTAATTATTTCATGTCTAGTGTGCAAGATGAACACACAAGGGTTTGTTCTTGGCACATATACTCTCATGTGATTGAATTGAGTTAATTGAGATTCCCTATGTCTAGGTTATCAAAATAATCATTTTAATTCAGCGATAACATAAGCTTGATTTCCACATAATTAGTGTCACATGCTACATGTGTAGTTTTGATAAGGGAGTGAATTATCGGGCTACATGGATTATGTCACGATCATCCATTAGCACCAAATAATTCCTCTTCCTCCTTTAATGTTTGCTGAGCCACGGAGCTTGATGAGTGGCTTTTGGCTCACATGCATCAACCTCTCGATTGAGCTTAAGGAATAGTGTTGTTAGGCTCAAGAGCTTGTCACTGGGCCCTGAGCTCTAACACACATATTCCTAGCCTTATGCCAATTGATGAGCTATGGAGCTCAAAGAGATTCAAAGTTATCGAATCAGCCTTTCATTTCAATCTCAAGGTGGTTACACCAAGAATCCTCATGAAGTGAACATGTATTCACGGCGAGAAACTTTATGTGCATTCCCTTAAGCTTGAAATGTAGAGTTGGTTAGGTATTATTTATGTGATAAACCATTAAGAAAATAAATAAGCATTCATTTCACAGGCATGCAAACACAAGTAACACATCTAAATCAAAATGAAACAAATTTTTATTCATCGAAGAAAATTCACACAAACACCATAGTCCCTTTTACTTATTACATAATGTCAGCCTAACCCTCCCCAAGAAGGGTTTAGCCTTCTATTACAAAGGAAATATAAGAAATAACATACAAGAATATGAACCTTTGCATGGTTCTACTGAAAGAAAATGAAAAAAAAGTTTTGAGAAGAATACTAGGAATAGCCCCTTGTTAGCATTCTCTGGATATTTCCTTGCTCCCCAACTTCATCCTTTCCAGCTCCTTGAATTGTTCTTCTTTTCTTTCCTTGAATGGTATCCCTTCACTTCATCATTGGTGACGGTCTCCCTTTCTTTCTCACAGTATGCTCTGATTTTAGGTCTTGGAATGTCAAAGAGAGGAACCTCTCTCAAACTTAAATTCTCTCTTTTATAGACTTCTGTTCAGGTTTTTCTTTTCTTAGATTTAATTCAGCCAATAAATCCCATTTAGAAAATTGTGCTTTCATTAAATGATTTTCCTTTATTCCCTTGAAATGAAGAGTCTTAGGTTGTTGCATTTATATTTTGTTGTGTAAAAGAATTAAATCAGCCTCTTGCTCTTTTCAGTATTGTCATAAATCTGTGCTTTTATAATTTTTGGGAGTCTCCTTAGCATTTAGTGCATCCATTCCTTTCATTTTTCTTAGAAATTGTTTTTTTATGAATCATTCTTTCAATCCCTTGAAAATGAAAAAATTTAAAGGTATTGCTTTAAATTCCTGCTATGGGAAGAGAAAAAATTTTGTCTCATCCTCTTCTCAATGCTGATTAAATGCCTATTCTTAAGCAGTTTTATGGTGGGCCTTTACGGCGCACTATAGCGAGTAGCTTTGAATTATTGTAGTGCTGTGGCGCGCGGTAGCGCTTAGCTCTCAGGTTGTGACCGCTGCGATGTGCAGTGGCATCGAGCTCTCAGTTTGTGCCCGCTATAGTGCACGGTAGCGCTGAGCTCTCGGGTTTGTGTCCGCTAATGCGTGTTGTGATGCGCTAAGGCGCGCCATAGCGATTTTCTTCCAGAATTCTATTTTTGTCCCAGATTTTGCTTTGCACAATTTTAATCCCGAAAAAGTAACAAAAACACATCAAAGTATACGTTTTAACATAAACGTGTTTGCTTTTATTCACTTGTTTTACTATAAATCTTAGATTTATCACACCCCATACTTAAATTCTTGTTCGTCCTCGAGTATGCTCAAAAATAATTTTTTTGATTTTCTAGATTGTATAATTCAATATGATAGGTGTGAAGTGTTTTTTCCATTTCATGTATTACTTAACAAAGTGATTAGAAAGATTCTTGTTCTAAGAAGTCTCATACTAATATTTTCTTTTATTTTTGACTATTTCTAGCTTTCATTTTCTAAATGTACGATGCTCAACTCTTAATTTCTAGAGGGAGTTTTTAAGGTTGCTTGACTAAGATAAAGCCAAATTTGGTGTGTTAGAATTTTGTGTCATTTGTGCTTCTTCTTATAAATCGCATTGAATAATTTTTTTCAGGAGAGATACTTTTCTTAATTCTGTTTTCTCATTTTTATTTTGGGAGATATATTTTTCTTCATCTTTGGATTTATTTTTTTACTTTTTGCATTCAATTCAAGGGTGAGATATTTTTCTTCATTCTCAACTATTTTCATTGCGTTTAGTAAGTCCTACAGAAGCTTAGCACATTCTTTATTTTACTATATCTTACTTTTCTCAATCAAGTTCCCTAACCATGCTCCCATACTTAGATTTAAAGTATTATACATTTTTGATTGTAGAGACTTATAGTAAAATGAGCGTAAAATGATTTAGCAAGAAAAACTTTAGAACTGTTCATTTTGCTTAATCACCTCTTGTTAAGTAATTTAGACTAAAGAAAATATGCACATGTTCCATCACAATTGAATTCAGCCCTTTAAAACTTTCAAAAAAAATGCAGAGATAATGACATTCTATTGGCACAAAAATTGGGGAAAAGTAATTCACTAAGATTTATTTAAATAAAAATAAAAAGTATAAACTTAATAGCAAGAAAAAAAATTTATTTGTAGTAAGGAATGAAACAACCTTATATAAATGACAATTTGATGTTATTGCAATCATGCTCGAGTATTCTCCTGCTCCTTTATTGATGCACACATGTATTACTTAGAATCTGAAACGAACACAAATATAAAATTATTTGTCAGGTTGCCTCCCAACCAGCGCTTAATTTAATGTCCTCAGTCTTTTCAATTGCCTTCAGCCAGTCAATGGCTTTGAAATGGGAAATGGAACTATGGTTGTGGAGCCAAGGGAAGTTCAGGAATAATAGGAGAATAAGCTTGAGGAGGAGTTAGGCAGATTTGGGATGGAATTGGAGAAAGTTGTAAAATGATGCAGGATCAAGCCATCCTTTCTGTTGCATGTGTTTGTGCTTCTATCATAACCTTCATTAATTCCAACAAATTCTACATTTGATATATTTGAGAAGTTGTAGTGGAAGTAGGTTCTTCCACTATTGGTTCAATAGGAATATTGGGATTTGGATCCATTCTAAAGAAAAGAAAACATAATTCAAAAATTGGAGAAGATAAGAAAAGAAAATTCTCATTAAAATTTGAAGCTTTTAAGAGATTATAATTTTAGAGGAAAAGAAAGAAATATAAGTGAAGTAGAAGCTATTTACAAAGCTATTAAAGAGAAAGAAGCTAGAGCAAAAAGATAACTAGTATTATTGGTTACAGAATTTTGCATAAAATATATTTTTAAGTTTTCATAAGTGGGGGCACGATGAAGACGCCTACATCCACGAATGAGAACTACATAAGCGTGACACCACCAGTCCATGGCGTAGTAACTAAAATATTCATCTAAAATTTTAAGGCGTAAATGATCTGGGAATTATATGGCCTCAAACACCATGGTAACACGGGTGAGCCATTCCTTAGCTAGTTGAGGGAAATAATCGCCTCTAAATACACAAAACCTTAAAATTTTATTTAGAATGTCACCTCCTGCAGCAGATACTCCAAAGTAAATACGACCAAACGTCGACCCAAACCAATGATCATACTCCCAATATTGGAAGAACAATTTGGTATATAGTCTTAGTTCAGTAATAGGATCTACCATCTGAAAGTTAAATTAAGGTTTGAGTTAGAAATTTAGATCACTTATTTAATTGAAAATATATTTACTGTCCTAAGATGTCATTTATTTATTTTTACTATACTGTGTTGTTTGCTTTTGGATGAATGGATGTGTTTGTCTTAACTTAAAGTTCTCAACTTGGTTCTGATACCAACATCGACAACCCCAATATTGAGAATCACTTAACTCAACATTGACACGTCACCATAATACCTAATACTAGATTAGAAGAAAGCTAATCCAAATTATTAGATATTGTGTTTGACCAAAGATTTATAAGAGAGTCTTAAGTTAAGATGGAAGGGAATTTATGAATTTTGTTATGTAATTTATATATGAAGATGCAATATGTACTAGGACATGATAGAATGTAAATTCAAATGCAACTAATGTGAATACTTATAATTTTTGATGTGAAGATTCTAAGTATTTAACATGTAAAATATGAATCAACTATTTGCCAAATTATTCTTAGTTATTAATTTCTTAAAAATTTCAGTAGAGTTTCTTTTGTAAATGGCTAAAGAAACACCTGTAAGGTAGACATACAAGACTTCCATTCCAATGGAAGTTATATTTGAAAAAAAAACAACCTAAAACTAACATTTAATCAATCAATTACATAGGATTATTTAGTTCTAATTCTAGTATAGAGTCAATCCATTACATTTGATTGCTCATTTCCAATTCTAAAGTAAAGACAATCCGTTACATGGGATTGCTTATTTCTAATTCTAAAGTAAAGACAATCCATTACATGAGATTGCTTATTTACAATTTTAAAAGTATAATGAGAGAAAATCACATGTATAACAATTATCTACCCTAAGGTATTCTCAATTCACAAGCATTCATTATATGCATATAGATAAGGAGAACTTCTCAACCTAGACATGAAACTATTTTCCAATTCTAAAAGTAATGTAGTATTCATCTAATTCCAATTAACTTTCTAAGTAGATATGCAACTAATGACTTAGTTAATATTCATTTTTATACATTCATAATCATCCATCCATTCATTACATACATCCATTTATTCATCACAAGCATTTAAATATATACTAAGCTCTAACACAAGTGTAGTAAAAGTAAAGTAAATAATATTAATTACAAACCAATAGTAAACATAAAGAAAGGTAAGAATAAAAGCTCACTTATAATTTAATATTAAGCTATATATTTTATTATATGATAAGTGGAAGCAGCTAGCTTTTAGCACTTGGTCCAACTCTATTAGCCTCCAAATACACATGATCTATCATATTTTAGCATTTAAATATGATAGGGCAAAGCCAAGAAATAAAAAATCTAGTTAGACTAAACAGACTAAGTATATTTTAAGATTGGCTATGCATATTATTATTTTAATTGGATATCACTGCTAGTTACAAAATAAGCACAAGCATGGGTATAAAAAGGTAAGCATACAAATGTGGAAAAGTATGTAAGGAAAAGAAAAAGATAAAGTGAGTTAGAATACTTACTTAAGTAAACATCCTAGCATGCAAATAAAATAAGGGTAAAAGTATCTTAAATAGGCTAGAAAGAAACTGATGTGCATATGAAAGTAAATGAATTAAAGTATGTATATGTTCAAATGAACTTATGTTAAGTAAGGAAAAGAAATAGTGAATCATTTAAATGTAATTTTAATAACATTCACTTAAATCTAAGTTGATTGTAAATAAGTAAAGTATAGTACTAAATCATAGAAAATGCATAGTAAGGAAATTGAAGGTAGATCTTAGACTATTAGTCTAAGATTCACATAGTCTAGAATTATGGAAAGTAGCATAGCTAAAAGCTATGATGAGTCTTAAAGATCTATAAGATTGAAGAAGATCTCACATGTTAATTAATTGAAGTTATTTTAATTGGTACTCATTTTGTGGGCATATTCAGAATAAAGAGAGGAGTTAAACATGTCTGTTTAACACTTAAAGAAAAGTGAGGTCAAATCCTAAAATACTCACATTCACCCTCTAAGAATGTGAAGTCTTCTTATTACACCTTTTTAGCCTGCCCTAGGCTAATCCATTAATATAAACCCCTATTAATTTTAATGTGAAAGTTTTATTCATGCATAATGTCTTATATGAATGATTCAATGAATGAGGCTCAAAGCTAAGCAAGTATTCAAGGGAAATTCAATATTTGATACTAAGTAATATCCAAAGTTATCTAATTTTTAATAATTAGAGCTAATTGAGATATTAATCTCAAGATAATTGTAAATATAATAGTAATTGAGATTTTGAAACTAGTAGATTCAATTCAATATATATGTTATGACAAAATAGTTTATAAGTATAATTGATATAACTAGAAACTAACTCTTACTCACATCCTAAACTATAAAATTTAATTTTATAATTAAATTAAAGTTTAAGTGTATAATAGGAAGAGATTAAGATAGAGAAAATATCTAACTTAAGAAATTAGAAGTTAAGGTAAATTCACTAAAGTTCATTAGCTATGTTATAATTTGAAGGATCTAACCAATCAAGTACTAATCTAGCTAGGTTATAATAAAGTGAAAGGTTTAAGGTAAGTAAGTGATAGGACTTAAGAACTATAAGTTCTAAGTATCATAATAAATAAAGTTTAAGGAATTCAATAGGATTCCTAAACTAATCTAAGTAAATTAGGGATTCCTATTACTAGATCTTAAAATATTTAAGAGAAGACTTTAGGGATTAGGAAGAATAAACTAAGTTCTAATCTAATAACTAAAGCTAGATCTACTTGATTCAATAATCTATAATTACAAAGATATTAAAGCTAACTACTCTTAATGGATGTAACTAATAGATCTAGGGATCAACTATAATTAATGTTTAAATCAATCCTAGGGTTTCTACCTTAGGGTTAAAAGGTGAATTAAGCACTTATCAATTAATTTATAAATTTAGAAGATGAGAACTAAGCTCAAATAAAAGTAACTTAATTTTATACGAGAGTAATAAATGCGACATGTTAAATATCATAGGATTTTATAATACCTAAAGCATGCCATCTAGGAAGTTTGAATTATCACAATAACACTAAGAGTTAAAAACCTAAAATCATAAATTGTTGTCCAATAGAAATGATTTATATTTTATTGAAATCCTTATATTAAAAAGAGAAAAATGACACTAAGTAGGTCAATTTTGGACAACATTTGAATTTTAGGATTTTTAGGACTCTTAATTAGAGTTAAAAAGTGATTAAGAAAATTAGGATTCAAATATTAAATTTGAGTTTATATTATTGTTCCTCATATTTTTGTGTGTGAAATAGACTATTTGATCATTTAATTTGGACATTAAATGATCCAATTAAGTCACATGAAAGAATAAAATTAATTTGTAATTAATTAATTAATCTTAAATATTGACTAATTAAAATATTTATTAAAAATGAAATTAAATTACATATTATTAATCTACACATTTTTGTGATCAAAATCATATATAGTATTGTAATAATTTCATGTGTATAATTAAAGTTATAATTGAAATAGATTTGACTAATTAAACATTAATTAAATGTGAAACTAATTATTACATTAATTAATTAATCTCGATAATAATGATTGCACAGAAAATGATAAAATCAATAATTAAATTTGTGGCACAGATTACAGGAAGGCAACGACGCAGAGATTAATTGACGACTGTCAACACAGGAATCGTGTTGACAGCGGGCTCGCCGCACGAAACTTTGTGCCAGTTTCGGTGGGCCGCTCTGTAGCGCCCCGCCCCATCGTCGTGCGCAAAAGAGAAGTATAATCATAATCAGTGGTGGAGTGGTGTGCTACTCGGGAGGATGAGCTTACAAAACCCATCTTCTTGAATAGGCTAAAAGCCTGAGCCACACTGAAGGCTGCTGACTCAAACCTGAGAGTAGGATTGAGAGTCAGTACTTAAGATAAGAGTAGATTACTTGTCTTAAGTATTAGACTAATACGTACATTAGATTTAGAAAGGTAAGTATGAATCTAGAATACATTATCAATATATCAGTATTTCCAGTATGCTGATTACATCACAATACTAAGTATAGTAGTATAACAGAGTGCGGAAGCTAAAGCAAAACATCTAGAATATATTCATCACAAAGCAGTAGTAAACATTCATCTCAGAAAAGAAAAATAAAATACATCCATAGTTATTGCAAACTGATTTAAAAGATAAAATGCAAAGTCTATCTAAAGTACTGAAAGTAATGCAGTAAGAAAAGGTGGAAAGCTGCTCCACTAAGGCTCCACGTACTCCTCCGGGATCTCCTGTAAGTTCTCCTGCCCTGTCTCCACAAGCTGCTCGGGATCTAGTAAATTGTTGGATCCCAAAAGTACCCAGTGTTAGATAAGAAGTCTAACACATCGCAACTAACTAAGCAGTTCTAAAGTAAATGCAATAGACAGTAAAGTAAACACGACTATAGGAAATAATAATAAAGGCACTATATAACTGAAACTGTAAATACTAAACAAGTAAAACTGCATCAAAATAGAATACTAAAAGTAAACAAAAATACAAACTGCTCAGAAATCAATGTGAAAAGTTAAATACTGTAATATATGTCACTGGAATGATGTACCCAAATATACCACAACACGGTACACCATGGTATGTCACAGAACTATCACTAAAAAGCTATGAGTCGTACGGTCCAATGAATACATACACTTAGTTGGTAAGACAGTATGGTGATTCCGATGCATCCTGAGATTCTCCAGTCTATGTATGCAACATTTTGTAACCCATAAGCTATCACTGATACTCATGCATCACTGCTGAAATGATTCATCAAACTCATGCTCATGTATATGCCCATAGTTCTATTCTATATGAGTAAAATTCAAAAATCCATAAAACTTTGAACACTAAAAATGAATTATAGGTCTCCACTGTGTGGAATCCTGCTAAAAGGATTCTGACTCCTAGCTTCTAGAATGATAATTGGTTAAAGTTGAAGATTTGCTTAAAGATCATTAGCTGGGGTGATTGTATATATATATTTAGCGTATTTGTAAGAAAAGTGATTCTTATCACTTAATTTGATTAAGCCACCCTAACGAAGCGGTCTTCGATATGACGTATCTCCCGTTGGCGATTTATTTCTCAAGCTAAGTTATTAAGATGCCTAGTGTCTTAAAGAAGGTGATTCTAATTACTTAGTTTGTTTGAGCCACACCTATTGAAGCGTTCTTCGCTATGAGGCATCGCCCGTTGGCGATTTGTATTTCAATCAAACTAAGGAGTGAATACTTGTTTAATACACTCTTAGTCCTGGGAGATTTACTATAATGGGACTGTATTCATCTAATCCCTCAGGATAGCACCTGCTCATAAGTCCATATTGGAGTGAATTAACCAATCCTGAATACTACTGAAGAAACTCAACACTATGGGCATGCCATACTACACCAACCAATAATCTGGGTTCACACAACTCTATTTAATTAACAAGGATTTATCAAGACTATAAATTCTTATGCTAAATAGGTAAGTCCTATACAAGGTTCCAAGAAACTGTGATCAAGCGTCAGTCAATATAGGTTCTACCACAAGGAAGGGTGTTATTCTAAATCTTAAGTGATTCCTACCACGAGAGGTTAAGATCAACTTCTAGAGTTAAGGGATCATCTAAGCTTCTACCTCAATGAGTTATGCAAAGTCCTCCTACCTCAATGTATATTCAAATTTAGGTCTTTAAAATAATTCAGATGATGATCTTATGATGAGATGCTTAAGACCTCACACTCCTAATTCTAATGCTAACACATTAGGTTTGCCTTATCTCTTAGATTTAGAGTGATCAGGTCAAATGATTAAGTCATCTGATCATTCCTTATTCTAAGATTATAGGATTTAAATCAAGGATGCTATTAGAGTTAGATCACTTATTCAATCAATATGATTCTATAATTCTTATTATGCTAATGGTCTTTTTTAAGAGAAAATTAAGGATCTAAAGTTTAAATTCAGATTAACCAATCACACAGCTTTATTATTAAGCTTAACACATCTAATTCAAATGTTTAAGATCCATACCAAATCAAATGTATTATTGGAATAATGTCAATCTCGTTATCTTATAATTGGTTAATTAAGTTAAGTGTTTAAGAGTTTGCATCTTAACTAAGTAGGTTAGGATTTGGCCCTTACTCATGCCTTAATTGCGATCAAGTGTTCATTTATAGATTAATGATAAATCAATGAATTAAGTATGTATTATTGGTGACAATCTTAGACTTAGATCAAGTCTTAAAAGCTTGATCAAAGTCTTAAGACTTCTAAAGTTAATTAAGATAATTAAGTTCTCCAATTTTAGATTTATTCAATTTATACATCAAATATACATTATTTTCATATATTTACCTTACTATTATGAAGCATATTAATAGAAAAATTTTAAAAAATAAAAAGCAATTAGTGCTAATCAAACCCTAAATCAATCCAAGAAGATTAGCACCTAATTACAAATCTAGCCATCATAATTTTATATAAATTGGCACATAAGTTTTATTTAATCATATAATTAATCAGAGACTAAGTTTGCTAAGATCCAATTTATATAAACCCTAATTTTCACTAATCATAGTTTAACAAGATTAAGGCATAATTTAAAGTACAGAGATTAGAAAAATAATTCACTTAACACATTCATTCTACTCTTCATAAGGAGACTAATGGCACCCTAAACATACAATTTCATTAAGTATAATTACTAATTCACCCTAATTAAGATCTATAATAATTTGGCAAAATCAGAAAATCTAACTATTAGATGTTCAATATTATTTTATATTCAGATCCCCGATGATTTTCTGATCAATTTCATATATGATATCATAGAGTTTGGACCAGTGGATTAAAAGTTATTCAATTAATACATTATGTATTTTTATTTAATTAAATCCCTATGATTGGAATAATTGGATTATTTTCCTTAAGCAAAATAATTCCAATTATTCGAATATTAGTCAAAACGGGTTCAGCCCGTTCACCAAAACATGCGGGTCGGCTCGGCTCGGGGACCCATTACTATTGAACCGCGCAGGTCATGGGTCGGCCTGACCCGCACAGTCCATCTTCTTCCCTTCCCCAGCCCCGATGCCTCACCAATTAGGGTAACGCTAATCGGCCAAATTTGAGGCCTAGGGACCATGCCACGGCCTCGGGTTGATCGAGAATCGATCCCCTAGCCAATACGCTTTGATTGAGACCAGGAGCCCTTTGTGAGAGGGACTGGATCAGCCAGACCTTACTCACCCCAGAACTCCCGCAATGGGACTACTGTGGGGAGACAATTCTCCCTACAGAGGCTATGCTAGACCCGGGGCTCAATCCCTACACCATCAGGGAGGTGAGGCAGATCGAAGCCCCCTGGTCTGAGGGCATGAAGTGAGATGGAACGCTGGGGTCTTACTCGACCCGAGGCATCCTTAAGGGACTTAGCCCGATCGATCAATTCGATCGATCGGGGCTAACTCAAGGCGTAATTTTGATAGCCTTGAGTTCGTATCGATAATACACAGCTAATCGAATGAAAAGGAGGGGAGTCTGAGCATAATCAGCTCAGACTTAGCAAGAGGGAGTACCTGGTTTTGGACGGGGAGCTTGCAGATGACGCAGGGGTCACCGCCAAGCTTGCTGAGCTCCCTAAGATTTCTCTAAGAGTTTCTGAATGCTAGGAGACTCTTCTATCAGTGGCACGCACATCGAGAATGCCTGGGATGCTTGGGCAGACAGCAATGGAAGCTTGGAAATGGCGGAAGGTAACTCGACTCTAATTGATCAGTAAAAGATCATAGGGTAAAATATTGAGGCTATTTATAGCCTCAGCATGGAATGATGAAGCTTCCAGAGCCATTGGCTCGGGCTGGGGAGGCCCGAGAGACCAGGCCATGGACGAGCTCTTCAATTTCCAATTCAAGCTCGGCCGGGTCACGAGGCCCGATCGGGGGTCCTTGCCAAGACGTGGGAGGTCATAACGAACTTACTAAGTTGGTTGCGAGAGTGGGAGACATTGAGGGCAGCTAGTTGGATGGGCGCGCTAGGTATGAAGGTCCACAGTGGCGGAACCTTCAGATGGCATCCGAAGGATCGAAGGAAATGTGCTACGGTTCGGATCCTCCAGATCCTATTGGCCGGATCGGATTGAATCTGAGCTGTGGAATTCCACAGGTGCATCTGATGGCGGATCCGCGATCTCACGGGATCTAATCCTGGCCATTGGATTAATAGAGTGAGTGGTGGATACGATGGGAGCATCGCTGTCGCACGACCCCGGCTCCGCAGCGGATCGCCCGCAGTCCGCACAGCGGTTCCTAGCCATTTAATTAGTTTAAAGGTGTAAATGCAATTTTGAATTGTTGGAAACCCTAAAATGCAATTAGACCATTTTAATTAAATGTGAATTATGGCCTAAATAATTTCCAAATTGCACCAAATTTTCACCCCTAACTAATTTGGGGGTGAAGAATTCAAAAATGTAATCAGAATTTAATTCTGAGATCAAAATATTTAGGTCTAAACTAGGGCATCTAGACTGATCAAAATATTATTTCAGACTTAGAGAAGTCCAACTGTGGATGAGAGGCCAAATTAGCATGAAATATGAATCGATTTAGCTAGATTAAGTTTCGAAATGAAGGTTTATGCATTGGAATATCTTTCTGTAAAATCAAATTAGCAATCATAGGAATATTAAGATTGACAGGGACATACCTTAGTAGTCTTTACGCCGATTAGGGTTAGGGTTTTGCTGCCTGATGTCGAGCACCGAAGGGAGGAGAAATTCGCAGCCTTGAGCTCGCGCCTTACCTTTAGGAAGGGTAGAAATGAGCTAAGGCATTATCCTAGAGCTAATAGTAATGATAAAGAGGCTCGGCTGGACCTGCAGGAGCCAAACATCCTTCGCCTGAACTGGCAGAGGTCGTGCAAGAAGGGAAGGACAAAAGATTCATCCAGATCGTCCATTTTGCGCGATGATCTGACGGCTGGATGCAGCGGAGAGGTTGAGCACCGTTGGATCTTGCTTGGATACACGTGATGGTCTAGATCGGATTGATCTGCTATGCGCGGTTCGTGTGCGTGCAGTGGATCCCTGCTGTTTGGATTATTCGAAATTAAATATTTAAAATATATATCATATATATTAAATAATTTACATTAATTAATTAATTTATTATATCTTATTTATTAATCAAAATTACATAACCAAATGCACTCCAAAAATTCCAAAAATTTACCCTTACCTAATTGAGGTGTGCGGAACTCAAAAATGCAACCGGATTTTTGATCGGATGTCAATTGAATTATCTTAATTTTCTAGGTATTTAGATATTATTAAAATATTCGAGGAAAATTCGATGACTTCCAAATACTTCCAAAATACCACCCATAGCTAATTTGGGTGTGGTGAGTCTAATGGTAGACTCCGTTTTTTATTCTGAGGTCTAAATAAATTAGGCATTCTCAGAATTATCAAAAAATTAGGAAATGTTGGAAATTGTCAAATGATCTTCAAATCGTATGAAAATTGAAATGGAGACTCCTAATACTATTATAAGACTAATAGAAAAGGACTAGAGTCAATTAGGTCACTAATTAATAGGTAACAACACTAGGGTTATTACACTCACCTCCTTGAAGGTGTAGGATCGAACCTGGTGAGAATTGTGCCTTCTATGGGGAGAATAGACTCCCCACAAAAGCCCCATAAAGGTTTTCAGGTGAATTAGGTTCGGGCGATCCAGACCACCTCACATGGGGCTTTGGGTCACTATCGGTGTGTCGGGTCATGGTGAACGTGTAGTGACCTTCGGTTGGTCATGCCATGGCCTAGATGCTTGGGAATTTTGCGATTAGGGTTTTCCTAATTGGTCTAAGGCCGAGATGAGGGACCGAGAATGACGACACTGTGTTGGTCGGGTCAGCACATGACTTGCGCAGTGCGACAGTCCCGGGGTCTCCTGGGCCTCGGTCGACCATCGTGTTTTGGAGATGGGCCGAGCCCGTGTATTATTAAAAATATTAATTGAATTTATTTTTATTAAGGAAAATAATCCAATTAATTGAATCATAGGGAAATTTAATTGAAAAAATGTAGAATAAATTAATTAAATAACTTTTGATCAACTAGTACAAACCCTATGAAATTATATATCAAATTGTTCAGAAAATTATAAGGAACAAGAATATAAAATAATATTGCACTTTTAATGGTTGGAGTTTTTGATTTAGCCTAATTATTACAGAACCTTATTATGGTTGATTAGCATGTGTACTTAGCCAAATTGCATGATTTAGGTGTCATTATGTTTTTATTATCTTCTAAAATGTATGTTCTAAGTGAATTAATTTTTTGATTTATATTTTCTTAATTATGGACTAATCTTGTAAAAGCATGATTAGTGAAAATTAGGGTTTCTACTTAGTCAAAACCCTTAGTTATAGTCTCTGGTTTCTTGTATGGTTTTTTAGAACATTCCTATCAAGTTCATGAAATTTCAATAGTTGGATCTTTAATTAAGTGCTAATCTAAGTTTCTTGATTTAAAATTTGATTAGCCTTAATTACTTTTTGGTTTATGTAAACTTATGTTTTTATGCTTTCATATCAGTAAATTAAATGTTAGGAAACCATTAAGTAAAGTTGAAGGCCTTAATGGAATGAAATTGGCATAATTAAATATTTAACCAAAAAACCATAAGAAGTGATTAAATCTTGAATTTAAATATCAATAATACATTAATAACTCACTGATTTATCATTGATTCTAAATTAAATAAGTGATCTTAATTTGGTTGAGCTGGAGATTAAATCCTAGCTTACCTTGGTTAAGGTTTAAAATCCTTAATCACCTTAAGTAAAATAATTTGATTTAAGGATAAATCAATTTACATAATTTCAAAAATGCACCATGATTTGACATTGATCGTAACTTATTAAATTAAAACTACTATGTCATTGGCCAATCTAAACACTTTGTAACAACCCAATGTTAGGCATCCTGATCTCACCTTACCCCTGTCCATCGGGGTAAATGTGCACCATAATCTCTACAAATCAGACCCAAAGGCAACTGTTATCCTATTATTCTAAGTTTTTATTTTCATGTACAAAATTATCTTATATGGAATGTCCAAGGAAGTAAGCTCAAATACACAATGAATGCATAGCACAAAGTATCAAAATAAGTATGGGACTCTACTAATATGGTGATACCATCTATTTTCTATTATCCGTTCTAACTATTCCAAATTACATAAGTTTAGGAGCACCATTTTCCCACATATCAAGTGTAACTTAGAAATTCATCCTTACAAGTTACAAAATATCAGGACTAGCTAGGTCATAATATACAAAATTAAAGTCGACTATAAAAGTTATGTAACAAATCATTACGATATAATTAATAATTTTAGACATTCCAACTAAAAACTACTAAACTATAGATTATGGATTAAATGCTACTAGATTGGGCTTAATCATGTAATCCAAAAAGAGTAAGATCTAAGATCTAGGTTTATTTCTAATAGTGATCTAATAGTCAAGGTCAATCATATTAAGTAATCAAACTTAATAGGATGAATCTCCTATCTTAGATCTAAGATCAAAAGATAAAATAATCAAAATAAGTTAAAAAATTCTAGAAACTAATAAAACCAAGGATTCATTCATTGAAAAACCCCATTTTTCAATGAATAAAATTAACCCTATGATCTAGTCCTAGTCTTAGGAAGAGTCTTTAAGGTGTAGTGTTAAAGACTTAGGAAAATTCTAGAATCTGACCTAACTGTTGATTTTTCTTCCTTCAATGCCACTAATATGGTTATAATGTTAATTTTAGTATTTTAAAAGACTAATTAAAGATTAAGGGTGTTTATCCTAAATTTTGGGCAAAAGGACCATTTTGCCCCTACTTAAGGGTTCGAAAAGTCAAGTTTTGATTTAAGTATCCAAAATGAGGTTTCTCTTTTCCATATGATTTCTTACTATCTAACTTGAAGATAAACAGTAAATATGTCCAATTTGGACGAGAAACGGGTTATACAGGTCCAAATTAAGGTTTTTGTCTTAAGGGCATTTAAGTAACTTTCACTCTACTGAAAACTAAGTTTTTATGCAGTTTATTGTAGGTTACTGTTCAAGGATTCCATAGAGTCCAAGAACACTGCATTCCGAGGTCAATTGACTAAGTTATGAATGTTTTAAGTTTGAAGGGCAATTTGGTAAATTCGAGTCGGTCAACAGTGACAAAAACCGAACATTTCTGTTTGAAGTCTAGTTTCAGCAAACTCAGTTTCTATAGCTTCCCTATAATATACTGAGTATGTTGGTAAGGAGTAGACCCAATTTGGACTTCAAATGGTCAAGTTATGACCTAACTAAGGTTGAGAGTATTTTGGTCATTTTCTAAATTTCTAAAGTTTAGAACCTAAATGTTATTTCAGTTTATTGGTGACATTAAAATTCTAAACTAGTTAGTATCTTGAATTTTTGAATTTGGAGTTGAATTAACCAAGTTATGGTCATTTGAATTCAAAGGGCATTTTGGTCATTTTTCACTAAAAGTTCTAGGGTTGACTTTTTGTCCTGATATCCAAATAGGAAAAATTAGTACTACTGCAGTGATGGAGCCAATCTCTTGAGCATTTTAAGACCCATATTGACTATGTTCTGATAACTGGGTAAAAAGTTATGAGGTACTAAAGAGGTCATAAAATGCTACCTCATTATGCGTATCCCGAAATTATTTTTTACATTATGCCATTTGATTTTAATTATTTTTCTAAGTATTTTAAGACCTATATTGGCTATATTTGGATCATCCTACAAAAAGTTATTAAACTTTTAAGTTTTACTATTCAAAAATATAAATTGTATTATTTACTATTTATTTATTCAATTTATATTAATTTACTGTTCATTCTTAAAGTTGGGAATATATTTTTCTATAATTATTAATAAATTAATTTATCTGTAATTATTAATGTTAATTAATAATTAATCTATTATTTTAAATAATTTGATTATATCTAAAAGTTTTGTTTATATATATATATATATATATATATATATGTAACTTAAAGTTTCTATTTTTATATACATATATTTATAATCTAAAGTCTGTTTAATATATATACATGTATATTTGTATCCTAAAGAATAAATAAATATATATATATATATATATATTTATTTATTAATCTTAACCTATATTAATTAATATTAATTATTAATTAATCTGTTAACCGTTAATTCACTTATTAATATTTTGCTAGCATTAACTAATATCCTAAAGTTTCTGTATCTTTTAACTAATTAATTATTTTTAATTTAATAATCATTAATCTTATTATCAATTTTATTTATACAGATTAATGGACTTACTTAATTATTATTAGTCTATTCAATATTTATCATTAACAGACCCTAATATTTAATTAATACTAATTATAATTTATCTAATTAACTAATTAACAAACTCTTAATATTATCATAATTTTAATAATTTAACTAATACTAATCTGATCTATGCTAATTATAACTAACTAATTATATATATATATATATATATATATATATATACATATTATATCTGTTATATATATAAATATATATCATTATTATTTTTCTGCACGCATTGATGGCAGCGCGGCCACCACAGCCACGTGGCAGGCTGCCATTGGCCAAGGCAGGGGGCGCGGGGCCCGCCAGGACACGTGGCAGGGCGCGAGAGGGCGTGGCTCAGCGGGGGGCCCGCGCCTGCGGAGCTGATGCGCGGGGGGCCCGCATGACGCGCGTGCGACACGTGGCTGGCCCGCTCGGACTCGCGCGGGCCAGGCCCGACCCGGCCGGGCCCGACGACTCTTCGCCTTCCCCTACCTCGCACCGAGGCGAGGGGGGCTCAGACGCGGCGCGGCCGGTCCTGCGGGCGGTGCCGGGACCTGGTGCGGGGGCCGCCGGGTAGAGCTCGCCGAGCTCTACCGATAGAGAGGTTTAACGTTGCCGGAGGTGGTCGGACGTCGCGCCGGCGTGTAACCCTAGGCGAGGCTCAATGGTTTGCAATGGGGATCGGCTTCGATCGATTGTCCGATCCCCGATATCCTTGGCTACGATTATTGCATGATAAGCAATCAAGATGCAGAAGACGAGGAGAGGGGTACCTGGGATTGACGGCTGAGCTTCGTTCGAGGGTTGCGCGGCTCCTTCGAGATCGGGTACGTCGCTTGGGGGCTCGATTGGCTGGATCGCCTCGGGTCGAAGCTCCATAGGGCCTTAATGGCCTGCGAATGGAGCGGCCGAGGCGCGGGCATGCCGGATTGGCCAGGGCCGCGGCGACACGCCGCGTGGGGGGGTCGGCGGAATCCCCGAGGGGGAGAAGACGCTCAACCGTCTGATTCAGATCAGACGGTTCAAAATTGCCGTCTGATTCAGACGGCAGATCAAACGGCGGGCGGACGGCGCGCACTGTGGGATGACGGTGCCGTTTGCTTAACCATTAAATATTATAATATTAATTAATTAATTGAAATTTTCATTTATTATTAATAAATTCTGAAAATTCCCAAAAATTCTCAAACACTCACTCCTAGCTAATTGAAGGGTGAGGAATGCAACGGCGAGGTCAGAATTTTGATCCGACGAGTATTTTAATTTCCCAAATTTCGAGGCATTAATAATATTAAAATATTCGTCGAATTTTTGACGACTTCCGATTGACATGAAAACTTCACCCCAAGCTAATTTGGGGTCAATGAACGCAATGGCAGTGTCCGTTTTCCAATCAGAGGTCAATTTAGATAGGTCAAATTTTAGGATTTATGGATTTTCTAGAAATCAGGATTCGATCTATTTGACTCCTGATTTGGACTAGGTCTTAGAGGTTGACTCTTAATGACTAAATTAGCACTTATGATTAGTCTTAATTGATCAAGGTAACAACTTGAGTTATTACACACTTACCTTTAAATCCTTGATTTCCACTTAAATAAGACTACTAGCATAATGAAACCTATAAAATGAAATGGATTTATAAACCAATCATTCCATAATAATTTATGAGATTTAATCTCATGATTTTAGCATAAGTGTTGATCAGATGGGTTTAAACCCATCTGATCTAGTCAATTCAAACTTTAAGGAAGTTAGAATTATGGAATTAGTGCAAAGCTTATGACTTAAGATTTTCTTTTAAGTTAGGTGTGCAAGATTATTATGATCTTGCCTTAGCATGAATAAATCAGTATTTGTAAGCCATAAATGATTAACTATTGAGGTAGGAAGAGTTTATTATTCACATTTTGAGCTAGGAACTTAGATGCTCCTTATTAGCTTAGATGCTTGATCTTAGACCCTTATGGTAAAATCACATAAGCGTTTAGTATGAGTTTCTTCCATATGGTAGCAACCAAGACTTGGGTGATCTTTGGGTCACATTCTTGGAACCTTGTGTAGTACCATTTCAATGGAGTAAAGATTCATTAGTCTGATAATCCTTATTGTTTACATAGATTTATGGAAATCAGTAGATTATCAATAGAATGTGAAAGTGTATATCCATAGTGCTAAATTATTTCTGAAAAATTCTGGGATTGAATAAGTCACTCTAAGTGAGACTATAGAGTCTTGGTCTTATCTTATTTGATTGGATAAGTACAATCCAGCTCAGAGTAAATTTTCTAAGCCTAGGTGCTTTATAATTGGGTAAACTTAGATGTTAGTTTGAGAGAATAAACTGTAACCAGGTCATGCATCTTATCATCATGCGCTTTGATAAGTGTAGTTAAACAAATTAAATATCTCAAGTTATCCTTTTAGAGCACACTGTATGATTTTAATTAAGGTATTTAACATCTTAGTTTGAGAGAATAAACTGTAACTAGGTCAGGCCTCTTATCGTCATGCACTTCGATAAGTGTAGTTAAATAAACTTAGTGCTAAATCCCCTTTCTTGGAAACATACCAACTATGTGTATTCAATCCTTTCAACTGATAGTTCTATTGATCTTAATCTAAATAACTCAATAAATTAGACTCAGGAGTCAGAATTCACTTAGGTGATGTAACCCAGGTTGTTACCTAGGTTAATTAAGACTAATCTAAGTCTTAATTATAGTTTTAGCTCACTAACTAAGTCATTTAAAACTCATCTCTAAGATTTAGGTCAAATTAGGAATCAACTGGAGTAAATCCTGATTTCTAGAAAATCCTGAAATCCTAGAAATTAACTTTTTAGTTTGACCTCAAATCAAAAATCTGACTTCACTATTGTGTTCACCACCCCCAAATTAGCTAGGGGTGAAGTTTTGGATGCATTTGGAAGTCGTTGGATTTTCATCAAATATTTTAATAATATTTAAATACCTCGAAAAAAATCAAGTAATTAAATACTTATCGGAACAAAAATTCGATCACTCTGTTGTGTTCCTCTCCCCTTAATTATCTAGGGGTAATATATTGGAAAATTTTGGAATACAGTGAATTATTTAATCTTAATTAATAAAAAATAAATTAAATTAATATAAAATTAATAATATTTAAAATACTTAAACGGTAGCCGTTTAAAGAGCATGTGATGTCATCCCCTTCTCTTCTTGCACCGTTAGGAATCACAGCTCATAGAAGCCGTCCGATCTGAGGATCAGACGGCTGTATCTTCTTCCTCTTCGATGGGTTGATCGTGTGAAGGCGTGTCGTCCGTCTCCACACGCGACACTCGTCCACCTCTGCCAACCCATCTCCACCGCTTCTAGATCCTCCAGGCATGGATTTAATGCTTTAAGAAATCAAAGCTAGGTTTGGGCGAATCCTAAGTAGGAAATGCTCGGCTCATCTTCTTCCCCAGTTGGCAGAGCATCCCTAATCGCAGGTACCCGATTTCCTTTCTGCATAAAGCACTTGACTTATTTTCGAATTAATAATTCGAATGTATCTATCTCAATCTTGTAATCATCCTAATTTATGCAATTTTGTTCAAATATGCAAATTGTATTGATTGTTTAAGTCAATTAGGAGATTAATCTTTCGTCTATCAAAAACAAATCACAGTTCATTGCTAGGGCATTTAGGTTTAAGCTTTGTTGCGGTCTCAGGTCATCTCCTCCCTCGAGACACTATCAATATGTTATGCTTGTCAAGCCCGACAGGCTCGTATGCGGGTTGTCATCTCTCGGTGTCGAGAGGTCCGGATTCGGCGATTCCCTAGGCAAGGGTGTCTGTCGTCTGCGTCTGTGAAGCAGGCCCGTCTCGAGGGTATTTCGGGTCGACCCCTGACCCGCGAACTAGGCCCAGCCTTCGTGACGATTTCGTGACGTGGTCACAGAAAGTGGGGCCCACCTCATGTGGTCTTGCCACTGACCCGCCGTGTGGAAGCATGTGGGACCCGTTGCAGAGCGTTTAAACAAATTAAATTATTTAATAATGATAATATATATACTTATAGTTTAAATTAATTTAAGTCAATTAAATAAGGAACTTTAAAACCCCATAAGTTGCAAATTAATAATCTAAAAATAATAAAATTATATATCATTAAAATCAGAAAGTTATGAGGAATATTTTGGCTCTATCAAAATACCATTTGGAGCTGTATATCACATAGTAATATTTAAGATCCCTAATTAATTCATAAATATAACAACCCTAGTTATTATCTTAGCTAAAACTAGATTAATTAAGTTAAACCAAGCTTTGATTTTTATTCCATTAGACTCAATAGATCATTTAAACATAATTCTAGGAGTTTGGAATCAATCGGAGCCAAATTAAAAATTTTGGTATTTTTGCATAATTATTGACCCCTAGAAAATACCTAAATTAATTTGATCTCCAAATTAAAATTTGATTTCATTTTAGAATTCCCCGCCCCTAAATTAGCTAAAAGTAAAATTTTAGAATTTTTGGAGGTCATTTAGACACATTTTGGATTTAATTTAATTTGGTTTAATTACAAATTAGGGTTCTAAACAATTTGTAATTGCAAATCCACCCTCCCTCCAACGGTCGGCTGACCCCAAACTGCGGGCGCCATCCAGGCCGTCCATCCCGCGAATTCGATCCAACGGCCCGCGCCTTCGATCAAGCCCTCCTCATCTCGACCGTTCTGCGATTCCGGGATTCTAATTCGATGGCATTCAAGTAATTGTCTTAAGTATCCTCGATCGCCCGTTCGATCCTTGGGACCGATACGATGGTCGATCTAGCCTCCTCGTGCGGATGTTAGATTTTGGGAGATCAGAGCCATTCCGTGTCAATTGACGATCCATCAGACGGTCCTTGCGACATCGCAACTGTGGATCGTCTTCCTCCTTAGCTCGCGCCCAACAGCCGAATCCCACCCGTACAGCCACGTCCTCAAGCCGGTCTGCCACTCCTGTGCCACGTCATGGAAGCTGTTGCGACCTTGCCCTCGTCTCCCTAGCACGCCCAGCCAAGGCTAAGGCCCAGTCCATGGGAATTTAGAAAATTGAGGGAGCACCCTCGGGCCGAGCCTAAGCCATGGTTCCCAACCTCGGCAGCCACCCTGGACCTCCTTAGAGCCTATAAATACCCTCAGGACTTTACAGTGAGCCCCTTTGCTCACTGTGAATCCTCAATTGCTTAGCTAAAGGCCTGCTGGAGTCTCCATCTGCTCGATAATTTCTGGAACTTTTGAAGCTGTGAATTGCTGATAGAGGGTGCATGTCTGGTATTCAGACCCCCTGCTAGCTTGTGGCACTCCTCAGGAAGCTCTAGCTGCACCTAAGTCTCCTCGGTCGTGCCTGCATTCCCCTCCTAGGTACCGCCTCTTCCCACTGAGCTGCGTAAGCTCAGTTCGCTCATTTAAGCTTGTAATTAATGCCTCTGGATGTTGTCTAGCTCCCTTAGCCCTCTAGGAACATAACCCAATTGATCCCAGGGTTTGTGCTAGCTCCGATCGATCGTATCGATCAATCGTGCTAGCAGCTAAGCCGAGGCTGAGTCCGAGTAAGGACCCAATGGTTGGCTGCACCCCAATCTATGGAACTTTGGGGTTTCGACTCGCCTCACCTCAATGATGGTGTAGGGATCGAACCCTGTCAGTTTGGTGGCTCCTATGAGGAGAATTGCTCGCTTACAGGGAACCCGAAGCTCCTTCCCTTAGTACGCCTCAGTCGAGTAGCACTCCAGCAATCCGGTGCCCCCCAGATGGGGGTTTATGGTCCATTCGATGCACCTTCAAAGCCTGAATGTGTAGCCATTGAATTGGTGGCATGGCATGGATGGGGTGCGGCGAATTCAGTGATCGAAGGTTGCCCTAAATCGGTGCCCATCGAGAGGTAGGAGATGAAGTCACGGGTCGGGCCGACCTGTGACCCGAGTCTTTTGATTTTGGGCCATGGCTATTAGCGAATTATAGGATGGTATTTTCTATGGTTAATTAATTAATAAATACATTCCTATAGTTTTAATTTAAATAAAAATATAGAATAAATTATTGAAATAACTTGAGTTATACTAATCCAAATGGTATGATCCAATATACCATTTGAATCAGAAAAATGCAAGGAATCTAAATATAAAATAAAATCGTAGATCCAATGGTTGGATTTAAAATAATTGCCCAATTCTTTTATGTTCTTAATTAAATCATATTAAATTAAATAAATACCCAATTATGAAAAAGAAGGGCTCTGATTACTCATATGACCCTAGAGAACAATTGTAGACCCTTAAAATCAATTTAGGATATTTAATTTCCTAAATCACCTCTTAATTACCCTAATTAAGGATTAGTGAATTAAACCCTAATTAAGCCTCTAATTTTGGTGAGCTAGGTTCCTAATGCCTCACTAAGGATAGTAGAGCCTATAAATACAAATGGATCACCTTAGAATATCCTAATTTCCTTAATCTCCCTAATTGGCTTAATTAGGTGATTGGTGCTAATTAGTTCAATTTAGGTTGCCAAAACCTAAGATAAGGTATTTTCCCACTTCATTAATCAATATGAAACTCATTAAAATAGATTAGAATAAATTTGGGTAGCTAGATCCTAAAATCCAATTTTTAGCCTTAAGAGGGGTATTTTGGTCATTTTGCCAAAATGTGTTTAAGTGCCCCTTTAATACTTGGAAAATTTAGCAAAATTTCTTTAATTAGATCATTAGCACCTCTCTGAACTAATGATGTTAATAATATGGATATTAAGTTAAGAAATCTTCATTTAGCCTTAATTAAGTACTTAAATCTTAAGTGATCATAAAGGAGCCACTTTGCCTTAATAATTGAATCTAATAATTTTAGATGTTAAATATCAATTTAATGAGTGCAATTAAGTTAGTTCATGAGCTTAAATTCTAAAAGAAACACATTTAGAAAGTCTAAGTTGAAAACCTAATTTAAGTCTAAAGTGATCGAATCTTAGATCTTAGATCTTAGATATTAGACTTTAGGTCTTCTACTTGAATTAAGCTATCTCCAATTGAAATTCCTTAAAGGATTTATTGTCTAAATCTCTTGAAGCCTTCCATGTGGGTATAGGATTGATTCAATCTATAGGATAATGAAATTATCTGAAAAGATTGGATATAGATCTTAGATTCTCAAGTTTTTAATTGATTATTTTATCTTATAATCAGTAGAGTAGCCTTTCACTAAGTTCTTAGCCCTTGATCTTTTAGCTTATAGGATTCTTTATCTGTAACTTGGGTATTAAGTATGAACCCTAGATCCTTATTAGGATATCACCTCAGATTTAGGATTTGAACACCAAGGTGGAGTTTAAGTCCAAAGTCCTTAAATCTTGATTTACTTAATCAAGCTTTGGGTAAGAGAGAAAAATATTAATAATTAGGTCATAATTCATTTGTTTAAACCTTATAGTCATCATATGATTTTGAATTAGGACTTGCTAAGTTCTAATATTAACTTTAAGATCGTAAATATAAGATTTTACTCCATAGCTGGATATTGGAGATCCTAAACTTGTATCTTCTCAGAATATTTAGATTGGATAAATTAGACAACAACAGATATCACATAAGTCTAGATTGAGTCTCTTGCTTACTTTGACTTGATAGCTTAGCATACGTTGGATATTGAGCCTTATTTCTTGAGCATAATAGGAGAACTTAGGATATGGATGATACATCCTAAGTTAGTGTTTGTAAAGCATATCATTCATCTAATTCTTGCAATGCTTTCAGTTAGTAGAGCATGTCCTAGCTTAATCTGCCTCTTCAATTCTTGTATTATTATAGAATAGTCTCAGGCTTAGCGTATTGGATGTCTAGGATGGTTATAAACTTATTCTATGAGTTCAACTCAGGCCTAACGTATTGGATATCTAGGATGGTTATAGTTGAACTCTCAGTTCAGAGGCCCTGTATGGCCTATTATCTGGTATGACAGTACTATGTCTTAGGCTTACTGCTACTCTAGTTTAGTTTTCAGTTTTGCTTATTGTGCCACATGTTTCACTGGTCTTTCTTACAATACTTGCTTGATTTGCCACATGTCTCAGTGGCTTTATAGTGTATTGATTATTTTGCTTTTTGCCACATGTCTCAGTGGTCTTTCCTTTTCATATCAATTTGCATGTTGTATGTATACTCTTATGGATTAGCTATATATATTGGCATGTTTAGAATGTTAGAATTTCTTGTTATATTCAGTACTTGTGTTCTTTTATACTCTGCATATTTTAATGTGATCATAATCATGTTAGAATCAGACTTATTACAGTAGTTGCAGTTACTTTTGCTTTTAGCTTCACCTTGCATACTTTCATTTTTTTTATGTTATTTTGCATACTTGTTGATTGCTATAAATGGATAGTTTATAGTTATCATTTCTTGTATAGCTTGTTGCACCCCATAATTGCTTGCATGTTAGATTAATCAAATGTGATATCATTAATTAATCAGTTCATTTAAAATAGCCTAAAATATACTTAGACAATGGTCTAACTATAACTTTTTTATTTTGTTGGCTGGGGCCCTGACATTTGTGATATCGATAAATATCAAATTCAGGCTTATTCATAGGTAGTGCTGCAGGAGAGGAGCCAGTGCAAGAGGAGGATCGTTCTACTACAGCTTAGATATACTTTACTTTTTCTTTCAGTGAGATTGAGAGACTTTTATATTTTTTATTTAATACAGATTGTAATAGTTAAATTCTGGATGTACTTTACTTTCTGCACTTGAGCTGAGTTACTTTTTTGTTCTCTTCTTATTTTTATGTTGTGCTTGTGGATGCTATGTTATATTTTTATGCTCCGCCACTTTGATATACGTATAAATATATATTGATTAATGTTTAAAGTATTTAGGTGACAAGTTCTTAGCTTAAGGCAAGCTGGGTTTCACCTGACTTTACTTTAATTGAGGATTTGCCATAGTTGGAGCACCATACTCCCTAGTGTTAGTACAGGGGGCCCTACAGTTGGTATCAGAGAACACCATAAGGTGTCAGAATAGGATATATGATTCTTTTCTACCTAATGGATCATTCTTTTGAATTGCAAACATCAATATATGTAGCATCCATAATATAATAATATTAGTAACTCTACAAAAAATGTATAAGAAGAATACTCACATCCTAACAATTAAGTCATCTTGAGTCTAATAAAAACCTAATATAATTCTTTCCTTAGAGTCAAATGGATTCTAGAGAGTCTGATGTGGACTACTATCTGCATGCCTTCAAGTTAGCTTGGAACTGTAGTTTCAAATGGAAACAGGAGAGTAATTGGCAAATTGAAGGAGTTTCGATAAGAGGGACCTTGGTCTTGAACAAGCTTCTACATCAAGTAGTGTACAGAGGGCTTGACTTTCCTATATACACAAAGGAATGGTTGAGCCGAGTGGAGTCAATCTTGATACATATAGAGTGTCCCGAGTCACTCTACGTGGACATTGTGACGGATCTGATGCTCGATTACGCAGGAGTCTAGTGGTACGACACCATGAGGAGGCTCGAGAGGAAGCATAAGAGGAAGCATCAGGAAGTGACTTTTGAGGACTTTTGTATGGCCTTTAGGGCTGAGTATATTAAGGATATCTGAGTGTTAGTCAGGATAATTGTTATCTCCTGGCTTACATGATTCTAGTAGAATATGCTTCTTGACATTTTCTAAATATTTTATAATCCTTTATTTTAGCAAGTAATGAAATTTTTTGATATCTATCGACTGTTTTCATTCAATAAAATTCTAAGACATAGTTTGTATTACTTAAATAGAATTAATCCTGGATCCCCTCCTGCCATTACTCCTATTAAGAACACCGTCGCATCCAGTACTTCTACCGATGAAGTGGCTCAATTGCGGGCAATGGTAGCAACCTTGCTGGAGAACCAAGCCCAACAAGCGATCGTCATACAGAAGATGCTGAGTGATCATTCTGTTCTAGCTACTGTTGCTGTCCCTACCCCACAACCTACTTCTTCTTTCCATCACTTGATGGATAATCTCCTTCACAATTTCTTGAGGTTAAGACCTCCAACCTTTGGTGGGAATTTCTCACCAATGGATACAGTCGACTGGCTGAAGGCCATGGAAAGGGATCTCATTAGTCTGAAGATCTCGAACTCAGAAGATGTCCATCTCGCTACACGCCTGTTTCATGCAGAAGCAGAATATTGGTGGGAAGAGGTTTGAAACACCAAGTTCGCTGACTATGAATTGGAGGATATCCCATGGGATGAGTTCGTCGAAGCTTTGAAAACTGAATTCATTCCCCCATCTGCACAAAACATTGTTGCAGACATGATTATAAGGTTGACTCAAGGGAGTCGTTCTCAGTTGCTGAATACGAAAGAGAATTTCATAGGTTGATTTGCTTTGCGCTAGAAGTTACTCATTCTGAGTAAGCTAAGTGCCACCGTTTTCTCTGTGGACTCCGAGATTTACTGAAGAATCAGATCGTGTCTCTCTGCCTGACTAGCTTCTTCAAGCTAGTGGAAACGACTAAAGTGATTGAGCATCACCAATCTGAAGGGGATCTCAAATGAAAAGCACAAACAACTTTGAACCCATAAGGAAACTTCAAGAAACATGAATCTAATCATGTGAAGGTCTATCAGCTAGAAACTGCACCGACTGCTGAACAAATTCAAAGCTGTACCAAGCCTCATCCGTATGGCAAGTGTTACCACTTTGGCTAGAAGTACTACAATTGTGGGTGCACAGGCCACAGGTTCTATCACTATGACCACACGGAAATAGTGGATGGAGTTCCAATGAAGCCCTATTAGAAGAAGCAAGTGTTCAGAGCAACTATGCTGAACCGGAGAGAACCAAATCTGGCTATAATGCCAGCACCTGCATCTGAAGTTGCTCCAGCACAGTCACCAGCTCCTAACTCTCAGAACTATCTCAAGAGGCAGACCAACAATCATCCGGCTGGTCCTATGCTAGTCTATGCCTTAACACCTATCGAAGCCACAGAGGATAATAATGTAGTTTCAGGTACATATCTCTAAACTCCTCTTTCGATAATTACATTTATGTACTTTACATTCTTGCAAGTCGTTAATGTAATTCATATGAATTAGGCACTCTCTATTTCAATGACCAGCCTTATAATGTATTATTCGATATTGGTGCTAGTCATTCATTTATCTCTGAATGATTTGTCAACATCCTTAAGCTACACTCATATAACTTAGCCAAAATTTTGAGTGTTAGACTTCCATCTAGAGCCCGACTAAGTGCTCAGAAGTTTTGTAACATCCAAATACCAATAAATGGTCAGGAATTTTACTCTAAATTAATCATACTGCCATTAGCAAACTTTGATATCATCCTTGGGATGAATTGGCTCAGTGACAATAACACCGTGATAAAGTGCCTTAAGAAGAAGGTCACTCTCCATTCCCAGGATAAGTCTGAAATGTTTGTAGGAAGAACCAGTACACAGTTATCATTAATAAATGCAATTAAAGCCGAACAATTGATCAGTAAGGGTTGCGATGCTTATTTAGTCACTATGATGGGTGAAACAAAAGAAAGCATCCCTCTCTCTGATTGTAAAGTAGTTAGAGAATTCGCCGACGTATTCCCGAAAGATCTACCTGGGGTACCTCCTTCTAGAGAAGTGGAGTTCTCTATTGAATGAATCCCTGGTACCTAGCCTATATCCAAAGCACCTTATAGAATGGCACCTAAGGAACTTCAAGAGCTCAATGAGCAATTACAAGAGCTCTTGAGTAAGAGCTTTATTAGGCTAAGTATGTCTTCTTGGGGCGCACCAGTTTTATTTGTGAAAAAGAAGGATGGATCTATGCGATGCGTATAGATTATCGTGAACTAAATAAAGTCTTTATAAAGAATAAATACCCATTGCCTAGAATTGATGATTTATTTGACCAGCTATCCGGAGCTGTCATATTCTCTAAGATTGACTTAAGGTTTGGATATCATCAATTGCGAGTAAAAGAAGACGATGTAGGAAAGACCACTTTCCGTACTCATTATGGCCATTTTGAAGTCTTAGTGATGTCTTTTGGACTCACTAATGCGCCATCAATCTTCATGGATTTGATGCAGCGAATTCTTAAGCCATACTTAGACAAATTCGTGATCGTCTTTATCGATGATATCCTCATTTATTCTAAAACCTTGAAAGATCATGAAGAACACTTGAGATTGGTGCTAAAAACTATGTGTGAACATCAATTGTATGTCAAGTTCTCTAAGTGTGAATTTTGGCTTAAGTCCATTGCATTCTTGGGACATGTAGTCGATGCCCAAGGTATTCGTGTAGATCAGAGTAAAGTGAGCGCTATTCAGGACTGGATTCAACCTAAGTCTGTTACCGATATTAGAAGTTTCTTGGGAAAATTTGTTAAAGGCTTCTCCCAGATCGCTTCGCCTTTGACTAAGTTAACCCAGAAAGCTGTTCTGTTCATATGGAGTACTAAATGCGAGGATGTATTTCAAACACTGAAGGATGCACTCTCCACCGCTCTTGTTCTTATTCTGCCCAAGGCAGATTTAAACTATCAAGTATACACTGATGCCTCTAGAATTGGTTTAGGCTGTGTATTAATGCAAGAGGGTAAGGTAATTGCTTATGCCTCCCATCAGTTAATATCCCATGAAAAAAATTATCCAGTTCATGATCTTGAACTTGCCACTGTGATCTTTGCTTTAAAGATTTGGCGTCACTATTTATATGGAGTGAGTGTTCGATTTTCACCAATCATCAAAGCTTGAAGTACATCTTCACTCAAAGAGAATTAAATTATCGTCAAAGAAGATGGTTGGAACTCATCAGTGATTACGATCTCAGTATTCAGCTTCATCCGAGAAAAGCCAATGTGTTGGCTGATGCTCTTAGTCGTCGTGCTACCTTATCATCTATAATTGCCTCCAGTTCCTTAGAACAAGAATTTCATAAGCTCAAAATTGCTCCAGTTAGTAGCGATATGCTAAGTTCACTTTTAGTAAATATCAATGTGGAACCTACTTTCCACAGAGATGTCTCTACCTTGCAGACCAAAGACTATGATTATCTGAAGTTTAAGACAGATATTGAAGGTGGCTTTGTCATGATCTGTAGTTGTGGAATGGTGTAATTTATTAAGGTAATCGATTGTGGATTCCTAAGTCCATGCATCGAGAAGTGTTAGTTGAAGGCCATAATTCTGGGTATCATATTCACCCAAGCAGCTCGAAGATGTACTAGGATCTAAAGCAATCATTTTAGTGGCCCGGTATGAAGAAAGATGTAGCCAACTTTGTGGCTAAATGTCATGCCTGTAATCTAGTAAGGCCGAGCACCAAAGACCTGTGGTCTTTTGCATCCGTTAGAAATTCCTGAATGGAAGTGGTTCGGTATATCTATGGATTTCATCATGGGATTGCCTTGCACTAAATCTGGTGCCGATGCAATCTGGGTGATAGTAGTTCGTTTGATTAAATCAGCACATTTTCTTCATATCCGTCAAACTGATTCTGTAGAGAAGTTAGCAAAACTCTATATCAAAGAAATTGTCAGATTGCATGGGATTCCAAAATCAATCGTATCCGATAGAGATAGCATATTTATTTCTAAGTTTTGGCAACATGTGCATCAAGATCTGGGTACTACTCTAGCCATGAGTACAACATTTAATCCTCAAACAGATAATCAGACTGAAAGAGTGAATCAAGTTTTGGAAGATTTGCTTAGACTCTGTATTCTTAATTTTGCCGGTTCTAGGGAAGATCACATTTCGTTAGTGGAGTATGCCTATAATAACAGTTTTCAAGCCAGTATTAAAATGGCTGCTTATGAAGCATTGCATGGTAGAAGATGCAGTACTCTGCTAGCTTGGTCAGAAACAGGAAGCATTCAACTTTTTGGATTAGATTTAGTTGAAGAGACCAACAGTAAGATTCAATTAATTCAGCAGAGAATTCAGTCAGCTCAAGATTGTCATAGAAAATACCATGATTATCATCATCGTCTCCTAGAATTTAATGTAGGAGAGTCTGCTTATTTAAAGGTCAGACCAATGAAGGGTGTCTACAGATTTGGTGTAGCAGGGAAACTCAGTTCTCGCTATGTTGGACCTTTTAAGGTTTTCGCCAAAGTAGGATCATCTGCATGCCGGTTAAATCTTCCTAGTGACTTTGCAGCTGTCCATAATGTATTTCATGTATCTTCATTAAGAAGATGTCTCAGAGACCCTTCTCACCTTGTTCAACTTCCAACAGTAGGGATCCAACCTGATTTTTCTTATGCCGAAGAACCTATCAGAATCTTAGCTCATGATCAGAAGCAGCTAAGGAACCGTTCAATTCCTATGATCAAAATTTAGTGGAAGAATCGATCTTTAGAAGAATCAACTTGGGAGAAAGAGGTGGATATGCGCAATAAATATCCGCAGCTCTTTGCAAGCACAGGTATGGTTCTCTTATTTCCCTTTTGTTGCATTTAAATTTTTGTTACAGTAGAACTTTCTTCACTTAAGTGATGTCGGGGACGATATCATTCTTAAGTGGGGGAGTTTATAACAACCCTAGTTGTTATCTTAGCTAAAACTAGATTAATTAAGCTAAACCAAGCTTTGATTATTATTCCATTAGACTCAATGGGTCATTTAAACCTAATCCTAAGAGTTTGGAATCAATCGGAGCCAAATTGGAAATTTTGGTATTTTTGCCTAATTATTGAGCCCTAGAAAATACCTAAATTAATTTGATCTCCAAATTAAAATCTAATTTTATTTTCGAATTCCCCACCCCCAAATTAGCTAAAGGTAAAATTTTGGGAATTTTTGGAGGTCATTTAGACAAATTTTGGATTTAATTTAATTTGTTTTAATTACAAATTAGGGTTCTAAGCAATTTGTAATTGCAAATCCACCCTCCCTCCAACGGTCAGTTGACCCCAAACCGCGGGTGCAATCTAGGTCGTCCATCCTGCGGATTCGATCCAATGGCCCGCGCTTGAGATCAAGTCCTCCTCATCTCGATCGTTCTGCATTCTGGGATTCTAATCCGACGGCATTCAAGTAATCATCTTAAGTATCCTTGATCGCTTGTTTGATCCTTGGGACCGATTCGACAGTCGATTCATCCTCCTCGCGTAGACATTAGATGTTGGGAGATCAAAGCAGTTCCGCGTCAACTGATGATCCATCAGATGGTTCTGGCAACCCCGCGACTGTGGATCGTTTTCCTCCTCAGCTCGCGCCCGACAACTGAATCCCCCCCGTACAGCCATGTCCTCAAGCCAGTCTGCCACTCCTGTGCCACGTCAGGGAAGCCATTGCGACCTTGCCCTCCTCCCCCTAGCACGCCCAGCCAAGGCTGAGGCCGAGTCCATGGCAATTTAGGAAATTGAGGGAACACCCTCGAGCCGAGCCTAAGCCATGGCTCTCGACCTCGGCAGCCACCCTGGACCTCCCTATAGCCTATAAATATCGTCAGGACTTTACAGTGAGCCCCTTTGCTCACTGTGAATCCTCAATTGCTTAGCTAAAGGCCTAATGGAGTCCCCGTCTGCTCGGCAATTTTTGAAACTTTTGAAGCTGCGAACCGCTGATAGAAGGTGCGTGTCTAGTGTTTAGACCTCCTGCTAGCTTGTGGCACTCCTCAGGAAGCTATAGCTGCACCTAAGTCTCCTCGGTTGTGCCTGTATTCCCCTCCCAGGTACTGCATCTTCCCACTGAGCTGCGTAAGCTCAGTTTGCTCATTTAAGATTGCAATTAATGCATGTAGATGTCGTTTAGCTCCATTAGTACTCAAGGAACCTAACCCAATTGATCCCAGGGTTTGTGTTAGCTCCGATCGATCGTATCGATCGATTGTGCTAGCAGCTAAGCTGAGGCTGAGTCCGAGTAAGGACCCAATGGTTGGCTGCACCCCAATCTGTGGAACTTAGGATATGGATGATATATCCTAAGTTAGTATTTGTGAAGCATATCATTCATCTAGTTCTTGCAGTGCTTTCAGTTAGTAGAGTATGTCCTAGCTTAGTCTGCCTCTTTAATTCTTGTATTATTATAGAATAGTCTCATGCCTAGCATATTTGATGTCTAGGATGGTTATAAACTTTATCTATGAGTTCAACTCAGGCCTAGCGTATTGGATGTTTAGGATGGTTATAGTTGAACTCTCAGTTCAGAGGCCCTGTATGGCCTATTATCTTGTATGGCAGTACTATATCTTAGGCTTACTGCTACTCTAGTATAGTTTTCAGTTTTGCTTGCTGTGCCACATGTTTCAATGGTCTTTCTTACTGTACTTGCTTGCTTTGCCATATGTCTCAATGGCTTTATAGTGCATTGTTTGTTTTGCTTTTTGCCACATGTCTCAGTGGTCTTTCCTTTTCATATCAATCTGCATGTTGTATGTATACTCTTATGGATTAACTACTTATATTAGCATGTTTAGAATGTTAGAATTTCTTATTATATTCAGTACTTGTGTTCTTTTATACTCAACATATTTTAATGTGATCATAATCATGTTAGGATCAGACTTATTACAGTAGTTGCAGTTACTTTTTCTTTTAGCTTCACCGTGCTTACTTTCATGTTTTTTTTTAATGTTATTTCACATACTTGTTGATTAGTATAAATGGATAGTTTATAGTTACCCATTTTTTGTATAGCTTATTGCACCCCATAATTGCTTGCATGTTAAATTAATCAAATGTGATATCTTTAATTAATCAGTTCATTTAAAATAGCCTAAAATGTACTTAAAGACAATTGTCTAAATGTAACATTTTTATTTTGTTGGCTGGGGCCCTGGCATTTTTGATACCAACAAATATCAGATTCTGGCTTGTTCATAGGCAGTGCTGCAGGAGAGGAGCCAGTGCAAGAGGAGGATCGTTCTATTGTAGCTTAGATAGACTGTACTTTTTCTTTCAGTGAGATTGAGAGACTTTCATATTTTTCATTTAATACAAATTATAATAATTAAATTCTGGATGTACTTTACTCTCTGCACTTGAGCTAAGTTACTATTTTGTTCTCTTCTTCCTATTATGTTGTGCTTGTGGATGCTACGTTATATTTTTATGCTTCCGCCACTTTGATATACGTATAAAAATATATTGATGAATGTTTATAGTATTAAAGTGACAAGTCCTTAGCTTAAGGTAGGTTGGGTTTCACCTGAATTTACTTAAGTTGGAGATTTGCTACAGTTGGAGCACTGTACTCCCTAGTCTTAGTACGGGGGGCCCCACAATAAATGTCCCAAAATTTCAAATGATCATAACTTTGTGTGTGATTATCCAAATGTACTCAATATGGGTCATAAAGTGATTAGAAAACCCTAAGGATTAACTTAGTAATGGTTATTTTTTTGTTTGGATTAGTTTTAAACTAATGACTTTTAGAACCTAATCCTAATTAGGTAAAATAACCCTATAACTTCCATTGACCATAAGTTGGTCAATTTAGCTCCAAATAAGGTGATCCAAATATCAATTTAGATAAAAAAAACATAATTTATAGTAAACTACAAAAATAATTAAGATTTAATAGTTAGATCTCCTAATTAACTCTAATTACTCTAAAACTTGATTAGTGAAGATTAACAAAATTAATAATCCAAATTGAGTAATTCAAATTTTAGAGAACTCCTAGAATTAATTAGAATCTAGTGATGTGGTTAGTTTGGTGATTTGGTGATTAATTTTACTAATCACATACTAATCATCCTAAACCCTAATTAGTCCATAACTTAGCCAATTATGATCCAAATTGAACCTACTACTAGTCATTATAATCAGTGGATCATTTGTGATTCATAGCAACTAATTTTAATCAATTTGGACACTAATTGGAAAAGTTAGAATTTTTGACCCTTAATTAAGAACCCTTAATTACCATATTAACCCTTAAGTTTGTATTGGTTATGACTTGGCCAATCTGAATTCAAAAAATTTAGGTTCTATGGAAACATTAGAACTTAACCTTCAGTAAACTAACAGAAAATTTAGGTATCATTAGGGTAAAATGTCCAATTTGCCCTTATAAGTCAAATTCCTTAATTTGATCTTATGAGGTTTAATACTTAACCAAAATTAATGAACTTACTGTCTAAACTCATATAAGATAGTAAGTAATCACTCCACTTTATTAAAATCTAGAATTAAGCCCTAATTCATAAAGATAAAACTTAGACCCTTAATAGGGGCAAAATGGTCATTTTGCATAAATTTAGGGTTTAATGATTTTAAGTCCTAAAATCATCCCTAAATCATAATATATAGTAATTAAAGTGATTTAGACTTTAATTTAAATAGTTCTAAGTCTTAAATTAGAAATTTAAGAAAAATCCCAAATTTGATCCTAAGTAAAAACCTAAGTAAAGATGAGAGATCTTTTCCTTCCTTTAAACTTCTTAGTACATATATAGGTCTTATAACCTTAGTTAGGATGTGTGTCTGAGTGATACTCTTAATACTTAAGAGCCTTAATTACTAAGATTAAGGATAGATCTTAGGTTATAATTTATTTAATGGGTAAAGTGGGTTACTCATTAAGGTGAAACCCTGATTTTATTAGCTTATTAGATTTTCATAGTTTATTAAATGATTATTTGATCTTTTAACCTTATAATTAGGATTAGAAATCTATCCTAATGAGTTTGACTTAATTCAATAGGATTTGCCTTAATACTTAAATCAGTGAGATGGGATTAAACTTTAGTCCTTAGGATAACCTTGTGATTAAGAATTGAACCACATTATTTGGAGTTTAGTTCTTAATTATTTAAATCTTGATTTGGCTAATCAAGATTTGGATGGGGCTACATAAAACAATAATTTAGGATGATTGATTTATTTATTTAATCATGTAGACGACATTGATTCAATTATAATTGGGATGTGGCCAGTCCTAATTATGTTTAACTCATAGGAACGTGATTCTAAATTATAGACGTTGTAAGAATTGATGATTTTGAATCTTATGTAACTTAGAGTAGTTTAAATGATTAAATTAGAAAACAAGTGATATCACAAGGTTTGTGTAGTGCTACATATTACCTTGAATTTGATATGCTACTCTTTCCTTATTTTGAGCCTCTTTACACTTTTGTACATTTGATGAATATTCAATGTTAAACTTGAATTGCATTCATATGGCATTTGCATAATTTAAAATAAAACTTAAATAAAACAAACTTTACTATACTTTGTTGATTATGTCTTACTTAGTCTGCCATTTGGTATAACATGACTTTTGAGATAGCTTTTGCGTAGGACACTTTCCTAGTGCGTGTTACTTTTGCCTAGGACACTTTCCTAGAGCGTGTTACTTTTGCCTGGGAGACTTTCTTGGATGATCAGATGGACGTTACCTTATGACTAGGACACTTTCCTAGTACATCATACTTTAATCTGGTATACTTTCCTAGATGAATAGATAGACTTACTTTTTGGCAGAACTAAGTAGGAGTATCTCACATATTATAGTTACTTTACTTTAATTTACTTTTACTTTTCAGTCACTTTATAATTTCCTTATAGTTCTGACTTACTCTTACATTATAGTTCAATACATTTTCTATTATATTTTTATTTTTTGCAGTTCTTTAGTATTACAAAATTTCCTGTAATCTTCTTTTATTTCAGTCACTTTACTTTATTTAAAAACATGTTAGGATGTTAGACTTTATTTTCAATACAATACTCTTTCTTTATTATATAAATTGGAATATTTAGTTTGATCATATTACTTAGATCTCTTCCTTGTATTTAGTAGATGTTTATTAGTACTTTACTTACCTTTTTGTGCAGCTTGAGTTGAGGCATGTGCTTACCTCATGATGAATTCATAAATTATATCTAAATAAGGAAAAAAATTTATCTATTTAAGATCTTTATGCTGCTCCTAAAATCAATTTTTTTTATCTTTTTTAGGGAAATAGAATTCAAAGGAATTCTAAGGCATTTCTGCAGGTTTTTAAAAATTACTAAAGGAAAACCGCTGCAGTGCGCTGCCACAGCGGGTTGCAGCGGAAATATCTGGACTTTATGAAAATTAATTGAATAGTGTTTTTTGCAGAATTCACTGCTACAGCGCGCGGTCGCGTGCTGCAGTGGTTTATCGCAGAAATATTTATGATTATTAAATGGGGGCTCAACTAATAGAATAGTGTTTTTTGCAGAATTCACCACTACAGCGCACAGTCGCGCACTGCAGCGGTTTACCGCAAAATTATTTTTGATTATTAAAAGGGAGCTCAACTAATTGAATAGTGTTTTTTGTGAAATTCACCGCTACAGCACGCGGTCACGCGCTGCAGCGGTTTACCGCAAAAATACTTGACTTTATAAATCGGGCCGCCCAACTAATTGAACAATGTTTTTCGCAGAATTCACCGTTACAGCACGCAGTCGCGCAGTGCAGTGGTTTATCGTGGAGGACTTGGCTATATAAATCAGGCCACCCAACTAATTGAACAGTATTTTTTCACGAAATTTATCGCTATTGCGCACGGTCGCGCGCTGCAGCGGTCTACCGCGGAAATATTTTCCTTTATAAAATGCAGGAAAAAGAACTAATTGAATAGTGTTTGCGGAATCGACCGCTACAGCGCGTGGTCACGCGCTGCAGCGGAGGACTTGGCTAAATTACTAGGGACCAGGGTATGCTATAGCACGCCGCGTGCACGCTATAGCGCGCTGCAGCGGCCAACCGAAATTTTTCCCAGACAATGCATTTAGTGCGGCTGGAGACATGTCCTTTATCCTGAATGTTGTCTCCAGCCATCATTTCCTGCAGCAACCATGTTTGTAAAAAAGGGAAGCTTTGAGGTGATGTTGTGGTTAAAGAAATGAGATTATTGTCACCTCACCTTAAATTAAAAATTAGTGCAATGATGAATTCAACATTTTTTATGAAAATTCTGGTTGCTTATGGAGGAGAGAAGCATGCAGCCCCCCTCATGTAAATACCCCTCCTCTTGACTAGAGGGGGGTTCACAATTTTAGCAAAAATTCCCTAAGTAAAGAGGGGAGCCAAAGGAAGAGAGAACTCCCCAAGGGTGGCAAGGCAAGCTTTTGCAAAGGGAGAAGAGGAAGAAGGTAGCACTAGCAACCTAAGGAGAGGATAATTAGAAGGAGAAGAAGAATTTTGGAGAACTTCTACGGAGTGTTCCTAGTATCTTTTAAACTCAATCTTGTATTTTCTTTTTAGTGACCATGAAAAGGTCTTTATCTATGTATGTGTCTTCCTTATTTTCTTGTGTAATGAGTTGCTAAACTCCCTTTGGGGATGGTTGGGATGAAGTCCCATGATACATGATGTAATATTGAAGTATGAGTGTTTTCCTTCAAGCATAATGTATTTGTGACTTTAATGCCTTACTAAGAAATTTTCATCTAAATTAGTCTTGATGTGTTTATGAGAGAAGAACTAAAAAAATCCAAGATCTAGTTGTCTTGTGCTCCTTAGCTCACCTTAGGTTGGATGCTAGATTTTGAGTGCATGGAAACTTAGAACCATGTGAGAAGATTCTTGAGCTCAATGCACCTCAACCTAAGCTCAATCTAAGAGTTGATGCAAGTGACGCTAAGACCCACTAAATGAGCTCCTTAGCTCCACATAATTGAGATTGAGTAATGAAGTGTTGAGTGCTCATGAACTAAGTAACATAGTAATTGAGCCCAATATGTGATTCTCTCATCTTAGCTATGTGAGATGCGAAGTGATGCTCGTAGTGGAAAATTAATGCTTGTGAGATCCTAAGATTTAAGAAAATTTAAACTCTCTTTAAATAAGGAGAATATGAATTTACCTAAATCTCAAGAATCTTACAAGAATCTTTGTGCTAAAGTAGAACCGAA
Source organism: Gastrodia elata (assembly GCA_016760335.1). Taxonomy (NCBI): domain Eukaryota; kingdom Viridiplantae; phylum Streptophyta; class Magnoliopsida; order Asparagales; family Orchidaceae; genus Gastrodia; species Gastrodia elata. Next base: position 9,308,578 of record CM028670.1, on the reverse strand, counting down.
TGTGAGTTATTTTTATGCACGAGATTTGAACTTGTAAGCCTTTGAACTAGACTAAAGGACAACAATGTGCACCTGATTTCAATTAAACTAAATGATAAAGCTTGAGAAACAAATCTACACAAGTATTATATCATTGTATGTGGGATGGGCCCAACTCTCCTCTTTCTTTAATTCTTGTTATTTACTTAGTGAATATTCGTGCTAATTTTAGACCAACCAACCAATACATACTATGGATTAAACATTAGTGAGAATAGATATACTTTAGTGCCAAATCAACCAATTCTCCGTGGTTCGATAAATTCTCGGAAAGTCACACTTTCCACTTATTACTTCAGCCCACGTACACATGCGTGCAAGCGCAGACGTGTATTTACAGTCTGACACCTCACATTTTGTTTAAGTTATAATTTATTATTATAACTTTCCTTTCCTTTCTTTGTTGCTTTACCGCTATTTTTATGTTTAAGTTAAGTTTGTGATATCATTAAAATACATAAAAATGATTACATTAAAATGTACGTAGACATCTTGTCTAATTAGATTTTTCTTTTGTTGGCTAGGGCCCTACCATTATGAAACTGATAATGGTAGAATCTGAGCTTTTTGAGGAGGTTGTGCCTTCAGTGGAGCAGGTCCAGGAGGTGGTTCAGGTTGATGAAGACCACTAGATTATGCTTCCTAGTTTGCTTTACTTTTGTATTCGAGAGGATGAGAGACTTTATTTTATATTTTAATTCTTAACTTTAACTATTTGTAACAATATAGGGTAATTGTACTTTCTTTTCCTGCATTTCTATATTATGAGTTGGATGTTTGTATTCTATGGATGGATTGATGTTACTGCAGTTTGTTCTTTTTCTTCCGCACTATGATTATGTAGTATACTCATTAAGTGATTGTTCTCCTTTGCTTTATTAAGAAGAGTACATTTTTCCCTTAAGACTGGTTTGGAGTCTTAAACTTTTGACCAAATGTTAAGTGAAGAATGTTCTAAGTGACGACCACACCCTAATCCGGACCATTTGGGGGCGGCCGCCACAGGTGAGTTCTGCACAATGGAGATAAATGGAATCACTACTTGATATTGAATTGATTTTGGGATTTGTCGATGATTTAAAGCGTATCGGCATTAAAACCTTAGCATATTATATTGCATAAGTTATGTCAGCATTAGTGGAGCAAATGAGCTCACCTAAGGACTCTAGTAGCGGAGCATTTGCTCACCTAGGAAATTAGTGGTGTGTCTGCGAGACACCGAGTTAGAATATCAGTGGCATACCATTCTGTGGCATATTCAGATTCATAATTATAAATTCAGTGGCATACAATACAATTTTACAGTATCATTTACTCAGATTCAGTTTTCATATTATTTTACATATATTTCAACAGTTAGTTGTAGTTTCAGATTTATTTACTATTTTCAGTTTACAGCTCTGTTGTTTATAGTTTCAGTCTACAGTTTTATATGTCAGTTTCAGTTACTTTACTTCAAATTTATACTATTTTGAGTTTTAGTGGTTTTACCATCTTTCCTATTATTTTTGTTAAGCTATTTGAACTGTTAAGAAAGCTATTAAAATAGTAAATAATTATAAACTGATAGCATAGCTTCATTATATTAGACTTCTTGTCTAACACGTAGTACTTTTGGGATTCGACAATTTGCTAGATCCTGTGCAGTTTGTTAAGCCAGATCTGAAGGATACTCATGAGCAATTCGAGGAGCAGTACTAGACTCTTCTTCAGCATTTACTTTCTATTCAATTTTTTAGTTCAGTACTTAGACTTCATTTTTGTATATATTATAAAAGTGTTGTAATAACTCTAGATATTTTCTCTTTTTTGTTTTTGAGATGAATTGTTATTTTAGTTTATGTAATGAATATTTCTGGATGTATACTTAGCTTGTGCACTCTATCTTTATATTACATATACTTAGTATTGTGATGTGATCTGGATATTCATAAAATGCTAGTATTTGTGTAACTTGGATCGTATTTGTATTCTTAATCCAATATACACGAGTACCTTACCTCATACTTAAGATAAGTATATCACACTTATCTTAAGGATTAGTGCTCAGCCCTCTTCTCTTGAGGTTGAGTCTTTAGCAGGTCTTATGTTCAGCCATTATTTGCAGTATTAAGGGAGGTCATATTTTGTTCCTTCCCGAGTAATGCACTGTTTCACCACCAATTTATTATCTCTTAAATAAATTGCACGTGGCGATGGGATGAGGGCGTTACAGTTGGTATCAGAGAAAAATTATAAAGTATCAGATAGGGAAAGTGTTCCAATCTACTTTATGATCCGTTCTCTGGAACGATTATGATCGTAATCATTAAGTGTGAGTAAAAGCAGCATCCATAATGTCATCAAGTTAAAATCTTAGAAATGGAAAACTAAGAATGTCTGGAAAGGACATCTTAGGAATTGAATGAATATTAAAATATATTAAAAGCAAAATACAAATAAAGGACATCCTAAGATTTGAACAGACTTTAAAGAAGTAAAAATATGCAAGTAAATTATTTATCAGCAAAACAAACATGAAATCAGAGCTAATAATTGAATGAATTTTAGGAAATGGATTACCAACATTTTGAGTATTACTAATACTTTAGATTATTCAGCAAGTATTGGATGGATGACTTCCAAGATGGCAAGATCTATTGAAAGGTTATGGAAGGAGTATCTCCTTGTGGCGTAGAAGTGCTGGACAAGATATTAGTTTGCTCAACTTTCTAAGGAACTAGTCTCCTTGTCCTTTCAAAGGAGTGGTTAGATCAAGTAACAACTGCTTTCAGAGAGATTACATGTCCGGATGACTGCCACATTCAGATTTTGGGTACTCTACTTGGAGGCTCAATTGACAGATGATGGTGTCTCAAAGAGGCATTGAGTAGTCTCATTCGATGATTTTTGTATTGCCTTTAGGGCAGAGTATTGTAGTTGATATTCTTGAGGCATCCCCTATATATTTCTTCTACATTATTTATCCATTTATCTATCACTGTAACTTCTCATTTGAGAAAGTAATTAAAATAAATAGTAGATTTTTTTGCTGAATCCATACTTCTGAATATTGCAGTCTTGAATTCTGGATCCTGACAGACCTTAAATTCATGTCTGCGTTTGCACGCAAGTGTACGTGGTCCGAAGTAATAAGTTGAAGGTGAGTTCTGAGATTTATCATCCTCAGGGAACGGTGTGTGTTTTGTTACTAAGTTGTATATACTTTTAATAATGTTTAGACTAATATATTTTGGCTTTTAATGGCTCCTATTCAACAATGCAAAGATCTTAAATTGAGATACTATTTTGATAAAGAAGGAAGAGTTGGGTTTTCATCATGTGTTTGGTTAGGGATGGGTATTATATTCAGTTCTTGCAATTTATAATGTTCTTGTTATCATGCTAAACAATCAAGTGAACATTGTGTTCCTTAGATTCGTTCTCTAATTCTGAGAAGTTCAAATCTAGTGCACGAGATGAACACACCAAGGTTCTATCCCAGCACATAAGCTCTTATGATATTGTGTTTAGATATTTAGAATTCCTACATATATGTTATCAAAATAATATTTTAATTAGGTGATCACACAAGCACTGATTTCCACTAACTAGCATCATGTGATACATGCACAGTTCAGACAAAGAAGTGAATTCATTGGGCTTCATGGACTATGTCACATCATCCATGAGCACTAAATGAAGGCTCTTCCTCCTTTCACATCTGCTGAGCTGCAGAGCTCTATTAGTGGCTCTTGGCTTACATGCGTCGACCCCTCAATTAAGCTAAGAGTATGATGCAGTTAGGCTCAAGAACTTGTCACATAATTCTAAGCACTAACGCACACATACATAGATTTATGCCAACTGGTGAGCCATGGAGCGCAAGATAGTTAAATTACTAAATAAACTACCCACTTCAATCCTGAGGTGTTTTACACTGAGAATCCTTGCTTCGCATCGAGGAACTTTATGTGCATTTCCTCTATCTTGAAACTTTGGTTCACTTATCATTATTTTAATTACAAGCATTTTAAATACACAGATTTGTATTTATTCACACCATGTAATTACAAGAACGATATAAATAAACATTCAAACAGATTTTTATTTCATTGCAAGAAAGTACATACAACACCATTTGCCCCTTACATTTACATGACTACTGCCCAACCCTTCCCAAAAGAGTTTAGCCTTCCATTACAACAGAAATAAAAAGAGAAAGATACAAATATAAGAACCCTTTCATGGTTCGACTTAAAAGAAATCAAGAATAAGGTTGAGGAGAATACTAGGAACAGCTTTTTGTTTGGGGTTCTCTGGATTTTCCTTTCTCCTTTTTCTTCTTTCCTTCAAGCTCCTTGGCAATGTCCTTCTTCTTCCTCAAGCAACGACACTCTACTTCCTTCCTTGGAGAGTTATTCTTCTTCTTCTTATAGCGATCCTTCAGTTTAGATCTGAGAGAGTCAAATTTGGGAACCCTTTCTCAATCTTCCATTCTCCTTTTTATAGATTTCATTTCAGCTTTTTGTTTTTAGATTTAATTCAGCCAATAAATCCCATTTTAAAAAAAATGTGCTTTCATTAATTGATTATTCTTTTATTACCTTAGAATGAAGGATCTTAAGCTATTGCATTTATGTTTTGCTGTGTAAAAGAATTAAGTTAGCCTTTTGCTCTCTCCCATGTTGTCATAAGTCTATGCTCTTATAATTTTTAGGAGTCTCCTCAGCATTTAGTGCAACCACCCCTTCCATCTTCCTCATATTTTAATTTGTTTCTTTATGAATTATTCTATCTTTTAAATTGATTTGCTATTACTTTCTGCTATGGGAAAGGAAAGAATTAAATTATTTGGCCTTCCCTATGCTTCATTGAATGCTTATTTCTGGCAGAAAATGCGGCGGGTGCTGTAGCGCGCTATGGCGTGATGTGGCATCTCAATTTTGAATTGGCCCTCGTTGTAGCACGCTATGGAGGATCAAGTAAATTTCATTTTAATATTCATTCCGCCGCAATGCGCTGTAGTGAACAAGTTTCAAATTTGGTCCGCTATAGCGCGCTGTTGCAGCTCAATTAAATTTTATTTCCTCTGCCCAAGTTCCACAAATGTCGCCTTGGCACACTGCAGCGTGCTACAACAAGTTCTTTCCAAAATTGTAGAATTGCTCTAGGTTTTGCAAGCTGATCTCATGCCGCGATGGCGCACTGGGGAGCGCCACGACGATTTTATCCCAGAATTGCATATTTAAGCCAGATTTTAATTTGCTCATCTTTTGTCCTGAAAAGTAGCAAAATCACATCACGATATATATTTTTTAAATGAAAAATGTTTATTTATATTAACCTATTTTACTATAAATCTTGGAGTTATCAGATCCCCTTAAGTTCCTACTCCTATTAAAAATGCGGTCTCGTCCTTGGGCATTTATTACTAAATACTCGACAACAGTCCTTCCCTCAAGTAGGAGCCTTAAAAACATGGTCAGTACACATCCCAAATCTAGTCTGATGAAGGCATTTATTGAGAGCAATACCCAACAATCACAAGAAACACGCACTTTAATACTAAATACTCGACAACAGTCCTTCCCTCAAGTAGGAGCCTCTTCCGCACCCCACTTCACTATAGATGGAATTCTCCATAGCTTTCTATGTCTGCGAATACCCACTTTCAATGGAGCATTGAACCCCATGGGTACCTTCAGCAGGTTGAAAGCAGTTGAAAAGAATATGGCAAGTATCAAATACCTAAACTCTGAAGCAATTCGTCTGGCTACTCACCTATTTTAGGATGAAGCTAAGTATTGGTGAGAAAATGAGGGTAACACCAAGTTTGTTGACTATGAAATAGAAGACATCTCTTGGGACCAATTTGTTGATGCTTTTAAAGAAGCATTCATTCCAGTGTTTTCTCAGGCCGTATTGGATAATGAGTTGCTCCATCTGATGCATGGTTGATGATCTGTTGCAGATATGAACTAGAATTCCATCATTTATTTGCCTTTCACCTCTGAATTAGTGAAGACTGAAGCTTCATGTTGCCACCAATTCCTAAAAGGGCTAAGAGATTCTATCAAGGCCCACTTGATCTCCCAGCAGATTTGGAATTTCACATAACTAGTAGAAGTTGTCCGTCTACAGAAAGGCTTCTGATGAATCCATAAATTATATCTAAATAAAGGGGAAAATTCATCTATTTAAGATCTCTATGCTGCTCCTAAAATCAATTTTTTCTATCTTTTTCAGGGAAATGGAATCCAAAGGAGTTCTAAGGTATTTCTGTAGATTTTTATATGGAAAAGCTGGTTGCAAATGAAGAGGATAATTCAGCCTCCCCCCTCTTATAAATACCCCTCCTCTTGACTAGAGGAGGGTTCACAATTTTAGCAAAAATCCACTAAGTAAGGAGGAGAGCCAAAGGAAGAGAGAACTCCCCAAGGGTGGCAAGGCAAGCTTTTGCAAAGGGAGAAGAGGAAGAAGGCAGCACTGGCGACCTAAGTATAGGATAATTAGAAGGAGAAGAAGAATTTCAGAGAACTTCTATGGAGCGTTCCTAGTATCTTCTAAACTCAATCTTGTATTTTCTCTTTAGTTGACCATGAAAGGGTCTTTATCCATGTATGTGTCTTCCTAATTTTCTTGTGTAATGAGTAGCTAAACTCTCCTTGGGGAGGGTTGGGATGAAGTCCCATTTTGCATGATGTAATATTGATGTATGAATGTTTTCCCTCAACCATAATGTATTTGTGATTTTAATGCCTTACTAAGAAATTTTCATCTAATTAGTCTTGATATGTTTATGAGAAAAGAACTAAAAAAATCCAAGATCTAATTATCTTGTGCTCCTTAGCTCACCTTAGGTTGGATGCTAGATTTTGAGTGCATGAAAGCTTAGAACCATGTGAGAAGGTTCTTGAGCTCAATGCACCTCAATCTAAGCTCAACCAAAGAGATTGATGCAAGTGATGCTAAGACCCACTAAATGAGCTCCTTAGCTCAACATAATTGAGATTGAGTAATGAAGTGTTGAGTGCTCATGAACTAAGTGACATAGTCATTGAGCCCAATATGTGATTCCCTCATCTCAACTATGTGAGATACGAGTGATGCTCATAGTGGAAATCAATGCTTGTGAGATCCTAAGATTTAAGAAAATTTAAACTCTCCTTGAATAAAGAGAAAATGAATTAACTTTAAATCTCAAGAATCTTATAAGAATCTTTGTGCTAAAGTAGAACCGAATGTGATTTCATTTTGTGCATGAGATTTGAACTTGTAAGCCTTTGAGCTAGACTAAAGGACAATAATGTGCACTTGATTTCAATTAAATTAAATGATAAAGCTTGAGAAACAAATGTACATGAGTATTATATCATTGCATGTGGGATGGTCATAACTCTCCTCTTTCTTTAATCTTACTATTTTACTTAGTGAATACTTGTGCTAATTTTAGACCAACCAACCAATACATACTATAGCTTAAACATTAGTGAGAATAGATATACTTTAGTGCCAAATCAACCAATTCTCTGTGCTTCGATAAATTCCTAAAAAGTCACACTTTCCACTTATTACTTCAGACCACGTACACTTGCGTGCAAGCGCAGACGTGTATTTACAGTCTGTCAGCTTCCAAGGACAAATGGACAGAAAGAGGATGGCTAGCTTTGTGCAGCCTAGAAGAGAGAGCTTTGGTCAGTGGAAGGTGGCCAAAGTATACAACATGGAAGCTGAGCCAGCCCGGTAGAAGATACAGAATGCAAGCACCGCCACCCATATGGGAAATGTTACCACGAGGGTAATGTAAGCTATACATGTGGTTATTAGGGCTGCCATTTCTATCATTACAATGCCAAAGTCACTATCAACAGAGTGTGAATCACTCATAGACATCGTGATCACACTTTCCATCCACAACCTCTAAACGGTCGGGCTCCTGCCTTGGCTGTAAGGCCAGCTTCCACTCTGTCTGCAAACACTAAAGCAACAGCTTCTTCTTCCAGGCTGGCCTATAACTGTCAAGGCCAGTGACCCCAAAACAAGCAGCCAACAGCTCATGCCAAAGTATATATGTTAACTCCTACTTTAGCGCCTGAGAATAATGATATTGTCTCAGGTATGTTTTAAATTTTTTTTTAATTTCAGTCATTTTTAGTTCAATTTTTCTAAATATTTCATATAATGATATCTTATTATTGTGGTGACCATAGACACCGTAATGATAAGAAATAAACCCTATAATATTCTATTTGATACCGGAGCAAGTTATTATTTTGTATGTGAAAATTGGGCTAAATCCCTTGGTATACTGTCATATCGATTAGCTAGCTCATTAAGCATCGGGTTAGCATCTGGAGCCCATATGCAATCACATCAATTTTGTAACTTAGAAATTCTTATTGGAAATTAGAAGTTCAAAGCCAAATTAATAATGCTGCTAATTACCAATTTTGATGTAATTCTGGGCATGAACTGGTTAAGTAAACACGGTACTTTCATAAATTGCCAGAAGAAAAAAATTACCCTTGGTAGTGGAAGTCAATCAAGAACATTGGTGGGTAAATTTAGTACTCAAGCTTCATTAATCAATGCAATGAAAGCTGAGAGGCTAGTTCAAAAAAGAAGCTATGCGCATCCAGTAACAATATTAGGAGAAAAGAAGAAAGATATTCCAATTTTAAAAAACTGTGTAGTATGCGAATTCCAAGATGTATTCCTTGAAGACTTGCATGGTCTTCCTCCTGTTCGAGAGGTGGAATTTGCTATTAAATTAATTCCGGTAATGTAGCCATTGTCAAAAGTTCCTTATCGAATGATGCCTAAGGAGCTTCAAGAATTGAACAAGCAGCTTCAAGGATTGCTCAAGAAAAGTCTCATCCGACCAAGTTCATCTCCTTGGGGAGTACCGATTTTATTTGTGAAAAAGAAAGATGGATCGATGCACATGTGTATCGATTATTGTGAGCTGAATAAGGTAACTATTAAGAATAAATACCTACTACTAAAATCAATGATCTATTCGATCAACTATTTGGAGCTAAAGTATTTTCTAAGATTGATCTGTGATCTGGTTACCATCAGTTAAGAGTTAATGATGTAGATATAGAGAAGATAGCCTTTAGAACATGTTAGAGACATTATGAATTCTTGGTAATATCTTTTGGTTTAACTAATTCATCATCCATTTTTATGGACTTAATGCAGCATGTGCTGAATATTTATTTGGATAAAATTGTCATCATATTCATCAATGATATTTTGATCTATTCGAAAAGCAAATCAAATCATGAGAAACACTTAAGAATAGTGTTAGAAGAACTTAGAAACAATGAACTTTATGCCAAGTATTCTAAGTGGGAATTATGGCTTGACTTAGTCGCTTTTCTGGGTCATGTCGTAGACGCTCAGGGAATCAGAGTAGATCAGAATAAGGTTAGTGTCATTCAAGATTGGTCACAGCCAAAGTCTGTAACTAATATCAAGAGTATTCTGGGTCTAGAAGGTTAATATAGAAAGTTTGTTCAAGGCTTTTCTCAGATAGCATCTCCTTAACAAAGTTGACTCAAAAGCAAAGCTATTTTTTTGGAGTCCTGAATGTGAGAGTGCATTCCAATCATTAATAGATGCCCTCTCTTCTACCCTAGTACTTACCATACCTAAATAAGATCTCAATTACCAAGTATACACTCATGCTTCAGGAATAGGCTTTGGGATGTGTACTGACATAGGAAGGAAGAGTAATTGCCTATGCATCTCATTAGTTAAAAGCACACAAAAAGAATTATCCTATCCATGACCTAGAATTAGCCGATGTAGTCTTTACTTTAAAGATTTGGCATCATTATCTATGTGGCATTTAATATTCTATTTTCAAAAATCATCAGAGTTTAAAGCATATTTTCACTCAACGTGAACTCAATTATCGTCAACGAATATGGCTTGAGTTGATCAACGATTATGATTTGAGCATCCAGTATTATCCCAGTAAAGCAAATATTGTAGCTGATGCACTCAGCTACCATGCTACACTAGCTGCTTTAACAGCTTTTAGTTCCTTAGTAGAAAAATTTCTTAAGCTCAATATAAGGCCCATCAAAGGTGCTATGATAAGTGAATTAATATCCATGAGTTCTGACATACTATGATTACATGTCTGTGCTTGCACGCAAGTGTACGTGGTTTGAAGTAATAATTTGGAAGGTAAGTTCTGAGATTTATAGTCCTCAAGGAACAGTGTGTTTTATTACTAAGGTATGTCTATATTTGATAATGTTTAAATGGTATGACTTTAGTTTTTTGATTTGGTTCCATTAACAAAACAAAATTATGAGTTAAGAAACTATTTGATTTAGAGAGGAGAGTTGAGTTTCCTCCATGTGAATCGATAGGGACTCATGTTGAATTACATCTCAAGCACTTTTTATTCTTTTATAATCATGCCAAATAATCAAGTGCATATTATATTCCTTAGAATTGTCTTCTAATTCCTACAAGTTCAAATCTTATGCATGAGATGAACAGACTAGAGTTCTATTTCATCACAAAGACTCTCATGAGATCACAATTAGAGCATCTTAGTTTTCCTACGTCTAGGTTGTCAAGATAGTAGTTTTAATTAGGCGATCTCACGAGCATTGATTCCACTAATGAGCATCTCACGCATTATGCATAGTTCAGATAAGGAAGTGATTTCATTGGGCTCCATGGACTATGTCACATCATCTGTGAGCTCTCAATGAATCCTCTTACTCCTTTCACGTATGCTGATCAACAGAGCTCCATTAGTGGGTCTTAGCTCACACGCTTTGACCTATTGATTGAGATTAGAGCATGGTGCAGTTAGGCTCAAGAACTTCTCACATAGTTCTAAGCACTAATGCACACATGTCCAGCTCTAACTAAGCTGTAAGCTATGGAGCACAAGATGTTTATTTAGATATTCATCTTTATATTTATATTTTCTTAACAAATTTTTCATTTAGTCCACAGCATGATTTTTAAGTAATTTTATTTAGTCATTTGAACACAAAGTTTTTTATTCACTACTTGAGGAAGTTTTCCAATATTCATTATGTCCCTTACATATCATATTGGATTCAGCCCAACCCTTCCCATGGGGGGGGGGGGGGGGGTCTAGCCTTCTATTATAGCTGAGATATATGGAAAAATATATAAGGATGAAGACCCTTTCATGATCCACTAAAAAGAAATCAAAAGAAAGATTAGGAGTGTACTAGAAAAAGCCATTATTGGAGTTCTTTGGATCTTCCCTCTTTTTGTAGCGCCCTGTCCCGTCACTGTGCACAAAGGACAAGTGTAATATATATTTCGGCGGTGGAGCGGTGCGCTATTCTGGAATGGTGGGCCATACAAGCAAAGCCCATCATCCTGAATAGGCTAGAGAGATAGAGCGATACTGAAGGCTGCTGACTCGAATCCTAAGAGTAGGGTCGAGAGCCAATACCTAAAATAAGAATGAAATACTTACCTTAGGTATTAGACTAGTACGTACACAAAGTTCAAGGAAGTGGAGGAGAACCCATGTATGTTGTAAAAATATACCAGCATTTCCAGTATGCTGGTCGCATTACAATACTAAGTATAGCAGTAGGGTCGAGAACCCATGTATGTTGTAGACTCTGGCCATTTTGTGATGGCCAAAGCGCTCGTCTCGTGGTCGTGTGACTATTGCTTTTCTCTTTCGGTCCAGCTGACCTTGGAATCCTTCCTGCAGACGGGTAGCCTCGGTTAATTCAATTAGAGTTTTGAACTGTCGAGAGATTAGGTGTGGTCTAATAGAATCTCTCAGACCCTTCAGGAAGCGGTGACACCTGGATGCTTCTGATCTCACCAGATTTGGAACGAATCTTGACAGTCTCCTAAAATCCTGTTCGTAATCAGACACTGAATTATTGCCTTGTGTGAGATGAAGGAGTTCATCTTCTAAAATGGCTTGTCTAAGGCTGGGATGAATGCTTCACGGAATGCTTCCATGAACATATCCCATGGAATGTCCTCCACCTCGTAGTCAGCGAATCTATTATTCCATTCACTTTCCCACCAATATTCTGCTTCTTCTTGAAACAAGTAGGTCACCAGACGAATTGCCTCAGAATTTGGGCATTTAATTAAGGCTAGATTATTTTCTACCAACTTTATCCATGTCACCGTATCCATGGGGTTTAGTGCCCCGTTGAATGTGGGAGTACGGAAATGAAGGAAACTGTGCAGGACTCCGTCTCTTGCATTATAAGAAGAGGATCTGGAGGATTGTTGTTTGACTGAGAGGATGAGATATCGTGTCTCCCGTGCCTGTTGCGCATTACTGTCAATTAAAGCCTTTAGTAAGTTGGCCATAAGGCTTGACTCCTCAGGTCCGCTTGATGACGGGATCGTCTTTTTAATGGGAGTAGGAGCACAGGGGGAACTAGGATTCATGGCTGCAGTTACAGTGTAATTTTAGAAACATAAATTTCATTCATTTTAAATTCTTTCTCAAAAGAGAAGATATATGGATACATCAAAATATGTAAATGAGATGAAAAGAAATGACATAAGAAAACTCCTATGATCTAGTTAAAATACACTACCCAGAAGGCAACACAAAAGTCATCATATGTGACTATGTGACCTTTCTGAGCTAATCTCCTATAGACCCAATACCACCAATGACTCGTTTATCCCCTCAGTAGGATCTCTACAATCTCTAGGTGGTACTTCTCCAGACAGGTTGTCTCTCGAAGCGTCGTGGTAACACGATCCAGCCACTCTTTGGCGAGTGCTGAAATTCTGGTACCTCTGAATGATGAATAAATCAGAATCTTGTCTAGTACTGCGACTCCTCGAGGTGATACTCCATCTACCATCCTCCCGTAGATCTGACCATCTCAAAGGTCGTCTATCCAATAATCGTCAAACCTCTTAAGGTAGAACAGAAATGCTGACGGCGAGTATTCCATCCCTTAAAATAGTTCAACCCATAAGTATTTCATTTATCTATTTCTTTCAAAATTCATTTAAATCCTAAGATGTCATTTTAAGTTTTGCAGTTTCAATTGTCTTATTACGTGCGTTTAATTCCTAGGGTGTCAGTATTGTAGAGATAGTCTCCATTTCTAATTTTGAGACAGCTTAATGAACCTTTTGGATGATTGCTTTGCACTACACATAGTAATTGTGATGTTGTCCTGACACAGAGAATAGATTATAAAGTAGATAGGAACAAGCTCATTATCTGACACTTTATAATACTTCTCTGATACCAACTGTAGCGCCCCATCCCATCACCGTGCGCAAAGGACAAGTGTAATACATATTTCGGCGATGGAGCGGTGCGCTACTCGGGAATGGTGGGCCATACAAGCAAAACCCATCATCTCGAATAGGCTAGAGAGAAGGAGCCATACTGAAGGCTGCTGACTCGAATCCTAAGAGTAGGGTCGAGAGCCAATACCTAAGATAAGAATGAAATACTTACCTTAGGTATTAGACTAGTACGTACACAAGGTTTAAGGAAGTGGAGGAGAACCCATGTACATTATAAAAATATACCATCATTTCTAGTATGCTGGTCGTATCATAATACTAAGTATAGCAGTATAACAAATTGCGGAAGCTAAAAGCAAAACATCCAGAATACATTCATCTCAAGCAATAGTAAATGTCCATCTCAGAAAAGAAAAGTAAAAGTACATCCAGAGTTTATTACAAACCATTTAAATGCAGAAATATAAAGAGTCTATCTAAAATGCTGAAATGAGCTAGAAGTAAAAGTAGATGCTTAGTCTGCTACAACTCCAAATGCTCCTCTTGGGTCTCTGGTACGTCATCCTGACTTGTCTCCAAAAATTTCTCAGGATCTAGCAAATTGCCAGATCCCAAAAGTACCCCGTGTTAGACAAGAAGTCTAACACATCGAAACTAGCTATGCAAAACTAAACTGAACATAACAAAGTATACAAGTAAAGTAAAGCTGTAACAAAGCTGAAGAAAAATATGTAAGCAAGGAAAACTGCAAGTACTGAGTAAACAAAACAGTAAAAGAGCTATGAAATGTGAAGCTATCTCCAAATAAAACTGAAAGTAAAACAAATATTATGCTGAAAAGGATGCTATAAGCCACACTATATGCCACTGAAACAATGCACACAGATATGCTACACCACGATATATCACAGAACTATCACTAAAGATTTATGAGTAGTACGGTCCATTATAAGCACAACAGTTAGGAAGTCAGTATGGTGGCGCAGATGCACCCTGAAACTTCCTAGTATATATTTATAACATTCTATATCTCATACTGTATCACTGATGCCCATGTGTCACAACAGAAGGAATGAGTCCAGTACATCTTTATGCTTATGCTTGTGCCATTATGTTGAATGAATGTAAATCCTGAAATCCATGAAGAGTATAGTAAGAAACAGTAATGAATCCCAAGTCTCCACTGTGCAGAATCCTGCTAAGAGGATTCTGACTCCAAATCTCTAAAGTGAGGGTTGGTTAAAGTTGCTTATTTACTTAAAGATCACTAGACGGGTTAATTGTATACACATATTAAATATGTTGCAAGAATAGAATTCTTATTACTTAGTTTGATTAAGCCACCCTATCAAAGCGATCTTCCTTAGGAAGAACCATCCGATGATGGTTCTGTATCTCAAGATAAGTATTAAGTCACTAAACTCATAATTATACTTAGTGTCTTAAGAAAGGCGAATCCCATTACTTAGTTTATTTGAGTCGTACCTATTGAAGCAATCTTCGTGAGGAGGCATTGCCTGATGGAAACTTGTCTTTCAATTAAACTAAGGAATGGGTACCCATTTAATACACTCTTAGGATCGTTTGATTTACTCTAAGCGAGGTTATATCCACATAAGCCCGCAGGATAGCAACAAAGATAAATCTCACTTAGAGTGACTCTAATAATCCCGAATATTACTGGGGACCAGTAATATGGGTATACTATACTATACCGCCCAATGATCAGGGGTCAATCAAGTCTAATTAATAGAACAAGGATTTATCAAAACTACAAGTCTTGAGCTAAAAGGCAGGTCCTATACTAGGTTTCACCAATCAAATGTGATCAAGGATCACTTAACATGGATTCTACCACAAGGAGAAGTATCTTTTCTAATGCCTTAATGGATTACTACCACAAGGATAATAAATCAATTTCTAAGGTGATGGGATCTTCTATACTCCTGCCTCAAGGAGCCATACAAGGCTTCCTACCTCATGATATATGAATTTTTAGGTCTTGTTAAATAATTCACAATGATCTTATGAAGAGATACTCAAGATCTCCATTCTAGATATTGATATTAAGCCCTTAGGTTCTATTTTATGATTTGATTTGGGATGATTAGATCAGATGATTAAGTCACCTAATCACACTTAAACTAAGATTATGTGATCTAAATCACACATATTATTAAGGATTTGATCACTTATTCAATCAATATAGTATTAATAATCTTTTTATGCAAATTGATTGCTTTAGGAGGAAATCAGGGATCTTAAGGTTTGATTCAGATGGTGAAATTCCCAAAGATTGTTATCAACCTTAATTTGTCTAATTCAAATATTTAGAATTAATAATAAATCAAATGCATTATTGGAAAAATGGTCAATTCATAGTTTTGAATTCAATTCAATTAAGTTAGGTTTCTTAAGGATTTGGATTCTCCTTAAGTAGATTAGGGTTTGACCCATTCTCATATCTTAAGCAAAAATCAAGTATGTATATAAAGATCAATGTCAAATCAGTAGATTAATTATGTATTATTGGTAGCAATCTCAGACCTAGATCAAGTCTTAAAGATTGATCTAAATCTTAAGATTTCTTAAGATAATAAATATACTTAAGATTCTAAGTCTTTGGATTTATTCAAGTGTACTTAATAATTTTATATAGATGAGTTCATTACACTTAGCTTACTATTACAAGTCAGATTGGTAATCAAAGTTTATAAAATAAAAGTTACTTAGTGCTAATCAAACCCTAATTCCAATTAAAAAAAGATTAACACATAAGTAAAAATCCAAACATTCAAATTACATGAAAATTGGCAGGAAAGTTCTAATTAACCATACAAATAACCAGAGACTAAGATTGCTGAAATCCAATGAGTATAAACCCTAAAATTTACTAATCATGATTTAACAAAATTAGGGCATAACTAGAATTATAGAACTCAAAAAAATAATCTACTTAGCACATGCATTCTAATTATCACAAGTGAACTAATGACACCCTAAGCATACAATTTGGATAAGTAGACTTGCTAATTTACCCTAATCAAGATCCACTATAATTAGGCAATAATTAAAGATCTAACCATCAGATGTTCATTTTTATTTTATATTTAGGTTCTTGAAATTTTCCTGATAATTTCCATATATAATACCATAGGATTTGGACGAGTGGATTAAAAGTTATTCAAATAATACATTATGTATTTTTATTTAATCAAAATCCTATGATTTGATTATTGGAATTATTTTCCTTAAGGAAAATAAGTCTGATATATCTAATTTAATTAAATGGCTCGGCCCGTTAACCATACCGCGCGGGTCAATCGGGGCCCGGGAAAACCCGGCACTGCCGCACAGCGCGGGTCGTGGGTCGACCCAGCCCACACATAGCCTTCGTCCCTGCTCCGTCGTCCTGAGCCAGGGACCGATTAGGGAAACCCTAATCGCCAAATTATGGTGCATCTACCCACAGCTCGACCAGCACTCGATAGCCACTCGATCACCGTGGTCAGACGCGTCGATTGGGACTCGAAGCCCCTTGTGGGACGGTCTGGATCGGCCAGACCTTGCTCACCCAAGGGCTCCTCCATTGGAGCTACTGTGGGGAGATAATTCTCCCCACAGAGGCCATGCCAGACCCCGGGCTCGATCCCTACACCATCAGGGAGGTGAGGCGGATCAAAGCCATATGGTCTGAGGGTTTGGGATGGTCTGGATCGCCGGGTCCTTACTCGACCGAGGCGATCCTTAAGCGATTTAATCTGATCGTTCGATTTGATCGATCGGAGCTAGCCTAGATCTTAATATCGATATGATTGGGTTCGAGGCGACAATACGGACCCAGACGCATCAAAAGGAGCAAGGTTCGAGCCTCATTGGCTCGAATTTAGTAAAGGGGATACATGGATTCGCCGAGGTGGCTTGCAGACGATGCAGAGGAAATTGCTGGCTGGCTGAGCTTCGTTAGGCTTCTCTGAGAGTTCCTGAACTCCAGGCGACTCTCCTATCAGCGGTACACAAGCTCCTGGATCACCTACGCAAGCTCGGGAGTTCGGCAATGGCGGCGGATTGCAGAGGGTTCAATTGATCAGCAAGGATTAATTGGAGCAAAGCGGGGGCTGTTTATAGCCTTGGCTGAGCTTAGGGAAGCTTCTAGAGACACTGGCTCTGGCTAGGGAAGCCCGAGAGGTCGGGCCTTGGCCGAGCTCTCGAATTTTCGATTCGAGCTCCGCTGGGTCACGAGGCCCGATTGGGATCCCTCGGCCGTTAAGGGAAACTCAGCAATGGCCTACCGAGCTGGAGGCGTGAGTGGGGGACAAGGGGGGTAGCTGGTAGTATGGGAAATTCCCTCTGTCGGGTGCGCTAGGGAGTGGGGACGACGATCCACAGTGCCGGGTGCCTTGGATGCCGTCTGATCTTTTGATCGGATGGCGCTACAGTTGGGATCGCTCGGATCCTAACGGCCGATCGCGGAGATGATCTTGGCCGTAGGATCCATGGGGTGGATCCAACGATGGATCTGCGGGATCGAATCCTGGCCGTTGGTTGGAAAGGCGGAACAGCTAGATTCACAGGGCGCCGCTGTCGCGTGACCTGGGCTCCGCAGCAGATCGCCCGCGGTCTGCACAGTGGATCCCGGCAGTTTATTTAGTTTTAAGGATATAAATGCAATTGTGAATTAATAGAAACCACTATGTGCAATTGAACCATTTTAATTTAAATTGAATTATGGCCCAAATGAATTCCAAATTGCACCAAATTTTCACCCTTAGCTAATTTGGGGGTGAGGAATTCAAAAATGCAATCAGAATTTAATTCTGAGATCAAAATATTTTAGGTATAGACTAAGGAATCTAGAGTGATCAAATTATATTTTTAGACCTAGAGAAATCCAAGGGACTTTAAATTTTCTAGATTGGCTTAGTTTGAGGTTCTATAAGCAACGGTGATAGAAAATAAATGGGTTAGGTTATCTATGCATTTAAAAAGTAATAACCTAGGGTTGTTACACTTCTTCCTCTCTTCTTTTTCTTTAGCTCCCTAATGTAGCTTTTACTTCTTTCTCATCTGGTAATGGCCTCTTCACCATCCCTTGGAGAGGTCTCCTTTTTCTTCATGTTAAGAGAGGCTGCATTTATAGATGAGACTTTCTCCTTTCTTTGCATTCAAATTCTGCCTTTTTCCCTCCACCATTTATGCTATAATAAATGCATATCCCACTTGATGCATGAAATTATTTCTCCTTTTGCATTTTAAAATCTTATAATCATTTCAAAAACCTTCCTTTTCTCTAAAAAATAATATATTGGCAGAGGATATGTCAGCTGGGAGACAGGATACTAGCTGGTGGTCTTGTACTAATTGCATTTAATGCCACGAAAGGACAGAAAATACGGCGCCCGCTGTAGCGCACTGTGGTGGGCTATAGCGGTTGAGTTTTGAAAACTCATTCGCAGTAGCGCGCTGCAACGCGCTGTGGCGTGCTGTAGCAGTTAAGTTTCAAAGTTGAGTTTGCTGACCCTTAAGGTATTATCGACAGTAGCATGCTGCAGCACACTATGGCATGCTGTAACGAATCAAGTTTTAAAATCTTACCCGCTGTGGCGCGCTGTAGCGGCTCAGCTTCAAAGTATCATCTGCTGTGGCGCGCTACAGCGATGTAAGTTTGAATCTTCATCCTTGGGTTTGTACTGTCTGCTTCCTAGTAGCTGGAGCGCGCTGCGCGCTACAACAATTTTCTCCCAGAATTTGTTGTGCTCTTTTTTCCTAAAAATAAATAGAATTTGATCAAAGTAGCATGTTTCCAATATAGACTTGTATGACATTTTCCTTTATTTATGCTAAAAATTATGGATTCATCACACCCTCATACTTAGATTCTTGCTCATCCTCGAGTAAGCTAAAAATGATTTTTTCTATTTTTAAAGTATGAGAGTCAAAGTTTTAATATCAATTGAATGATTATTATTGTTCAAAACATGTGTGACTGAAATGACTAAGCAAATTGCTTAGCACCTAAATGTTTCTGACTCAAGTTATAATCCTTGGTTGCTTGTCTAGTCTCTAATTTTAAGTTTGCAATACTTGATACTTCATGGTGGGAGAGGTTCTTGAGAATTCCCTAAACTAGTGAGGCTGTGAGTGACCAAGAGTTTTGTGCCATATGTGTTCCTTCTTATAAATCACAAAGATTCACAATTTTTAGGAGAGATTTTTTATCATCCTATTTCATTTTTTTTCTTGGGAGAGACATTTTCTTCATCCCTATTTTTGTTTTCTTTCCTATTTTAGCCTTAGGGAGAGACATTTTTCTTTATCCCTTTTTAAGTTCTTTGTGATCATGAAGTCCTACAGGAGCCTAGCACACTCATTAGTTCACTCAATTTTTCTAATCACTAGTTTTGGTTTCATAATTTTTCCTCACTCTTAGACCTTAGCATTGATCTTGATAAATGTTTGGGGACTAGATACAACCAAAGACCATTCCTATGTTTTGAAGAGTTAGCATGTGTCATATGATCATTAGCATATTTAAGTTTAGAATTTTATTTCAATACATTTACTTACTGTATTATATATGTATGCCCTACCTTGTTTAGTTTACTTGAGGTGTGCTTTTGCCTCACTTATTGTTTAGTTATAAATGCTATGTTTATAACTTATCATGTTTCCCTTGTATGCTTACTTTCTCTCATGCTAGATAGACGTTCTACTTGGTATAGGGTATAAATGGTGATATTAATAAATGTTTAATAAAATTTACTTGCCTAAAATATACTTAAATATTTTGTCTAACAAGATTTCTCTTTATTGGCTGGGGCCCTGGCAATGTGAAACTGACAATGTCAGATTTTGAGCAGCTTGAGGATCCTGTACCTGAGGAGGGGCCTTACTAAGAGGAGGTGCAGTAGCTTGGACTAGAGGACATTTAGCTGCCCCTTTTTATTTCATAGTGAGGCTAAGAGTATTTATTTCATTTTCATTAACTTTACTTAAAATATTGTAATAATACAGATACTGTGACTGTGATTTACTTTCTGCACTTTATTATTTGTTGAGCTATATGTTGTTTCTCTATGATATGTGGTGAATGGACATAGCTTTTACTTTTCATATGCTTTCGCACTCTGTATATATATAGATATAGTGACTGATCCTCTCTATCATTATATGCACATCCTTCCCTTAGTAGTGGATTGTGTATCTCGTCTAATATAATGTTGAGTGAGGGATCTGCATGAGTGACACTCTACTCCTTACCCCAATCATTACGGGTTTGGGGAGTGGGGCACCACACCCCCCTCCCAAAAACTTTTTTTGGGGATCAACTTCCTCAGATAAGTATCCATGGTGAACCTTTGTTCAGCCTCGGCGGAGGGGAACCTTTTCTTATTGAAGGCTCCACCAGATGTGGAGGCCTCTGCTTCCTTGTGTGGGATGGAATTTCTTCTAGATGACATGTTCGAATTTGAGAGAGGCTGAAGTTTTTTAGAGAGGAAGAGAATGAAAAGAACAAGAGTAGAAGACGATAGTAGGTGCAAGCTTGTCATCCCCCCTAAGCCCCTTAAATAGCCAATCAACCATGAGGGCAAAATTAAATCTGGCAGTTTTTTCAGCTCCTCCTTTTGACTACCTTGGAATCCCACACATAAAGCATTTATTGACTGCATTGGATTCCATAGGCAGTCAAAATTGCTACAGCTACACCCTTTCTCTATAGCGCGCTGTAGCGCGCTACAACTGCTACGACTTAGAAAATTTTCAAAATATGCTTGTGTACACTACATCGCTTCAAAGCAGCAATTTCTGCCGTAGCACGCTGTGGTGAACTATAGCGATTAAGTTTCAAAATTTTACCCGCTACAGCGCACTGCGGTGGTTGAGGTTTGAATTCATTCCGCTATAACGCATAGTGGAGGATCTAATTTCTTCAACTCTTTTTTTTTTACTTGGGTTGTTATAGTCTCATGAGCAATCAAAGACTTTAATCAATATTTTTGGATATTTCATGAATTAACTATTATTTAAATGAAAACAGAAAATAATTAGGCAATTAAATAAAATTTAACCATTAGATTTTTAATTTGGTTTTATATTATTGTTCCTTGCATTTTTATAGTTAAAATGGTATATTGGATCATTCCATTTGGATAAGTATAACTAAAGTTATTTACTTAATGTAATATATATTTTTATTTAAATTGGAATTATAGGCTAATTATTATTCCAATATTTAACATAAGGAAATTAAATCCCTAATTCCTTAAATAAGTCGTGCCCCAAATTCAAAACCGCGTGAGTCAGGAGAGGCCCGGCCCAATGCGCCAGTGCATCGTCCCCGATACCTCCCCTTCGCAGACAGCCACAGGGAAAGTACCTTGAACCGCCAAATTCGTAGCCAATAGGCCACACTGCGACCAGTATTCAATCACCACACCTTTAGGAGGTCAAGGCGTGTCAATTGGATCTGGAAGCCCTATCTGAGATGGACTGGAATGTTGGATGGCTACTCCACTGAAGCTTCCATTTTCAGACGATTAGGGTTCACTGTGAGGAGATAAATCTCTTCACAAAAGCCATTAGATGACCGGGGATTGATCCCTACACCATCAGTGAGGTGAGGTGAGTCGAACCCTCAAGGTTTTGCAACCTGTGGTGCAGCGATTGCTGGGTCCTTACTCGGACTTAGCCATGGCTTGGCCACTAGCTCGATCGATCGATACGATCGATCAGAGCTAGCTTAGAGCCTGGGGATAATCAGAATGGGTTTCTTAAGAGGCTAAGCTCAGTTAGATGATTTCTAGTGGCTCAATCAGAAGCTATAATGGAGAGCTGAGCTCACATAACCCAGTCAGGAAGAAGCTGTACCTGGAGAGGGAATCGCAGGCACAACTGAGGGGAACTGAGGGCTTCTGAGCTCACCAAGCTACAGGAGCAGGTTTGCAGGGGGTCTGAACATAAGACAGACCCTCTATTAGCGGTTCACAGCTCCTGAGATGACGGGATTTGCCAAGATGATAGAGGAGCTCTAGAGGACTTCAGCTGGGAAATGAAGAATTACAGTGAGCAAAGGGACTCACTGTGATGTCTTGAGAGTATTTATAGGCATTAGGAGCACTAGGGGTGTGGATTATAGAGTTTAAGAATCATGGTATGGCCTCGGCTGAAGGAGAGACTCGATTCAACGGTCAGGGAAAAATTTGGGAAGCTACTACCGGCAAGAGGTCACGCCGAAGGTTGGAGAAGAAATTCGACGCATTTCTAGTACTGCCACGGGGGCTAGGAGGATCTGGCTGTCGGGGGGGGGGGGGAGGGGCTACCAGACACGGACGGGTAAGGCAAGGGAGATGATCCACAGTGCTCAGACTTGTGCCCGCCATCTGATGGATCGACCGTTGGTTCCGGACAGCTCTGATAGATTACTTACGCAGATCGAATGATAACTGTCCGATGCGCATGATGGATTCGGCGCTTAGGATTCGATCTTAACATGAGGAGATCCCGCCGTTAGATGGATTGCGCTAAGATGCGTGCTAACGCATCCATTGGCACGGGTCGAAGCGCCGTTGTCGGGACCCCGCAGCGGATCTGCCACGGTCCCGACAGCAAATCCTAAATATCTAATATATATATATATATATATATATATATATATATAATTAACTTAATTTTTATTAAATTTTTAAATCCAATTTAAGACTAAATGAGCTCCAAAAATTCACCCTTAACTAATTGAGCATGAGGAATTCAGAGATGAACTCAGATTTTAATTTATAGGTCAACTTATTTTAAGTATTTTCAGTGCTCAAAAATAGGGAAAAATACCAAAATTCTCAATTAAGCTCCGATTGATTTCAAACTTTTAGGGTTCGTTTAAATGACTCATTGAGTATAATGGAATCAAAATTAGAACTTGATTTAGCTTAATTAATCTGAATTTAGCTAGGGTAACAACTAGGGATGTTACAGACTCCCCACTTAAGAATGATGTTGTCCCCGACATTACTTAGTGATGATAGTACTATAAGAACTGAAAATTTAAATGAGAAGAAAGGAAAGAAAAGAACAGTACATGGACTTGTAAAGAGCTGCACATATTTATTGCGCATATCTGCTTCCTTTTTCTAAGTAGATTCTTCCAAAGATCGATTCTTCCATTGGACTTTGACCATTGGAATTGAACGATTTCTTAGCTGCTTTTGATCACGAGCTAAGACTTTGATTGGTTCTTCGGCATAAGAAAGATCAGGTTGAACTTCTACTGCTGGAAGTTAAACTAGATGAGAAGGGTCACTGAGACATCTTCTTAATGATGATACATGGAACACATTGTGAATGGCTGCAATGTGAAGACCCACTTAAGTAGTAGTAAGTGAAACTCTTAAACATCGAGGTGCCTTTTCAGATAATAGTGGAGTTCCTGATAAAAACTCTAAAGTTAAGCATGCTCACATGGGGGCACTCATAGGATGGGTAACCTGTTGGGAAGTTATCTTATGAGGGAAAAACCATTTCAGGCCAAAGCAGACAATACCTTGGTGCTTAAGAGTTTGTGCTGTTACAAATGGTATCAGAGCAAATCATAGGGTGTCAGATAGGAGCTAAGTGCCACATAAGGTAAAGTACCACTTCATGTGAGCAGCCTCTTGAACCCATGATGGTTAAGGTGCTACATTGTTGTGGGTACCTCTTGTGCCTGTAAGGGTCACCTCTAGTCCTATCCACTCAATCGATGGTTCTTGGATCTATGTGTGGATACTGACGAGGACATCAGTTACTTAAGTTGGGGAGATTGTGAAGACCCACTTAAGTAGTAATAAGTGAAACTCTTAAATATTGAGGCGCATTTTCAGATAACGGTTGAGTTCCTGATAAGAACTCTAAAGTTAAGCATGCTCTTGTGGGAGCACTCTCAGGATGGGTGACCTACTAGGAAGTTATCTTCTGAGGGCAAAACCGTAAGGTATTTCAGGCCAAAGTGGACAATACTTTGGTGCTTAAGAGTTTGGGCTGTTACAGCAAAGTCATCAGAAAGATTCAATCTGTATGCAGATGATCCTACTTTGGCCAAAATCTCAAAAGGTTCAACATATCAGGGACTGCGTTTCCCTACTACACCAAATCTGTAGACACCCTTCATTGGACTTACTTTCTGGTAAGCAGAATCCCCAACATTAAATTCTAGGGGACGATGATGAGTATCATAATACTTGTTCTAATGATCTTGAGCTGAACGAATTCTTTGTTGAATTAAATGAATCTTCTTGTTAGTTCTTTCAACTACTCAGAACCAAAAAGCTGAATGCATTCTATTTCTGACCAAGCTAGCAGAGTACTGCATTTCCTACCATACAATGCCTCATAGGGAGCCTTTTTAATGCTGGCCTGAAAGCTGTTATTGTAGAAAAACTCCACTAATGGAACATGATCTTCCCAGGAACCAACAAAATCAAGAATACAGAGCCTAAGCAAATCTTCCAGAACTTGATTTACTTTTTCAGTCTGACCATCCGTTTGAGGATGAAATGCTGTAATAATGGCTAAAGTAGTACCCAAATCTTGGTGCAAAGCTTTCCAAAACTTAGAAGTAAATCTGCTATCTCTGTCAAATACGATTAATTTCAGAATACCATACAGCTTGACAATTTCCTTGATATAGAGTTTTGCTATATTTTCAACAGAATGAGTCTGATGGATAGGAAGGAAGTGCGCTGATTTGGTGAAACGATCCACTATAACCTAGATTGCATCGGCACCAGATTTTGCACGAGACAATCTCATAACAATATCCATAGATATATCAAACCATTTCCATTCAGTAATTTCTAATGGATGCAAAAGACCACCAGGTCTATGGTGCTTGGCCTTTACCAAATTGCAGGCATAACACTTAGCCATGAAATTTGCTACTCTTTTTCATATCGGGCCACCAAAATGATTGCTTTAAATCCTGGTACATCTTAGTATTACCTAGGTGGATGTGATATCCAGAATTATGGCATTCTATCAAAATTTCACGGTGCATGGATTTAGGAATCCACAAACACTTTCCTTGATAAATTATGCTGTGCTGCATCTGCAAATCCTGACGATGACCACCTTCAATATCTACCTTAAATTTTAGAAAATCTTCATCCTTGGTCTGCGAGATGGAGACAACTCTATGGAAAGTAGTTTCCACATTGATATTTACTAGAATAGAATTCAGCACATCACCGATGACTAATGAAATTTTAATCTTACAAAATTCTTGTTCTAAGGAACTGGAGGCAATCATGGCAGCTAGAGTAGCACGACGGCTAAGGGCATCGGCCAATACATTTGTCTTACATGGATGATACTGAATACTTAGGTCATAATCACTGATAAGTTCTAACCATCTTCTATGACAGCAGTTTAATTCTCTTTGAGTGAAGATATACTTTAAGCTTTGATGATCAGTGAAAATTGAACACTGAACTCCATATAAATAATGACGCCAAATTTTAAAAGCAAAGATTACAGTGGCAAATTCAAGATCATGAACATGATAATTTTTCTCATGGGGTTTTAATTGATGGGAGGCATAAGCGATTACCTTATCCTCTTGCATTAGCATGCAACCTAAACCAATTCCAGAGGCATTTGTATACACATAATAGTTCAAGCCTTCCTTGGGCAGGACAAGTACTAGAGCAGTAGAGAGTGCATTCTTCAAGGTTTGAAATGCTTCTTTACGTTCAGGACTCCAAACAAATGGAATG
The DNA here is from genome assembly GCA_016760335.1 of Gastrodia elata. Lineage (NCBI taxonomy): Eukaryota > Viridiplantae > Streptophyta > Magnoliopsida > Asparagales > Orchidaceae > Gastrodia > Gastrodia elata. The sequence goes on along the minus strand of CM028670.1, from coordinate 9,282,548 downwards.
GATTTCTAAGTTAGCTTAGTCAAAGGTGAGGTGATCTAGGAAAAGCCCTTAATGAACTTCCTGTAATATCTAGCTAATCCCAAGAAACTTCTAATATCAGTGACTGACTTAGGCTGAACCCAGTCCTAAATAGCACTTACTTTGTTCTAATCTACACGAATACCATGGGCATCAACCACATGCCCCAAGAATGCAATGGATTTAAGCCATGGCTGTAATAATCCATTAGGTCTTTGATGCTCCGCCTTTACTAAACTACATGCTTCACATTTTGATACAAACTCTGTTATATCTCTTTTTATTCCTGACTAGCATAAGTATATTTTTAAATCTTGATACATCTTATTATTTCCTAGATGAATTGAAGATTTAAAATAATGAGCTTCTTTGAGTACTTTTGATCTTAACTCAGAATTATTAGGTACCCAAATTCTAGATCCACACCAAATATTTCCAATTGAGTCTAGTTTCAACTATAAATATTTCCCTTCTTGAATAGATACAACTAGCTGCTCATACTCTTTATTAATATTTTGAGCTTTTTTAATATCGTTGAGTAGTGACTACTCTACACTCAATTGAAACAATGCTACATCTATTGGTAAAATCACTTTTAATTGAAGTTTTCCCATTTCTTAGACTAAGATTAGATTAGAAATTAGCATATGCAATTGAGAGGTTATTTTTTGACTTAAAGTATCTTTTACAACATTTGCTTTTCCTGGATGATACTGAATAGATATATCATAATCCTTGATTAATTCCAACCATCTGCATTGCCTTAAATTTAACTCTTTTTGAGTGAATATATATTTTAAACTTTGATGGTCTGTAAAAATTTCACACGTTATGCCATATAAGTAATGCCTTCAAAATTTTAATGCGAATATTATAGGTGCAAGTTCTAGGTCATAAACTGGAAAGTTCTTTTCATGAGTTTTTAACTGTCTAAAAGCAAATGCTATTACTTTGTCTTCCTGCATAAGCACACAGCTCAAACCATTTCTTGATGCATCGCTATAAATCTGATAGTTTTTTCCTTCAAAAGTAATACTAAAATAGGAGTTGATATAAGACAATCATTGAGTTTTTGAAATACCAATTCATAGGAAGATTCCCAAATAAAAGGTACATCTTTCTGTATAAGCCTTGTAAGAGGAATTGTAATTTGAGCAAAGTTCTTAATAAATTTGTAATAATATCATGCTAAACCTAAGAAGCTTCTAATTTCTATAATTGAAGTAGATTGTGGCCATTCTTGATTGCACTCACTTTATTAGGGTCAACTGATATCCCTTCCTTACTTATTAAGTGTCTCAAAAATGATACTGACTTCAACCAAAATTTGCATTTGGAAAATTTTACAAATAGTTGGTGCTGTCTTAAAAGACTTAGAATAATCTTAAGGTGCTCTTTATGTTCTTCAATACGCTTTGAATAAATGAGTATATTATCAATAAACACAATAATAAAGGAATTCAAATATGGTTTCAAAATTTTATGCATCAAATCTATAAACTATGAATGTGCATTAGTTAAACCAAAAGCCATTACTAGAAATTCAAAATGTCCATAACGAGTACTAAAAGTAGATTTAGGTATGTCTTCTTCTCGTATACAGAGTTGATGATAGCCAGATCTTAAATCAATATTAGAAAATATTGATGCGCCTACTAATTGATTATAATCACATACTTTCATTTTTCTTTTTAATAAATAATATAGGGGCTCCCCAAGGGGAATTACTTGGTCTTATAAAACCTTTTTCAAATAATTTTTAAAGTTGATCCTTAAGCTCTTGTAACTCTTTTGGTGCAATTCTATAAGGTATCTTAGAAACTGGATTTGTTCCAAGGATTATATCATTTTAAAATTCTACTTCCTTTGTGGTGGTAAACCAGAAAGTTCTTCAAGAAATACATCAGCATACTCATGGACAATGGGTGTTTCTTCAAGAGTCTTAGGCTTGGCCTCTAAACTTGAAAGTAAGATTACAAATACTAAATATCCCTTCCTCATTAACTTTGAAGCTTTATTTGCAGTGATAAGACTATCAACTGCATTATTTTGTCCTATAAATATTACTTTCTTTCCTCCTTTATTCAAACATACTTTCTTTTTAGTCAATCAATCATAGCCCCATTCTGACTAATCCAATCCATTCTAATTATAATATTAAAAGTAGTGATAAGAAGGATGGTTAATTTTGCATGACAATCTTTAACTAGATGGTTTCTTCTTCCACATCGATGACATTGATTTAAATTAGTGAAATATTTGCTCGAAGAATGAATTCTTCCACAAAATTTACTTGTAAATTTTCCTTTAGGTGTAGGAGTGTTTCCTTGAATATTGTGAAGTCTTCCTTGATATGACTGAAAATGAGTCTTCTTATTTAGAGTGAAGTTTAAAGTTCCTGACCTTTTATGATTCTGAAATACATGGCCTTCTTAAATCTCTATTAATTTTGTCTTCTCCACTAGATGAGGAAATTTTGATATTTGTAGAGGAGTTAAGATGTGGTGATAAGAATTTCTCAAACCACTAAGAAATAAGTGGCATCTCGCATCTTCTGTTGCCACCATTTTAGGAGCACAACTTACTAAGTAATTTCTTCTTCATATTCTGTCACTGTGTGAACTCCTTGCTTTAAATTTAAGAATTCCTTCCTCATTGACTGCCTTGTAGATGGTGGCACATGTTTATTAAGAAAGGCATTGACAAATTCAGGCCATCAAATTTCTTCTTCAATTTTCTCTTGAAATGTGGTTGCCTTTGCAATTTTCCACCATTTCTCAGCTGATTCAGTTAGAAGATAAGTAGCTAAAGCTACTTTTTGATTTTCAGGACTCTTAGCATACTTAAATTCTTTCTCAATTCCTTAAATCCATTTGTCAACTTGAAAAGGATTTACTATTCCATTAAATCTAGGTGGTTGAAATTTGAGAAATACCATCATTGCATTCTCAACATTCTTTACTTGAGTTGAGGTAAGAGGTTGGAAGTGAGTTTGTTAATTATTTAAGAATTGTGCCATCATATTCATGAATTGTAACATTTGATTTGCCCCATTATTATTGAATGGATATGCCGCCTCTGGGTTTGGAGAGACAAGTTCATTATCACTAGGTGTAGTTTGCTGAACCCTATCATCATGAGAAGAGTTATTATTATTATTTTGATTATGATTCTCCATTTCATGAGAAAAAAAAAGTAAATAAATTTTGTTAAGCTTAATTATTACTAAGCTCCCCAACTTAATTTCTATCCCATAATTTAAAATTTAAAATATTATTATTTGGCTCTATTGAATTTATTATTTATATTTTCTCAAACTTTGCTCTGATAATAAAATTGTGATGACCAAGTGATCAAGTTTGAGAATTTTTAAATAATAAACTCATCATTTGAAATATAGAGAATAAGATAATAAAATTATAAATTATTTATACATCACAGAGCCAATCTTATAAAATTACATAAGTTCAATTATTATTATAGCATATAACAAAATAAATTATATTCACTCCAATATCATTTTTTCTTATAAACTCTTTCTGAGTGAGCATCTTTTTAAGCTTCAATTTTCAAAACTTGAAATAATCATCAATAAAGCCAGTCAGATAGGAGTACAAAAATTATGCATTAAGAATTATTTTCTAGCATCCTAAAAAGGTGTAAATCAAATGAAATGGTAAGAAAATTAAATTTTCATATTGACGTGTAATAAAATAAATGATGAAATTTTACCAAGCTTACCCTGCATGTTAGATATGAAATCAAATATTGAAAAGCATCAAGTAAAAATTTTTCAATTAAAAGTAAATTGTGACACAAAGCTGAGTCCTGTGACTCATCATCCAACAAGTAAAATCTATTAGCCATGGAAGCTTATCACCACCCGTCAGTAGTGCCTCATCTTATAGATGTAAAATAGTGTATCTTTTCTCTGGATCTTCTGCCCACTTCCATAAGGGCTAAAACCCTCCTTATTTCATCGTGAGCTACTAGTAAGCTCTACCTGTACATACTATATTTTCATTTCCTCCTTCAAAGATAAACACCGGAAATGAAATTTATTTACTTTCTGTCACACACTTTTATATAAAAATATTGCAATTTAATAAAGTGGTTTGCAGGATAAAATGAATAAGCAATATTCAAATAGAAATAAGCTCAAAATTAAGATACTTGAAATAAAACATAAGAATAATTTCGTACCTGACATGAAGAATAATTTCTTAAATTTGTTGATTTCAATCTATTAAATCAACATCTAAATTTGTTAATCAATTATCTTAATTCACTTTAAATTATTCATTTAATAAATTATATGAAAAAAATTCATAATATTATTATTATGAGAAATTATATTTATAAATATTCCAAAAATCAAATTTATTACTTAAATTATTTATAAATATCAAAATTTATGTTCTTACAGTAATTATAAAGCTTGTAAATTAATTATATATCATTTGAAATGAAAATTTTATTTTTATAAAAGTTTCCTAATTTTGGTTAAATAAGAAATTTAGGTTTTTAGCTGATTTTGTGTCATCCAAAAGGTGTTCTTAGAATGCTTATTTTCTATTGATGTCTAAACATAGACTGTTCTCTATATATCAGAGAATATGCATGCCAAAAATCATATTTGGATTCTTTGTATTTTGAAAATTATATCATTTCAAACTTTGGAAAATTTTTTGAAATTCCAAAAATTTTACACAAGTTTGAATTTGTGAGTTTTTTAACAAACTATAAGCATTTAAATGACCTTCTTAATGATATAATCAACGCAAGTGATTAACAGAGAAATTGCTCACAATATAATTAAGATTATGTTTGTCAAACATCAACATCTAACTGTGCTTGGAATAAAAATTATACTAAGCTAAATATCGAGATAATTTTAGAAAAATCTATTTTTAAATTTGATAAATTTTAAGGTTTCCATTGAACTTTGATCACTTAAATGTTAACTCTAAAGTGCTCAAAATTCTAGGATGTCTTCAGTGAAATTCTTCCCAATATATAGGGAAATCTACAAGCAAAATTATAAATTTTTGGTAACCAAATTTTTGCTCAAAATTGCTCACAAGCAAAATTACAGCTTTATATTCTTGGTAACCAAAAATATATAAAGTTTCAAAGTATTACCAAAATCATAAAATTTAAGAAAATCCATACAGTTTTATAAGTAAAAATTCAAAAATTTCATTATACTTTGGGATTAATTTAAATTAGTAGAGAAGCAAAATCATTAAGTAGTTTCTTCTAATAACATTAGGAGAACATATTAGAAAAAATTTCAAGTCTTAAAATTGAACTATGGCAAGAAAAAATTATAATTTTTTTTTGAAAGTATGAAAAATTTTTGAAAGAAATTAGAACTTTGGGATTAATTGAAAGATGATTTTGCATGCATACTTTGATCTTATAAATAAAATGTGATAAGAAAAATGATAATTAGCTTAAGGAGAAATTTGGATGATTTGATGGAGAGGAGTTCTTATTTGGATCCCTTTTCTAAGATGATTTGAATATCTAAGATAACTTCTTGGATCTTTAGGATAGTCTTTAGAATATGAGAGATTTAGGAAAAAAAAAAGAGATGTGGAGAAGTTTTTGAAAATTGAAAGAGAAGTGTTTGAGAAGAAGAAGAATTTAGAGGTGATGGAAGGAGATAAATGAGAGGCATTTGCTAAGAGAGAAGTCTAAATAGAGTTGCAAATACTGAATTTTCCTCTTAAGAAATATATTGGATAAGAGAAAAATTAAATCAAATGGCATAAATAAGTTAAAATAAGAATTGATGGTTTAGATTAAAAGGTGGATTTTATCTTTATTTGAAATAAAATTCTCTCCAAATAGGATAAAAATATTCCTAAGGAGTATATTTACAAAGATAAATTTTAAGAAAAAATAAAATTTACAAATTAGCTCAATTTAAATAAATAAATAAATAAATAAATAAATGAAATTTTAATTTTTTTACGAATTCAGAAAATCAATATTTAACTAAAATTAAATTTTAAGGCATCAAATGAAAGGTCTCGTCAATACGATTCCAACGATACCAAAAATGTCAAATTTGGATGAACGATTAAGCGACAATTAGACCCAGAAATTTATAATTTTTTTTTGACTATTTTCAAAATAGTTTTAAAATTATGAAAATTTTCTTTTTAGCTTATTTTGACATCCTAAATCCAAAAATATCAAAATTTTCAATTCTAATACATAAATATTTTTAAATAATTATTTTAATTTAAATTCTTATTAAAACAACCATAAAAAATTTGTCAAATATTCTCTAAAATTATTTTTAAGATTATTATAATCATAATATGAAATAATAAAAAGTAAATAATTCAAATTATAATTAATAATTATATTTATATAATTATATTTGAAATAAACGTATATTAAATCAAATCAAATAGTCAAAGAATGAAATTGCAAGTAGAGGGGAAGTGGTACTTGACTAATCGGGTAGGAGCGAATGGTTGGCACGGGAGCTCCTAGGGTTCCGGGTGGTTCTTCCGGTCGAGCAAAAAAGGCGAAGTCAGGAGGGAGGAGGGTTAATGGAGGAGCTGTGGCGGAACGAGCGAGGTATGGGGGGAGACGGCAGCGGCTAGCTGGGCTACCGCAGCGGCGGCCGCTTGCGATGTACCATGCGGTACTGCGGATGACTCGAGGAAGGAGAGCCGGCTGCTGTTCGATTGGTTGATCGAATGGCAGAGATGCACCGCTTGATTGAACGACACGGAAGGAGACGTTGTGAGGGAAAGTGATGGGACCGTTAATTAGGAAATTAAATAATAATTATTTAATTAATTTCATTTAAATTTTATTAATTAAAATGAATAATTAAAGACACCTCAAAATTTTCCAATACATTCACCCCTAGCTAATTGAGGGGCGAGGAACATAGTGGCAGGGTTGGATTTTTGATTCGACTAGTATTTTATTTTCCTAATTTTTGGGGTATTTAAATATTATTAAAATATTCAATAAAATTTCGATGACTTCCAATTGACACCAAAACATCACCTCTAGCTAATTTGGGGGCAATAAGTGCAATATCGAAGTTCGATTTCTGATTTGAAGTCAATTTAGATAGGTCAATTTCTAAGGTTTTTAGATTTTCTAAAATCAAGATTGATCCATTTGACTCCTAATTTGGACTAGATCTTTGTGAAAGACTCCTAATGACCTAATTAGAGCACTAAGACTGAGATTAGGACCTGGATTAGTCCCAATTAGTTTAGGTAATAACTTGGGTTATTACACATCATCCATGAGCTCTCAATGAATTCTCTTCCTCCTTTCACGTATGCTGAGCAACGGAGCTCTGTTAGTGGGTCTTAGCTCACACGCTTCGACCTCTTGATTAAGCTTAGAGCATGGTGCAGTTATGCTCAAGAACTTCTCCATAGTTCTGAGCACTAATGCACACATGTCCAGCTCTAAACCAAGCTATGAGCTATGGAGCAAAAGACATTTATTTAGATGTTCATCTTTATATTTATATTTTCTTAACATATTTTTCATTTAGTCCACAACATGATTTTAAAGTAATTTTATTTAGTCATTTGAACACAGAATTTTTTATTCACTACTTGAAGAAGTTCTCCAACATTCATTATGTTCCTTACATTTCACATTGAATTCGGCCCAACCATCCCCAAGGGGGATCTAACCTTCCATTACAGCTGAGATACAAAGAAAAATATACAAGGATGAAGACTCTTTCATGATCCACTAAAAAGAAATCAAAAAAAGATTAGGAGTGTACTAGGAACAACCCTTATTCGGGTTCTCTGGATCTTCCTTCTTATTCCTCTCTTCTTTTCCTTTAGCTCCATAGTGCAGCTTTTACTTCTTTCTCCTCTGGCAATGGCCTCTTCACCCTCCCTTGGAGAGATCTTCTTCTTCTATGCAACCTCTTAAAATTTGAGATTTTGGAGTGAAAATGGGAACCCTTCTCATATCAAGAGAGACTGCATTTATAGATGAGACTTTCTCCTTTCCTTGCATTCAAATTCTACATTTTTCCTTCCACCATTTATACTATAATGAGTGCATATCCCACTTGATGCATGAAATAATTTCTCCTTTGCATTTTTAAATCCTGTAATCATTTCAAAAACCTTCATTTTCTCTAAAAAATATTATTTTGGTAGAGGATATGTCAGCTGGGAGATAGGCTATTAGCTGGGGTCTTGTTCCAACTGCATTGATAGCCCCAAAAGAGTAGAGAATACAACGCCTGTTGTAGCGCGCTGCAGCTCGCTGTGGCGCGCTATAGCGGGTTGAGTTTCAAAAACTAATCCGCGGTAGCGCACTGCATCGCACTGTGGCGCGCTGTAGCAGTTAAGTTTAAAAGTTGAGTCTGCTGACCCTTAAGGTATCATCCGTGGTAGCACACTATAACGAATAAAGTTTCGAAATCTTACTCGATGTGGCACGCTGCAGTGGCTCAGTTTCAAAGTATCATCTGCTGTGGCGCGCTGTAGCGATGTAAGTTCGAATCTTCATTCATGGTAGAGCGCTATGGTGCACTGTAGCAAACATAAGTTTTGAACCTTCATCCATTGCAACGCGCTGCGGCGCGCTGTGGCGTGCTGTAGCAGTTGGAGTTTTGAACTTGTGATTGCTATAGCGGAATCGCTCCAGGCTTCAGAAATCCCCTTGGGTTTGTGCTGTCTGCTTCCCTGTAGCCGGAGTGTGTTGTGACGCACTGCAGTGCGCACAGTGGGCAGCATCGGTTTTCTCCCAGAATTTGTAGAAATGCTCCAAATTCTCTCAGAATTTGCTGTGCTCTTTTTTCTTGAAAATAACAGAATTTGATCAAAGTAGGTTGTTTCCAATATGGACTTGTATGATATTTTCCTTTATTTATGATATAAATTATGGATTCATCAAGTTTTGTAGAACCCACATTTCATCGTAATGTCTCCATCTCCCAAACAAAGGTTAAAGACTACCTAAAGTTTAAAATAGAGATCGAGAGTGATTGTCAGTTCGATCTGCTCTTGCAAGGAAGTGTGATATATCAACGCGATCACTTATGGATTCCCAAGTCCATGCATCAAGAAATTTTAGTCAAAAACCATTGATATATCAATAATTTATAGCAAAATTAAGTGTTAAAAATATTCAAAACATTCAAAACATCATATAAACCAATATACTTTGAGTGGAATTTATACATTTTTAGAAAGAATGAACAAAAGGGCAAGCCTGAGCTGAATTAAAGAATTCTGGTTAAAAATCACTGCGGTGCGCCACTGCGCGCCATAGCGTGCTATAGCAGTTCACTAAATTCCATCACCTGGAAGCGTACCTGAAGGCCTGAAAAAAAGATCGTTGCAATGTGCCCCAGCGCGTCACAGCGGGCTGCAGTGTTATTTTTTGGGAGCAACATTAAAACATTATATTAAATAATTGAACAGTGACAATTCGCTTCATCAAAAGATTAATCGCTGTGAGCGAGCCGCAGTGCGCTCCAAGCGCGCCACACCGTGCTATGCCCTATAAGGATTAATACAAACCTGGGACAAAATTGCTGCAGCCCGCCACAGCGCGCCACGGTGACATATCTGATTAAACATGGAAGACCTTATGTAAACTAATTGAATAGTTACTATTCCGCGTTCACAACAGTCTAACCACCGCAACACGCCACAGCGGAATTTCTGATTATTTATGAAAATCTTATGTGAGTTAATTGAACAGTTATTATTCCGCTTTCACGATAGTATAACCATTACAGCGCGCCTTCAGCGCGTCACAGTAAACTGCTAAAATATACAGCAAAATTGTAACAACTCAAATTTGTTATCATGCCATTTAAGGCTAAACTTGATCTAATTAAAATAAAAATTAAGATCAAGATTTTAGTCGAATAAAAATTAAATAAAAATATCCTTAGATAAAGCGCAATGAAGGAATCATACTACCAAAGTTTGAGAGCAATTGAAATTCCGGATCGTCCAAAATAAATTCGTAAAGTTTAAAATTTATAAATTAATAATAAATAAAATATAAATTAGAATTTAGAAATTTTGTATTTTTAGGTCAAGCATTAAATGAGGATGCTATATTTTAAGTTTCACTAATTTTGAGCGCCAGATTTTTCATAGTGAATTTTTAAAGTTTTTTACTTAAAAATTAATATAAAATAAAATACTCGTCCAAATTAAATAATTTTTGAATGTGTGAGTTCATCTCGTTGAGACGTTCGATGGGGCCAAGTTTTATGAAATTTGAAAACCAAATGCTGGAACGATAAATGCGAATAAATGACAAATTCTAATCAAATAATAATATTCTTTTTTTTTCTCTTTTCTTTCTTGCATCATTCTTTCATTTTCACTGCATGATGTCGAACCATTCTTCCCTCTCTCAGCAGGAGGCCGAGAGGTGTCCGCCTCCTCCCTTCTCCATGGTTTGGCCAAGCTTCTTCTTCTCCTCTCCATAGCTTAGCTTAGATTTCCATGGCTTGGACGAGATCTCCATGGCTTGGTGGAGCTTCTTCTTCTACTTTCCATGGCTTGGTCGTAGCCATCGAACTGTCTTCCACTCAAGCTAGGTTGCAGTCCTGTGGGGCCCCCGTACTGACAATGAGGAAGTACGGTGCTCCAACTGTGGCAAATCTCCAACTTAAGTAAAGTTAGGTAAACCCAACCTGCCTTAAGCCAAGGACTTATCACCAAGTGCTATAACATTCATCAATATATATATATATATATATATATATATATATATATATATATCAAAGTGGAGGAAGCAATAGGCGAGTAGTAACATCCACAAGCATACATAGTAGAAAGAGGGAAAACAATATAGTAACTCATTGAAATGCAGAAATGAAATACATCCAGAATTAATTATTACAAACTGAATTTTAAAGAGAATGAAAATGTCTCTCAATCTCACTGAAATAAGATGTAGTATCTAACTAAACAGCAGCAGCACGATCCTCCTCCTGAACTTGCTCCTCTTCTGCGACACTGCCCACGAACACGTCCAAATCTAACATTTATTGGTATCACAAATGCTAGGGCCCCAGCCAACAAAACAAAAAAAGGTTACAGTTAGACAATTATCTAAGTACATTTTAGGCTATTTTAATGAACTGAATGTTTTAAAGATATCACATTTAAATTAGCTAAACATGCAAGCAGTAATAGGTGCAATAAGCTATGGAGAAACAGTAACTTTAAACCATCCATTTATAGCCAGCAACTAGTATGAAGAACATACAATATAAAAAAAATAGGGTGAGGCTAAAAGTTAAAAGAAATAGCAACTACAATACAATTCTGAACCTAACATGCTTATGATCATATTAATACATGCTGGGTATATAAGAGAAATACAAGTACTAAAAACATGCAATTTTAGCATCTTAAATATGCCAATATATATAAGTAAACCGTATGAGTATACATATAACATACTAGTTAAGAAAAGGAAATGAAAATGCCACTAATAACATGTGGCAAAAGCAAAGCAATCTATGTAAAGCTACTGAGACATGTGGCAAAACGAGCAAGTACTGAAAATAAGGCCACTGAAGCATGTGACAAAGCAAAAAAAAAAAGAAAACAATACTGAATAATCCAGCTAAAGTAGCAATAAGCCTAAGACATAGTACTGCCATACCAGCCAATAGGCCATACAGGGCCTCTAATATCAATCAATCAATCCCCAGCCTAGCCATCCAAATATGCTAGGTCTGAGTCCAGTCTATATAATACTACTACTAAAGAGGCAGACTAAGCTAGGACATATTCTACCAACTACAACCAAGGCAAAACTGAATGATATGTAATTTAAATACTAACTTAGGATGTATCATCCATATCCTAAGTTTTCCTATTACGTTCAAGGAATAAGGCTCAATAACCAAAATATGTCAAGCAAATCAAATCAAAGTAAGCAAGGGACTCAATCTAAACTCATGTGATACCTGATGTTATCTAATTACCAGATCTAGCTACTCTGAGAAGGTACAAGTTTAGTATCTCCAATATCCAGCTATCGAGTAGGATCTCATATTTACATCCTTAAAGTTAATATTAGAACTTAACAAGTTCTAATCCAAAATCATGTGATGACTATATAGTTTAAGTAAATAAATCAATGACCTAGTTTATTAATATTTTATTCTCTTACCCAAATCTTGATCAAGTAAATCAAGATCTAAAGATTCAGGACTTGAACTCCACTTTGGTGATCAGAACCTAAATCTAGGGGGATGTCCTAATAAGGATCTAGGGTTCACACTCTATTCCAAAGTTAAGGATAAGGGATCATATAAGCTGAAGGATCCAAGAACTACGAACTTAGTGAAGTTTTATCTTACTGATTATAAGATAAAATAATCAATTAAGAACTTGAGAATCTAAGATCGATATTCAACCTTTAAGATAATCTCATTATCTTTAAAGATTGAATCATCCTATACCCACATGGAAGGTTTCAAAGGGTTAAACCATCAATCATTTGAAGAATGTCAATTGGAGATGGTTTAGTTTAAATTAAAGATCTAAGTATAAGATCTAAGATCTAAGGATATGATGTTTGATCACTTTAGACTTTGAACTAGATTTTTACTTTGGAGTTTCCATTTGTATTTCTTTTAGAATTTAGGTTTATAATCTAACTATATTGAACTCATTAAGGTGATGATTGACAATCTTAGATATTTGGTTTAAGCATTAAACTAGATGACCTCTTTTAGGTTACTTAAGATCTAAGTGTCTTAATTAGGGCTTAAGTGAAGATTTCTTAAGTTTAATGATCACATTTGCATTAATATTGGTATGATAATTTAGAGAACATATTTAGAGAACATTTTTAATCTATGTTAGGGTAGATTACTGAAATTTTCAAGGTTTATAGGGCATTTAAGCATAATTGATCAAAATGACCAAAATACCCATCTTAAGGCCAAAATTGGAATTTTAGGGTTTAATTGTCCAAATTACTCCTAATCTGTGTTAATGTGTTTCATATTGCTTACTGAAGTGGGAAACATACTTATTTCAAATTTTAACAACCTAATTAAGCTTAGTTAGCACTACTCACTTATTTAAGCCCATTAAAGTGATTAGTGAAATTAAGACATTCTAGGGTAATCCAACCTTATACTTAGGTTCTAATAGACTTAAGATGGCACTAGGAATTAACATACCCAAAACAGGGACTAATTTAGGGTTTAATTCACTAATCCTTAATTAAGGTTATTAAGGAGTGATTAAGAGGAATTAATATCCAAAATTGGTTTTAAGGGTTTGAATTTATTCTCTAGGGTTCAGGGAGCAATCCGAGCCCTTAATCTCCTCATTTAGATATTTGTTTAATTTAATATGATTTAAATAAGGACAACAAAGAGTTTGGAAAATAATTTTTAATCCAACCATTGGATCTATGATTTTATTTTATATTTATATTCCTTATATTTTTTGATTCAAATAGTATATTGGATCATACCATTTAGATCAGTATAGCCAAAGTTATTTAAATAATTTATTCTGTAATTTTATTTAAATTAAAACTATATGGTTTGATTAATTTAATTCACAACTATTAAAAATGTCTTCCGATAATTATTAAATAGACGCGGCCCAAAAATCAGAACCGCGTGGGTCACGGGTCAGCCCGGCCCAAGATCCGCGACTTCGTCTTCCTCCTCTCGACGGGTCCGTCCCAGGCGAGACTCAGTACTGAAATTCTCGGCGCTCAGACGACGGCGACAACTCGGCTTGATAACTACACATTCTTGGGGTCGAGACACGTCAATTGGACTAAGAAACCCCATCTGGATCCCTCTGGATCGACGGGGTGCTACTCACCCGAGATGCCTTCGATACGGGCGCTTCAGGCGCACTGTGAGGAGATAATTCCCCTCACAGAGGCCATTATCCGGCCGACGCTCGATACCTACACCTTCAGGGATGTGAGACGAGTTGATCCCCCAACATTTCATAACCTAGGGTGCAGCCAAATCGCTGGGTCCTTACTCGGACTTAGCCATTCGCTCGGCCACTAGCTCAATCGATCGATACGATCGATTTGAGCTAGCTTAGCCCCAGGAGACAATTACACTGGATTTCCTAGGTGGCTAGGGTTCTCTAGTCGACATCCAGAGCTCATCCAGAAGACAGAAACGAAATTGAGCTGAAGAAATTTTAATGGGGAAAGGCTGTACCTGAGGACGGGTTGCAGACTTCACCGAGGAGAATTGAAGTGCGCTGGAGCTTCCTAATCAGCAGACGAAGGTTCACAGGGGGTCTGAACACCAAACGAGCCCTCTATCAGTAGTTCAAGCCTTCCGGACGATGGGAAATGCCGAGAGAGACGGGAGTTCCAGAGGCTTCAGCTGGGGAAATTGAGGAGTCTCAGTGAGCAAAGGGACTCACTGAGAGGTGCTGTGGGTATTTATAGGCAGCTGGGAGCTCTGGGGGTGGTTTCCAGAGCTTGGAAATGGCAAGAGGCTCGGCCCAAAAGAAATGGCTCGGGCCAACGGCTATGGGAAATTTGGGGAGAAGACAGCTGGCCAGACGAACGCGCCGAGGGCATGAGAGGAAATTCGGTCTTTTTCCCGTATTGCCACAGGGCTAGAGGGGTTATGGCTATTGGGGGGACCAGATGTAGATGGGAGAGGTGAAGGAGATGATCCACAGTGCTCGGGGTGCTCGGGGCCATCTGATTGATCATCCATCGAACAGAATGGCCCTGATCTCCCGACACTTAATGAACAGCACAGATAGAACATCCACCATTGGATTAGATTGGGAGATCTAATGGCGAATCGGGGATACTTACGACGGGTGGATTAGATGCCATCGGATTAAATCTTAGAACCGCGGAACGGTCGAGATTAGACGGATCCGATCCAAGGCGTGGGCCGTTGGATTAAATCCGCGAAACGGACGGCCCAGATGGCGCCCGCGGTTTGGAAACCAGCCGACCATTGGAAAGGATAGATTTGCAATTATAAATTGTTTAAAACCCTAATTTGTAATTAAACCAATTTAAATTAAATCTAAAATGTGACTAAATGACCTCCAAAAATTCCCAAAATTTCACCATTAGCTAATTTTGGGGTGAGGAATTCAAAAATGAACTTAAAATTTGATTTGGAGATCAAATTATTTTAGGTATTTTCTAGGACTTAAAAATAGCCAAAATACCAAAATTTCCAATTTAGCTCTGATTGATTTTAAATTTCTAGAGTTAGGTTTAAATGACCCATTGAACCCAATGGAATTAAAATCAAAGCTTGGATTAGCTTAATTAATCTAAATTTAGCTAAGATAACAACTAGGGTTGTTATAGACTCCCCCACTTAAGAACGATGTCGTCCCCGACATCATCTAAGTGAAGAAAGATTCTACTGGGACAATATGAGTTTTAAATACAATTGATAGAAAAGAGAAGAATAATACCTGAGTTTGCAAAGAGCTGGGGATATTTATTGCACATATCCACCTCTTTCTCCCAAGTAGATTCTTCTAACGATCGATTCTTCCACTGAATTTTAACCATAGGAATTGAACGATTCCTTAGCTGTTTCTGATCATGAGCTAAGATTCTGATAGGTTCTTCGGCATACGAAAGATCGGGTTGAATCTCTACTGCTGGAAGTTGAACGATATGAGAAGGGTCTCAAAGATATCTTCTCAATGATGATACATGAAATATGTTGTGAACAGCTGTAAAGCCATCAGGAAGGCTTAACCGGTGGCAGATGATCCTATCCTGGCCAATACCTTGAAAGGTCCAACATAGCGGGGACTGAGTTTTCCAGTTACACTGAATCTGAAGACACCTTTCATTAGACTGACCTATAGATAAGCAGAATCTCCTACATTGAATTCCAAGAGACGGTGGTGAGAATCATGATACTTGCTCTGACGATCTTGAGCTGAACGAACTCTCTGCTGAATTAATTTGATCTTATTACTAGTTTCTTCAACTAATTTTGAACTAAAGAGCTGAACGCTTCCTGTTTCTGACCAAGCTAGCAGAGTACTACATTTTCTACCATACATCGCTTCATAAGGGGCCATCTTAATACTGGCTTGAAAACTGTTATTATAGGCAAACTCTACAAACAGAATGTGATCTTCCCAGGAACTAGTAAAATCAAGAATACATAGCCTAAGTAAGTCTTCCAAAACTTGGTTCACTCTTTCAGTTTGACCATCCATTTGAGGATGAAAAGCTGTACTTATGGCTAGAGTCGTACCTAGATCTTGATGCACAGCTTGCCAAGACTTGGAAGTAAATCTGCTATCTCCATTAGATACAATTGACTTCAGAATCCCATGCAATCTAACAATTTCTTTGATGTAGAGTTTTGCTAACTTCTCTACAGAATCAGTTTGACGGATGGGAAGAAAATGTGCTGATTTGGCTAAACGGTCTACTATCACCCAAATCGCATCGGCACCGGATTTTGGACGAGGCAATCCCATGACAAAATATATATCGAACCATTTCCGTTCAGGCATATCTAATGGATGCAGAAGACCACCAAGTCTTTGGTGTTCGGCCTTTATTAAATTACAGGCATGACATTTGCCACAAATTCAGCTATATCTTTCTTTATACCTGGCCACCAAAATGATTGTTTTAGGTCTTGGTACATCTTAGTACTGCCTGGATGAATATGATATACAGAATTATGGCATTCGATTAAAACTTCTTGATGCATGGACTTAGGAATCCACAATCGATTACCTTGATAAATTACACCATTCCGCAACTGCAATTCATGACGAAGGCCACCTTCAATATCTTCTTCAAGCTTCAGATACTCATCATCTTTAGTTTGCGAGATAGAGACATCTCGGTGGAAAGTGGGTTCCACATTAATATTTGCTAATAGCAAACTCAGCATATCGCCACTGACTGGAGAAATCTTGAGCTTATGAAATTCAGGTTCTAAAGAACTGGATGCAATCATAGAGGTTAAAGTAGCACGACAGCTAAGAGCATCAGCCACTACATTCGCTTTTCCTGGATGATATTGGATACTGAGGTCATAATCGCTGATGAGCTCCAACCATCTTCTCTGGCTGCAATTCAACTCTCTCTGGGTGAAGATATACTTCAAACTTTGATGATAAGTGAAAATTGAACATTGCACTTCGTACAGATAGTGATGCCATAATTTCAAGGCAAATATTACGGCTGCAAGTTCAAGATCATGAACTGGATAATTTCGCTCGTGGGGTTTTAACTGAAGAGAGGTGTTGGCATATACCTTACCCTCTTGCATTAAAACACAACCTAAACCGATTCCAGAGGCATCGGTATATACTTGATAGTTCAAACCTTCTTTAGGTAAAACAAGAACTGGAGCGGTAGAAAGTGCATATTTTAGAGTTTGAAATGCTTCCTCGCATTCAGGACTCCAAATGAACGGAGCGGCCTTTTGAGTCAATTTAGTCAACGGCAAAGCAATCTGGGAAAAACCTTTAACAAAATTTCTGTAGTGTCCCGCTAATCCCAGGAAACTTCTAATGTCAGTGGCAGACTTAGGTTGAGCCCAGTCCTGAATAACACACACTTTACTCTGATCTACTTGAATACCCTGAGCATCGACTACGTGCCCCAAGAATGCAATAGAATTGAGCCAGAACTCGCACTTGGAGAACTTGGCATACAGTTGATGCTCGCGCAGAGTTTCTAATACTAACCTCAGATGTTCTTCATGATCTCTCAAAGTTTTGGAATAAATCAGAATATCGTCAATGAAGACGATCACAAACTTGTCCAAATATGGTTTTAGCACTCGTTGCATTAAATCTATAAAGATTGATGGCGCATTGGTGAGTCTGAATGACATCACCAAAAACTCAAAGTGGGCATAATGAGTACGAAAAGCAGTCTTCCCTACATCGTCTTCTTTTACTCGCTGTTGATGGTATCCAGACCTTAAATCGATCTTGGAAAATATAACGGCTCCGGATAAATGGTCGAACAAGTCATCAAGTCTAGGCAGTGGGTATTTGTTCTTTATGGTGACCTTATTGAATTCATGATAATCTATACACATACGCATAGATCCATTCTTCTTTTTCACAAATAAAACTGGCGCTCCCCAAGGAGACATACTTGGCACATATTTTGTTCTTATATTAGCCACATGGTGAGCACTTCTCTTATTTCTATGTTTTTGTGAAATATATATATATATATATATACATATATATATATATATATATATATATATATATATATATATATATAGATATAATTCAAATAAAGATTGCAAAGCATAATTTTGAGATGATGCTATTAAATTGCAGCTTTATTTTATATAATTGAAATGCTCTTTTGTCTTCAAGTTAAGTTTTGAATAGTTCTTAAATATTGGTTTAAGAGTATTAACATTAGCTTTGTTAGGAGTAGAAAAAGATAATTATACTTGCATTGCTCTTATAGTCTTACTTTTTATATATTTATGATTATCTTTATCATGAATTTTCTTTATTTTTCTTAATTATTTCATATTATTTATATTTATTCATGGTTCAATAGGTTTATTAAACATGCATCCGTTCATCTAATCAAGTATTAGGGGATTTAATACTCAGTAGTTTAGGGTTGCGAAACTTGAATTATTAAATATAATGGTTATAATTGAGTGCAAGAGTGGTCTTAACAAATAAATTAAGATGCTTAAAAGCACACACATAAATTAAATGCACATATATTTTTCTAAATATATTTATTCTACACTTTATATATGGCTTATTTAGAATCTTAATGATATTAATTGTTGTTGATTAAATGATCCTCTTGAGTTCATTCTTAGGAATCATGTTCTTATAAATCCATCTATCTACAAAGAATCGATTGCAATCAAAATGTTGCATTCAATTATGTGGATCTCCCTCTAGCATGAT
This sequence comes from Gastrodia elata, assembly GCA_016760335.1. Lineage (NCBI taxonomy): Eukaryota > Viridiplantae > Streptophyta > Magnoliopsida > Asparagales > Orchidaceae > Gastrodia > Gastrodia elata. Next base: position 9,263,610 of record CM028670.1, on the reverse strand, counting down.
GTAGTTATTATTCTATCATAGGTATTAGTGAATGAATTAGATGGAATCCATGTTAGTCTAAGAACTAGCAAATTAATCAAAAGATATAATATAAATGTACTTTGCCCAATTAATGCAGTTGCAGTAATTGACGTCTCATTCCAATCAATCGTCGAGCTTCAAGTTTGAGTCACTTTAAAGGTATGTAAGTACTTAGAACTTGTATTGAGTTCTAATAAATCAAATTATTTATTTAGTCCTATGTTAAGTGCGTACATGTAGCGCCCCTCCCCGTCGCCGAGTGCAAAAGACAAGTATAATCATAATCAGCGACGGAGCGGTGTGCTACTCAGGAGGACGAGCTTACGAACCCATATTCTCGAATAGGCTAAAAGCCTGAGCCACACTGAAGGCTGTTAACTCGAACCTGAGAGTAGGATCAAGAGTCAATACTTAAGATAAGAGTAGATTATTTGTCTTAAGTATTAGACTAACACGTACATTGGATTTAGAAAGGTAAGTATGAATCTAGTATACATTATCAATATATTAGCATTTCCAGTATGCTGATCACATTATAATACTAAGTATAGTAGTATAATAGAGTACAGAAGCTAAAGCAAAATATCCAGAATACATTTATCACAGAGCCGTAATAAACATTTATCTCAAAAAAGAAAAGTAAAATATATCCAGAGTTATTATAAACTGATTTAAAAGATAATATATAAAGTCTATCTAAAGTACTAAAAGTAAGGCAATAAGAAAAGGTGGAAAGCTGCTCCACTAAGGCTCCACGTACTCCTCCGAGATCTCCTGTAAGTTCTCATGCCCTGTCTCCACAAGCTGCTCTGGATCTAGCAAATTACAGAATCCCAAAAGTACCCCGTGTTAGACAAGAAGTCTAACGCATCGCAACTAACTAATCAGTTCTAAACTAAATGCAATAGACAGTAAAGCGAACACGACTATAGGAAATAATAGTATAGGAACTATAAAATTGAAACTGTAAAGACTAAACAAGTAAAACTACATCAAAAATGAATACTGAAAGTAAACGAAAATATAAACTGCTCAAAAACTAATGTGAAAAGTCAAATACTGTACTATATATCACTAGAATGATGTACCCAAATATGACACAACACGTTATGCCACGGTATGTTACAGAACTATCACTGAAAAGTTATGAGTCGTACAGTCCAATGAATACATACACTCAGTTGGGAAGATAGTATGGTGATGCCGATGCATCCTGAGATTCCCCAGTCTATGTATGCAACATTTTGTAACCCATAATTTATCACTGATCCACATGCATCACTACTAAAATGATTCATCAAACTCATGCTCATATATATGCTCATGGTTCTATTCTATATGAGTAAAATTCAGAAATCCATAAGACTTTGAACATCGAAAATAAATTCTAGGTCTCCATTGTGCAGAATCCTACTAAAAGAATTCTGACTCCTAGCTTCTAGAATGATAATTGATTAAAGTTGAAGATTTGCTTATAGATTATTAGGTGGGGTGATTGTATACACATATTTAGCACATTTGCAAGAAAGGTGATTCTTATCACTTAGTCTGATTAAGCCACCCTAACGAAGCGGTCTTCGATATGAGGTATCACCCATTGGTGATTTGTATCTCAAACTAAGTTATTAAGATGCCTAACTCACAACCACACTCAGTGTCTTAAAGAAGGTGATTCTAATTACTTAGTTTGTTTGAGCCACACCTATTGAAGCGAGCTTCGCTATGAGGCATTGCCCGTTGGCGATTTGTATTTCAATTAAACTAAGGAGTGAATGCATATTTAATACACTCTTAGTCTTTGGAGATTTACTATAACGGGGCTGTATTTGTTTAATCCCTTGGGATAACTCCTGCTCATAAGTCCACATTGGAGTGAATTAACTAATCCTGAATACTACTGAAGAAACTCAACACTATGAGCATGCCATACTACACCAACCAATAATCTGGGTTCGTACAACTCTATTTAATTAATAAAGATTTATCAAGACTATAAATTCTTATGCTAAATAGGCAAGTCCTATATAAGGTTCCAAGAAACTGTGATCAAGCGTCACTCAATATAGGTTCTACCATAAGGAAGGGTGTTATTCTAAATCTTAAGTGATTCCTACCACGAGAGGTTAAGATCAACTTCTAGAGTTAAGGAATCATCAAAGCTTCTACCTCAATGAGTTATGCAAAGTCCTCCTACCTCAATGTCTATTCAAATTTAGGTCCTTAAAATAATTCAGATGACGATCTTATGATAAGATGCTTAAGACCCCAGACTCTTATATCTGATGCTAACACATTAGGTTTTCCTTATCTCTTAGATTTATAGTGATCAAGTCAGATGATTAAGTCATCTGATCATTCCTTATTCAAAGATTATGGGATTTAAATCAAGGATGTTATTAGAGTTAGATCACTTATTCAATCAATATGATTTTATAATTCTTATTATGATAATGGTCTTATTTAAGAGAAAATCAAGGATCCAAAGTTTAAATTCAGATTAAGCAATCACATAGCTTTATTATTAAGCTTAACATGTCTAATTCAAATGTTTAAGATCCATACCAAATCAAATGCATTATTGGAATAATGTCAATCTCATTATCTTATAATCAGTTAATTAAGTTAAGTGTTTAAGAGTTTCGATCTTAATTAAGCATGTTAGGGTTTGGCCCCTACTCATGCCTTAATTGAGATCAAGTGTTCATTTATAGATCAATGACAAATCAGTGAATTAAGTATGTATTATTGGTGGCAATCTTAGACCTAGATCAAGTCTTAAAAGCTTGATCAAAGTCTTAAGACTTCTTAAGTTAATTAAGGTAATTAAGTTCTCCAGTTTCAGATTTATTCAATTTATGCATCAAAAATTAGCATACATTATTTTCATATATTTACCTACTATTATGAAGCATACTAACAGAAAAATTTATAAAAATAGAAAGTAATTAGTGCTTATCAAACCCTAAATCAATCCAAAAAGATTAGCATCTAATTACAAATCTAACCATCAAAATTTCATATAAATTGGCACATAAGTTCTATTTAATCATACAATTAATCAAAGACTAAGTCTGCTAAGATCCAATTTATATAAACCCTAATTTTCACTAATCATAGTTTAACAGGATTAGGGCATAAGTTAAAGTACAGAGATCAGATAATTCACTTAGCACATTCATTCTACTCTTTATAAGGAGACTAATGGCACCCTAAACATGCAATTTGGTTAAGTATAATTGCTAATTCACCCTAATCAAGATCTATAATAATTAGGTAAAATAAAAAAATCTAACCATTAGATGTTCAATATTATTTTATATTCAGATCCCTGATGATTTTTTGATCAATTTTATATATGATATCATAGGGTTTGGACCAGTGGATTAAAAGTTATTCCATTAATACATTCTGTAGTTTTATTTAATTAAATCCCTATGATTGGAATAATTGGATTATTTTCCTTAAGGAAAATAATTCCATATATTCGAATATTAGTTAAAACGGGTTCGACCCATTCACCAAAACATGCGGGTCGGCTTGGCTCGGGGACCCAATACTGTCGAACCGCGCAGGTCATGGGTCAGCCTGACCCACACAGTCCGTCTTCTTTCCATCCCCAGCCCTGATGCCTCACCAATTTGGGTAATGCTAATCGGTCAAATTTGTGGCCTAGGGACCACGCCACGGCCTCGGGTTGATCGAGAATTGATCCCCTATCCAAGACGCTTTGATTGAGACCAGGATCCCTTTGTGAGAGGGTTTGGATCAGCCAGACCTTACTCACCCCAGAACTCTCGCAATGGGATTACTGTGTGGAGACAATTCTCCCCACAGAGGCTATGCTAGACCCGTGGCTCAATGCCTACACCATCAAGGAGGTGAGGCAGATCGAAGCCCCTTGGTCTGAGGGCATGAAGTGAGCTGGAACGCAGGGGTCTTACTTGATTCGAGGCATCCTTAAGGGACTTAGCCCGATCGATCGATTCGATCGATCGAGGCTAACTCAAGGCGTAATTTTGATAGCCTTGAGTTCGTATCGATAATACGCAGCTAATCAAATGAAAAGGAGGGGAGTTTGAGCATAATCAACTCAGACTTAGCAAGAGGGAGTACCTGGTTTTAGACGGGGAGCTTGCAGATGATGCAGGGGTCACCGCCAAGCTTGCTGAGCTCCCTAAGATTTCTCTAAGAGTTTCTGAATGCTAGGAGACTCTTCTATCAGCAGCACGCACATCGGGAATGCCTGGGATGCTCGGGTAGACAGCAATGGAAGCTTGGAAATGGCGGAAGGTAACTCAGCTCCAATTGATCAGCAAAAGATCATATGGTGAAATACTGAGGCTATTTATAGCCTCAGCATAGAATGGGGAAGCTTCCAGAGCCATTAGCTCGGGCTGGGGAGGCCCGAGAAATTGGGCCATGGCATAGCTCTCGAATTTTTAATTCGAGCTCGGCCGGGTCATGAGGCTCGATCGGGGGTCCTTGCCAAGACAGGGGAGGTCATTACGACCTTGATGAGCTGGACGCGAGAGTGGGAGACAAGGAGGGCAGCTAGCGGTACGGGGGATCTCCTTTGTCGGGGATGGGCGTGCTCGGGATGAAGGTCCACAGTGGTGGAACCTTTAGATGCCGTCCGATAGATCGAAGGAAATGCGCTACAGTTCGGATCCTTCAGATCCTAATGGCCAGATCGGATTGAATCCAAGCCGTGGGATTCCACAGGTGCATCTGACGGTGGATCCGCGATCTCGCGGGATCTAATCCTGGCCGTTGGATTAATAGAGCGAGTGGTGGATACGATGGGAGCACCGCTGTCGCGCAACCCGAGCTCCGCAGCGGATCACCCACGATCCGCACAGCGAATCCCAACAGTTTAATTAGTTTAAAGGTATAAATGCAATTTCGAATTGTTGGAAACCCTAAAATGTAATTAGACCATTTTAATTAAATGTGAATTATGGCCTAAATGATTTCCAAATTGAACCAAACTTTCACCCCTAACTAATTTGGGGGTGAAAAATTCAAAAATGCAATCATAATTTAATTTTGAGATCAAAATATTTTAGGTCTAAACTAGGGCATCTAGACTGATCAAAATATTATTTCGGACTTAGAGAAGTCCAATGGACTTCAAATTTTTAGGATAAGATTCATTTGATATTCTAAAATTAATAGAATCAAAATTAATGATTTCTTTGACTATAGATTAGTAGGGTAACAATCTAGGGTTGTTACGGTACATCACTTGCATAGTCCTTATTGCCGTTTTCACGCATTTATTTTCTTGAATCTTATGCTAGTTTCCATTTAGTTTTGCAAGTTATTTTTAAAGGATCAAGTGTTTTGATTCTATCATGAATACTTAATTTCATTAAACTCTCATTTATCCCTAATTAAACTTAAGAGATCTTAAGGGCTTGATCAAGTGATTTACACTTGATCTAAATCTTAGATCGCCATCAATAATTCATTAATAATTCATTTGATTTGTCATTGATCTGTAATGTAACTATTGGTCTTAAATTGGTAAGGTTAGGGGTTAATACCTAATACGTATGATTTAGACCCAAACTCTTAATCACTTAAACAATCAACATAATTGTAAGATAATTTGACAAACATGATTCCAATAATCTATTTGATTTTATGTTAACTTTAATTCATTGAATTAGAAGTGCTAAGAAAATTAAGGAATTGGTATGATTAAGCATCTGAACTTGAAACTTAAGATCTTTGATTTCCTCTTAAATAAGACTATTAGCATGAAATCAACTATGAAATCTATGATGATTCATTACAATATCAAATCCTTATAAGATTCTCGATTATATCTCATAATTATAGTCTAGGACTCGGTCAGATAGGGCTACCCATTTGATTTAGTTAACCAAACTTAACGAATAATCCTATAAGATTATCTTAAGCATTTAGATATGTGAGATCTTGATGATCTTACAGTAGATTTTATGTGATAATAATACTAGCCTTAATCATCTTTAAACCAATGAGGTAGGAAAGACTTAATATATTATCATGAGATAGAAGATTAGATCATCCTACTTGACCCTAGAAGTCGATCTTAAATCCTTGTGGTGTAATAACCTAAACTACTTAGAATGATATTTATTCCATGTGGTAGTATCCTATATTGGGTGACCTCCTGGTCACATCCTTGAAACCTTGTGTAGGATGTATCCCATTTGAATCCTACATTCATAATTTTTGTAATCCATGTTGATTAAATAGCATTCATGTAACTCAGATTATTAGTTGAGTATAGGAGTATATATCCATTGTGATTGATCACTTCAGCAATATTCAGGATTGGTTCAGTCACTCTAATATGGACTTATGAGCAGGTGCTATCCTGAGGGATCAGATGAATATAGTCCCATTAAAATAAATCTTCCAATCTTAAGAGTGTTGTGATTAAGGGGAATGAAATCTTTTATTTGAAAAGATAAATTGTGATCGGGTTCTGCCTACTATCATCATGCACGTCGATAAGTACAGTTTAAAGCAAATTAAGTATCTCTAGTCACCCTTCTTAGAACATTAGGTATGCTTGTAATTAGAGGATTTAACATCTTAGTTTGAGATATAAACTATGACCGAGTTCTGCCTCATATCTTAGTGCGTTTCGATAAGTACAGTTTTAAACAAACTAAGTGATAAATTCACATTTCTTGGACACATACAACTATGTGTATACAACCTTTCCTATTGATGATTTTAAGTAAAATCCTAAGTAAAACTAATTATTGAAATTATAAATAGGAGTCAGAATTTATTTAGATGGATTATGAATAATGGAGATATTGGCTTTATTAATTGACTTTAAATCATTTTTTGGATTTCTAAATATTTAAGTCATGTAGACATAGTAGCAAGAGCATGATCATAAGCATAATGTATGAGTATCATTGATAATTTATGGATTACAAAATATTATATATATATATATATATATATATATATATATATATATATATATATATATATCAATCGGGGATTTTGCAGGATGACTAGTACTGGATTCCCAATTTGATATATATAAGCATTGGACCGTATGATTCATAGCAGTTCAGTGATATATTGGTTACATATCATGACATTCAGTTCAGTGGTATATACAGATATATTTATTCAGTAACATACATCATACCTTCACATATACCTTATTCAGTTTTAGATTATTTACTGTCTTTTCAATTTTCAGTATTCAGCTTTACATTTCAACGTTACTTTATTTTACTGCAAATTTTATATAGTTTCAAGTTTTTTTTAGTTATTTTACTACTTTTCTGCGATTTGGTTTATACTTCCAATTAATTTATAGTATTTCTGCAGTTTGAATTTCTATCTTACTATTATGTTGAATAATACCTTTTAAATGCAAGAGTATGTTATTTTTCAGCTTAATTGTGCTTAAACTTTATAAGTCTAATATATTATTTTTCCTTTGTTGGCTTGGCCCTGTCATATATGTATATATGGCAGTATCAGGATTTAGCTCAGGCTTTGCAGTTGGGGGTGTACTTGAGATAGAAAGTTAAGTGAGGTTGGTGTACTAGAAAGAAGAAGAAATGGCTTATAGTAATCTTTCTATTTCTCTTATATAAATTTAAATGAAATGAATTGCCTTCTTATTATTCTGCATTTTCTATATTGTATTTGAATGAATATATGTGGATATTATTGTATGCCTTTTTCCTTATCTTTGGTACTACTTTACTTATGTTTCTGCTAAGACTTTGCTCACATTCAGAATAATGCCATGGATATATTGCTTATCTGTGGTGTTAATGACGACTGATAAATTCATAAATTATATCTAAAATAAAGGGGAATTTCTTTCATTTTAGATCTTTATGATGCTCATAAAATTAATTTTTTCTATCTTTTTCAAGGAAAAGGCATCCAAGAGAGTTCTAAGGCATTTCTAGAGCAGAACTATTTAAATTATATAAAATGGGGACTCAATTAATTGAACAGTGATTTTCGCAAAATAAACCGCTACATCGCGCGGTCTGCAGCAGAAATATTTAAACTATATAACATGGGGGTTCAACAAATTGAATAGTGTTTTTCGCAAAATGAGCCGCTACAGCGCGCGGTCGCGCGCTGCAGCAGTCAGCAGCAGAATTATTTAAACCATATAAATACGTTGCTCACTAATTGAACATGGTCTGTTGCAAAATGAGCCGCTGCAGCGCGCGACCGCGCGCTGCAGCGGTTTGCAGCGGAAATATTTTTGAAAAGTGAAGTAATTGAACAGTTGAATTGCAAAATGGCCCGCTGCAGCGCGCTGCAGCGGGACATCTTCCAATGCTCAAGCGTGGTAGCACGCGGCAGCGGGGGACTTGGCAAATTTGCTAGAAACTATTGCACACCGCAGCGCGCTGCCGCGACCCACCGCAAATTTTCTCCAAACAGCATTTATTGCGGCTGGGGACATGACCTCTATCCAGAACTTTGTCCCCAGCCATCATTCCCTACAGCTGCTATGTTTTATTTGAAAAAGAAGGTATTGAGGTGATATTTTGGGTAAACAAATGAACATATTTATCACCTCACCATCAATAGAGGATTTTGCCATCATGAGTTTAGAATTTTAAATGGAAATGCTGGTTTCGAAATAAAGATGAAGAAGGCAGTCCCTCTCCTATAAATACCCCTCCTCTTGACTTGAGTAGGGTTCACAATTTTAGCCAAGAAATTCTACTAAGTAAGGAGGAGTGCCAGGGAAGAGAAGAACTCCCCAAGGGTGGCAAAGCAAGCTCTTGCTTTAGAGGAGAAGGAAGAAGGCAGCATTAGTGACCTAAGAAGGGAACATTGAGAAGGAGAAGAAGGATTCCGGAGAAATTCCAAAGGAGCATTTCTAGTATCTTATAAACTCTATTCGTGTATTTTATTTTTAGTTGATCATGAAAGGGTCTTTATCCATGTATATGTTTTTCTTCGTTTCTTTTGTAATGAGTAGCTAAACTCCCTTGGGGAGGGTTGGGGTGAAGTCCTATGAGCATGATGTAATATTGATGTATAGATGTTTTCCTCAAGCATAATTTATTTTGTGATCTTAATGTCTTGCTAAGAAATATTTTATCTAATTTAGTCTTGAATGTGGAATAAGAGTAAAGAATTAAAAGTTTAAGAACTAATCGTCTTGTGCTCTTTAGTTCACCTTGGGTTGGATGCTAGGTTTTGAGTGTATGAAAGCTTGGAACTATATGACAAGGTCCTTAAGCTCAATGCACCTAAATCTAAGCTCAACCAAAGTGTTGATACAATTGATGCTAAGACCCACTAAATGAGCTCCTTAGATCAACATAATTGAGGTAGAGGAAGGAAGTGTTGAGTGCTCATGAACTAAGTGACATAGTCGTTGAGCCCAACATATGAATCCCTCATCTCAACTATGTGAGATGCGAGTGATGCTCATAGTGGAGATCAATGCTTGTAAGATCCTAAGATTTAAAAATCAAGCTCTCCTTGATCAAGAGAATAAGATTAAAATTTAAATCCAAAGAATCTTACAAGAATCTTTGTGCCGAAGTAGAACCGAATGTGAGTTCATTTTGTGCATGAGATTTGAACTTGTAAGACCTTGAGTTAAACTCAAGGAAAACAAAGTGCACTTGATTTTAATTAAAATGAAAGATAAAGCTTGAGAAATTAATATACATAATTATTATATCATGGCTTGTGGGATGGTCCCAACTCTCCTCTTTCTCTCATCTTGCTCTTTTTACTTAGTGATTATTATGCTAATTTTTAGACCAACTCATCCAAATACATTGTAGCTTAAATATTAGTGAGAATAGATACACCTTAATGCCAAATCAACCAATTCTCTGAGGATCGATAAATTCCCAGAAATTAACACTTTCCACTTATTACTTCAGACCACGTACACTTGCGTGTGAGCGTAGACGTGGAATTACAGACTGTCAAGGTTTTGGCGCCGTTGCAGGGGAATTGGTACTTGATTTGAATTAAGGACAATCTATAAGTAACTAGCGATTTAAGCATTTAATTGCATATATTAGTAGTTTTACATTTTTTATAATTATTAAAGCTAACATTTTACCTTTTAGTTATTTTATTCTGCAAAACTGTTTGATATATATTGCTAAGTCATTCTCGATAAGTCATATTGTTAGTTGTATGAGTATAAGAGTTTATACTGAATATCTTTTTGATCCCAAAATATATAGAGCATACTTACAAGCTAGGCGAGAACGAAACCTATCAAACCAACAAGCTGATACGGATAATTGCATAAAAAATTTAGAAGAGCCTAGGGGAAGAGCACTTAGAGACTATGCACTACCCACTGTTAGAGGAATCTCCCATGCAATTGTAAGGCTTAATATTGAAGCCCACAACTTTGAAATCAAACCTTCAACACTGAGTATGGTGCAAAATAATCAATTTGGAGGATTAGCCACTGAAGATCCTAACTCACATATTTCAATTTTCCTTGAAATATGTGATACCTTCAGATTTAACGGTGTCTTCGAAGACGCAGTTAAATTGCGGCCTTTTCCTTTCTCTTTGAGAGATAGAGCCAAGTGTTGGCTCAACTCTTTACCGAGTGATTCTATCTGGACTTGGGACGATTTGGCTATGAAATTCTTAGCCAAATACTTCCCTCAGGCTAAAACTGCACAGTTGAGGATTGAGATCTCCAACTTCACTCAGTTGGAAGGTGAGACTCTGTATGATGGGTGGGATCGTTTTAAGGAGTACCTCAGGCATTGCCCACATCATGGGTTCCCTCTTTGAATGCAAGTGCAAACCTTCTACAATGGTTTGAACGCTCCAACAAGGACACTCATTGATGCAGCCGCCGGTGGTTCCATTAGTCAAAAAAACCCAAGAGGAAGCTTATGACCTCTTGGAAGAGATGACCAATAATGTATACTAATGGCCTTCTGAAAGGCTGAAAAAGGAATCCGTGAAAGTAAATGAATCTAACCAAATAACTGCTCTTCAACAAGAAATTCATGCCTTAAACAAAAGAATAGAACGAATGAATGTCAACGTGGTTTCAAAGGTACACTGTGAGTTGTGCGGGGGTAGGCATAACATTGAGAGTTATAATTTAAACAACCCCTTCGTGCAAAATAATACTGAACAGGTAAACTACCTCAGAAACAATAACCAGACGAACAACCCCTACTCTAATACATATAACCTAGGGTGGAAAAATCACCCAAATTTCTCTTAGAGTAATAATAATAATAATGCTAATCAATATGGGGGGAGTTCATCCAACTAGCAAGGCATGAACTATGGAAATAATAATAACAACTATCAAAACAATTTAGAAGGGGCCTTCAATTTATTCAAAACCAAAACAACCCAATTCATGCGCCGCACTGAAGCCACCATAACACACCACGAGGCTTCTATTCAAGCCCTTAGGAATATAGAGACACAATTGGGGCAAATCTCCAAGCAGCTGACCTCTTGGCAGCAAGGGGCTTTACCCAATTCAACTGAAATAAACCCGAGAGAATTGGTGAGTGTGATACATTCTGAAAATATGTCAGAAGGAATGAATAAAGAGAGTGCAACAAATTTTAAACTAGAGGAGTTGGAAATAAGGAAAGGGAATAACCATGAAAATCTAACCTCCCCAAAATGCGAAGATCCTGGGAGGTGGAGCATTCCATGCATAATAAGAAATGAAGTATTTGTGGATCCCTTGTGTGATCTAGGTGCTTCAGTAAATGTTATGCCCTACCACATCTATGAACATTTAAAGGTAGGAGGGATGGAATATACCTCAATGATTTTGGAGTTTGCTAATCTAGAATCCCTTACCCATCTAGGAATGATAAAGAATATTGCAGTTGAATTAGGGAATTTTATAGTTTCAATTGACTTTGTAGTGTGTGAATGGGACCAATAGAACAAAAACTCCACGACTATCTTTGGGAGACCCTTTTTAATGAGTGTGAGGGCTGTCATCGATGTGAGTCGCGGTGTAATGAGCATGAGTGTTAAAGGAAGAACAGAAATGATTGATCTTAAGCCAACTATCTTTAAAAAGAAAGAGATGGAGGATGAAGTGAGAAAAAGGGTTAGAGAAGAGAGGCTATGGGTTGATGATGTTCTAGAAAACCTCACAATTGAAGAGAAACACTTTGATAGCTGCTCTACTCCTTCCGCTGAAAGGGGGAGCAAGGAAGGAGAAAAAAAGAGAAAAACGCGACGAGGGAAGAGAAAGAAAAAGACTCCCCACAATTTTAAAACTGAAAAAATGGATCCTTTATTAGTAGTTGAAGATGAAGAGAGTTCAAGCCACCATGAGGGCTGTGCTCACTCGAACATCTCTAGCTTATGGAAAAGGAAACCACCAGATCCTACAAATTGATCATTAGTGAGTCTAGCTAAGGATGTGAAACTAAGCACTTATTGGGAGGCAACCCAACCTCAAAAAAAAAAAATATTTTTGTGCTACAGCGCGCTGCAGCGGGCAAACCACGCACGTAGAGCATCGCAGCGGCACACGAAAATCATTTTCTGCTCCAGCGCGCTAATGCATAAAATCTGCTACCGCGCGCTGCAGCGGTTTGCTCATTTTCGAAATAATTTTCTGTCTTGGGAAACAAGTCGTGCCCTTTGGGTTCCCAAGGCAGTCAAAAAGTTGCTGAAAAAGCTGCTCCCCCTCTCACATGGATCACCATATTTATGGTATGAGGAAGACCATTTGACCATCTTCTCTTGCCTTGAATTTTTTGGGCTATAAATAGGAAGGCAATGGGGGGGGGGGGGTTATCCTTGCATGTTTCCAATTCTCCTATTCTCTCTAATTTCTTGATCCTCCTAATTCTCATTCCTTGCCATATCAACCAGGAAGAAGGCAATTGCTCGAAAGAATGTTGAAGCCTCCTCATCCGGAGGAACTTTCAACACGAAGAGGTTCTCTTCGGTGAAAGCCGAGCACCGCTTCGTTTCCATCACTTCCCAATGGAAGTTGATTCTGGAAAGGAGTTTTAGCATCGCCTACCCCGTTCCGCATGAGCAAGTCACCCCACGGGGATGGGGAGAGTTTGTAACCAAGAGAGTCCCTACATACTCGGTGATCATCCAGGAGGTGTATGCAAACACAATCGATGCGTCCGGGCAGTGGCTTTTCTGCCGGGGTAAGGTTGTCACCCTAGGGATTGCTCAAATTGATCAATTCTATGGGCTTGAGGAGGTACATTCATGTTCTTACTCGGACCTCTTGGATTCTCACTTTAACCCTCGTAGTCTCATTACGAAAATTGACGATGACACAGAGTGGGAAGGAGGACTAGCCAACATCCCTCGCTCCGAATTGACGGAGATGAGTAGTGCTTGGCTATTGTTCATTTCTAGCTATATCATACCCACGAGTCACTTAACAAAAGTGAGCCATGCCCGAGCGCTCCTCTTATGCTCGTTGGTGAGGGCGGGCGAAATCCGTATTTCGAGCATTATCTTTGAGCAGCTATAGAAAGCTCTCAAGGGCCCTTGCACGACATTGGCCTTCGGGTCTTTAATATCGGGGTTGTGCGAGACCCAATGGGTCAAGATCCTCTCCTCAGACTCCATTGTCCCCTCTAGCTGTGCCCTTAACCCTTCAAACCTAAATGTCCAGGCAAGCGAACGAAAGCTACCCAAGAAGAGAAGGGGACCGAAAGGGGATGCTTCTACACCTTCTGACTCGCGCCTCACAAACCATCTTTTGGTGCGCCTCCACAATCAGCATGGGGAGCTTAGCAAGGCTCTTGTAACTGTTATGGGATTCTTCAAATAGGAGATCGGCCAACAGCGCAAGTTTCAATCTGAATTCCACGAAGCCCTTAGGATGATGTTTGATGATTGGAGATTGCAAGGTGGACCATACGCCTCCGTACTGCCAAGACCACCTATCGGAGCTCCCATTCCGGAGACGCGCTACCCTACCGAGATGGCGTATGTAGAAGAGGAGGACAAAAAAGAAGAAGAGGATAACTAAATAGGTTGTATTTGTTCTTATCTTTCAACATTTCTTTTTTCTTTTGTATCTTTATTTTTAGTATGTTTTTATTTTGAGATTTTAATTTATGAATTTTTCTTATCCCCTCATTTTTATAATATTCTTAATTGATATATTTCTTCTGAATTTTTCAAAAGAAATGAAAATTACAAAAATGTAAAAACTGAATTTGACATAAGTAAAAGAGTGCGTAAACAAAAATGATTAAATGAAGTATAAGCAAGAAAATACTGTACTTGAGGAAGGAATAGAGGATAGTCTAATCTCCAAAAATTTAAATAAATGCTTGAACTAAGTGTGGGGGAAGGCATAGGACTTAGACTAAAAGATGTGGTATGTATTCTAAAAAAGGGTGTGCTAGGCTCCCGTATGACTTTATGATCACAAAGATGTATATTAGCGATGAAGAAAAATATCTCTCCCTAAAAATAAAAAGAGCAAAATAATTATGAAAAAAGAGATGATAAAAAATATCTCTCCTAATTGATCAAAATGAGAAGGATGAAGAAAATTATTTCTCTTTTAAATTCTTTATAATTCATAAGAAGAAGCACATATGGCACAACTCTTGGAATCTTTGACCACTTCCTTAGTCTAAAGTTCACAATGACTGTACCCATCACCTAATCTCAAACATTGAAAATTCAAAAAATTGGAGATTACGTGATTAAACCACCTTATTACTACAAGTAAGAACATTAATATTGCTAAAATGTTCATTTCATTTTTGCCATGAACATATCTTGACTTATACTTATTCTAATTGCATTGTTATGACTTTTATCCCTACAAAACAAATAAATAAAATTTTGAGCTTATTCGAGGACGACCAAGAATTTAAGAATGGGGGTGTGATGAATCCATAAATTATATCTAAAATAAAGGGGAATTTCTTTCATTTCAGATCTTTATAATGCTCCTAAAATTAATTTTTTCTATCTTTTTAAGGGAAAAGGTATCCAAGAGAGTTCTGAGGCATTTCTAGAAAAATTTAATTTTTATCCGCTACAGCGCGCCGCAGCGGGCTGCAGCGGAATTATTTAAACTGGGGGCTCAACTAATTGAACAGTGCTTTTGAAAAATAAATCGCTACAGCACGTAGTTGCGCGCTGCAGCAGTCTGCAGCAGAAGTATTTAACTATATAACAGGGGGGTTCAACAAATTGAGCAGTGTTTTTCGCAAAATGAGTCGCTACAGCGCGCGGTCGCGCACTGCAACAGTCAGCAGTAGAATTATTTAAACCATATAAATAAGTTGCTCACTAATTGAACAGCGTTTGTTGCAAAATGAGTCGCTACAGCGCACGGTCGCACGTTGCAGCGGTTTGCAGCGGAAATATTTTTGAAAAGTGAAGTAATTGAACAGTTGAATTGCAAAATGGCCCACTGCAGCACGCTGCAGCGAGACATCTTCCAATGCTCAAGCGCGGTAGTGTGCGGCAGTGGGGGACTTGGCAAATTTGCTAAAAACCATTGCACGCCACAACGCGCCACAGCGCGCCACAGCACGCTACAGTGCGCTACAGCGGCCCGCCGCAAATTTTCTCCAGACAGTATTTATTGTGGCTGGGGACATGACCTCTATCCTGAACTTTGTCCCCAGCCATCATTCCCTGCAGCTGCTACATTTTATTTGAAAAAGAAGGTATTGAGGTGATGTTTTGGGTAAACAAATGAAGATATTTGTCACCTCACTATCAATGGAGGATTTTGCCATCATGAGTCAGAATTTTAAATGAAAATGCTGGTCTGGAAATGAAGAAGAAGAAGGCAGCCCCTCTTCTATAAATACCCATCCCCTTGACTTGAGGAGGGTTCACCATTTTAGCCAAGAAATTCTACTAAGTAAGGAGGAGTGCTAAGGAAGAGAAGAACTCCCCAAGGGTGGCAAAGCAAGCTCTTGCTTTAGAGGAGAAGGAAGAAGGCAGCACTAGTGACCTAAGAAGGGAACATTGAGAAGGAGAAGAAGGATTCTGGAGAACTTCTAAAGGAGCATTCCTAGTATCTTTTAAACTCTATTCTTGTATTTTCTTTTTAGTTAATCATGAAAGGGTCTTTATCCATGTATGTGTTTTTCTTCTTTTTTTTGTAATGAGTAGCTAAACTCCCTTGGGGAGGGTTGGGGTGAAGTCCCATGAGCATGATGTAATATTGATGTATAAATGTTTTCCTCAAGCATAATTTATTTTGTGATCTTAATGTCTTGCTAAGAAATATTTTGTCTAATTTAGTCTTGAATGTGGAATAAGAGTAAAGAATTAAAAGTTCAAGAACTAATCGTCTTGTGCTCCTTAGCTCACCTTGGGTTGGATGCTAGGTTTTGAGTGCATGAAAGCTTGGAACTATGTGACAAGGTCCTTGAGCTCAATGCACCTAAATCTAAGCTCAACCAAAATGTTGATGCAAGTGATGCTAAGACCCACTAAATGAGCTCCTTAGCTCAATATAATTGAGGTAGAGGAAGGAAGTGTTGAGTGCTCATGAACCAAGTGAAATAGTCATTGAGCCCAACATATGAATCCCTCATCTCAACTATCTGAGATGCGAGTGATGTTCGTAGTGGAAATCAATGCTTGTAAGATCCTAAGATTTAAAAATCAAGCTCTCCATGATCAAGAGAATAAGATTAAACTTTAAATCCCAAAGAATCTTACAAGAATCTTTGTGCCAAAATAGAATCGAATGTGAGTTCATTTTGTGCACGAGATTTGAACTTGTAAGACCTTGAGCTAGACTCAAGGACAATAATGTGCACTTGATTTTAATTAAATTAAATGATAAAGCTTGAGGAACCAATCTACATGAATATTATGTCATGGCGTGTGGGATGGCCCAAACTCTTCTCTTTCTTAAATCTTGCTATTTTTACTTAGTGAATATTTGTGCTAATTTTAGACCACTCATCCAATACATACTATAGCTTAAATATTAGTGAGAATAGATACACCTTAGTGCCAAATCAACCAATTCTCTGAGGATCGATAAATTCTCGGAAAGTCACACTTTCCACTTATTACTTCAGACCACGTACACTTGCGTGCAAGCACAGATGTGTATTTACAATCTGTCAAGTTTTTGGCGCCGTTACCAGGGAATTGGTTTCTGATTTGAATTAAGGACAATCTATAAGTAACTAGCGAATTAAGCATTTGATTGCATATATTAGTAGTTTTAGATTTATTGTAATTATCAAGCTAACATTTTATACTTCTTTTTATTATTTTATTTCTGAAAAATCTGTGTGATCTTTATTACCAAACTCGTTCTTGATAAGCCATATTGTAACTTGTTTGAGTAAAAGAGTCTGTATTGAATATATTTTTGATCCCGAAATAGAAAGAACATACTTACAAGCTAGGCGAGAATGAAATTTATCAAACCAACAAGCTATTATGGATAATTTCACTAAAAACTTAGAAGAGCCTAGGGGTAGAGCACTTAGAGATTACGCACTACCCATTGTTGGGGGAATCCCCGTGCAATTGTAAGGCCAAATATAGAAGCCCATAATCTTGAAATCAAACCTTCCACACTGAGTATGGTGCAAAATAATCAGTTTGGAGGATTAGCCACTGAAGATCCTAACTCATATATTTCAACTTTCCTTGAAATATGTGATACCTTCAGATTTAACGGTGTTTCCGAAGACGCGGTTAAATTGCAGCTATTTCCTTTCTCACTGAGATAGAGCCAAGAGTTGGCTCAGCTCTCTACCGAGTGATTCTATCCGTGCTTGGGACGATTTGGCTAAGAAATTCTTAGCTAAATATTTCCCTCCGGCTAAAACTGCACGGTTGAGAATTGAGATCACCAACTCTACTCAGATGGAAGGTGAGACTCTTTATGGTGGGTGGGATCGCTTTAAGGAGTGCCTCAGGCATTGCCCACATCATGGGTTCCCTCTATGGATGCAAGTGCAAGACTTTTACAATGGTTTTAATGCTCCAACAAGGACACTAATTGATGCGGCTGCCGGTGGGTCCATTAGTGGAAAAACCCAAGATGAAGCTTATGACCTGTTGGAAGAAATGGTAAACAACGCATACTAATGGCCTTCTGAAAGGTTAAAAAAGGAATCCATTACAGTAACCGAATCTAATCAAATAATAGCTCTTCAACAAGAAATTCATGCCTTGAACGAAAGGATAGAAAGGATGAATGTAAATGTAATTTTTGAGGTACACTGTGAATTGCGCGAGGGAAGGCACAACAGTGAGAGCTGTAATTTAAACAATCCCTTCGTACAAAATAAAACTGAATAAGTCAATTACCTAAGAAACAACAACCAAACAAACAACCCCTACTCCAATACGTACAACCCAGGGTGGAAATACCACCCAAATTTCTCATGGAGTAATAATAACAATAATACTAATCAATATGGGGGAAATTCATCTAACCAACAAGGCATGAATTATAATAATAATAACAACAACTACCTACACAATCTAGAAGGGACCTTCAATTCATTTAAGGCCGAAACAACCCAATTCATGCACCGCAAAGAGGCCACCATCACACGTCATGAGGCTTCTATTCCCTGAATAGAAGCCTCCCTTAGGAATATTGAGACACAATTGGGGCAAATCTCCAAGTAGCTGACCTCTCGGTAGCAAGGGGCTTTACCCAGTTCAACAAAAATAAATCCAAGAGAATTGGTGAGTATGATACATTCTGAAAATGTATCAGAAGGAATTAATGATGAGAAAAAGAGAGCAACAAATTTTGGACTAGAGGAAGTGGAAAGAAGAAATGCGAATGACCATGAAAAGCTAATCGCACCCAAATATGAAGATCCTGGGAGGTTGAGCATCCCGTGCGTAATAAGAAATTAAGTGTTTATAGATCCCTTGTATGATCTAGGTGCTTCAGTTAATGTTATGCCCTACCACATCTATGAACAATTAAAGGTAGGAGGGATGGAATATACTTCGATGATTTTGGAGTTTTCTAATCTTGAATCCCTTACTCCTCTAGGAATGATAAAGAATGTTGTTGTTAAATAAGGGAATTTCATTATTCCAATTGACTTTGTGGTGTGTGAATGGGATCAATGGAACAAAAATTCAATAATTATTTTTGGAAGACCCTTCTTGATGAGTGTTAAGGCTATCATAGATATAAGTCATGGTATAATGAGCATCAGTGTTAAGGGAAAAATTGAAGTGATTGATCTAAAACCCACTCTTTTTAAAAAGAAAGAAATGGAGGATGAAGTAAGAAAAAGGGTTAGAGAAGAGAGGTTATGGGTAGATAATGTTCTAGGAGACCTGACGATAGAAGAAAAAAATTATGATGGCTACTCTACTCCATCCTCTAAAAAGGGGAGCAAGGAAGGAGTGAAAAAGAGAAAATGCAATGTGGAAAAAGAAAGAAAAAGACTCCCCCAAATTTTGAAAAGAAAAAAATGGATCCTTTAGTTGAGAGTGAGGATGAACTGGGTTTGAGCCACCAAGAAGGTTGTGCTCACTCGGACATCTTTAGCTTATGGAAAAGGACACCGCCGGATCCAACATATTAATCAGCAGTGAGTCTAGCTTAGGACGTAAAATGAAACGCTTATTGGGAGGCAACCCAGAAAAAAAAAAAAAAAAATATATATATATATATATATATATATATATATATATATATATATATATATATATATATATATATAATTTTTTGCATGACAACGCGCTGCAGCGGAAATCTCGCGACAGCGCGCTGCAGCGGAAATCCTGCAATAGCGCACTGCTGCGGGCAAACCGCGCCTGATGTGCATCGCGATGGTTCGCGGACCCAATTTCCGCTCCTTGCACGCTTGATCCCGTGACTGCGCGCTGCAGCAGTTTGCCCAGTTTCAGAAAATTTTTCCGTCTTAGGAACATGCAGTCAACAAGTCATGACCTTTTGGGTTCCCAAGGCAGTCAAAGGATTACTGGAAAAGTTCCCCCCCCCCCCCCCTCTTCACATGGATCACCACATTTATGGCATGGGGAAGACCATTTGACTATTTTCTCTTTGCCTTAAATATTTGGGCTATAAATAAGGAGGGAATGGGGGGGTTGTCCTTGCACCTTTCAATTCTCCTATTCTCTCTATGTTCTTGATCCTCCTAATCCTCATCCCTTGCCATGTCAACTGGGAAGAAGGTGATTGCTCAAAAGAATGTTGAAGCCTCCTCGTCCGGAGGAACTTTCAACACAAAGAGGTTCTCTTCGGCGGAAGCCGAGCACCGCTTCGTTACCATCACTTCCCAACGAAAGTTAATTCCGGAGAGGAGTTTTAGCAACGCCTACCCCGTCCCGCATGAGCAAGTCACCCCACGGGGATGGGGAGAGTTTGTGACTAAGAGAGCCCCTACATACCCGACGATCATCCAGGAAGTGTATGAGAACGCAATCGACGCGTCCGGGCAGCGGCTCTTCTACCGGGGTAAGGTGGTCACCCTTGGAATTGCTCAAATTGAGTAATTCTATGGGCTTGGGGAGGTAAATTCTTGTTCTTACTCTGACCTCTTGGTTTCTCGCCTTGACCCCCGTAATTTAATTGTGGATATTGTCAATGATGATACCGAATGGGAAGGAGGACTTGCCAACATTCCTCGGTTCGAATTGACGGAGACAAGTAGTGCATGGCTAATCTTCATTTCTAGTTATGTCATGCCCTCGAGTCACTTGACCAAAGTGACCCGTGCCCGAGCACTCCTTCTATGCTCGTTGGTTAGGGCGGGCGAAATCCGCATTTCGAGCATAATCTTTGAGCAGCTTTGGAAGGCTCTCAAAGGCCCATGTGCGGCATTGGCCTTCGGGTCTTTAATTTCAAGGTTGTGCGAGACCCAAGTGGTCAAGATCCATTCCTCCGACTCCATTGTTCCCCCTAGCTGCGCCTTTAACCCTTCAAACCTAAATGTCCAGGCAAGCGAACGAAAGCTGCCCAAAAAGAGAAGGGGACCGAAGGGGATGCATCCGCACCTTCCGACTCATGCCTCACGAACCAACTTTTGGTGCGCCTCCACAATAAGCATTCGGAGCTTAGCAAAGCTCTTGCAATCGATATGGGATTCTTCAAACAGGAGATCGGCCTACAACGCAAGTTCCAATATGAATTCCACGAAGCCCTTGGGATGATGTTTGAAGATTATAGTTTGCAAGGTGGACCAGACGCCTCTGTGTTGCCAAGGTCTCCCATCGGTGCTTCCATTCCGGAGACGCGCTACCCTACCGAGACGACATATGTAGCGAAGGAAGACGATGATGGGGAAGAGGACAATTAATTATGTTGTATTTGTTCTTTTTTCATTTTTCTTTTATATCTTTTATTTTAGTATGTTTTTATTTGGAGATTTTAATTTATGAATTTTCATATTCCCGCATTTTTGAGTTGTTCTTAATTGACATATTTTTTCTAAATTTTTTCAAAAGAAATGAAAATCACAAAAATATAAAAATCAAATGTAATATAAGTAAAAGTATGCTTAACAAAAATGATTAAATGAATTATATGCAATATAATATTGTAATTGAGAAATGAATGGTGGAAAATCAAAATCTCCAAAAAATTAAATAGATACTTGAGCTAAGTGTGGGGGAAGGCAAAGAACTTAATCTATAAATTTTTTTTGGCATGGATTCTAAATGGAGTGTGCTAGGCTTCCATAGAATTTCATGATCACAAAGATGTTAGGGATGAAAAAAAATGTTTCTCCTTAAGGATGATAAGAACAAAATATTTATAGAAAAATGGATGATGAAAAATATCTCTCCCAAATGAACAAAATGAGAAAGGATGAAGAAAAATATCTCTCCTTTAAGCTTTTCATCTTTGTGATTCATAAGAAAGAGCACATATGGCACAACTCTAAGAATCTCTAACCAATTCTTTAGTCTAATTAAGTCTACAATGAATTGTACCCATAACCTAATTTCAAGCATTGAGAATTCAAACATTTGGAGATTCATTGATTAAATCACCTTAGTGCCAAAAATGAAAATATTAATATTGCTACATGGTTCATTTCATTTTTTGCCATACACATATTTTGACTTATACTTACTTTATGTATATTATTGTGGCTTTCATCCCTCCAAAATAGAAAAATTTTATCATTTTGAGCTTACTCAAGGATGAGCAAGAATTTAAGTATGGGAGTGTGATGAATCCATAGACTATATCTAAATAAAGAGAAAAATTCATCTATTTAAGATCTTTTTGCTGCTCCTAAATCATTTTTTTCTATCTTTTTAAGAAAAATGGAATCCAAAAGAGTTCTAAGGCATTTCTACAGAGTTTTTAAAATTTATTAAAGAAAAACTGCTGCAGCGCACCGCAGCGGGCTGCAACAGAAATATCTAAACTATATGAAAATTAATCGCAACTAATTGAATAGTAATTTTCGCGGAATGACCCGCTACAGCGCAAGGTAGCGCGTTGCTGCGGTCTGCAGTGGAAATATTCATAACTTTATAAAATGAGGGCTCAACTAATTGAACAGTGATTTTCGTAGAATGACCCGCTGCAGCGCACGGTAGCGCGCTGCAGCGGTCTACAGCAAAAATATTCATACTTTATAAAATGGGGGCTCAACTAATTGAACAGTAATTTTTGCAGAATGACCAGCTACTGCGCACGGTAGCACGCTGCAGCAGAAATATTCATAACTTTATAAAACGGGGCTCAACTAATTGAACAGTGATTTTCACAGAATGACCCGCTATAGCGCGCGGTCGCGCTGCAGCGGGACATCTTCAAAAGCTCAAATGCGGGAGCGCGTGGCAGCGTGGGAATTGGCGAATGTGCGAAGGATCATTACACGCCGCAGCGCGACACAGCGCGCTACAGCGCGCTGCTGCGGCCCTCTGCAGTTTTTCCAGACAAGCATTAAATGCAGCTGGGGACATGACCTCTATCTTGCATTTTGTCCCTAGCCATCATTCCTGTTGTAGCCTATTTTATTTGAAAAAAGGAAGCTTTGAGGTGATGTTTTGGGTAAACAATTGAATATTATTGTCACCTCACCAGAAATGGAGGTTATTGTCATGATAAATTCAGATTTTTAAATGGAAAAGCTGGTTTGAAATGAGAAAAAAGATGGCAGTCCCCCCCTTCCTATAAATACCCCTCCTCTTGACTAGAGATGTAACAACCCAAGTTGTTACTTGGCTCAATTAAGACTAATTTAAGTCTTAATTAAGGTTCTAAGTCACTAATTAAGTAATTTAGAATATATCTCAAAAACTTAGGTCAAATTAGAAGTCAACTGAGTCAAATCAGAAATTCTAGAAAATCCCAAACCCTAGAAATTGACTTTTTATTTAGACCTCAAATTAAAAATCTGACTTCACCATTGCATTCAGAACACCCAAATTAGCTATGTGTGAAGTTTTGAATGCATTTGGAAGTCATTGGATTTTCGGTGAATATTTAATATTATTTAAATACCTGAAAATTCAAATAAATAAATACTTGTCGGATCAAAAATTCGAGTGCGTCGTTGCGTTCAGCATCCTTCATTTAGCTAGGGATGATTTATTGGGAATTTTTGGGAAGTTCCTAATATTTTAATCCTAATTAATTAAATGTATAAAAGTTTATTTAAATAGTAATATTATTTAAAGTTTTAACCGACGCCGTCCACCTTCTCCCTACATCATTAATGAGCCATTAAATCAAACGGCTAATTCTCGACTGTCCGATCAAAGATCGAACGACCGAGCTTTTTTCTCCTCCGAAGAACCCTAGGGCTGCTACGCGTGGCGTACGCTCGCGACGCGCGGCAGATCGACCCGATCTGCGACCACCATATGGCCTTCCACCGCCCTTACAGCTCAGTTTAATTCTGCGAGAGGATCGATAGTCTCCACTTTTCACAAATTTACTAAGAAACCAAAGTCGATCGAGTTCCTAGGCCTCCATCTCGAGTCGAGCAACCCCGCACCGTTGAGTCAAGATACACTTCAAACCCTTAATCTTCCTGTTGGAATTACAATCATTCATTTCGTGAAGCTATTTCACATGCTTGATTGACCATCCATCATGCTCGATTAACCTAATAGAATTCGATCATGCTTAAATTTGTGTTTCCGCTACAGTTCTTACCGTTATCGTCCCTACATCACGTCTGGCTCAATTAGGGTTAGGCCCTACGCTCAAACCAGACCACCTCAGGAACGGATCTTTTTACCACTGAGTACCTGCGTTCGTCCCCTATCCATTGCCATACGGTCCAGGACAGGGTATCATCAGCAAGGCCCCCAGAAGTCGAACCCTAGCCGCTGCTGTCGGGGAAGTTGCGTCGAAGGAGGAAGACGACGGGTCAGGCCTGGTTGACCCGGAACCCGCGAAGCTCGGGCGTATGACCACAAAGTGCCATGTGTCTCATATGGGACACGTGTAGCAATCCTACGGCTGCACAGCTATGGTGGGACCCGCAGCAAATCAACTGCGTTCGAATGTCTCGTCCAAAACAGCGGTGGGCCCCACTCACCAGTGCCAACCAATTACGGCTGGATGTGTGTCATATGTGGGGCCGCCGTCTGCCAAAAATAGAATAAATTATTATATATAATAATTTAATAAATAACTTTATCTATTAAATGAAATTGGTTAAATTAAAAATACCTAAACTTTAAATAATCATAAGTTGAAAAATATAAGTCCAAATATAGCAAATAAATATACTATTTTGATCAGCAGAAAATAAGGAATATTATGGAATTGTCAAAATTTCATTTAGAGCTATATTAAAGATAGTGACATTTAGGATATTTAAATAACCCTAAAAATGTTACAAATATTCATTTAGCCATAATTTTATACACACTAATCCAAACTTATTAAATATGGGTCTTAAAGTGATCAGAAAATCCTAAGGATTAATCTGGTAGTGTTCACCTTGCTATTTGGATTAGTTTTTGCCTAATCACTTTTAGGTCCTAACCCTAATTACCCTAATTAACCCTAGAACTTCAATTGACCATAACTTGGTCAATTGAGCTTCAGATTGGATGAACCAAATATCAATCTAGCTCAGAAAAACCTAATTAACAGTAATCTGTAAAAATATTTTAGATCCAACAGTTAGATTTGCTAATCACCCCTAATTACTCTAAATCTTGATTAGTGAATATTAGCAAATCTAGTAATCCAAATTGCGTGATTTAAGTTTCAAAGGACTCCTAGAACCACTTAAAATCTATCTGTAAGATTTGATTAGTGTTTGAGTGCTTAATTTTGCTAATCACTCACTAATCATTCTTAGCTCTAATTAGGTCTTAACTTAGTCAAATTAGATTCAAATTGAGCCTACCACATGTCATTTTGATCAATGGACTATTTGTAAATCATAGCCACTAATTCTGCTTAATTTGGACACTAATTAACAAAGTTAGGATTTTTGACCCATAATTAAGGACCCTTAATCACCCTTAAACCCTAAATCTTGTATTGGCCATAACTTGGCCAATACTTATCAGAATTTAGTGAATTTAGATTCTATGGAAAGCTTAGACAGTAAAGAACAATAATCTAAAAGAAAATTTAACTTTTACGTAGTCAAATTACTAATTTTCCCTTATGAGTTAAATTCACTAATTTGATCTCATATGGCTTAATAATCACCCAAAATTAATTTAGTTGCTGTCTAATCTTACATTAGACAGTAAGAAATACTTTCAAAGAGAAAATTTTAGAATTTAAGCCCTAGATCAAAGTTTAATCTTTTGAACCCTTAAGTAGGGGCAAAATTGTCATTTTGCCCAAATTTAGGGTTTAGCTTTCAAAAGCCCTAAAATCATTTTATAATCCTATTAATCAGTAATTATAATGATTTAAAGCTGAAATTAATCAAATCCAAGCCTAAATTAGATTTTTGATTAAAATCTTAATCTTAGCTCCTTAAGGAAAATCCTAAGTCTTAAGTGAGTAATTTTTTCTCCTTCTTTAATCATTCTTAGATCATTTCTTAGGTCTTTATAACATTAATTAGGATGTGTGTCTTGAGAGATACTCTTAGTAAATAAGAGCTTTAATTCCTAAGATTAGGAATAGATCTTAAGTTAGAATTCATCTATTGAGTAAATTGGGTTACTCAATTAGATGAAACCTTGAGTTTACTAGTTTCTAGATTTTCTCAGCTTATTAAATGATTATTTGATCTTTAAACTTTAGAACTAATAATAGAGATCTATCCTAATGAATTTGATTTATCATTAGGATTTGCCTTAACCTAATCCGTGAGTTTTGGGTTCTAAACTTAGACCCTTAGATTATACCATTAGATTAAGTGATTAGACCCCATCATCTGGAGTCTAATTCTTAATATTTTCATCTTGATTTGGCTAATCAAGATGAGGTTGGGATGAAATAAATTACAAAATTTGGTCGATGATTTATTCACTTTAACCAAATAGTCGTCTTTTGATTAAGTTATAATTAGGACTTGGCCAGTCCTAATTATCTTCAACTAGTAAGATTCGTGATTCTAAGTTACAGAATGTGTAAGAATTGATGATTCTGAAACTTATGTAACTTAGAGTAGATAGAACGAATAAAGTAGATAACAACGGATATCACCTGTGTTTTAGATAGAGTTTCTTGCTTACTTTGATTTTGATGCTATGCATTCCTTGATTTTGAACCTTATACCTTGAACATGTATTATGTACTTAAGATATTTGATAAATATCTTATGTCAATTTTGAACATTCATAAATAGTATTGTGTTTTTGTTTCACAAGTGGATTGTAAGGTGTAGCTTGATTAGTATACCTCTTCGATCAACTCATTCGGGGTCGGCTTCTTGTTGGGGGTTTCAGTCCGATAGTCTATGCCATGCCTAGTCCGTAGGATAGGATGGATAGAATATTGCCCTACTAACTATAGAGTCAGGATTTTGATATGGTTATACTAATTCAAATACACTTACATTCAGTTTTGTCTTAGCTCATCAGGCTAAGAGTTTTCAGTGATGTTCAGTTTAGAGTTTCTTAGCTCATTAGGCTAAGATTTGCTGAGTTCATGTTCAGTTCATGTGACTTATATAGTCACTGTAGTTTCAGTTTACAGTTACTATTTTACTTGCATATTCTGCATTGTAGCACTATTTTACTTACAGTTTTCCTGCACGTGTTTTTATATAGGATGCTAGTTTTACTTACTATTTTCATATGCTCACATAGGATGTTAGTTGTTTTCAGTTTTAAACTGTTCAATTTCTGTATGTTACTTAGCATAATCTGTTGATCATAAGCATATTTAGGTTGTATTTCTTACAGTTTTGTTTAGTCTTTGCTTACCTGTCTTTGTTGCAGTTACTTGGATGAGGTATGTATTACTTCCTATTTGCTTAGTTATAAACTGTTTGTTTATAACTTATTACTGTTCTTTTTGTACGCTTTTCTGCACTTATTGCTTCCGTTCTATTTATGGTGATATCTATTTAACATAATAAATTGTTTACTCTAAAATGTGCTTAGACAATAGTCTAACCAGTTTTTCTTTTATTGGTTGGGGCCCTACCATTATGAAATCGATAATGGTAAGTTCTGAGTTTGTTGGAGCAGCTGATCCAGTGGAGTGATTGCCATTGGAGGAAGAGCTCGTACTTGAAGATCTTTAGCTTTAGTTTTCTTTCTTTCAGTGAGATTGAGAGTTTCTTTCAGTTCTTTTAAACTTATTAATTGTTGTAATAATACAGGTTTATATTTCTCTTTCAGCACTTTACTTATTCTGTATTGTTGTATTTATACTGTATTGGATGGATGTTATACTTTTTATGCTTCCGCACTCTGAGTTCATGTATAGTCATTTAGTGATAGTTCTTATGGATTGAATGGCAAAGTTCTTATTTAAGTTGGATTAGAACACGTGTCTAATTCAATTCTAAGCGGGGACTTTGTCATTTGGTGACCCCTCCACCGTAATCATATTAACTTAAGGGTTAACAGGACCACGGCGGGGCAGGGCCGCCACATGCCTCCTATCGAAGATCGCTTCCATAGGTGTGCTTCAAGCAAACTAAGTGATCCTAGGCACCCTCTTTAGAACACTAAGTGCACTTGTGATTTGGGTATTTTAATAGCATAGCTTGGGATACAAATCACAATCGGGTGATGCCTCCTATCGAAGATCGCTTCGTTAGGGTGGCTTAATCAAACTAAGAGTTGGAAACTAGCCTTCTTGGAAATGTGTTACATATATGTGTATATCACCTCCTCATCTGATGATTTATAACTAAAACTTTAACTGTAACCAATTATCATTCTAGAAGCTTGAAATCAGAACCCTTTTAGCATGATTCTGCACAATAGAGACCTTAGATTCATTATCGGTATTCAAGCATTTACAGATTTCTGGATTTAACTCATGTAGTATAGAAGCATGAACATGGGCATGAGCATGAGCATGATAAATGATTTCAGTGGTGATGTATGAGTATCAGTGATGATTTATGAGTTACGGAATGTTGCATACATTAACTGGGGAATTTCAGGATGCATCGGCATCACAGTAAATTACGTTCCCAACTAGATGTATGTATATATTAGACCGTATGACTCATAGCCTTTCAGTGATAGTTCTGTTATATATCTGTGCCGTATCGTGTTGTGGCATATTTGGATGCATTATCCCAGTGACATATAGTACAACATTGAACATTTTTTTTACATTGGTTTCTGAGTATTTGATGTTTTCACTAACTTTCATCTTTCGGCATTCAGCATGCATCTTTCAGCATGCAGCATTCAGCTTTCAGTTCATTTTCACCTTGTTTAGTCTTTACATTTTTAAATGATTCAATGACTTTACTGCTTTTCTACAGTCTTATTTACTTTACTGTCTACTTGCATTTACTTTAGTACTGCTTAGTTTAGTTATAATGTGTTAGACTTCTTGTCTAATACGGGGTACTTTTGGGATCTGGCAATTTGCTAGATTCTGAGCAGCTCGTTGAGACAGGGCATGAGGACTTATAGGAGATCTAGGAGGAGTACGTGGAGCCTTAGCGGATTCATCTTCCACCTCTTACTTACTGTTATTGCTTTCACTACTTTAGATGAACTTTACTTTTTAGCATTTTGAAAATAATTTGTAATAATTCTGGATGTACTATACTTTTCTTTTCTGAGATGAATGCTTATTACTGCTCTATAATGAATGTATTATGGATATTTTTCTTTAGCTTCCGCACTCTGTTACTCTACTATTATACTTGGTATTGTGATGTGATCAGCATACTGAAAAAGTTGATATATTAATAACGTAGATTGGATTCCTATTTACCTTTTTAAATCCAATGTATGTATTAGTCTAATACTTAAGATAAGTATTGTACTCCTATCTTAACTATTATCTCTTAATCCTACTCTTGGGTTCGAGTCAGCAGCCTTCAGTGTGGCTCAGTCTTATCCTATAATCGGGAAGATGGGTTATCCTTTCCCGAGTGGCGCACCGCTCCACCGCCAAATTATGATTTACCTATTTTTTGTGCGCGGCGATGGGGCAGGGCGCATCCAGGACCTTCCAAGGGAAGGAGTCATGTAGTGAGCTAAATTGGCGTCGGGCTAAGACGTAAAAACAAGTGCTTGATGGGAGGCAACCCACTTTAATAAGGTTATATTGTTCTTGGATTTCTGCTTTCTATTTTTCTTTTCTATTTTTGTAATTTTTTCAGTTTAATAAAATAGATTTCGTATCTAGTACACCCTTATCATTGCTATAATTAAAACTTCAAAGATAATTTTCTGAATGAAATAAATTTCTAGATTTAATGTTAAAATCAATTGTGTAGAAATAAAGACTCAAGTATGCATGCAAGTAAGAGGAAAATCAACTTCAATCCTACACCCCCTTATTCAGTTTAAGGCTCAACTAATGCTTGGTTTCCAGAAATAAAAATGACATATATTAAAGTTTAAGTGTGGGGGTGGTAAAAATCTGAGAATTAAACTAAAGTTGTAAGAGGTGAGTGAGAAATTGAGGTGCTAAGCTCCTATAGGACTTAATGACCACAAGAAACTAAACTAAGCGATGAAGAAAAAGGTCTCTCACTTAGAGTTGAAAGTCCAAAAGAAATAAAAATATAGGGGTGATGAAAAGTATCTCTCCCAAGTTAAAAATTGAATATTTAGGATGAAGAAAAATATCTCTCCTATAATGTTAAAATATTCCTTATGATTCATAAGAGGGAGCATACATGGCACAATGCTCAAGTACTCACCAATTGCACCATTAATATTTGAATTTTTTGATCACCTCTCCCATAATACAACATTATTCTCTAAAGCTTACTCGAGGACGAGCAAGAAATTAAGTGTGGTGGTGTGATATATATAGAATTTATAGCTAAATTTAGTATCAAGACATCACTAAACATCATATGAAATAATGTACTTTGAATGGAATCATATGTTTTCAGGGAAAATTGGAGGATAACGAAGATCTGAGCAATTTACATAAATTCTGGGTAAAAACCGCCGCAGTGCGCCAGGGAGTTTCCATTAACTCCCTCACCTGGAAGCAGAATTGAAGACCTGGAAGGAAGACCGCTACAGCGCGCCGCCGTGCGCTACAGCGCGTCACCAGTGCTACAGCGTCATTTCTTGAAGATGAATTAAGACCTTATGTGGACTAATTGAATAGTGCTAAATTTTCCTTTTCGTAAAATAAGCCGCTGCAGCACGCTCCAAGCACGCCACAATGCGCTATGCCTCATATGGATATGCACTGACCTGAAACAAAACCGTTACAGCTTGCTACGGCACGCCACGTCGTGCCCTGGTGACATATTTAATTAATATTCAAAAATTTTATATGAACTAATTAAACAGTAAATCTTCCGCATTTTTGAACTATCAACCGCCGAAGCACGCTGCGGCGGCATTTCTGATTATTCACATAAACTTTATGTGAACTATTGATCAGTGTTTTTCAAAGTAATTTCCGCTGCAACACGCCATAGCGCGCCACAACAAATATTTTATTATTCATACAAACTATATGTGAACTAATTGATCCGCATTTACAAAGTCTTTTCTGCTATAGCGCGTCGCAGCGCGCCATAGCAAAATATTTTATTAGTCATGAAACTATATGTGAACTATTGAAATAGTCATTTCAAATGTTTATCCACTGTAGTGCTCCGCAATGCACCACAGCGGACACTGAGGTGACCGAAGGAAAAGATACTAACTTTCATGCAGTAACAATGTTTGGAACACTGCTGCCACAGCTCACCGTAGTGGAACAGTGCTTGGAACGCTGCTACCACAACATGCTGTAGCAGAACAATGTTTGGAATGCTGCTGCCACATTGCGCCCCAGCATGCCATAGTGCACTGCAGCGCACCACAACGGACGATCCAGCATGCCGCAGCGGACGATCTAGAATTTTCTAGAATAGCCAGAATTGCAGCATAGGGAAGTCCACAAAATGCAACCTTTGGCCTTCCCCAGCCTCTTGAAAATTGAAGTGCATAATTTTTGCTGAATAATAGAATAAAGTGAATAGAACATTAAAAGAGATTGAATTAAAACCAAAGAAGGGGAAGAGTCACATCATTAATGCGTTGGGGCTAAGAGCTTCCCTATTTAAGGGGTAATCTCAGACTTTGAAGGGGTTCCAAAATTTGATATTCAAAAGTCCAAAAGGGAGGCTGCAGCAAGTAAGAGGAGGAGAACTCTCCCAGGGGCCAACAACTATCCGTGAAGGGTGAAGAGAAGTGGACAGCAAGGGAGGAGGAGAAGAAATCAAGCAGGAGTGTAGAAGGAAATTTAAAAGAACCCTAGAAAACCTCTAGGTGCTCCCTAGTATTTTTTCTAACTTCCTTTTTAATTATTTTCTAATTTTAAACTGATGACAAAGTTTATTTCCCTTGACATGTATGCTCATATTTATCTTGTAGTGGAAAGCTAAACCCTCTTTGGGAGGGTTGGGATGTAGTTGTAGGAAAATGTAAGGATATTATGGTGTTGTGATGGAAATGTTTAAATGAATGAAAATGATTTCTATCTTTATTAGTCTATATTTATTATTATGATGAGTGCTTGGATGAACTTCTTGACTATACCATTTTGCTAAGAAAATAAAACTTAAGAGAATTATTAATTAAAGAACTTGAGTTATGAGTTCATCAATTGGACAAGAATAAGGATGGTAGTGCTAGTAAAGCTGAGAACTATGTGACAAGTTCTCAAAGCTCACTTACAACTTTTACTTAAGAGCTCTACCAAGAGATTTGATGCTTGTGAACCAAGTTTCCATCAACTCAATGCTCTGTGGCTCAACAAAGTAGAAGGGAAGAGAGGATGTTGGAAACCTAATGGATGATGTGATATAGTCCATTGGAGCCAAAGCATCCTCTCATTTAGCTAAATCGTGTTTGTAAGTGCGTGATGCATTGTTGATAGAAATCATGTTTGTGAGATCTAATAAGAAAAGCAGATATTTGATAACATAGACGTAGGAAATCAAAGGTCATTTAAAGTACGATCTCTTAAAGATTTAAGTGCCGAGGTAGAACCCCAATGGGAGTTCTCCTTGTTGAACTAAATCTGCACCTATTGTAATTGGAGGATTGCTCTAATTTTAATAGTGATCACATGATTCAATTCGGCAAAAGTAAATGAATTTATACATTTAAACAAAGAAGTGACAACACTAAATCCTTACGAGTACTACAATGAAACCCCAACTCTCTCTCTTTGAATAACTATATTTTATCTTAAAATCATTTGCATTTATAATTTATGGTCAATTCAAAACCAACTCAGTCATCTAAACATTAATAAAAGAAGATATAACTTAGTAATAAAACCACCATTCCCAGAGGACGATAAATCCAAGAATTAAAACTTCCACTTATTATTTCAGACCACGTACACTTGCGTGCAAACGGAGACCTGTATTTTCTGTCTGTTATGCTGCAGCGCTTTTAGGCGCTGAGATGCTTTTAGGCACGGTGGTGCTCTTAGGCACGGGGGTGCACTCCGGCAGATTTTGGCGCTGTTGCGTGCTGCAG
Organism: Gastrodia elata; assembly: GCA_016760335.1. Lineage (NCBI taxonomy): Eukaryota > Viridiplantae > Streptophyta > Magnoliopsida > Asparagales > Orchidaceae > Gastrodia > Gastrodia elata. Next base: position 9,230,571 of record CM028670.1, on the reverse strand, counting down.
CACTTTTAGACGCTGTGATGAGCTACGACGCCAGGTTTTCTGAGACGCGGATGCTATGGTGCGCTATAGCTCTCCCTAGATGAGAGCCATAAGCTATGACGCCATTTTTCCCGAGGTGCAAGAACTGCGGTGAGCTGTTGCACTCTCTAGCCGAGAGTCAGGCGCTACGGCCGCTGTAGCGCTCGACGGTGTTTTTCCTGTGCGAAAAATGGTGTGTGTCCCCTTTCACACTCAAATACTATCGATTTAGGGCACCTCAAGTGTGATGTCATATACCAATGGAAAGGTCTTTTTGAGACCTTTCTATTGATACTAAAATCGACATGTAAATATTGTCCTAGTGTTGCAAATAATGATGTCCTAGCTACCTATGCGAGATTTCTTTTTATACAACATCATTCATTATCTCTTTTAAAATAGATTCTGATCGAGCTCTATTGAGCTCGATCGCTCAAATACATGATATTAATAATGAATAAGCGTATTAGTAACATGAACCATCCTTTGGATTAGTCTAATGGGAGAAAGAAAAGTACAAGGAAAGGATACAAAAGGGTACTTGTGCTTGCAAAAGAGAGGCCCCTGCTAAGATTTCTTCAAGAGCTGAAGAGAAAATAACTTCTTCTTCTTCTTCTGCCAGCAAAGGAGGGGAGAGGATTGAGGATTGGTCAAGTATTAGCCAAAATAGAGGGAGGAGAGCTAAGGGAGGTGGCTTTAAGGAGGAGGAGGGGCATGGGCTTGGATGGGATGAGCATGAGCCATCCCATCATTGACAAGGGAGGAGATGGCGGCCTCTTACATGCACAAAATATGGGGAAGCATGAGAAAATAAAGGTAAAAGAGAAATTTAAATGGATTTAAATTAACTAATCATTTTTTAATTAAATCAATACATTTAATTATTTAAAATTGGATTGATAGACGAGCTCTGAAAATTCCCAAAAATTCACTCCTAGCTAATTTGGGGGTGAGAAACTCAACAATGAAGTCAAACTTTAACTTGGAGATCAATTTAATTATCCTAATTTTCGGGGTATTTAAATATATTAAAATATTTGAAAAAATTTGACAACTTCCAAACACTTCTAAAATATTGCCCCTAGCTAATTTGGGGGTGGCAAGCGCAATGGCAAAGTCGGATTTTGATTTAAAGGTCAAATTAAATATCTCAATTTTTTAATTAATTAAATATATTAAAATAATGCAAATATTCGATTGAGCCCGGTATCGCTTCAAATCTTTGGAAATTGATTATAATGACTAAATGAACCTAATGGAATGATAATTAAGATGCAATTAAGCTAAAATTAGGCTAAGTAACAACATAAAGTTATTATAACCCTCTTGTATCCTTTCCTTAAACTTTTCTTTCTCATATTGGACTAATTCAATGGCTACTTCTTGTTACTCACACGCTTAGTTCACATCCTTAAGAGCCTGTATTTGAGCGATCGAGCTCAATAGAGCTCGATCAAAATCCATTTTAAAGAGAAAATGAGAAATGCTGCATAGTGAGAATCACTCATAGGTAGCTAGGGCATCATTGTTTATGATGTTAGAATAATCTTTATGCATCGATTTTGATATCAATATAAAGGTCTTGGAAAGATCTTTCCATCAGTATATGGCACCGCACTGAGGTGCCCTAAATCGAGAGTATTTGGATGCAAAAAGAGATACTTTCCATTTTTCGCCCAGGCAAAATCATCATTGAGCACTACAGTGCACCGTAGTGCCTGGCTTTCTGCTAGGGAGCACTACAGCGCACCGCAGCGCCAGCACTTCAGAATATTTGGCGTCGTAGCGCCTAAAAGTGCTGTGCTCGCCACAACGCAGAAATCTGTCATAGCGCGCTGTATAGCTTGAAAGCGCTGCAATGCGCCGCAGCACAGAAATCTGCCGAAGCACCTGAAAGCGCTCCAGCGTGCCAGCGCACAGAGATACGCCCAGCATGCCGTAGCGCGCAGAACTGCCCAGTTTTGCCCAAATTTCATATTTTTTGTATTTTTATGTCTCAACAACCCTAATAATACAAAAATATGCATTGAATAATTATAGAGGTAATTTTTAAATATGAACTAAATGCTTAGTATGCTTAGATCTTTTGAACTTATGCTTGTATGGTAAACTTGTACTTGTAGACATTTTCTTTTAATTGAATCAATGTATTATTATCTCTTGGAACCTAGAATAATTGTGTCAATTAAATGTAACAACCCTTGTTGTTACCCAAGCTTAATCTGGATTAAGTAAGCTAAACCAACCTTTGAATTTGATTTTATTGGACTCATTGGGTTATCTAAACCTAAACCTAGAAGTTTGGGATCATTTGAAGCTTAAATGGAAATTTTGGTATTTTGGCTATTTTTGAATTCTAGAAAATACCAACAATAATTTAATCTCCAAATTAAAATCTGATTTCATTTTTGGATTCCCCACCCCCAAATTAGCTAAGGGAGAAATTTTAGGAATTTTTGGAGGTCATTTAGGCACTTTTTGGATTTAATTTAAATTGGTTCAATTGCAAATTAGGGTTTTAAACTTTTCCTAATTACAAATATACCTTTCAACGGTCAGCGGGTTTCCAAACCGCGAGCGCCATCCGAGCCATTCATTCCGCGGATTCAATCCAACGGCCCGTGCCTTCGATCGGATCCGCCTCATCTCGACCGTTCCGCGGTTTCGAGATTCTAATCCGACGGTATCCAATCCACCCGCCGTAAGTATCTTCGATCAGCCGTTGGATCACTTGATCTAATCCAATGACCGATCTCACCTCCATGGTTCTTCATTAAGTATCGGGAGATCAGGACCGTTCCGCCTCAATGGTTGATCAATCAGACGATCCCGCGCACCCCGAGCACTGTGGATCATCGTCCACCTCTCGACCCGTCTGCGTCTGGTCCCCCACGACAGCCAGGATCCTCTCAGCCGCGTGGCAGTACGGGAAAAGCTTCAAAATTCCTCTCCTGCCCTCTGCACGTTCGTCTTGATGGCTTCCATCTTCCCAAATTGCCCAAGGCCATTGGCCCGAGACTCTCCCTTCAGTCTGAGCTTCCCTCCATTACCCGAGCTCTAGAAGCCACCCCCATAGCCCCCATTGGCCTATAAATACCTTGGGAGAATCACAATTAGTCCCTTTGCTCACTGTGAACCCTCAATTGGCGGCTAGAAACCTTTGGAGCTCTCGTCTTCCTCGGCAATCTTTCCCAGCTTTTCTCAAAATGTGAACCGCTAAAAGAGGGCCCGTCTGTGTTCAGATCCCCTGTGAAGCATCGTCTACTGTCCAGGAAGCTTCAGCACACCTCAATTCCCCTTGGCCAAGCCTGCAGCCCGACTTGAGGTACAGCCCTCCCCATTAAAATTTCCTTAAGCTCAATTTAATTCTGTCTTCTGGATTGAGCCCTGGATGTCGTCTAGAGCACCTTATCCACTTAGGGAAACCTTGGTGATTGTCGCCTAGGGCTAAGCTAGCTCGAATCAATCGTTTCGATCGATTGAGCTAGCAGCCGAGCCATGGCTGAGTCCGAGTAAGAACCCAGCGATTGGTTGCGCCCCAGGTTAAGAAAGTATGGGGGTTTGACTCGCCTCACTTCTCTGAACGTGTAGGGATCGAACCCCGGTCGAATCGAGGCCTCTGTGAGGAGAATTGTCCCCTCACAGTCAGCCTGAGATGCCTTATTAAAGGCATCTCGGTTGAGTAGCACCCCATCGATCCAGTGGGATCCAGATGGGGGTTCTTGGTCCAATCGATACGTCTCGACTCTACGAATGTTTAGGGATCAAGTTGAGCCGCTGCCATCGCCAGAACGCCTAGAATTTCAGTGTGGAAGTTCTGCTGACTCGGGACCCGTCAAGAGGAGGAAGACAAAATCGTGGGTCCTGGGCTGGGCCGACCCATGACCCGTGTGGTTCTGATTTTGGGCCGCGTTTATTTAATAATTATCGGAAGATATTTTTAATAGTTATGCATTTAAATAATTAAACCATATAGTTTTAATTTAAATAAAAATACATAATAAAATATTTAAATAACTTTAGCTATACTGATCCAAATGGTATGATCCAATATACCATTTGAATCAGAAAAATACAAGGAATCTAAATATAAAATAAAATCTCAGATCTAATGGTTGGATATAAAAATATTTGCCCAACTCTTTGTTGTCCTTGTTTAAATCATATTAAATTGAATATATATCCAAATGAGGAGATTAACGGCTCTGATTGCTCCCTGAACCCTAGAGATCAATTTTAGACCTTTAAAACTAATTTTGGATATCAATTTCTCTTAATCACTCCTTAATCACCTTAATTAGGGATTAGTAAAATTAAACATAGTTAAGCCTTTGATCTTAATAGAGATGGTTCCTAATGCTATTATAAGTATTCTAGAACCATTTGGAAAGGTTGGATTGCCCTAAGATGCCCTAAATATACTAATCCCCAAAATTGGCTTAATTAAGTGATTAGTGCTAATTAGCTTAATTAAGTGGTCAAAATCCAAGATAAATGTATTTCCCATTTTATTTATTAGCATGGGACACATTAAAATAGATTAAGAGTAATTTGGACAATTAAACCCTAAAATTTCAATTTTAGCCTTAAGAGGGGCATTTTGGTCATTTTGATCAAATATGCTTAAATGTCCATAAACCTTGAAAATTTCAGTAATCCACCCTAAGATAGATTAGAAATATTCTCTAAACCCTTAGACTAATGATATTAACAATGTTAATATTAAAATTGTGAAATATTCATTTAAGACTTAATTAAGATCCTTAGATCTTCAGTAGCCCTAAAAAGATCAATATGAGATTAATGTTTAATCCCATTCCTAAAATTGTCAATTTCAACCTTAATGAGCTCCATATATCTTAATCATAAATTTAAATTCTAAAATAAATAATAATAGAAAATTCTAAGTTAAAAATCTAGCTTAAAGTCTAAAGTGATCAAACCTCAGATCCTTAGATCTTAGATCTTAGACTTAGATCTTCAATTTGAATTAAATCATCTCCAATTGAAATTTTTTAAATGATTGATTGTTTAATCTTTTTAAACCTTCCATGTGGGTATAGGATGATTCAATCTATAAGATAATAAAATTATCTTAAAGATTGAATATAGAGCTTAGATTCTCAAATTCTTAATCAATTTGTTTTATATTATAATCAGTAGAATAACATTTCACTAAGTTCTTAGTTCCTGGACCTTTCAGCTTATAGGATTCTTTACCTTTAATTTGGGTAGTAGCATGTGAACCCTAGATCCTAGTTAGGATACTACCTTGGATTTAGGATTTGAACTCAAAATTGGGGTTTAAGTTCTAAACCCTTAAATCTTGATTTACTTAATCAATATTTGGGTAAGAGAGTAAAATATTAATAAATTAGGTCATTGATTTACTTACTTAACTATATAGTCATCACATGATTTTGGATTAGAACTTGTTAAGTTCTAATATTAACTTTAGGGACGTAAATCTGAGATTCTACTCGATAGCTGAATATTGGAGATCCTAAACTTATACCTTCTCGGAGTAGCTAGATTTGGTAATTAGATAACACCAAATATCATATAAGTTTAAATTAAGTCTCTTGCTTACCTTAACTGGATTGCTTGGCATCCCTTGGTTGTTGAGCCTTATTCCTTGAGCATAATAGGAGAACTTAGGATATGGATGACACATCCTAAGTTAGTATTTGAATTTCATATCATTCAATTTTGCCTTGATTACAGTTGGTAGAATAAGTCCTAGCTTATTCTGCTCTTTAGTAGTAGTATTGTATAGACTGGACTCAGACCTAGTATATTTGGATAGGCTGGGGGATTGATGAATTGATATTGGAGGCCCTGGATGGCCTATTGGCTGGTATGGCAGTACTATGTCTTAGGCTTATTACTACTTTAGCTAGATTATTCAGTATTGTTTTCTATTTTGCTTTGCCACATACTTCAATGGCCTTATTTTCAGTACTTGCTCGCTTTGCCACATGTCTCAGTGGCTTTACATAGATTGCTTTGCTTTTGCCACATGTCTCAGTGGCCTTTTCTTTTCCTTTTCTTAATTAGCATGTTATATGTATACTCACATGGTTTATTTATATATTGGCATGATTAGGATGTTAGAATTGCATGTTTTTAGTACGTGTGTTTCTTTTATATACTCATCATGTGTTAATATGATCATAAGCATGTTAGGTTCATAATTATATTATAATTGTTGTTCTTTTAGCTTTTAGCTTCACCTTGCTTATTTTATATTGTATGTTCTTCATACTAGTTGTTGGCTATAAATGGATAGTTTATAGTTACCCATTTCTTTCGTAGCTTATTGCACCCATTACTGCTTGCATGTTTAGTTAGTTTAAATGTGATATCTTAAAAATATTCAGTTCATTAAAATAGTCTAAAATGTACTTAGACAATTGTCTAATTGTAACCTTTTTGTTTTGTTAGCTGGGGCCCTGGCATTTGTGATACCGATAAATGTCAGATTCAGACGTGTTCGTGGGCAGTGTCGCAGAAGAGGAGCAGGTTCAGGAGGAGGATTGTGCTGCTGCTGTTTAGTTAGAGATTGCATTTTATTTCAGTGAGATTGAGAGACATTTTCATTCTCTTTAAAATTCAGTTTATAATAATTAATTCTAGATGTGTTTCATCTCTGCATTTCGATGAGTTACTATATTGTTTTCCCTCTTTCTACTATGTATGCTTGTGGATGTTACTACTCACCTATTGATTCTGCCACTTTGATATTTATATATATATATATATATATATATTGATGAATGTTATAGCACTTGGTGACAAGTCCTTAGCTTAAGGCAGGTTGGGTTTACCTAACTTTACTTAAGTTGGTGATTTGCCACAGTTGGAGCACCGTACTTCCTTGTTACCAGTATGGGGTCCCACATTAAATAGCTTTATTTTGTTGCTTGAAATGTGGAATATTAGGCTTGAAATATTGTGATAAGTTATTAGGATATTTAGAAATGAATTTATTTAATTATATTTAAATTTTGAATTCTTAAATTATTAATTAAGAACAAATTTCTTTAGCTCATAATTAGTAAATATTAGCATTTATTTTATAATCAACATTGCTAATTTATCATGGATCTAGATTCATTAAATCTCACAAGTGATAATGTGATTTTCTTATCTTTATTATAAGCTTAACTTCTTGATTTTCTCTTAAAGAAAGAGATCAGTATGAATTGACCCTTAATAAATCAATAAAATACACTAGCTCATAAATGATCAATTCTCAATAAACTATAAAGTTTGACCCCATAATTGGATGTCTGGGGTTGAATTCAAATATTAAATATTTGCATACTTGACTTTTGCATCTAAATCTTATGATTAAACTTTTAAACCTACATGGGATCTTATTATCCTAATTTAGTTTATGATTCAAATGTGATGAATAGCAGCTTTAGATATTTCAAGTGCAATATGCAGTCTTAAACTTAAGTAAATATTATACCTTTAATAGGGTTACTTTTGAGGTAAAAAATGCCTTAATTATTATATTTTGAGGTAGGTCTTTAGATGAACCCCTTAAACATTAGATAATTAACCTTATATTCTTGTGGTAAGATAATCTAAGAGCATTAGTTTGAAGAAATCTAATCATGGTATAACACCTATATTGAGTGACTTTTATGTCATAACCTTGGAACCCCATTGCTTAGTACCTATAATGGAGGTGAATTCATTAGTCTAAATTCCTTAGATTCTAAACTAGTTAGCACATAAATGATAATCTCAGTGTTTACCATATGAAATTTGTAGTACATATCCATATAACTGATTTAATTCAGTAGAGTATAAAATTGGTTATTTTGTACCGAATAAGATTGTAAAAGGGTTATGTCCTCTTATCCTTGTGCGCATTGATAAGTGCAGTTCAATTGGGGTAAAATATCCTACTTTCAAGTATGTGTTAATTAGGAAATGAAATAACTTAGTTTGAGAGAATAAACTGTAAGAGGATTTCATCCCCTTATCTTTATGCACATTGATAAGTGCAGCTAAACAAACTAAGTATTCAAATCCACCTTTCTTAGGACATACACTAATCATATATTAAGTGGGGTATTAAACAACTTAATTTGAGAGAATAAACTATAAAAGGGTTTTGTCCCCTTATCTTTGTGTGCATTGATAAGTGCAGTTAAATAAACTAAGGGTTTAAGATTACCTTTCTTGAGAACATACTAATTATGTATATGCACTCTTATCATGTGATAATTTAGAAAGTTATAAGATTTGGTTTAAGATAATATATGATAAAATTTTACATTATAATAGTCTTAATAAAATGTGTTGGCTATGGCAATCAGGCTGTACAGATATATGTCTCAATTTGGTTTATTTCTTGATTTTTGACAATTTAAGAATCATTTTGATTTGAAAGAATTTAACATGAATGGCATAAGCATAAGCATCAAAACCATTGTGAACTATGGGATGCAATATACATCAATTTGAGTAGGACCTATGGGATGCAGCAGGCATCATGGATATTAGGATTCCTTGGGGTGCGTGAGGCACCAAATACATAATAACAGCATAAATCAGTGGCATAATCAGATGCATGTTCAGTGACATACAACATAATTTTATTTCCACTTTTATTCAGTTTTAGCTTATTTACTATTTTTGTTTTCAGTACTTAGTCTATTAGCCACTATTTTACCTTATTTTTAATTTTGTACAGTTTCATATTTTTCAGCTTATTTAGTGCTTTCCTAATGTTGAACTTTAGATAACTATAAATGTGTACAGTAACTTCAAATGTGTTAGATTTATTATCTAACACATGGTACTTTTGTGATCTGGCAATTTGCTAGATCTAGAGCAGTTTTAGGAGCAGGAACATGAGGCTTCCCATGAGATCCAAGAGGAGTTTGTGGAGCACTAGCCGGCTTAGTTTTATTATTGCATTAGTTTATTTTCTATTATGAGTGAGAGACTATTTTTGTCTTTTATATTAAACAATTTAGTTTGTAATAATCTCAACTTTGGATGTATTATCTTTTTTTTTTAGATAAATGTTTTTACTTAGCTTATGTGATGAATGATATGGATGGATGTTATAACTTAGGCACTCTATATTTATTACTATTTATACTTAGTATTGTGATATGATCAGCATATATGAAATACTAATACTCATGTATATTGGATTCTTATTTATACTCCACTTATAATTCAATATACATAAGTACTTTATCTAATACTTAAGATAAGGACCTTACACTTATCTTAAGGATTAGTACTCAGCTCTCTTTTTTAGTTGCATCTCAGTAGCAGTTCATTTAAATCAGCAGATATTCAGGGAGGTTCAGTAGTCCTTCTTAAGTAATGCACCGTTCTGTCACCAACTATTTAAATAAATTACCTCAGTTGCGCACGGTGACGGAATGGGGCATTACAAGTTCAATTCAAGATAAATATTTCAAGTCCAAAGTGTGTTATATATTAGAGATTTAATAGCTTAGTTTGAGAGAATAAATTGTAAAAGGATTATATCTATTATCTTTGTGCTCATCGATAAGTGCAGTTAAACACACTAAGTGTTAAAGTCACCTTCCCTAGAACATACAAATCATGCGTATGTCATCTTCACAAGTGATAAGTTATGAAATAAGTATTGAATTCAGTAAAACTAGAACAAAATTATGTAGTCATTTAGTTAATTTCTGAATTATGGAGACAAATGGATTACTTATTTGGCTTTGATCGTTTTATGGTTTTAATATTTTAAAGTATATAGATACTAATGCCTTGGTATATCATGAATTGCATAAGTCATATCACAGCATTAGCGGAGTATTGTGCTCACCTAGGATTCTGTAGCGGAGCATTGTGCTCATTTAAGATCTGTTAGCAAAGCATTTGCTCACCTAGGATTTTGTAGGATGTCAAGTGATATCATGTTATGCATATTTGTGGCATACAATTCTGTGGCATATTCAGATATATATATATATTTAGTGATATACAACACAATTTAATTTTAGTATTTTTATTCAGCTCACTTTGTTGCAATTTTTTATTTTCAATACCCTATTTTTCAATTATTGTTGTACTTCCCTTTTAGTTTTGTATAATTTTATATTTCAATTACAATTTCATTCTAGTTGATTTCCTTTCAGTACTTTTATTTTAGCTATAGTTTTTTTTACTTTCAATTTTAGTGTTAGATTTATAGTTCAGTTTCATTTCAATTTTCTGCAGTTTGGTTCATGTTTTACTGTTATATTGAATAATATCCCTTAAATACAAGAACATATTATTTTCAGTTTATATAGTACTTAGACTTTATAAGTCTAACAATATGTTTTTTCTTTGTTGGATTTGCCCTATCACATATGTACATATGGTAGAATCATATTATAGATTAGACCTAGCGCTTGAGATGTGAGCCTGTGATAGAAGATAAAAGTAAAGTATGTGGCCTGCTGAAGGAAATAGCTATGTTAAATTTCATTTTTGCCCGTATTCAATTTTAATATAATAAATGAGTTCCTTTCTTATTATTCTGCATTTTCTGTATTGTATGTGAATGAGTAAATGTGAAAAAATAACTGGATGCCTTTTTCCTCATCTTCTGCACTACTTTATTACTTATGTTTTTGCTCGGCTCTTGCTCACCTTAGGATTAATATCATGGATATCACATTTATTATCTGTGATATTAATGACGACCATCACTTAATCGTAGTTAAATTAGTGTTAACTCGAAGACGGTTAATAGGCGGTTGTTACATATAAGGCTTTGTTTCTACGCGTAATCTCAATTAGAATGAAATTGAATTAGAATTATGATCTATTTCACTATAAATTAAGACAATTTAACCTCTTTCCTTCCATTTGTGGTTTTCGTCGAAAATTTCCCCGACAATGTCCGTTACGTGTTATTGTTATCGCCACACCTTCTCTCGGGGTTAAGTCTAAATATAATAATTCATATCTCTAAAATTTTATATGAAATTAAAATTTACTCGTTGAATAACTCTTCACAAAATGGGTTTTAATGAAGCTCCTAAAAACTTTTAGCACATGAAATATGCTTGCCAGTTAGATAAGAGTACACAAAAGAAGTAGTATACACTATATTAGTATCATTAGAAAATTGATGCAACAAGTGTCTCAACAAGTGTGTCATTGTATATGACTATATCTTGAGCAAAATATAATTGCAACAACAAAGTAAAGCTATGCAAAAAAAAAAAACCAAATCAATCATGTCTACAACTATATCTTTAACTAGCCATTATAGGAACTTTCACCTAGCATCTCATCAAGCAACCTGGTGAGTCATAAACTTTCACCTATATTTTGTAATAGGAACTTTCCCCGCGCTCGGCGCCAGACGCCCGACGCCCGATGCTCGACGACCGCTTCCCCGATTTGACCTAGAAGGCCCACTGTATCACCGGACTGCGGATTTCCTAGCAAAAGGGCGCCCTACTTTCTCCGACTAGCAAGAACATATCTCTCTTCTTCCTCTGTTTCAGACATTACCCTTTACGATGCTTCCGGGTTTTTCCGGCTACGCCGCCGGCAACGGATATTATTCGCCTTGCACTGAATAGGTGGCACGATTTCATTGCTGTAACTCTTTATGTGCTCTACTTTGATTCCTATTCCCAAATCAGCATCCACGAAGAAATGATTAAGGTCTTTCTCTCTCATTCCAGTTACATTGTCTACTATTTGCTGTTTTCCTACTAGAGTGGGATTGGAGAATCTTTGTATTTGCCCTATAATCTTCTTCGGCTAATGTATATTGCTTAGTTCATTGCTGGCATATTTGAAATGTTTGTATAAAATTGAGCGTATTTTATTAAAATTCTATCTTGTTTGAATGAAGATATTTACATAAATTTTAAATATCAAGGATGATCACGAAATTGTTCATCATATGTTTTATGAAGAGATGACCAAATTTTAAATGCAAGCTATACATAATTAGAATATCAATGCAAACGTTTTAATGAAGCGTTACATGGATTTTTCAGCTGTTCTTTGTTTATGGATATAAATGAGTGGATTGATATAGTGAGGAGACATTTATGAATTTTTATCTTGTTTTTTATTAGCATATCATGAATTGGCTAGATATGCGTTTGAAGTTATGTTTATTTTAAATATAATGTAGTGCAAGTGGAAGAATGGCATTGCTCATTTGGAAGTTCTTGGCTTATTTCTTCTATGAAAGATGGTTAGGGGAAATATGAATGTGCTTTATTAGGTTATCTGCTACATTGTAAGACATGCTAATTCCTTGCTTCATATTTGATTAGTTGTAGTATCAAGCATAATAAGACTACCCTCACATATATTATTATCTTCAGTTTTGTTTGACAACTTCCATTTTTTGCATAAATCAACTTTGAGTAAAATCTTATCTGATACATCATCTAAATACTCAACCTGGAAAGCTAATTTGGGACTGTACTTCAATCTGCCATAGTCACAATCTGCATCTATGATTCCTTGTACTCAACCTATGGTTAGTTGCAGCTCCACATCAAATGAATGAAGTTTGGTTTCCCTCCTCCATTCCAAATGCACTAGGGAACATCTACTTGTGTCATCTAAAACCCCTAGACCTATTAATCATAGCAACTAATAATGGGTTGCAAACTCCTAATAACAATATATCTCATCTCTCATCTCTTATTCATTGAATATGTAAGTAATTTGGAGAGTTTAGTGAATGAGTTGTTTGAACCACCGACAACTTGATTTTTTATATTTGTATCGTTCATAATTTTTTTAATAGATGTTTAGGCCTGTTTTAATTGTTGAATCTTCATATTTTAATGTTTATTCTTACACTAACTGAATAGGTATTTCTGACTAATTTTATTAATATCATTTAGGATCGTGTAAGGAGTGAAACTTACCGGAATGCAATTCTGAAACATCAAAAATCTATAGAGGGGAAGGTAATAATTTTTTCTCTAGCTTTTAAATTGCAATGTTATTCTGCAAATTAGAAATTTGGTGACAAAACCTTATGTTATTTTTTGTGGTATTGTTCTAACAAACTATAATTCTTACTGTGTACATAGGTTGTCATGGATGTAGGCTGTGGAACAAAAATACTTTCTATATTCTGCGCTTTTGCAGGTGCTAGAAGGGTAATAATGTAATATTGATCATTTAAAATACTTATCAAAAATATATGTAGTTCATTTTCTTGCTAATTCAGTAGCATAGCTAACATGAAATTGACTTCAATAACTCATGATTTCTTTTTCATATTTAAATGTTTAAACTTTCTAGAAAAAGCATTATTACTGTATGATGCATGCTATCCATGAAATTGTCTTATTATTAGCTGTAGTGATACTCAAGTTCTTGCACTTTTATTTATTACTAAGAAATTAGACTAATAAGTAATTAATACTAGAATATTTGATGAAAATATGGCTTATTATTCATTGGTCAGTGTTAGTTACTTCATGCAATCTTATTATATTTTTGAATAAATGAAAAACTTTTGCTATTCAAAAAGTCTATGCTAATGTTGTCATAGAAATTGTTATTTTGCTTTAGCCCTTACACATCTGAAAGATATGTGAACCATTTGCAATTGAGTAATTGTATTTAGAACTTTTCTTGATAAACCATTTGGTCTTGATAAGAATCTGAAATGTAGCTCAATTGGCAGAGCGCTCGTATGGTATACGAGAGGATCAGGGTTCGATCCCCTACATCACCAATTAAGAAAGTGAAATAATGAAATAATTAGAACTTCTAAAAAACTACAAAAATAACATTATCTAGTGACTTCTAGATGCTTGCCCAAGCTCTTAGTGTATGATATTTAAAATCGATGAAAATTCTATGTAGCTTGGTTTTCAGATCAGTAGAAATCAGCTCTTTTTCATATAGATGCGATTCTATTTTATTTTACTATAAAATTCTTATTGCTCTAACGTTTATGTGCTTGCTGAGGTAAATATTCTGCCGGTGTTTTCATATTATTGCGGCTTTTCTTTGCTGTCGGAACAAAGCTGGAGCACGTATCTCTCTAATGGAATGTGTTAGTTTATCAAACATCTCAGATTTTGCTCCAAAATTTAAATTTCCTCTCTAATGTACAGCTGCAGCATTTTAATTTTATCAAATATACAGCTGCAGCATTTTAATTTCCTCAAATATATAGCTGCAGCACTCATTTTAATTTCCTCAAACATAGCTCAAACTTAAAGGAGTTTGAATTAATAAAAAAATACATTATATGAATACAAGTAGTAGAAAATATTAAGGCTCAAACATCCTTAAAAAAAAATTGATCATAACATTAGACAGTGCAAACATCTTCGAATTTGGGATGAGTTTGCCAGATCCATGCAGCTATGCACATTTTTTCGCATCACCTCATTTCCATAGATGATGTTATCATAAATGGTGGTGGTGAAAAGGACTGATTCTTGCTGAACGAACCCGACGTGCTTACGTAGGGACTTGAGGTGGAGTTTCCTAATGTCCTTACCTATAAAAAGGGGATTAACTTAAAGGAAAAAATAATTATATATAAAATGTATTTTGAAATAAAATTTCAATGAGGCGCCTAGTGATTGGAGGAAATTTTGCTTACCTCATATTCAGAAAAAAAGTTTAAATGAAACAAATCAAGTAAAAATGCATATATTGCTAACAAATTTAAGGGGTGAGGCCCCATTTCACATGAAGGCGATTTTAATAGCTGATTCTAATATCAGTAGCAACAAAAAACTATCCAAGAAGGCATTCAGAACTACCATCAAAAAATACAATAAATACATCCATCAATAATCATTTAATAAGAAAATAGGTAATAAAAAGGCATTCAATACATACTATTTGTCAATAATCAAATCTTACAACAACATAGTTAAAACTAAACGACAGAATCCCATCACAACTCAAAACATACTATTTGTCAATAATCAAATCTTACAATAATCTACCCCATCTCCATTTAAGAAAAAAATTCATACTAACACAAACCTCATTACTAGCATCATACTGTCAAACTTCCCCTCATTTATAACCATAAAATCAATACCCTATGCTTGTTCCAGCTCATAAAAAAAAGTTAATTTTTTAGCCATTTGAATTTTGCTAAAGAAATCCTATTGTAACTGCATTATGCTTTTTCGTAGTGCTTTCAACAAAAGCATAAAGTTCACGATTTTTTACATACACAACTCTAATTTAAGTTTCTTTTCTCATGTATTTCAAAGTAATGAATTTGACTAGTTTTGATAATCCCTTTGATGATATTATTCATGATGTATAAATGATGTCATTCATGGCACAAAAGCATGATGTAACTACGATGCATCACAAAAGCATGATGTAACTACAATGCAGCAATTAAACAAAATAATATTATAATTAATCAACTATATCATATACAAAATATAATTAGTATTTGTATCAATTATAAAAAGTTAATTGCAAAAATTTACTCCATTACTGCCTTCCCCTTCCCAGTAGCAGGAAACGTTCGTTCGGACACTATTTCATTGGAATTTGACAGAGCTGACGTAGGAGTCACAAATTGCATCAACTCCATATACCCATGAGAATTGACAACATGACTTTGAAAGCAATCGGAATGGATCGACGACAATTGTGTTTGCGTGAAGTGCCCCTATAATGTTGTATATAACTATCAATATATTCACATAATTTTTACTATAAATAATTAAAATAATTACTAACATAAAGAGAACTAGTAGCATTTGGAAGTTGCCACATAGCCGATGAAGTTGGTATGCTCGAAAGGTAACCCTGCAATATTTAAGAAATATGTTTAGATGTTGTCGCAAATTGATTATGCAAATAACTCAAAGTAAGTGCTATACAAAAAACCACAAAAATCTTAAAAAGTGATAACATATCTCATATTAGTAAATGAATTTATATGAATTTAATCTCAATCATAACTCACATATGGATTGCTTGTATATTGAGCTTGTGAGACGCTTAGTGTAGCGGTTGGCATGATAGTTGCAGTAGATGTACTCTATACATTAAACAAGTGATAACATATCTCAAATTAATATGTTGTAGTATAATCCTCGTATTAATATGTTGCAATTGAATAAATATGATACCTTTTTGGAATGTTTAGTTTTTAATTTATTCAATCTAGATTTCTTTCACTTTTCTAGAGGTCTACCCTTTCTTTTTGATTGGATAGGTTCTATCAATTTGTCACATCGTGTGTCAACCACTAAATTACTTGAAAATTTGTTAGATATCAATTTCTCTTGCAATCTCTGAAGCGCTGACATTGCATACTCAAAGTTCTTAATATTTGGAACAGCAACCTCCGCAATCTCTAAGCTCAAGTTATTGTATGCATCATATCTGTCAATTTCTGTTACAATTGGATGAGGGTGTTGATGCTCTTTACGTGCATTGAACCTTTTAAAATCCTTGCGCCATCGTTCAAGAATGTATTCGGTTGGAATTTCATACAGATGATTGACTTTTAAAGTTAAGAGTGCATGCCGACAAAGAATTCCCCTAAAATTAAACCCATGGCAAATACAACTAACATGATTATTGCATTTATCAAAAAGTACCTCATATATCATCTCCCATGACGTAGAGATATCATTTAGCATCTGTGAAAAATTGCATTCCAAAATATTAACTCTACATAATGTGCTTTTAGTTGAAATTAATGTGACAATACAATTAATTGTGGCTCTGAGCTCCTCCTCAAGACGATTGAACATATTAAGCATGCATAAATTTGCCACAGTTGCCTCCATTGGCAAATTTGTAAGAAGCTTTGCATTCCTATGAAATGATTCAAAATCTGCTTTATTCTCCTTCTCAATCTTATCTTTTAGTGCAAGTTTGTATTTACTTACAAATTGGCACAAAGAAGTTTTTGAATTAATATAACCATCAAAGAAAGAATTCATGCTCTCGCTTCTTTGGGTGGTTGACATGCCCGCCCAAAATGTGTCACACAGAAAGACGGGAACCCAAGCAGATCTTTGTTCATACAATGAATTCAACCATTTGTGATGCTCGAGATCATAATCAACACGCATTTTAATCCAACTCTTTTTAAAATCAATAATGTTTAATGAATTATACTGTCATTTTCAAAGCTTTCTTAATACTTTTGTATTCTCTCAAATAGCCTAATTTTTTTGGTATTTTTTTCATTATATGCCATAGACAAAGCATGTGTCTGCTGTTAGGAAGTACAATCTCAATCGCACTTTGAATCGCAGCATATTGATTTGTTATAATAGCATTAGGAGGCTTCCCTCGCATACAAGATAGCCAAGTCTAGAATAACCAAATGTAATTCTCAGTAGTCTTGCTAGAAAGTAAACCACAACCAAACATAATTGATTGTCCATGGTGATTAACACCAACAAAAGGTGCAAACGGCATATCATACTTATTAGTGATATATGTGGTGTCAAAAGTAATAACATCACCAAAGAATTCATATGCCGATCGACATCTTGAATCAGCCCAGGAAATATTTCGAATATGACATTCTTGGCCAACGTCAATCAAATAAAAAAAAATTTGGATCTTTTTGCCGCATGTGCGAGAAATAATCTAATAGTGCCATAACATCCCCATCCTTCAGTGCTAATATTCGATATTTATCAACATAGTTTCTGCATTCTTTTTGTCCAAATGTTATATTTTCATGCCCCCCTTTACCAACAACAAAAGATCTAAAAGAATCATGAAGTCTGATTCCAGCATCATCATTTAATTCTAGCCTTCTTTTAATATGCAATGAAAGTTTCTTATTGCATTTAAAAAATCTAGCCTTCGAGGGGCTAAGAGTGTGATTATGCTCAGTTACCACTTCTGCTGATTTAAGATTTTTTCGTTGCCAATATATGGCTACAACCTTTACAGGACAACCAGTTTTCACTGTTGGATTCTTTAAGCTCGATTGCCAAGTAGTGGATCCTATCCCCCCTTGCAGCAACCAATATCAACACGTCTACATATCCCGTCAGTAAACCATGACTTTATAACAACTATGCCAAAGCCCTGTGTACTAGCATATTTTTTGTAAACCCAAATAATTTTTCATATGATTCAAATAACATCCCAACTGCTGGCTCTTCAACCTTATCATCACTAGAATAAAATTTTGCGTATATTTCTTTTAACTGTTCATGTACCTTGAGCCAGAAAATATAATATTAAGTATATTAGTTTAGCAATTTCATAGTAGACTTTATAAATAAAAAAAATTAGAAAACTTACAATCGTTTGATTAGTACTTAGTTCATAATTTGGTTCTTCATCCATACTTTGTGGGACACTTGCTTTATCATGCAATCGTAGTAACTAATAATGAGGTAAGAATCTAAAAATTTTAATATATTATTAAAACTCTAAATAATTTGCGTGAAACAATCATAAAGCACTGAAAGTATACTCTAAAGTTGATACAAACATACAAAACAAGAAATGGTGCCATTCGATATTAGATTACATTATATAAAGCAAGGATGGAGCTTTGACAGAGAAAAACTAATTAAGGAAGACTATACTACGTTTGCCCATTCATTTAACCACATATTAATCTCCAAATGTGAAAACTAAATGCAAAACAAGAGCGTGTACTAAAGGCAGTGAAAATTTTCAATTCTATCAAACATTAACAAAGCAATACTTACATCATTGTATCTAGTATTGCTGGATGTTTTTAGCTTAAACGTGGTGTTTAGTACTTTAACTTATCTGGCTTGTGTAATTAAATATATCATTTCTTCTATAGCGCTCAAGAAAATAAAAAATCATATGCATTTGCTTACAAGTCTCCCAGATCATCTTTGATAACATGTCCATCTCTTTTTAAGGTATTAACAACGATATGATCATAAACATGAATATACTAACAAAAAAAGGAGAGCAAGCTATACAAGAAGTATCTAAATATCTTATAAAATATGTAAATAAAATCAAAATATTATATGCTATAAAAAAGATGATTACTTTGATGTGGCAATTTTTATGTAAAGAATGCATTTCATGTTGTTAATCAATAATGCATGCAATGAATCTCTTATTAATGGATGCTGCGTCACCATCAAACTAATATGTATGCAAAACATTCCTACTACCAAAAAATTTCTACTTTCACAACGATCAAATTAATTATAATAGTCAAAAAGCTATTTATAATCAAATCTTCTTGTTCATGACCACAATTATGGAAAGCTATTTATATTAAATCTAAAATAATTTAACCAAATGAAGATAAATCTTTAAAGTTTTCATTAAGATCAAATAGAGAACTCATGTATTTGAGGAGAAAATATATAACATCAATTAAAACATTTGATATCTAAAATTTTTATACAATTTTTTTGAGAGACCATATATCAACTCTATATTTTTTGGTACAACAGAATGATACCATATACTATCTTGGAATTCTTTATTTAAGAAGATCAAAATCAAAGACCTAAGCATAGAATCACAAGTAATTAACAATTTTCTTTGAGATCACTGTATGTTAGTTTCGAATGTTGGTCAATCACAAAAAATATCTAACACTTGCATACTATAACATCTGTCATGCTCCACCAAAAATTTAAGCAATCAGATATTTTCAAGAGATAAGTTACCAGTATATCTCTGGATCTCTTAAATTTTGTTGATAGTGGAGTAGTAGTAGTTCACTATCGTTAGCTTCTCTACCAAAGCCTGCATGATGTCAATCATCTTTCCTATGGTGATCTAAACCTTCTCAAATACCAAAAAATTGCATGAAATGAGTTTCCTAAAGCACACCTTCTGACACATTACTTGTAATGCATATATGCCCATCTATGCACTACTAAATACAATCATTCCAGAAAACAACTAAATAATTATACAGCACAAAACATTAATATTAATCAAATGCTAGAGAGGACATAGATTTTTTGTCGGCACCTCTTGATCTAACCAGTCTTCACATCCCAACACGCCACGATCGGGCTAAAGTTTGTAACAAAATAAGTGTTTTAATTGTTGTAATTAGTACTGGTCTTTATAAAGTTGTTTTGCTTTTAGAGTAAGGATAGATTTTTTTTTATACAAGAAAGAAAAATAGTGAAAATCTCAATTTTCTCCAAATTACTTCCAAAGCTCTTCTCTTCCAAATTTATTGCCAGCTATAAGCAAGCGGATGCAATGAAAACTGTTAGATATTTTATTCCATTTAGGAATTTGAAGTAGCGAAGAATAATACAAAGGCAAGTAAATTTACACGATACAAATATATTCACACTCGTAAACATACAGTTCATCAGTGTAATGAACAACAGAAAACCTACATCAACAGCAGCTGCTGCAGCAATAATTTTATATTTGAGAAATATTGTTGGGGCCATATTGAAAGCGGGCTAGATCCGGACCAGATTTTGAGAAGAAAAAAGCAGAGGAAGCAAAAGAAAATGAAGAGAAAAGATAATCGAGTAACACAAAGAAGGAAGTCGAACCATGTCTTCGATTAGGGTTCCGGCTGTGACTATCGTTACAACCTTTCCATCCATGTTCAGCTAGGGCTGAGCGTCGGGGGTCGGGAACGGGGAGAAGGCGTCGGGCTTCGGGGAAGCGTTGCGAGGTGGAAGCGTCAGGGAAGCGGACATCGAGCGTCGGGCGTCGGCGATTGAGGAAAGAGAAATGCCGAATGGGGAGGAGAAATGCCGAATGGAGAGGAGAAATGCCGTCCAACACGGCCCCAACAGCATTCTCTAAAAAATATCTAAGAAGAAAATAAAGGCTTGCCCCAAACTACAGCAGAAATGCCAGGCGATTAAATGGCTTGAAGAGAACTCGACTGTTTCTATGGCGCTGCGGGCGACTCTCTTTGGCCCCGCGTTTGTGAGAAGAGTACTTTATTTTATAGGGCTGCCGGCGCCCAAAGAATGCCACTTGTAGTCCTGTAGTGAAGTGAATCCTACGTGTAATTTATTTGCCAGTAGACCCAAGTGTTTTGGGTTTGAGAAATTCCCCGGGTATTCAAATAATATTCCTCTTTGGGTTTAGATTTGTAGCATATATATATATATATAATAAAAATCAGCAAGATTAAGACTTTGGCAAATATAATAACAAAAGTCAAGTTACATATAATATATTGAGTTACTGTTACTTAATTTGAAGAAACTCAAGTTACATATATTATATTGAGTTACAGTTACTTAAATTTGAAGATATCTTTTCCCAATTTGATCTTCTTGAAAAAATTAGGCAAATTTTGGTTGGGGAAATGCCTTTTTCAACACTAAGAACTTCTCATAGATCCCTATGGTTTGCTGAATAAGAACACCAAATTTTACTTTACTTTATCAATTCATTAGGCCTTAGCACACCATTTAAACAGGACATATAAATCGCAATTAACATTTCATTTAAATAAATATCTTACCCCATGTGTCACCATTAATTCAGCTTCCTCCTGCCTCTACAGTCTCTAATTCCCACAACCAAATACAAAGAAGAAGTAGAAGAAGAGAACAGAGATGGAAGGATCAGAAGCTCCTGGGCTTGGCAACGACCGTGTAATGCTCGGAGACGCGGAGGCTGAACTGGCCTCCCTTCTCTGTGGTATCGATCTTGTCGGCGCCGGGCGGCAGGAGGAGTTCGAAGTTCTGGACGAGGCGGCCGAGGACGATGCTGAGGATGGGGAGGGCGAGGATGATGCCAGGGCAACTTCTCCGGCCAACTCCGAAGGGGATGAAGCGGAAGTCGTTTCCCGAGGCCTCCACCCCCCTCTCCTCCTCCAAAAACCTCTCCGGCCTGAATTCCTCAGGGTTCTTCCAATGGCCGGGATTGTTCGCCAGCCACCAAGCGTTCACCAGAATCCTGCTCTCCGCAGGGATATCGTAGCCCCCCAGCTTGGCTTCGTGCAGGTTCATGTGAGGCACCAGCAGAGGGATCGCCATGCGAAGGCGGAGCGTCTCCTTTACTACCGCCTGGAGGTATGGCAGCTTGTGCGTGTCTGGCTCTGTGATTTGGCCGCCGGGGCCAAGCACCGAGTCCAGCTCCTCTCTCAGCTTCCGCTGCACCTCGGGATTGTTCACCAGCTCCGCAATTCCCCACTCGATCGACCATAGAGTTGTCTCGATCGCTGGAAATTCAGAATACGATTTTTTTGTAATTGCTCAATCGAAGAAACCCTAACCCTAAGCTCAGGAAACTTACCGGCAACGTTGATGTTCTCGACGATGTACAGAACGTTGTCCTCGTTAATCTCGCCCTTCTTCTCCGCTTCCAGTATATGATCTATGGCGCACTTGAGCCCATCGTTGTCCGTTGGCATCGTGCTCGATAATTTCCTGCAAACATTAATTGATCGATTCATTGATTATTCCGGAAATAAATGCAAAATCGGCAATTGAACGAAGGGTGAAAGTAGTGGTACTGACTTCCTCTCCTGAACGAAGTGTTTCTTGAAAAGACTGAGCCGAACTTCCTTCACCTCCTTGCAAATCTTGAGATATCCCCTCAGGAACGGCCTGAGGATCGGAATAAAATCACCATAGTTGTAGTCGAAGCTCTGCGCCAGCCGGCTCCGCTCGTTGTTGAGCACCCTCAGCTTCAGGAAGAGGGGATCCTCCATGCTTTCGAACCTCCGATCAAACATAATGCGGTACATAATGTTGTACATCAAGAGCTGCAGCCGGTGGCGGATCACAATTCCTTCGGTGGCCGACTTGGGGTTCCGTCGAACGTCCTCGACGACGCAGGCGGCCTCATCCTCCCATCCATGGCGGTACTGCTGGACGACTTTGTTGGTGAAGAAGGGGACGGTCATTATCCGGCGCATCTTGCGCCAGTGCTCGCCATAGACGGTGAAGACCATGTCCTGGCCCTTCCCGGTGAAGATGTCGAAGACGACGTTGCGGGTGCGGGAGCCAAACTCAACTCCCTGAGTATGGAGGACTTCGCGCGCCAGATCTGGCGACGAGACGGCGACCAGATTGCGCTGCCCCATTCTGAGGAGGAGGATGTCGCCGAATTTCTTGGCCAGGGCGGAGAGATTACGGTGGTTCAGATCGTCCCCGACCTGCAGCCAGTTGCCAAAGATTGGGACCGGGAGAGGGCCGGGAGGGAGCTTGAGTTTTTTGCCGGAGAGCTTGGAGACTGCGATTGCAAGGGTCACGGCAGCAAAGAGGCCGATGAGCGCCTTCTCAAGCAGCACCAAATCCATGGCGCCGAGAAGAGAGAGGACGGTTTTATCAGAAGTGTTAGCTAGAGGAAGAGAGGAAATTGGCTTGCATTTGTGTAAGATTGGTGGAGAGGCTTTTATAGGAAGATGGTTTGGTAGGTAGGGTGGGTGTGTTTAATGAGGCGCCGTTAGTGTTAACGGAATAATAACGAGGTTGGTATCACCGATCGTCCGTGAACATTTCTTGATGACAAATGAAGGAGAGTTTGATGCCGTTGCAGGATGATTTTTTAAATAATAAATTATAATATTTTTAATTTATATTGTGAAAAATATTGATATATTTATTAAGATATTATTTTTCATAATAAAAATCAACTTTAAAAATATAAAAAATAATACAAGTCCTATATAAATTCAAATACTTTTAGAGTATTTTTATATGGCCTCAATTATCTCTCAAAATGTATTGATAACTAGGATTTAGAGAGTTAAATAAAATAAAATTTTTTTATTAAATTTATTTTTGCTTGTGAGGCCAATAAAAATATATTTTTAAAATCTTAAATCTTAATCATCCATTCTTTTTAGAAAATATTTGAGATCTAATAAGTAATATTTTTCATACGAATAACTCACCGAGCATCTTCTAAAGAAGATAAGAATATTTCTCTCAAGATAAGAATATTTCTCTCTCGGTTTCACAGCCCGAGAAAGTGGCAATCCAATTTCCTCCGGAAAGATTTATTTGTATGATTCCAAATAGCTTTTAGTTATTTCTCAGCAGATAGAGTTTTTTTTTTTTAATTTATTTTTATATGTGAGACCTTTAAACCCTAATTGAGCATACAATCAGATTGGACCCGTGCCCATGCGCGTGCTCGGGAGCCATGCCCACGCATACGTGGAGCAAAAACCCGGCCCAAACTAATTCTAATATCTCGTATTCCTCATAAAAGACATTAGGTATCTTTGATCGATGTCAATTTAATGACACCTCATTCTTATACTTATAACATTTCGTAAGATTGTTCTGAGCAACATAAAGTTATTCTAGTGCTTGTTCTAAATTAGAATATGTAGTTTTATTACATGTTCATTTGGTGATTCTGAGATGATGTCTTCTCTGATTCTTACCATTAGACAGAGATTAACTTCCTCTTCTTAGGGCATTCAGTTCTAATATGTTTATTATCCTTATACTCATAATAAGTTATATCATTGTCAAATTTATTTAAATTCCTACATTAGACTTTGTTTGGATATTGTTGCATGCGTTCCTTTCCTTATTTTTTCCTCATCATTGATTAGTATCTTTCTGCAATGAAGGCGAGCTCTTCTTCATTCACGCTTTCGCTCCGGCTTGATTTTTGAGAGAAATTCCCTTGCCTTTCTTTTTGGGTTATTCTTTGATTTCCTCTCTTTTTGCTAATACTTGCTCATAAGCTATTAAATATCATAGAAGCAAATCTAAATAATGTTTTTAAATTATTGCTTTCCACAATAGCATGGACTTTTGGGTCCCATCGCTTGGGAAGACTTAGATAGTCTTATTTACTTTCTCCTTATTTGTGGATGTCTTAAATGTAAGATCGTAATAATTCTTATGAGTTTTGTGAGTATAGCAAATATGGACTCATCAAATTTCATCTAGGAGAGTTCATAGTATAACGACCCCAACATTAGATCAGGAACCCAATCCAACACTAGAGCATTATCATAACACTTCACCGAATTAGAAGAAAGCTAATCCAACACTAAGTGTTATGCGGCCAAGTATTTTGTGAGGGTGTTAAGTTAAGAAATTTGCAATAGCATAGAAGGAAGAATATGAAACAAGTGCTAGTAGAACATTAAACTATCAACTTATCCATTCCAAGCATTTAATATGAAAGTAAATTCATCACAGAAAGAAGTAAAACTATTATAGAAAATAATTATTACAAACTTAGGAATTAAATATTAAAAGACATAAAAAGTCTCTCTCACATAAGTAAATGAAAGAAAGATGGAAGCAATTTAAAATTCTTCAAACACACTAGTGTCCAGCTCCACTAACCTGATAATGCTCCTGATCTACGATATTTTTGGTATTTAAAATACAGTATGGCACATCAAAAAAAAGAAAAATATAGTTAGATTAAATAGTCTAAGCACATTTTAATATTAGCTAATTAGTAATTAAAATTTAGTTGGATATCACATAAACTAATTTATAATTTGAAATTGCAGCGGAGCATTTAAAAGTATCAAGTAAGGGAAGAAAGTAAAATATAAACTGTAAAGAAGAACAGTTGAAAGGGAAGAGTAGTAAAACACAAATAAAATTGCTCTATCCCACAACAAAGAGGTAAGGGAAAGAGTATCCTATTAAGGCTAGAAGTTACTAATGTGCATATGAAAATAATGAAATGGAAACATGTATATGTACAATGAATATATGCTAAGTAAAGTAAAAAAGACAGTGAAGCATTAAATGAAATTAAAGCAACATATACTGCATTCAAATATGAACTATAAGTAAGTAAAGCACAATACTAAAAATAAAAGTGCAAAGTAAGTAAATAAGGGAAAATATTAACCTCTCGGTCTAAGAATACAAAGCCTAGGATTATATGAGGTAAACATAGCTAGAGATATATGATAAGATCTCACAATCAATAAGATTGCAGAAGACTCATAATTTATTTGTTGAAGTTATTTATGAAAATACTCATTCTACTAGCACATGTAGAATTAAGCAAGGAGTTAGGCACATCTGCCTAACAAGTAAAGGAAGGTGGGGTCTCATAGAAAACAGAGACTCAAATTCACCATCTGAGAATGTGAGGTCTCCTTATATCCCCTCTTAAGTGTGCCCTTGGCTATCCACCATGGAAAAACTCCTAGTGTTTTATAAAAGTCTTATTTATGCACAAGTCTTGTATGAATGTTCAAAAGTATAAGTTCAAAGCAAAGTAAGTATTTAAGGATTTTAAGTAATTGTAAACTTTTTAATATCCAAAATTATTTAAGTTTTAATGATTTACTTAATGATTGGAGCTAATTAAGTTCTCAATTGACTTATAGATATTGATCTCTAAGTCAATTATAAGTAATAGTATTAGTGAAGAAAATTTGGAAAATATAGTGTTTTGACTTAGTTTATGAAATGACAAAATAATTTATAAGTATATTCATGCAAATAGTACTTATCCTATACTATTCCTAGACCAATCAAATCAAGTAGGTTAATGATTAAGATTTATGAAACAAGTAGGGAAGAGTAATACTAATGGATTACTAAACTAATTGAAGTGGAGGTTAACAAAATACATACTAACTTTATATAATTAGCTTACATTTGAAAGGTTTCCAACTAAATCAATCACTAACCTAGCTAGCATCAAATAGTGGGAGATCTCTAAGTATATGGGAGAAGTAAGATTAGAAGTGACAAGCTCTATGTTGTAGGTTAGTTGAAGTCTCTAAGTCATCTAAATCATAATAGGGAGCTAAAGAATTCTTAATTAAATTATTAGAGAGCTTAGAAGATAACTAGAAGCTAGAGGGAAAATGTGAACTAAGGATACAATCTAATTATTGGGCATTAGTCCTATTAAGTTCACTTAATGGACAAAAGCATATTAATGGCATTCAACAATTATGGAATAGGTTAGCTAAGATCTTGATGACAAATCACTAAGCTAAAGTTCCTAAATTCCATTTTGAAAATTAAATCTAGAATGTATTATGAACTAGTCCTAACAGATTCATAACTTACATTCACATAAGTGCTAATGTTATCTAGAGTTATGGGGAATGTTATCTAGCTCTATAGATTGCAAGCAAATCAAATTTAAAAATCAATCTTATAGCATCTCTATTGAGGATGAAGGTTGAATCAATGCTTTGCTAAGTATTCCAATTATCTAAAATTTGGAATTCAAGTCTTGAACATATAATTGAAAGTATATGGGAAGTAAATAAAATAAGACATGCTATCCTAGGGTTTAAAAACTTAAAACATGCATATTTATGAAACTTGAAAATTACAAAGTTACACTAATTAAGGACCTAAAATATGGACCTAAATTACAAAGTTACAAACTTGACAATTACAAAATTACAAAGTTACAAACTTGAAAATTACAAAATTACAAAGTTACAAACTTAAAAATTACAAAATTACAAAGTTACAAATACTTAAAATATCCAATTGTTGCCTAAATAAAACAGTGTAAGTAAATATGGAATCCTTATAGCATAAGGAGAAGAATAACACTAACTAGGTCAAAATCAGATAACGTTGGGTTTTTAGGATTTTTGAGACTCTTAATTAGGGTTAAAAGTTATTTAGAAAATTAAGGTTCAAAACTTAAATTTAACTATGACTTTATGTTCATCCCATTTTTCTAATCGAAATGATATATAATATCACATATTTTGGTTAAGTATTTTTAAAATAATGATTAAATGAAGATTAGAAACATTAATAATTAATAAATTGCATAAGAATTTAATTAAATCCATCATTAACCATTCGATGTTAATTCTCACAATACATCAAAAAGGGATAGACGCATAATTTTGGAGACGGAGGCAGCACGGAAAACGGAGTCTGACAGTGGCACTGAATTCAGCGCTGTTAACATGTGACATTTCATCAGCAGGCTGTGTGTCATTGCGGGTCCCACGATGTTTACAGAGAGGCGCAGGGTCAGATCTGTAGCACCCCACCCTGTCACCGCTCGCAAAAGACAAGTATAACTAACATATCAACGGCGGAGCGGTGCGCTACTCGGGGAAACGAGCAATTGACAACGACATCTCCCCGAATAGGCTAAAAGACTGAGCCACACTGAAGGCTGCTGACTTGAACCTAAGGGTAGGATCGAGAGTCAATACTTAAATAAGAGTATATTACTTGTATTAAGTATTAGACTAATATGTACATTGGATTATAAAAGATAAATATGAATCCAATATATATTATCAATATATCAACATTTCCAGTTTGTTAATCACATCACAATACTAAGTATAGTAGTATAACAGAGAGCGGAAGCTAAATCAAAACATCCATAAAATATTCTATCACAGAACAGCAGTAAGCATTCGTTTTAGAAAAGAAAAGTAAATATATCTAGAATTATTACAAACTGATTTAAAAGATGAAAAGTAAAGTCTATCTGAAGTACTAAAAATAAAGTAGTAAGAAAAAGGTGGAAGACCTCCTGGATCTCTAGTAAGTCCTCCTGCCCTATCTCCACAAGCTGCTCGGGATCTAGCAAATTGCCAGATCCCAAAAGTATCTTGTGTTAGACAAGAAGTCTAACACATCACAACTAACTAAGCAGTTATAAAGTAAATGCAATAGACAGTAAAGTAAACATGATTGTATAAAAATAGTAAAGGCAATATGTAACTAAAATTGTAAATAATAAGCAAAGTAAAACTGCATCAAACTGAATACTAAAAGTAAACAAAAATATCAAATGCTTAGAAATCAATATGAAATGTCCAATGATATACTATATGTCATTCGAATGATGCAACCAAATATACCATAATACGGTATGTCATGATATGTAACAGAATTATCACTGAAAGGCTATGAGTCGTACAATCTAATGTATACATACACTCAGTTGGAAAGACAATATGGTGATGCCGATGCATCCTGAAATTCCCCAGTCTATGTATGTAACAATCTGTAACCCATAATTTGTCACTGATACTCATACGTCACCACTAAATCATTGTCATGCTCATGCTCATATTTATGCCTATGCTTCTATTATATATGAGAAAAATCTGGAAATCCATAAAGCTTTAAATATAGATGATGAATTCAATATTTCCACTGTGCAGAATCCTGCTAAAATGATTCTAACTCTTAGCTTCTAGAACGATAATTGGTTAATGTTGAAGATTTACTTATTGATTATTAGATGGGATGATTGTATACACATATTTAGCATGTTTGCAAGAAAGGTGATTCTTATCACTTAGTTTGATTAAGCCACCATAACAAAGCGATCTTCAATAGGAGGCATCACCCGTTGGCAATTTGTATCTCAAGCTAAGTTAGTAAGATGCTCGACTTACAATCACATTCAGTGTCTTAAAGAAGGTGATTCTAATTACTTAGTTTGTTTGAGCCACACCTATTGAAGTGGTCTTCACTAGGAGGCATCGCTTATTGGCGATTTGTATTTCAATCAAACTAAGGAATGAGTACCTATTTAATACACTCTTAGTCTTGGGATATTTACTCTAATGAGATTGTATTTGTCTAATCTCTCAGGATAAAACTTGCTCATAAGTCCATATTAGAGTGAATCAACTAATTCTGAATACTACTAAAGAAAATTAGTACTATGGGTATGCCATACTACACTAACTAATGCCCTAGTTTCAAATAATTTTATTTAATTAATAAGGATTTATCAAGACTATCAGTTCCTATACTTAAAAAGGGTCAATCCTATGCAAGGCTCCAAGAGAATGTGATCAAGAGACCACCCAATATAGGTTCTACCCCAAGAAAAAGGTATCATTCTAATATCCCAAGTGATTCCTACCATGAGGGGTTAAGATCAACCTCTAAGGTTAAGGGATTATCTAAGCTTTTACCTCAAGGAGTTATACAAAATTCTCCTACCTCAATGTACAGGTAATTTAGGTCTTTAAAATGTTTCAAATGATGATATTATGATGAGATGCTTAAGGTCTCACATTCTTAATTCTAATGCTAATACTTTAAGTTTTATTTATCATTTAGATTTAGAGTGATCAGATCAGATGATTAAGTCATCTAATCATAAATTAATTATGGGATTTAAATCAAAGATATTATTAGAGTTAGATCACTTATTCAATCAATATGATTCTATTAATCTTCTTATGCTAATAGTCTTATTTAAGAGAAAATCAATGATCTAAAGTTTAAATTCAGACTAAGCAATCACATAGCTTTATTATTAACCTTAACATGTCTAATCCAAATGTTTAAGATTAATGTCAAATTAAATACATTATTGGAATGATGTCAATCACATTATCTTATAATTATATATATTTATTTAAGATTTAAGAGTTTGGATCTTAATTAAGCAAATTAGGGCTTAACACCTCCTCATGTCTAATTAAAATCAAGGGTTCACTTATAGATCAATGTCAAATCAGTGAATTAGATATGTATTATTGATGATAATCTTAGACCTAGATCAAGTCTAAATAGCTTGATCAAAGTCTTAAGACTTCTTAGGGTTAATTAAGAGGTTTAAGTTCTCCATTTATGATTTATTCAATTTATACATCATAACTTTGTATACATGATTTCAATATATCTAGCTTACTGATATAGATCTTATTAATAGAAAATTTTTAGAAGACGGAAAGTAATTAGTGCTAATCAAATGCTAAATCAATCCAAAAGGATTAGCACATAATTACAAATATAACCATCAGAATTTCATGCAATTTGGCACACAAGTTCTAATTTACCATTCAATTAATTAGAGACTAAGTTTACTAAGATCCAATATATATAAACCCTATTTTTCACTAATCATGGTTTAACAAGATTATGGCATAAGTTGAAGTACAGATATCAGAAAAATAAACTACTTAGCCCATTCATTCTACTCATCATAAGCAAGCCAATGGCACCATAAACATACATTTTGGTTAAGTATAGTTACTAATCCATCCTAATTAAATTCTGCCATAATTAGATTAAAACAGAAAATCAAGCCATTAAACATTTAATATTATTTTATATTCTTATTCCTGAGGACTTTCTGATCAATTTCATATATAATATCATAGGGTTTGGATTAGTGGATTGAAAGTTATTCAATTAATTTATTCTATATTTTTCATTTTAATTTTCATATGATTGGATTAATTAGAATAGTTTCCTTAAGGAAAATAAATCCAATTAATCGGATTTATTTAAAACAGGCTCGGCCATTAGCCGAATCGTGCGGGTCGACCGGGGCCCGAAGACCTGGGACTGTCGCATCGCGCGGGTCACGAGCTGACCCGACACGCACAGGGTCTTCATCCCTGCCTCGACTTCTCTCGATAAAAGCTGATCTGGGAAACCATAGATGGAAAAATTCTCCGTCTAGAGCGCACGCCTTGGCCTCGAGTAAATCAAGAATCGATCCCCTAGCTGAGACGCACCAATAGGATCTCCCCGACCGATCCACTGTTGGGATCCACTTTGCTGACTGCGGGCGATCCACTGCGGAACCCGAGTCATGCGACAGTGGGGTCCCGTGAATCTGGCCATCGCATACAAATAATCGACGGCTAGGATTAACTCCCATGGAACCACGGATCAACCGTAGGATCTCCCCGACCGATCTAACGGCTGAGATCGCTCCCGCGATCGGCCAGTAGGATCCGAGAGATCCGAGCCGTTCCGCCATCTGATTGATAGATCAGATGACACCTGAGGCATCGGACACTGTGGATCATCGTCCCCACTCCATCGCGCACCCGACAGGGATATTTTCCTGTACTGCCAACTGCCTCCTCTATCCCCCACTCCCGCTTTCACCTCAGCAGACCGTTGGCACACCTCCCCTAATGGCCAAGAGACCCAATTGGGCCTCGTGACCCGGCCGAGCTCGAATTGGAAATTTGAGAGCTCGGCCATGGCCCGAACCATCCGGTCCTCCCTAGCCCAATTAAACTCTCTCGAACCTTCCCTGTACTCCCCTGAGGCTATAAATAGCCTCAGCACTCCTCTGATTGATCCTTGCTGATCAATCGAAGTCGCTTACCTTTTCTGCCATTGCCGTTGGCTGAAGCTTCTTCCAGGCGCTCCCGAGTTTGCGTACCGCTGATAGGAGAGCCTCCGGAGTTCAAAAACTCTCAGAGAGGTCTAAGACAGCTCAACAAGCCTGCAGAAGACCACCCTATCGTCTACAAACTCTCGGATAAAAACTTGGTATCCCACTTACCGGTTTCGAGCCAATGAGGCTTGGACCTTCTCTATTTTGATGCGTCTGAGTTCGTATTATCATCTTGAACCCAATGGTATCTAGTTTAAGATCTAGGATAGCCCTAATCGATTGAATTGATTGATCGGATTGAATCCTTAAGGATCGCCTCGATAGAGTAAGGACCCGGTGATCCAGACCACCCCAGACCCTCAGACTAGAGGGCTTCGATCCGCCTCACCTCCCTGATGGTGTAGGGATCGATCCCGGGGTCTGGCATGGCCTCTGTGGGGAGAATTATCTCCCCACAGTAGCTCCAATGGAGGAGCCCTCGGGGGAGCAAGGTTTGGCCGATCCAGATCATCTCACAGGGGGCTTCGAGTCCCATTCGACGCGTCTGACCATGGGGATCAAGTATCGATCCAATCCTGGTCGTGTCGTGGTCAGGTTGCACCGGGATTTTGCGATTAGGGTTCCCCTAGTTCGGGATAGAGGCATGGGGACGAAGGCTTTGTGCGGGCCGGGTCGACCCACGACCCGCGCTGTGCGACAGTGTCGGGTCTCCCGGGTCCCGGTCGACTCGCGCGGTTTGGAATTGGGTTGAGCCATTTAAATTAAATCGAAATTATTGGAATTTTCCTTAAGGAAAATAATCCCAATAATCAAATCATAGGAATTTAATTAAATAAAAATACAGAATGTATTATTTGAATGACTTTTAATCCATTGGTCCAAACCATACGATATTATATATAAAAATGATCAGAAAATCATCAGGGACCTAAATATAAAATAAAATCATACATCTGATGGTTAGATATTTAATTATTTCCTAATTATAGTGGATCTTAATTAGGGTAAATTAGTTATTTTACTTATCCAAATTGCATGCTTAGAGTGCCATTAGTTCACTTATGATGATTAGAATGCATGTGCTAAGTAGATTATTTTTCTGAGCTCTATAATTCTAGTTATGCCTTAATTTTGTTAAAGTATGATTAGTGAATATTAGGGTTTATACTCACTGAATCTTAGTAAACTTATGCTCTGATTAATTGTATGGTTAATTAGAACTTGGGTTTCAAATTTTCATGAAATTCTGATGGTTGGATTTATACTTATGTACTAATCCTTTTTAAATTGAATTAGGGTTTGATTAGCACTAAGTATCGCTTGTTTTACAAAATTTGAGTATTAATTCGACTTATAATAGTAAGTTAGATGTGGTGAATTCCTCTAGATAAACTTATTAAGTATACTTGAACAAATCTAAAGATTGAGAATCTTAAATATCTTAAATAACTTAAGAAATCTTAAGATTTGGATCAAGCTTTTAAGACTTGATCTAGGTCTGAGATTGCCACCAATAATGCATAATTAATCCACTGATTTGACATTGATTTTTAAATACACACTTGATTTTACTTAAGATATGAGAAGGGATCAAACCCTAATCTACTTAAGGAGAATCCAAATCCTTAAGAACCTTAACTTAATTATTTGATTGTATGACTATGAACTTGATATTTTCCAATAATGCATCTGATTTGATATTGATTCTAAACATTTGAATTAGACAAATTAAGGTTAATAATAATCCTATGTGATTTCTCAATCTGAATCAAACCTTAAGATACCCAATTTTCTCTTAAGTAAGATGATTAGCATAAGAAGATTCATAAAATCATATTGATTAACCAAGTGCTCTAAGTCCTAAAAATATTCCTGATTTAGATCCCCTAATCTTAGATTGAGTTGTGATCAGATGACTAAGTCATCTGATCTAATCATCCTAAGCCTAATTATGAAGCAGAACCTAAGAGATTAATATCAGAATTTAGAAGGAAGAATCTTAAGTGTCTCTTCATAAGATTGTCTTGAATTATTAAAAGACCTAAATTTATATATTCTGAGGTAGGAGACCTTGTATGACTCCTTGAGGTAGAAGTATAGAAGATCCCATCACCTTAGAGATTGATCTTATTCCCTCGTGGTAGTAATCACTTAAGAACCTTAGAACAGATACTTATCCTTGTGGTAGAATTTATATCAAGTGATCCTTGATCACAAATGGTTTGTGAGACCTTGTATAGGACTTACAAATTAGTTTAGGCCTTTATAGTCTTGACAAATCCTTGCTTTATTAACTAGACTTGATTGAATCTTGATCAATAGGTGGTGTAGTATAGTATGCCCATATTATTGGTCCCCAGTAATGTTCAGGATTGGTTGATTCATTCTAGTAAGGACTTATGAGCAGGTTCTATCCTGCGAGATTAGACAAATATAGTCCCATTAGAATAAATCATTCAAAGTTAAGAGTGTATTAAATGGGTACTCATCCCTTAGTTTAATTGAAAGACAAGTTGCCAATGGGCAATACCTCCTAGCGAAGATCACTTCAATAGGTATGGCTCAAGTAAACTAAGTAGTAAGATTTACCTTCCTTAAGACACTGAGTATGATTGTGAGTAGAGCAACTTAATACTTAGCTTGAGATACAAAATCACCATCGGGTGGTGCCTCCTAATGAAGATCGCTTTGTTAGGGTGGCTTAATCAAACTAAGTAATAAGAATCCTTTTCTTGCAATGTACTGAATATGTGTATACAAACATCCCATCTAGTGATCTTTAAATAAATATGCAACTTTAATTAATCATCGATCTAGAAGTTAGGAGTCAGAATACTTTTAGAAGGATTCTGCACAGTGGGGACTTAGAATTTATTATCGTTTCTTACTAAACTCTTCATTATTTCTGGATTTTTCATTTCATTCAACATAGTGGCATAAGCATAAATATGAATTTGACTCATTCCTTCTGTTGTGGTACATGGGTATCAGTGATATTGTATGGGTTACGAAATGTGATATACAAAAACTGGGGAATTTTAGGGTGCATCTGCGTCACCATACTAACTTCCTAATTAGTGTATTTACATTGGACCGTAGTACTCATAAGCCTTGAGTGATAGTTCTGGGATATACCGTGGTGTAGCATATTTGTGTGCATCATTTTAGTGACATATAGTGCAGCATATAGCATCTCTTTCATCATGGTGTTTACTTTACTTTCAGTTTTTGTTTGGCGATAGCTTCACTTTAACTGGCCTTTACTGCTCTATTTACTTAGTATTTACAGTTTTCTTTACTATGCGCTTTTCCTCAGTTCTTTTACAATTTTTCTTTACTTTTCTGTTTGTTATGTTTAGTTTAGTTTTGCATAGTTAGTTGCAGTGTGTTAGACTTCTTGTCTAACATGGGGTACTTTTGGGATCCGGCAATTTGCTAGATACTGAAGAGTTTGTGGAGACAGGTCAGGAGGACGTACCAGAGACCCAGGAGGAGCATGTGGAGCTGTAGTGGATCGAGCACCTACTTTTACTTATTAGCTCATTTCAGCATTTTAAATAGACTCTTTATGTTTCTGGATTTTAAATCTGTTTGTAATAAACTATGGATGTATTTTACTTTTCTTTTCTGAGACGAATGGCTATTACTGCTTGTGATGAATGTATTCTGGATGATTTTCTTTTAGTTTCCATACTCTGTTGTACTACTATACTTAGTATTGTGATGTGATCAGCATACTGGAAATGCTGATATATTTTGATAACATATATCAGGTTCTTATTTACCTCCTTGGACCTTATATACATACTAGCCTAATATCTAAGATAAGCTTTTCACTCTTATTTCAGGTATTGGATCTTGATCCTACTCTTAGGATTCGAGTCAGCAGCCTTCATCATGGCTCAGTTATTACTAGCCTATTCGGGGAGATGGGTTTTGCTTGTATACCCGGCCTTCCCGAGTAGCGCACTGCTCCGCCGCCAAGGTTGAGGTACGTTACCTTTTTCTCTTTTGCGTGCGGCAACGAGGCAGGGCGCTATAGTTGGTATCAAAGAAGTATCATAAAGTGTCAGATAAGGAGTTGATCCTATCTACTTTATGATATATTCTCTGTGTCAGGCCAAGCTCACAAGTCACTAAGTGTAGTGCAAAGCAATCATCTAGAAAAAAATTTCATTAAGCTATCTCAGAAATCAAAAGGGAAAAACTATGTCTAGAATGTTGACACCCTAGGAAATTAACGCACATAATGAATTGATTGAACCTGTAAACTCTAAAATGAACATCTTAAAACTTGAACGAACAATTGAAGGTAATAATAAATTACAAATAAAATACTTATGGGTTGAAATATTCTAGGAATGGACTACTCGCTGTCAGCAATTCCGCTCTATCTTAGGAGATTTGACGACTACTGGGTAGACGATCATTGGGACGGTCAGATCTACGGAAGGACCATAGATGGAGTGTCGCCTCGCGGAGTTGAAGTACTAGACAAGATTCTTGCCTATTCATCATTTGGAGGCACCAGTCTTTCAGTACTAGCCAGAGAATGGCTGGATCGTGTTACCACTGCACTACAAGAGACAGCCTGTCCGGAGGAGCATTGTCTGGAGATTGTGGAGATCCTACTAAGGGGATCAGCGAGTCGTTGGTGGTATTGGGTTTATAAAAGATTAGCTCAGATGAGCCACATAGTCACCTATGATGAATTTTGTGCTGCCTTTTGGGTAGAATATTGTAATTAGGATGTTAAAGAGTCTCATCATATCATTTATTTCAGTATATATTTCTATGTATCTTCTCCTATGAGAATGAAATGAATGAAATTTTAGTAAAACCTCTATGTTCTGAATTCATACTCATACTTACAGCCATGAATCCTGGTTCTCCGTCTGCTCCTACCCCAATTAAGAACACGGTGGTGTCGTCAAGCAGACCAGAAGACTCCAACATTATGGCTAGCTTGTTAAAAGCCTTAATTGATAGCAATGCGCAACAGGCACAAGAGACCCATGCTCTTATCCTCTCAGTTTAACAGCAATCTGCTCTTCTAGCGAGATCCTCATCGTCACACTATGCTGGGGACGGAATCCTACATAGTTTCCTACGTCTTCTAACTCCTACATTCAATGGGGCACTAAATCCCATGGACACCGTAACATGGGTTAAGTTAGTAGAGAACTCCTACATTCCTTAAGGGACTTAGCCCGATCGATCAATTCGATCGATCAGGACTAGCTTAAGGCGCAATTACGATAGCATTAGGTTTGATTCAACAATACGCAGCAATACAAGTTAAAAGTAGGAAGGTCTGAGCCTCATTGGCTCAAAGCCGGCAAATGGGGGTACCTAGTTTGACGGGGGACTTGCAGACGATGCAGGGGACAATGCCGAGCTTGCTGAGCTTCCTGAGGCTTCTCTAAGAGTTCTTGAATACCAAGAGACTCTTCTATCAGTGGTATGCACGCTTGGACGCCTGGGAAGCTCGGACAGATAGCAATGGAAGCTTGGAAATGGCGGAAGGTAACTCGGTTCCAATTGATCAGCAAAGGATCATAGTGTGAAATGCTGAGGCTATTGATGAATACATAAATTATATCTAAATTAAAAGAAAATTTCATTCATTTTTGATCTTAAACTGCTCCATTAATCAAATTTTATCTATCTTTTCAAGAAAAATGCCTATCCAAAGAATTCTGAGCCATTGGTGCAATTTCCCATTCTTTTTCAAAGGAGACCCCTGCCGCACACTGCAGTGCGCTGCAGCGGGACATTTTACAAATCTGGCATTGACGCGCATTGCAGTGGGTCTATTTGCGAACCACGGGCTCGATCGTGTGCTGAAGCGGTTCAGTTTGCGAACCGCGGGCGCGATCGCGCGCTACAGCGGAGCTTTTTGCGAAATGTTGCCGCTACAGCGCGCTGCAGCGGTGCGATTTGCAAATTCTGGCACTGTCGCGCGCTGCAACAGAACATTTTGTGAAATGCTACCGCTACAGTGCGCTATAGCGGTGTGATTTGCAAAATGCTAGCACCACAGCGCGCTGCAGCGGGTCACTTTGCGAAAAATGGACGCGGTAGCGCGCGGCAGCGGGACACTTAGCAGAATTAGCTTGTGCCATTACACGTCATAGCGCGCTACAGGGTGCTGCAGCGGCCCGCCTCAATTTTCTCTGGCAGAAGCATTTAATGCGTCTGGGACAAGACCCCCAGCCAACATCTTGTCTCCACCATCATTCCCTCTGCAGCTGCTACATTTTTAATTAGAAAAATGAATTTTGATGTGATGAGAAGGTAAAAGAATGGAAGATATTGGTCACTTCAGCTTCAACTTGCATTTGATATCATTACTCAGAATTTTTATTAGCATTGCTGGTTATTGAACTCAAGTATTAGGATGCAGCCCTCTTCTATAAATATCACTCCTCTTGACTAGAGGAGGGTTCCAATTTTTGCTCACTTCACTAAGTAAAGGATGAGGGGCTGCATTGTGGAAAGGAGGAACTCCCCAAGGGTGGAAGAGCTCATTTTGCCAAGGAGAAGGAGAAGAACGACAGCACTAGCGAACTAAGAGAGGAACTTCAAGCAAGGAGAAGAAGGGTCCGACAAATTTTCAAGGAACGTTCCTAGTATCTTCTAAACCCTTATTTTGTAATTTTTTTTCTTAGTTGATCATGAAAGGGGCTTTATCCATGTATGTGTTCTTTTTCATCTGCTTTGTAATGGAGAGCTAAATCTCCCTTGGGGAGGGTTGGAGTAATCCCATATGTTTGATAGTTACTTTCATTTGTATGAAGCTTTCCTCAAGCATTAATAAAAGTGATGAACTCAATGCCTTGCTCAAGAAATACTTAATATTACTATAGTCTTGATTGTGAACTA
The DNA here is from genome assembly GCA_016760335.1 of Gastrodia elata. Classification (NCBI taxonomy): domain Eukaryota; kingdom Viridiplantae; phylum Streptophyta; class Magnoliopsida; order Asparagales; family Orchidaceae; genus Gastrodia; species Gastrodia elata. Next base: position 9,191,700 of record CM028670.1, on the reverse strand, counting down.
AAAGAAAAATGGACTAATTAACTCAAAAACTAAAGTGTCTTGTGCTCCATAGCTTACCTTAAGTTATATGCTAAATCTATGAGTGCATGAGAGCTTAGAATTATGTGAGAAAGTTTTTGAGCTTAGTGCACCTTAATCTAAGCTCAACTAAAGTGTTGATGCATGTGATGCTAAGACCCACTCATTGAACCCCTTAGCTCCACATAATTAAGGCAGGGAAAGAAATAGTTGTGTGCTCATGAACGAGGTGACATAGTCATTGAGCCCAATATATTAAATCCCTCATTTCAACTATGTGTGATGCGAGTGACGCTCTTAGTGGAATCAATGCTTATAAGATCTTAAAAATTTAATAAACCTAGGCTCCTTGATCAAGAGATAAGATGAAAATTACAAACTTAAAATCTTATAAGAATCTTTGTGCCAAAATAGAACCGACTATGTGTTCATTTCGTGCACAAGATTTTAACTTGTGAATCCTTGAGATAAAACTCAAGGAAGAACAATGTGCACTTGATTTAAATTTGAGTAAATGAAAGATAAATGCTTGAGGAATCATCATGCATAAGTGACCTATCATGACATGTGGGATGAACCCAACTCTCCTATTCCTTTTATTTAACTTATTTTCTACTTAGTGATTATTGAGCTTGATCTAAACCAGCTAAAACCAAGTACTCATAGCTTAAACATTAGTGAGAATAGATACACCTTAGTAACAAAACATCCAATTATATGTGGTTCGATAAATCTTGAAAACTCACACTTTCCACTTATTACTTCAGACCACGTAAACTTGCATGCAATCATAGACATGTATTTACAGTTTGTCAGTTATTTATAGCCTCAACATGGAATGGGGAAGCTTCCATAGCCATTGGCTCGGGCTGGGGAGACCCGAGAGGTCGGGCAATGGTCAAGCTCTCGAATTTCCAATTCAAGCTTGGCCAGGCCATGAGGCCCGATTGGGGCTCCAATGCATTTCAGGAGAGGCCCCAATGACTTGCTGAGGTGGACACGGGAGTGGGGGACAAGCGGGGTAGCTGGCGGTATGGGGATTCTCCCTGTCGAGTGTGCGAGTGAGCGGGGACGAAGATCCATAGTTGCGGGAGGATCCGGAGCCTTCTGATTGATCGATCAAAAAGATGCGACGGTCCTGGTCTTCCGGATCCTAACGGCCAGATTGGATCAAATCTGCGCCGTAGGATCTTATGGGTTGATCTAACGGCAGATCCATGGTTCCGCGGGATCTAATCCTAGCCGTTGGATTAATAGAATGAATGTGGATATGATGGAAGCACCACTGTCGCGCGACCTAGGCTCCGCAGTGGATCGCCCGCGGTCCGCACAGTGGATCCCAGCCATTTAATTAGTTAAAAATATAAATGCAAATTTAAATTGTTGGAAACCCTAAAATGCAATTAGACCATTTTAATTAAATGTGAATTATGGCCTAAATGATTTCCAAATTGTACCAAACTTTCACCCCTAACTAGTTTGGGGGTGAGGAATTCAAAAATGCAATCAGATTTTGATTCTGAGAGCAAAATATTTTAGGTCTAATCTAGGACATTTAGATTGATCAAAATATAATTACAAATTTAGGGGAATCCAATTGACTTCAAATTTTCAAAATAGGCTAAATTTGATATCCTAAAAGTAATGGGATCAAAATGAATGCTCAATTAATAGGATGACAACCTAGAGTTGTTATAGACTCCCCCACTTAAGAATGATGTCATCCTCGACATCATCTCAAGAGAGAGGACAACTACATAGGATTTGAAGAATAGAAATTCAGAAAAATAAAGGGTACCTAAATTTTCAAAGAAACTGGGATACTTTCTTTTCATATCCGCCTCTTTCTCCCAAATAGATTCTTCTAAAGAGAGATTCCTCCACTGAATATTTACCATTGGAATTGAGCAATTTCTCAACTGCTTTTGATCATGAGCTAAGATCTTAATTTGCTCTTCTACATAAGAAAGATCTGGCTGGAGAGTTACTGCTGGAAGTTAAATTAAATGAGATGGGTTGCGAAGACATCTCCACAGAGAGGAGATGTGGAATACATTATGGACTACAGAGAATTCTTCAGGATGCTGCAATCGATAAGCTGCAATCTTTTCTAGGATTTCAAATGGTCCGACGTAGCGGGGACTTAGCTTCCCGGCCACACCAAAATGATACACGCCTTTCATCGGATTGACTTTAAGATACAAAACATTTCCAACATCAAATTCTAGAGTACGATGATGAGCATCATGATACTTTGGTGATCTTGAGCTACTTTGATTCTTTGTTGGATCAGTTGAATCTTATAATTAATTTTTTCAACTAGTTCTGAATCATATAACTGAACACTGCCAGTTTTTGACCATGCTAAAGGAGTACTGCACTTCCTACTGTACAAAGCTTCATATGGAGCAATTCCAATACTTGCCTGAAAACTATTGTTGTACGCAAACTCTACGAGAGGAATATGATATTCCCAGAAGCCTCCAAAATCTCGAATATAGAGACGACGAAGATCTTTCAGGACTTGATTGACTCTTTTTGTTTGACCATCTGTTTGAGGATAAAAAGCGGTGCTCATGGCTAGAGTTGTTCCCAAGTCATGATGTACTGCTTGCCAGAATTTAGAAGTGAAACGACTATCTCGATTAGATACGATAGATCTGGGAATTCCATGGAGTCTGATAATTTTCTTGATATACAACTTTGCTAATTTCTCCACAGAATCGATTTGACGCATAGGAATGAAATGTGCTTATTTGGTCAATTGATCGACAATGACCCATATTGAATCGGCACCAGATCCTGATTTGGGTAAACCCATAACAAAATCTATAGAAATATCAAACCACTTTCATTCAGAAATTGCCAGAGGATGAAGAAGTCCTCCAGGTTCTTAGTGTTCAGCTTTAACTAAGTTACAGGCATGACACTAGGCTACAGATTCAGCCACACTTTTCTTCATCCCAGGCCACCAGAATGATTTCTTCAGATCTTGATACATCTTGGTACTGCTAGGATGTACTTGGTAACCAGAATTGTGACCTTCTACTAGAATTTCTTGATGCATGGATTTGGGGATCCATAGATGATCTCCCTAATATATTACAATACCTCGAAGCTGAAGATCAAAGCAATGACCACTTTTGATGTCCACTTTAAACTTCAGATAGTCTTCATCCTTGGTTTGAGAGATAGAGACATCGCGATGAAATGTAGGTTCAACTGAACTCATGGATATCAGTGTGCTTAGCATAGCACCATGCATTGGCCTAGTTTCGAGCTTTCGGAATTCTTCTTCCAAAGAACTTGATAGTACCGTAGAAGATAGAGTAGCATGATGACTAAGTGCATCTGTTATGACGTTTGCTTTTCCTGGATGATATTGGATGCTTAAATCATAATCATGTATCAGCTCGAGCCATCTTCGATGTTGGCAGTTTAGCTCATGCTGGGTGAAGATGTACTTTAGGATCTAATGATCGGTGAATATGGAACACTGGACAACAAAAAGATAATGATGCCAGATTTTTAGAGCAAAAACTATGGCTGCTAATTCGAGATCATGGACAGGATAGTTCTTTTCATGCAGTCTTAATTGACAAGATGCATAGGCTATAACTTTTCCTTCATGCATCAGCATACATCCCAAACCTATGCTAGATGCATCAGTATAGACTTGGTTATTAAGGCCTTCTTTAGGTAAGGAAAGAACTGGTGTAAAGGAAAGAGCATCTTTTAATGATTGGAATGCTTTGTCACACTCTGGACTCCAGATAAATGGAATTGCCTTCTTCGTCAACTTTATGAGAGGGGATGCAATTTGTGAGAAACCTATAACAAATTTTATATAGTATCCTGCTAATCCTAAGAAACTCCTGATATCGGTCATGGATTTGGTTGTGACCAATCTTGCACTGCGCTTACTTTGTTTCGATCGACTTTGACTCCTTGAGAGTCGACGACATGACCCAGAAAAGCGACTGAGTCAAGCCAAAATTTGCATTCGAAATACTTGCATATAGATCATGTCTTCGAAGCTCTTCTAGTACTAATAGCAGATGATTATCGTGATTTGTTTTACTTTTTGAATAAATCAGAATATCGTCGATGAAAACAATGACGAATTTATCTAGATAAGCTTTCAACATGCGTTGCATTAAATCCATGAAAATGGATGGTGCATTGTTAAGCCAAAGGATATTACCAAGAATTCGTGATGTCCATAGCGGGTTCTAAATGCTGTTTTCTCAACATCCGAATCTCTAACTCATAATTGGTGATATCCAGATCGCAAGTCTATCTTTGAGAAAACTTTAGCTCCAGATAATTGGTCGAATAAGTCATCAATAAGAGGCAGAGGGTATTTATTCCTGATAGTTACCATATTTAATTCTCTGTAATCGATGCACATTCTGATCGATCCATCTTTCTTCTTCACGAACAAAATTGGCGCTCCCCAAGGAGATGAGCTTGGCCGGATATGACCTTTTTCTAGCAGCTCTTCTAGTTACTTGTTCAACTCTTACAACTCCTTAGGCACTATACGATACAGAACTTTTGACAGTGGTTGTGTTCCGGGAATTATTTCGATCGCAAACTCTACTTCTCTAGCTGGAGGAAGACCGGGTAGGTCTTTGTGAAAAACATCGAGATATTCACGAATGATTCGATTCTCTAACAGAGGCATAACTTCTTTCTTATCCCCCGACATAGTTATGAGGTATGCATTGCAGCTTTTCTTATCTAACTTTTCTACCTTCATCGCATTAATTGGTGATGCTTGAGTACTGAATTTGACAATGAAAGATTGTGACAGATTTTCACTACCCAAGGTGATTTTCTTCTTTTGGCAATTAATTAAAGAACCATGCTGGCTTAGCTAGTTCATGCCCAGGATTATATCAAAGTTCGCAATTGGCAAGATGATTAGTTTGGCTTCATATTTTTGTTTACCTATAGGGATATATAACTTGCAAAACTGTTGGGATTGCATAGGGCTCTGGAAGGTAACCTGATGCTTAGTGAGTTTGCTAGGTAGTAGGATGGTAGTTTAAGAGTGTTAGCCCAATCTTCTGATACGAAGGAATGACTCGCTCCCATATCGAAAAGAATGTTGCAAGATCAATCGTTTATTGATAAGGTGCCTACGTTTACCATGACTTAATAAGAATAGCCACTCAAATATTTAAAAAGGTTTAAACGATAAAGACTGATTACTGAAACAGTAAGAATTAAATAAAAATTCATTTAAGATGTACTTGAAAACACATCGTTTTCTTCACGAGCAGAGGCAAGAATTAATATGTATACCCTTGCCGGTGCTGAGGATTGTTTGTTCTGGGGCCTCTGACCCTGATGATCATAGTTTGGCTTTTGTGCCGGTACAATTGCTTTAGAGTTCGTAGTGGTAGCTGGCATTATAGCAGGAGCAGGCTTACGGCTGTTCCTTGGCTGTGCACGAAATACTTGTTTATGACGAGAGTGATTGATGAGCACTTCGTCGATTGTGTTCTTCTCATTGCATTCGAAATAGCAGTGGCCTTTATGACCACAAGTAAAACATACACCACCAAAGTGGTAGAATTTTCCATATAGATGTATTTGTTTGCATTCAAAATTCTAAGATTGGGGTTGTGTGGTTTCTATGTTATAGACTTTTGCCACCTTATGATGGCCAAAACGTTCCTTCCTCAGCTGCATTACTATTGCCTTCCTTTTTCGGTCCAGTTGACCTTGGAATCCTTCTTGTAGATGGGCAGCCTCGATTAAATTAGTCAGAGTCTTGATCTGACGAGATACTAAGTGGGCTTTAATAGAGTCTCTCAGACCCTTCAGGAAATGGTGGCATCTAGATGCTTCCTTTCTAACTAGATTCGGAACAAAACGTGACAATCTCTGAAATTCCTGCTCATAGTCGAACACTGAATTATTGCTTTGTGTGAGATGGAGGAGTTCATCCTCCAGAATTTCTTGAGCTGATGCTGGTATGAATGCTTCATGGAATGCTTCCAACAACATATCCCAAGGAATGTCCTCTACTTCATAATCAGCAAATTTGTTATTCCGCTCGTTCTCCCACCAGTACTCTGCTTCTTCTTGAAATAAATAAGATACTAGGCAGATGGCTTCAGAGTTAGGGTACTTGATACTGGCCAAGTTCTTCTCAGCCATCTTGAGCCAGTTCACTGTGTCCATGGATTCAACTCTCTATTGAACGTAGGAGTTCGGAGATGAAGGAAACTACGTGGGATTTTATCGCCCGTATAGTGGTGAGATGATGAGAATCCTGAAGGGGGTGCAGGTTGCTATCTAACAGTGAGGATAAGAGCACGTGTCTCTTGCACCTATTGCACATTACTATATATTATGGCCTTCAATAAATTGGCCATAGGGTTGGACTCCTCAGGTCTGCCTGACGACACGACGTATTCTTAATTGGAGTAGGAGCAGATGGAGAGCCAGGATTCATGATTGCAAATACAAGTATGAACTTAGAAATATAAAATTTTACTATAATTTCATTTATTCATTTCTTTCTCAAAAGAGAAGATACATGGATCCACAAAATGCATAATTGAGATGAAAGAAAATGACATAATATGATCTCAAAAATCTAGTTACAATATTATATCCAAAAGGCAGCACAGAAGTCATCATATGTGACTATGTGGTTCCTCTGAGCTAATCTCCTATATACCCAATACCACCAACGACTCGCTGATCCCCTCAGTAGGATCTCAACAATCTCTAGACGATCCTCCTATGGACAGGCTATCTATCGAAGTGCGGGGAGTGCTAAAAGACTGGTGCCTCCAAAGGATGAATTGATAAGGATTTATCTAGCACCTCAACTCCTCAAGGTGACACTCCATCAATGACCCTTCCGTAGATCTGGCCATCTCAGAGGTCATCTATCCAGTAGCCATCAAACCTCCTAAGGTAGAACCAAAATACTAACTGCGAGTAATCCATCCCTAAAATAACTCAATTTATAAGTATTTCATTTTATCATTACCTTTAAGTTCGTTCAGATCCTAAGATGTTAGTTTTGATATTAAGAATAGGCATGGTTTAAATCAAGTTATTTTGTGTATTAAATTCCTAGGGTGTCACTATTCTCGACATAGTCAATCCTTTCCTTTTTGAGGTAACTTAATAAACGTTTGGATGTTTGCTTTTCATTATACTTAGTAACTTGTGATCTTGACCTGATATAGAGAACATATCATAAAGTAGATAGGAACAAACTCCTTATCTGACACTTTATGATACTTCTTTGATACCAACTGTAGCGCCCAGCCCCATCGCCGCACGTAAAAGACAAGTATAACACACAGATCGGTAGCGGAACGGTGCGCTACTCAGGAAAACAAGCAACTGACAATAACATCTTCCCGATTAGGCTAAGAGGCTAAGCCAAACTGAAGGCTGCTGACTCGAACCTAAGAGTAGGATTGAGAGTCAATACTAAAGATAAGAGTAGATTACTTGTCTTAAGTATTAGACTAATACGTACATTGGATTAAGAAAGATAAATATGAATCCAATATACGTTATCAATATATCAGCATTTCTAGTATGCTGATCACATCACAATACTAAGTATAGTAGTATAACAGAGTGCGGAAGCTAAAGCAAAATATCCACTAAGGCTCCATGTACTCCTCCTGGATCTCCTGTAAGTCCTCCTGCCCTGTCTCCACAAGTTGCTCAGGATCTAACAAATTGTCGGATCCCAAAAGTGCCCCATGTTAGACAAGAAGTCTAACACATCACAACTAACTAAGCAGTTCTAAAGTAAATGAAATAGACAGTAAAGTAAACACGACTATAGAAAACAATAGTAAAGGCACTATGTAACTAAAACTGTAAAGAATAAGCAAAGTAAAACTGCATCAAAACTAAATACTGAAAGTAAATGAAAATATCAAATGCTTAAAAATCAATGTGAAATGTCCAATGCTGTACTATATGTCACTGGAATGATGCAACCAAATATGCCATAATACGGTATGCCATGGTATGTAATAAAATTATCACTGAAAGGCTATGAGTCATATGGTCCAATGTATACATACACTCAATTGGGAAGATAGTATGGTGATGTCGATGCATCCTGAAATTCCCCTGTTTATGTATGCAACAATTCGTAACCCATAATTTGTCACTAATACTCATACATCACCACTGAATCATTATCATGCTCATGATCATGTTTATGCCTATGCTTCTATTCTATATGAGGAAAATCCAGAAATCCATAAAGCCTTAAACACAGATGATGAATTCAAGGTCTCCACTATGCATAATCCAGCTAAAAGTACTCTGACTCCTAGCTTCTAGAATGATAATTGGTTAAAGTTGAAGATTTACTTAAGGATCATTAGATGGGATGATTGTATACACATATTTAGCATGTTTGCAAGAAATATGATTCTTATCACTTAGTTTGATTAAGCCACCCTAATGAAGCGATCTTCGATAGGAGGCATCGCCCGTTGGTGATTTGTATCTCAAGGTAAGTTAGTAAGATGCCCGACTTACAATCACACTCAGTGTCTTAAAGAAGGTGATTCTAATTACTTAGTTTTTTTGAGCCACACCTATTGAAGCGATCTTCGCTAGGATGCATCACCCGTTGGCGATTTGTATTTTAATCAAACTAAGGAATGAGTACCTATTTAATACACTCTTATCCTTGGGAGAGTTACTCTAATGTGACTGTATTCGTCTAATCCCCCAGGATAGCATCTGCTCATAAGTCCACATTAGAGTGAATCAACCAATTCTGAATACTACTGAAGAAAATTAGTACTCTGGGTATGCCATACTACACCAACCAATGCCCTGGTTTTAAACAATTCTATTTAATTAACAAGGATTTATCAAGACTATCAGTTCCTATGCTTAAAAAAGGTCAATCCTATATAAGGCTCCAATAGAATGTGATCATGAGACCACCTAATATAGGTTCTACCCCTAGAAAAGGTATCATTCTAATATCCCAAGTGATTCCTACCATGAGGGGTAAGGATCAACCTCTAAGGTTAAGGGATCATCTAAGCTTCTACCTCAAGGAGTTATATAATATTCTCCTACCTCAATGTACAAGTAATTTAGGTCTTTAAAATGTTTCAGATGACGACATTATGATGTGATGCTTAAGGTCTCACATTCTTAATTCTAATACTAACACTTTAAGTTTTACTTATCATTTAGATTTAGAGTGATCATATTAGATGATTAAGTCATCTGGTCATAACTTATTCTAAGATTATGGGATTTAAATCAAAGATATTATTAGAGTTAGATCACTTGTTCAATCAATATGATTCTATTAATATTCGTATGCTACTAGTGTTATTTAAGATAAAATCAAGGATCTAAAGTTTAAATTCAAATTAAGCAATCACATGGCTTTATTATTAACCTTAACATATTTAATCCAAATGTTTAAGATCAATGTCAAATTAGATGCATTATTGGAATGATGTCAATCACATTATCTTATAATCATATTCATTTATTTAAGGTTTAAGAGTTTAGATCCTAATTAAGTAGATTAGAGTTTAATCCCTCCTCATGTCCAATTAAGATCAAGGGTTCACTTATAGATCAATGTCAAATCAGTGAATTAGATATGTGTTATTGATGGCAATCTTAGACCTAGATCAAGTCTTAATAGCTTGATCAAAGTCTTAAGACTTCTTAGGATTAATTAAGAGGTTTAAGTTCTCCATCTATAATTTATTCAATTTATACATCATAACTTTGCATACATGATTTTAATACATCTAGCTTATTGATATGTATCATATTAATAGAAAAATTTCAGAAGATGTAAAGTAATTAGTGCTAATCAAACTCTAAATTAATCCAAAAGAATTAACATATAATTACAAATCTAACCATCAGAATTTCATGCAATTTGGCACATAAGTTCTAATTTACTATACAATTAATCAGAGACTAAGTTTGCTTAGATCCAATAAATATAAAGCCTAATATTTATTAATCATGGTTTAACAAGATTAGGGCATAAGTTGAAGTACAGAGATCAGAAAAATAAACTACTTTGCCCATTCATTCTACTCATCATAAAAAAAACAATGGCACCCTAAACATGCATTTTGGTTAAGTATAATTACTAATCTATCCTAATTAAGTTCTACCATAGTTAGAATAAAATAGAAAATCAAGCCATTAGATGTTCAATATTATTTTATATTCTTATTTCTGAGGTATTTCTATTCAATTTCACATATAATATCATAGGATTTGGATCAGTGGATTGAAAGTTATTCAATTAATATATTCTGTGTTTTTCCAATTTAATTTTCCTATGATTAGATTTATTGGATTATTTTCCTTAGGAAAAATAAATCCATTAATCAAATTTATTTAAAATAGGCTTGGCCCAATAGGTCGACCGAGGCCCGAAGACCTAGGACTATCGCACCGCATGGATCACGGGCTGACCCAACCCGTATAGGGTCTTCATCCCCGCCCTGACTTCTGTCGATGAAAGCCGATCCGAGAAACCCTAGACGGTGAAATTCTCCGTCTAGAGCGCACACCTTGGCCTCGGATCAATTAAGAATCAATCCTCTAGCCGAGACGCACCGATAGACACTTGAAGCCCCTGTGAGGTGGTCTGGATCAGCCAGACCTTACTCACCCGAAGGCTCCCTAAATGGAGCTACTGTGGGGAGACAATTCTCCCCACAGTGGCCATACTAGACCCAGGGCTCTATCCCTACACCTTCAAGGAGGTGAGATGGATCGAAGCCCCCTTGTCTGAGGGCATGAAGTGGACTGTAACACGGGGACCTTACTCACCCGAGGCGTTCCTTAAGGGACTTAGCCCGATCGATCGATTCGATCGATCGTGGCTAGCTCAATGCACAACTACGATAGCATTTGGTTCGATTCGACAATACGCAGCAGTATGAGTCAAAAGAAGGAAGGTCTGAGCCTCATTGGCTTGAAACCGACAAGTGGGGGTACCTGGTTTGACAGGGGACTTGCAGATGATGCAGGGGAGAATGCTGAGCTTGCTGAGCTTGCTGAGCTTGCTGAGCTTGCTGAGCTTCCTGAGGTTTGTCTAGGAGTTCCTAAATGCCAGGAGACTCTTCTATCAGCGGTACGAACGCCTGGATGTCTGTAAAGCTCAGACAGATAATAATGGAAGCTTGGAAATGGCGGAAGGTAATTCAGCTCCAATTAATCAGTAAAGGATTATAGGGTGAAACGCTGAGGCTATTTATAGCCTCAGCACAGAATGGGGAAGCGTCCAGAGCCATTGGCTTGGGCTAGAGGTCGGGCCATGGCTGAGCTCTCAAATTTCTAATTTGAGCTTGGTCGGGCCACGAGGCCCGATTGGGGCTCCAACGCATTTCAGAAGAGGCCCCAATGACTTGCTGAGGTGGATGCGGGAGTGGGGGACAAGCGGGGCAGTTGTCGGTACTAGGATTCTCCCTGTCGGGTGCGTGCGCAAGTGGGGGCGAAGATCCACAGTTACGGGAGGGCCCGGAGCCATCTGATTGATCGATCAAAAAGACGCGATGGTCCTGATCTTCCAGATACTAACGGCTGGATTGGATCAAATCCGCATTGTAGGATCTTACGGGTTGGTCTAACTGTAGATCCGCAGTTCCGCGGGATCTAATCCTAGCCGTTAGATTAATAGAATGAATGGCGGATACAAGGGAAACACCGCTATCACATGACACGGGCTCCGCAGCGGATCGCCCGCGGTTTGCACAGTGGATCCCAGCCATTTAATTAGTTAAAGGTATAAATTCAAATTTGAATTGTTGGAAACCCTAAAATGTAATTAAACCATTTTAATTAAATGTGAATTATGGCCTAAATGATTTCCAAATTGTACCAAACTTTCACCCCTAGCTAATTTATGGGTGAGAAATTCAAAAATGCAATTAGATTTTAATTCGAAGATCAAAATATTTTAGGTCTAGTCTAGGGCATCTAGATTGATCAAAATATAATTATAAACTTAAGGGAATCTAATTAACTTCAAATTTTCAGGATAGGCTTAATTTGATATCCTAAAAGTAATGGGATCAAAATGAATGCTCAATTATGCTAGAATTTAATAGGGTAACAACCTAGGGTGCTACAGGATTGAGTTGGCTTAGTGAGTAAGCCCGGACCACAGGCTTGCTGCTTGAATCGCTTCTTCCTCAAAGCTCACTATGAGAGGCAGGCTAGAGTTGGCTCACCCAGTCAATTTTAGGGTCCTCTAGGCATAGCCCGCACATCGGCAAGAAGCTCTCTTCATGACCAACGTACAAAGCTCAATACTGAGGTTAGATAAGGACTGGATGGAAAATAGGGTGATGCCCTAGCCATTGACTTGTGGTTAGGGTTTCAGCTAGAAGAGCCAAAACCCTCAAAAATTTAAATGTGGTCAATTTGGCTCAATTGAGCTCAATCAACCCCTCCATACATTACATTAAACTTAACAGAGGATACGGAATAATAGAACAAAAGAGGTAGGATCAGAGGGTGTACCTAGAAGCGATTGAATATCGAGTCCTTGCAAATTTTAGGGTTTACTCCAACCGAAGTTTATTTCCTTTGCTTGCAGCTCCTTAGGTTTCCTTAGCAGCTCAACTAGGTAGAGAGAAGAAAAATGGAAGGATAGAGGATTAGGATGAGGCATAATTACTGCAGAGAAGGTAGGTGGCACTACGCAATGTACGTCTCTGCGCCCAATCATGGCGCAGAGAGATGTATAGGAAAATCATCCAAGCCGTCAGATTCTATTGGCATTCCGATGGTAAGATTTGGAACACACGAGCCCACCATCTGATCTGGAATAAAATGAGATTGACGGCTCAGATGATGGCAGGTCGTTGTTCTGTGTTTTGCGCGGTTCAGCGGATTTCTGCCTTTTCGAATGAAGCCATTGGATATATTATTTGTATTATATACTAAATTAATTCAAACTTATTATTTAATTAATTAATTAATTATCTTAAATTTAATACTTAAAATTAAATAATCTAACGGACTCCAAAAAATCCTAAGATTTCATTCATGCATAACTAGGGAGTGAGGTACTCAAAAATGTAATCAGATTTTTAATCGGAGTTCAATTTAATTATCTTAATTTTTTGAGTATTTAAATATTATTAAAATATCAGAGAAAATTCGATGACTTCCAAATAGTCCCAAAATACTAGTGATAAATCCAAGATTTATAGTAAAATAAGAGAGTAAAAACAAACATCATTATCTTAGAATTGTCTACTTTGAGTGGTTTTTTACCAATTTCAGGAAAACAAAAGGAGTTGAGCTTAATTTGGCGAAAAACAAAAAATTTGGAAAACAACTACTGGAGCACGCCCAAGCACGCCACAATGTGCCTATGCATGCACAACCCGACAGCTTGGCACTACCGCGCGCTGCATCAAGCTCAACCCAAGAGCTCGTTACTACCGCGCGCCACTACAGACTCAACCTGAAAGCACAACGCTACCGCGCACTATACCGGGACTCACTGGACCCAGACAGTAAAATGAACCAAGGCATTCTACTACCGCGCGCTATACCGGGACTCAAACCGAGAGCTCAGTACAACTGCGCGCCGTAGCATGTAATAACCCTAGGTTGTTATTCTGTTAAATTCTAGCATAATTGAGTATTCATTTTATTCCCATTACTTTTAGCATATCAAATAAAGCCTATCCTGAAAGTTTGAAGTCAATTGGATTCCCCTAAGTCTATAATTGCATTTTGATCAAACTAGATGCCCTAGATTAGATCTAAAATATTTTGATCTTGAAATTAAAATCTGATTATATTTTTGAATTCCTCACCCCAAAATTAGCTAGGGGTGAAAGTTTGGTATAATTTGGAAATCATATAGGCCATAATTCACATTTAATTAAAATGGTCTAATTCAATTTTAAGGTTTCCAACAATTCAAATTTGCTTTTATACCTTTAATTAATTAAATGGCTGGGATCCGCTGTGCGGATCGTGGGCGATCCGCTTTGGAGCCCGGGTTGCACGACAGCGATGCTTCCATCGTATCCGCAATTCGTTCTATTAATCCAACGGCTAGGATTAGATCTTTCGTAACTGCGAATCTGCCGTTAGATCAACCCGTAAGATAAACTAGCACAAATTAAATCTGATACAGCCGTTAGGATCCGGAAGATCAGGACCGTCATGTATTTTTGATCGATCAATCAGATGGCTCCGGACCCTCCCGCAATTGTGGATCTTCATCCCTACTCACTCGTGCACCCGACAGAGAGAATCCCTGTACCGTCTGTTGCACCGCTTGTCCCCCACTCCCGCGTTCACCTCAGCAATTTGTTGATGTGGCACCCCACCCCTTGATCCACATGATTAAGCTAAGAGATGATGTGTCACTCTGGCTAACCCTTCTCTTATCATTGGATTAGGATAAAATCCATAATCCACCTAATAAGGGAAGGAGTAAGCAAAGCCACAAATATCAATCACTATCCAAGAAGAATCATACAGAGTGCGGAAGCGATTTAAATATGAGAAACATCCGAGCATCACAGCATAAGTAGAATGAAATATAACTCAGAATAAATAAGCATAGAAATCCAAATACACAGTCAAGAGTACCTATATTATTATATCAATTTAAAGTTTAAGTAACGAAAGTAAAATGCTCTCATTCTCACATAAAATAAAGCAAAACAACTGCTTCTTCCAAAGGCTCATCCTTTGGATAAGGCTCCACATCTAGCTCCTGATCGTCTAATTAAAGCGGATCTGCCATTGTCGATTTCACAATATAGGGCCCCAGCCAAAAAGGAAAAAAATCTTGTGTTAGACAATTGTTTAGGTACATTTTAGGCTGTTATGTTTTATGTGTTTTATAATATTATTATTTAACAATTTATAAACAACAATTATAGCAAATAAAGGAGCAACTAGCATTAAAAAAAGAAAGGAAAAAGATATAAATAATTATTTATAACTTAAGCAAAAAGGAGGCTAAGACATGCTTCAAATATAAGCTAAATATGATAGGCATATAAAAATAACTACACAAGTGCTAAAAGAAAATACTACATCCTAAACATGATGGTGATCAAAAGAAATATACAAATTAAATAACTTAACTCAGCAATGATACATATAATAGTAGCAAAATTCTAATATCCTAATATATATAGGCTGAACAAAGGAATAGCTGACTGAATAAAAATAGTAAAAAGTAAGCCAAGTATTAAAACTATACATGAATCTGAATATTTGTGTACTAATTGTCATATCAGAAGAAGTGGCCAATCTGGCCCATATATATACATCTATCCATCCCCATAGTCTTTCTGGGCTAGGGCAACATATCTCAATCATACTGCGTAATTAAAGAGGCAGATAATACTATGTAACATTTTATTAATTATTTTACTTTTCTTTTTGTGGAAAATTTCAGAAACAACTGAGTAGTCAAGCACATTTGCAAGACTGAACGGGTCCCAATCCTAACACACTCTCCTCAATGAGTAGTGTTAAGCATCCTGATATCAACTTACCCCTGTCCATTGGAGTAAATGTGCACCATAATCCACCATAAATTGAACTTAAATACAAATGTTTTCCTAATTTTCTAAGTTTTCATTTGCATGCAACGATATTTTCTTATATGATATGTCTAAGGAAAAATGGCTCAAACATCAAGAAATGCATAGCAACAAAATAAATTAAGTAAGCAATGGACTCTACTGATATGGTGATATCATTAGTTTTCTACTTAAATTATTATAACTATTCCAAGTTACACAAGTTCAGGATCACAATTTTCCTACTAACAAGTGCAACTTAGAAACTCGTCCTTATAAGTCAAAAAGGACTAAAACTGATCAGTAGCTAATTTAATTCAATCAAAATGTGACTACAAGTTGAATCAATAAATCATACGCCCTAATTATTGTGAGTTTAGATGTTCTAGCTAATATCTGATCAAAATGTTTTAAATGATAGACTATGGATTAAACACCATGAGATTCGGCTTAATCACATAATCCAAAAAGATAAGACCTAAGTTCTAGGTTCCATTCTAAAAGTGATCTACTAGTTAAGGCAAATCCTATTAAGTAATCAAACTTAATAGGATTAATCTCCTATCTTAAATCTAAAGTTAAAAGATAAAATAATCGAAATAAGTTGTAAAATTCTAAAAACTAATAAAACCAAGGTTTCATCCATTGAATAACCCATTTACCCAATGAATGAACTCTAACTTAGCCTTAGGAATGGTCCTAAGTGAGGTGTAATGTCCTAAGGAAAAGACTTAAAAGGATTTTCAGGTATTTTACAGTTTTTTTTACCTAAAGACTGATTTTACTCACTTAAGTGATTCTAAAATAGTTCTAACGTTGGTTTTAATGAATTAACAAACTAATTAGAGGTCAAGGGCACTTTTCCTAAAATTTGGGCAAACTATTTTTCCCCTACTCAAAGGTCTAAAAAGTTGAGCTTTGATTTAAGGGTCCAAATTGAAGTTTCCGGATTCTAAGAGATTTCTTAATGTCTAACTTGAAGATAAACAGTAAGTACGTCCAATTTGCTCTTCAAACGGTCGAGTTATGACCCAAATGAGGCTAGGGGTATTTTGGTCATTTTTATAAAATTTTAGTATTCAGATCCTAAATATATTTTCAGTTTATTGATGACATTGAAATTCTAAGTTAGTTAGCATCTTGAATTTTCAAATTTGAAGTTGAATTGATCAAGTTATGACCATTTGAATCATAGGGGCATTCTGATCAATTTTCCCTAAAGTCAACCGTGAGATCCAGGGTTGATTTTTTATCCTGATGTCCAAATGGGAAAACTAATACTACTACAGTGATGAGGTTGTTCTCCTGAGTATTTTAAGACCCATATTGACTATGTTTGGTCAATTTGGTCAAAAGTTATGGGGTCTTAAATATGTCATAAAATGCTACTTCATTATGCGTGCCCCAAAATTTATTTTTGCATTACTCCATTTGATCCATTTTGTTTTTCTGAGTAAAATGAGACCTATATTAGTTATGTTTGAATTATCCTACAAAAAGTTATTAAATTTTTTAATTTTATTTAATTTTTAATTAATTAAATTACTGTTCAAAAATATAATTTGTATTATTTACTATGTATTCCTAAAATTAAATATTTTTATGTATTTAATATTGAATTAATTAATTATGTCTAATTAATTAATAATTGATTAATTACTAATTTATTATTTAATTATTTTAAATATTTTGATTATATCCTAAAATTCTATTATATATATATATATATATATATATATATATATATATATATATATATTTATGTTGCCTAAAGTTTCTATATTTATTTATATGTATATATATATATATATATATATATTTATATTAATTATATTTACTGTTTACTATTAAATATTAATTATTATTAGTTTAATATTTAATCTATCTGTTAAGCGCTAACCTTGGTTAATTAGCCAACCTAATTAATCCCTTAACATTCATTTAATTAACTAAACTTTTTTTTTTTAGTTTAATAAATATACATATATAACTATATAGGTATATATATATACATAATAATTATATAATATATCTTATTTTAATAATTATGCAAGTAATCATCACGGTGGTGGGACCCAGAGGACACGCGGCGCCCTCTGGTTGGCTGGACCAGAGGAGCGGGTCCCACCACGGCTCGTCGAACGGGCTGCACGCCTCACCAGGGCCACGCGGCGCGCTCTGATTGGCCGCCGCATAGCGGGCGGGCCCCACGAGGCCGACCGCTGATAGACAGCGGGCCCCGCCGCCACGCGTCGCATCCTTATGATGCCACCTGGCCACGCGGACCCCACTCGGGACACACGTCCGCACCGCGGGCAAACCCGCGACGCTTGGGTCGGGCCCAGGTCGACCTGACCCGACCCCATGTCCCTTCGCCTCCCCCTTCCTCGCACCGAGGCGAGGAAGCTTAGGCACGGCGCTGCCGGGGCCCGGTTCGAGTGCCACCGGGTAGAGCTCGCCGAGCTCTACCTTTAGAGGGGTGCAACGTCGTCGGAGGTGGTTGGAAGGTGTGTCGGTATCTAACCCTAGGTGATGTTTTTACGGGGCGATACGGGAATCGGGCTTCGATCGATCCCCGTAGTCTCCCCTTACAATTATTGCATGCATAAGACCTAATGGCAGGAGAGGAGGAGGAGAGGGGTACCTGCGTTGATGGCGGAACGGGATTAGGATTTGCAGAGAGGGGGGGGGGCTTGTCAGCTTTTTGACTCTCCAACTGCGAGATCTCTGCGCCCTAAGTGCAGGCAGGCACCTTGTAGGTGCCGTGGACGGAGATCACGAGAGAATGGAGGGTCGCGGATGGCTGGATCGGCGGCGGCCGCCGCGTGTCACTGCGCGACACGCAGTGACTTCACCGAGGAAGGCGAAAGGATAGTCGTTCGATCAATCGATCGAACGGCTAGGAATTGCCTCTAGATGCGACGGCTGAACAGGGAACGACAGCCCCTAACTAACGGCGCGATTAATTTTAATAATATTAATTAATTAATAAGTATTTTAATTCATTTATTTATTAAACTATTAATTAATCATGCCCAAATAATCAATTCCCAAATACTTACCCCTAGCTAATTGAGGGGTGAGGAACGCAACGACGAGATAGGATTTTTGATCCAACGAATATTTTAATTTCCCAATTTTCTAGGTATTTAAATATTATTAAAATATTCGTCGAAATTTCAACGAATCCCGATTGACACGAAAATATCACCCCTAGCTAATTTGGGGGCAATTAGCGCAATGGGGAAGTCCATTTTTTAATATGAGAGCATTTTAGATAGGTCAAATTTTAGGGTTTCTAGATATTCTAGGAATCAGGATTCGATTCATCTGACTCCTGATTTGGACTAGATCTTAGAGGTTGACTCTAATTGACCTAATTAGCACTTATGATTAGTTTTAAGACTAAGATTAGTCCTAATTGACTAAGATAACAACTTGGGTTGTTACAGACTCCCCCACTCAAGAACGATGTCGTCCTCAACATCATTCAAGTGGAATTAAAGGCAGGAATTAAATATGACATAAATAAGAATTTGGAATGGAATTACCTGGATTTTTGAAGAGTCTAGGATATCTAGATCGTATATCAGATTCCTTCTCCCAAGTGGTTTCGTTGCAAGAATGATTCTTCCACTGGACTTTGATCATGTCGATAGCACGATTTCTAAGTTGTTTGCGATCACGAGCCAGGATTTGAATTGGCTCCTCAGCGTAAGACAGATCTGGCTGGATTTGGATTTCTGGGAACTGCACGAGATGAGATGGATCTCTAAGGCACCTCCTTAAGGACGATACGTGGAACATGTTGTCTACTGCAGCAAAATCTATTGGCAGTTCCAACTGGTAAGCTGCCGTTCCAATCCTCTTCAGGACTTTGAATGGTCCAACATACCTCGGGCTGAGTTTGCCTACAACTCCAAAATGATATACACCCTTCAAAGGGCTAACCTTTAAATATACAGAGTCTCCTTCCTAGAATTCCAAGGGACGACAATGGATGTCGTGATATTTGCTCTGCCTATCTTGGGATGTCCTGATTCTTTGCTGTATGAGCTTCACCTTTTTATTTGTCTCTTCTACCAACTCGGAGCCATACAGCTGAACGTCTCCCATTTCTGCCCATGCCATTGGCATAGATCATTTCCTACCATATAAGGCTTCATAAGGTGCCATCTTAATACTTGCCTGGAAGCTGATATTATATGCAAATTCTACCATGGGAATATGCTCTTCCTAGGATCTTGTTAAGTATAGAATACAGAGATGGTGTAAGTCTTCCAGAACTTGATTTACTCTTTCTATTTGACCATGTAACAACCCTAGGTTGTTACCATGCAAAATATAGATTTTCCTAATCAATTTTTAGTATAATTGCCTTTAGAACATTAATTTAAGCCTATCCAGGAGATTTGAAATCCATTGGACTTCTCTAGGTGAAATCTGCAATTTGATCAATCTAGATGCCTTAATCTAGACCCAAAATAATTTGACCTCATAATTAAAATCTGATGGCATTTTTGGATTCCTCACCCCCAAATTAGCTAAGGGTGAAATTTTGGTGTAATTTGGAGTTAATTTGGGCCATAATTCAATTTAAATTAAATTGGCTCATTTGCACATAAGGGTTCCTATTAAATTATAATTACAAATATATCCTTATACCTAAATAAATGGCCGGGATCCGCTGTGCGGACCGCGGGCGATCCGCTGTGGAGCCCGGGTCACGCGACCGCGACATCCCGTGAAATCCAGCCGTTCTGCCTTTTAATCTATGGCAAGGAATCGATCCTGCGGGACCGCCGATCTGTCGTTGGATCTGTCCCATGGATCCTACGGCCAGGATCGCTCCCGCGATCAGCCATTAGGATCCGAGCGATCCCAGCAGTAGCGCCTTTTGATCAATCGATCAGACGGCATCCGCGGGGTCTGGCACTGTGGATCATCGTCTCCGCCAGATTCCCTCGCCCGACAGGAATTTTTCCCGTACTGCCAGCTGGCCATCCGGTCTGCCACTCCCTTCTCCAGCTCAGCAGACTGTTGCGGAGCTTCCCCTAATGGCTAAGGGACCCCAATCGATCCCCGTGGCTCAGCCGAGCTCGAATTGGAAATTCGAAAGCTCGGCCATGGCCCGAACCCTCCGACCCGCCTCAGCACAATTCAAGGCTCTGGAAGGTTCACAGCTCTTCCCCGAGGCTATAAATAGCATCAGCTCTCCTCCATTTGATTCTTGCTGATCAATTGGAGTTGAGCTTTCTTCTCCGCCATTGCCGTTTGCTGAAGATTCTTCCAGGTGCTCCCAAGCTCGCGTACCGCTGATAGGAGAGTCTCCTGGAGTTCAGGAACTCTCAGAGAGATCTAGGGCAGCTCAGCGAGCTAGGAGGAGACCTCTTCCCCTTCCGCAAGCTTTCGAACACATCCAGGTATCCTAGTTGCAGGTTCTGAGCTAATAAGGCTCAGACCTTATTCCATTTGATGCGGTTTTGTACTTATTGTCGATTTGAACTCAGCTATATCGTAATTAGGGTCTAGGTTAGTCCCGATCGATCGAATCGATCGATCGGGTTCAGTTTCTTATGGATCGCCATGGTCGAGTAAGGACCCAGTGATCCAGGCCACCCCAGACCCCCAGACCAGAGGGCTTCGATCCGCCTCACCTCCCTGATGGTGTAGGGATCAAGCCCAGGGTCTGGCATAGCCTCTGTGGGGAGAATTATCTCCCCACAGTAACTCAAATGGTGGAATCCTCTGTTGAGTAAGGTCTGGCTGATCCAGACCGCCTCACAAGGGGCTTTGAGTCCCAATCGACGCGTCCGACATCGGTGATGGAGTAACGATCGATTGCTGGCCGAGCCGTGGTCCGGAAGCGCCGGAATTTTGGGCATTAGGGTTCCCTATTCGGTCCTACCCATCGGGACGGAGGATTGGGGACGACGGCACTGTGTGGGCCGGGTCGACCCACGACCCGCGCGGTGCAACAGTGCTGGGTCTCCCGGGTCCCGGTTGACTCGCGCATTTTCGAATACGGGCTGAGCCGTTTTATTTAAATAAAATTAATGGAATTATTTTCCTTAAGGAAAATAATTCAATTAATCGAATCATAGGATTTTGATTAAATAAAAATACAGAATGTATTATTTAAATAACTTTTGATTCACCGGTCCAAATCCTAGGATATCATATATGAAAATGATCAAAAAAATCTCAGAAACCTAAATATAAAATAAAATCATGCATCTGATGGTTAGATCTTTAATTATTGCCTAATTATAGTTGATCTTAATTAGGGTAGATTAGTAAATTTACTTATCCAAATTGCATGTATGTGCTAAGAAGAATATTTTTCTGAGTTTTGTAATCTTAGTTATGCCCCAATCTTGTTAAATCTTGATTTATAAATTTTAGGGTTTATACTCACTGGATCTTAGCAAACTTAGGCTCTGATTTCTTGTGTGATTAAGTAGAACTTACATGCCAAATTTCATGTGATTTGAATGGTTGGATTTATACTTATATGCTAATCCTTTTTTATTGGAATTAAGGTTTGATTAGCACTAAGTAACCCTTGGTTTAGAACTTGAATTATCAGTTTGGTTTAGAACCTCAAGCAAATGAAATGAATTTATTCTTACAAACTTATTAAGTATGCTTGAATAAACTCAAAGATATAGAATCTTAATTATCTTAATTAACTTAAGAAATTTTAAGATTTGGATCAAGCTTCTAAGACTTGATCTAGGTCTGAGATTGCCACCAATAATACATAATCAATCCACTGATTTGACATTGATCCTAAATGCCTAACTCGATTTTTCTTAAGGCATGAGAAGGGATCAAACCCTAATCTACTTAAGGAGAGTCCAAAACCTTAAGAAACCAAACTTAATTATATTGATTACAAGACTTTGAATTGAACATTTTCCAATAATACATCTGATTCATTCTTGATTCTAAATATTGAATTAGACAAATTAGGGTTAATGATAATCCTATGTGACTTCTTGATCTGAATCAAACCTTAAGATCCCTGATTTTCTCCTAAAGTAAGATGACTAGCATATGAAGATTAATAAAATCATATTGATTAATTAAGTGATCTAAGTCTTAAAAATATTCCTGATTTAGATCCCATGATCTTAGATTGAGAGTGATCAGATGACCTAATCATCTGATCTAACCATCCTAAACCTAAATATGAATCAGAACCTAATAGCTTAATGTTAACATTTAGAGGAGAGAACCTTAAAGTTTCTCTTCATAAGATCGTCTTGAATTATTTAAAAGACCTAAATTCATATATCATGAGGTAGGAGGCCTTGTATGAATCCTTGTGGTAGAAGTATAGAAGATCCCATCACCTGAGAGATTGATCTATTCTCCTTGTGGTAGTAATCACTTAAGACATTAGCAGAGATACATCTCCTTGTGCTAGAATCCATATTGAGTGATCTTGGATCACATTCACTTGATGAAACTTTGTATAGGACTTACCTGTTAGTGTAAGACTTGTAGTTTTGATAAATCCTTGTTTTATTAAATAGATTTCATTGAACCTGGATTATTGGATAGTGTAGTATAGTATACCCATATTACTGGTCCCTAGTAATATTTAGGATTGGTAGAGTCACTCTAAGTAAGATTTATCTTTGTTGCTATCCTGTGGGCTTAGGCGGATATAACCTCGCTTAGAGTAAATCAATCAATCCTAAGAGTGAATTAAATGGGTACCCATTCCTTAGTTTAATTGAAAGACAAATTGCCATCGGGCAATGCCTCCTAGCGAAGATCGCTTCAATAGGTTTGGCTCAAATAAACTAAGTAATGGGATTCACCTTCCTTAAGACGCTAAGTATGATTGTGAGTTAGTGACTTAATGCTTAGTTTGAGACACAAAATTATCATCGGATGGTGCCTCCTAATGAAGATCGCTTCATTAGGGTGGCATAATTAAACTAAATGTTGTGAGTTCTACCCTTGCATCATATTCAATATGTGTATACAATCACCCCACCTAGTGATCCTTAAGTAACTAAGCAACTTTAACCAAATATCGATCTTAAAATTTGGAGTTAGAATCCTTCTAGCAGGATTCTGCACAGTGGAGACTTAGGATTCAATACTGTTTCTTACAACATTCTTCATGGATTTCGGGATTTCTCATTCATTAATATAGTGGCATAAGCATAAGCATAAACATAAGTTGAACTCATTCCTTCTGTTGTGATACATGGATATCAGTGATACAATATGAGATATGGAATATTATATACACAGACTAAGGAATTTCAGAGTGCATCTACGTCACCATACTGACTTCCTAACTGTTGTGCTTACATTAAACCATACTACTCATAAACCTTTAGTGATTGTTCTGTGATATACCGTGGTATAGCATACTTGTGAGCATTATTTCAGTGGAATATAGTGCAGCTTATAGCATCCTTCTCAACATTTGACATTCCTTTCACATTGGTTTATGAGCATCTGACATTTTCATTTACTTTCAGTATTTAGTTTTGATGCTATTTTACTTTGCTTAGTTCTTACAGCTCAGTTATTTGATGTCTTTACAGTTTTTCTTGCACTTTTACTTTACGTTCTTGCACATTTGTTATGTTTAGTTTAGCTTGTATAGCTAGCTTCGATGTGTTAGACTTCTTGTCTAACACGAGGTACTTTTGGGATCCGACAATTTGCTAGATCCCGAGCAATTGTTGGAGGCAGGTCAGGAGGACGTCCCAGAGACTCAGGAGGAGCAATTGGAGCTGTAGGGGATTGAGCACCTACTCTTACTTTCTAGTTCTTTCAAGTATTCTAGCTAGACTCTTTATATTTCTGCATTTTAATGGTTTGTAATAAACTCTGGATGTATTTTATTTTCTTTTCTGAGATGAACATTTACTATTGCTTGAGATGAATGTATTCTGGATGTTTTGCTTTTAGCTTCCGCACTCTGTTATACTGCTATACATAGTATTGTGATGTGATCGGTGTACTAGGAATGCTGATGTATTTTATAATGTACATGGGTTCGTTCTCCCTCTCTTGAACCTTATGTACATGCCAGTCTAATACCTAAGATAAGTATTTCATTCTTATCTTAGATATGGACTCTCAAATCTACTCTTAGGGTTCGAGTCAGCGGTCTTCAGTATGGCTCTGTCTCTTTAGCCTATTCGGGACAATGGGTATTACTTGTATGGCCCACCGCTCCCAAGTAGCGCACTGTTCCACCGCCAAACCATAAAATGATACTTGTCTTTTGCGCACGGTGACAGGACGAGGCGTAACAGTTGGTATTAGAGAAGTGTTATAAAGTGACAGATAAGGAGCTTATTCCTATCTACTTTATAACCTATTCTCTACGTTATGACAAGATCATAATTACTATGTGTAGTGCAAAGTAACCATCCAAAAGATTCATTAAGCTGTCTCTAAAATAGAAAGGGAGATTATGTCTACAATACTGACACCCTAGGAATTAAACAAACGTAAGAAGATTACTTAAAATGACATCTCAGGATTCGAACAAATTTTTAAAGAGATAAATGAATGAAATATTTATGGGTTGAACTATTTTAGGAGATGGAATACTCGTCGTGAGCATTTCTGTTCTACCTTAGGAGGTTTGATGATTATTGGATAGACGACCTTCGAGATGGTCAGATGTACGGGAGGATGGTAGATGGAGTATCACCCCGAGGAGTCGCGGTACTGGACAAGATCCTGGTTCATTCATCATTCAGAGGTACCAGTCTTTCAGCACTCGCCAAAGAGTGGCTGGATCATGTTACCACGGCACTTCAAGAGACAGCCTGTCCAGAGAAGTACCACCTGGAGATTGTAGAGATCCTACTGAGGGGATCAGCGAGTCATTAGTGGTATTGGGTCGATAGGAGATTAGCTCGGAAAAGTCACATAGTCACATATGATGACTTTTGTGCTGCCTTCT
Organism: Gastrodia elata; assembly: GCA_016760335.1. Classification (NCBI taxonomy): domain Eukaryota; kingdom Viridiplantae; phylum Streptophyta; class Magnoliopsida; order Asparagales; family Orchidaceae; genus Gastrodia; species Gastrodia elata. The sequence continues at coordinate 9,166,152 of CM028670.1, read as the reverse complement.
GGGTAGAGTATTGTAACTAGATCCTAGGAATTTCCTTATGTCATTTCTTGTTATCTTGTTTATATATTTTGATGTATCCATGTATCTTCTCTTATGAGAAAGAACTTAAAAATAAATGAAATTTTCTAAAAATTTACATTTTAACTGCAGCTATAAATCCTGGTTCCCCCTCTGCTCCCACTCCTATCAAAAAGACAATCCCATCGTCAAGCGGACCTAAGGAGTCAAGTCTTATGGCTAATTTAATAAAAGCTTTAATTGACAGCAACGCGCAATAGGCGTAGGAGACACGATCTCTTATCCTCTCAGTTAAACAACAATCCTCCGGATCTTCTTCTTATAATTCAGGGGACAGAATCTTACACAATTTCCTTTGTTTCCGTACTCCCACATTCAACGAGGCATTAAACCCCATGGATATAGTAACATGGATAAAGTTGGTAGAGAAGAATCTGGCCTTAATTAAATGTCCTAATTCTGAGGTAATCTGTCTGGGGACCTACCTGTTCCAAGAAGAAGCGGAATACTGGTGGGAAAATGAACTGAATAATAGATTTGCAGACTTTGAGGTGGAGGATATTCCATGGGATATGTTCATGGAAGCATTCCGTGAAGCATTCATCCCGGCTTCAGCATAAGCAATTTTAGAGGATGAACTCCTTCATCTCGTCCAAGGAAATAAGTCAGTGTCTGATTACGAACAAGAATTTAGGAGACTGTCAAGGTTCGTTCCAGATCTAGTGAGAATGGAAGCATCTAAGTGCCACCGCTTCATGAAAGGTCTGAGAAATTCTATTAGAGCACACCTAGTCTCACGGCCGTTCAAAACTCTAATAGAATTAATTGAGGCTGCCCATCTGCAAGAAGGATTTTAGGGACAGCTGGATCGGAAAAGAAAACCCATGATCACGCGCCCACGAGACGAGCGCTTTGGTCATCACAAAATGGCCAGAGTATACAATATGGAAACTACCCAACCTCAGCCTCAGAATCCTGAATGTAAGAGGAAGCATCTGTACGGGAAGTGCTACCACTTCGGTGGTGTATGTTTCACTTGTGGCCGTAAGGGTCATTGCTACTATGAGTGCAGGGAGAAAAACACCATCGATGGTGTGCCCATCGACCACTTCTGTCATAAGCAAACCTTTCGTGCTCAACCTATGAACCAGCGGGAGCCCACTCCTGCCATAATGCCGGCTTCTACAACAAGCTCAAGGGCAAGTGTACCTGTGAAAAGGTCAACATACAACCGCCAAGATTCAGGAACCCAGAACAAATAACCCTCGGCACCTGCCCGAGTATACATGTTAAATAAATTCTCTTTTCTTGCTGTATTAACAATTGTCCCTTACTATTCCAGTATTTTAATTCTTGAATAATTATCCTTACACAAATTATCACAACTATAGGCACATTAACAATAAACAACACAACTTGTAATGTTTTATTTGATACGGAAGCAAGTCATTCTTTCGTATCGGAAGAAAGGGCTAAAACACTTAAAGTACAGACACATCAACTAGCCAGTTCATTAAGTATTGGGCTACCTTCTGGAGCTCGTATGCAGTCTCAACAATTCTGCAATCTAGATATTCCTATTGAGGATCAAAACTTCGGAGCTAAGCTAATTCTACTGCCAATTACCAACTTCGACATAATCCTAGGTATGAATTGGTTAAGTTAACATAGTGCATCCATAAACTGCCAAAAGAAGAAAATAACCTTGGGCAGCGGAAGAAACTCCAAATCATTCGTGGAAAATTTTAGTACCCAATCGTCGTTAATCAATGCCATGGTGGCAGAGAAGCTAATAAAGAAGGGATGTAGTGCGTACCTTGTAACAATGTTGGGAGAAAATAAAGAAGTCATACCTCTTTCCGAGAACCGTGTAGTTTGTGAATTTCCCTAAGTTTTTCCTGAAGACCTGGTCTTCCTCCGAGTAGAGAAGTAGAGTTCACCATAGAAGTAATTCCCGGAACTCAACCACTGTCAAAGGTTCCGTACCGCATGGCGCCAAAAGAACTCCAAGAGCTGAACAACCAACTTCAGGAATTACTAGAGAAGGGTCTCATCCGCCCAAGTTCATCCCCTTGGGGAGCGCCGGTGCTGTTCGTTAAGAAGAAAGATGCATCGATGAGGATGTGCATTGATTATAGGGAATTAAACAAAGTAAATATCAAGAACAAATACCCTTTGCCACTTATCGACGATTTGTTTGATCAATTATCTGGAGCAAAGGTCTTCTCCTAGATAGACTTGTGATCTGTGTATCATCAATTGCGAGTTAAGGATTCTGATATTGAAAAAACAGCATTTCAAACTTGTTATGGACATTACGAATTCTTGGTGATGTCTTTTGGATTGACAAACGCACCATCCATATTTATGGACTTAATGCTGCGTGTGTTAAAAGCACATCTGGATAAATTCATCATCGTCTTCATCGACAACATACTGATCTATTCCAAGAATAAGATTGATCATGAAAAACACCTTCGTATAGTACTTGAAGAGCTCAGGAACCACAAACTCTATGCTAAGTATTCTAAGTGCGAATTCTGGCTTGATTCTATCGCCTTTTTGGGTCACGTCAAAGACTCTCAAGGGATCAGAATGGATCAAAACAAAGTAAGCACAGTCCGAGATTGGTCACAACCAAAATCCGTGATGGATATCAGAAGCTTCTTAGGACTGACAAGCTATTATAAAAAACTCGTCAAAGGATTCTCACAAATTGCATCTCCTCTTACCAAGCTGACTCAAAAAGCAGTACCGTTTGTCTGGAGTCCAGAATGTGAAAAAGCATTTCAAACATTGAAAGATGCTCTTTCTTCTGCCCCAGTTCTCGCCCTACCCAAGGAAGGATTGAATTACCAAGTTTATACCAACGCATCTGGTATAGGTTTGGGATGTGTATTGATGCAGGAAGGGAGAGTTATAGCCTACGCATCTCGGCAATTGAAACCACATGAAAAGAACTATCCTGTTCACGATCTCGAACTAGCATCAGTAGTCTTCGCTCTAAGGATTTGGCGTCATTATTTGTATGGCGTCCAGTGTTCCATATTCACCAACCATCAGAGCTTGAAATATATTTTCATCCAACGCGAGTTGAATTGTCGACAGCGAAGATGGCTCGAGTTAATAAGCGACTACGACTTAAGCATTCAGTATCACCCAGGAAAAGCGAATGTCGTAGCAGATGCACACATCCGTCATGCTACGCTATCTTCTATGATTTGCACAAGTGCATTGGAGGAAGAATTCCAAAAATTTGAAATCAGGCCAGTGCGTGGAGATATTCTAAGTACATTAGTATCCATGAGCTCGGTTAAACCTACCTTCCATCATGATGTCTTCATCTCTCAAACCAAGGATGAGGATTATTTGAAGTTCAAAGTCGATATCGAAAGTGGACGTCACTTCGACCTTCAGCTTCGTGGTAACGTAATTTACCAAGGTGATCGTCTATGGATTCCCAAATCCATGCTGATGTATTTTATAACTTACATGGGTTCTTTCTCGCTCTCTTGAACCATATGTACGTGCCAGTCTAATACCTAAGATAAGTATTTTGTTCTTATCTTAGATATGGACTCTCGAACCTACTCTTAGGGTTCGAGTCAGCGGTCTTCAGTATGGCTCTATCTCTTTAGCCTATTCGGGACTATGGGTTTTACTTGTATGGCCCATCGCTCCCAAGTAGCGCACCGTTCCGCCACCGAACCATGAAATGATACTTGTCTTTTGCGCACTGTGATGGGACTAGGCGTTACAGACCATCTGTTTGAGGATGGAAGGCTATACTCATGGCTAGTGTAGTACCCAGACCTTGATGGACTGCCTGCCATAAATGATGTGAATCAGCTATCTTTGTCCGATACAATAGTTTTGGGAATACCATGAAGTTGAACTATTTCCATGATATAGATCTTCACAAGCTGCTCAACTGAATCAGTCTGTCGGACTGGAAGGAAGTGCGAAGATTTAGTGAGACGATCTACGATGACCCAGATTATATTAGCTCCAGACCTTGCACGAGGTAGGCCCATGATGAAGTCCATGGATAAATCTGACCACTTCCACTTTGGAATTTCTAGTGGGTGCAGCAGACCGCCTGGTTTCTGGTGCTCTGCCTTTACTAGGCAACATATGTGGCACTTAGCCACAAAATTTGCGACGCTCCTTTTCATCCCTAGCCACTTGCGATGCTCCTTTTCATCCCTAGCCACCAAAATGATGGTTTCAAGTCCTGATACATCTTCGAGCCTCCGGGATAAATCTGGTATTCAGAGTTATGACCTTCAATCAGCACCTCCTGGTGTATGGACTTAGGAATCCATAAGCGATCACCTTGATAGATAGCGCCCTTGTGGAATCGAAGATCAGTATGGCAACCACTTTCAATGGCCTGCTTGAAGCCTAAGTACTCTTTGTCCTTTGTCTGTGATATGGACACGTCTCTGTGAAAGGTAGGTTCCACATTGATGTTTGACAGCGCTGAGCTGAGTTTCTCTCCACAGACAGGTTTGATGCTCATCTTGTGAAATTCTTCTATTAACGGGCTCCTTGATATAATGGCATTCAGGGGGGCCTGATGACTTAGGGCATCAGCTATGATGTTGGCTTTCCCATGATGATACTGTATATCCAGATCGTAGTCACTGATCAATTCTAGCCATCTTCTCTGCCTACAGTTCAGTTCCCTCTAGGTGAATATGTATTTTAGGATTTGATGATATGTGAAAATTGAGCATTGAACCCTATACAGATAGTAACGCCAAATCTTTAAAGCGAACACTACAATAGCTAACTCCAGATCATGTACGGCATAATTTCTTTCATGGACCTTCAGTTGACAGGAAGCATATGCTTTAACATTCCCTTCCTGCATCAATACCGCACCTAAGCCTATACCAGAGGTGTCAGTATAGACTTGGTAGTTTACTCCTTCCTTAGACAGGACTAGGATAGGGGCAGAAGTAAGCGCATCCTTTAGTGCCTGGAACGCAGCTTCACAAGCTGGTGACCATTCGAAGGGTACCACCTTCTGGGTAAGTTTGGTGAGTGGAGAGGCTATCTGAGAGAAGCCTTTCACAAACCTTCTATAGTATCCGGCCAAACCCAAGAAACTCCTGATCTCTGTCACTGGCTTGGGTTGTACTCAATCTTGGATTGCGCTAACCTTATTTTGATCCACTCTGATCCCTTGCGCATCTACAATGCAGCCTAAGAAGGTGACAGACTCTAGCCAAAACTCGCACTTTGAGTATTTGGCAAATAATTGGTGGCTCCTTAGCTCTTCTAGTACAGTTTGGAGATGTCCTTCGTGTTCTTTCTTCATCTTAGAGTATATTAAGATATCATCTATAAACACGATGACAAATTTGTCAAGATAGGGTTTCAGGATCCGCTGCATCAAGTCCATGAAGATAGAGGGTGCATTGGTCAATCCAAACGACATTACCAAGAACTCATAGTGACCATATCAAGTTCGGAAAGCAGTCTTAGAAATATCAGACTCCTTTACTTGCAGTTGGTGGTATCCAAACCACAGATCTATCTTTGAGAACACTTTCGCCCCGGCCAATTGATCAAATAAGTCGACAATACGGGGTAGAGGATATTTGTTCTTAATGGTCACCTTGTTCAGCTCTCTTAGTTAATACACATCCTCATTGACCCATCTTTCTTCTTTACGAACAGGACTGGAGCTCCCCATGGGGACGAACTTGGCCTAATAAGACCTTTTCCTAGTAACTCATGCAGTTGCTTATTTAGTTCTTGTAACTCCTTAGGTGCCATTCTATAGGGTGTTTTTGAGATAGGTTGATTCCCTGGGACCACATCGATTGCGAACTCTACTTCTCATATAGGCAAAAGACCGGATAGGTCTTCGGGTAAAATATCAGCGAATTCAGAAATGACTGGATTCTAAGATATGGGAACTTCCTCTTTCTTATCGTTACTAGGAAGGCACTACAACCTTTGCTTATTAGTTTCTTGGCTTGAATGTCATTGACAAGGGAAGCTCTTGTACTAAAGTTCCGTACGAATGACTTAGCTTGTTTACCACTGCCTAGGATGATCTTCTTCTTTTGGCAGTTGATGGTGGCGTCATGCTGGCTTAGCCAATTCATGCCTAGAATAACATCAAAATTAGCTATCGGCAGTACTACCAACTTGGCTTCAAATTTTGTTTCTTCGAAGGGGACTTGTAGCTTACAGAATTAATTGGCTTGCAATTGAGCTCCGGATGGTAATCCTACGCTTAGAGGTTTTGCTAAGCGATGTATTGATAAATTGAGAGACTTCGTCCAGCTCTCAGAGATGAAAGAGTGGGTAGCTCCAGTGTCGAATAGAATATTACAGGACTTAATATTTATGCAAATGGTACCTAATTATGGATGAAGTAGTCTACTAGTTACTATTTAAGCAAGTAATAAGAAATGATAGATTGGTTCAGAAGCGTGTATTTGACACCACATGGTTGTCCTAAGTGGCCTCAGTAGGTGTGGGAGCATATACGCAGGCCTGACCAGTAGGCCTGTTATTGTAAGGCTGCTTGAGTGGTGGTCTCGAGGTGTTAGGGCAAGAGGTAGGAAGTGCCTCACATCGAGGAGCAGGAGGTGTCAAAGCGGGGCGAGGTGCTACAGGCTTCTGAAATAAGTCAAAGACTTGGCGGCGCTTAGAACGATCAATCTGATCACCATCAATAGTGTTCGTGGTGGTACAATGATATAATCCATGGCCTGGCCATCCGCAAGTAAAGCAGACACGACCTCTGTGGTAGCACCGACCATATGGTTGTGTCTTAGTACAGTCATAGAAGGGATTAGTAGCGGGGGATTCTGCCTCCATTTGATAAAACCCTAGCCCTTTTAGGGTTATCCTATTGGTGCACTGTAGAGTTGATGAGTCTCTTAGCTTCTTGTTGTTGATGCCTTTCTATCACCTTGGCAGTCTTTAGTAGTTCTCGGTAATCGATCATGCGGAATGGCACAACTTGGGACTATATGGAGGGTCGGAGACCGCTCTGGAAACGATGGCACCTGTCCAATTCAGTGGGCACTAGGCTCACGAAGAATCTGGTGAGCCTCTTGAATTCTGCGTCATACGCAGCCACCGTACGATTCCCTTGCTGCAGTTTGAGGAATTCCTTGGTCATGTTGCGGCGCTCAGACAGTGGAATGTATTCAGTGCAAAAAAACCTCCTCTAACTCTTCGTAAGAGATTTCCTCCAAACAGATGTCAGCAAAGTATGTGGTACAAACTTGGTTCCACCAGTGTTCCGCTTCACCGTAGAGTAGGTGTGTGACTAGCCGGATCACTTCCGTCTTCGGGCATTTGATACTTGTCAAGTTCTTTTCTACCATCCTTAGCCAATCTTCCATGTCTACGGCCGACAAACTCCCGTTGAATGTGGGAGGTCTTAGATAAAGGAAGTTGTGCAGTAATCTGTCGATGGATTGGATGTAGTGTTGATGGGATTATTGGAGCGTTGGGGCAGCTTTTACCGTTGCACGATTCTGATTTATCTGAGACACCAGAAGACGCTCCATGGCCTGAGCCTTCGCGGCCTTCCTAGCCTGCTTTTGGCTTTCCTTTGCTTACTGCTGATGGGCTTCTACCATCATCTTCACTGCCTCCTGCAAGGCGTTCACCTCACTGGACGAGGAGCTAAAGGGAGCATGTGAGGGGCTCTAGCCTGGGTTCATGGTGGATTTTCTAGAATCTGAATCAAAATAACCTACTTTCAGCATTTCAGAATATAGGGGATTATAACAGCTCATCTCTTTTAATTAATTAAAAGATGAATGATACATTATTGGAAGAAGTAGTTAAAGCATAAGGAAGGAAAGATATCTACTGGGAAAAACATAGAATCTATCCTATGTATTTTCTCGTGAAAGCTCAGGAAAAGTCAGTGTATGTCATCTCTAGGCAATAGCGGGTAAATTTATGTTCAAACACCCATACTTAGCGAGCCCACCACGCCTCCGCGTAGTCTTGGAGGAGGATTTTGATGATGTCGAGTCAGACGCAATACGGGCATTCGAGCTCATCAAAGACTTTGGTCATCCTTTGTAACCATTCCTTAGCTAGGATGGGGAAGTCCAGCCCCCGGTACATCGCGTCTTCCAGCATCCTTTCCAGTACACTGACTTCTACTGGGGAGACCCCATGGACTTTTATCCCATATTTCTTTGCCAAGTACACATCAAACTTCCACCTGTCTTTAAAGTGGGTGAAGAGGTCATATCATGTCATGCTCGCACAGTAATATTCCTAGATATATAGATTAAGTGATATATAAAATAATTATGTAATTCAAAAATTATGTTACAAGGATGCATGAGGTAGTACAGATAACATATGAATAAAAGCTAAGATATCTATTCGATATATCGGGCGGTAAATGATCGGTGAAAATTTTCATGTGACGTCAATGTTGACGAGTAAGTGCTCGAAGTGTGACGCTTCACTAGTCCTCGGCTCCATCCTGTAGGAGGCGTGTCATGAGAGCAATCTTAACATTATCTGGAATGTTCATAGTTTTAAGCACGATAACTGTCATTCTTAGCCATCTCTTGGCTAAAGCGGGGAGGTCATATCCTCTGAATATGCTTTGTTGGAGTAGTTGATTCAACATCTGGGTCTCAGGGTCTGACACTCCTTCTATGTACACCTCGTGTTGTCGATGGAATTGGGCAATGCTTTCCCAACCTTCTTCAAATCATCGGTGATGCTTCTCAACTGTCATCCTGGTATATCTAAGACGTCTATCGAAATAGTTATGTTGTACAATTAAATTTTAAGGTTCTATTCTATATAGTTGCGTGTGTATTTTGATTATTATACTTCTTATTCTGAGTTAATATTGTGGTGTCTTGGATGTGACTCCAATATTTTTTGACATAGTGACTGAACTGGCAAAAGAATCTTCTATTAGGTAGATGAGAATGCAAATTCTAATCTGACATCTTATGGAATTATTTGATACCAACTATGGCGCCCCACCCCTTGATCCACATGATTAAGCTAAGGGGTGGTGTGCCACTCTGGTAACCCTTCTCTTATTATTGGATTATGATAAAATCCACAATCCACCTAATAAGGGAAGGAGTAAGCACAAACTCAAATATCCGTCACTATCTAAGAAGAATCATGCAGAGTGCAGAAGCGATTTAAAAATGAGAAACATCCGAGCATCACAGCATAAGTAGAATGAAATATAACTCAGAATAAATAAGCATAGAAATCCAAATACACTGTCAAGAGTACCTGTATTATTACATCAATTTAAAGTTTAAGTAACGAAAGTAAAATGCTCTCATCCTCACATAAAATAAAGCAAAACAACTGCTTCTTCCAAAGGCTCCTCCTCTGGATAAGGCTCTATACCTAGCTCCTGATCGTCTAGCTGAAGCGGATCTGCCATTGTCGGTTTCACATTGTAGGGCCCCAGCCAAAAAAGAGAAATATCTTGTGTTAGAAAATTGTCTAAGTACATTTTAGGCTGATATATTTTATTTATTTTATAATATCACCATTTAAAAATTTATAAGCAATAATTATAGCAAATAAAGGAGCAACTAGCATTACAAAAAGAAAGGAAAAAGCTATAAACAATCATTTATAACTTAAGTAAAAAAGAGGCTAAGACATGCCTCGAATATAAGCTAAATAAGGTAGGCATATATAAATAACTACACAAGTGCTGAAAGAAAATACTACATCCTAAATATGCTGGTGATCAAAAGAAATATGCAAATTAAATAACTTAACTCAGCAATGATATATATAATAGCAGCAAAATTCTAATATCCTAATATATATAAGCTGAATAAAGGAATAACTAACTGAATAAAAATAGTGAAAAGTAAGCCAAGTATCAAAGCTATACATGAATCTGAATATCTGTGTACTAAATGCCATATCAAAAGAAGTGACTAATATGGCCCATATATATATACATCTATGCATCCCCATAGCCTTTCTGGGCTTGGCAACATATCTCAGATCATAGGTTAGAGTTCATTAGATCATAGGAATGATCCTTAAATTTTCATCCTAAGGAAAAGACTTAAAAAGATTTTTAGGTATTTTACAATTTTTTTGACCTAAAGACTGATTTTACTCACTTAAGTGATTTTAATATAGTTCTAACATTGGTTTTAGTGAATTAATAGACTAATTAGAGGTCAAGAGCACTTTTACTAAAATTTGGGCAAAATGACTATTTTGCCCCTACTTAAGGGTCTAAAAAGTTGACTTTTGATTTAAGGGTTCAAATTAAAGTTTCCAGATTTTAAAAGATTCCTTACTGTCTAACTTGAAGATAGACAGTATGTATGTCAAATTTGGACTTCAAACGACCGAGTTATGACCCAAATGAGGCTATAAGTATTTTGGTCATTTTTTTAAATTTCTAGGGTTCAGGTCCTAAATATTCGTTCATTTTATTGATGATATTGGAATTTTAAGTTATTTAGCATCTTGAATTTTTAAATTTGGAGTTGAATTGACCAAGTTATGGCCATTTGAATCCTAGGGGCATTTTGGTTAATTTTTCCCTAAAGTCAACTGTGAGATCTAGGGTTGACTTTTTATCCTGATGTCCAAATGGGAAAACTAATACTACTACAGTGATGTGACTGTTCTTTTGAGTATTTTAAGACCCATATTGACTATGTTTGGTCAACTTGGTCAAAAGTTATGGGGTCTTAAATATGTCATAAAATGCTACTTCATTATTCGTGCCCAAAATTTATTTTTGCATTACGACATTTGATCCATTTTATTTTTCTGAGTAAAATGAAACATATATTGACTATGTTTGGATCATCCTACAAAAAGTTATTAAACTTTTAAATTTTATTTAATTTTTAATTAATTAAATTATTATTCAAAAATATAATTTGTATTATTTACTATGTATTATTAAAGTTAAATATTTTTATATATTTATTTATTAATTAATTAATTATGTCTAATTAATTAATAATTGATTAATAGTTAATTTATTATTTAGTTATTTTAAATATTTTGATTATAACCTAAAGTTCCATTATATATATATATATATATGTATATAGGTATATATATATATACATATAGTTACTCTAAAGATTTTGATTCTGTGTATATATATATATATGTTTATATTAATTCTATTTACTGTTTACTATTAAATATTAATTATTATTTGTTTAATATTTTAATCTATCTGTTGAGCGCTAACCTTTGTTAATTGGCCAACCTAATTAATTCTTTAACATTAATTTAATTAACTGAACTTTTTTTTTGGTTTAATAAATATACATATATAACTATATAGGTATATATATAATTATATAATATATCTTATTTTAATAATTATGCAGGTAATCATCACGGTGGTGGGACCCAGAGGACACGCGGCGCCCTCTTGTTGGCTGGACCAGAGGAACGGGTCCCACCACGGCGCGTCGAACGGGCTGCAGGCCCCACCAGGGTCACGCGGTGCGCTCTGATTGGCCGCCACCTAGCGGGCGGGCCCCACGCGGCAGACCGCTGATAGACTGCGGGCCGCACTGCCACGCGTCGCATCCTAAGGATGCCACCTGGCCGTGCGGACCCCACTCGGGACACACGTCCGCACCGCGGGCAAACCCGCGATGCTTGGGTCGGGCCCGGGTCGACCCGACCGAACCCCATGTCCCTTCACCTCCCCCCTTCCTCGCACCGATGCGGGGGAGCTTAGGCACGGCGCTGCCGGCCCTACCGACAATTTCGGGGCCCAGTTCGAGTGCCGCCGGGTAGAGCTCGTCGAGCTCTACCTTTAGAGGGGTGCAACGTCGCCGGAGGTAGTCGGAAGGTGTGCCGGTATCTTACCCTAGGCGAGGTTTTTACGGGGCGTTTAGAGGATCGGGCTTCGACCGATCGATCGATCGATCCCTGTACCCTCCCCTTACAATTATTGCATGCATAAGACCTAATGGCATAAGAGGAAGAGGAGAGGGGTACTTGCGTTGGCGGTGGAACGGGATTAGGATTTGTAGGGGGGGCTTGTCGGCTTTTTGACACTCCAACTGCGAGATCTCCGCGCCCTAAGTGCAGGCAGGCACCTTGTAAGTGTCCTGGACGGAGATCACGAGGGAATGGAGGGTCGCGGATGGCTGGATCGGCGACGGCCGCCGCGTGTCACTGCTCGACACGCAGCGCCTTCACCGAGGAAGGCGAAAGGATAGTCGTTCGATCAATCGATCGAACGGCTTGGACTTGCCGTTAGATGCGACGGCAGAACAAGGAATGGCGGCCCCTAACTAACGGCGCGATTAATTTTAATAATATTAATTAATTAATTAATAAGTATTTTAATTAATTAATTTATTAAACTATTAATTAATCATACCCAAATAGACAATTCCCAAAAATTCTCAAATACTTACTCCTAGCTAATTGAGGGGTGAGGAACGTAACGGCGAGGTCGAATTTTTGAACCGACGAGTATTTTAATTTTCTAATTTTCGAGGTATTTAAATATTATTAAAATATTCGTCGAAATTTCGACGAATCCCGATTGACACGAAAACATCACCCCTAGCTAATTTGTGGGCAATGAGCGCAATGTGGATGTCCGTTTTTTGATATGAGGTCATTTTAGATAGGTCAAATTTTAGGATTTCTAGATTTTCTAGGAATTAGGATTCGGTCCATTTGACTCTTGATTTGGACTAGGTCTTAGAGGTTGACTCCAATTGACCTAATTAATACTTATGATTAGTTTTAAGATAAAGATTAGTACTAATTGACTAAGGTAACAACTTGAGTTGTTACAGTTAGGGCTCTCCTAAAATGCATTGGAGCCCCAATCGAGTCTCGTGGCCCGGCCAAGCTCGAATTGGAAATTCAAGAGCTCGGCCATGGCCCGACTTCTCGAGTCTCCCTAGCCTGAGCCAATGGCTCTAGATGCTTCCCCATTCCATGCTGGGCTATAAATGGCCTCAGTATTTCACCCTATGATCCTTTGCTGATCAATGGGAGCCGAGTTACCTTCCGCCATTTCCAAGCTTTCATTGTTGACTGTTCGAGCTTCCCAGGCATCCAGGCGTGTGTACTACTGATAGAAGAGTATCCTGGCATTCAAGAACTCTTAGAGAAACCTCTGGAAGCTCAGCAAGCTCGGCATTGTTCTCTGCATTGTCTGCAAGTCCCCCGTCAAACTAGGTACCCCCACTCCCCCACTTGCTGGTTTCAAGCCAATGAGGCTCAGACCTTCCTTCTATTGACTCGTATTGCTGTGTATTGTTGAATCAAACCTAACGCTATCGTAATTGCGCCTTGAGCTAGCCTTGGTCGATCAAATCAATCGATCGGGATAAGTCCCTTAAGGAATGCCTCGGGTGAGTCGGGTCCCGGCATTCCAGCCCACATCAGGCCCTCAGACCAAAGGGCTTCAATCCGACTCACCTCCCTGATGGTGTAGGGATCGAGCCCTGGGTCTGGCATGGCCTCTGTGGGGAGAATGGTCTCCCCACGGTAGATCCATTAATGGAGCCCTCGGGTGAGTAAGGTCCGACCGATTCGGACCACCTCAAAGGCGGCTTCAAGTGTCTATCAGTGCGTCTTGGCTAGGGGATCGATTCTTGATTGACCCGAGGCCAAGGCATGCGCTCTAGATGGAGAATTTCGCCGTCTAAGGTTTCTTAGATCAGCTCCTGTCGAGTGGAGTCGGGGCGGGGGCGAAGACCCTATGCAGGTCGGGTCAGCCTGTGACCCGCGCGGTGCGACAGTCCCGGGTCTTCAAGCCCCGATCGACCTTCACGGTTCGGCTAATGGGTCGAGCCCGTTTTAAATAAATCTAATTAATTGGATTTATTTTCCTAAAGGAAAATTATCCAATTAATCCAATCATAGGAAAATTAAATTGGAAAAATACAGAATAAATAAAGTAAAAAACTTTCAATCCACTGGTCCAAACCCTAAAATATTATATATGAAATTGATCAAAAAATTCTCAAGAATAAGAATATAAAAAAATATTGAACATCTAATGGCTTGATTTTCTATTTTAACCTAATTATGGCAGAACTTAATTAGAATGGATTAGTAATTATACTTAACCAAAATGCATATTTAGAGTGCCATTAGTTAGCTTATGATGAGTAAAATGAATGAGCTAAGTAGTTTATTTTTTTGATCTCTGTATTTCAACTTATGCCCTAATCTTGTTAAACCATGATTAGTGAAAATTAGGATTTACATATATTAGATCCTGGCAAACTTAGTCTTTAATTAATTGTATGGTAAATTAGATCTTATGTGCCAAATTGCATGAAATTATGATGGTTAGATTTTTAATTATGTGCTAATCATTTTGGATTGATTTAGGGTTTGATTAACACTAATTACTTTCTGTCTTCTGAAATATTTTTATTAATATGATCCATATCAGTAAGCTAGATATATTAAAAGCATGTATGCAAAGTTATGATGTATAAATTGAATAAATCATAAATGGAGAACTTAAACCTCTTAATTAACCCTAAGAAGTCTTAAGACTTTGATCAAGCTATTAAGACTTGATCTAGGTCTAAGATTGCCATCAATAATATATATCTAATTCACTGATTTGACATTGATTTATAAGTGAACCCTTGATCTTAGTTAGACATGAGGAGGGGTTAAACCGCTTCAATAAGTGTGGCTCAAATAAACTAAGTAATTAAAATCACCTTCTTTAAGACACTGAGTGTGATTGTGAGTTAGACATCTTAATAACTTAGCTTGAGATACAAATTACCAACGAGCGATGCCTCCTATCAAAAATTATTTCATTAGGGTGGATTAATCAAGCTAAGTGATAAGAATCACCTTTCTTGCAACCGTGCTAAATATGTGTATACAATCATCCCTTCTAATGATCTTTAAGTAAATCTTCAACTTTAACCAATTATTATATAGAAGCTAGGAGTCAGAATCCTTTTAGCAGGATTCTACATAGTGGAGACCTTGAATTCATTTTTTGTATTTAAAACCTTATGGATTTCCAAATTTTCCTCATATAGCATAGAAACACTGGCATAAACATGAGAATGAGCATAATGAATGATTCAGTGGTGACGTATGAGTATCAGTGACGAATTATGGGTTACAGAATGTTGCATATATTGACTGGGGAATTTTAGGATGTATCGGCATCACCGTACTATCTTCCCAATTGGGTGTATGTATATATTGGACCGTACGACTCATAGCCTTTCAGTGATAGTTCTGTTACATACCGTGGTATACCGTGTTGTGGCATATTTGGGTGCATCATTCGAATGACATATAGTATAGCATTGGACATGTTCGCATTAATTTCTGAGCGTTTGATATTTTTGTTTACTTTTAGTATTCATTTTTGATGCAGTTTACTTTGCTTAGTCTTTTACAGTTTCAGTTACATAGTGCCTTTACTATTATATTATACAATTGTGTTTACGTTACTATTTATTGCAATTACTTTAGAACTGCTTAGTTAGTTGCGATGTGTTAGACTTCTTGTCTAACATGGGGTACTTTTAGGATCCAGCAATTTGCTAGATCCCGAGCAACTTATGGAGATAGGGCAGGAGGACCTACAGGGGATCCAGGAGGAGTACGTGGAGCCTTAGTGGATCAGTCTTCCACCTTTTTCTTACTGCTTTATTTTCAGTACTTCATATAGATTTTACTTTTTGTCTTTTAAATTAGTTTGTAAGAATTCTGGATGTATTTTACTTTTTTTTTTAGAGACGAATGTTTACTACTGCTCTGTGATGAATGTATCTTGGATATTTTGCTTTAGCTTTCGCACTCTATTATACTACTATACTTAGTATTGTGATGTGATCAGCATACTGGAAATGCTGATATGTTGATAACATATTTGGATTCATATTTACTTCTATAAATCAATGTACATATTAGTCTAATACTTAAGATAAGTACTATACTCTTATCTTAAGTATTGACTCACGTTCCTACTCTTAGGTTCGAGTCAGCAGCCTTCATTGTGGCTCAGTCTCTTAGCCTATTCGGGGAGATACTATAGTCAGTTACCTGTTTCCCCAAGTAATGCACCATTCCGCCACCGATCTGTTAGTTGTACTTATCTTTTGCATGCAATGATGGGGCGTGGCGCTATAGTTGGTATCAGAGAAGTACCATAAAGTGTCAGATAAGGAGTTTGTTCCTATCTACCTTATGATTTATTCTCTGCATCAGGTCAAGGTCATAAGTTACTAGGTGTAATGAAAAGCAAACATCCAAACATTCATTAAGTTACCTCAGAAAGGAAAGGATTATGTCTAGAATAATGACACCCTAGGAATCGAATGCATATAATAACTTGATTGAAACAATGCATATTCTTAACATCAAAATTGACATCTTAGGATTTGAACGAACTTGAAAGTAATGATAAAATGTGAATGAAAAACTTATAAGTTGAGTTATTTTAGGGATGGAATACTCACAGTTGGTCTTTTGGTTCTACCTTAGAAGATTTGACGACTACTGGATAGATGACCTCCGAGATGGCCAAATCTACAGAAGGGTCATCGATGGAGTGTCACCTCAAGAGTTGAGGTGCTAAATAAAATCCTTATCAATTCATCTTTTGGAGGCACCAGTCTTTCAGCACTCGCCAGAGAGTGGTTGGATCACGTTGCTACCGCACTTCGAGAGACAGCCTGTCCGGAGGAGTATCACTTGGAGATCGTAGAGATCCTATTGAGGGGATCAACGAGTCATTGGTGGTATTAGGTTTATAGGAGATTATCTCGGATGAGCCACATAGTCACATATGATGACTTCTGTGCTGCCTTTTGGATAGAATATTGTAACTAGATTCTGGAGATTTTATTATGTCATTTTCTTTTATCTCAGTTATGTGTTTTGTGGATCCATGTATCTTCTCTTTTGAGAAAGAAATGAATGAATGAAATTATAGTAAAATTTTATGTTTCTGAGTTTATACTTGTATTTGCAGTCATGAATCCTGGCTCCCCATCTACTCCTAAACTAATTAAGAATATGGCCACATCGTCAGGCGGACCTGAGGAGTCCATTTATTGAAGGCCTTAATAGATAGCTATATGCAATAGGTGCAAGAGACACGTGCTCTTATCCTCTTGGTTAGACAGCAGCTTGCACCCATCAGGATTCTCATCGTCTTCATACTATACGGGCGACGAAATCCTACACAGTTTCCTTGGTCTCCAAACTCCTACGTTCAATGGAGCGCTGAATCCTATGGACACAGTGAACTGTCTTAAGATGGCCGAGAAGAACTTGGCCAGTGTCAAGTGCCTTAACTCTGAAGCCACCTGCCTAGTAACACATTTATTTTAAGAAGAAGCTGAGTACTAGTGAGAGAACGAGCAGAATAATAGATTTGCTGATTATGAAGTAGAGGACATTGCTTGGGATATATTCTTGGAAGCGTTCCGTGAAGAATTCATACCGGCATCAGCTTAAGCAATTCTGGAGGATGAACTTGTGGTGACCCGCACCCTTAATATGCCAAAGGATTATGTTAAGAGTGGAGTGTCACTCTGGCTAACCCCTCACTTACCATTAGATTAGGGTAAACTCCACAATCCACCTGATTAGGGAAGGATTAACACAGAATCTATCTAACAGTCACTATATAAGTAAATGTACAGAGTGCGGAAGCAATAAATGATATACAAGCATCACAATGTAACATAAGTGCAAAATATAACTCAGAATATAAGCATATAAGTCCAAATTCACAGTCAAGGATACCTGTATTATTACAACATTTAAAATTCAAATAAAAAGGAAATGCAAATACACTCATCATCACAAATAAATCTAAGAACTAGCTATGCTCTGGTCCAAGCTGCTGCTCCTCCTCTAGGTAAGGCTCCTCCTCAGGTACTGGATCCTCTACCTGCTCTATGCCTGCCATTGTCGATTTCACAATGTAGGGCCCCAGCCAAAAAAAGAGAAAATCTGGTTAGACAATTTGTCTAAGTACATTTTAGGCTGATACATTTTTATACGTTTTATAATATCACCATTTTACACAATTTTTCCTAAGCAACAATATATAAAGGAGAGACTGGCAATACAATAAGAAAGAGGAAAAGCTATAAATAACATTTATAACTCAAACAAGGAGGCTGAGACATGCCTCAAAAGCGAGGTAAACAAAACATGACATATAATATAAGTAGCCAAACATATGTTGGAAGAAAATGCTACACCCTAATACATGCCGGTGATCAAATGAAATATGCAAATTACAATAATAAATCTTAGCAGTGATACATATAAATAGCAACAAAATCTAACATCCTACTGTATATAAGCTGTGTAAGGAAAATAGTTGACTGCATAAGAAATACTAAACCATAGCCAAATACTAAAACTGCACATCAAACTCTATATACTGACTATCATATCAGAGGACTTGGCCAAACTGGCCCACATATATATATATATATATCTCAATTTGTAAATATACTGAACATACTGTAAGACTGAAGAGGCAGACAATACTTATGCAATATATTTTAGTTATTTTACTTTTGTTTCTATTGATAACTATTAGAAATAACTGAGGAGTCAAGCATGTCTGTAAGACTATAGGGTCCCAAGCCTAACACACTCTCCTCAATGAGAATGTTAGGCATCCTGATCTCACCTTGCCCCTATCCATCAGGGCAAATGTGCACTATAATCTCCACAAACCTGACCCAAAGGTAACTGTTATCCTAATATTCTAAGTTTTCATTTTCATACACAAAATTATCTTATATGAAATATCCAAGGAAGTAAGCTCAAAAACATAAGGAATGCGTAGCACAAGTATCAAAATAAGCAAGGGACTCTACTAATATGGTGATACCATCTGTTTTCTATTATCCGTTCTAACTATTCCAAATTACACAAGTTCAGGATCACTATTTTCCCACATATCAAGTGTAACTTAGAAATTCATCCTTACAAGTTACAAAATATCAGGACTAGATAGGTCCTAATATACCAAATCAAAGTCGACTATAAAAGTTTAGTAACAAATCATTACGACTTAATTGATAATTTTAGATGTTCTAACTTAAACTACTAAACTATAGATTATGGATTAAATACCATGAGATTGGGCTTAATCACATAATCCCAAAAAGGATAAGACCTAAGATCTAAGTTTTATTCTAAAAGTGATCTAATAATTTAGGCCAATCCTATTAAGTAATCAAACTTAATAGGATGAATCTCCTATCTTAGATCTAAAGTTAAAAGATAAAATAATCAAAAATAAGTTGAAAAATTCTAGAAACTAATAAAACCAAGGTTTCACCCATTGAGTAACCCATTTACCCAATGAATGAACTCTAACTTATGATCTAGTCCTAGTCTCAGGAAGGGTCCTTAAGGTGTAGTGTTAAAGACTTAGGAAAAATTCTAAAATCTGACCTAACTGTTGATTTTACTTACTTAAATATCACTAATAGGGTTATAAGGTTAGTTTTAGTGTTTTGAAAGACTAATTAAAGGTTAAGGGTGTTTATTCTAAATTTTGGGAAAAGGACCATTTTGCTCCTACTTAAGGGTCCGAAAAGTCAACTTTTGATTTAAGTGTCCAAAATGAAGTTTCTCTTTTCCATATGATTTCTTACTGTCTAACTTGAAGATAGACAGTAAGTATGTCCAATTTGGACAAGAAACGGGTCCTACAGGTCCAAACTAAGGTTTATGACTTAAGGGCGCTTAAGTAATTTTCATCCTATTAAAAACTAAGTTTTTATGCAGTTTATTGTAGGTTATTGTTCAAGGATTCCATAGAGTTCAAGAATACTGCATTCTGAGGTTAATTGACTAAGTTATGAATGTTTTAAGTTTGAAGGGCAATTTGGTAATTTCGAGTCGGTCAACGGGTGACAAAAACTAAACTTTTCTGTTTGAAGTCCAATTTTAGCAAACTCAGTTTTTTTAGCTTCCCTATAATGTACTGAGTATGCTGGTAGAGAGTAGACCCAATTTCGACCTTAAATGGTCAAGTTATGACCTAACTAAGGTTGGGATATTTTAGTCATTTTCTAAATTTCTAGGGTGCAAAACCTAAATGTTATTTCAGTTTATTGGTGACATTGAAATTCTAAACTATTTAGCATCTTGAATTTTTTAATTCAGAGTTAAATTGACCTAGTTATAGTCATTTGAATTCTAGGGGTAATTTGGTCATTTTCACTAAAGTCAACTCCGAATTCTAGGGTTGACTTTTTATCCTGATATCCAAATGGGAAAACTAATACTGCTATGGTGATGGGGCTATTCTCCTGAGTATTTTAAGACCCATATTGACTATATTTGGTCAACTAGGTCAAAAGTTATAGGTCCTAAAGAGGTCCTAAAATGCTATTTCGTTATATGTACCCCGAAACTAAATTCTGCATTACGCCATTTAATTCCTTTTATTTTTCTGAATATTTTGAGACCTATATTGGCTATATTTGGATCATCCTACAAAAAGTTATTAAACTTTTAAATTTTACTATTCAAAAATACAATTTGTATTATTCTACTATTCAATTTATATTAATTTACTGTTCATTCTTAATGTTCTAATTATATTCTTCTGTATTTAATAATTTATTAATTATTCTGTAATTAATTATTATTTATTTTAATTTATTATAATTGAGCTTGATTAATGACTTAATTTATTAGTTGGATTGCTAAATAACCTAATCAATATTAGTTGAATATTAATGCAATTTTAATTAAGTTAATTATTTTATGCTTAATTCTTCAATTAGTGATTAATATATATATATATATATATATATTTGTAAATTAATTGCTGTCACTTAAATTATTACACTATTGTT
Source organism: Gastrodia elata (assembly GCA_016760335.1). Taxonomy (NCBI): domain Eukaryota; kingdom Viridiplantae; phylum Streptophyta; class Magnoliopsida; order Asparagales; family Orchidaceae; genus Gastrodia; species Gastrodia elata. The sequence continues at coordinate 9,145,279 of CM028670.1, read as the reverse complement.
TAATTATATTTAATTAACTAATCTATTGCTTAATCAATTTAATTATTAATTTATCTGTTAAAACACTAACTAACTTTACTACTAACTAATAATTAATTATAGATCCTGTACTAATCTATATGTATACCTAAATATACATAAAGATTATATGTATCTATATATATATATATAATCTATATATAATTATTTAACGCTTCAACTTCTGCAGGTTTAATGGCGGCGGGACCCGCCACTGCCACGTGGCGGGCTGATAATGGTCATGGCAGAAGGCGCGATGCCCGCCAGCTTTACGTTTGCAGACGCACGCGACGGCCGGGCTCGGGTCGACCCGTCCCGAACCCAGGTCACCCTCTTCGTCTTCCCGAGCTGCCGTTGCTAGGGTGACCCCTTGGCGGCGCCTCCGACGCCGGCTGGGCTCGATACGCACGGCGGTGTAAAGGTCTCTGTGAGACCTTTACAACTAGGGTCGAAGGAACCGGTGAGGTAGTCGGAGTCCTACCCCATATCCAACCCTAACACTAGTTCTATAGGATTTGCTTGCACTCGATTCCACTCGCCTTAATGATCAGGAACGTAGCAATCATTGGATGAGATAATACAATGCTTATTGCAGTAAAAGAGGAGGGGTAAGGTGCGTACCTCTTCGATCGGTTTGCTGAACTGCAGGCAGATGGGATGACGGCGGATCCTCCTTCGAGAGCCCAGGGCTTCTATGCATCTACCCGGACCTAAAGGGAGGTCAGAACGGAGGTTGCGAGGTGGAGGGGTCGCGGATTGGAGCTCCGCAGCGGCGGACTGTCGTGCATCACCCGTCGGTTCAAGGGCGATTCTCACGAGGGAGACGCTTGAGAGCCATCTGATCCTCGATCAAACGGCTCAGATCGGCCGTCTGATCAGATGGCCGACCTAACGGCGCGGAGCGGTAAAACAGGGGACGGCGTCATGTGCTAACGGCGGGAATATTTTATTTAAATACTTAATGAATTCAAATATTAATTTCTTTAATAATAAATAAAATAATTTCAAAAAAATTCCTAAATTCTCACCCCTAGCTAATTGAGAGGTGAGGAACACAATGGCGAGGTCGAATTTTCGATCCGATGAGTATTTTAATTTCCCAATTTTCGGGGTGTTTAAATATTATTAAAATATTCATCGAAATTTCGACGACTCCCGATTGACACGAAAACATTACCCCAAGCTAATTTGGGGTCAAAGTACATAATGGCGACGTTCGTTTTCCAATCCGAGGTCAATTTAATTAGGTCAAATTTTAGGGTTTCCGAAATTTCCAGAAATCAGGATTCGATCTATTTGACTTCTTATTTGGACTAGGTCTTGGAGGTTGACTCCAATTGACCTAATTAGCACTTAGGATTAGTCTTAAGACTAAGATTAGTCCTAATTGACTAAGGTAATAACTTGGGTTGTTACAGAACTCCTCCATCTCACGCAAGGCAATAATTCAGTGTTCGACTACGAGCAGAAATTTTAGAGATTGTTACGTTTCGTTCCAGATCTAGTTAGAACGGAATAATTGATGAATCCATAAATTATATCTCAAATAAAGGAAAATTTCATTCATTTCTCTTAATAAAACTGCTCCTGTAAACCAATTTTTGTTTATATTTTTAGGAAAATACCTATCCAATGAATTCCGAGCAATTTGGACAAAGTTCCAATTTTCTAAAGGAAAACCGCTGCAACGCACTGCAGCGCCACGCGCTGCTGCGTGCCATTTTGCGAAATCATGCTCCACAGTGCGCTGGAGCGGTGCCATTTGCGAAACGCGGGTGTGATCGTGCACTGCAGCGGGACACTTTGAGAAACGCGGGTGCGATCGCGCGCTACAGCGGGACACTTTGCAAAAATGCGAGTGCGATCGCGCGCTGTAGCCGCACCATTTGCGAAATGCGAGCGCGATCGCGTGCTGCAGCAGGGATATTTACAAAACTGATGGCGCGACCGAACGCTACAGCGCGCTGTAGCGACCCTTCACTTATCAAACCTGATCGCCCCAACGTGCTGGAGCGGGCCTTTTTGCAAAATCGTCCGCTATAGTGCGCTGTAGTGGCCCGCTGCAATTTTGCCTGACATAAGCATTAATTGCGTCTGGGACAAGACATCCAACCAGCCTCTTGTCTCAACTTATCATTCCTCCTGATGCAGCTCCATTTTTAATTGGAATGGTCTTTTTGATGTGAGGAAAAAGATAAAAAATTGGAAAATATTGGTCACCTTATCCATTAGGATTTTGCCATCATTGCTTTAGAATCTTAAAGGAAATTGCTGGTTTTGTATTTTGAGAAGGAAGAAGCAGCCTCTCATCTATAAATACCACCCCTCTTGACTAGAGGAGGGTTCCAAACTTGGCTCACTTTAACCTAAGTAAGAGACGGGCTGCTAAAAGAGAAGAAGAACTCCCCAATGGTGGAGGAGCTCAACTTGCTAAGGAGAATGAGGAGAAAGGCAGTACTAGGGATCAAAGAGAAGCACTTCAAGCAAGGAGAAGAAGTGTAATAACCCAAGTTGTTATCTTAGTCAATTAGAACTAATCTTAGTCTTAATCTTAATCCTTAGTGATCAATTAAGTTATTATGAGTCAACCACCAAGATCCAGTCCAAACCATAGGTCAAACGGATTAAATCTTTATTTTGAGAATTTCAGGAACCTCGGAAATTGACCAATTTAAATTGACCTCCGATCGAAAAACGGACACCACCATTGCATTCCTTGACCCCAAATTAGCTTGGGGTGAAGTTTTCGTGTCAATCGGAAGTCGTTGAAATTTCGACAAATATTTTAATAATAAAAATATCATGAAAATCGAGTTATCAAAATACTCGTCTGATCGAAAATCCGACTGCGCCATTGGATTCCTTGACCCCAATTTAGCTAGGAAAATATGTTCAAAAATTTTTCTGAAAATTTTTCAAAAAAAAAAAAAAAATTATTTTTATTGTAGCTAATGCGTGCCGTTAACTATTTAAACTTCCGTCAACTGTAGCTAACGGTGCCGTCTATCCAAATGGCGCCATCGGAACCGTTGGATCGTCCCAGATCCAACGGCTGCGGAGTCGTCTTCCTCGACGACTCCGCCCGTGTGACACGCGGCGGCCTGTCGCGGATCCTGGCCAATCCGGCCACATCCAGACCTCGGCGAGGTCACCGTCCGGTCTATAAGACCTCGGCCGACCCATAGGCCCCGAGTTTGCAAAAATCGGAGCCCGGATCGAGTCGAAATCAAGCCCCGAAGTCAGCCCAGATTTTCCCCCAAATCCCTTCGTCGATCCGACCTTTAGGTACCCCGATCTCTCTCGTTTACCGTTCGATCGTTGCAATAATTGTAGGATATGTAGATTAGGATGTCATCTACACATCCACCGTTCCGATCGGGCTCAAACCCCCCCGATTGGGTGCAGCAGACCCCCGAAGCAAGCGGGGTTCGTTCCGCCGAACCCCCGGAAGACGAACAGCGGCATCTTCGGGCCGGGCCGGGTCGACCCGTGCCCGCCCCGCTCGGGTCGGGTCCGCGTCAGCGTGGGTTGGGCCCACCCAGCCACGTGGCAGCCTACGGGCCCGCCACGTGTCACGTGGGGTCCACACGCCGAGCCCGCGTCGCTTCGGCTTCGGCCGTGGGACCCACAGTGCCACGTGGCAACCTCTGGCAGTGCCACGTGTCTGGTGGGGCCCACTGACCAGTCAGCCGTGCTGAGTCAGCAGCCCGTGGGATCCATTGTGCCACGTGGCAGCCTCTGAAGGTGCCACGTGTCAGTAGGGCCCACTGTTGATTAATTAGAAATTAATTAAGTTACTGTTAGTGTTAATTAGCCCTAATTAACTACAGTTAGTATTAATTAACCCAGGATTAGTGTTAATTACTTTTGAATAGTAGATTTGATTAATTAAATATAATTATAAGTTAATTAGTATTAAATAGTAATTAGGATAATTAATTAAATAGTAATTAGCTTAATTATTTTTGAATAGTAAAATATAATTAAATTAATTCATAATTAATAAATAATTAGGACTAATTAAAAAGTAATTAGCACTAATTACTTTGCTACAGTAAATGATATAAAAATCAGAAATATTAAATTTAAACTTTAGGAATGAACAGTAAAATAATACAATTTGAATAAATGAATAGTAAAATAATTCAAATTGTATTTTTGAATTAATAAAACTTAAAAGTTTAATAACTTTTTATAGGATGATTCAAACATAGCCAATATAGGTCTTAAAATACTCAGAAAAATATTTAGGATCAAATGGCGTGATGTAAAATTTCGTTTCGGGGTACGTATAACGAGGTAGCATTTTAGAGCATCTTTAAGACCCCATAACTTCTTATCCGATTATCGAAACATAATCAATATGGGTTTTAAAATGCTCAGGAGATCGGCCCCATCACCGTGGTAGTATTGGTTTTCCCATTTAGACATCAGGACAAAAAGTCAACTATAGAATTTAGAGTTGACTTTAGTAAAAAATGACCAAAATGCCCTTGGACTTCAAATGGCCATAACTTGGTCAATTTAACTCCAAATCCAAAAATTCAAGAAGCTACCTAGTTTAGAATTTTAATGTCATTATTTTCACAGAAATAATATTTAGGATTTGAACCCTAAAATGTAGGGAAATGACCAAAATACCCCTAGCCTTATTTTAGCCATAACTCGGTCGTTTCTCATCCAAATTGGATGTACTTAATGTCTATCTTCAAGTTAGATAGTAAGGAATTAGTTGGAGGAGAGAAAACTCAGTTTGGACCCCTAAATTAAAAGTTGACTTTTTGACCCTTAAAGTAAGGGCAAAATAGTCATTTTACCTTAAAATTGGAGATTACTCAACTTTAGCTCTTAACTAAAATCTTAGAATACTAGGATTAATAATGTAATCATATTAGTTCCATATAAGTAAATAAGATGAATCATTAAATTGAATTCCAATAATTTTTTTCTAAGTCTTAAGCACCCCACCTTAAGGACCTTTCCTGAGATTATGACTAGATCATAGGTTATAATTCATTCATTTGGGTAAATTGGGTTACCCTATGGGTGAAACCTTGGTTTTAGTAGTTTCTAGATATTATTTTGTTTTACAACCCATTTTGATTAGTTTATCTTTTAACTTTAGATTTAAGATAGGAGATTCATCCTATTAAGTTTGATTACTTAATAGGATCTGCCTTAACTAGTAGATCACTTATAGTATAAAATCTAAAACTTAGGTCTTATCCAGTTTAGATTATGTGATTAAACCTAAAATCTCATAGTGTTTAATCCATAATCTATAGGTGTAGAAGATCTTGATCAGATCTTAGTTAGAATGTCTAAATTCACAAAATTAGGACGTATAATTTATTTGTTTAATTCATAGTCATCTATCTGATTGATCTAGATTAGAACTTGATCATTTATAATCCTTTTAACTTAAAAGGACGAGTTTCCAAATTACACTCGATAGTAGGAAAATGGTGATCCTGAACTTGTGTAATTTGGAATAGTTAGAATAGTTAAGTAGAAAACAAATGATATCACTATGTGTAGTCGAGTCTCTTGCTTACTTGTTATTTGTTGCTACGCATACCTTGTATTTTTGTGCCTTATATTTTATTTGAGCATATCATATAAGACATTTGATGCATAAATAGAATGTTAGGAAATTATGGAGACTCCTTAGATTCCTTATGAAAATATTAATGTAAATAAGTGAAATGATAATAAAGTGATGTGATTGAGCTGCCTCTCAGTGGTTTTCTTTTGATCAGACTGAATGTTTCCCTAACCGTATCATGCTAGGAGTTGCCCTAGTCGTACTGTGTTAGGATATTTCGGTATGATAGTTGGTGACCTAACCGTATCGAGCTAGGAGTAGCCCTAGTCGTATCGTGTTAGGGCCATATATATGGCTATTGTTGGCTTAGTCATATCGAGCTAGGAGTAGCCCTAGCCGTATCGTGCTAAGATCTTCAGTTTCTTTTGGCGAGTTAGTGTAGCTCTTTTCTGTATGGCAGTTGACGTATTATAGACTTATATGCAGTTGTGGTTATTTCAGTATATTCTTTTTTTTAGTCAGCTATTTCTTTGTACCGCTTTATATATATTTAGGATGTTAGACTCTTGCTGCTATATGTATATATCACTATTGAGTTATTCATTTTTAATTGGCATATTACTTTTATTGATCACCAGTATGTTAGGATGTAGAATTTTTCTTCTAGTATTTATCCAGTTATATTTACACTCACATGCCTTTCCTTGTTTACTTATTATGTGAGTCATGCTTCAGCCTCTTTTCTTTGCCTCGTTTATACTATAGAGCATAGTCTATAGTTTGCCTTTTTACTTGTGTTGCTTACTACTCCTGTATTTACACATCATGCTTAGAAGTAAATGGTACAATGGTAATATTATATAACCTTATTAAAAATTCAGCTTAAAATGTACTTAGACAATTGTCTAACCAAATTTTCTCTTTTTTGGCTGGGGCCCTATATTGTGAAACCGACAATGTCAGGCTTAGAGCAGTTTGAGGAGCCTGCACCCGAGGAGGAGCCTTACTTAGAGGAGGCGCAGCAGTTAGGACCAGAAGATATCTATTTATTTACTGCCTATGAGGATGAGTGGATTTTGAACATTTATTTTGTTAAACTTTAATTGATGTAATAATACAAGTACCTATGACTGTATGTTCAGATTTCACTATGCTACTTTTCTGAGTTATATTTCTTTTCTTATATACATTATGATGCTTGGATGTCATTTATTTATCGCTTCCGCACTCTGTATTTTTACTTATATAGTGACTGCTTGATTGATTCTGAATTAACCTTTCTCTAATCAGGTGGATTGTGGAGTTTATCCTAATCCAATGCTAAGTGAGGGGTTAACCAGAGTGACACTCCACCCTTAATCTAAACCTATTGAGGGTTAAGGGTGAGGGTTGCCACAAGAAGAGTCTAGAGAACTTCCCAAAGAATGTTCCTAGTATTTTCTAAACACTTATTTTATAATTTCTTTTCTTAGTTGATCATGAAAGGGTCTTTATTCATATATATGTTCTTTTTCATCTCTTTTGTAATGGAGAGCTAAACCTCCCTTGGGGTGGGTTGGGGAAATCCTACATATTTTAATAGTTATTATAAAATGTATGAAGTTATCCTCAAGTATTACTAAAAATTGTGAACTTAATGACTTGCTAAAGAAATGTATAAGACTAATGTGGACTTGAATATGGACCAAAGGAAAAAGACTTCTTAACTCAAGAACTATGTTGTCTTATGCTCGATAGCTCACGTTGGTTTGATGCTAGATTTATGAGTGCATGAGAGCTTAGAACTATGTGAGAAAGTTCTTGAGCTTAGTGCACCTTAATCTAAGCTCAACTAAAGAGTTGATACGTGTGATGCTAAGACCCACTAATTGAGCTCTGTTGATCAATATAATTGAGGGAGAGAATGGAATAGTTGTGTGCTCATGAATGAGGTGACATAGTTGACAGACTGTAAATACACATCTGCGCTCACACACAAGTGTACGTGGTCTGAAGTAATAAGTGAAAAGAGTTACTTTCCGGGATTTATCGAACCACAGAGAATTGGTTGTTTTGTTACTAAGGTCTATCTATTCTCACTAATGTTTAAGCTATGATTTAATTGATGAGTTGGTCCTAGACTTAGCACAGTAACTACTAAATGAAGATAAGTTAGATAAAAGAGAGAGGAGAGTTGGGGTTATTCCACATGTGAGGATACATTACTAATGTACTTTTGATTTCTCAAGCTCTGTCTTTCATTTATATTTTATTTATCAAGTGCACATTGATCACCTTGAGATTTTATCTCAAAGTCTCACAAGTTCAAATCTTGTGCACAAAATGAACACACATAGGTTCTACTTTGGCACAAAGATTCTTATAAGATTTTAGGTTTTAGATTTTCATCCTATCTCTTGATCAAGGAGATTATGATTATTTATGATTTAAGATCTTATAAGCATTGATTCCACTATGAGCATCACTTGCTTCCCACATAGTTGAGATTAGGGATTAATATGTCGGGCTCAATGACTATGTTACTTAGTTCATGAGCACTCAATTATATCTTCCTTTACCTCAATTATGTTGAGCTAAAGAGCTCATTTAGTGGGTCTTAACATCACATGCATCAATACTTTGATTGAGCTTAGATTAAGGTGCATTAAGCTCAAGAACTCTGTCATATAGTTCTAAGCTCTCATGCACTCATAAACTTAGCATCCAACCTAAGGTGAGCTATGGAGTACAAGACAATTTAGTTCTTAAAATTATTAGTTCATTTCCTTTTATCCACATTCAAGACCAAATAATAAAAAACATATTTCATTAAGTCCTTTACAATTTAATTTTGCTTGAGGAAAACTTTATACATTAATAATAACACATACACATAAGAATTCCCCAACCCTCCCCAAGGGAGATTTAGCTACTCATTACAAAGGAAATGAAGAAAAACATATACATGGATAAAGACCCTTTCATGATCAACTAAGAAAAGAAAATACAAGAGTAAGGTTTAGAAGATACTAGGAATGTTCCTTGGAAGTTCTCTGGATTTCTTCTTCTCCTTCTTCAAGCTCCTCCCTTAGGTCACTAGTGCCACCTTCTTTCTTCTCCTCCTTAGCTAGAGCTTGCCTTGCCACCCTTGGGGAGTTCCTCACTTCTCCTTATGCACTCCTCCTCTTTACTAAGTGTCTTGAGCAAAATGGTGAACCCTCCTCTAGTCAAGAGGAGGTGTATTTATAGGAGAGGGGCTGCATCCTCCTTTATCCTCTCCATAACCAGCATTTCAAATGGAAAAATCTGAATAATGATGGCTGGGGACAAAATGCAGCGAATCCCCATTGATGGTGAATTGACCAATATCTCCATTTGTTTAGCCAAAACTTCACCTCAAAATCTTCCTCTTCATTAAAAAAACAGAGCTGCTGGAGAAATATGATGGCTGGGGACAAAATGCAGGGGGTCTTGTCCCAGCCGCAATAAATGCTTCTGACTGGCAAAACAAATGCGGCGGCCGCGGCAGCGCGCTGCGGCGCACTGTGGCACGCAATGGAGCAAGCAAAATAAGCTAAGTCTCCCGCTGCTGTGCGCTATCGCGTCCACATTTCGCAAAATTATCCGCTGCAGCGCGCTATAGCGGTTCCTTTTTGCAGATCGTACCATTGCAGCGCGTTGTAGCGGGAGCATTTCGCAAAATGCTCCGCTGCAGCGTGCGATAGCGGCTCAATTTACAAAACATCCTGCTACAGTGCGCTACCGCGCCCGCAGTTCGCAAATGGATCCGCTGCAGTGCACTACCACGCCCGCAATTTGCAAATGGACCCGCTGCAGCGCGGTATCGCGCCCGCGGATCGCAAATAGATTCGCTGCAGCGCGCTACCACGCCCGCAGTTCGCAAATGGACCCGCTGCAGCGCGCTATCGCGCCACAGTTCGCAAATGGACCCGCTGCAGCGCGCTATATCGTCTCCGTTTGCAAAAAGACTCGCTGCAGTGCGCGGCAACGGATTCCTTTGAAAAATTTTGGAATTTTGGCAAAAATTGTCACAGAACTCCTTTGGATGCCATTTTCCTGAAAAAGATAAATAAAACTTGATTTAGGAGCACTTTAAAGGTCAGAAATGAATGTGTTTCTTTGAGCCAGACGGAATTGGCTTTATACGTGTAAGGGCATAAAGAAGCTTGACTGCAAGACCCACTTGTCAAGCAGGGACGAAAGTCGGCCTTAGTGATCCGACGGTGCCGAGTGGTAGGGCTGTCGCTCAACAGATAAAAGTTACTCTAGGGATAACAGGCTGATCTTCCCCAAGAGTTCACATCGACGGGAAGGTTTGGCACCTCGATGTCGGCTCATCGCCACCTGGGGCTGTAGTAGGTTCCAAGGGTTGGGTTGTTCGCCCATTAAAGCGGTACGTGAGCTGGGTTCAGAACGTCGTGAGACAGTTCGGTCCATATCCGGTATAGGCGTTAGAGCATTGAGAGGACTTTTCCCTAGTACGAGAGGACCGGGAAAAACGCACCTCTGGTGTACCAGTTATTGTGCCATCAGTAAACGCTGGGTAGTCAAGTGCGGAGTGGATAACTGCTGAAAGCATCTAAGTAGGAAGCCCACCACAGGATGATTGCTCTCTTATTTTGTCTGTTGCTTACTTTACTTTATTAACTTAATTGATAATTATTGATAATTTAAGCCCAATATAAGGTCGCGGCGAGATTAGCCGTTTTTATTATTAGTAGTTATATTAATATTAATAGGTGTTAGGTGTAAGTGCAATGATGCATGTAGCTGAAGCATCCTAAAAAATAAAGTAAAAAAAAAGACCAATAGAATTAAACCTTGTTATGTTCTGACGCAAAAATATTCGTACATTTAATTTGATATTTGATAAGAAAAACAATAGAATCTTATTCGAATTTATTTATTTTTATTTTATTTAAATCCCTGGTATCTTAGGCATAGGTTAAGTACACCAACCCTTTTTGAACTTGGTGGTTAAAACTTATTGCGGTGACAATACTGTAAGAGGGGTCCTACGGAAAAAAAGCTCGATGCCAGAAATATAATATTTTTACTTATAGTATAATTAAATTTTTATATTCCAAAAAAATAAAAAATCATGTATATGATATATAATATATAAAAAATAAAAGAAGTGAATTTATATTAAAAATAATCATATAATATAATAAATAATTTATAAAAAAATTAAAAAATTAAACTAAGGAGTATTTTTTTATGTTTCTAATAGGTAATCAAATATTATTATTTATGAAGACATCAGTTATTGTAATTGTAATAGGCCTTTATTATGGGTTTTTAATCGTTTTTTCTATAGGACCTTTATTTTTCTTATCCGATCTCGAGTTATGGAGGAAGGAACTGAAAAAGAAGTATCAGCAACAACTGGTTTTATTGCAGGACAGTTATTAAATTTTATAGCTATTTATTATACACCTCTTTATAAAACATTAGACAGACTGTAACAACCCAGGTTGTTACTTTGCTCAATTAAGACTAATCTAAGTCTTAATTAAGGTTCTAAGTCACTAATTAAGTGATTTGAAACTAATCTCTGAAATCTAGGTCAAAACCAGAAGTCAACAAAGTCAAAACAAGAATTCTGGAAAATCCCTAAACCTGGAAATTTGACTTTTTATCTGGACCTCAGATTGAAAATCTGACTTCGCCATTGCGTTTAGAACACCCAAATTAGCTATGGGTGAAATTTTGGAGGCATTTGGAAGTCGTTGAATTTTCGTCGAATATTTTAATATTATTTAAATACCTGAAAATTCGAATAATTAAATATTCGTCGAAACAAAAATCCGAGTGCGCCATTACATTCCCAAACCCTCAAATAGCTAAAGGTAATTTATTGGAAAATTTTTTTTGAATGTATTTAATTACTTAAATTTTAAATTAATAAAACTGATATTAATTAATTTAATATTAATATTAATTAATTAGGTTAATGGATCTGTCATATTATTTATTATTCCATCTCCTTTAACTCATGGCATCACCCTTCCGTTGGATCTGGCATCGCCGCTTCTGCATCGTCCGATCGGATCAGTTGATCCGATCGGACGATCTGAGGATCGTCCCTTCCGCTGCGATCGCCAGCTTGCAACACGTGCTGCGTAGGGCTACATGCGGCCCACCGAGCCCCAAACACGAGTCTGCTCCGCCGCTCAAGGGTCCTCGAGAAGCCCCGCTAAATCCCAGCACCAGTCCGAAGGATGGTGGAATCAATTTTTGCGACGTTGGGAATCACCTGGAGCTTTCGGAGGATCCCGAGCAAACCCTAAATCCCGATCGATCGATCGTTCAAGGTACTCCGCGTGCCTAATCTCCATGTGTTGAGCCTTATTCAATAATTAATATTAGGAGTTTCATTCAAAATATCTGATTGTATATCAAAAATTTTAATGATTCGATTAGCATCGAGCTTAATCTGTTGCCCAAAGAATTATCTGTTGAATGAAATCTTCTATGCGGTCAAAGCATTTCCTCTATCATTTATCTAAATTGCTTTGTCTCTGGTCGATGTCTCGAGCTGGAGTGGGTTCGTCTTGAACGATCTCGATGTTCAGTCCCACTGGCGGAATGGTGTCGTGCCCTAGTATTTTAGGGTACCGAATTGTCGTTCGAATTCATGCGATTAGGATAGAATTTTCAAAATTTGTTGTAAGATCTAGCCTTTACCTTCTTTTTTACTCATGAATCATTCAAGCAGACCCTGAAATCAGCATCTCTGCTGATGCCCTAGGAGGGTTTTGTCTCCTTCGCAAGCCACTCCCTGCGGTGAAGACGAAGGGTGGGCCCCACCATTTTGCATGCGTGTCGACTTCAGAAGGCGCAAACGGGACCCTCTGCTCCGCTGGCATCATCCATCTGCATCTTCTAGCGGGACCCACACACCGATTAACTGAAACAAAATTTAAGTGATATATTGTTATAATTAGGAAATTAATAGTTTAAATTAAATAAGTATAAATATTCAAACACTTATAAAATCAAATCCATAAATCCAAATACACTAAAATTATATCTCATTTTAATCAGAAAAATGAGAAGAATATTTCGGCACTATAAATTTTCCAAACAGAGCTTTATATCACATAGTGGCATTTAGGGTCCCCCATAATTACCCTAAATATCACAAAACTTCTTTAGCCCATAACTTTGCACCCAATAATCCAAACATACCCAATATGGGTCTTAAAGTGATCAGAAAACCCTAAGGATTAATTTGATAGTATTTATCTTGTTGTTTGGATTAGTGTTTGCCTAATCACATTTAGGACCAAACCCTAATTAGGTTAATTAACCCTAGAACTTCAATTGACCATAACTTGGTCAATTGAGCTCCAAATTTGATGATCCATAGATCCATTTAGATCAGAAGAACTTAGTTAATATTAATCTATAAAAATATTTTAGATCCAACGGTTAGATTTGCTAATCACCCCTTAATTGCTCTAAACCTTGATTAGTTAATTTTAGCAAATTTAGTATCCCAAATTGAATGATTTAAATTTCAGAGGACTCCTAGAGCTATTTAGAATCAATCTATAAGGTTGGATTAGTTTTTGAGTGATTAATTTTGTTAATCACTCACTAATCACCCTAAACCCTAATTAGGTCTTAACTTAGTCAAATTAGGCCCAAATTGAGCCTACCACATATCATTATGATCAGTGAGCTATTTGTAATTCATAGCCACTAATTTTGCTTAATTTGGACACTAATTGGCAAAATTAGATTTTTGACCCTTAATTAAGCATTCCTTAATCCCCTTTAAACCCTAGATCTTGTATTAGCCATAACTTGGCCAATACTTATCAGAATTTAGCAAATTTAGATTCTATGGAAAGCTTAGGCAGTAAAGAACAATAATCTGAAAGAAAATTTAACTTTCACTTAGTCAAATTACTAAATTGCCCTTATGAGTCAAATTCACTAATTTGATCTCATATGGCTTAATAATTACCCAAAATTAATTTAGTTGCTGTCTAATCTTACATTAGACAGTAAGAATCACTTTCCAAAAGAAAAATTTCAGAAATTAAATCCTAGATTAAAAGTTGATCTTTTGAACCCTTAAGTAGGGGCAAAATGGTCATTTTGTCCAAATTTAGGGTTTAGCCTTTAAAAGCCCTAATTTCAATTTCAAATCACTAAATTCAGTAAATAGAATAATTCATAGTTGAAATTAATCAAATTTAAGTCTAAATTAAGTTTTGATTAAAATCTCAGAATTTGCTCATTTAGAAAATTCATAAGTCCTAAGTGAGTGTTCTCCTTCCTTAATTATTCTTAGACCCATCCTTAGGTCTTATAACATTAGTTAGGATGTGTGTCTTGAGAGATACTCTTAGTAATTAAGAGCCTTATTTTCCTAAGATTAGGAATAGATCTTAAGTTAGAATTTATCTATTGAGTAAATTGGGTTACTCAATTAGGTGAAACCTTGAGTTTTCTAGTTTATAGATTTTCTTAGTTTATTAAATGATTATTTGATCTTTAAACTTTAGAACTAAGAATAGAAATCCATCCTAATGAATTTGATTCATCATTAGGATTTGCCTTAACCTAATCTGTGAGTTTGGGTTCTAAACCTTAGACCCTTAGATTATACCTTTAGATTAAGTGATTAGACCCCATCATCTGGAGTCTAATTCTTAATCTATTCATCTTGATTTGGCTAATCAAGATGAGGTTGGGATGAATTAAATTTCAAAACTAGGTCGATGATTTATTCATTTTAACCAAATAGTCGTCTTTTTGATTAAGTTATAATTAGGACTTGGCCAGTCCTAATTATCTTCAACAAGTAGGATTCATGTTTCTAAGTTACAGAATGTGTAAGAATTGATAATTCTGAAACTTATGTAACTTAGAGTAGATAGAACGAATAAAGTAGATAACAAAGGATATCACCTGTGTTTTAGATAGAGTTTCTTGCACTTTGAATTTTTGATGCTTCGCATTCCTTGATTTTGAGCCTTATACCTTGAACATATATTATGCACTTAAGATATTTGATAAATATCTTATGTTAATTTGGAACATTATTCATAAGTAGCATTATGTTCATTTCACAAGTGGTATGTAAAGTGTAGCTTGATTAGTATACCTCTTCGATCAACTCATTCGGGGTCGGCTTCTTGTAGGGGGTTTCAGTCCGATAGTCTATACCAGGCCTAGTCCATGGGATAGGATGGATAGACTCTTGCCCTACTGACTATATAGTCAGGATTTTGATATGGTTATACTAATTCAAGTACACTTACATTCAGAGTTTCTTAGCTCATCAGGCTAAGATTTGTTGAGTTCGTATAGTTGCTATTGTTTCAGTTTGTAGTTACTGTTTTACTAGTATATTCTGCATTTCAGCACTGTTTTACTTACAGCTTTCCTGCACGTGTTTTTATATAGGATGCTAGTTTTACTTACTGTTTTCATATGCTCACATAGGATGTTAGTGTTTTCAGTTTTATACTGTTTTAATTTTTGCATGTCACTTAGCATAATCAGTTTGATCATATGCATATTTAGGTTGTATTCTCTTACAGTTTTTCTTTTCTTTTACTTACCTATTTGTGTTGTAGTTGCTTGGAGGAGGTATGTATTACTTCCTATTTGTTTAGTTATAAACTGTAGTTTATAACTTATTACTGTTCTTTTGATACGCGTTTCTGCACCTATTATGCTTAAGTTCTGTTTTTATGGTGATATCTTCTTAATTTAATAAAATTACTGCCCTAAAATGTGCTTAGACTCATTGTCTAACCAGTCTTTCTTTTGTTGGCTGGGGCCCTACCATTATGAAATTGATAATGGTAGGTTCTGAGTTTGTTGGTTTAGCAGATCCAGAAGAGAGTTTGCCTTTGGAGGAGGAGCCCGTTCCTGAAGATCCGTAGCTTTAGTTTTTCTTCCAGTGAGATTGAGAGTTTTCTTTCAGTACTTTTAAACTCATTAAATGTTATAATAATACAAGATTATATTTATTTTTCAGTACTTTACTTATTCTGTATTGTTGTATTTATACTATATTGGATGGATGTTATGTTTTATGCTTCCGCACTCTGAGTTCATGTATGATCATTTAGTGATAGTATTTCTGGATTGAATGGCAAAGTCCTTATTTAAATTGGATTAGAATGTGTGTCTAATCCAATCTTAAGTGGGGACCTTGTCATTTTGACCCCTCCACCGTAATCATGTTAACCTAAGGGTTAACAGGACCACGGCGGGGCAGGGCCGCCACACAGACCTCATCTAATAACTATTTTAGTGATACCTTATATTTTTTTTATTTTATTTTATGCTAATAATAAAAAAGATTCTGATTATCTTAAGTCAAATTCAATACATAATCTTAGCATTCAGTTTGCTTTCTTTACTAATCTAAGTTCTCAATTATTAAATCATTTTATTTTACCGAGTTCCGCATTAAATAGATTAGTAAACATTTATCTTTTTCAATACAACAACAAGATTTTATTTTTAACAAGTAGTTTTTGTGGTTGGTTAATTGGTCATCTTTTATTTCTGAAAAACATTGGTTCAATATTATTTTGGATAAAACATAATTATTATTTTAGATATCAACGCAATAAGTATATTCTTAGCAATAAGTATATTCTTACAGAATTTAGAAATGATATAAATAGGATTTTTAGTATTTTTTTTTTTATTTTAGTATTTTATTTAGGGCGAATGCCATTGCCCTTTTTCACTAAAAAACTATTAGATACTGAAGAAGTAAAGATAATAAAAGACGAATATTTGTTTGAAATAAATTCTGATATAAAAGAAAAAGAAACTGATGATATTAAAATAAGATATTTGAATGATACCCAAATTTATAAAGATTCTAATTTGGAGATTACTAAAAATATAAAAAATATACTAAAAGAAGATAAAATTAAAATAAATTTGTGGTTTGAAAATATTTTTATTACTTTTCTATTCGATTATAAACGATGGAATCGTCCTTTACGATATATAAAAAATTATCAAATTGATAATTTTTTTCGAAAAGAAATGTCACAATTTTTTTTTTTTATTTGTACAAATGATGGTAAAAAAAGAATCTCTTTTACATACCCATATAATTTATCTATATTTTTAGAAAATATGTATAAAAAAAATTATTTGTATATAAGTGAAAAGTTTTCTGACGAATATATTTTTAATTCTTGGATTTATACTAATGAAAAAAAAAAGTCAAATTTGGATAATGAAATTTTAAAACGAATAAAAAAAATCGAAATAAATAATAATAGGAATACTAAGGAAAAAGAAAATATATTTAATATACTTGAAAAAAGGACTCTATTATGTGATGATAAAAAACAAATAAAATATTTACCAAACTTATATGATCCTTTTTTTAACGGACCTAATCGAATAAATCGAAATAAATTATTATCTATATCTTATCAAGATATAGATAATAAAAGTGTATTAGGAAGATTTTTAATAAATAATATTTATAATATACTGAATAATGTGATATCTCACGCTGGGTAAATCTTTAACCCTCCCTCCTCTGACTAATACTATAGAATGTTCTTTTAAATTATGGCCAATACCAGGGATATAAGCAGTGATAGAAAATCCAGAAGTTAATCGTACTCTGGCTATTTTACGCAAAGCAGAGTTTGGCTTCTTCGGGGTAAGAGTGTAAAGTTGACATATAATATATAAATAGTCACTTTACAGAACCGTACATGAGACTTTAATCTCATACGGCTCCTCAATATATTAGTTTCTTTTCAATCAACATAAATTTTTTTATTTATATTTATACTAAAATATACTAAAAAATTGAATATTGGATAAAAGTATAAAGGATTAATGTGAGCTTATCCAGACAATTATGCACTATTTATAAGTTATAGTTATATAATAATTTTAGTAAAGATATTTATCTTTTATTTGTGCTTTTTTTTTTTTTTTTTTTTTTTAAATATGTTGTTTATGACCCATGTCATTTTTTTAGTTATTATCTTATATTCTATTATTCTATATTTATTTATTTCATTCGAATTATATATTTTACTATTACATATTTATCTTTAATATTTTATTATTTTTATATTTTTAGTTCATTTCTTTAACTCTTATTCTTACTAATTAAGTTTTTATTTGTCGATAATTATAGACTTTCTTAACTTTGAATACATATTTATTTTTAACATACTGAATCGACTGCTATTATTAGTATTAAACCAATAATGATTAATACAAGCTATATCTCCTAATCTATAATTGGGCCAAAGAAACATCTTTAAGTGAATAAAATAGATACTCAATTTATCAAAAGATTTATTAGTTTGCAATAAATTGAGTATTATTATTTTATCATTACAAAACTTTTGATTTTTATTCGAAATATTAAAGGGATTTAAACAACTTCTAAATCTAAATTCTCTCCGACGTTTAAGGCTTAAAATATTCTCTGGAAAAAGTACTTCATAATTTTTTTTTTCTATATTGAAAAAATAATTGTTAGTACTTTTATTATTAATATATTCTTTATTTTTATAGTTATCACTTATTCTACACTTCCTATTATTCTTATTATTTAATGAGATATCCAAAACTTGATAGATAATATGTTCTCCGCCCTTTTGGATAAATATAAAAATTGGTTCAAAAAACAAAATTCCATTATTTATAAATTCTGCAGTAACAAGATCTTTTTGAATTAACATGTCATCTATCTTTATTTCACTTCTTTGGATTGAGGAAATATAAATATCTTTTGAATTTCTAATCCTAAGTAATAGACAATAGACTTTGATATTCTTAATTATTCTTTTATTTAAATAATCAACCCATCTTAATTGAAACAATAAAGAATTTTTAAAAAAAAAATCTAGTTCTACCCCCTTATTATTTACATCTTGTCCTGGTTCCATACTACTTTTACTTTCTAATCGTATTAAATCTTTATAAATAATTATGTTTTTATTTGTACTCTTACTTTTTTTATAAATATTAAAAAGAAGTGATTTAATTGGAATGATCCAAGGCTTTTTTTTATATACATCAAAGTTTCTAACAAATTCTGTAAAGAACCAAGGTTTAAAATTGGATATAGAAAGAATATTTTTATTTCTAGAATTTATCCAATTAAAATGAATACTTTTATAATCGAAATATTTTTTATATAAAAGATTAGTTCTATTTATAGTATTATCACTTCTTATTTTTTTAGTATTATATAGAATATATCTATTTAAATAAGTATAAAACAATTTATATTTTGATTTATTAAAATTCTCTTTAATTTCTTGACCCTTTTTTTTTCTTTTAATTTTTATTATCAACGTTGATATATAATTACCTATATATTTACTTAATAAGATATCATATCGATAATTCTTTATATATTTAGATATATTTTTTTTTACTAAATAATCCAATTTATAGTAATTTTTAATAAAATAATCTTTATCCGTTTTAATCAATTCTTTACTTTTATTTAAATTATAGTTATAATTTAAATTGTGCCTTTCATAATTTCCTAATCTCACCTTTTCTTCTATTTTCGATTTAAAATATCCCTTAAACCAATATTTCCAATAATTTGTTACATCTGTATTAATTTTATTATATTTAGTATTTTTTAATTTATATATAAATATATTTTCTAGTATACAAGATTCTTTATAATTATTTTTAAAAAGTTTTATAAATATCAAAGAGTGGGGTTGATCTTGTGATAATTTGTAAAATACATATGCTTGAGAAAAATAAAAAAAAATAGACTTAAAATTAGGATAATTATTCTTAATTTTATCTATATATCTATTATTTAAAAATATTTCTTTTATAATTAATATGAAATTTCTTGTATTTTTAATTATTTCATACAAGACGTCTTTTTCTTTTTTTTCTTTATAAATAGATATCTTAAAATTAATAAAAGACTTTTTTGATTCAAAAAAGAGTTGTACTTTTATTTTATAAAAAGTAATTATCCATAATAAAATATCTATATATAATTTTTCAATAAATAATTTAATAAAATAATATGGTTTACGTATTAATCTTCTCTTTTTGTTTATTAATATTATCCAAAAATTTATATATGATTTTAATACTTCATCTTTATAATATTGAATCTTACTATTCTTTTCTTTTACAATTTGTTCAGTTTGTTTCCTAATTTTTCGTGCTTTATCCGAAACATCTGTAATATTTAGTTGAAATAAATAACTATTAAACCCATTTTTTGTTTGACTTAAAACAGATGATTCATAAAATATATTTTCCTTTTTTTTGCTAACTTTAAAAAAATTAAATATTTTATTTTTTAAAAAATATTTAATTTCTAAAAATATATTCTTAACTATTTTATATTTTTTTTTAGTTTTTTATAAATAGGATTAAGAATAAAAGATTGTTTTCGGGTAGAACCAAAAAGATGCTCGGTTTCACCTCCCCAAACTGTTAAAAAGAAAGACTGTGGTCTTTTATTCTTTTTTTTTTTTCGTTCTATTTCGATATTGTACGATATTTTTTTATCCCTTCTACAAGGTTTTAGGCAAAATGGATATATAATATTTATCTGAATACCCTCTATTAACCAATCCTCGGGGAATTCGGTTTCTGATAATTGAACGCCATTATAGGTACATTTAATATGCATTTCTTTCGCCCATTCTTTAAAATCTTTGTCCCATTCGGGAATTTGGAACAATAATATGCGTAATAGATTTTTAACGATTATTAAAAAAGGCAATAAAATGTATTTTCGAAAATACGATTGGATTATTAACATTAAACTTTTTATTACTTGAGTAAATAAAGGATTATCCCAAGTTTCGTTTATTTTTATATGCTCATATTTATCTTTATATTCTTTTTCTTTTACATTTAATTTTTTAAAATCGTAAAATTGTAAATGTAATTTTTTTTCCATTTTCATATCTATAAATTTATTAAATAAAATATTTAAAATATTCTCAATTTCATTAATATAAAAAGTTGTAGTTAAACGATCTAAAAATAGGGGAGAATGCGCATTTACTTGAAATAAATCTAAAATAACTATTTTACGCCTTTGCGCACGCATAGACCCCTTTATTAGATTACGACGAAAATCTGATTTATTTGAGTAATGTATCAGAGTTACCTCGTCTATTCGATCCTCATTTTTATCCTTGTTCTTCAGATTATCCGCAATTAATATATCATTAGTATCTTGATTATTATCTTTATAAATTATTATATGTTTGAACTTTTTTGAATTAATATCAACAATGCCTTCTTCTTCAAATTCGTCTTCATTATCTTCTTCTTCCTCTTCTAGTCTTTCTTTTAACTTATATGACCATCGAGAAATATATTTATTTATTTTATTTAGTCGAATTAGAAAATATTTATTTTTAATTAGTTCTTCATATTCCCTAATCAAATCAAATAAAAACTTAAAATATTTTATTGTATTTTTGGGATATCTAAAAATACTTTTTTCCATATTATAACTAATTTCCCTATTAGAACTAAAAACTAAATTATGGGACAGTTTTAAATAATAATTACTCAGTATATTATAAATATTATTTATTAAAAATCTTCCTGATACATTTTTATTATCTATATCTTGATAAGATATAGATAATAATTTATTTCGATTTATTCGATTAGGTCCGTTAAAAAAAGGATCATATAAGTTTGGTAAATATTTTATTTGTTTTTTATCATCACATAATAGAGTCCTTTTTTCAAGTATATTAAATATATTTTCTTTTTCCTTAGTATTCCTATTATTATTTATTTCAATTTTTTTTATTCGTTTTAAAATTTTATTATCCAAATTTGACTTTTTTTTTTCATTAGTATAAATCCAAGAATTAAAAATATATTCGTCAGAAAACTTTTCACTTATATACAAATAATTTTTTTTATACATATTTTCTAAAAATATAGATAAACTATATGGGTATGTAAAAGAGATTCTTTTTTTATCATCATTTGTACAAGTAAAAAAAAAAAATTGTGACATTTCTTTTCGAAAAAAATTATCAATTTGATAATTTTTTATATATCGTAAAGGACGATTCCATCGTTTATAATCGAATAGAAAAGTAATAAAAATATTTTCAAACCACAAATTTATTTTAATTTTATATTCTTCTAGTATATTTTTTATATTTTTAGTAATCTCCAAATTAGAATCTTTATAAATTTGGGTATCATTCAAAAACTTTTTGTATTTAACACATTAGACCAAATTTGTGCCTTTGATAAAATTGAAGAAAATCAAGGTATTAATGAAAATCCTTATAAGCAAATAAAATAGCTTTTTGATTCATGAATTCACAATTGACTAAAACTACTGCCATAAATTTTGAATTCCTTATAAACATAATTACTAGTAATTAAAAAGATGTCTAAAAAAAAATTATTATTAAAGTACACTTAAGCTTCCATCCTCCATTAATCTGCTACAGAGAAATTGCACGTTCAACACATGCTTGTGACGAACTCTTAAAGTGAAGCAAAAAATTTTATAAGAAATTTGTAGAAATTGAATTTGAATTAAATTGGGCAGATTTTGGCACCAACCAAGTTTACAACTATAGAATTTATGTAGTTAATAAAAATGAAGTTCTAAAATCATGCATGAAATTAATTTTTTTTTTTCCTGTCTCAACTTTGTTAGTGCTGTCATTAAGTGATACTTGGAACGTAAAGCAACCACAAGTACTCTCTACCTTGTTAGTGCTCTTATTAAGTGCTACTTGGAACGTAAAACAGCCACGAGCACCTCTCTTTGAGGAAAACATCTCCTTATATCAGCATGATGCCAAATTTCAGTTATTAATTCATATGCATTGTTAATTAAGGGAAAACTTCTTAAAATACTTGGCCGCTTGAAATCTGCAAATCCTTAAGTCATTCAACAATGGATATAAGAATATCAAGATTGTAACGAGGGAATTTATAAATTGGCAATTACTAAACAGCTTAAAAAAAATTTAACGATATTAAGCACAAATAAACGATGATAAAAAATTTTTAATCCAACTAAATTAGTGCACATGAAAATGAGATTGATTCCAATTATAATATAGGATCTTTAGCTGAATAAACCCCAACTACTCAAAATTGTCAAATATAAGTTCCAATTAATGAAATTAATAAATCTAGTTCCCAACTTTCATAATATGGAACAAATTAACCCCAACATTATTTTTCCTTCCATTTTAAATAAAAAGGAATCTAATAATATTACTTGGAAGTCATCCAAGTAAACTTTCTAAATCATGAACAAATTCAATCTATAATGTAATATTAAACTTATTCGCCTTCGTGGTAGTCTTGGAAAGAAGCAAGATAATGCAAAAAAAATTCTTAAGACAAGTTGGAGCTAACAAAAGAGAAAAAGTAAAAGAGAAGTGTGGAATAAATGAAGTTTTAAGGATCAGGAGAAGAAGAAGGGGGTGAAGTGAGTACCTTGCCGGCGACGTCCATAGAAGGAGGCGGCTGCGATTGGAGGAATGTTCGGCCGTGAGGGGAAGAGAAGGAGAGCCGCACGACTTGCGATCGAGAGGATCGTCTTGAATGGCACTAAGGGATTCGGCTCCTCGTGCTCGCCTCTTAGCTTGCGATACCTTAGTAGATAAGAGACGGAGATTGCGATGAGGAGAGGATATGTGCCGAACGAGGAAGGTGAGAAGTGTCGAGCGAGAGGGTGAGGTGTCGAGCGATCCTTTGCATTCGGCACGGTTGGGGATTTAGGGCATGCGTCTTCTCTTTTAGGATAAGGAATGAGGAAAAAAAAAGAAAATGGATATATATATATATATATATATATATATATATATATATATATATATATATATATATATATTAGAATTAAATAATTCATTTTCTAATTATTTTTATTAATTGATCTTACTTAATTGAATGATTTTCAAAAATCATCAAATATTCATCTCTAGCTAATTGAGAGATGAGGAACGCAACGGTAAAGTCGGATTTTGATTCCGACGAGTATTTAATTTTCACATTTTCGAGTATTTAAATAATATTAAAATATACGTCGAAATTTCGACGAATTCCGATTGCCACCAAAACATCACCATAGCTAATTTGGGGGTGGTGAATGCAATGACGATGGCCGATTTTTGATCTGAAGTCAAAATGATTTGGTAAATTTCTAGGGTTTAGGATTTTCTCAGAAGTCCGGATTTGATCTAATTGATTCCAGAATGAATATAAGTCTTAGCGATGAGTTCCAAGCAATTTAATTAGTGTACTAGAACCATAATTAAGGCTTTGATTAGTCTTAATAGACCTGCGTAACAACCTTGGTTGTTACATAACTTCAGGCTTTCTAGATCTATATTAATTGGTTTAGATTCTCCCTAAATTTTCTCTTTCATTCCACTTCCATTTTTTTCTGTTTATACAAAGTGGGTTTCAAGTCAATCTCTTCAAAATTTCCATGTATTTTAATACTCATCACCACTCTTACAACATTAATAATTTCCCTTGTGGTGGCAAGAAAAGGTCATCCAAATATGATAATGTAATTTTCATTCCAGCAATCTAATTCACAAATGATAAAATCAATGGGGACCATAAAACTTCCCAAGCTAAAAGCCACATTTTTTACTACTCCTAATAGGGTTAATGAGTCCAGATTTGTGAATTCCAAAATAATTGGAGTGCTCTCCATTCCTCCTATTATCACGTCATAAATGTGATGAGGCATAATATTGACCAAAGCTCCAAGATCACACAAGGGAATAAAATTTTTTTGTCCTGTATTATGCAAGGAATATTTAATCTACCCAGATCCTCGCATTTTATTGCAATCAACTTTTCTCTTTCTGAACCACTAGTGCCTACTCCAGCTCCCAAATATTTTAGATCCATTCCAAGATTATTATCAAGACAATCCCCTCTATCATGTCAGAGTTAATGACGCTAACCGTCTCCCTCGGATTCACTTCAGGTGAACTAGGCAAAGATCCCTGCTGACGCATAGATAGCTGTTGGGAGATTTGTCCTATTTGAACTTCAATGTTCCGAAGGGATGCCTCAATCCAAGGGATTGAGGCATCATGACGGGTTATTGTCATTTTAGTTCTCCTCATGAACTGAGTGGTTTCTGCCTTGAAGGCATTGAAAGCTCCTTCAAGATTCGTATTTTGGGATTGTTAATTGTTTCCAAAATTTTACCCTTGTTTGTTTATGGAGTTGTTCACATTGAAGATTCCATTATTATTATTGTTACTACAAAAAAACTTTGGATGATTTCTCCATCCAAGATTGTAGGTGTTCGAGTAAGGATTGTTAAGCATGTTGTTTTGATTGGCATTATTATTTCTCAAGAAATTCACTTATTCAGTATTAGATAGTGTAAAGGGGTTGTTTAAGTTACACTTATTGCTAGTGTGTTTACCCTTACACAAATCACAGTAAGCCCCTTGCAAGTTATTAGTGTTCATGTTGCCAAATTTCTGGTCAAGGGCATTTATTTCATTTTAGAAGGCAAGGATTTGATTTGCCTCATCGATGTCGTTAACTTCTTTTTTATTTGAATTCAACCTTTTAGTAAGCCATTGATATGTGTTTTCGGCCATCTCTTCTAACAAATTATAAGCTTCTTCTTGGGTTTTGCTGCTCAGGGATCCTCCAACTGCTGCAACAATGAGTGTCCGGGTGGGTGCATTCAATCCATTGTGAAATGTCTGAACTTGCATCCATTGTGGAAACCCATGATGGGGACAGTGTCTAAGGGACTCCTTAAAGCATCCTAGCTATTGTACAGTGTTTCCCCCTCAAATTGGCAAAAATTAGTTATTTCAATTCTTAACATGGCGGTCTTCACATGTGGGAAAAATTTAGCTAGGAACTTCCTAATTAAATCGTCCCATGTGTGGATAGAAGCGTTGGGTAAGGAACTGAGCCGACTCTTAGTTTTATCTCTCAGCGAAAAAGGGAATATCCTAAGTCTTATGGCATCATCAGTGACACCATTATATCTAAAGGTGTCACATATTTCCAAAATATTTAGAAATATGTGAGTTTGGATCTTATGTGGCTAACCCCCCAAATTAATTATTTTGCACCATACTAAAGGTTGAAGGCTTAATTTTGAAGTTGTTAGCAGTTATATTTGGCCTAGCAATTGCATGAGGGATTCCCCTCATAGTGGAAAAAGCATATTCTCTCAAAGCTCCCCCTCTTTGCTCTCATATTCCCATTGGATTATCATCTATATTTTCCATTTCAATTGAATTTCTGTTTAACAAATTTTGTTCTCTTCTAGCTCTAAGGTATGTGTGTTCAATTTCAAGATCAAATAAAATGTTCAAGCTTTCTCTCCTACTCATACAATTCAAATATTCTGCTAGAAAAAACAATTACAGAAAGCACTTTTAGTAATTTAGAAAAATAAAAATTAAAAACAAATTAAATTAACAAAATTACAGCTATAATTAACAACAAATATAATTACAAAAAGACAAAAGATTATATGCAGAATAAAGATAACTCTAAATCATTATTTACTCACAAATTATCATTAATACAAAACAGTTCACCGTTCCCCAGCAGCGGTGCCAAAAACTTGATAGTATGTAAATATACGTCTGTGCTCACATGCAAGTGTACGCGGTCCAAAGTAATAATGAAGGTAAGTTTCAAGATTTATCGTCCACAGGGAATGAAGTATTTTGTTACTAAGGTATATTTACTTTTAACAATATTTAGACAAATGACATTTGGTAGTTTTCGTTAGCTCCTAATTAACAATACAAAGATCTTAATTTGAAAATACAATTTGAGAAGAAGAGAGAGTTAGGTTGTATCATATAATTTGTCACAGAATTGGTGTAAGTACTTGTATTTATCAATTCTTAAGGAGACTTGTTCACATGCAAATTATAATCAAGTGATAATAGTATTCCTTAGATTGGTCCTCTAATTCCAACTATTTCACATCTAGTGCACAAGATGAACTCAAGAAGGTTCAATCTTGGCACATAGAACCTTATGTGATCGATATTATTTAAATCCAATTTCTTACGTCTAAGTTATCAAATTCATAATTTTAATTATAGTGATCACACAAACTTGATTCCACTCAATTAGCATCATGTGCTTCCCTCGCAGTTTAGCTAAGAAAGTGAATTATTGGGCTGAGTGGATTATGTCGCATTCATTCACAAGCACACAATTATTCATCTTACTCATTTAGCTTATGATGAGCTCCTGAGCGTAATTGGTGGCTCTTAGCTCACATGCATCAACCTCTCGACTGAGCTCAAAGAAGAGTATTCTTAGTCTTAAGAGCTTGTCACTAGTATTTAAGCACTAATGCACATATTCTTAGCTTTACGCCTATTGGTGAGCTATGGAACTCTAAGAGAGTTAAGTTACCAAGTTCAACTGATCATACAAATCTTAGGGTGTTTAAACTAAGAATCCTCGCACAACAAATATATGTTCACGGTGAGGACCTTTATGTGCATTTTCCTAAATTTAATATGATTAGTTGGCTTGATATTTTCTTCCTTAATAACCATTTAAATTAAATAAAACATATATTCACATGGCATGCATTCAAATAAGAATCATATCTAAACCATAAAATGATAAATATTTTATTTATTGAGAATTTTGGTACAAACACTATTTCATCCCATAATGATTACATGACATATCCCCAACCCTCCCTAAGGGGGGTTTCGCCTTCCATCACAAATGAAACACAAAAAATAAAATACAAGGAAATGAACATTTGCATAGTTCTACAGCAAGGAAATGAAGATGAGATAAAGGAATAATACTATGAATAGCACTTTTGCGTTCTCCTGATTTTTGCCTTACTTGCCAACCCGCCTTCCTTCCTGCTCCTTAAATGTTCTTCCTGCTTCCATAGGATGGTCACCTTCTCCTTCCTTGGAAAGGGTTCTCCTTTCTCTCCTTATATGGCTTCAAAATTTTGAACTAGGATTGTCAAAGAGGGGAACAACCTTCCCATAGTATTTCTTCTTAGCCATTATAGATGCTAAGCCAAGTGTCTTGCATTAATTCATCCAACCTTCCATCTCTTCAAGAATTTAATGCCTTAAACTGAATATTAATTTGTTCTCTTGAAAAGGAGAAGATTTAATTGAATTTTGAGTTAATTGCTGTTGTGGAAAGGCAAACAGATTTAAGAATGTTGGCCTTCCCGATATGATAAATCCATAATTTATATCTTAAATAAGAGAAAGTTCATCCATATTTCATATTAAAATTGCTTCGTTAATCTAATTTTATCTATTTTTAGGAAAAATGCCTATCCAACAAATTTTGAAGAATACTGGATATTTTCCCAAATTTCTGACAGAAATCCGCTGCCGCACGCTACAGCACGCTATGCTGCGGCCCTCCGTGTTAGGCTCTAGCACTACAGCACGCTGTAGCAGAGCATGTTGCAAAGCGCTAGCACTGCAGTGAAGCAATTCATGAAACGATGGCGCTATAGCGTGCTACAGCGGACTTAATTGCGAATCGCTGGCGCTACAGAGCGCTGCAGCGGAGCCATTTGCGAAATCGCTAGCGCTATAGCGCGCCATAGTGCGCTGCAGCACGCTGCAGCGGCCCTTCATTGTATGAACCAAAACTCCCCAGCGCGCCACAGTGGCCTACTTTACGAAAATTTTCGGTTATAGCGCACTGCAGCGGCCCGCCAAAATTTCTTTTGAGCAGAGCATTAAATGCGGCTGGGATAAGACCCCTAATCAGCACCTTGTCTTCAGCCCTCATTCCTTCTGCAGCAGGTCCATATTTTATAGGGAAAATTATCATGTGAATATTAAAGAATGGAAAGCAATGGTCACCTCATCCATCAAGTGGAATTGGCCATCATTGCTCCATAATTTTAAAGGAAAATGCAGATTTTTGAAATGTGAGGATGAAGAAGCAGCCCACCTCCATAAATACTACATCTCTTGACTTAAGAGAGGTTCCCAACTTGGCTTACTACAACCTAAGTAAGGAGAGGGCTGCATAGAAGAGAAGGAGAACTCTCCAAAGGTGGAAGAACTCCTCTTGCTAAGGATAAGAAGGAGAAAGGCAGCACTAGGGACCTAGGAGAAGCAACCACAAGCAAGAAGAGGAAAAGTCCGAAGAATTTCCCAAGGTATGTTCCTAGTATTTTCTAAACTCTTATCTTTGTTTTTCTTAGTTGATCATGAAATAGTCTTTATCCATGTATGTGTTCTTTTTCACCTTTTTTGTAATGGAGAGCTAAACCTCCCTTGGGGAGGGTTGGGGCAATCCCACATGTATTGAATGATACTATAATGTATGAAACTTTCCTCAAGCATAAATAAAACTTGTGAACTCAATGACTTGTTAAAGAAATGTGAAGAACTATTGTGGACTTGAATGAGGACTAAAGGACAAAGGATTAAATGAAATTCAAGGACTAAAAAGTCTTATGCTCCATAGCTCACTCTTAGTCTTGATGCTGGATTCATGAGTGCATAAGAGCTGAGAACTATGTGAGAAAGTTCTTGAGCTTAGTGCACCTTGATCTATGCTAAACTAAAGAGTAGAAGCGTGTAATGCTATGACCCACTAATTGAGCTCCATTGCTCAACATATTTGAGGGTGGGAATGGATTCATTGAGTGCTCATGAACGAGGTGACATAGTCATTGAGCCCAATGAAATCACTCCCTCATCTAAACTATGCTTGATGCGCATGACGCTCTTAGTGAAATCAATGCTTGTAAGATCTTAACTACACAACCCTCATCTCCATGATCAAGAGATGAGAGGAAAACTAAAAAAATCTAAAATCTTATAAGGATCTTTGTGCTGAAAAAGAACCGACCGTGTGTTCATTTTATGCATGAGATTTGAACTTATAAATCTTTGAGTTAACACTCAAAGAAAGACAATGTGCACTTGATTAAAACCTAAGCAAAGAAAAGATGAACGCTTGAGGAATCATCATACATAAGTTATCAATCATATCATGTGGGGCAAACCCAACTCTCCTCTTCCTTTTATCAGAGTTATTTTCTACTAAGAGTTGTTATGCTTGTTCAGGAACCAAATTCAATAATATACTCATAGCTGAAATATTAGTGATCAAAGATATACCTCAATAACAAAATAACCAATTCCCTGAGGTTCGATAAATCCCGGAAACTAAACTTCTCACTTATTACTTCAGACTACATACACTTGCGTGAAAGCGCAGACGTATTTTAGGTCTGTCAAGTTTTTGGCACTGTTGCCGGGGAATTGGAACAAGTTTCGTATTAAGGAGAATCTATCAGTAATTAGTGATTTAAGTAATCCTTGCATATAATTTTATTTTGTGATTTTGGTAATTATATGCACTAACCATTTACTTTTCTACTTTTTTTTATTATTGTTGAATCCTTGAACATTATTGTTATATTTGTTCTTGCTAGCTCAATTCTAGTAGTGTATAAGTAGGAGAGTTTGCACTGAATATCTTTTTGACCCAGAAATTGATAGAACCTATTTATAAGTTAGAAGAGAACAAAACTTTTTACGAACCCAACAAGCTGCTATGGAAAATTTTAATGAAAATCTTGGAGAGCCATTAGAAGAGCCTAAGGGTAGAATACTGAGAGACCACGAACTACCTACTATTAGGAGAATTTCCCATGCTATTGTAAGGCCTAATATTGAAGCTAACATGTTTGAGATCAAACCTTCTACTTTGAGTATGGTTCAAAAGAACCAGTTTGGGGGATTTGCCACTGAAGATCCTAATTTACACATTTCAATGTTCTTTGAAATTTGTGACACCTTCAGATTTAACGGCATCTCTGTGGATGCAATTAAATTACACCTTTTTCTATTCTAATTATGAGATAGAGCCAAAAGTTGGCTCAGTTCTCTCCCAAGTGATTTGATCTGGACTTGGGATGATTTGGCTAAGAAATTCTTAGCCAAGTATTTCCCTCTGGTGAAAACCGCTCGACTGAGAATTGAGATAACCAACTTCACTCAGTTGGAAGGTGAGACACTTTACGATAGATGGGATCTATTTAAGGAGTGCTTAAGGCGATGCTCACATCATGGGTTTCCCTTGTGGATGCAAGTTCAAACTTTTTACAATGGTTTGAATGCCCCAATAAGGACACTCATCGATGCAGCTGCCAGAGGTTCTATTAGTAGTAAAACCCAAGAAGAGGCATACGACCTCTTAGAAGAAATGGTAATCAATGCATACCAATGGCCTTCTGAAAGGCTTTAAAAGGAACCTATGAAGGTGAATGAATCCAACCAAATAACGATACTACAACAAGAAATTCACGCCTTGAATGAGAAAATCGAGAGAATGAATGTTAATGTTGTTCTTGAAATACAATGTGAGTTATGCGAGGGAATACATAATAGCGAGAGTTGCAACTAGAATAACCCTTTCGTATAAATAAACACCAAACAAGTTAATTATTTAACAAACCATAACCCTATGAACGACCCATACTCCAATACTTACAATCCAGGGTGGAAAAACCACCCTAATTTCTCGTTGAGTAACAATAATAATAATAGAAATCGATATGGGGGGAGTTCATCAAATCAACAGGGTGTTAATAATGAAAATAATTATAATCATCACCCTCCAAATTTAGAAGGAGCTTTTAACTCCTTTAAGACTGAAACCATCTAATTCATGCGCCGCACTGAAGCTACACTCACTCGCGATGATGCCTCTATCTAAGGAATAGAAGCATCCCTTAGAAATATTGAGACCCAACTGGGGCAGATCTCTAAGTAGTTGACCATACGGTAGCAATGAGTTCTACCCAATTCCACTGAAGTAAATCCAAGGGAGCTGGTTAGTGTGATGCATTTTAAAGAGGTGTATGGGGGAAATACAACTGATAAGTTGAGTGCTATAGAAGAAGAGCTAGAGGCTCGGGAAAGAGTCAAGGGAATGGAATGTGAAAAGCTCACTACTTCGAAATATGATGACCCCGGGAGGTTTTGTATTCCTTGCATAATTAGAAATGAAGTATTTTTAGATCCCTTGTGTGATCTTGGTGCTTCTGTCAATGTTATGCCCTACCATATTTATGAACATCTAAAGGTAGGAGGAATGGAGTACACCTCCATGATTCTAGAATTTGCAAATCTAGAATCCCTTACCCCTCTAGGAATTGTAAAGAATGTTTTTGTAGGATGGGGGAGCTTTATTGTTCCAACCAATTTTGTGGTGTGCGAGTGGGACAGATGGAATAAGAACCCCACAACTATTTTAGGGCGACCTTTTCTTATGAGCACAAGAGCTATTATTGATGTAGGCCGCGGGGTGATGAGAATTAAAATTAAAGGGAAATTAAAGTTAATTGATCTTAAACCCACCTTCTTTAAATAAAGAGAGATGGAGGAAGAGGTGAGGAAGAAAATTAGAGAAGAAAGAATTAGGATTGATAATGATTTTGAGAATCTAACATTAAGAAAAAAAAATTCGAATAATAGCTCAACTTCTTCCTCAGAGAAGCGAAGTAAGGAAGGAGTGAGAAGAAGGAAAACAAGAAGGGGTAAAAGGAAAAAGAAGATTCCCCTTGAGATAGAACTTAAAAGAGATGATCCCATGTGGGAAAGTAGAGGGGATGAAGGTTCGAGCACCCTTGAGGGTTGTGCTCACCCTAGTATCTTAAGATTGTGAAGAGAGAAACCTCCGGATCCGAATATCTGATCGTTAACGAGTCTAGCTAAAGACGTTAAATTAAGCTCTTTTTGGGAGGCAACACAAGAATAAATAGGTTGTATTTTTTCTATTTATTTGCATCATTTGTTTTTGTACTTTTACTTTTGTGTGTTTTATTTTGAGGAATTTAAATTATGGATTATCATAATCCCAAAATATTTCTTGAAGTTGCAATTGACAAAATTTTCTGAATTTTTAAAGTATGGAAGTCACAAAAGTAGCAATAAAGAAAATGATATGTAATCAAAGGGTGCTTAACAAAAAGTGATTAAATGCATTGACAACATTAAATCTTTTAACAAAGGAATGAATTAAGGTTACTTTAATCTCCAAAATTTAAAATCAATGCCAAGGACTGATTGTGGGGGAAGGCATTGAACAAAAAATAAACTAGTGATTAAGGTGAGTAATCTAAAAGAGTGTGCTAGGCTCCCGTAGGACTTCATGATCACAAAGATTTGAAATGAGGATGAAGAAAAGTATTTCTCCCTAAGAATGAAAAAGATATATAAAAATAGAGATGATGAAAAATATCTCTCCCAAATGAAAGAAATGAAAAAGGATGATGAAAAATATCTCTCCTTAAATATTTACATCTTTGTGATTCATAAAAGGAACACACATGGCACAAAACTCTTGATTTACTCACTACCTCCCTAGCTAAGTTATTCCAAGGAACCTCCCCATTACCTAGCACCAAGCATAAAAATTTTTACTTGGAGCTTAGTCTATTAACCTTGGTTCATATCCAAGAATTGAACATTTAATTTATGTCAAATCATTTTGACATTTCAGTGAAGCACGAACTTTAAATTACAAATCAAATCTCATTGATATTTCTTATTCACTATCATACCTAAGAAACAGAAAAGTACCATTTCTTAAGCTTACTCGATGATGAACAAGAATTTAAGTGTGGGGGTGTGATAAATTTATAATTTATATCTTAAATAAAGGAAAGTTCATTCATATTTCATATTAAAACTGTTTCTTTAATCCAATTTTGTTTATTTTTCAGGAAAAATGCCTATCTAACAAATTTTGAAGAATTCTAGATATTTTTCCAAGTTTCTAAAAGAAATCCGCAATCGCGTGCTGCAATGGCCCTCCTTGCTAGGCACTGGCACTACAGCGCGCTGTAGTGGAGCATATTGCAAAGCGCTGGCGCTACAGCGGGCTGCAACAGAGCAACTCGTGAAACGCTGGCGCTATTGTGCGCTGCAGCAGACCTAGTTGTGAATCGTTGGTGCTATAGCGCGCTGCACCAGAGCCATTTGCGAACTCGTTAGCGATATAGTGTGCCGCATCATGCTATAGCGTGCTGTAGCAGCCCTTCATTGTATAAACAAAAATGCCCCAGTGCGCCACAGCGGCCTACTTTGCAAAAATTTTCCACTAGAGCGCGCTGTAGCGACCTGCCGAAATTTCTTCTGAGCAGAGCATTAAATGCGGCTGGGACAAGATCCCCAACCAGCACCTTGTCTCCAGCCATCATTCCTTCTGCAGCAGGTCAATTTTTTATAGGGAAAATTTTCATGTGAAGATTAAACAATGGAAAAGCAATGGTCACCTCATCCATCAAGTGGATTTGGCCATCATTGCTCCAGAATTTTTAAAGGAAAATGCAGATTTTTGAAATGCGATGATGAAGAAGCAGCCCGCCTCCATAAATACCACATCTCTTGAGTTAAGAGAGGTTCCCAACTTGGCTCACTATAACCTAAGTAAGGAGAGGGCTACATAGAAGAGAAGGAGAACTCTCCAATGGTGGAAGAACTCCTATTGCTAAGGAGAAGAAGGAGAAAGGCAGCACTAGGGACCAAGGAGAAGCAACCACAAGCAAGAAGAGGAAAAGTTCTGAAAACTTCCAAGGAACATTACTAGAATTTTCTAAACTCTTGTCTTTGTTTTTCTTAGTTGATCATGAAAGGGTCTGTATCCATGTATGTGTTCTTTTTCATCTCTTTTGTAATGGAGAGCTAAACGTCCCTTGGGGAGGGTTGGGGCAATCCCACATGTATTGAATGATGCTATGATGTATGAAACTTTCCTCAAGCTTAAATAAAACTTATGAACTCAATGACTTGTTTAAGAAATGTGAAGAACTATTGTGGACTTGAATGAGGACCAAAGGATAAAGGACTAAATGAAATTCAAGAACTAAGAAGTCTTGTGCTCCATAGCTCACTCTTAGTCTTGATGCTGAATTCAAGAGTGCATGAGAGCTTAGAACTATGTGAGAAAGTTATTGAGCTTAGTGACAGACTGTAAATACATGTCTGTGTTTATACGCAAGTGTACGTGGTCTGAAGTAATAAGTGAAAAGTGTTAGTTTCCAAGATTTATCAAGCCACATAGAATTGGTTGTCTTGTTACTAAGGTTTATCTATTCTCACTAATGTTTAAGCTATGATGTAATTGGTTTGAGTTGGTTCTGAACTAAGTGCAATAATCACTAAGTAGAAATTGAGTCAGATAAAAGGAAGAGGAGAGTTAGATTCATCTCATTTGTCATGATAAGTTACAAATGCATGATGATTCTTCAAGTGTAGTCTTACATTTACTGTAAATTAAATCAAGTGCGCATTATTCCTCCTTGAGTTTTATCTTAAGGTTTCACAAGTTCAAATCTTATGCACAAAATGAAGATTCTTATAAGATTTTAGGTTTGTAATTTTCATCTTATCACTTGATCAAGGAGATGAGGATTATTAAATTTTTAAGATCTTATAAGCATTGATTCTACTAAGAGTGTCACTCATATCGCACATAATTGAAATGAGGGAATAATATGTTGGGCTCAATGACTATTTCACCTCGTTCGTGAGCACACAACTATTTCTTTCCCTCCCTCAATTATGTTGAGCTAAGGAGCTCACTTAGTGGGTCTTAGCATCACACGCATCAACACTATAGTTGAGCTTAGATTAAGGTGCACTAAGCTCAAGAACTTTTCTCACATAGTTCTAAGCTTTTATGCACTCATAAATCTAGCATCTAACCAAATGTGAGCTATGGAGCACAAGGCAATTTAGTTCTTGAGTTCATTAGTTCTTTTCCCTTAATTCACAATCAAGACTAAAGTAATACTAAGCATTTATTGAGCAAGCCATTGAGTTCATACATTTTATTAATACTTGAAAAAAACTTCATATAATTAAAATGTAACTATCATGCACATGGGATTACCCCAACCCTCCCTAAGGGAGATTTAGCTATCTATTACAAAAGATATGAAAAAGAACACATACATGGATAAAGACCCTTTCATGATCAACTAAGAAAAAAAATTACAAAAGAAGAATTTAGAAGATACTAGGAACATTCCTTAGAAGTTCTCCAGATCCTTCTTCTCCTTCTTGAAGTTCCTCTCTTAGGTTGCTAGTACTGCCTTCCTTCTTCTTCTCCTTGGTAAATTGCCTCTTCCACCCTTGGAGAGTTCCTCTCTTCCACTATGCAACCCTTTTCTTTACTTAAGTGATTTGAGCAAAAAATGGAACCCTCCTCTAGTCAAGAGGAGTGATATTTATAGGAGAGGGGCTGCATTCATCCCACTTAAGATCCAAACCAACATTTCCATTTGAAAATTCTGAGCAATGATGGCAAAAATCCTAATTGATGGTGAGGTGATCAATATCTTCATTTGTTTAGCCAATCATCACCTCATAAGCCTCCTTTTCAATTAAAAATGTAGCAGTTATAGAGGGAATGATGGCTGGGGACAAGATGCAGGTTGGGGGTCTTGTCCCAACCGCAACAAATGCTCCTGCCAAAAAAATTGCGACGGGCCGCTGCAGCACGCTGCAGCGGGCTACAGCGTGTTGCGGCGTGCAATGGTGCGAGTAAAATCCACTAAGTCTCCTACTGTCACGCACTACCACGTCTATATTTCACAAAGTGTCCCGCTGCAACGCACTGTAGCATTAGCATTTTGAAAATCGTACCGCTATAGCGCGTTGTAGCGGAAGCATTTCGCATAATGCTCTGCTCCAGCACACGGTAGCGATTCAATTGGCAAATTGCACCGCTGCAGCGTGTGGTAGCGGTTTGTAAATTGCACCGCTGCAGCGTGCGGTAGCGGTTCAATTTGCAAATTGCACCGCTGCAGCGTGCGGTAGCGGTTCAATTTGCAAATTGCACCACTGCAATGCACTGGAGCAGCAGTATTTTGCAAAATGCTCTGCTGCAGTGCGCAGTAGCGGTTCAATTTCCAAAATGCTCCACAGTAGCGCGCGATCGCGCCCGTGACTTGCAACTTGAACCGCTGCAGTGCGCGATTGCGCCTGTGGTTCACAGCTTCACCCTCTGCAGCGTGCGTTAGCACCAGATTTTTGCAAAATGACCCGCTGCAGTGCGCTGGAAGCGCACTGCAGCACGCGACAGCGGTTTCATTTGAAAAAATGAGGAAAGTTGCCAAAAGGCCTCAGAATTGCTTTGGATAATACATTTTCCTGAAAAGATAGACAAAATTTAATTAAGGAGCAGTTTAAAAATCATAAATGAATGAAATTTTCATTTATTTTAGATATAATTTATGGATTCATCACTTAGTGTACCTTCATCTATGCTCAACTAAAGAGTAGAAATGTGTGATGCTAAGACCCACTAATTGAGCTCCATTGCTCAGCATATTTGAGGGTGGGAATGGATTCATTGAGTGCTCATGTATGAGGTGACATAGTCATTGAGCCCAATGAAATCACTCCCTCATCTAAACTATGCTTGATGCGTGTGACGCTCTTAGTAAAATCGATGCTTGTAAGATCTTAACTACATAACCCTCATCTCCATGATCAAGAGATGAGAGAAAAACTAAAAAAATCTAAAATCTTATAAGGATCTTTGTGCTGAAATAGAACCGATTGTGTGTTCATTTCATGCACGATATTTGAACTTGTAAATCTTTGAGTTATCACTCTAAGAAAGACAATGTGCACTTGATTAAAAGCTAAATAAAGAAAAGATGAACGCTTGAGGAATCATCATACATAAGTTATCTATCATATCATGTGGGAGAAACCTAATTCTCCTCTTCCTTTTATTAGAGTTATTTTCTATTAAGAGTTGTTGTGCTTGTTCAGGAAACAAATTCAACAATATACTCATAGCTTAAATATTAGTGATCATAGATATACCTTAGTAACAAAACAACCAATTCCCTGAGGTTTGATAAATCCCGGAAACTAAACTTTCCAATTATTACTTCAGACCATGTACACTTACGTGAAAGCGCAGACGTATTTTAGGTCTGTCACTATACTGCTTTAAAAGTCTTACTAAGTGAATGCCCGCTGCAATGCACGAGAGCCCTGGGCTGTTGGGTTTCACCCTGCCATGGTGTGCGATAGCGCTAAGCTCTCTATTTTTACCCACTATGGCGTGCAGTTGTGGGATGCCTCAAATTTCCTTTCATTAAGTCTTAGCTCTGATGTTCCACTGCGGTGCGCGGTTGTGCCGAGCTCTCGCTTTGTGTTTGATCTGGCATGTTGTAGTGCTGAGCTCTCAAGTTAAGCCTGCTACGGGACGTGGTAGTGAGGGCCTTTAAGTATTCTGCTAAGTCTAAGTCCTATGAGTCCGCTGTGTAGCGCCCCACCCCGTCACCGCGCGCAAAAGGCAAGTATAACTAACAGATCGGCGGTGGAGCAGTGCGCTACTTTGGGAAATGGGCAACTGACTACATCATCTCCCCGAATAGGCTAAGAGATTGAGCCACACTAAACGATGCTGACTCAAACTTAAGAGTAGGATCGAGAGTCAATACTTAAGATAAGAGTAGAGTACTTGTCTTAAGTATTACACAAATACGTATATTGGATTTAAAGAAGTAAATATGAATCCAATATATGTTATCAATATATTAACATTTCCAGTATGCTGATCACATCACAATATTAAGTATAGTAGTATAATAGATTGCGGAAGCTAAAGAAAAATATCCATGATACATTCATCTCAGAGCAGTAGTAAATATTCATCTCAGAAAAGAAAAGTAAAATACATTTATAATTCTTACAAACTAATTTAAAAGACAAAAAGTAAAATATAACTGAAGTACTAAAAATAAAGCAGTAAGAAAAAGGTGGAAGACTGATCCACTAAGGCTCCATGTACTCCTCCTAGATCCCCTATAGGTCCTCTTGCCCTGTCTCCACAAGCTGCTCGGGATCTAGCAAATTATCAGATTCCAAAAGTACCCCGTGTTAGACAAAAAGTCTAACACATCGCAACTAACTAAGCAGTTCTAATGTAATTGCAATAAACAGTAAAGTAAACACAACTGTAAAACATAATAGTAAGGGCATTATATAACTGAAACTATAAAAGACTAAGCAAAGTAAAATTGCATCAAAACTGAATACTGAAAGTAAACAAAAATATCAAATACTCAGAAATTAATTTGAAAATGTCCAATGTTGTATTATATGTCATTGGAATGATGTGCCCAAGTATACCACAACACGGTATACCACGGTATGTAACAAAACTATCACTGAAAGGCCATGAGTCGTACTGTCCAATGTATACATACACCTAGTTGGGAAGATAGTACAATGATGCCGATGCATCTTGAAATTCCCCAGTCAATATACGCAATATTCAGTAACCCATAATTCATCACTGATACTCATACGTCACCACTGAATCATTCATTATCCTCATGCTCATGTTTATGCCAGTGCTTCTATACTATATGAGGAAAATCTAGAAATCCATAAGGTCTTAAATACAAATAATGAATTCAGGGTCTCCACTGTGCAGAATCCTGCTAAAAGGATTCTGACTCCTAGCTTTTAGACAATAATTGGTTAAAGTTAAAGATTTACTTAAAGATCATTAGAAGGGATGATTATATACACATATTTAGCATGGTTGCAAGAAAGGTAATTCTTATCACTTAGTTTGATTAAGCGACCCTAATGAAGCGATCTTCAATAGGAGGCATCCCCCGTTGGTGATTTGTATCTCAAGCTAAGTTATTAAAATGCCTAACTCACAATCACACTCAGTGTCTTAAAGAAGGTGATTCTAATTACTTAGTTTATTTGAGCAACACCTATGGAAGCGGTCTTCTCTAGGAGGCATCGCCCGTTGGCGATTTATACTTCAATCAAACTAAGGAATGAGTACTTGTTTAATACACTCTTAGTCTTAGGAGATTTACTCTAATGGGACTGTATTCAACTAATCCCTCAGGATAGCACCTGCTCATAAGTCCACATTAGAGTGAATCAACCAATTCTGAATACTACTGAAGAAAATCAGTAGTATGGGTATGCCATACTACAGCAACCAATGCCCTAGTTTCAAAAAATTCTATTTAATTAATAAGAATTTATCAAGACTATCAGTTCCTATGCTTAAAAAGGGTCAATCCTATACAAGGCTCCACGAGAATGTGATTAAGAGACCCCCAATATAGGTTATACCCAAAGAAAAATGTATCATTCTAATATCCCTAGTGATTCTTACCATGAGGGGTTAAGGTGTAATGTCCCATCCCATCACCGTGCGCAAAGTACAAGTATTATTCATAGTTTGGCGGCGGAACAGTGCGCTACTCGGGAGCGGTGGGCCGTATGGGTAAAACCCATCGTCCTGAATAGGCTAAGGAGACAGAGTCATACTGAAGGCTGCTGACTCGAGCCCTAAGAGTAGGCTCGAGAGCCAATATCAAAGATAAGAATATAATACTTATCTCAAGTATTAGACTTAGTACGTACATAAGGTGGAAGGGAGTGGAGAAGGATCCATGTACATTATAAAATATATCAGTGTTTCCAGTACGCCAATCACATCATAATACTATGTATAGTAGAATAACAGAGTGCGGAAGCTAAAAGCCAAACATCCAGAATACATTCGTCTCAAGCAGTAGTAAATATCCATCTCAGAAAAGAAAGTAAAAATACATCCAGAGTTTTATTACAAACCATAGAAATATAGAAATATAAAGAGTCTAGATAGAATACTATAAAGGACTAGAAAGTAAAAGTAGATGCTCAATCCCCTACAGCTCCAAGTGCTCCTCCTGAGTCTCTGGGACATCCTCCTGACTTGCCTCCAACAACTGCTCGAGATCTAGCAAATTGACGGATCCCAAAAGTACCCCATGTTAGACAAGAAGTCTAACACATCGAAGCTAGCTATACAAGCTAAACTAAACATAATGAATACGCAAGAATGTAAAGTAAAAGTGCAGGGAAAACTGTAAAGACATCAAACAACTGAGCTGTAAGAACTAAACAAAGTAAAACTGTATCAAAGCTAAATACTAAAAGAAAATGAAAATGATAGATGCTCATAAACCAATGTGAAAGGAATGTCAGATGCTGAGAAGGATGCTATAAGCTGTACTATATGCCACTGAAACAATGCTCACAAATATGCTATACCACCGTATATCACAGAACTATTACTGAAGGTTTATGAGTAGTACGGTCCAATGCAAGCACAACAGTTAGGAGTTAGTATCGTGACGCAGATGCACCCTGAAATTCCCTAGTTTGTTTATATAGCACTCCGTATCTCATACTGTATCACTGATAACATGTGTCACAACAGAAGGAATGAGTTCAACTCATGTTTATGCTTATGCTTATGCCATTATATGGTATGAATGAAAAATCCCGAAATCCATGAAGAATATAGTAAGACACAAAAATGAATTCTAAGTCTCCACTGTGCAGAATCCTGCTAAAAGGATTCTTACTCCAAATCTCTAGATCGATACTTAGTTAAAGTTTCTTATTTACTTAAAGATCACTAGGCAGGGTGATTGTATACACATATTAAATATGCTGCAAAGATAGGACACAACATTTAGTTTGATTACGCCACCCTAATAAAGCGATCTTCATTAGGAGGCACCATCCGATGATGATTTTGTATTTCAAACTAAGCATTTAGTCACTAAACTCACAATCATACTTAGCGTCTTAAGGAAGGTGATTCCCCTTTACTTAGTTTTATTTAAGCCATACCTATTGAAGCGATCTTCGCTAGGAGGCATTATCGATGGCAACTATCCTTCAATAAAACTAAGGAATGGGTACCCATTTAATACACTCTTAGGATTGATTGATTTACTCTAAGCGAGGTTATATCCGCCTAAGCTCGCAGGATAGCAACAAAGACAAATCTTACTTAGAGTGACTCAACCAATCCAGAATATTACTGGGGAACAATAATATGGGTATACTATACTACACTGCCCAAAAATTAAGGTTCAATCAAGTCTATTAATAGAATAAGGATTTATCAAAACTACAAGTCTTAAACTAATAGGTAAGTCCTATACAAGGTTTCATCAATCAAATGTGATCAAGGATCACTTACTATGGATTCTACCATAAGGAGATGTATCTCTTCTAATGTCTTAAGTGCTTACTACCACAAGGAGAATAGATCAATCTCTAAGGTAATGGGATCTTCTATACTTCTACCTCAAGGATTCATACAAGGCCTCCTACTTCATGATATATGAATTTAGGTCTTTTAAATAATTCAAGACGATCTTATGAAGAGATATTTAAGGTTCTCTCCTCTAAATGTTAATATTAAGCTATTAGGTTTTGTTCCATAATTAGGTTTAAGATGATTAGATCAGATGATTAAGTCATCTGATCACACTCAATCTAAGATCATGGGATCTAAATCAAACATATTGTTAAGGATTAGATCACTTATTTAATCAATATGATTTTACTTGTCTTCTTATGCTAGTCTCTTACTTACGAGAAAATCAGGGATTTTAAGATTTGATTCAGATAGTGAAATCACCAAAGATTGTTATTAACCTTAATTTGTCTAATTCAAATGTTTAGGATCAATAATGAATCAAATGCATCATTGGAAAAATGTTTAATCCCAAGTTTTGAATCAATTAATTTAATTAAGGTTATTAAGGGTTTGGATTCTTCTTAAGTGGCTTAGGATTTGATCCCTTCTCATGCCTTAAGAAAAATCAAGTTATGCATTTAGGATCAATGTCAAATCAGTAGATTAATTATGCATTATTGGTGGCAAATCTCAGACCTAGATCAAGTCTTAAAAGCTTGATCCAAATCTTAAGATTTCTTAAGTTAATTAATATAATTAAGATTCCATATCTTTGAGTTTATTCAAGTGTATTTAATAAGGTTATGAGAATGAATTCAGTTCATTGGCTTGCTGATCTAAACCAAACTGATAACTCAAGTTCTAAACAAGGGTTACTTAGTGCTAATCAAACCCTTATTCAAACCAAAAAGGATTAGCACATAAGTAAAAATTCAACCATTCAAATTACATGATTTTTGGCATACAAGTTCTAATTAACTATGCAAGTAATTAGAGACTAAGTTTGCTAAGATCCTGTAAGTATAAACCCTAAAATTCTCTAATCATGTTTTAACAAAATTAGGGCATAATTAAGAGTACAAAATTCAAAAAAATATTCTACTTAGCACATGCATTCTATTCATCATAAGTGAGCTAATGGCACCCTAAACATGCAATTTGCATAAGTAAATTTACAAATCTACCTTAATTAAGATTCACTATAATTAGGCAATAATTATAGATCTAACCATCAGATGTATGATTTTATTTTATATTTAAATTCTTGAGATTTTTCTGAACATTTTGATATATGATATCGTAGAATTTTGACCAGTAAATTAAAGGTTATTTAAATAATGCATTCTGTATTTTTATTTAATCAAAAACCTATGATTTGAATAATTGAATTATTTTCCTTAAGGAAATTAATTCCAAAATTCTGATTTAATTAAATCGGCTCGGCCCAAAATCAAAATAGGCAGGTCGGCCGCGGCCCGAGAGACCCGGCACTGTCACACCGCGCGGGTCATGGGTTGACCTGGCCCGCATAGTGTCGTCGTCCCCAATCCTTCATCCCGCGGAAGAGGCCGATTAGGAAAAACCTAATCACCAAATTCCGGCGCATCTTGTCCACAGATCGGTCAGCATTCGGTTGCTACACCATCACCATGTCCAGACGCGTCGATTGGGACCTGAAGCCCCCTGTGAACCGGTCTGGATCGGCCAGACCTTGCTCACTCGAGGCTCTTTCAATGGAGTTACTGTAGGGAGATAATTCTCCCTACAGGGACCACACCATACCTTGGGCTCGATCCCTTCACCATCAGGGAGGTGAGACAGATCGAAGCCCTCTGGTCTGAGGGTCTGGGATGGCCTGGATCGCTGGGACCTGGGTCAACTGAGACGATCCTTCAGAAATCAAATTTTGATCGATCGATTCGGTCAATTGGGCTAGCCTAGATCTTAATCTCGATACCCGTGGGTTCGAGACGACAATACAAACTCATACGCATCAAAAGGAGGAGGGCTCAAGCCTCATTGGCTCAATCCCAGTAAGAAGGGTACCTGGACTGACGGGGGAGCTCGGGGTGATTTCGAGAGGGCTTGACTGATGCTAGCCGGTGCTCCAAACGCTGCAAGGGATCCTGAACGTCAGGAGAGCCTACTATCAGCAGTTCAGAAGCTCCTAGGTCTCCTGTGCGAGCTTGGACAGATGGAAATGGAGAAGTGAAGGCAGAGGGGAATTTGGGTTCAATTGACCAGCAAAGGGTCCAGGGAAGGTTTGCTGAGGCTATTTATAGACTCAGGCGAACTTAGGGAAGCTTCTGGAGGGT
The DNA here is from genome assembly GCA_016760335.1 of Gastrodia elata. NCBI lineage: Eukaryota > Viridiplantae > Streptophyta > Magnoliopsida > Asparagales > Orchidaceae > Gastrodia > Gastrodia elata. Next base: position 9,101,338 of record CM028670.1, on the reverse strand, counting down.
TAATTCAGGCTGGAGAGGGCCCGAGAGGTCGAGCCATGGCTGAGCTCTCGAATTTCTAATTCGAGCTCGGCCGAGTCACGAGGCCCGATTGGGGTCCCTAGGCCATTAGGCGAAACTCAGCAATGGCCTGCTGAGCTGGAGAGGGGAGTGGCAGACCGAATGGCCAGCTGGCAGTACGGAAAAATTCTTCTGTAGGGCGCGGCTAGAGGAAGATGAAGATGAATAGTGTTAAGTGCCTCGGATGCCGTCTGATCTATCGATCAGATGGAGGAACGGCTCGGATCGCTTGGATCCTAACGGCCGATCGCGGAGACGATCCGGGCCATTGGATCGGTCGGGTAGATCCTGCGGTCGATCCGCGGTTTCGCAGGATTAAATCTCGGCCGTTGATTAAAAAGACGGAACGGTAAGATCCGCGGGATCCCGTTGTCTCGTACACCCGCGGTCCGCACAGCGGATCCCAGCAGTTTATTTGGGTATAAGGGTATATTTATGAATTTAATTTGTTTGGAACCCTTTTATGCAATTGAACCATTTTAATTTAAATTGAATTATGGTCCAAAAGAATTCCAAATTGTACCAAAATTTCATCCTTAGCTAATTTGGGGGTGGGGAATTCAAAAATGCAATCAGATTTTAATTCTGAGATCAAAATATTTTGGGTCTAAACTAGGGCATCTAGACCGATCAAATTGTAATTTTTGACTTAGAGAAGTCCAATGGACTTCAAATCTTCTATATAGGCTTATCTTGATATTCTAAAAGCAATGATGCTAAAAATTGAATCAATCAACTTTTATTTTGTATGGTAATAACCTAGGGTTGTTACATAAGGTCAACCTCTAAGGTTAAGTGGTCATCTAAGCTTCTACCTCAAGGAGTTATACAAAGTTCTCCTACCTCAATGTACAGGTAATTTAGGTCCTTAAAATGTTTTAGATGATGATCTTATGATGAGATGCTTAAGGTCTCACAATCTTAATTCTAATGCTAACACTTTAAGTTTTACTTATCATTTAGATTTAGAGTGATCAGATCATATGATTAAGTCATCTGATCATAACTTATTCTAAGATTATGGGATTTAAATCAAAGATATTATTAGAGTTAGATCACTTATTCAATCAATATGATTCTATTAATCTTCATATACTAATAGTCTTATTTAAGAGAAAATCAAGGGTCTAAAGTTTAGATTCAGATTAAGCAATAACATAGCTTTATTATTTAACCATAACATATCTAATACAAATGTTTAACATCAATGTCAAATCAGATAGATTATTAGAATGATGTCAATCACATTATCTTATAATCATATTCATTTATTTAAGGTTTAAGAGTTTGAATCTTAATTAAGCAGATTAGGGTTTAACCCCTCCTCATGTCCAATTAAGATCAAGGGTTCACTTATAGATCAATTTCAAATCAGTGAATTAGATATGTATTATTGATGGCAATCTTAGACCTAGATTAAGTCTTAATAGCTTGATCTAAGTCTTAAGACTTCTTAGGGATAATTAAGAGGGTTAAGTTCTCCATTTATGATTTATTCAATTTATACATCATAACTTTGTATACATGATTTCAATACATCTAGCTTACTGATATGGATCATATTAATAGAAAAATTTCAGAAGATAGAAAGTAATTAGTGCTAATTAAACCCTAAATCAATCCAAAAAGATTATCACACAATTATAAATCTAACCATCATAATTTCATTCAATTTGGCAAATAAGTTCTAATTTACCATACAATTAATTAGAGACTAAGTTTGCTAAGATTCAATATATGTGAACCCTACTTTTTACTAATCATGCTTAACAAGATTAGGGCATAAGTTGAAGTACAGATATCAGAAAAACAAACTACTTAGCCCATTCAATCAACTCTTCATAAGCAAACTAATGGCACCCTAAACATGCATTTTGGTAAAGTATAATGACTAGTCCATCCTAATTATGTTCTGCCATAATTAGGTTAAAATAGAAAATCAAGCTATTAGATGTTCAATATTATTTTATATTCTTATTCCTGAGGATTTTCTGATCAATTTCATATATAATATCATAGGATTTGGATCAGTGGATTGAAAGTTATTCAATTAATTTATTCTGTATTTTTCCAATTTAATTTTAATATGATTGGACTAATTGGATTATTTTCCTTAAGGAAAATAAATACAATTAATCGAATTTATTTAAAATGGGCTCAGCCCATTAGCGGAACCGCGCGGGTCGACCGTGGCCAGAAGACCTGACCCACACAAGGTCTTCGTCCCCGCCTTGACTCCTCTCGACAAGAGCCGATCCAGGAAACCCTAGACGGCAAAATTCTCCATCTAGATCACACGCCTTGGCCTCGGGATAATCGAGAATCGATCCCCTAGCTGAGACGCACCGATAGACACTTGAAGCCCCCTGTGAGGTGGTCCGGATCGGCCGAACCTTACTCACCCGAGGGCTCCCTTAATGGAGCTACTGTGGGGAGAACATTCTTCCCACAGAGGCCATGCCAGACCCAGGGCTCGATCCTACACCTTCAAGGAGGTGAGACGAATCAAAGCCCCCTAGTATGAGGGCCTGAAGTGGGCTGGAACGCCAGGACCCTACTCACCTGAGGTGTTCCTTAAGAGACTTAGCCTGATCGATCGATATGCGGGGCAGCTGGCGGTACGGGGATTCTCCCTGTCAGGTGCGCAAGCAAGTGGGGACGAAGATCCACAGTTGTGGTAGGGTCCGGAGCTATCTGATTGATCAATCGAAAAGATGTGATAGTCCTGAGTTTCTAGATCCTAATGGCCAGATCGGATTAAATCTGTGTCGTAGGATCTTACGGGTTGATCTAACGGCAGATCCGCGGTTCCGCGGGATCTAATTCTAGCTGTTGGATTAATAGAATGAATGGCGGATACAACGGAAGCACCACTACACGTGAGCTAGGCTCAGTAGCGGATCGCTTGCGGTTCACACAGCAAATCCCAGCCGTTTAATTAGATAAACGTATAAATGCAAATTTGAATTGTTCGAAACCCTAAAATGCAATTAGACCATTTTAATTAAATGTGAATTATTACCTAAATGATTTTCAAATTGTACCAAACTTTCATCCCTAGCTAATTTGGGGGTGAGGAATTTAAAAACGCAATCAGATTTTAATTCCGAAATCAAAATATTTTAGGTCTAATCTAGAGCATCTAGATTGATCAAAATGCAATTATAAACTTATGGGAATCCAATTGACTTTAAATTTTTAGGATAGGCTTAATTTGATATCCTAAAAGTAATGAGATCAAAATAAATGCTCAATTCTATTAGAATTTAATAGGGTAACAACCTAAGGTTATTACAGAGTCCCACAGTTAAGAACGATGTCATCCTCGGCATCATCTCAAGAGAGAGGACAACTATGCAGGTTTTGAAGAATAGAAATTCAGAAAACTATAAGGTACCTGGACTTTCAAAGAGACTGGGATACTTTCATTTCATATCTGCCTCTTTCTTCCAAGAAGATTCTTCTAAAGAGCGATTTGTCTACTGAACCTTTACCATTGGGATCAAGCGATTTCTCAGTTGCTTTTGATCATGAGCTAAGATCTTAATTGGCTCCTTTGTATAAGAAAGATCTAGCTAGAGTGACACTGCTGGGAGTTGAATTAGATTAGATGGGTTGTGAAGACACCTCTGCAGAGAGGATATGTGGAATATATTATGAACTACAAAGAAATCTTCAGGAAGTTGCAATCGATAAGCTGCAGAACCAACCTTCTCTAGGATTTCAAATGGTTCGACGTAGCGGGGATTTAGCATCCCGGCTACACCAAAACGATACATGCCTTTCATCGGACTGACTATAAGATACACAAAATTTCCAACATCAAATTCCAGAGTACGATGATGAGCATCATGATACTTACTCTGGCAATCTTGAGTTGCTTTGATTCTTTGTTGGATCAGTTGAATCTTATAATTAGTTTCTTTAACTAGTTCTGAACCATATAACTGAAAAATGCTAGTTTTTGATCATGCTAAAGGAGTACTGCACTTCCTGCCATACAAAGCTTCATATGGAGCCATGCCAATACTTGCCTGAAAATTATTGTTGTACGCAAACTCTATGAGAGGAATATGGTCTTCCCAGAAGCCTCCAAAATCCAGATTATAGAGACGAATAAGATCTTTCAAGACTCAATTGACTCTTTTCGTTTAACCATCTATTTGAGGATGAAAAGCGGTGCTCATGGCTAGAGTAGTTCCCAAGTCTTGATGCACTACTTGCCAGAATTTAGAAGTGAAACAGCTATCTCGATCAGATATGATAGATTTGGGAATTCCATGGATTCTAATAATTTCCTTGATATACAACTTTGCTAATTTCTCCACAGAATCAGTTTGACATATATGAATAAAATGTGCTAATTTGGTCAATCGATCAACAATGACCCAAATTAAATCGGCACTAAATTTTGATTTGGGAAAGCCCATAATAAAATTAATAGAAATATTAAACCACTTCCATTCAGGAATTGTCAGAGGATGAAGAGGTCCTCCAGGCTTTTGGTGTTCGACTTTAACTAAGTTACAAGCATGACACTTGGCTACAAATTCAGCCACACTTTTCTTCATCCCAGGCCACTAGAATGATTTTTTTAGATCTTGATACATCTTGGTACTACCATGATGTACTTGGTAACCAAAATTATGACCTTCTACTAGAATCTCTTGATGCATGGATTTGGAGATCCATAGACAATCTCCCTGATATATTATAGTACCTCAAAGCTGAAGATCAAAGTGATGACCACTTTTGATGTCCACTTTAAACTTCAAATAGTCTTCATCCTTAGTTTGAGAGATAGAGACATCGCGATGAAATGTAGGTTCAACTGAACTCATGGATATCAGTGTGGTTAGCATAGCACCATGCACAGGCCTAATTTTGAGCTTTTGAAATTCTTCTTTTAGAGAACTTGATAGTACCATAGAAGATAGAGTAGCATGATGACTGAGGGCATCTGCTACGACATTTGCTTTTCCTAGATGATATTGGATGCTTAAATCATGATCACTTATTAGCTCGAGCCATGTTCGCTGTCGGCAGTTTAGCTCACGCTCAGTGAATATGTACTTTAGGCCCTGATGATCAATTAATATGGAATACTAGACGCCATAAAGATAATGACGCCAGATTTTCAAAGCAAAAATTACGGCTGCTAATTCGAGATCATGAATAGGATAGTTCTTTTCATGCAGTTTTAACTGACAATATGCATAACCATAACTTTTCCTTCCTACATCAGCACACATCCCAAGCCTATGCCAGATGCATCGGTATAGACTTGGTAGTTAAGACCTTCTTTAGGTTAGGTTAGATCTGGTGCAGAGGAAAGAGCATATTTTAATGATTGGAATGCTTTCTCACACTCTGGACTCCAAATAAATGGAACCGCCTTCTGCGTCAACTTTGTGAGAGGGGACGCAATTTGTGAGAAACCCTTAATAAATTTTATATAGTATCCTGCTAGTCCTAAGAAATTCCTGAAATCAATCACGGATTTTAGTTGTAACCAATCTTGAACTGCGCTCACTTTATTTTGATCGACTTTAATTCCTTAAGAGTCTACGACATGACCCAGAAATGCGACTGAGTCAAGCCAAAATTCACATTTGGAATACTTAGCATATAGCTCGTGGCTTCGGAGCTCTTCTAGTACTAATCGCAGATGGTTCTCGTGATCCGTTTTACTTTTTAAATAAATCAGAATATCGTCGATGAAAACATTGACGAATTTATCTAGATAAGCTTTCAACACGTGCTACATTAAATCCATGAATATGGACGGCGCATTTGTTAAGCCAAAGGACATTACCAAGAATTCGTAATGTCCATAGCGGGTTCTAAATGTTATTTTCTCAACATCTGAATCTTTAACTCATGATTGGTGATATCCAGATTGTAAGTCTATCTTTGAGAAAACTTTAGCTCCAAATAACTGGTCGAATAAGTCATCGATACAAGGCAGAGGGTATTTATTCTTGATAGTTACCTTATTTAATTCTCTATAATCGATGCACATTCTCATTGATCCATCTTTCTTCTTCACGAACAAAATTGGTGCTCCCCAAAGAGATGAACTTGGCTGGATAAGACCTTTTTTCTAGCAGCTCTTCCAATTACTTGTTCAACTCTTGCAACTCCTCAGGCGCCATACAATACAGAACTTTTGACAGCCGTTGTGTTCCGGGAATTATCTCGATCGTAAACTCTACTTCTTTAGCTAGAGGAAGACCGGGTAGGCCTTCGAAAAAAACATCGGGGTATTCACGAACGATTCGATTCTCTGACAGAGGCACGACTTCTTTCTTATCCGCCAACATAGTAACAAGGTATGCGTCACAGCCTTTCTTAACTAACTTTTCTGCCTTCATTGCATTAATTAGTGACTCTTGAGTACTGAATTTGCCAATGAAAGATTGAGACAGATTTCCACTGCCCAAGGTGATTTTCTTTTTTTGGTAATTAATTGAAGCACCATACTGGCTTAGCCAGTTCATGCCTAGGATTATATCAAAGTTCATAATTGATAAGATGATCAATTTGGCTTCATATTTTTGTTTACCTATAGGGATATCTAACTTGCAAAATTGTTGGGATTGCATACAGGCTCCGAAAGGTAACTCGGTGCTCAGTGAGTTTGCTAGGCAGTAGGATGGTAGTTTAAGAGTGTTAGCCCAATCTTTTGATACGAAGGAATGATATATCGAAAAGAATGTTGACAAGATGCATAGGCTATAACTTTTCCTTCCTACATCAGCACACATCCCAAACCTATGCTAGATGCATCAGTATAGACTTGGTTATTAAGGCCTTCTTTAGGTAAGGAAAGAACTGGTGCAAAGGAAAGAGCATCTTTTAATGATTGGAATGCTTTCTCACACTTTGGACTCCAGATAAATGGAATTGACTTCTTCGTCAACTTTGTGAGAGGGGATGCAATTTGTGAGAAACCCATAACAAATTTTATATAGTATCCTGCTAATCCTAAGAAACTCCTGATATCGGTCATGAATTTGGTTTTGACCAGTCTTGCACTGAGCTTACTTTGTTTCGATCGACTTTGACTCCTTGAGAGTTGACAACATGACCCAGAAAAGCGACTGAGTCAAGCCAAAATTTGCATTTGGAATACTTGCATATAGATCGTGTCTTCGAAGCTCTTCTAGTACTAATAGCAGATGATTCTCGTGATTTGTTTTACTTTTTGAATAAATCAGAATATCATCGATGAAAACAATGACGAATTTATCTAGATAAGTTTCAACATGCGCTGCATTAAATCCATGAAAATGGATGGTGCATTTGTTAAGCCAAAGGAATTACCCAGAATTCGTGATGTCCATAGCGGGTTCTAAATGCTGGTTTCTCAACATCCAAATCTTTAACTCATAATTGGTGATATCTAGATCGCAAGTCTATCTTTGAGAAAACTTTAGCTCCAGATAACTGGTCAAATAAGTCATCAATACTAGGTAGAGGGTATTTATTCCTGATAGTTACCATATTTAATTCTCTGTAATCGATGCACATTCTCATCGATCCATCTTTCTTCTTCACGAACAAAATTGGCGCTCCCCAAAGAGATGAGCGTGGCCGGATATGACCTTTTTCTAGCAGCTCTTCTAGTTGCTTGTTCAACTCTTACAACTCCTTAGGCACTATAAAATACAGAACTTTTGACAGTGGTTGTGTTCCGGGAATTATTTCGATCACAAACTCTACTTCTCTAGCTGGAGGAAGACCGGGTAGGTCTTCGAGGAAAACATCGAGGTATTCACGAATGATTCGATTCTTTGACTGAGGCACAACTTCTTTCTTATCCCTCGACATAGTTATGAGGTATGCGTTGCGGCCTTTCTTATCTAACTTTTCTACCTTCATCGCATTAATTGGTGACGCTTGAGTACTGAATTTTCCAATGAAAGATTGTGACATATTTCCACTGCCCAAGGTGATTTTCTTCTTTTGGCAATTAATTAAAGAATCATGCTGGCTTAGCCAGTTCATGCCCAAGATTATATCAAAGTTCGCAATTGGCAAGATGATCAGTTTGGCTTCATATTTTTGTTTACCTATAAGGATATATAACTTGCAAAACTATTGGGATTGCATAGTGCTCTGGAAGGTAACTTGATGCTTAGTGAGTTTGCTAGGTAGTAGGATGGTAGTTTAAGAGTGTTAGCCCAATCTTCCGATACGAAGGAATGACTCGCTCCCGTATCGAAAAGAATGTTGCAAGATCTATCGTTTATTGATAAGGTGCCTATAATTACCATGACTTAATAAGAATAGCCACTCAAACATTTGAAAACATTGAAACGGTAAAGACTGATTATTAAAGCAGTTAGAATTGAATAAAAATCGATTTAAGGCGTACTTGAAACCACATCGTCATCTTCAAGAGCAGAGGCGGGAGTTAACATGTATACCCTTACCGGTGCTGAGGGTTGTTTGTTCTGGGGCCTCTAACCCTGACGATCATAGTTCAGCTTTTGTGCCAGTACAATTGCTTTAGAGTTCATAGTGGTAGCTAGCATTATTGCAGGAGCAGGCTCACAGCCATTCCTTGGCTGTGCATGGAATACTTGTTTATGATGGAGTGATTGATGAGCACTCCGGAGATTGTGTTCCTCTCATTGCATTCAAAAGTTGTGGCCTTTATGACCACAAGTAAAGCATACACCACCGAAGTGGTAGCATTTCCCGTACAGATGCATTCGTTTGCATTCAAAATTCTGAGGATGGGGCTGTGTGGTTTCCATGTTATAGCCTTTTGCCACCTTATGATGGCCAAAATGTTCCTTCCTCGACTGCATTACTATTGCCTTCCTTTTCTGGTCCAGTTGACCTTCGAATCGTTCTTGTAGACGGGCAACCTCAATTAATTCAATTAGAGTCCTGATCTGATGAGATACTAAGTGTGTTTTAATAGAGTCTCTCATACCCTTCAGGAAACGATGGCATCTAGATGCTTGATAGACCAAGAATATGCGTCTGCACTTTCACGTAAGTGTACGTGGTCTGAATAATAAGTGGAAAGTTTGAGTTTCTGGGATTTATCAAACCATGGAGAATTGGATGTTTTGTTACTAAGGTGTATTTATTATCACTAATTTTTAAACTATCAATATTTTGTTTAAGTTAGTTCTGGAACAAGCACGAATCACTTAGTAGAAAATAAGTCAAATAAAAGGAAGAGGAGAGTTGGGTTTCTCCCACATGACATGATAGATAACTTATATATGATGATTCCTCAAGCGTTTATCTTTCATTTTCTTCTATCTTAATCAAGTGCACATTATCTTTCCTTGAGTTTTATCTCGAAGAATTACAAGTTCAAATTTTGTGCACGAAATGAACACACAGTCGGTTCTATTTCAGCACAAACATCCTTATAAGATTTTAGGTTTATAGATTTTACCTCATCTCTTGCTCATAGAGATGAGAGTTGTTAATTTTTAAGATCTTATAAGCATTGACTCCATTAAGAGTGTCACGCGCATCACACATAGTTGAGATGAGGGATTGATTTCATTAGGCTCAATGAGTATTGATGAATCCATAAATTATATCTAAAATAAAGGAAAACACATTCATTTTTGACCTTTAAAGTGCTCCTAAATCAAGTTTTATCTAGTTCATGGTCTCAAAGTTCTTGCAGAATTATTCTTAAGTGCTTCTCATGATCCGCATTATTTTTTGAATAGATCAAGATATCATCGATGAAGATGATGAAAAACTTATCTAAATATGCTTTTAACTCACGCTGCATTAAGTCCATGAATATATACGGTGTATTTGTTAACGCAAAAGACATTACCAGAAACTCATAATGTCCATAACGAGTTCTGAATGTTTCTCAATATCAAAAGCTTTGACTCGCAACTGATGGTAACCAAATCACAGGTCGATCTTAGAGAATACTTTAGCTATGAATAATTGATCAAATAGATCATTGATGCATGGAAATACGTATTTATTCTTGATGGTTACTTTATTTAATTCTTGATAATTGATGCACATCCGCATCGAACCATCATTCTTCTTTACGAATAAAATTGGCGCTCCCTAGGGAGATGAAATCAGTCCAATAAGACCTTTTATAGCAGCTCTTAAAGTTGTTTATTCTTGCATCTCCTTAGGAGCCATGCTATATGGAAACTTTGATAGCAGTTGGATTATAGGGATTAACTCAATCACGAATTCTACTTCTCTAACTGGATGAATACCAGGTAGGTCTTCAGGCAAAACATCAAGAAATTCACAAACAACCTGGTTCTCAAAAATGGGGACGCATTCTTTCTTTCTCCCAATATTGTCACAAGATGCGCTTTGCATCCTTTTATGACTAACTTTTCTGCTTTCATTGCATTGATTAACAATGCTTGGGTACTAAATTTTCCAACAAATGTTTTTGACAAACTTCCACAACCCAAAGTGATTTTCTTATTTTGGCAATTTATGGAAGCACCGTGTTTGCATAGCTAATTCATGCCCATAATTATATCAAAATTTTTGATTGGCAATATTATTAATTTAACTTCATATTTCTGCTCATCGATGGGGTTCTCTATGTTACATAATTTATGAGATAACATACGGGCTCAACAAGGTAATCTGATGCATAATGAGTTTGTTAATCGATAGGTTGGTAGCTTAAGAGTTTTAACCCAGCTTTCTGATATAAAGGAATATCTCACTCCAGTATCGAAAAGCATATTACAATATTTTTAGTTTATTAGTAAGGTGCCTATGATTGTAGCAATTATTAAGAATCACTGTTTGAAATATTCAAAAATGCTGAAGCAACAACGACTGAATAAGGTTAAATTTTAATTTAAGACATACCTAAAACAACAACATTGTCCTTAGGGGTAGAGGCAGGAGTGAGCATATACACTCGTGCAGGAGCTATTGGTTGTTTTCTCTGGGGACACTATCCTAGGAAATTATAGGTCAGCTTCTGCATACGAACAAATACATTCTGGTTGGCCGCAGGAATGAGAGCTGGCATTGCTGCTAGGGCAGGAGCCCAACTTTTCAATGGCTGTGGACAGAATCCTTGATTGTGATGGGAGTGATCAATGGGAACTCCGTCAATAGTTGTGGGAGAATCACAGTTGAATAAATGGTGGCCCTCGCGGCCACATTTGAAACATAAATTGCTGAAGTGGTAGCATTTGTCGTACGGGTGACTATGCTTGCATTTGGAAGCTTCAGTTCGGGGTCATCCAACTTTGAGGTTGTAGACTCTTGCCACCTTGCGATGACCGAAGTGTTCCTTCCTAGGCTGCACAAATGTAACCTTTCACTTCCGCTCCATCTGACCTTGGAATCCTTTCTGGAGGCGAGCAGCCTTGATCAATTCTACCAAATTTTTGATTTGGCAGGACACTAGGTGAGCCCTTACGGATTCCCTTAATCTTTCCAAGAATCGATGGCACCTTGCTGCTTCTGTTCTAACTATGTTTGGAACAAAGAATGAAAACCTCCGGAATTCCTGTTCATAGTTAAATACCGATTGATTTCCTTGTATGAGATGAAGAAGTTCATCTTCTAGAATCACTTGAGCTAATGCTGGAATAAAAGCTTTACAGAAGGCTTATAAGTACATATCCCATGGGATATCTTTTATTTCATAGTCTGCAAATTTTGTGTTGCGTTCATTTTCTCACAAGTAGTCTGCTTCTTCCTAGAATAGATGGGTGATCAAGCAGATTGCCTTTGAATTTGGACACTTACTGCTAGCGAAATTCTTCTTAGCCATCTTAAGCTAACTAACTGTATCCATCAAATTAAGTGCTCCACTAAATGTGGGTGTCCTAAGACATAGGAAGCTGTGAAGATTTCCACCTCTCGAGAAATGAGAGGAGGATGGAAATTCCATATAAGGTACAGACGGTTGATGAGCATTCAGAATTAGAGCACAAGTTTCTTGCACCCGCTGCGTATTACTTTTAATTAAAGCCCTCATCAGACTAACCAATGAGTTAACCTCATCAGGCCTGCCGAAGACGAGACCGCATTTTTAATCGGAGTAGGAGCAGAGGGAGATCGTGGATCCATGACTATAAATACAAGTATAAATTCAATGAATATACCATAATTTTATTATCATTTCAATCATTACTTTCTTAAAAGAGAAGTTACATAGGTAGACAAAATGGATAAATTGTTATAAAAGAAAAGACATGATATTAGCTCTAAGACCTCTAATTATAATATTCTACCCAAAAGGCAACACAAAAATAATCATATGTGACTATTTGATGCCTCCAAGCTATCCTTCTATAAGCTGAAGACCACCACTGACTAGCTGGTCCCATAAGTAGAACCTCCAAAATTAGAAGATTGTACTCATCAGCACAGGCTATCTCTCATAAGGCAGTGGTCGCACGGTCCAACCACTCTCTATCAAGGATTGGGAGGCTAGTATCTCTGAAGAATGAATGGTTAAAGATCTTATCTAACACTTCCACTCAATGAGGTGATAGTCCTTTGACGACTCTACCATATATCCCGCCATCTTGAAAGTCATTCGCCTAATAATCTTCAAATCTTCTAAGATAGAATGCGAATATTGACTGTGTATACTCCATACCTAAAATTTTATTTAAGAAATGTCTTAGTCTTAGAAGTTCTTTCTTACATCTATTGTTTTATTTAAAGTTCATTCCAATCCTAAGATGTCCATTTTATGTTTTATTGTTCACTATTTTAATAGTGTATGTTCATTCTAACTCCTTAAATGTCCTCATTCTAGACATTTTCAATTTTTATTTTTGAGATAAGCTTGATGAACTTTGGATGATGCTTTTCTTACACTTAGTAACTTGTGATCTTTTTCTGATACAGAGAACAGATCATAAAGTAGATATGACAAACTCTTTATCTGACACTTTATGATAATTCTCTGATACCAACTGCAGCGCCCCGCTTCGTCACCTCGCCCAAAAGAGGGTAATATACAAAATAATGGCAGCGGAGCGGTATGCTACTTGGTAAGGAATTCACATCTCCCCAAATAGCTGAAAATAAAACACTGAAGGCTGCTGACTCAGCCACAAGAAGAGTCGAGTGCTAATATTTAAGATAAGAGTAGTATACTTATCATAAGTATTAGGCTAATACATATATTAGATTATGAGAATAAAATGAGGAATCCAATATATATTTAATAATATCAGCATTTCCAATATGCTAATCACATCATAATATTAAGTATAAGTAATATAAAAATAGAGTGCAGAAGCTAAGCATACATCTAGAAACATTCATCACAGAAGCTGAAAAAAACATTCATCTCAGAAAAGAAAATACATTCAAAATAATTACAAATGATTTACTGAAGTACAAAATTAGAGTCTAAGTACTGAATTGAAAGAAAGCTAAGCAAAATAGTAAAGGCTGGAGGAGAAGTGTCCACTAATGCTCCACGAAGTCCTCCTGGATCTCCTGAACATCCATCTGATCTGGCTCAACAAGCTGCTCAGAGTCTAGCAAATTGTCGGATCCCAAAAGTACCACATGTTAGACAATAAGTCTAACACATCAAAACTAATCTAAATAGTTCTAATTATTTAATGCATTTAAATAATGTAAACCAAATACTATAAAAAATTATAAAACAGCTGAAAGTCTAAGAATAATATAAAACTGAAGTAAAATAACACAGAACTGTAAACTAATTACTGAATGCAAGTAACAAAAATAGTAAATTATCTGATACTGAGCAATAACATTGTAAAACAATGTTGTATTCCAATGAAGACATGCATCTGTATATGCCACAATACTGTATAACTGATATGCAACCAAAATATCACTGAACTGCCATGGATATACAGTTTAATGTCTACTTATATTCTTATAGGAAATATAGTTTACTGTGATGCATAAACATCCTAAATTTCCTCTATTAATGTTGATATATCTGAAATTTATAGCAAAATAAAGTGGTAAGAACATTTAAAACATCATACAAACCAGCATACTTTGAGTGGAATTTGTGCATTTTTAGGAAAAATAGAGAAAAGGGCAAGCTAGAGCTAAACTGGAGAAATCTGGATGAAAACTGCTGTAGAGTGCCATAGCATGCTACAGCAGGCCACGATAGATGAATGCACTAAACAAAGGCCTGGAACCTGATATGTCAAACTAGAAGCAAATCGCTGCACCACGCCAAAGCGCGCTGCAGCGCGCCCCAGCACATCACTGCGGGATGTGGCGACATTTCAGAGTTTTAATATGAACTTTATATGAACTAATAGAACAATGTCAAATCTACAATTTTGAATTTTGACCGCTGCAGTGCTCTCCAAGCGCACCACAGCACGTTATTCCTTACGAAGATTTACACATACCTGGAACAATATCACTACAGTGTGCTGCAGCATATCACAGCGTGCCACGGCGGCATTTCAGATTATTCATGAAAACCTTATATGAATTAATTAAACTGTGATAATTTCATGTTTTCAAAACACAAATCGCCATAGCGTACCATAGTGATAAACAGAATTAATTCAACCCGCTACAGTGCGCTACAACGGAATAGTGTTTGGATTGAAGGTACCACAATGTGCTATGATGGATCCTTAGCAGAACAGCCCATCTGGAGCTAAGTTCAATAGAATTAAATGCACTTGCGGCAACGTGCCCCAGCGAGCTGCAGCGTGCCACAGCGCCCATTATAGAAAAAGCTATAGAAATTACATTTATTACAGCATAGGGAAGGACACAATTTCAGATCTTTGGCCTTCCCAATCCTCTTGAAACCTGAAGTAACATTAAATCTAATGAATCCCAAGTGAATAACAAAATAAAATTTGTATTTCTTGCATTGAATCAAGGAAGATGAAAGGTCACATGTGATTAATGCATGGAGGCTGAAAACTCTCCTATTTAAGGGGCAATTTTAGACCAAGCAAGGGTTCCAAATTTCTATATTTTAACATCTAAAAGGGAGACTACTGTGAGAAAAAGTGGAAAGCACTCTCCAAGGAGAAAGTGAAGAGAACTGTAAAGGATTAAGAAGAGAAGACAGAGGAAGATCTCAAGAGAAGGAGATGGTAGAAAATGAGGAATACCAAGAGAACCCTAGAAAATCTCTAGGTTATTTGCTAGTACCCTTTCTAAACTCAGTCTTATTTTCTTTGCTGTGAACCAATATCAAGATTCATTTTATTTTGCCTTTCTTTTTGTATTAATTTTGAAATGGAAGGCTAAACCCTCCTTAGAGAGGGTTGGGTTGTAGTTGTGGGACAATGTAAGGGCCTATGGTGTTGTATGCTATTTTGAAATGAATAAAAACTATTTACTGAATTGTTTATTATCCTTGTTTAATGAAAATCTCTAGATGTATATTTTAAATTCTTTATTAAATCAAATTAGAAATGAATTATCATTTAAAAGGACTTATGCTCCAAAGCTCATCAATTAGATTAGAGCAAGGAATGAGTGCAAATTAGAACTGGAATTATATGACAAGTTCTCAAGCTTGTTAGCACCATTCCTTAAGGTTCACCTGAGAGATTAATGCTTGTAAGCTAAGTCCCCATCAATCTTGCTTTGTGGTTCAACATAGTAGAAGAAATGAGAGAACATTGGACACCCATTGGATGATGTGACATAGTTCAATTAGTACAATGCATTCTCTCATTTAGCTATACTGCGTGTGTATGCGCATGATGCAGATTGATGAAAATCATGCTTGTGAGGTCAATTAACTAAGAGTAACATTTTGGTGAACATGATGTAGGAAATTAGAATTGAAGTAAATAAAGATCTCATAAGGGTCTATGTGCTGAGGTAGAACCCTAAGGGAGTTCTCCTTGCTACACTAGACTTGAACTTATTGAATTAGAGGATTGCTCTTGTTTAGGCAATGTTCACTTGATTATTTAGGCATAGGAAAATACTTTATGGGTTTCAATGACTAAATGAAGTACCAAGCCCTTACAAGTCCCATAACTAGACCCCAACTCTCTCCTCTTGAACAAATAGTATCTTACCTTAAGTAAACTGTATTGTTAATTTAGGAACCAACAAAAAACTCAAAAATCAATTATTCTAAACATTAGTGAAAGAGGATAAAACTTAGTATCAAAACCACCGTTCCCTAATGACAATATAAATTCCTGGAACTTACCGTTCCACTTATTACTTCGGACACGTACACTTGCATCCAAGCACAGATTTACAATCTGTCAAGTTTTTGGCGCTGTTGCTGGGGAACAGCTTTGTTTTGTATTAAGTATAATCTTTGATTAAATAGTGATTTAGATCTTATTTTAATTTTACATATAATTTTTTGTTGCTGTAATTATATTGTTCTAACTTTAGTGTTAATTTAGATTTTGCTATAGTTATTTGTTATTGAGAAATAAAAAATTTCTAAAAATTGTGCTGAATTGTTTTGCTGATTACTATTTTACACAACCAAGACTTATGTATTGCAGTAATTATATTGTTGAATCAATTATGTTGAACTAGTTGCTCAAATCTACATTTGCTGAATTTTTTTGATTAAATACATTGCTAAAATTGCTTTGTTCTTTCTAGCTGAAATCCTTAAATTGCATGAGTAGAAGAATAGGTGCTGAATTACTTTTTGATCATGAAATAGAGAGCATTTACTTAAGAGCTAGAAGTGAACAGGTAAATCCGAACCAACCTCAAATTGAAATGGATAATCTAGAAGAAAACCTTGTAGAGCCACTAGTCAATGTGAGAGGTAGATACTTAAGAGACTATGCCCTCCCAATTGTGAGAGGAGTGCCTAATGCGATTGTTAGATCCCCTATTCAAGCAAATAATTTTGAAATTAAACCTTCAACTCTAAACATGGTTCAGAATAATCAATTTAGTGGTCTAGCTTCATAAGATCCAAATGCCCATATCTCAAAATTTCTAGAAATTTGTGATACCTTTAGGTTTAATGGTGTGTTCGATGATGCAGTTAGACTAAGACTCTTTCCATTTTCTTTGAGAGACCGAGCTAAAATTTGGCTCACCTCTTTGCCTGGCGAGTCCATCAGGACTTGGGATAACTTAGCTAGGAAATTCTTAGCTAAGTACTTCCCACCTGCTAAGATAGCTAGGCTACGAAATGAGATATCAATTTCTCATAGTAAAATGGTGTGAGTTTATATGATGACTGAGAGAATTTTAAGGACAACTTAAGATGCTGCCTGCATCATGAGTTTGAATTGTGGATGCAAGTATAAATATTCTATAATGATTTAAATGCATCCACTAGGACTCTCATAGATGCAGCCTCGGGGAGATCTTTAAATAGTAAGACACAAGAGGAGGCCTTCCACCTTCCAGAGGAGATGGCGACTAATTCTATCAATGGCCTACTAAAAGGTTTAATCCAAGATAGGTAGAGGCTAACCCATTAAATGAAACAACTTCGATTTAGCCTTGCAAAACGAAATCAATGCATTGGATCCTACAGCTAGGATTCAGATACGCGGAGTCGCGGATCTACCATCTTGTCCACCCATGGATCCTACGGTCTGGATCGCTCCCGCGATTTACCATTAGGATCAGAGCAATCTGAGTCGTAGCACCATCTGATTGATCAATCAAATGACACCCAAAGGTCTCAACATTGTGGATGTTCGTCCCCACTTGCCCGTGTCCCAGACTAAAGGGTTCCTTCCTATCCTGACTGCAGGTCTTGTCCCCCACTCCCTTAGCCACCTTAGTAGGCGATTGGGGATCTTCCCTCAACGGCATATCAACCCAATCGGGCCCCGTGGCCTGGCCAAGCTCAAATTGGAAAGCTAAGAGCTAGACCATGGCCTGACCTCTTGGGTTTCCTCCAGCCCATCCAGCCTCACCCCAGCATTCCCTGAGGCACTAAATAGCCTCAACATTCTTCCTTGAGCTCTTTTGCTTGTCAATTGGATCCAATTGAGCTCTCTCCCAAATTCTCCATTTTTTGGTCTATTTGAGCTTCCCCTGGGTGATCCAGCCACTTGCGTACCAGTGATAGAGAGTATTCATATTGTTCAGACCCATAGTGCCTTTTAAAAACTCAGCAACATCTGGATTGCTCTACTATTTGCTTTAGCTCTCATCAAGGAAATAGGTACCTTAATTTGCTGTGAAGATCCAAATAGGCTTGACACTCATCTCCTGTTGATTCAAAAATGTGCAATTAGGGTAGACAAACTCAACTCAATTGATTCCAGGGTATGAACTAGTCTCAATCGATCGTATCAATTGATCGGGCTAGTCTCTTCCACCATGATTGGGTCTGAGTAAGGACCCATTGATTGGGCCAGTCCCAGACCTAGTGGATGGAGGGCTTTGCTTCTCCATTACTTGGGGATAGTGTAGGGATCGAGAGGGGCACAAATGGTGGTATGTGGAGAGAGAATTGTCCCTCCACAAAGAGCCCAGAGATCAAGAAAATCTAAATAGGGTCTTTAGGTTAGGGCTAACACATGCATTCTACAATGCATAATCTATTTTAGCTTAATTTAGGATTTGATTAGCCTTAATTACCTCATGTATTTCAATAAGTGCAATTAAACAAACTAAGTGTTAAAATCATATTTTTCAGAAATATGCTAACTATGTATATACAAGATATTCTATTGATGAGTTTAAGTTTAATCTTAAGTAATTACATGCAGTGGATTAGACTTAGGAGTCAGAATTCATTTAGATGAATTATGCATAATGGAGATAAATGGAATCATCACTTGATATTGCATTGATTTCTAGATTTTGATGATTTAAATAATATAGTCATAAAGCCTTGGCAAATCTTGAAACACATAAGTCATGTCAGCATTAGCGAAGTGAATGAGCTCACCTAAGGACTCTATTACCTTGGATTTGTGGAGTGTCATTTGAAACCAAGTCATCATATCAGTGGCATATAGTTATGTGGCATATTCAAATGCATAATTATGAATTATGTGGCATACAATATAGTTTTAAATCTTTATTTACTCAGTTTTAAATTTCATACCACTTTCTCTACATTTCAATATTCAATTTGTAGTTTCAGTTTTACTTTACTTTCAGATTGGCACTAATTTGAGTTTTTCAGCTATTTTACTATCTTTTCTTCTATTTTTCTTAAATTATTTAAATGTTTATTATTAGATAACTATAATTATTAGAATGAATTTGATGTGTTAGACTTATTGTCTAACACATGGTACTTTTGGGATCTGACAATTTGCTAGATCTAGAGCAGCTTGTGGAGCCAGATCAGGAGCCTTCATATGAGATCCAGGAGAAGTTTGTGGAGCATTAGAGGACTCTTCATTAGCATTTATTTTCTACATTAGTTACTTTTAGTTCAGTACATAAACTTTTTTTTGTATTTTTATTAAGTAAGCAATTGTAATAATTCTGGATGCATTTTATTTTCTTTCCTGAGATGAATGCATTACTTAACTTCTGTGATGAATATTTTTTGATGTATTCTTTAGCTTCCACACTCTATATTTACTTATACTTATACTTAATATTATGATGTGATAAGGATGTTCATAAAATGCTAGTATTTGTGTAATTTGGATCTTGCCTTATTTCATAATCCAATATACACAAGTATCTTATCTAATACTTGAGATAAGGATACTGCACTTATCTTACAGATTAGTACTCAACCCTCTTCTTTTGAGGTTGAGTCTCAGCAGTTCTTGTGTCCAACAGGTGTATTCGGGGAGGTTCAGTTTCCCTTCCCAATTAATGCACCGTTCTGTCGCCAATTGTTATTACTTTAACTAAATCATTTGCGCGCGACGATGTGATGGGGCATTACAGTTGGTATCAGAGAAGTATCATAAAGTGTCAGACCAGGAAAGAGTTCATATCTATTTTATGATCCATTCTCTGAAATAGTTATGATCATAATCACTAAGTGTAAGAAAAGTAGCATCCATAACTTTATCAAGTCAAATCTCAGAAATAAAAACTAAGAATGCTTAGAAAAAGACACCATAGGGAATTAAATGAACATTAAAAATGTACACAAAAGTGAAATATAAATAATAAATGACATCTTAGGATTTGAACAGACTTTAAAATGGTAAAATATATAAGTAAAATACTTATAATTGAAACAAATGGAAAGCCAAAACTAACAATTGAATGAAATTTTAGGAATGGAATATGAATAGTCCGAGTACTACTACTACCTTAGACTATTCGATGAATATTGGGCAGATGATTTACAAGATTGTAAAGTCTATGGATGGATCATTGAAGGAGTGTCTCCTCATAGATTAGAAGTTTTAGACAATATATTAGTTCACTCAACCTTCAAAGGGACTAGTCTCCTTGTGTAGTGTCCCACCCCGTCACCGCGCGTAAAAAAGGTAAAACTTAAATATCAGATCGGTGGCGGAGTGATGCACTACTAGGGGAAACAAGCATCTCCCCGAATAGGCTAAGAGATTGAGCCACACTGATGGCTGTTGACTCGAACCTAAGAGTATGAACAAGAGTCAATACTTAAGATAAGAGTAGAATACCTGTCTTAAGTATTAGACTAATATATATTTTGGATTTAAAGAGGTAAATATATATCCACTATATATTATCAATATATCAGCATTTCTAGTATACTGATCATATCACAATACTAAGTATAGTAGTATAACAGAGTGTGGAAGCTAAAGCAAAATATTCAGGATACATTTATTATAGAGCAGTAGTAAATATTCGTCTCAAAAAAGAAAAGTAAAATACATCCAAAATTATTACTAATTGATTTAAAAGACAAAAATTAAAGTCTATCTGAAGTACCAAAATAAAGCAGTAAGAAACAGGTGGAAGACTGATCCACTAAAGCTCCACGTACTCTTCCTGGATCCCTTGTAGGTCATCCTGCCCTGTCTCCACAAGCTGCTCGGGATCTAGCAAATTGTCGGATCCCAAATATACCCCGTTTTAGACAAGAAGTCTAACACATCGCAACTAACTAAGCAGTTCTAAAGTAAATGCAATAGATAGTAAGGTAAACACAACTGTAGAACATAATAGTAAAGGCACTATGTAGCTGAAACTGTAAAGACTAAGCAAGGTAAAATTGCATCAAAACTGAATACTTAAAGTAAGCAAAAATATCAAATGCTCAGAAATCAATGTGAAAATGTCCAACACTGTACTATATGTCACTGGAATGATGCACCCAAATATTCCACAACACGGTATACCATGGTATGTAATAGAACTATCATTAAAAGGCTATGAGTCGTACAGTCCAATGTATACATACACTCAGTTGGTAAAATAGTATGGTGTTGTCGATGCATCCTAAAATTCCCCAATCAATGTATGCAACATTTCGTAACCCATAATTCATCACCGATACTCATACATCAACACTGAATCATTCATTATGCTCATGCTCATATTTATGCTCATGCTTCTATGCTATATAAGGAAAAAATCCAGAAATCTACAAAACTTTGAACACCGATAATGAATTCCAGGTCTCCACTATGCAGAATCCTGCTAAAAGGATTCTGACTCCTAGCCTCTAGAATAATAATTAGTTAAAGTTGAAGATTTACTTAAAGATCATTAGAAGGGATGATTGTATACACATATTTAGCACAATTGCAAGAAAGGTGATTCTTATCACTTAGTTTGATTAAGCCACCCTAACGAAATGATCTTCGATAGAAGGCATCGCCCGTTGGTGATTTAATAAACTCTTAGTCTTGGGAGATTTACTCTAACAGGACTGTATTCATCTAATCTCTCGGGATAGCACCTGCTCATAAGTTCACATTGGAGTGAATCAACCAATCCTGAATACTACTGAAGAAAACTAGTACTATGGGTATACCAAACTACACCAACTGTAATAACCCGGCATTATTACCAGGATGATTAGGAATAAGCCTAATCAGATTGAGAGAAAATTCAAGATCTTGATTTAGACCAAATAAAAATCAAATAAAAATATCTTCAAATAAAGTATATTGAGAGGATCCACCTGCGAAAATTTGAGCGCAATCGAGGTCCCGGGTCATCCTAAATAAATTCGGGAAGTTTAAACTTTTGGAGTTGATAATAGATAAAATAAAAGTTGGATTTCAGAAATTTTTGTAGATTTGAGTTAAGAATTATATGAGGGTGTTATGTTTTAAGTTTCGCTAAATTTCAAGCTCCAAATTAGACGTAGCAAATTTTTAAAGTTTTTCACTTAAAAATTAATATAAAATAAAATACTCGTCTAAATTCAATAATTTTTGAACGCTTGCATTCGTCTCATTGAGATGATCATTTCAATACTAAGTTTATAATTTTTAAAGGTCAAATAGTTATAAATCTTAGCTTGAGAATTTTCAGCCGTGCGATTTAAATCTAATGGCTACATTAGATCATAGATTTTTCTTTATATCTCATCTAAACCCTATTTTCTTTCCTAAACCTAAAAATTCTGCCTCTCATTTTTCCTTTCAGCTGAAATTTTATCATCCCTTCCCTAGCCGAAGCGTCTCTTCTCTCCTCTTTCAAGCCGAGCAGCCAAGACGCACGGTTTCCTCTCCTCCCTTCTCAGTCGAAGTTCAGTTCTCCCTTGGCTCATCGTAAAAAGTCGATTAGTTCCCTCCCTCTCGGCCGATCCACCGAGAGCACCTCCTTCATTTAACGAAAGAGGTATCATGCAGCTGCAGCTATTTCACCAGTCGAGCTCGACCTCCCTCTCGGCTAAGCGTCGAGCAACTTCAGCTCCTCCTTCCAGTCATTCTTCTTCAGCTGAGCTCCACTCCGCCCGACCTTGTACTGAGCTGCTATTCTCACGGCTCTCTCATCCGATCCACTTTCCAGCTGAGAGGACCCATTGCATGGCTGAGCCGCCGCTCTGTCTTGCAACTCTCCATCATGGGCTAAGATTCAACCAACCCTCGCAACCACCAAACTTGCGACCCGATCTTCCCCGTCGGTCGTCGATCCTTGTTGGTCGCCATGAAGGTATATATTTTATCATCTAGCAAATTATGTTAATAGATTCATTTCCCTTCAATTTATTTGGATGTAATTAAACTTAATTAGGTTGTGCCATAATGCTTGGATTGTTTAGATATTCGCATGTTGTATAACTCAAATGGGGTTTTAAGCTAGAAACTAAAAGCACTAATAATTTTGAATACTAGTTATGTCCCAATTTAAGCATAGCATTTCAATGTTGAGAAAATGTTTTTCCTTGAATTTCCTAGGGTTGCATGTAACTCTTATTGAATGAATGAGTAAATTGTTAGCTCATGCATGCATCTCCCTTTTCTCAGTTAATCAGCTCATCATAGGTCTTTAATCGACCAATTGAGTTATATTTGTAAATCATAATTTGGGTGTTTTATTAATAACACTAAAGCATATTAAGTTATATCATAGTAAACAAAGTTGCATAATCATAAAGTCTTTATATAATTAAGCTATATAATAGGCACAAATTAATTTGAGGATTATTATAAAGTAAGCTAAGCTAACCAAATTAAGTGTAAAAAAATAAATCTTTAGGTTTATATCTCTTTCACTAAACAGGTTTAAATAATGAAAATATTGACTAAATACTTAAATCGTAATTAACACAAAAGTTAGGTGCTCTTAATCTTTTGCTCTATTATGATAGATAATGTCTTTCAATCAGTTCAACCTTCTGAATTAATCTATCAATTTATTTTTATTTCTCAATTATAGAAACACATTCATACTCCATGCACAGTCAAGGGCTTAAGGCTCCTAAGGCATGTGTTGTAGAAGTTCAAAGTCACTCGAGCCAGGTACATTACGTACTTGGAACTTTATTGAGTTCTGTATTCTTTTAATTATATTATTTTCTTGAGCTCTATGTACAGTGCGTACACCACTTGCATAGATCTTAGCATCATTAGTGATTGGATTATTATTTGAAAACCATGACATCAGGGTATAGGAACCTTTGCTAACCAAGTAGTAATCATTACCTTAGCTAAAAATTGTAAACTATGCGGACATGAATTAGAACCTAGAGTGAAAACTAAAACACTTCCTTAGAATCTTCACTTCACCTTAGGATCTTTTTCTTAAGATTAGGAATAGACACTAGGTTAGATTTCATTCATTGAATAAGTGATTTATTCAATGAATGGAACTTTGGTTTTATTAGTTTCTAGATTTTCATGATTTCATTTTGATTATTTTATTTTTCAATTTTAGATTAAGAATAGAAGATTCATTATATTAAGCTTGATTTTTACTTAATAAAATATGCCTTAATCATCAATTCACTTGCAGATTGAACCATAGATCTTAAGCTTACCTTTAGATTATGTGATTGAATCCAAATTTGTGGTGTTTAATTCATAATCCCTAGCTTATTAGATCTTGATCTAATCTTAGCTTAGAACATCTCAATTCATGCATTAGGACGTGATGATTTATTATTTAACTTATAGTCAATTTTGATTAAACTAAATTGGAACCTGATCAGTTCTGATTATTTTCAACTTATAAGGCTGTGCTTCTAAGTTGTATAACTTGGAATAGTTAGAATGGTTTAATAGACAACAACAGATATCACATAAGTCTAGATTGAGTCTCTTGTTTACTTTGACTTGATAGCTTGGCATACCTTGTATATTGAGCCTTATTTCTTAAGCATAATAGAAGAACTTAGGATATGGATAATACATCATAAGTTAGTATGTATAAATTATATCATTCATCTAGTTCTTACAGTGCTTTCAGTTAGTAGAGTATGTCCTAGCTTAGTTTGCCTCTTCAGTTCTTGTATTGTTATAGAATAGTCTCAGGCCTAGCGTATTGGATGTTTAGGATGGTTATAAACTTATTTTATGAGTTCAACTCAGGCCTAGCGTATTGGATGTCTAGGATGGTTATAGTTGAACTCTCAGTTCAGAGGCTCTGTATGGCCTATTATCTGGTATGACAGTACTATGTCTTAGGCTTACTACTACTCTAGTCTAGTTTTCAGTGTTGCTTACTGTGCCACATGTTTCAACTATCTTTCTTACAGTACTTGCTTGCTTTGCCACATATTTCAATGCCTTTACTTTAGCTCTTTACTGTACTTAGTTGCTTTGCTATATGTCTTAGTGGCTTATTATTTATTTAAATCTGCATGTTGTATGTACATGTTCCATTAAATACTTATAAATAAAGGCATTTTAGGATGCTAGAATTGTATGTTTATTTTAGCACTTGTGTTCTTCATATACTCAGCAAGTATACATGTGATTATAAGCATATTAGGGCCAGATTTATTTTAGTAGTTGCAGTTACTTTTGCTCTTAGCCTTACCATGTTTAATTGTTGTTTTGTATGTTCAGTCATACCATTAATTAGTTACAAATATTTTATTTGTGACTATCCTTTTCTTGTATCTTGTTGCACCTAATTATTTTGTTTACTTAGTAGTATCAGTACAATAGTGATATCTTTAAATTTAAGAAATTTTAATAGCTTAAATTATACTTAGACTTATTAAAGTCTAACCATATTTTCTTTTTTTGGCTGTGCCCTGTCATATATGTACATATAGCAGATCAGGAGTATAGGTCAGATCCAACACTTGAGGATTTAGCTGCCAGTAGGTTAAAGTAAAAGTGCAGCTCATTGAAAGAGATATGCTTCCATCTTTTTGGCCTGCATTTATTAAAAATGTAATAACTAAGTTTTCTTATTCTTACTGTTCCACATTTAATATATAGTATGTGAATGAATCAAATGTGGACTATGTCTAGATACTTCCTCTTTACTTATTTTTGCATTGCTATACTATATGTATATTTCTATTGGATCTTGCTCAGCTCTTGATTAGTATCACAGATATGCTTTTAGTTTAATGTTCGTGGTACTAATGACGACCACCTCTTAAACTTAGTTGATTAAGGGGCGGCCGCCACACTAACCAATGGCCTGGTTTCAAACAACTCTATTTAATCAGCAAGGATTTATCAAAACTATCAATTCCTATACTAAGTAGGCAAGTCCTATACAAGGTTCCAAAAAGGTGATCAAAGATCACTAAATATAGATTCTATCACAAGGAAAAGTATCATTCTAATATCTTAAGTGATTCCTACCATGAGGGGTTAAGATCAACTTCTAAGGTTAAGGGATCACTTAAGCTTCTACCTCAATGAGTTATACAAAATTCTCCTACCTCAATGTATATTTAAATTTAGGTCTTTAAAATATTTCAGAGACAATCTTATGCTGAGATACTTAAGATCTCACACTATTAATTCTAAAGCTATCACTCTATGTTCTATTTAATAGTTAAGTTTAGAGTGATCAGATCAAATGATTAAGTCTTATAATCATATCTTATTCTAAGATTATGGGATTTAAATCAAGGATATTATTAGAGTCAAATCAATTATCAAATCAGTTTAGTTATATTATCTCTTTCTGCTAGTAGTCTTATTTAGGAGAAAAACAAGAATCAAAAGTTTAGATTCAGATTAATCAATCACATAGATTTATCAATACCTTAACATGTCTAATTCAAATATTTAAGATCAATATCAAATCAGATGTATTATTGGAATAATGACAATTTTATTATCTTATAATTAAGTTAATTTAATGAAGGATTTAAGAGTTTGGATCTTAATCAAATAAGTTAGGGCTTAAGCCTTTACTTATGCCTAATTAAGATCAAATGTTTATTTATAAATCAAATGTCAAATCAGTGAATTTGGGATATATTATTAGTGGCAATCTTAGACCTAGATAAAGTCTTAATAGTTTGATCAAAGTCTTAAGACTTCTTAAGATTAATTAAGAGGTTTAAGTTCCCAATTTTATATTTATTCAATTTATACCTCATAAATTTGCATACATGATTTCAATACATCTAGCTTACTGTTAAAAATCATATTAATATAAAATGTCAAAAAAATAGAAAGTAATTAGTGCTAATCAAACCCTAAATCAATCCAAAAGGATTAGCACCTAATTACAAATCTAACTATCAAAATTTCATACAAATTGGCACATAAGTTCTATTTAATCATACAATTAATCAGAGACTAAGTTTGCCAAGGTCTAATATCTATAAACTTTAATTTTCACTAACCATGGTTTAACAAGATTAGGGCATAAATTGAAATACAAAGATCAAAAAAATAAATCACTTAGCACATTCATTCTACTCTTCATAAGGAGACTAATGGCACCCTAAACATGTAAAATTACTAATCAACCCTAATCAAGATCAGCAATAATTAGGTAAAAATGGAAAATCTAACCATTAGATGTTCAATATTATTTTTTATTCTGATCCCTGAGTATTTTCTGATAAATTTCATATATGATATCATAGGATTTGGACTAGTAAATTAAAAGTTATTCAATTAATACATTATGTATTTTTATTTAAATTATTTCCTATGATTGAATTAATTGGATTATTTTATTTAAGGACAATAAATCCAATTAATCAACTTTAATTAACCGGGCTCGGCCCATTAGCCAAACTGCTCGGGTCGACAGGGGCCCGAAGACCCGTAACTATCGCTTCACACGGGTCACGGGCTGACTCGACCCGCACGGGTTCTTCGTCCCTGCCCGACTCCTATCGACAAAAGCTGATCCGAGAAACCCTAGATGGCGAAATTCTCCATCTAGAGCCGGACATTACTCACCCGAGGGCTCCCTTAATGGAGCTACTGTGGGGAGACAATTCTTTCTACAGAGGCTATGCCAGACCCAGGGCTCGGTCCCTACACCTTCAGGGAGGAAAGACGGATCGAAGCCCTCTGGTCTGAGGGCCTAAGGTGGGCTGGAACGCCAGGAACTTACTCACCCGAGATGTTCCTTAAGGGACTTAGCCCTAGTAATCGATTCGACCGACCAGGGTTAGCTTAGTACTCGATTACGATAGTTATGAGTTCAAAGTTACAATACGCATCTATACGCATCAAAGGAAGGGTGGTCCGAGCACCATTGGCTCAAAACTAGCAAGAGGGGTACCTAGTTTGATGGGGGAGCTCAGGATGATCGACTGAGGGTTCGGTTGGCCTTAGCTAAAGTTCCAAGCGCTGCAAAGGATCCTGAACACCAGGAGAGCCTACTATCAGCAGTTCGGGAGCTCCTGGATCACCTACACAAGCTCAGATAGATGGCAATGGCGGAAGAGGGTAAGTTAGTTTGATTGATCAGTAAGGATTAAATGGAGAAGTGCTGAGGCTATTTATAGCTTCAGGTGAGTGCGGGGAAGGTGTGGTGCCCCATACTTTCCTGCGGCTATGCTAATACTGATATTAGCATAACTGCGGGGAGTAGGGTGCTCCATTCTGATGGTAAATCCCCAACTCAAGTAAAGTCAGGTAGGACCCAACTCGCCTTAAGTCAAGGACTTGTCACCCGGTAGAGCTGAAATATACATCAATACAAATCAAAGTAGCGGAAGCAAGAAACAAAATGATATAATATCCAAAGGCATAACATAGTATAAAAGAGTAGAAGAAATAGTAACTCAGATCAAATGCAAAAAAGTTAATACATCCAGAATTTAATTATTACAAACTGAGTTTAATAGAAATAAAGGTCTCTCAATCTCACTACAAAAAAAAAGAAAAGCTATCTAAGCACCAGTATGAAGATCCTCCTCATGAACTGTCTCTAATCCTGCAGCACTGCTGATGAACAACTCTGAATCTGACATTTGTCAGTATCACAAATGCCAGGGCCCCAGCCAACAAAAGAAAAAGGTTGCTGTTAGATAATTGTCTAAGTAAATTTTAGGCTATTTAAGTGAACTGAGTAATTAAGATATCACACTTAAAGGTTTTAAATATGCAAACATTAAAAAGGTGCAACAAGCTACAAGAATGGGGTAGCTATAAACAAATCATTTATAGCTAATCAACAGGTATGTAGAATAATATACAAAAATAGAAACTAAATATGGTCAGGCTAAAAGCAAAAGAAATTGCAAGTACTGAAATAAATCTGCTCCTAATAAGCTTATGATCACATGGAGACATGCTAAGTATAATAAGAACACAAGTGCTGAAATAGACATATAATTCTAGCATCCTAAACATGCCAATATTTACTACTAATCAATAAGAGCATATATACAAACATACAGATTGACATAAAAAAAAAACTACTGAGACATGTGGCAAAAGTAAACTAAGGACATGCATGAGCAAAAGTAAAGCTACTAAGACATGTGGCAAAGCAAGCCAAGCATTAAAAGAAAGTCCACTGAAGCATGTGGCAAAGAAAAACAAATACTGACAACTGAACTAAAGTAGCAGTAAGCCTAAGATATAGTGCTGCCATAATAGAATAGGCCATACAGGGCCTCTGAACTAAAAGTTCAATATGTATCCATCCTAGGCATCCGCAGAGCTAGGTCCGAGTTGAACTTATAGAATAAGACATGCATCCATCCTAGACATCCGTCGAGTTAAGTCTGAGTATATTCTATAACAAAACTAGAACTAAAGAGGCAGACAAGGCTAGGACATACTCTACTAATTGAAAGCACTGAAAGAACTGAATGAATGCCGTGCTTTTCAAATACTAACTTAGGATGTATCTTTTATATCCTAAGTTTACCTACTATGCTCAAGGAACAAGGCCCAATATTCAAGGTGTGCAGAGCAATCAAGTCAAGTAAGCAAGAGACTCGATCTAGACTTATGTGATATCCGTTGTTGTCTATTTTATCCAAATCTAACTATTCTGAGAAGATACAAGTTTAGGATCTCCAACATCCAGCTATTGATTAAGATCTCAGATTTACGACCTTAATGTTAATATTAGAACTTAATAAGTTCTAATTCATAATCATATGATGACTATAAAGATTTAAAGCAAATGAATCAACAACTTAATTATTATTATTTTCCTCTCTTAACCCAAATCTTGAGTAAGTGAATCAAGATTAAGGATTCTGGATTCAAACTCCACTTTGGAGCTCAAATCTTGAATCCAAGGTAGTATCCTAATAAGGAACTAGGGTTCACACTAAGAATCCAAATTAAAGGTAAGGAATCTTATAAGCTGAGTGATTCAGAAATTATGATCCTAATGAAAGGTTACTATACTGGTTATAAGATAAAATAATCAGCAAGAATTAAGAATTTAAGATCTATATTCGATCTTTAGGAGATTGAATCATTCTTATACCCACATGAAAGGCTTCAAAAGGATTAAACAATAAATCACTTAAGGAATTCCAAATGGAGCTAGTCTAATTCAATCAGAAGATCTAAAGTCCAAGATCTAAGATCTAGATCTAATATTTGATCACTTTAGACTTAAGCTAGGTTTAGACTTAGAATTTTACCAAGGTGTTTCTGTTAGAATCTAGGCCTATGGATCAACTTGATTAAGTCATTAACTAAGGATCTAACATTTTAAGATAGTTAAACTTAAATCTTAAGACGATGATTTTGAGCACTCTTAAAATCTTAAGATCTTAATAAGAACTAACTTAAGATTTCTTTACTTAATATCAGCAGTATTAATCTAATATTTCAGACAGGTGTTGATTAAGGCCAAAATTAGGATTTTAAGATTTAATTATCCAAATTGATTCAAAACTATTTTGATGAGTTCCATAATGATTAATGAAGTAGGAAATATACTTATCTTAGGTTTTGGTAACCTAATTTGCTTAATTAACACTAATCACAAATTTAAGGCCCATTAGTGTGATTAAGAAAGCTAGGGCATCCTTGGGCAATCCAACCTTATTCATAGGTTTTACCATACTTAAGAAAGTATTAGGAACTAGATTTACCAAAATTAGAGGCTTAATCATAGCTTAATTCACTAATCCTTAATTAAGATGATTAGGGGATGATTAGAAAATTTAAGGTTCCTAAATTTCTGTTAATGGTCTAAATAGGTTCTTTGGGGTCACATGAGCAATCAGGGACATTAATCAACTTTTTTGGATAATTATGAATTTAATATGATTTAAACAAAAACAAAAATGGATTAGGAAATTATTTAAATCTAACCATTAGATCTTTAATTTTATTTTATATTCAAGTTCCTTGCATTTTTCTGATTAAAATGGTATATTGGATTATACCATTTGGATAAGTATAGCTAAAATTATTTAAATAATATAGTCTGCATTATTATTTAAATTAAAACCATAGGATTCATATTTTGAATTAATTTCCTTAAGGAAATTAATTCAAAAATTCTTTTAATTATTCTGCCAGCCCAAATTCAAATGGCGTGGGTCACGGGTCGGCCCGACCCGAGACTTCATCTCCTTCCTTCCGACTAGCTTCGTCCCAGCTGATCCTCAGCGCCCAAAATCTCTAGGTCTAGACGACGGCGGTGGCTCAACTCGATCCCTACACATTCCTAGAGTGGAAACGCATCGATCCCACCCCTGATCCCTCTCTGGAATGCACTAGATAGCCGGATGGCTACTCAGTGAATTCGACCCTACTCGAAGCATTTAGGGTTTACTTTGAGGAGCAAATTCTCCTCATTGAGACAACCATTTGGCCAGAGCTCAATCCCTACAAAATCCTGGTGGTGAGGCGGATCGAAGCCCTCTGGCCAAAGGCTTTGGGGTGACTTGGATCGTCAGGTCCTTACTCGAGCTCGACTGTGAGCTCGTGGCATGAACCAGATAATCGATCGATCAAAATAGATTAGCCCGGACCTTAAGGACAATCACATTGGATTTCCTAAGTGGCTACAGTAATCTAGGTGACATCCAGAGTCTCACCCAGAAGACAGAATGGAAAAGGAACTTAAGGATTTGAGCGGGAGAATGTTGTACCTAAAGTTGAGGTTACAGGCACGATCGAAGAAAGTTGGGAGGAGCTGGAGCTTCTAGAGGATCGCTGACAGACTGTAAATACATGTCTATGCTTGCACGCAAGTGTACGTGATCTGAAGTAATAAGTGGAAAGTGTGACTTTCCGGGAATTTATCGAACCACAGAGAATTGGTTGATTTGACACTAAAGTATATCTATTCTCACTAATGTTTGAGCTATAGTATGTATTGGTTGGTTGGTCTAAATTAGCATGAATATTCACTAAGTAAAATAGCAAGATTAAAGAAAGAGGAGAGTTGGGCCCATCCCACATGCAATGATATAACACTTGTGTAGATTTTCTTCTCAAGCTTTATCATTTAGTTTAATTGAAATCAAGTGCATATTGTTGTCCTTTAGTCTAGCTCAAAGGCTTACAAGTTCAAATCTCGTGCACAAAATGAACTGACATTCGGTTCTACTTTAGCACAAAGATTCTTGTAAGACTCTTGAGATTTAAAGTTAATTCATTTTCTCCTTATTTAAGGAGAGTTTAAATTTTCTTAAATCTCAAGATCTCACAAGCATTGATTTTCCACTACGAGCATCACTTCGCATCTCACATAGTTGCGATGAGAGAATCACATGTTGGGCTCAATGACTATGTCACTTAGTTCATGAGCACTCAATGCTTCATTTCTCAATCTCAATTATGTGGAGCTAAGGAGCTCAATTAGTGGGACTTAGCATCACCTGCATCAACTCTTTGGTTGAGCTTAGATTGAGGTGCATTGAGCTCAAGAACCTTTTCACATGGTTCTAAGCTTTCATGCACTCAAAATCTAGCATCCAATTTAAGGTGAGCTAAGGAGCACAAGACAATTAGATCTTGGATTCTTTAGTTCTTTTCTCATAAACACATCAAGACTAATTAGATAGAAATTTCTTAATAAGGCATTTAAATCACAAATACATTATGCTTGAGAGAAAACATTCATACATCAATATTACATCATGCAAAATGGGACTTCATCCCAACCCTCCCCAAGTAGAGTTTAGCTACTCATTACACAAGAAAATAAGGAAGACACATACATAGCTAAAGACCCTTTCATAATCACTAAAAAGAAAATACAAGATTGAGTCTATAAGATACTAGGAACGCTCCGTAGAAGTTCTCCGGAATTCTTCTTCTCCTTCTAATTACCTTCTCCTTAGATTGCTAGTGCTGTCTTCTTCCTCTTCTCCCTTTGCAAAAGCTTGCCTTGCCACCCTTGGGGAGTTCTCTCTTCTTTTGGCTCTCCTCCTTACTTAGGAAATTTTTGCTAAAATTGTGAACCTTCCTCTAGTCAAGAGGAGGGGTATTTATAGGAGGGGGGGGCTGCATGCTCCTCTCTTCCATAAGCAAACAGAATTTCCATTAAAAATGTTGAATTCATCATTGCATTAATTTTTAATTTAGGGTGAGGTGACAATAATCTAAATTTTTTAGCCACAACATCACCTCAAAGCTTACAAAAATGGCTGCTGCAGGAAATGATGGCTGGAGACAACATTCAGGATAAAGGTCAGGTCTCCTGCCGCATTAAATGCATTGTCTGGGAAAAATTTTGACGGGCCGCTGCAGCACGCTGGAGCGCGCTGCAGCCCATTGAGCGCGGTGTCGCGCGCTGTAGCGTGATGCAGCGTGCTTTAGCATACTCTGGTATTTAGAAATTTTAGCTAAGTCCTTCGTTGTAGACCGCTGCAGCGCGCGACTGCGCGCTATAGCGGGGAATTCCGTGAAAAATACTGTTCAATCAGTTCTTTTTCTAGATTTTATAGAGAGAAATATTTCTGTGGCAGACCGCTGCAATGCGCGACCGCGCGCTGTAGCGGTCAATTCCGCGAAAAATACTGTTCAAGTAGTTGGGCGGCCCGATTTATATAGCTAAGTCCTTCGTGATAAACCGCTGCAAACGCGCGACCGTGCACTGTAGCGGTGAATTCCGCGAAAAATACTATTCAATTAGTTGGGCAGTCCCGATTTAATAGGTTAAGTATTTTTCGCGGTAAACCGCTGCAGCGCGCGACCGCGCGCTGTAGCGGCGAATTCCGCAAAAATCACTATTCAATTAGTTGAGCCCCCCTTTTAACAATCATAAGTATTTTTGCGGTAAACCGCTGCAGCGTGCGACCGCGCGCTGTAGCGGTGAATTCCACAAAAATCACTATTCAATTAGTTGAACCCCCTTTTAATAATCATCAGTATTTTTGCGGAAAACCGCTGCAGCGCGCGACCGCACGCTGGAGCGGTGAAGTTCGTAAAAATCACTATTCAATTAGTGGGGAGCCAATTTAATAAGTTTAAATATTTCCGTTGCAGCCCGCTGAGATGCGCGACCGCGCGCTACAGCGCGCTGTAGCAGAATTCTTTGTTTAAAAAATTGCAGAAATGCCCTAGAGCTCCTTTGGATTCCATTTCCTAAAAAAGATAGAAAATTTTGATTTAGGAGCAGCAAAAATATCTAAAATATATGTATTTTCCTCTTTATTTTAGATATAATTTATGGATTCATCAATCGCAGCGGCCTAACAGGGGGTACAAACATCAGGCACACACCCTCTATCAGTAGCTCGTAGCTCCGGAGATGACGGGATTCGCCGAGAAGACGGGGAGCTCCAAAGGGACACAGCTGCGCAATTAGGGGATCACAGTGAGCAAATGAGCTAACTGAGGGATCTATGGGGGTATTTATAGGATTGGAGAGGGTCTAGGGTGGCTGCTGAGGTTAGGAGCCATGGCACTGGTTCGGCCCGAGCTACCTTGGCAGCTCGCCCCTAAAAGAGAGATTACTCCCAGCCTTAGGGTCGCATGGGGGCTCAACCAGAATTGGGAACTCTTTAACGGCTTAGGTGATCTGGCGGGGGAGTGACAGACAAGGCTTACGTGCAAGTACGGGCAAATTTCCTCTATCGGGCTAGGATCTCGCGGGGACGAAGATGAATAGGGAGGAGATCCCAACAGCCGTCTGATTGTGAAGCCGTTGATGATGGACGGCCTGATGCGGTTTTCAATTAACAAAAATTTGGATGAAATCTTACGCGTTGGATGAGAGATGCCAATCTAGTGGACGGGATTCGATCGCAGCGCAGATGTCGTTGGATTATGAGCGCTAGGATGCGTGCTAGAGCATCCCGTGGCTAGCATAGCTGAGCCGCTGTCGGGACCCCGTAGCGGATCTGCCGCAGTCTCGATAGCAAATCCCACTAATTTT
Source organism: Gastrodia elata (assembly GCA_016760335.1). Taxonomy (NCBI): domain Eukaryota; kingdom Viridiplantae; phylum Streptophyta; class Magnoliopsida; order Asparagales; family Orchidaceae; genus Gastrodia; species Gastrodia elata. The sequence goes on along the minus strand of CM028670.1, from coordinate 9,066,280 downwards.
TATTTTAATTAAATAATTTAATTTAAATAATATAAAATCAATTAATTAATATAATAATTTCTATTTAATTCTAAATCTAATTTAGGCTTAGATGAACTCCAAAAATTCTCAAAAATTCATCCTTAACTAATTAGGGTATGAGGAATTCAAAAATAAAATTATATTTTGATTTGGAGATTAATTAATTTAGGTATTTTCTAGGGTTCAAAAATAGGCAAAAATACCAAAATTCCCAATTAAGCTCCAATTGATCCCAAACTTCTAGGGTTAGGTTTAAATGACCCATTGAGTCTAATGGAATCAAAATAAAAGCTTAGTTTGGTTTGATTATTCTAGATTTAGCTAGGGTAACAACTGGGGTTGTTATAGACTGTTTTAGAGGGTTGAATTTGGATGAGGAGGATCTGAGAGGTCGGACCATGGCTAAGCTCTCGAAATTCCATTTCGAGCTCAGTCGGTCCACGAGGCCCCAAGTGGGTTCCTTGCCAAAATGGGGGAGGTTGTAACAACCTGCTGAGGTGGATGCAGGGGTGGGGGACAGGCTGGGCAGTTGGCAGTACGGGGGAACTTTTCTGTCGGGCACGGGTGAGAGAAAGATGAAGCTCCACAGTCACGGGAGGGTCCAGAGCCGTCTGATTGATCAATCAGAAAGATGTGACGGTCCTAATCCTCCAGATCCTAACGACCAGATCAAAAAGGATATTACAAGATTTATCATTTATTGATAAGGTTCCTATGATTAAGATGACTTAATAAGAATGACTATTCAAACATTTGAAAGTACTGAAATGGTAAAGACTGATTACTGAAATATCAAGAATTGCATAAAATTAATTTAAGGTGAACCTGAAACCACATCGTTGTCCTCAGGAGCAGAGGAAGGAGTTAATATATATACCCTTGCCGGTGCTAAGGGCTATTTGTTATGTGGCCTTTGACACTACCGATCATAGTTCAGCTTTTGTGCAGGTACAATTACTTTAGAGTTCGAAGTAGTAGCCAACATTATATCAGGAGCAGGCTCTTGGCTATTCCTTGGTTGTGCACGGAATGCTTGCTTATGACGAGAGTGATTGATGAGCACTCCGTCGATTGTGTTCTTCTCATTGCATTTGTAATAGCGGTGGCCGCTACGACCACAAGTAAAACATACACCACCAAAGTGGTAGCATTTTCCATATAGATGCAATCGTTTGCATTCAAAGTTCTGAGGCTGGGGTTATGTAGTTTCCATGTTTTAGACTTTTGCCACCTTATGATGGCCAAAACGTTCCTTCCTCGGCTGCATAACTATTGCCTTCCTTTTCCGGTCCAGTTATACTTGGAATCCTTCTTGTAAATGAGCAGTCTCAATTAATTCAATCAAGGTATGGATCTGATGAGATACTAAGTGGGCTTTAATAGAGTCTCTCAGACCCTTCAGGAAACGGTGGCATCTAGATGCTTCCATTCTAACTAGATCCGGAACAAAATGTGACAATCTCTGAAATTCTTGCTCATAGTCGAACACTGAATTATTTCCTTGAGTGAGATAAAGGAGTTTATCCTCTAGAATTACTTGAGCAGACGCCGGTATGAACGCTTCACGGAAGGCTTCCAAGAACATATCCTAAGGAATGTCCTTTACTTCATAATCGACAAATTTATTGTTCCGCTCATTCTCCCACCAGTACTATGGCGACCGGGGATCGAAGTTCGAGAGTCTTTAAAGAACAATTCATCTCAATTGAAAATATATACATTTTTATAATTCAAAAAGGACATAATAAAATAAAATAATAATCCACAGTCCTTTTATACATAGAGCCAAAATATATATGAAAAGTTACAATAGTTTGAATTCTTACAAAAATGAAATATGAAATATCTACATTCTTCTGCTTCTTTAATTCTTCTTTTTTTAATTTGGCAGATCTTCTAAGCTTTTTAATTATCAAAACCTGAAAAATTCAGTTTACCAATCAAGTAGGAGTACGCAAATTGTTCTTATAAGAATAAATCTAGCATCCTATAATAGGCATGAATCAAGTATGAAATTGACTGAAAGACTGTATATAAAGTAAAGCAATTTCCAAATTCAATTCCTGCCCTATAAATTAGCTGTGAAAATTAACATATATGAAATAAATTTTATCAAAAGCATTTGTAACAATAAGTCGAGTCCGTAGACTCCTGAGCCCAAATGGGTAAACCCATAGGCATAACCTGTAAGAAGCTTATCTCACCACCCATCAGTAACTTACTCAAAATAGGAACTGATGGTGTGTCTTTCCTTTGGATTTGCCTACTTCCTACAAGAGGCTAAATCCCTCCATATAACTCCTAGGGGCTTGCTAGCTAGCCCAATATGTATAGATTCCAATTTTGCATTCCACCCTTCAAAGACAAATACCACAAAATATATATACTGTGTTTCATTCTTTTTGTTACATGCTATTTGATATAAATCTTTTGCAGATTAAAATACGGTAAGCAGTGCAAATAATACTCAAATAAAAAATGGCTCAAATAAGAATACTGAAATAAAACTTATAAGTGAATTTGCGTACCTGACTTGTTTTGATAAAATCAACCAAATTTAATTTCTTTGATCTTCGAAAATAATGAAATTTATTAATTTTAATGTTTTTTAAAATGACTATTTTGATTTATTTGAATTATTTTTATTAAGCTATATAATTATTTATGCCTTATAAGATTAAATTGGGAATTAGACCTTATAAGGGAATTTTAGTAATTTACCTTTAGTGAAATATAAATTTTCTATTAGTTTATTATAGATTATGTCTTAATATTATCATAGAATCCAAAATTATCAAATTCTGATATGAATTGGCTGAGTTATAGCTAATCTAATTTCTAGGGTTAATAATTAGGGTTAAATGTGATTAGTGAGTGTTTAGTGAATTTGGTCACAAAATTATTAAACTAATTATATATTTAGGTTCTAATTTATTTTATGAGTCATTTAAAATTAAAATCACTTAATTTTGATTATTATATTTGCAAATATTCACTTAATCAAGTTTTAGAGTAATTAAGGTTAATTAGGAGATCTAACCGTTGGATCCTAAATATTTTTGTAGTTTACTGAAATTTAGATTTTTTTGATCTAAATGGATATTTGGATCACTTAATTTGGGGCTAGATTGACTTATTTATAGTTATTTGAAGTTTCTAGGGTTAAATGCTTAATTAGGATTAGGTCATAATTGTGATTAGTCTAATTTTAATCCAAACAGAAAAATTAATACTTCTAAATTATTTCTTAGGCTTTTTTGAGTATTTTAAGATCCATATTTGATATATTTGGGTAAGCACATTCAAAGTTATGGCTAATCTAAATTTTGTATTATTTGTGTAATTATTTAAATATTCAAAAATATCATTATGTTAAGTATTGATCCAAATAAAATTTTGATAGTTCCAAATTAATCTTCTATTTTTGCTCATTAATATAATATATTTAATTACATTATTTGAATGTATAATTTATAAGTTATGGATTTTTAAAGTTTTAAGATTTATTTAATTAAATGTATTATTAATTTAATTAATCTGTTTAATTAATTTTAATTAATTATAAAAAAATATTTTATCTTCTGTTTTTATTTATTTATATAAAATTTTCAGTTATATATATATTATTTTATTTTATTTATTAAATATATTAAAATGTTATTATTATTATTAATCTAATATTTTTTAAATAATATTATAATTTCTGTTTGCAATTACATTTATATTAATGTTCTTATTTTATATTATATTTATTTATAAAAATTTTTATTATTATTAAAGTATGTTTTATTTTTATTATCTGATTTGACATATATATATATATATAACTTTTATAAATTATATATATATATATATATATATTATTCGATTTTATAATTATAATTTATATTATTATTTCGGCAGATTTTAAGCAGGTGGGGGCCACAGAGGACACGTGTCCTGCTGTGATTGGCCGAGACAGGCGAGCAGTACCCGCCATTGTCTCGGAAGAGACCAGCTGACGGGGTTGGTCAGCTACGGGGCTGGTCAGCTACGGGCCCCACTGTGACCGCGGCTCAAATGGAGGAGCGACGCGTGTATGCAGGGGCCCACCGGTTCAAAAGCAGAGTGGACCAGAAGAGTCGAATTGGCCAAACTGAACCCGAACCGGTTCAGGATGCGTCGGGCGTCCATTCGTCTTCCTCTAATCGGCGCGAAATGAAGAACCTCGAGCTTTAGGGCACGAGGATCGTCGGCCATAACCTTGGTGACAAAGGTTGGTTCATACCCCAATCGAAAGATCTTGATGTGACCTATCGATTGGTGTCCAGATCGTGGCCGGAGGAGATCTGTAGCTCCGGCTAAAGCTAACCCTAGGGAACTCTATCGGCGAGAGTTTTTCATAACGGAATCGACTGTATATGATTTAGTGAAATTGGTTCGATTGCGATTTGTTATTGTCAATCAGATTCATTCAATTGTTAATCTAGGCTATGAAATAGGTATACGAAATTAAAAATATAAAATCAAATGCTTGGATTAAGATATCGGGTACCTCAATTTGGATGGCTCAGGTTTTAGGTCTCTCGTTTTCTTCAACTGCAACATTTTTATTGATGAAGAACGATGGATACAAGGAAATGGAGTCTTAAATGGCTTCATAAGCGGTGATCCATGCGTTGGATGCCTCCGTCGATCGCTATCTCTGCCGCGTGTCGAAGTCGCCTCCACACGTCGTGCTCGCCGGGACGATGAGCTCCAGCCGTCTGATCCTCCTGATCCTGATCAGACGGATTAGAAGGATCCGTCTATCCAGACGGCGCGGCCGGTCAAACGAACAGCGTCTCTAATTAATCGGGACGGCGCCGTTAAATGTAATTTAATAAATAATTATTTAATTTAATTTAGTTAATTTAATTAATAAAATTTGACTTAATAATTATATTCCAAAAAATTTTAAAATATCATTTCTAGCTAATTGAGGGCTTCTGAACACAATGGTGCACTCAGATTTTTGATCCGACGAGTATTTAATTACTCGAATTTTCTGGTATTTAAATAATTATTAAAATATTTGTCAAAAATTCAATGACTTCCAAATGCATTCAAAACTTCACCCCTAGCTAATTTGGGGGTGATGAACACAATGGCGAAGTTAGATTTTTAATCTGAGGTCAAAATTATTTAAATATTAATAAACATATTGGAATTTAATTTCTGGTATTTTTCAAGTACTCAGTTTCTTCTTGATATAAATGAGTTACTCGGCAGATGGCTTTAGAGTTAGGGCACTTAATACTGGCAAAATTCTTCTCGGCCATCTTAAGCCAGTTCACCGTGTCAATAGGATTTAGTGCTCCATTGAACATAGGAGTTCGGAGACTAAGGAAAATGTGTAGGATTCCATTACCCGTATAATGTGAAGACAATGAGAATGCTGATGGGGGTGTAGATTGCTGTCTAACCGAGACAATAAGAGCATGTGTCTCTTGTGTTTATTGCACATTGCTATCTATTATGGCCTTCAATAAATTGCCGTAGGGTTGGACTCCTTAGGTTCGCCATACGACATGACCATATTTTTAATTGGAGTAAGAGCAGACGAAGAGCCAGGATTCATGACTGCAAATACAAGTATGAACATAGAAATATAAAATATAATTTCATTCATTCATTTCTTTCTTAAAAGAGAAGATACATGGATCCACAAAATACATAATTGAGATAAAAGAAAATGACATAATAAGATCTCTAAAATCTAGTTACAATATTCTATCCAAAAGGCAGCACAAAAGTCATCATATGTGACTATGTGGCTCCTCCGAGCTAATCTCCTATATACCAAATACCAATAACAACCCGCTGATCCCTATAGTAGGATCTCTACGATCTCCAAGCGATACTCCTCCGGACAGGATGTCTCTCGAAGTGCGGTAGTAATGTGATCCAACCAATCTCTGGTGAGTGTTGAAAGATTGGTGCCTCCAAAGGATGAATTGATAATGATTTTATCTAGCACCTCAACCCCTTGAGGTGACACTCCATAGATCTGGCCATCTCGGAGGTCATCTATCCAGTAGTCGTCAAATCTCCTAAGGTAGAACCAAAATGTTGACTGCGAGTATTTCGCCCCTAAAATAACTCAATTTATTAGTATTTTATTTTATCATTACCTTCAAGTTCATTCAAATCCTAAGATGTTAGTTTTTGATATTAAGAATAGGCATAGTTTAAATCAAGTTATTATGTGCGTTAAATTCCTAGGATATCATTATTCTAGACATAGTCCATCCTTTCCTTTCTGAGGTAATTTAATGAATGTTTGGATGTTTGCCTTTCATTACACATAGTAACTTGTGATCTTGACTTGACATAGAGAATAGACCATAAAGTAGATAGGAAGAAATCTCCTTATCTGACACTTTATGATACTTCTCTGATACCAATTGTAGTGCCCCGCCCCGTCGCTGCGCGCAAAAAGGTAAAACTTAAATATCAGATCAGCGGCGGAGCAGTGAGCTACTAGGGGAAACGAGCATCTCCCTGAATAGGCTAAAAGACTGAGCCACACTGAAGGCTACTAGCTCGAAACTAAGAGTAGGATCGAGAGTCAATACTTAAGATAAGAGTAGAATACTGGTCTTAAGTATTAGACTAATACATATATTAGATTTAAAGAGGTAAATATGAATCCACTATACGTTATCAATATATCAGCACTTCCAGTATGCTGATCACATCACAATACTAAGTATATTAGTATAATAGAGTGTGGAAGCTAAAGCAAAATATCCATGATACATTCATCACAGAGCAGTAGTAAAATTCGTCTCAGAAAAGAAAAGTAAAATACATCCAGAATTATTACAAACTGATTTAAAAGAAGAAAAGTAAAGTTTATCTAAAGTACTGAAAATAAAGCAGTAAGAAAAAGGTTGAAGACTGATCCACTAAAGCTCCACGTACTCTTCTTGGATCCCTTGTAGATCCTCTTGCCCTATCTCCACAAGCTACTCAGGATCTAGAAATTGCCAGAACCCAAAAGTACCCCATGTTAGACAAGAAGTCTAACACCTCACAACTAACTAAGTAGTTCTAAAGTAAATACAATAGACAGTAAGGTAAACATAATTGTAGAACATAATAGTAAAGGCACTATGTAGTTAAAATTATAAAGACTAAGCAAGGTAAATTGCATCAAAACTGAATACTAAAAGTAAACAAAAATATCAAATGCTCAGAAATCAATGTAAAAATATTCAATATTGTACTATATGTCACTGGAATGATGCACCCAAATATGCCACAACACGATATACCACGGTATGTAACAGAACTATCACTGAAAGGCTATGAGTCATATGGTCCAATGTATACATACACTTAGTTGGGAAAATAGTACGGTGATGCTGATGCATCTTGAAATTCCCTAGTCAATGTATATAACATTCTGTAACCCATAATTTGTCACTGATACTCATACGTCACCACTGAATCATTTATTATGCTCATGCTCATGTTTATGCTCATGCTTCTATGCTATATGAGGAAAAATCTAGAAATCCAAAAAACTTTGAACACTGATAATGAATTCCAGATCTCCACTATGCAGAATTTTGCTAAAGGGATTATGACTCCTAGCCTCTAGAGTAATAATTAATTAAAGTTGTAGATTTACTTAAAGATTATTAGAAGGGATGATTGTATAACCATATTTAGCATAGTTGCAAGAAAGGTGATTCTTATCACTTAGTTTGATTAAGCCACCCTAATGAAGCGATCTTCGATAGGAGGCATCGCCCGTTGGTGATCTATATCTCAAGTTAAGTTATTAAGATGCCTAGCTCACAATCACACTCAATGTATTAAAGTCGGTGATTCTAATTACTTAGTTTGTTTGAGCCACACCTATTGAAGCGGTCTTCGCTAGGAGGCATCACCCGTTACCGATTTGTATTTCAATGAAACTAAGGAATGAGTCCCTATTTAATACACTCTTAGTCTTGAGAGACTTACTCTAACAGGACTGTATTCGTCTAATCCCTTGGGATAGCACCTGCTCATAAGTCCACATTGGAGTAAATCAACCAATCCTGAATACTATTGAAGAAAACTGGTACTATATGTATACCATACTACACGAACCAATGGCCTGGTTTCAAACAACTCTATTTAATCAGCAAGGATTTATCAAAACTATTAATTCCTATACTAAGTAAGTAAGTCCTATACAAGGCTCCAAAAAGGTGATTAAAGATCACTAAATATAGATTCTACCACAAGGAAGAGTGTCATTCTAATATCTTAAGTGATTCCTACCATGAGGGATTAAGATCAACTTCTAAGGTTAATGGATCATCTAAGCTTCTACCTCAATGATTTATACAAAATTATCCTACCTCAATGTATATTTAAATTTTGGTCTTTAAAATATTTCAGAGACAATCTTATGTTGAGATATTTAAGATCTCACACTATAAATTCTAAAACTATCACTCTAGGTTCTATTTAATAGTTAGGCTTAGAGTAATCAGATCAGATGATTAAGTCATCTAATCATATCTTATTTTAAGATTATGGGATTTAAATTAAGGATGTTATTAGAGTCAGATCAATTATCAAATCAGTTTAGTTATATTATCTCTTTATACTAGTAGTCTTATTTAGGAAAAAATCAAGAATTAATAGTTTAGATTTAGATTAATCAATCACATAGATTTATCAATATCTTAACATGTCTAATTCATATTGTTAAGATCAATACCAAATCAGATGTGTTATTGGAATAATGTCAATTTTATTATCTTATAATCAAGTTAATTTAATGAAGGACTTAAGAGTTTAGATCTTAATCAAATAGGTTAGGGCTTAACCCCTTACTCATGCCTAATTAAGATCAAATGTTTATTTATAAATCAAATGTCAAATTAGTGAATTTGCGATGTATTATTGGTGGCAATCGTAGACCTAGATCAAGTCTTAATAGTTTGATCAAAGTCTTAAGACTTCTTAAGGTTAATTAAGAGGTTTAAGTTCCCAATTTTAGATTTATTCAATTTATACCTCATAAATTTGCATACATAATTTTAATACATCTAGCTTACTATTATAAATAATATTAATAGAAAATTTTAGAAAAATAGAAAGTATAGTGCTAATCAAACCCTAAATATATCCAAAATGATTAGCACCTAATTATAAATCTAGCCATCAAAATTTTATACAAAATAGCACATAAGTTCTATTTAATCATACAATTAATCAGAGACAAAGTTTGCTAAGATCCAATATCTACAAACCTTAATTTTCACTAATCATGGTTTAACAAAATTAGGGAATAAATTGAAATACAGAGATCAGAAAAATAAATCACCTAGCACATACATTCTACTCTTTATAAGGAGACTAATGGCACCCTAAATATACAATTTGGTTAAGTAAAATTGCTAATCAACCTTAATCTAGATTAATATTAATTAAGTAAAAATGGAAAATCTAACCATTAGATGTTCAATATTATTTTATATTCAGATCCCTGAGGATTTGTTGATCAATTTCATATTTGATATCATAGGGTTTGGACCAGTGGATTAAGAGTTATTCAATTAATACTTTCTATATTTTTATTTAAATTATTTCTTATGATTGGATTAATTGGATTATTTTCCTTAAGGAAAATAAATCCAATTAACCGAATTTAATAAATCGGGCTCGGCCCATTAGCAGAACCGCGCGGGTCAACTGGGGCCCTAAGGCCCGGGATTGTCGCACCGCGCGGGTCACAAGCTGACCCGACCCGCACAGGGTCTTCGTCCCCGCCCCAGCTCTTCTCGATAGAAGCTGATACGGGAAACCCTAGATGGCAAAATTCTTTGTCTAGAGCACACGCCTTGGCCTTGGGTCAATTGAGAATCAATCCCCTAGCCGTGACGCACCGATAGACACTTGAAGCCCTCTGTGAGGTGGTCCAGATTAGCCGGACCTTACTCACTCGAGGGCTCCCTTAATGGTCCTACTGTGGGGAGACAACTCTCCCCAAAAAGGCCATGCCAGACCCAGGGCTCGATCTATACACCTTCAGGGAGGCGAGACGGATCGAAGCCCTCTGGTCTAAGGGCCTGAGGTGGGGTGGAACGCTGGGAACGTACTCACCGAGGCGTTCCTTAAGGGACTTAGCCAGATCAATCAATTCAACCGATCGGGGTTAGCTTAGGACTCGATTACGATAGCTATGAGTTTGAAACTACAATACGTATCTATACACATTAGAGGAAGGGAGGTCCAAGTCTCATTGGCTCAAAACCTGCTGGAGGGGAACCTGGTCTGATGGGGGAGCTCAGGACGATCGACTGAGGGTTCGGCTAGCCATAGCTGAGGTTCTAGACATTGCAAAGGATCTTGAGCACTAGGAGAGCCTAATATTAGCTGTTTGAGAGCTCATGGGATCGCCTACGCAAGCTCGGACAGACGGTAATGGCGGAAGAGGGTAAGCTAGTTCGATTGATCAGCAAGGATCAAATGGAGAAGTGCTGAGGCTATTTATACCCTCAGGTGAGTGCGGGGAAGGTTCCAAAGGGTTGAATTGGGCTGGGGAGGACTCGAGAGGTCGGGCCATGGCCGAGCTCTCAAAATTCTATTTTGAGCTCGGTCGGTCCATGAGGCCCCAATTGGGTTCCTTGCCGGAATGGGGGAGGTCGTAACTACCTGCTGAGGTGGATGCGGGGGTGGGGGACAGGCTTGGTAGCTGGCAGTACAAGGGATCTTTTCTGTCGGGCGCGGGCGAGAGGAAGATGAAGCTCCACAGTGGCGGGAGTGTTCGGAGCCTTCTGATTGATCAATCAGAAAGATGTGACGGTCTTGATCCTCCAGATCCTAACAGCCAAATCCGATTGAATTCGCGTCATAGGATCCACGAGATGCATCCAACGGTAGATCCGTGGTTTCGCTGGATATAATCCTAGCAGTCCATTAGATAAGCGCGACAGTTAGATCTGTGGGACTCCACTGTCATGCGACCTGGGCTCCGTAACGGATTGCCCACGGTCCGCACAACGGATCCTGGCTGTTAATTTAGTTTAAAGGTATATTTGCAATTTAGAAAATTAGGAACCCTTTTTTGCAATTAATTCATTTTAATTAAGCGGGAATTATGGCCTAAATGATTTTCAGATTGCACCAAACTTTCACCCCTAGTTAATTTGGGGGTGAGGAATTCAAAAATGCAATCCGATTTTAATTCTGAGATCAAAATATTTTAGGTATAATCTAGGGCATCTATACTGATCAAAATATTATTTTGAACTTAGAGAAGTCCAATGGACTTCAAATTTTTAGGATAGGCTCAATTTGGTATTAAAGTTTGGGAGTAATTAAACTATATTTTCATAGGGTAACAACTTAGGGTTTTTACACCTTGTCCTTGCCAAGGATTCGTTGGACCGAGTGATCACTAATTTTCATGAGATGGCTTGTCTAGATGATTATTGCCTTCAGATTCTGGGAACTGTACTTGGAAGTTCAACTGATAGGTGGTGGTGCTGGACCTACAGAAGGCTCTCAAGAAAGCATTGAGTAGTCTCATTCGATGATCTTTTGTGATGCCTTTAGGGAAGAATATTGTAGTTAATGTTCTTAAGATATCTCTTGTATCTTCTGTTATGTTATAGAGACCATCTAGTATACCATGGAAATGCTAGGGGTGCTCATATGAGCTTTTGGGATGTTTTGAGGCGATTCAAAGTAGGAAGTGAAGTCCAAAATCAACACAAGTACTGTAGTGCACTGTGGTGCACCATAGCGCGCCTTAGTGGTCAGAAAACAAAGAAGTAGGGGCTGCCGTGCGCTGAAGTGGAAATTGTCACTGCAACGTGCCCCAGTAGAAATGTAGGTGCTACCACATGCTGCAGCAGATGCCAACCTGAGATACGGGCAATAGTGCCCACCACAGCAGTGCAACCTAAGACGCAGGCGCTACGACGCGCCGAGCGCCCGACAAAAATCTGCTTCAGTCCAGTTTTGCCATAAGAAAATTAATGGGCATTTTGGACCTTTTAAGGTCCAAAATTTAGCTGGGTACTTAAGAAAAAGCTGGGAGGAGATATCAGTGTTGGTATTTAAAGTTGGAGGCTTGTGCAAGCTATGAGGATGAGCCTAGGTGAAGCCCTAAAGAAGCTGCAGTGAAAGAATCCTCTTGCATGTTGGAGAAGAGACTCCTGGTGGTTGCTGCTTCTCTCCTCTCTATATTAGAGTAAGAGCTAGAGTATTTCTAGTCAAGAGGTTAAGCTCTTTTTTAATCTATACCTCTTCAAGTTTTTTAGTGGATCTTTCTGTGGTGCGGCTCCATAGTTTTTCTTGTTCTTAGGTTTTTCACATAATCTTTGGTGCTTAGATGTTTTGTGAGCTGTGATCTCATACATGCATTGATCTCTTGCATGCATATACTGTGATTTCATTATTGTAGTTTTGTGATACTAATTTGCTTGGTAACCATCAACACAACTTTGATTCTTAAATAAAAGACAATGCACTCTTTTAATTGCTTCCACTGCACTTACTATGTGCTGAAAGTTTTTGTGTTCATGGTCTAAGTGAACTTTAACAAGTGGTATCAGAGCAAGGTTCACCTTGTTGATCCTTAGAAGGGTTTATTGTTTGAGTGGGAGCAATGGCCGAAGAGATAAGACACAAGATTGAGAAATTCAATTGAACAAACTTTGCATTTTGTAAAATGCAGATGGAGGATTTGCTCTACCAGAAGAAGTTATATCTTCCATTGAAAGGAGCTGATAGAAAACTTATAGCTATGACTGATGAAAAATGGGAAGTTCTCAATAGAACTGCACTAGGTTTGATTCGTTTATCATTATCTTATTATGTTATTTTAACATTGTTAATGAGAAAACCACTGTATATCTCATGAATGCCCTGATGAGGATGTATGAAAAGCCATCAGCTTTGAATAAATTTTTCTTGATGAAGAGATTGTTTAACATGAAGATGATGGAAGGTCATTAAGTGATTAAACACCTCAATGGGTTCAACACGGTGACAAGACAGTTAAGCTTGATGGGTATTAGGTTTGATGATGAGTTCCGAGCTTTGTTGGTCCTCTCTTCATTGCTAGACAATGAGGATGGGCTAGTTATAGCCATCAGCAATTCATCAAGAAATGTATCATTGAGGTTTGATGACATAGTCGGGCTTGTACGGAATGAGGAGGTGCAAAAGAAATCTCAAGGAGTAGCATCTACTTCAGCACTGAATGATGAGAGTAGGGGAAGACACACTAAAAGGAGACATAACAGAAATATGTCAATATCTCAATAAGCAAAATCACAACTTGGAAAAGCATAGTCGGATTGCTGGAACTGTGGGAAGGCATGTAACTTCAAGAAGGACTGCCCTACCTTGAAGAAATCAAATGGTGGTGGTAAGATTATGAATCCCATTATGAATGTTTCAGCTGAGGAGGATCAGGATGCTCTGATCCTCTCACTTGTCAATACGGAGTCCTGAGAAGTGAACTCAAGTGCATCTTTTCATGCAACTCCGTCTAGGAGTGCCTTTAAGAGTTACACCAAGGGTAACTTAGGGAAAGTGTATCTTGGAGATGATAAGGTGTGAGACATCATTGACAAAGGTGATGTGGATGTTAAGCTACTAAGCAATGCAGTTTGGAAGATCAAGGATGTTATACATGTGCCATGTCTAAGGAAAAATTTGATTTTCGTGAGCCAGCTAGCCAGAGAAGGCTACAACACTTGTTTCACTAGAGCCTCATGGAAGATCACCAAGGGTGCACTCATTATTTCACGAGGCAATATGGAAGGTACACTTTATCTGATCAATAAAGTGTCTGATACTATTGCAGCTGCATAAGAGATAGATGCGAATCTATGGTACTAGAGGCTTGGCCATATGAGAGAGAAATGATTGAAAACCTTATAGTCAAAGGAGAAGCTCCAATGACTGAAGTTAGTAGACTTCAATTTCTGTGGAGACTGCGTGATGGGCAAATAGAAGAAGGTTTCATTTTCAAAGTTGAAAAGGAGCTAAAAGGCAAGAAACTTGAGTTGGTGCATACAGATGTATTATAATAGCCCAAGTTATTACCTCAGTCAATTAGGACTAAACCAAACCTTAACCTTGATTCTAATGCACTTAGTTAGTTATTAGAACCTCACCATGAAGTTCTAGTTCAAATTAGGGGTTAAGTGGATCAAACCCTGATTCTGGGACTTTCTTGGACCCTGGAAATTGACCTAATTAAATTAACCTCAAATCAAAAATCAAACTTCGCTATTGCACTGATTACCCCCAAATTAGATAGGGGTGATGTTTTAGAGGCAATCAAATGTCATCATAATTTTTTTGAATATTTTAATATATTTAAAATACCCTTGAAAATAGAATAATTATTTAATTATCAGAATCAAAATTCGACTTCATCGTTGAGCTCCTCACCCTAAAATTAGCTATGGGTGAATTTTTGGAATTTTTTGGAGCCCATTTATTCATCCAATATTTTTTAGAAAATTAGGTTTAATTAGAAATTAGAAATAATTAATTATTTTTATTAAAATCCATTTTTCTTCATTTTCCCTCTGGCTGGACCCCACACCCTTTTCACGTTCGGTGTCCCCTTCCCTCCCATTCTGTCGCACGCAAGCAGGGCATTGTTTTGTTCCTCCAGTTGGCTATGGAGAGCCATACCTTTCCAGCTCGAGCCATCCATCTTCCTCCTCCTCTTCCTTTAAAATGGTGCCTTAGCCCTCCTCTCTATTAGAATAGCAACAAATAGAACTCTTGCATATTTTTTGTAATTTATTGATTTAGCAAAGCTTATAAAGTTTATATAGATTATTTAAATTTTAACAAATTATTTTTATTGGTTATACATATACATCATCAGCTAAGATTCCATAAAAGTTGAGTCAAACCTTTTATTCTCCATTTGCCCAGATGAAGCTCCTTCTCCACTTCCCTTTATTTATTATGCTTGCTACTGAATAAACCCTCAAGCCCTCAAGCTCCCAAGGAACCAGCATAAATTTTCTTCCATTTCTTTTGCAAGCCAAGGTACCTCTTTGGTACCTCTTCTCTTTATCAATTAGTTGTTACATTTACCTTGCATGACTATTTCATGCTGATAAAAACCCATATTTGAGATGTAGAGTTCATTAGAGCTCTCTAAGATTGTGAATTTTAGGGTAGATGAATAGTTCTGATTTTCCTTCTTTCTGTATACCTGGACCCTTACCTTTATTATTTACATTGTTAAAATAATTGTTTCGTGTCAATTTTAATATCAATGGAAAGGCCTTGGTGATATATCCAAAATTTATAGCAAAAGTGTAGTACTTTAGCATTCAAATCATCATATATGTCCATATTCTTTGAGTGGAAATTATACTTTTCAGCAAAAATGAAGAGAATGAGAAGTATGAGCTGAATCACTAAATTCTGGGTGAAAACCACCGCAGCCTGCCGTGGTGCTCCACAGCACGCTATGGCGACCCATCAAATTCCCTCACCTGAAAATATACCTGTAGTGCCCCGCCCCGTCGCCGCACGCAAAAGGTATAACAGATCGATGGCGGAGCGGCGCGCTACTCAGGAAGAAAGCAACAACATCTTCCTGAATAGGCTAACTAAAATTATCCACATTGAAGGCTGCTGACTCGAACCCAGGAGTAGGATCGAGAGTCAATACTTAAGATAAGTGTAGAATACTTGTCTTAAGTATTAGACTAATACGTACATTGGATTTAAAGAGGTAAATATGAATCTAATATACATTATCAATATATCAGCATTTCCAATATGCTGATCACATCACAATACTAAGTATAATAGTAGAATAACAGAGTTCGGAAGCTAAAGCAAGACATTCAAAATACATTCATCATAGAGCAGTAGTAAATATTTATCTCAGAAAAAAAAAGTAAAATACATCGAGAATTATTACAAATTGATTTTAAACGATGCAAAAGTAAAGTTTAAATGAAGTACTAAATGTAGAAATAGAAGAGTAAAAGGTAGAAGACAGATCCACTAGGCCTCCACGTACTCCTCCTGGATCTCCTGTAAGTCCTCCTGCACTGTCTCCACAAGCTGCTTGGGATCTAGCAAATTGTCGGATCCCAAAAGTACCTCATGTTAGACAAAAGTCTAACACATCGCAACTAAGCTAAGCAGTACTAAAGTAAATACACATAAACAGTAAAGTAAACAAAACTATAGAAAAGCAGAAAAATACTGAACCACTAAAAAATGTAAAGACTGCACAAGGTTAAAAAGGAACTGAAAGCTAAATGTTGAAAGTAAGTGAAAACATCAAGTGCTCAGAAACCAAGGTAAAAATGTCCAATGCTGTACTATATGTCACATGGATAATGCATCTAAATATTCCACAACACGGTATGCCATAGATATGTAACAGAACTATCAGTGAAATATTATGAGTCATACGGTCCAATGTATATATACACCCAGTTGGGAAGTCAGTACGGTGATGCCGATGCATCCTGAAATTCCCCAGTAAATGTATGCAATATTCCATAACCCATGATTTGTCACTAATACTCATACGTCACCACTGACTCATTCATCATGCTCATGCTCATGTTTATGCCCATGCTGATATTTTATATGAGGAAAATCTAGAAATCTATAAAACTTTGAATATCGATGATGAATTCAAGGTCTCCACTATGCAGAATCCTACTAAAAGGATTTCGACTCCAAGCTTCAGAATGATAATTGGTTAAAGTTGAAGATTTACTTAATCATTATATTGGATGATTGTACACACATATTTAGCACATTACAAGAAAGGTGGTTCTTAACACTTAGTTTGATGAAGCCACCCTAATGAAGTGGTCTTCGATAGGAGGCATCGCCCATTGGCGATTTGTATCTCAAACTAAGTCATTAAGATGCCCGACTCACAATCATACTTAGTGTCTTAAAGAAAGTGATTCTAATTACTTAGTTTGTTTGAGCCACACCTATTGAAGCGGTCTTCGCTAGGAGGCATCGCCTATTAGCGATTTGTATTTCAATTAAACTAAGGAATGAGTCCCTGCTTAATACACTCTTAATCTTGGGAGATTTAATCTAACAAGACTGTATTCATCTAATCTCTCGGGATAGCACCTAGTCATAAGTCCATATTAGAGTGAATCAACCAATCCTGAATACCATTGAAGAAATCCAGTACTATGGGTATACCATACTACACCAACCAATAACCTAGGTTCATACAACTCTATTTAATAAACAAGGATTTATCAAGACTATAAATTTTTATGCTAAATAGGTAAGTCCTATACAAGGTTGCAAGAAAAAATATGATCGAAGATCACTCAATGTAGATTATACCACAAGGAAAAGCATCATTCTAATATCTTAAGTAATTCCTACCACGAGGGGTTAAGATCAACTTCTAAGGTTAAAGGATCATCTAAGCTTCTACCTCAATGTATATTTAATTTAGGTCTTTAAAACATTCCAATAATAATCTTATGTTTAGATACTTAAGATCTCATACTCTTAACTCTAATGCTAACATTCTAGGTTTTACTCATCATTTAGATTTAGAGTGATCAGATTAGATGATTAAGTCATCTGATCATAACTTATTCTAAGATTATGGAATTTGAGTTAAGAATATTATTAGAGTTAGATCACTTGTTCAATCAATATGATTATATTAATCTTCTTATGTTAAAAGTCTTATTTAGGAGAAAATCAAGGATCTAAAGTTTAGATTCAGATTAAGCAATCACATAGATTTATTATTAACCCTTACTTGTCTAATCCAAATGTTTAAGATTAATATCAAATCAGATGCATTATTGGAATAATATAAATTACATTATCTCATAATCATGTTCATTTAATTAAGGTTTAAGAGTTTGGATCTTAATTAAGCATGTTAGGGTTTAACCCCTACTCATGTACAATTAAGATCAAGGGTTCATTTATAGATCAAATGTCAAAGCAGTAAATTAGATATGTATTATTGGTGGCAATCTCAGACCTAGATCAAGTCTTAATAGCTTGATCCAAGTATTAAGACTTCTTAAGGTTAATTAAGATGTTTAAGATCTTCAAATTTGAGGTTTATTCAAATTATACATTATAGATTTACATATATGGTTTCAATACATCTACCTTACTGCCATGAAGCATAATAACAAAAAAAATCATAAAAACATAAAGTAATTAGTGCTAATCAAACCCTAAACCAATCCAAAAAGATTAGCACATAATTACAAATCTAACTATCAAAATTTCATACAATTTGGCTCATAAGTTCTATCTTATCATACAATTAATTAGAGACTAAGTTTGCTAAGATCCAATGTTTACAAACCCTAATTTTTACTAATCATGGTCTAAGAAAATTAGGGCATAAGTTAAAATACAGAAATTAGAAAAATAAATTACTTAACACAACCATTCTACTAATTATAAGAAAACTAATGACACCCTAATCATGTAATTTGAATAAGTATTCATGCTAATCAACCCTAATTAAGGCCTACAATTATTAGAAAAAAATGGGAAAATCTAACCATTAGATGTTCAATATTATTTTATATTCAGATCCCTGAGAAGTTTTTGATCAATTTCATATATAATATCATTGGATTTGGACCAGTGGATTAAAAGTTATTCAATTAATACATTAAGTATTTTTATTTAAATATTTTCCTATGATTGGATTAATTAGATTATTTTTCATAAGGAAAATAAATCCAATTAATCGAATTTTAATTAAAATGGGTTCTGCCCAATTTCAAAAGGCGTGGGTCGATCGGGACCCAAGATACCCGACACTGTCGCACAGTACGGGTCATGGGCTGACCTAGCCCGCATAGTGCCATCGTCCCCAACCCTCCTTCCCCGATACCAGGGAATTAGGGTCTGTAACCCTCCTTCGTCCAAAAAATTCCAAGCGCTTCGGCCTCGCGGTGACCCTTAATTGATCCTCACACCATTAGTAGTCCAAGACGCTTTGATTGAACCCCTTAGCCCCTTGTGAGGTGGTCAGGGTAGTCCGAACCTTACTCACCCAAGATGCTTTGCCTCAGAGCTACTATGGGGAGACAATTTTCCCCAC
Source organism: Gastrodia elata (assembly GCA_016760335.1). NCBI lineage: Eukaryota > Viridiplantae > Streptophyta > Magnoliopsida > Asparagales > Orchidaceae > Gastrodia > Gastrodia elata. The sequence continues at coordinate 9,047,151 of CM028670.1, read as the reverse complement.
AGAGGCCACGTCAGACCCAGGGCTCGATCCCTACACCATCAGGGAGGTGAGACGGATCAAAGCCCCCTAGTCTGAGGACCTGAGGTGGGCTAGAATGTCGAGGCCTTACTCGACCCGTGGCATTTCTTAAGGACTTAGCCCGATCGATCGGGGCTAGCTCAAGACTCAATCACGATAACAATGAGTTTTAAATGATAATATATGTAATAACAAACAAAATGGAAGGGATTCTGAGCCCAATTGGCTCAGACTGAGCAAGAGGGGGTACCTAGTTTGTAGGCTGAGCTCGGGGTGATTGACTGAGGGTTCGACTGGCCTTAGCTGAGCTTCCAGATGCTGTAAAGGATCTTGAAGTCTAGGAGAGCCTACTATCAGTAGTTTGAGAGCTCTTGGGATCACCTAGAGGAAGCTTGCGAACCGGCAATTGCGAAAGAAGGATCGAACTCAATTGATCAGCAAGGATCAAATGGAGCAATGCTAGGGAAATTTATAGCCTTGTTAGAGGATTGGGAAGCTTCTGGAGATAATGCCTCGGGCTAGGGAGACCCGAGAGATTGGGCCATAGCCGAGCTCTCTAATTTCAAATTTGAGCTCGGGCGGGTCACGAGGCCTAATTTGGGCTCCTTACCAAGATGGGGGAGGTCGTAACGGTCTGCTGAGGTGGATATGGGAGTGGGGGACAGGCTCGATTGCTGGCAGTATGGGGGATCTTCCCTGTCGGGCACGAGCAAGAGGAAGACAAAGCTCCACAGTCGCAGGAGGGTCCGGAGCCGTCTAGCTGATCAATCAGAAAGACGCAACGGTTAGATTTGCGGGACTCCGCTGTCACGTAACCTGGGCTCCGTAGTAGAACGCTCGCAGTCTGCACAGTGGATCCTGGCTGTTAATTCAGTTTAAAGGTATATTTGCAATTTAGAAAAATTAAGAACCCTTTTATAAAATTAATCCATTTTAATTAAATGTGAATTAATGGCCTTAATGATTTCCAAATTATACCAACTTTCACCCTTAGCTAATTTGGGGGTGAGGAATTCAAAAATGCAATCAGATTTTAGTTCTGAGATCAAAATATTTTAGGTCCAATTTAGGTCATCTAGACTGATCAAAATATCATTTTCGACTTAGAGAAGTCCAATAGACTTCGAATTTTCAGGATAGGCTTGATTTGATGTTATATAAGCAATGGTATTGAAATTAAAGATTAATTAAGCTATACATATTATAGAGTAACAACCTAGGGTTATTATAATACCTGAGGGCTTGGAAGGAAGACTACTGCAGCGTGCCACCGCGGGCCACAGTGTCATTTCTCAGGAGAAATATTAGAACCTTATGCGGAATAATTGAACAGTGCCAATCCACTTTCTCATAAAATAAACCGCTTTAGTGTGCTTCAAGCGCGCCACAATGCGCTATGCCCCATAAGGATTTACACTGACCTGGAACAAAACTATTGCAGCTCACCGCGGCGTGCCACAGCGCGCTATGGCGACATATTTAATTAATCATTAAGAACTTTATGTGAACTAATTGAATAGTTAGTATTCCGCGTTCACGAAAGTTTATCACTGCAGCGGGCCACAGCACGCGGCGGCGACATTTCTGATTATTTATGCAAACTTTATGTGAACTAATTGAACAGTAAATATTCTGCATTTTTAAAAATTCAACCGCTGCAGCGCACCTCGGCGACATTTTTATTTATTTATACAAATTATATATGATTTAATGAAATAATTACTATTCCGCCTTTTCAAAAATTCAACCGCCGTAGCACGCCTTCAGCGGGCCATAGAGGATGGGTGGCAACCTCAAGGAAACCATCAAAATACACAGAGGAATAGTATTTGAACATTGGTTGCTGTAGCGTGCCATAGTGGAACAATGTTTGGATCAAGACCGCTACAGCGCGCCGCAACGCCCGGCACAAAAAATTCCAGAATCATCATTAAATGCAGCATGGGAAAAGTCACAAAAGAAAATCTTTGATTTTTCCTAGCCTCTTGAAACCAGAACAAACATTAAAGCTAGGGAGGTCAAAGAGATTTGCCAGAATAAAGTAAAGGGCTTGCAATAAAATAGAAGAAGAAATAAAAGATAAATGCAAGAAGAATTCAAGAGAACCCTAGGAAACCTTTGAGTGCATCCGAGTATTTTTCCCCAAAACTCCCTTTTTATTATTTTCTATTGTAAACTGATATCAAGGTTTACTTCCTTTGGCATGTATGCTCATATTTATTCTTTAATGGAAAGCTAAATCCTCTTGGAGAGGGTTGGGATGTAGTTGTGGGAAAATGTAAGGATATTATGGTGTTGTAATGGAAATGCTTTAATGAATAAAATTGATTTCTATGTTAACCATCTATAATTATTAATGTGAATGGAACGTCTAGATGAACTCTTATAAATTTATTTTGCTAAAATTTAAATTGAAATGAAATATTAATTAAAGAACTTAAGTTCTGAGCTCATTAATTGGATAAGAGAAATGGAGGGTAGTGCAAGTAGAGTTGAGATCTATGTGACAAGTTCTCAAAACTCACTTGCACCCTTTTCCTTAAGAGCTCTACCAAGAGAATTGATGCTTGTGAACTAAGTTCCCATCAACTCATGCTCTACCGCTCAGCAAAGTAAAAGGGATGAGAAGTCATTGGGAACCCAATGGATGATGTGACATAGTCCATTGGATCCAATGCATCCTATCATCTAGCTAAATGATGTGTGTAAGCGCATGACACATTGTTGATGGAAATCATGTTTGTGAGATCTAATAAGTAAAAGAATATATTTGGTAACCTAAATGTAGGAAATCAAAGGTAAATCAAACCATGATCTCATAAAGATTTAAGTGCTGAGGTGAAACCCCAAAGGGAGTTCTCCTTCTAGCATTAAATTTGAACCTGCTATAACTAGAGGATTGCTCCAATTCTAACAGTGATCACATGATTTAGTTAGGCATAAATAAATTAATTTATACATTAAACAAAGAAGTGATAACATCAAATGCTTATAAGTACTATAATGAAACCCCAACTCTCTATCTTTAAACAAATTATATCTTATCTTAAAGTCATTTGCATTGATAATTTAGGAACCAAATCAAAACCAAAACTCAATCTTCTAAACATTATTAAAAGAAGATATAACTTAGTATCAAAACCACCATTCCCAGAGGACAATAAATCTCATAATTAACTTTCATTTATTACTTCAGACCACGTACACTTACGTGCAAGCACAGACGTTTATTTTTCGAATGTCACTTGGAAAGACATTTCCATAGTATATGGCACCGCACTAGAGGTTCCCTAAATCTAGAGTATTTTGGTGCCAATGGTGACACATTTTTGTTTTCGCACAGGCAAAATCACCGTCAAGCACCTGCATCTTGGGTGGGCTACACTGTAGCATGCCATAGCGCACTGTGGCACCTGGCTCTCATCTAGGGGACACTACAGTACATCGTAGCACCCAGCTCTCAAGAACTCTGGCACCATAGCATGTTGCAGCACCTAAAAGTGCTGCTGCATGCCATAATATTGAAATCTGCTGCAATTCTACAGTGCGCCATAGCTCCCATGCCTCGGGAAAATTGGTGACACAATGCGTCGTAGCGCCTGGCTCTCAGCCAGGAGGTGCTACGGCGCATTGTAGTGCTCATAACTATTCAGAATTGCCTAAACTTTATATTTTTTGTATGTTAATGACTCTAGAACCCTAATGAGGCTAACAATACAAAGCATTATGCGAATTTGGAAGTGATTTTGAATATCGAAAGCTACCATTTATTGTATAGGGCATCTTCTAAATCACTTAAAAATTTACCCAGATATTTTGTGCCAAATGGTAATTAGTAAAGTGCTTAGCCTTGATTACTTTCTATTTTAATTAATATAATGTTTATATGTATGATTCATGTTAGATACTTTATACTTTGATTTGGGCACTTAACTAATTGATTTGTCTGATAATCACCACTTAAGCCCTTAATGATCATAAGCAAAGCCTTAATCTAATCAATGATTGATTTGACCATAACTTAGTCAATTGAACTCCAAATTAGGCTATCAAATATAACATTTAGATTAGAGAAACCTAATTAACAGTAAATTGAAATAAGATTCAAGTTTTGATAATTAGAAACCCTAATTTCTCCTAATCACCCTAAAACTTGATTAGGTCGTAACTTGACCAAATGATGTCGAATCTGGGTTTACTGCTAGCCATAGTACTCAGTGTAATGTAGGAAAGCTATAGCCACTGACTTTGTTGAATTTGGGCTTCATTTGAGAAAGTTAAATTTTTGACCCTTTCAAAAACCCTGAAAGTACACTTTTAGACCATAGAATGGTTTTTGCCATAACTTAACCAATTGATATCAGAGTTTAGCATTCTTAGGCTATATGGAACCCTTAGATAGTGAGCAACAATAAACTAACTGAATTTATTTGACTTTACCAAGTAAAATTACCAAATTACCCATATAGGTTTAAATTCTTAACTTGAACCCATATGACTTCATACATACCCAAATTGGAAGTATATAATGTCTATCTTCATGTTAGACAGCAAGGAATCATTTGGAATCAATAAAATCCAACTTGGAGCTCTTAATTAAAAAGTAGCATTTTAGACCCTTAAGTAAGGACAAAACGGTTATTTTGCCCAAAGTTTAGGTTAAGTGCCCTTAACCTTTAAAATATCAATTAAAACATTAAAATTAATAATAAAACTCAATTTAGGCTATTAATCTACTAATTTGGTTGAATTGAGAGAATCCCCATTTTTGGTTAATAAATTCCTAAGAAAAAATAATGAACTTTTATCTTAGTTCTAATTTTACATCCCAGCTTCCTTAAGTTAATTAGGTTAGCAAATAAAGATAGATTGTGCTAATTATTATCAATTCCTAAACTTCCTAATTCATCCATCAGGAGCTTCCTGCAACAACCCTAGTGTTGTTACCCGTTAATTAGTAACCAAATTAACTTAATTTCTTAAGAGTCTCAACCTCAAGTTTTGTGTGATTTGGAAATAATTTGACAATTTTTAGCATTTTCTGATTTCTCAAAAATTCTAAGAATACCTATTTTATTTAGACCTCAGAATAAAAATTGGAGTCCGCCATTGGACTCATCACCTCCAAATAAGCAAAGGGTGGTATTTTGGAAGTGTTTAGCCTCTGATAAAAAATCCAATTTTATTTTTGAGTTCCGCACCCCTCAATTAGCCAAGGGTAAAATTTTGGGATTTTTTGGAGTCCTTTTGGATATTTAAATTTAAGTATTTAAATAAAAATAATATAATAATTAAATATAAGATTTATATAAATTATATATAATAAATAAATAAATAAAAATTTATTCAAACAGCTTTTTAAGGGACTGTACGGATCTCGTGCGTGAGGCCAGCACACGGGACAGCTATCAGCGCAAATCCTGGTCATCGCTCCTTTCTTAGATATAATCAGATGGTATAGATTCAATCCAATCCAGCATAACAGATCTGGCCATTCGATCGACGGATCGGGCGAATAGCCCGGATCTTTTTTTGTACATATTCTCAGATGAGCGATCGTGGGTAGTAGAGGAGGACTATGGCTTTGCCAGCTGGTCTGCCTGAGCCTTCATACCCTTTCTCATGGCTACCTCTCCAGGTTTGGCACTCATTCGAAGGTATTGCTGAGGTTAAGAGCTTTGAGGGAGGCAATTTGAGCTCTGGGAAGGTTTGCCCTAATTTTTCTCTCTGTTCGATGAGTTGATCTTATGGAACCTTTAGGTACTTACCTCCTTCTCTTGCTTCTAATTGTGAATTACCTTAACTTATTTGGCAAACCTAAGAAGTGATTTGAAACTCGATCAGGTCTGATTGACCTGGTAGAGCTCCATCTTGCTCAGGTTTTCGCTCTACCAAGCCGTCCGCACTAACCTAATTAGGGTTGAACTTCTATAATGATTATGGTAGTCTCCATCCATGATTTTAGTACCATTTGATAGATCTCAATGATACCTATTGAATGGTGAGTGGACCACATTTCAAGGTGGATAGAGATTGCTGGATTAATTAACCCTAGTCATGATATTTCCGTCTCTATTATCGGGGATGAAAAGTTCAACCGCTCAGTTCAGTTAATTAAAGTGAACGGGACCGGTCCATCCCGGTTTGATTGCGTCGTATCTCAAATTATGTGGACGATGCATGTCGACTCCTGGAGCTGCCGCATCAGTGTTAAGGCTTCTGTGTAGTGCTGATTTCAGTGCTGCTCAATCTTTTGTGCTGCCCGCTGTCAGTCGTCATGTCCTTAATTTCCATGCCATTTTTTTTAATGTCTATGCCACAATTAAATTCTATGCTATTAATTGTTATTAATTAATTGGATTGTGGTTATTAATTTTTATGTAGTTAATTAATGTTTAAATAATAAAATTTCATTTAATTATAACTTACTTAATTTTTATCCAAAGTATATGATATTATATATCATTTTGATCAGAAAAACATCACAAACATATTGATATAATTAAATTTAGGATTTGAACTCTAATTTTTATAATCACTTTTTAACCCTAATTAGGAGTCTCAAAAACCCTAAAATTCCAATGTTATCTGATTCTGACCTACTTAGTGTCATTATCCTATAAGGTTTCCATATTTATGCATATTATTTCATTTGAACAATAATTGGTAAATTTAGGTTTTTGGCTCCTTAAGTAGTATAAATTTTTGTAATTCTTAGTTTCATAAATTACATGTTTTAGGTATTTAAACCCTAGGATAGTAAATATGTCATATTTAATTACTTCCCATGTCATTTCAATTTCATGCATAGAACTTAATTTTCATATATTAGATGCTTGTATATTTAACAAATTGAATGATTTAACTTGTAACCCTAGGAGAGATACTTTAGAATAAATTTTATAACTTGATTTACTAGTGATCGTATAATTTGTTAATATACATAATTAGTGTAGTTAATCTTAATGCATGTGTAATTGAAAGTTATGATTCTATTAGGATTAGCTCTTAATAGTTAAATTGGATTCTAATTCATCTTTCCTTTAGCTCATTGTCTCCATATAAACTATTTATTATTTGATTTAGAGGTTCCCTAATTATCCTAATCATGTCATAAATATGTAATAGATTCCATTTACCCTTCAACATATAATAAACATAGAGCTTGTAGTTTGAAATCAATTAATCCCTATACATTAGACTTCTCATATTGCTTGAACTTAGCTAGATTAGTGATTGATTTGGATAGATCCTTCCAATTACAACCTAGTTAGATGAGTTTAGTATATAGAACCTTAATTTCCATTTTCTTCAAGTGTAGTAATTCCTTAACCTTACCTTTTCCTAATTAATTTTCTAAACCTTGATTTTATTAAACTATTTCAATTAAATGGCTTAGGATAATGATAAGGTTAATTTCTTTTAGTCTTATTAAACTTAGATTTATTTTGTCATTCCATATATTAAAATAAACTACTATTTTTTAAAACCCCAACTACTTTTATTACTAACAATTGACTTGAGATCAATATCTCTATGTCAATTGGGAGCTCAATTAGCTCCAATCATTAAGTAGATCATTAAAATTAAATAACTTTGGATATCACATAATTTATAATTACTAAATTTCCTTGAATGCTTGCTTAGTTTTGAGTCTATTCCTTTGAAACATACATACAAAAAATTATGCATACAAAAAAACATTACATTAAAACTTTAGGGGCTTAATATTGCTGGATAGCCAAGGGCGGGCTAAATAGGAGGAATAAGGAGACCTCATATTCTCAAAGGATGAATATGAGTATTTGTTGTCTTTGAAACCCCATCTTCCTTTACCTGTTACGTAGACATGCTTAACTCCTTGCTTCATTCTGTATGTCCTTGCAGAATGAATACTTTCATAAAATAACTTTAATAAATGAAATATGAGTTTCTTATAATCTCTTTGATTGTGAGATCTCATCATACCTTTCAAGCTATGTTACTTTTCATAGCCCTAGGCTATGTGCATCTTAGATTGATAGTCTAAGATTTTCCTTCATTTACTATGCTTTGCACTTTCCATTTTAGTATTGTACTTTACTTATAGTTCATAAATGATGCAGTGTATGCTACTTTAATTTCACTGTAAATGCTTCACTGCTTTCTTTTCTTTACTTAGCATATTTTCATTGAACATATATATGCTTTACTTCATTTACTTTCATATGCACTTTAGTAATTTCTAGCCTTATTTAGGACGCCTTTCCTTACTTTTTGACTACAAGCTAAAATGTCTCTACTTGTGAGTATTTCTTATTCATTTCATTTTCATTTATTATTCCTTACTATTTTGTTTATTTCCCTTCCCTATTGAATGCTTTCATTTGCTCCATTGCTTATATTTAAATTGTAAAATTAGTTATGATATTCAATTTAAACTTATAAAATGTTTAACCAATCTTAAAATGTGCTTAGACTTTTAGTCCAACTACACTTTTTTTTTCTTGGCTTTGCCCTATCATATTTAATACCAACATATAATAGATCAGAGCAATTTAACGCAACTGGAGTGGGACCAAGTTCTTGAAGGTCTTATAACTGCTTCCGCCTAAAACTTTATTACTTGCTTTTACTTTAAGTTAGAGAATGTTTTTATTTACTTGCTCTTTAATTTAATGGCATGTAATAACTTAAACTCTTGCTTTTATCTTTACTTATTCTGTGATGGATTTAATATCACATACTTAAATGCTTGGTTTGGATAAATGGATGGCTAATTTGCATATAAACTTTATACTTGAAAACTCATATTGTTATATGTGATTGCTTACTTTTACTCCTACTTGCTAATACTATTTTCATATATGTAATTGTAATCACTTTAAACTCATATTGATAATTATGATTGCAACTACCATTTACTTTATGTAATTACAATTACTTCCATTCATACCTTTTTCTTCTTCTACCTTCCTCATCTTAACTTAACACCCTCATCAAGATTCTTGGCCAACTTAACAACTAGCATTTAGTTAGTTTTCTTTTAATTAGATATTAGATGCTAAGTTAACGTTTCAATATGGAATTAAGGTCCTATCTAATATTGGGGTTGTTACACTTCCTTAGGATCTGCACTTCACTTTAGGATATTTTCCTTAAGGGTTTAAGGATAGAAACTAGGTTAGATTTTATTTATTGAGTAAATGGGTTATTCAATGAATGAAACTTTTACTTTATTAGTTTCTAGATTTTCATATTTTAATTATGATTATTTTATCTTTTAACTTTAGATTTAGTTTAGGATAGCCATCCTTTTTAGCTTTGATTTTGCTTAATAGGATTTGCCTTAATCATTAGCTCACAATTTAGACTTAAATCGTAGATCTTAAGTATCCTAATCCCTAGTCCTAGTAGATCTTAATCAAATCTTAGCTTAGATTGCCTAAATTCATCAAATATGATGTACTGGTTAATCATTTAACTTGTAAGCATCATTGATCGAATTAAATTAAAACTTGATCAATTCTAATTGTTTTTAACTCACAAAACTGTGGATCTAAGTTATACTTGATAGTAAGAATTGGAAATTCTAAACTTATATAACTTGGAGTAGATATAATGAATTAAAGTAGATAGCATCAGATATCACCTGTGTGTAGTAGAGTCCCTTGCTTACTATATAATTGCTTGTTGCTTTTGCATTCCTTTTCCTTTGTGCCTTTTTCTTTGAACATGTCATACAAGATAATATTGCTGCATTAAACAAAAACATAGAATAATTAAGAAAACATGTGCATAAAGTTCAGTTTCTAATCAGATTTGTGCACTTTTACCCTAATGGATAGGTGTAAGGAGAAATAAGATTTACTTAACACATACTCATTGAGGAGAGTTGTGTTAAGTTGGAACCCGATCAATTTTGCATACATCCTTGACTCCTCAACTACTTCTGGATGTGTCAACAGAAGTAAAATAAATAATTAAAATCTTACTACATGTGTATTTTCTGCCTCTTCAGTTCAGTTCTTTTTTGTTATTCTATCTTAGCCTCGTTTGATGCTAAGTGATATTATATTTTCTAGTTCGGCAGGCTAGATTAGCCCTCCTTCTGATATGACTGTCCTTACATACTTACTTTCCTATTTTACTGTTACTATTAGTACTATTAGCCTTTATATTACTTGCTTACTTGTATACTTATAGAATGCTAAATTTCTTTCTTGCTTACTTATATGTGTCACAATGAGATTACTTTTTTTTTTAATTTGCATAGTTCTTATGATCATAAGCATGTTTAGGATGAGTCTTTTCTTTCAGTATTTTCTTTACTATATATATATATATATATATATATATATATATATATATATATATATATATATATATATATATATTATACCTAACCTTATCATAATTTTGGTATTGAGATATGTCTTTTTGCCTCACATATTGCTTAGTTATAAACACATTATTTATAACTTCCTCATATCCTCTTATAGCTTTTTGCACCCTATTATGTTGCTTGATTTAGTAGTTAAGTAAAAATGGTGATATCATAAAACTCATGAATATAAATAGCTTAAAATGTACTCAAACAATATGTCTAACATGAATTTTCTTTTTTGGCTGGGGCCTTGGCATTGTGAAACCGACAATGTCAGGATCTGAGCAATTTGAGGACCTTGTGCCTAAAGAGGAGCCATATTTGGAGGAGCAGCAGGTTAGAGCAAAAGATCAGTAGAGTAGCTATCGTCTTAATTTGTGAGGATGAGTGATTTATTTCATTTTAAACTTATCTTAAAATTGATGTAATAATTCAGGTACCCATGTATATTCTTTTAATGTACTGTTTTATTCTGAGCTGCATGTTTATTCCCTATCTTGCATTGTGGTGGATTGGATGTAGCATTTTACTTTCCTTTGCTTCTGCACTCTATTGAATGTATATACTTAGTGAATGTTTCCACTGCATTATTCAGGGCACATCCTTCCATTATTAGTAGATTGAGGATTACACCTTAATCTAATGATAAGTGTGGGATTTGCCAGTATGGCACACCGCCCATTGATCTAATCTTGTGGATTAGGGGTGGGGCGCCACATGTATGGGGGCCAGCTTCTACTTCTTCCATAAGTGGAGCAACATACATCATTACCTTCATTGAGGATCTTACGAGGAAGGTATGGGTTTACTTTCTAAAACTTAAATTTAATGTGTTTGGAAGTGGTTAACTTTGGTGGAGAACGAGACTTGATTAAAGCTTAAGTGCTTAAGGTCTGACAATGGCGGCGAGTATTATGATAGGAAGTTCAAGGAGTTCTGTGCCTTTAGAGGCATTAAGAAGGAGTTCACAGTCCCTAGAACACCAAAAAAGATGGTGTTGGAGAATAGTTGAATAGAATAATCAAAGAAAGAGCTAGAAGCATGAGATTGAATGTGGAGTCTCCCAAAGCACTTCTGGGCTAAAGCTATTATCATGGCTATATATCTAATTAATCAAGGACCTTTTGTACCCTTGAATAAAGGGATTCCTGAGGAAATTTAGAGAGGAAAGGAAGTGAAACTGAACCACCTTAAGGTATTTGGCTGCTCATCCTATGTGTACATTAATGCAGGGCCAAAAGCAAGCTTGATGAAAAGGCAATCAAGTGCACATTTGTTGGATATGGCACGGGCGAGTTTGGTTACAAGTTTTGGAACAATTAGGGCCAAGAGGTCATCGGAAGTAGGGATGTCACTTTCAATGTAAGTGAAATGTACAATGATTGTATTGGAGTCAAGACTGACTCTAAGGATGCTTCAGATAGTGAGCCCCAGCACATAGAGATTGATGATAGCATTGTGCCAGATGTTGGAGGATAGGAAGAAGCTCAGAAGGGTGTCAATATTGAACCACAAACACCCATGCTAAGAAGGTCCACAAGAGTCATAATACCACCACAATGGTACTCTCCTTTTTTGTTCTAATTGTTACTAATGGATGGAGGTGAACCAGAAAGATTGGATGAGGTACTTCAAGTTGAAGATTCAATCAAGTGGATGGCTGCCATGAATGATGAAATGGCATCATTCATGTCAAATAGGACATGGGAGTTGGCATCCTTACCCGCTCAGAAAAAGGCTCTTCATAATAAGTGGGTTTATTGGGTGAAGGATGATTCGAATGGGAGCAAGAGCTACAAGGTGAGACTTGTAGTAAAGGGCTTCCAGCAAAGACATGGGATCGGCTACAGTGAGATCTTTGCCCTAGTTGTGAAGATGACAACCATCAGGGTTGTGCTGAATATTATTGCAGTTAAGGATTTACATCTATAGCAAATGTTAAAACTGCATTTCTTCACGAAGAGCTGGAAGAGGAGCTGTAAATGCAACAATCTGAAGGGTACAAGGCTCAATAAAAAGGAAAAGATGAGCTAGTATACAAACTCAAGAAGAGCCTCTATAGCTTGAAGCAAGCACCAAGGCAATAGTATAAATGGTTTGATAGGTTCATGTTAGAATCAGGGCATAAGAGATGCCAGGCAGATCACTATTATTATATAAAGTAGTGTAAGTCCTCATATATCATGCTATTGCTGTATGTGGATGATATGTTAATAGTAGAATTAAATATGGAGGAGATAAGGATGCTGAAAGAGCTTATGTCAAACGAGTTTGACATGAAGGACTTGGGGCCGGCCAAGCAGATTCTTGGAATGAGAATCAATAGGAAAAGAGGTGCATGAATTTTGAAGCTATCACAGAAAGAATATGTTGAAAAGGTGCTAAAAAGATTCAACACGAATGAAGCAAAGCTAGTGGGCACTCCCTTAGCAAGTCACTTCAGCTTATCAAAGGAGTAGATGCCAAATTTTAAAGAGGAGAAGGAGCATATGCTGAAGGTTCCTATGCTTTCGTAGTTGGGAGCTTGATGTACATGATGACCTGCACAAGACCGAATATTGCCCATGTAGTGGGAATGGTTAGTAGATTCATGGGAAATTCAGGAAAGCACCATTGGGATGCGGTCAAGTAGATCTTAAGATATTTGAAAAGTATAGCGATTAAAGCTTTATACTTTGGAAGATCTGACATTATTTTATAGAGTTATGTAAATTCAGATCTTGCAGGAGATGTTGATAGTAGGAGAAGCACTGCAGGTTATGTGTATACATTAGGAAGTGCAGCCATAAGTTAGATCTCCAGGCTACAGAACATTGTATCATTATCTACCACAGAGGCAGAATACATTGCTATTATAGAGGCAAGTAAGGAGATGATCTGGTTGAAGAATCTTATGACAGAATTGGGCAAGAAGCAGGAGGATGTCAAACTCTGCAGTGATAGTATGAGCAATATTCATCTAGCAAAGAATGTAGAATATCATGCCAGAACAAATCACATTTAACTTTGTTGCCATTTCATCCGGACACAGTTGGAAGAAGAACAACATGGTTTGGAGAAGATCTACACATCTAAGAATCCAGCTGATATGCTTACTAAAGCTGTAATAGTGGAGAAGCTAAAGCTATGTGCAGCTTCAGTTGGCCTCGGTACTTGAAAAGAGATCGAGGGTGAGCCACACCACATTCTTGATAAGAATGAAAGAAGATAATGAAGAATCAAAGTTAGAGCGAAAAAGATTTCCTAAGGGTATCCAAGTGGGAGGTTGTTATGTTATTGAGACCATCTAATACATCATGGAAATACTAGTGGTCCTCCTGTGAGCTTCTAGGATGCTCCAAGGCAATTCAGAGAAAGAAGTGAAGTTCAAAATCAACACAGGCTCTGCAGCTACCATGGTTGTCGTGCACTACAGCATGCGCAAATAGAGAAGCAGGGGCATTTGCGCGCTGCAGCGCGCAGCAACAAAAATTGGCGTTGCAGTGCAGCATAGAAGAAATATGCACTGTAACGCACCGCAATGGAAATGTAGGCGCTACCGTGCACCGCAGCAGGTGCCAACCCGAGACGTGGGCGCTACCGCGAGCCGCAGCGGGTGCTAACACGAGACGATGGAGCTACCGAGCACTGTAGTGGGTGCAACCAAAGGCGCAAGTGCTACAGCCTACTGAAAAGGGTTGCAACCCGACAGCCGGGCGCTACGGTGCGCTTAGCGCCTGGCAAAATTTTGCTTCAATCCAGTTTTACCCTAAGCAAATTGGAGGGAATTTTGGACCTTTTAGGGTCCAAATTTCAGCTGGGTACTTAAGCATAAAAGCTGAGAGGAGATATGAGTGTTGGCATATTTAGTTGGAGGCTTCTTCAAGCTATGAGTAGGAGATCCCTAGGTAAAGCCCGAAGGAAGCTACTGTTCAAGAATCCTCTTGCATGTTGCAGAAGAGATTCTTGATGGTGGCTATTTTTTCTCTTCTCCATATTAGAGTAAGAGTTGGAGTATTTCTAGTCAAGAGATAAGCTCTTTGTAACTCTGTACCTCTTCAAGTTTTCTAGTGAATATTTCTATTGCGTGGCTCCATGGTTTTTCCCGTTCTTGGGTTTTCACATAATCCGTAGTGTTTGGATGTTTTGTGAGCTGTGATCTCTTGCATGAATATGTTGTGATTTCATTCTTGTAGCTTTGTGATATTAAGTTGCTTGGTAACCATCAACGCAACCCCATTCCTTAAATGTAAGACATTACACTCTTTCAATCGCTTCCACTGTGGTTACTGTGTGCTGAAAGTTTTTGTGCTCACGGTCAAAGTGAACTTCAACATCTTCTTTTGGCATTAGCTTATCCTTTTTGCCTGTCGATGTAACTTCTCCTCTGAGAAAGTGATGATTGAAAGAAATAGTGGATTTTTATTTCACTCGTTGAATTCATTCTTTTGGATATTGCAGTCATGAATTCAGGTTCCCCCTTAGTTTTTACACCCATCAAGAGCATGGTCTCATCCTCAGGCAGACCGAATGAAGTTAACTCCTTGGCTAGTTTAATGAAAGCCTTCATCAAAAGTAATGTGCATCAAGTGCAAGAGACTTGCGCTCTTATAATAAACTCTCATCAATAGCCATATGCACCGCACTTTTCAGGAGATGGAATTCTCCACAATGTTATGCATCTTCGGACACCTACCTTCAATGGGGCACTGAACCCAATGGACACCATCAATTGGCTTAAGTTAGCTGAGAAGAACTTAGCAAGGATTAAGTGCCTGAATTTTGAATCAATTTGTCTGGCCATACATCTGTTCTAAGATGAGGCCAAATATTGGTGAGAGAACAAACGTAATACCAAATTCATCGACTATGAATTGGAGGATATTTCATGGATCAATTTGTTGAAGCCTTTATTCCAGTATCTGTTCAGGTGATACTTGAAGATGAGCTACTCTATCTGACTCAAGGTGAAAGATCAGTGGCGAACTGCGAGCTTGAATTCTGCTGAATATCATGTTTCACTCAAGACTTGGCTGTTCGAAGCTTCCCATTGTCATAGATTTTTGAAAGGGCTGAGAGACTCCATTAAGGCTTATTTAATTTCCCAATAGATTAAGAGTTTCTCTGAACTAGTGGAAGCTGCCTGTTTACAATAAAGTTTGTAAGGGCAAATGGATCGGAAGAGAAAGGCTAGATTTGTGTAGCCTATAAGAGAAAATTTTGGTCATCAGAAGGTGGCCAAGGTGTATAGTATGGAAGCAGAACAACCCCAGATAGAACTTTCTGAATGCAAGCGTCGTCATCTGTATGGTAAATTTTACTACCAGGGTAACGTGTGTTATTTTTGCGGCCGTCAGGGCCATCATTTTTACCACTTCAAAGCAAAGGTTACTATCGACAGAGTACCCATCGCTCGCTCCTGGAGTGATCAAGTGTTTCATCCCCAACCACTAAATAGTCGAACTCCTGCCCTATTGTGATGCTAGCCTCAGCTCCTTCTAGTAATCCCAAGGTTGCATCACCTGCTCCTATGCCAGCCTACAACCATCAAGGCTAAAGGCCTCAAAATAAGCAACCAACAGCTCTAACTTGAGTATACAAGCTAACTCCTGCTTCTACACTTGAGTATACAAGCTAAATTTTCTTTAAATTTTTGTTCTATTATTTCAACATTTCTTGAATGTTTTAAATAACAATTTTTATTATTGCTATAATCATAGGCACCTTATCAATTTATGGTAAACCATATAATATTTTTTTTGATATTAGAGCAAGCCACTCATTTGTATCAAAAAATTAGTTTAAAGCCCTTAATCTACTATCATATCATTTAGCTAGTTCATTAGGCATCGGGTTACCTTCTGGAGCTCCGAGTGCGAGAACACATTTCAATCACTGAAAGCTGCTCTTTCTTCTGCCCCAGTTCTTGCCTTACCTAAAGAGGGTTTGAACTACCAAGTCTATACTGACGCTTCTGGCATACGCCTATGCTTCTCGTCAATTAAAACTGCATGAAAAGAATTATTTAGTCCACGATCTTGAATTAGCCACTGTAGTTTACGCTTTGAAGATTCGATGCCATTATCTCTATGGCATCCAATGCGCTATCTTCACCGATCATCAAAGTCTGGAGTACATCTTCACTCAGCGAGAGCTTAATTGCCATCAACGTAGATGGCTCGACCTGATAAGTGATTATGATTTATTTATTAAGTATCACCCGGCAAGGCAAACATGGTAAAAGATGCACTCAACCGTCATGCTACATTATGCACCATGATTTCTTCAAGTTCGTTATGTTAAAAATTTTGTAAACTCAAAAACTCCCCAGTCCGTGATGTTGACTAATATTAATGTAGAACCCACATTCCACTGAGATGTCTCCATCTCGCAAACTAAAGATGAGGATTATTTGAAGTTCAAAGTCGATATTGAAGGAGGCTGTCATTTTGATCTGCAATTGCATGGTAATGTAATCTATCAAGGGAATCCTTTATGAATCCCCAAAACCATGCATCAAGAGATTCTCATTGAAGGCCACAATTTTGGATATCAGGTTCACCCCAGAAGTACTAAGTTGTAAAGTCATTATGGTGGCCTAGAATGAAGAAGAGCATGGCAGAGTTCGTTGCAAAATGCCACGCTTGTAGTCTCATTAAAAATGGAACATCAAAATATCAGAGGATTACTTCATCCTTTGGCAATCCCTGAATGGAAATGGTTCGACATTTATATGAACTTTATCATGCAGTTACCCAAGTCAAGGTCTGGTGCTGATTCTATTTGGGTTATAGTCGATCGACTGACCAACTCATCACATTTTATCCCAATGCGTCAAATAGATTATGTGGAGAAATTCGCAAAACTGTACATTAAAAAAATTGTCAGGCTCCATGGTATTCTAAGATCTATCATTTCTGATCGGGATAGCAGATTCACTTCTAAATTTTGGCAAGCAGCACATCGAGACCTAAGAACTACCCTAGCCATGAGCATCACCTTTCATCCAGAAACTGATGGTCAAACAAAATGAGCGAATCAGGTTCTTGAAGATCTTTTAGGATTATGTATCCTGGATTTTGGAGGTTTCTGGAAGGATCACATTCCCATAGTGGAGTTCGCTTATAATAATAATTTTTAAGTGAGTATTGGCATGGCACCGTATGAAGCATTATACAAAAGAAAATGCAGTACTTAGCATGGTCTAAAACCAACTGTGTTCAATTATATGGATCAAATATAGTGGAAGAAACAAATAGGAAGGTGCAAATGATCCAACAGAGTATTAAAGCAGTGCAAGATTGCTAGAGTAAATATCATGATGCCCATCATCATCCTCTGGATTTCAATGTTGAAGATTTTGATTATCTCAAGATTAGTCCTATGAAAAGGAGTATTCTATTTTGGTATAGCTGGGAAACTCAGTCATCGCTACATCAGACCTTTTGAAGTATTAGAAAAGATAGGCTCTATGGCCAATAAATTGAAGCTCCCAGAGGATTTCTCTGTAGTTCACAATGTGTTTCATATTTTATCGCTGTGGAGATGTCTTTGTGATCCATATCACTTAGTTCAACTTCTACGGGTATCTATACAGCAGGACCTTTCTTATGCTGAGGAGCCTATCAAGATCTTAGCTCATGATCAAAAGCAGCTGAGAAATCGCTCCATCCCTATGGTGAAGGTTCAGTGGAGGAATCGTTCTTTTGAAGAATCTACTTGGGAAAAAGAGGTTGATATGCAGCGAAAGTATCCAAGTCTCTTTGAAATTTTAGGTATCTTTAAATTCTAATTTCTGCTCTTAAAATGTTTATCTTCTTTTCCCTTTCTAAGATAATGTTAAGGATGACATCATCCTTAAGTAGGGGAGTTTGTAATAACCCTAGGCTATTACTTTGTTAAATATATGCTTAATCATGCTCTAATTATAGTTCTATTTCATTCAATAGGTCATTATAAGCTAATTCTGAAAATTTAGGGTCAATCAGACCTCTCTAGGTCAAATGGGAATTTTGTCCATTTAGGTACCCTAAATATTAGCTAAAATATTTTTATCTCCATTCAAAATTCTGATTAAATTTTTAAATCCTCACCCCCAAATTCACTAGAGCTACAAATTTGAGAATTTTTGGAGGTCATTTAATCTATAATTCAATCTAAATTAAATTAGAATAATTATATAAAATAGAACCCAACAATTTAGAATTTGCAAATCTACCCACAACCAAACTACCAACGATCCGCTATGGAGCATGACTCACGCAACAACGGAGCCCTGCTCCTTCTCACTATCCCTCTCGCTGATCTTATGATTAGGATTCGGATCCGCAGAGCTGCGGATCTACTGTCAGATCCACCTCGTGGATCCTACGGTCCAGATAGCTACCATGATCGACCATTAGGATTATAACAACTCGAGCCGCAGCGCCATCTAATCGATCAATCAGACAACATTCAAAGGTCCTGGCACTGTGGATGTTCGTGCCCACTCGCCCATGTCCCAGATTGAAGAGATCCTCCATACCCTAACTATATGTCCTATGCCGCACTCCCCTAGCCACCTTAGTAGGCCATTGGAGACCTTCCCTCAATGGCATATCAACCAAATCAGGCCTCATGGCCCGGCCGAGCTCAAATTGGAAAGCTGAGAGCTCGGACATGGCCTGACCGTTTGGATTTCCTCCAGCCCATCCAGCTTCACCCTAGCATTCCCTGAGGTTATAAATAGCCTTAAGATTTTTCCTTGAGCTCTTTTGCTGGTCAATTGGATCCAATTGAGCTCTCCCCAAACCTCTCCATTTCTAGTCTGTCTAAGCTTTCCCATACTAATCCAACCGCTTGGGTACCACTGATAGATGGTATTTCTAGTGTTTAGGACCTCTAGTGCCTTCTTAAAACTCAACAGCCTATAGATTGCTCTCTGGCATTTAATCTAGCTCCCGTCAAAGAACCAAGTACCTCAGTTTGCTGTGAAGATCCAAATAGGTTCGACACTCCTCTTCTGTTGATTCATAAATGTGCAATTAGGGTAGAAAAACTCAACCTGATCAATTCCAGTGTATAAGCTAGTCCCGATTGATCGTATCAATCAATTGGGCTAGTCTCTTCCGCCATGACTGGGTTCAGGTAAGGACCCATTGATTGGGCCAGTCCCAAACCCAGTGGATGGAGGGCTTTGCATCTCCATTACTTGGAGATGGTGTAAGGATTGAGAGGGGCACAATTGGTGAGATGTGGGGGAGAATTATTCCTCCACAGAGAGCCTAGAGATAGGGAAAATCCAAATAGGGTCTCTAGGTTAGGGCTAACCCTTGACGGGGATTTTGGGTCCCATCGATGTGCCTTGGCTTGGGGATGGATTCTTGATTCATCCGAGGCAATGGCTTGGCCTAACGGTCGTGAATTTAGATGATTAGGGTTACCCTAATCAGCTGGGTGTCGAGGAGGGTGCGGAGAAGAAGATAAACTATGAGGGTCGGGCCGACCTGTGACCCATGCAGTTCGATAGTAATGGGTCCCCGAGCTGAGCCGATCCGCATCTTTTAGTAATGGGCTGAGCCCATTTAATAAATATTAAAACCAATTAGAAATTATTTTCCTTAAGAAAAATCAAATGGAATTCTTAGAAAATTGCATATTAAATTAATTAAATAACTGTTAAACCACTTATCCAAACCATGTGAAAGTATATACCATTTTATTAAGAAAATCATAAGAAATCTAAATATAATATAAAATCACACTTTTTGTGGTTGGATTTTCCGATTTAGCCTAATTACTCCAGAACATGATTATGGTGGATTAGCTTGTATACTTAACCAACTTGCATGATTCAAGTTCCACTATACTTCTTATGCTTTGTATAATGCATGTGCTAGGTAAAATAAGTTTATGATAATTATTTTAATAATTATGTCCTAATCTTAAAAATGCATGATTAATGAAAATTAGGGTTTACACTTAATAAAATTTAGCAAACTAAGTCTCTGATTTCACATGGATAAGTAGAATATAATTGTCAAGTTTCATAACTTTTGAATAATTAGATTTGTAATTAAGTGCTAATCCTTTTTGGCTTAATTTAGGGTTTGATTAGCCTTAATTACCTCCTTTTTGATTAATTAAATGTTATATGCTTCAATAATAGTAGTATGAATGATTAAGGAACTCAAACCTCCAGTCATGTTAAGGAACTCAAACCCTAATTTGGACTCTTTAAATTATTAAGTTAATATTAATCAATTTAAGACACTATGAATCTTAATAATTTATTAAGTTAATCAATATAATCTTCAACTTGAAATTAACATCAATATTGCACAAATAACTTATTGATTTTTTCATTGATCATTAACTCGATAATTGATCTTGGTTTGGTCAAATTAGAAATATATTCTAGCTTAACTAGATTAAGGTATAAACCTTAATCACCTTAAAAAAGATGCTTAATTTGAACAACTAAAGTACTTACATGATTTCAATATTACATACTGATTTGACATTGATCCTAACCTATTAAACTAGAAATATTAAGATCTATAATGAATTCATGTGATTGATCATCTGAACCTATACCCTTAAATCTTTGATTTTCTCCTAAGTAAGATGCTTAGCATGAGATAAATCATAAAATGATAATAATTTGTAAGATGATCAATTCTTAAAAAATTACATAATTTTATCCCATAATTGTAGTATATGTTGTGATCAAATGGGTTTACCCATCAGAATTGTGTAATTCAGTCTAATGAGCTAAGAATTAAACACTTAAAATATAAATCTTAGATCTTAGATTTTAAATTGTATATTTCTACACTAGATCTTTAATGTTGTGATCTAGTGATAACAATTTAATAATTGTTAAGCCTTACTAATAGATGCATTATTGAAGTAGCAAGAACTTGTTGTCTAATCTTGAGGTAGGAGTTTAGATGCAACTCATTAGCCTTAGATACTTAATCCTAGATCATTGTGGTAGAATAACCCAATGATTTAGATTGAGGCTAATTCATTATGGTAGTATCCTAAATTGAGTGACTTTCAAGTCACATCTTTGGAACTTTTGTGTAAAATTCACCACAATGGAGAATGGATTCATTAGTTTGATATTCCTTGATTATTAAATTGAATTTCTTAAATCAGTAGAACTATAAATTGGAGGTGATAGTGTATATCCATAGAACTGAATTATTTCAGTAAAAAACAGAGTTGGTTAATTTAACCTAAATAGAATTGTAGAGTCTCGATCTTATTTTAAGTAATTAGATACGTACAGTTCTGTTCAAGATAAACATCCCAAGTTAAAGAGTGTTACAAGTAGGAGATTGAATACTTAGTTTGAGAGAATAAACTATGACCGGGTCATGCCTTATCATCATGTGTTTTGATAAGTGCAATTAAATAAACTAAGTATTTCAAGTTACCTTTCTTCGGACACTATAAGTATGCTTGTAATTAGGGTATTTAACAGCTTAGTTTAAGAGAATAAACTGTGATCGGGTCATGCCCCTTATTGCCATACGTTTCGATAAGTGCAGTTAAGCAAACTAAGTATTAAAGTCACATTTCTCTTAAAGATACCAACTATGTATATATAGCCTCTTCAATTGATGAGTTTAACTTTAATCTTTGCTGACTCCATGCAGTGGATTAGACTTAGAAATCAGAAATCATTTAGATGAATTCTACAAAATGGAGATAATGGAATCATTACTTGATATTACATTGATATATGGATTTCAATGATTTAAAGTACATAGTCATAAAAGCCTTAGCATATCATGAAATGCATAAGTCATCTTAGCAATAGCAGAGCGAATGAGCTCACTTAAGGACTCTATTAGCAGAGCGAATAAGCTCACCTAGGATCTGTGGAGTGTCGTGTGACACCAAGTCAGCATATTAGTGGCATATTCAGTGGCATACAATATAGTTTTAAATTATTATTTACTCAATTTTAGATTTCATACTGCTTTCTCTACATTTCAGTATTCAGTTTATAGTTTTAGTTTTACTTTACTTTCAGCGAAAAGATGGTTTAGCAAATAACCATCTTGAGCTCCAAAGCTCACCAATTGGTCTAGAGCATGGGTGTGAGTGCAGTTAGAGCTTAGAACTATGTGACAAGCTCTTGAGACAAACTCCACAACTCCTTGAGCTCAGCTGAGAGGTTGACGCTTGCGAGCCAAGAACCACTAATCAAGCTCTGCGGCTCAGCAAACATTGAAGGAGGAAGAGGGCATCGAGAACACATGGATGATGTGACATAGTCCATGAGATCCGATGAGTCCTCTTCCTTTGCTAAACTGCTTATGATGTACAAGAAAGCTAGTTTGTGGAAACCAATGCTTGCAAGATCATATAACTGAATTATTATTTTTGACAACCTAGATGTAGGAATTCTGTAATAAACTTAAGGTGAACTCATAAGAATCTATGTGCTTAGGTTGAACTCGAGAGAGTTCACCTCATGCACTAGGTTTGAACTTATTGAAATTAGAGGAACAATCTAAGGAACACAATGTTCACCTGATTAATTAGCATTATAACAAGTACCTAAAATTGCATGAATTAATTACAACGCCTATCCTTAACAACTCACATGATGAGATCCCAACTTCCCCTTTTTAATTAGATATTATCTTCATTTAAGTTCTTTGCATTATTTAATAAGGAACCACCAAAAACAAAAATACCAATTATCTAGACATTACTGAACATAGATAGAATTTAGTAACAAAACCATCGTTCCCTGAGGATGATAAAATCCAAAACTCACCGTTCCATTATTACTTTAGACCACGTACACTTGCGTGCAAGCGCAGACGTGTATTTTACGTCTGTTAAGTTTTTGGCGCCATTGCCGGGGAATAGTTTCTAGTTTTGTATTAAGTCTAATCTGCTAGTAAGTAGTGATTTAGATCTTTCTTACTTTGCATATAATTTTTAATTTCTATAATTATATTTGTGCTAACTGTAGTGTTAACTTATATTTTAATTTAGATGCTTGTTTGCTGAAACCTTAAAATGCTGAACTTTAATTTGCTGAACACTGCCTTTGCTGAATTGTGTTTGTTGAACTTTATTCTGCTGAGAACTTAAAATCCTGAAACTGTGCTGAATTATATTGATGATTACTATTTGCTGAATTTTAAACTGCCAAACATTGTGTGTGTTGAAGTTCAATTTGCTAAAACCTGTTACTGTTGAAACTGCATTAGTGAATAGCATTGTTGAATTTGATTTTTTCTGAACTACTGAACTAAACCTGATTGCTATAATTATTCTTGCTAGCTGTAATTTTAACTTGCATGAGTAGGAAAAACCTTAATGAAATCTTTTTAACCATGAAATAGAAAGAACCTATCTTAGAGCTAGGATAGAACAAACACATCTAAATCAACAATAAGCCCAAATAGAAAATTTAGAAGCAATCCCTAGTGAGCTGTTATAAAATAATAGGGGTAGAACTCTTATAGACTATGCCTTACCAATTGTAGGAGGGGTGCCCAGTGCCATAGTTGGACCTGCCATTCAAGCAAACACCTTCAAAATTAAACTTTCAACTCTAAACATGGTACAAAATAATCAATTTAGTGGTCTAGCTACTGACGATCTAAACTCACACATTTCAAATTTTCTAGAAATCTGTGATACATTTAGATTTAATGGTGTTTCTGATGATGCAATTAGACAAATATGATTTTCATTCTCTTTGAGAGATAGAGCAAAGGCTTGGCTCAGCTCTCTACCTGGCGAGTCTATTAGGACTTGGGATGATTTAGATAGAAAATTTTTAGATAAGTATTTCCCACCCGTTAAAACTGCCAAGCTGAGAAATGAGACAGCTAATTTCTCTCAACAGAATGGGGAAATTTTGTATGACGGATGGGAATGCTTTAAGGATTGCTTAAGGTGTTGCCCCCATTATGGGTTTTTGCTGTGGATGCAAGTGCAGATGTCTTATAATGGATTGAATGCATCCACACAAACTCTCATAGATGCAGCCGTGGGTGGATCCTTGAGCAGTAAGACCCAAGAGGTGGCCTTTGATGTTCTTGAGGAAATGGCTACAAATGCTTACCAATGGCTTACTAAAAGGCTCACTACAAAAAAAAATAGAGGCTAATCAAATCATTGAATAAAATCAAATATTAGCCCTGCAAAATGAAATCAAAGCCTTAAACAATAAGATAAAAACCATGAATCTAAGTAGTATTTAGAAATTTCATTGTGAATTGTGTGGAGGAAATCATCTAAGCAAAAAATGTAACCTGAATAATCCTTTTGCACCCTCCCAAAATGAACAAGTAAACTTTTTGAGAAACAATAATTCCATGAACAACCCTACTCCAACACCTATAGTCCTGGGTGAAAAAATCACCCTAACTTCTTTTGGAGTAATAATAATAATCATAGAAATTTCAATGGAGGAGTTCATCAAATAAACAAGGGTATAACAATGAGAATATCTATAAACCTTAATCTTTAGACTTGGGGGAAGCCTTTAATGCTTTCAAAGCAGAAACCATCCAATTTATGCGTAGAACTGAAACAAAAATCACCCGCCACGATGCCTCAATCCAAGGGATAAAGGCATCCCTATTAGGAACATAGAAGTTCAGCTTAGGCAGAACTCAAAATAGTTAACCATGCATCAGCATGGAGCTTTGCCCAGCTCTATGAAAGTAAATCTTAGGGAAACAGTGAGTGTTATCCATTCTGAAGGGATTGAGAGTGATGACCATAACAAAAATAGTGAGACAACTAAAAGAGGTTTAGCGGTTGAAGAAGGGGTTAGGAAAGCTGGAGATGAGAGGCTTATTGCTCTAAAATATGAGAACCCCGGTAGGCTAAACATTTTGTGTGGAATAGGGGACGAGGTTCTTTTAGATCCTTTATGTGATTTTGGAGCTTTGGTCAACATCATGCCTGATCATGTGTACAAACAGCTTGAGTTTGGAGGAATGGAGACCACCTCACAATCTTAGAATATGCCAATCTCGACTCAAGAAGTCCTTTGGAATAGTGAAAAATGTACCTGTAGGTTTAGGAGGTTTTGTCGTTCCTAAAAATTTTATTATTTGTGAATGGGATACGTGGAATGATAATTCCACTATCATTTTAGGACGGCCATTCCTTGCCAGCACCAATTTCATTATTGACGTTATTAAAGGAATAATGAGAATTAAGATTTAGGGTGTTGCTGCTATTATTGACTTAAAACCCACCTCGTTCACAAAGAGAATGATTGAATAAACGTGGAGATAGAAAATTAGGGAGGAAAAATTTTGTAAGGTTTTGAATCTAAAAGAACTAGTTCTAAGAGAGATGGATTTTTAGAGTGGCATTAGCCCCTTATCTAGAGGGGAGGCTAAAGTAAATGTTGCAAGGAAAAAGAAAACTAGAAGAGGCAAGAGAAAGAAGAAGGGAGTCTCAGTAAATAATTCTGAAAATGGGGTTGAAGGGAAGACAGCTAGTGAATTAATGAGTTTGAGCACAGCTTGTTCTAGTGCTCATTCTTGCACTCCTAAGGTTTGGAAAAGAAAACCCTCAATTAAAAAGATCCCATAGATAAATAATCCTAAACATGTCGGGCTAACAACTTTAAACCAAGCGCTTCTTGGGAGGCAACCCAATTTCTGTTTTGCTCAATTTTGATCTTAGGAGTAGGTAGTTAGAACAAAACAACTTAATTTAGTGATTGAACTGAATTCTGGAAGCAAGTTAATAGCTGAAAAGAAAATCTGTCTCTGAATGCGCTGTAGTGTGTTGCAGCAAAATTTTTTGCTGCAACGGATTTTGCTGCTACAGCGCGCTGTAGCGGAAAATGGGGCACACATAAATTTCACCAAGTCCCATGGTGCTCTAGAGTGCAGTAGTGCGCCTCAGCGGCTAACGCCTAGTTGGAAGTGCTTTAACTGCTTGGGATTTTACAAGCAGTCAAAAGCGCTACAGCGCGCCTTAGAACTTAAAAGTTGATTTTTTCCACATAATTAAAACTGATTTCAATCACATTCATTACATGACATTAAATCAATCTTTGATTATCCTACTCATGCTTTGAATGTGATTAACTAAATTAAAACCTTCCAAAAAAATTTCTAGCTATAAATACCATGAGAAGATGAGAGATTTATGCACCTGTTCTGATTCTAAAAACTTCTGCACAAAATTTCAAAACCTCTCAAACACTCTCTTCTAAAATGGCCTCATAGAAAAAGAATGTAGTAAACAAGGAGGCAGGGGTCTCAACTTCTCGAGGCCCCTACAATAAAAAATGATTCTCCTCGGTAGAGGCGAAGCAGCGCTATGATCAAATCACTTCCCACTGTAAGCTTATCCCAGAAAAGGGATTCAAACTTCCCTATCAGGTCTATTACCCTTGTGTCCACGAACGAGGCTGGAACAACTTGGTCTCTTTATAGACCGACTCATTTCCTTCCCTTGTCCAGGAAGTGTATGCCAATGCTATCAATGCAAAGAGGCATACAATTTTTGTACTGGGAAAGACAGTGAAATTCGGGCTCGAGGAGATCAAGCACTTTTATGAGCTGAAGGCAGTATAAGATTGCTCTATCAAGCCCTCCTGAACTCTGAATTTAATCCTGTGGGCATTGTGTGCGCACTCACTCGAGATGATGTAGGTTGCAGAGGATCCTTGGCCAACATTCTACGAGCTCTACTCACAGAATCGTGTAATGCATGACATGTCCTCATCTCTAGCAACATCATGCCATCTGGGAATTTGAGTGAGGTGACTAGGTCACTGGCGCTTCTCATTTGCACCATCGAACGACCTGAAGACAACCATGTTTCCAAGATTATTTTTGAGCAGCTCTGGAACGCCCTGACCGGATCCTGCGCCACACTCGCCTTTGGATCTTTAATCATTGGGATATGGCTTGCACAGGGGGTCAAGGCATCCCCCAGCGATGTGGCCATTGCTCCTTGAGCCCCCCTCACTCACCACAATCTAAATGTGCGGTTTCAAGAGAGGAAGAAGAGCAAGTAGCGTAGGGGAGAGGAAGGAGAAGCTTCGACATCCACCGGCCGGTCTCTTGCAGACAAAATGTTGATAATGATGTACGCTCATTAAAAGGACTTGGGTGAGGCCATGGCAAAGGCATGCAATTCTGCCAGTCAAAAATTGCCCGGATGCGCCAGTTCAAGTCCCAATTCTACAAAGTTCTAGGAATGATGTTCCAAGAGTAGAGCTTGCGTGGAGGACCAGACGGATCGATGTTGCCGTGGCCCCCTATTGGTGAACCCATCCCTGATACTCCTTGACCGGTAGACTACTCTTATAAGAATGTCAAACTAGAAGAATAAGAAGAAGAAGAAGAAGAATAAGAAGAAGAAGAAGAAGAAGAAGAAGAAGAAGAAGAAGAAGAAGAAGAAGAAGAAGATGAAGAAGAAGAAGAAGAATGATGATGAATAACGAGGTTGTTTTGTTTTTGTTTTGCTGTTTTCATTTTTTTTATATTTGTTGTAGCTATTTTTCCCTTTGAAGTAAGTAAATTTTAGACTTTGTTAAACCCCTCTTTACTGCTATAGTCTATAAAAGTTAAAATTTCTAAAATTTTCACTACATAGATTCAATAAACAAAAGGAAAATGTGAAGATATGAGTAATCAACTTGCTTAACAAAAAATGAGAAAGCTTAGTGAGACCCCTAATGAATTCTAAACAAGAGTGATAATCCTAAATTGCACTTAGTCTCCAACAATTTAAAAGGACAATGCTGAAAATCTAAGTGAGGGGGTGGAGAAAAATTAAGGGGTTAGAGTGATGAATGACATGAATAGAATAAATTCATGAGTATGCTAGGATCCTGTAGGACTTCATGATTACAATGAACTAAAAAAGGATATAGAAAATGTCTCTCCCTTTGTGTTGTGCAAGAAAGATAAAATAATTTAGAGATGATGAAAAATATCTCTCCCAAAAGAGTAAAAAAGAAAGTAAAATAGGATAATAACATATATCCCTACTGAATTAGGATATGTTCATTGTGATTTTTAAAAAGGAGTACACATAGCATAAATTATAAGTTACTTACTCATGCCTTAATTCTTTTATGAAACTCTGAAAGGAACTTTTCATCCCTAATTCAAAAACCAGCATTCCCAAAACTTAAAATTGGAGACTAAGGATGAACTTAAGTTCAGAATTATTGAGGGTGAATTACTAAATGATCATTTCAGTTAAGAAATTGTTCGATTAACCAAACACCTTACATTTTCATTTAGAATTGAATCCACACATCTTAAAAAAATAAAAAAATTCCTTGTGAGCTTACTCGAGAACGAGCAAAAATTTAAGTGTGGGAGTATGACGAATACAAAATTTATTGCATAATAAAGCAGAAAAACTTTCTAACTTTAATTATAATGGCATGCTTTGATTTGAATCCAAAACAATTTAAAGAAAAAAAGGGAGATAAGGAAAATTCTGGAGCAGAAAATAATTTCTAGACATAAAAACCACTGGAGTGCGCCCAAGCGCGCTGCAGCGCGCCATAGTGGATGAAGAAAAGACTGAGGAACCTAGGAGCAATTAGCAAGCTTCGGAGAAAAACCACTATAGCGCTCTTTAGCATGCCACAGCGCGCTCAAGCAGATCAGACCAGAGAGCTTGGCGCCGTCGCGCACCGCAGCGGGACCGTCCA
Organism: Gastrodia elata; assembly: GCA_016760335.1. NCBI lineage: Eukaryota > Viridiplantae > Streptophyta > Magnoliopsida > Asparagales > Orchidaceae > Gastrodia > Gastrodia elata. The sequence continues at coordinate 9,018,118 of CM028670.1, read as the reverse complement.
AATCCAAATTGATCCCACATTCAGAATCCCTCGCTACAGCGTGCTGCAGCAGTATCAACCCAAGACACTAGCACTACTACACGCTGTAGCGGATCCATCATGAGAGCTCGGCCCTACCGTGCGTCACAGCGGGCCAACAGGGAGAAAAAGACTTGGAAGGAAATATATAAAGCAACCTGCTATAGCACGCCCAAGCGCGCTACAGTGCACTCTAGCGGAGTCTTCCCGAGAGCTCGGTGCTACCGCGTGCCGCATCAGGCATCCTTATAGAATGTATTATATAGAAAAACCTCTGCAATGCGTCACAGTGCCAGATGCAGAAATTCCCAGCCATTGCATTTATGACAGCCTAGGGAAGGCCAGAGAATCAAACCATTGGTCTTCCCCAGCCATTTGGAAATTGAACTCACATTAAGTTCTGCTGCCTCCCAATGGAATAAGAGAATATAATTTAATTTCTTACCATGAATACAAGGAATAGGAAGAGGAGCCATAATTTATGCCAAGGGGTTGGGGAAGATCACTATATATACTGCCAATTAAAACTATGGTAGGGTTCCCAATTTTGAGGCTCATTGACCTGAAAGGAGAAGCAGCTATGAGAAGAAGAAGGAGACCTCACCAGGGATAAAATGGTGATCCATTCAAGGGAATGGAAGGAGATTACACCAAGGAGCTGAAGAAAAGAAGGGAGAAGGGAAAGGAGAAGATATAGTGAATGCTAAGGGCAGTTCCTACTACTCCTCTTAACTTATCTTATAAATATTTCTTTAGTTTGAACCATGAAAGGGTTCAAGTTCTTACATGTAAATTCTTGTATGTCATTGTAATAGAGAGCTAAACCCTTTTTGGGGAGGGTTGGGTTGAAATCATATGATGAGAAGGGGATATAAAAGGTGTTGATGTAATTTTTTGTAATAAATAAAATGTGCTTAATTTTCTATATATTTTGTGCTCATGAATGAATGCTTGGAATGTATAAAAATTGCTAAGTCATCTAAACATTCTAGATATAGAGGGAATGAACATAAAGGTCCTCTCCACGATGTACTGTTGCTGAGCAAGGATTCTCGGTGTAAGACACCTCAGGTTTTGAATGGAAGAGATGGCTTTGCAAATAATTATCTTGAGCTCCAAATCTCACCAATTGGTCTAGTACATGGGTGTGAGTGCAATCAAAGCTTAGAGCTATGTGACAAGCTCTTGAGCCAAATGGCACAACTCGTTGAGCTCAGCCGAGAGGTTGACGCTTGCGAGCCAAGGGCCACCAATCAAGCTCTGCAGCTCAGCAGACATTGAAGGAGGAAGAGGGCATCAAGAACTCATGGATGACATGACATAGTTCATGAGATCCGATGAGTCTGCTTCCTTAGCTAAACAGTTTATGATGAGCTAGAAAGTTAGTTAGTGGAAATGAATGCTTGCGAGCTCACATAACTGAATTATTATTTGTGACAACCTAGACGTAGGAATTTTGAAATAAATTTAAGGTGATCTCATAAGAATCTATGTGCTTAGGTTGAACATGAGAGAATTCACCTCATGCACTAAATTTAAGCTTGTCAGAATTAGAAGACCAATCTAAGGAACACAATGTTCACCTAATTAATTAGTATTATAACATGTGCCTAAAATTGCATAAATCAATTACAACACCTATCCTTAATAATTCACATGATGAGATCCCAAGTTCTGCTTTTTAATCTAATTGTATCTTTATTTAAGTTCTTTGTATTTTTAATTAGGAACCACCAAAAACCAAAATACCAATTATCTAGACATTACTGAATGTAGATGGAACTTAGTAATAAAAACATCGTTCCCTGATGATGATAAAATCTGGAACTCATTGTTACATTATTATTTTAGACCACATATACTTGCGTGCAAGTGCAAACATGTATTTTACCTCTGTCACATATCTAGTAGTGCTTCTCCAGCTATCAGCATCACCTACAAGATCTGAGTCTACATAGCTCTATTGAGAAATATCATATTTTCCAAAGTAAAGTGCTTTGCCAACTATACTTTTCAAATACCTTAATATCTACTTGATCATGTTCCAATGGTGCTTCCATGGGTTTCCCATGAATCTGCTAACCACTCCCACTACATGGGCAATATCCAATCTCATACCGATCATTATGTACATCAATCTCCCAATTGCTGGAGCTAAGGAACTTTCAGTATGTGTTCCTTCTCCTCTTCAAACTTTGGAATTTGTTCCTTTGATAAATTGAAGTGACTTGCAAAGGGAGTGATCACTAGATTTACCTCACTCATGTTGAATCTTTTCAGCACCCTTTTAGCATAGTCTTTTTGAGATAACTTCAAACTTCCCGCACTTCTCTCCCCATTGGTTCTTATACTGAGAATCTGTTTGGCTGGCTCAAAGTCCTTCATGTCAAACTCCTTTGGCATCTCGTATTTCAACATCTTTATCTCATCCATGTCTGATCTTATGATCAACATATCATCTACATATAGCAACATAATGATATAGGAGGTCTTGCATTATTTTAAGTAGCAACATCAATCTGCCTGACATCTTTTATACCCAGATTCAGACATGAACATGTTGAATCTCTTGTACCATTACCTTAGCACTTGCTTCAAGCCATAGAGTCTCTTCTTGAGCTTGCACACTAGCTCAACTTTTTCAACCTCTTGAACTTTGTACCCCTTAAGTTGTTGCATATACAATTCCTCCTCTAGCTCACTGTAAAGAAATGCTGTTTTAACATTCATTTGCTCTAGATGCAAATTCTCAATTGCAACAATATTTAGCACAACCTTGATGGGTCTCTTTCTACAATTAAGGCGAAGATCTCATTGTAGTAAACCCCGTGCCGCTACTGGAAGCCCTTTACTACAAGTCTCACTCTGTAGCACTTGCTTCCATCTGAACTTTCCTTCACCTAGTAAACCCACTTATTTTAAAGGGCTTTTTTCTCACCATGTAGAGATTCCAATTTCTATGTACCATTTAACATGAGTGATGCCATTTTATCATTCATGGCAGCCTCCCACTTAATGGAATCTTCAACTTGAAGTGCCACTTCTAAGCTTTTTGGTTCACAACCATCTATTAGTAACATATAAAATAAGGAAGGAGAGTACCTCTATGGCGGTCTTATGACTCTTGTGAATCTTTGTAATATGGCTGTTTATGGTTCAACATTGATACCATCCTAAGTTTCTTCCTGCACACCCATATCTGGCTAAATTCTTTCATAAATCTATATTTGTCGGTGTAGCGCCCCGCCCCATCATCACGCACAAAAGACAAGTGTAATCATAATCAGCGGCGGAGTGGTGTGCAACTCGGGATAGACGAGCTTACAAAACCAATCTTCCCGAATAGGCTAAAAGAATAAGCCACACCGAAGGCTGCTGACTCGAACCTGAGAGTAGGATCGAGAGTCAATACTTAAGCTAAGAGTAGATTACTTGTCTTAAATATTAGACTAATACGTACATCATATTTAGAAAGGTAAATATGAATCCAATATACGTTATCAATAAATCAGCATTTCCAGTATGATGATCACATCACAATACTAAGTATAATAGCATAACAGAGTACAGAAGCTAAAGCTAAACATCCAGAATACATTCATCATAAAGCAGTAGTAAACATTCGTCTCAGAAAAGAAAAGTAAAATACATCCAAAGTTATTACAAATTGATTTAAAAGATGAAATGTAAAGTTTATCTAAAGTACTTAAATAAGCAGTAAGCAAAAGGTAAAATATTGATCCATTAAGGCTCTACATACTCCTCCGAGATCTCCTGTAAGTCCTCCTGCCCTATCTCCACAAGCTGCTCGGGATCTAGCAAATTGTCAGATCCCAAAAGTACTCCATGTCAGACAAAAAGTCTAACACATCGCAACTAACTAAGCACTTTTAAAGTAAATGTAATAGACAAAGTAAATACAACTGTAGAAAATACTAGTAAAGGCACTATGTAACTGAAACTATAAAGACTAAACAAATTAAAATTGCATCAAAATTGAATATTGAAAGTAAACGAAAATACAAAATGCTCAGAAATCAATGTAAAAAGTCAAATGCTGTACTATATGTCACTGGAATGATGTACCCAAATATGCCACAACACAGTATGCCACGGTATGTCACAGAACTATCACTGAAAGGTTATGAGTGGTACGGTCCAATGTATACATACGCTCAGTTGGGAAGACAGTATGGTGATGTCGATGCATCTTAAGATTCCCCAATCTATATATGCAATATTTCATAACCCATAATTTATCACTGATACTCATGCATCACTGCTAGAAGGATTTCTCAAGTTCTACTCATGCTCATGCCCATGCTTCTATTCTATATGAGAAAAAATCCAAAATTCGTAAATACTTGAATACTGATAATGAATTCAAAGTCTCCATTGTGTAGAATCCTGCTAAAAGAATTCTGACTACTAGCTTTTAGAACGATAATTGGTTAAAGTTGAAGATTTACTTAAAGATCATTAGATGGGATGATCGTATACACATATTTAGCACATTTGCAATAAAGGAGATTTCTATCACTTAGTTTGATTAAGCCACCCTAACGATGCGGTCCTCGATAGGAGGCATTGCCCGTTGGCGATTTGTGTCTTAAGCTAAGTTATTAAGATGCCTAACTCACAATTACACTCAGTGTCTTAAAGAAGGTGATTCTAATTACTTAGTTTGTTTGAGCCATACCTATTGAAGCGGTCTTCACTAGGAGGCATCGCACGTTGGCGAATTGTATTCAATCAAACTAAGGAATGAGTACCTATTTAATACACTCTTAGTCTTGGGAGATTTACTCTAACGAGACTATGTTTGCCTAATCCCTCAGGATAGCACTGGCTCATAAGTCCATATTGGAGTGAATCAGCCAATCGTGATTACTACTGAATAAATTCAGTACTATAGGTATGCCATACTACACCAACCAATAATCTGGGTTCACACAACTCTATTTAACTATCAAGGATTTACCAAGACTATCAAGGATTTACCAAGACTATAAATTCTTATGCTAAATAGGTAAGTCCAACACAATGCTCCAAAAAAATGTGATCAAAGATCACTCAATATGGATCTACCACAAGAAAAGGTATCATTCTAATATCTTAAGTGATTCCTACCACGAGGGGTTACGATCAACTTATAAAGTTAAGGGATCATCTAAGCTTCTACCTCAATGAGTTATGCAAAGTCTTCCTGCCTCAATGTATAATCGATTTAGGTTCTTAAAATATCTCAGAAATGTTCTGGTGTTGAGATACTTAAGATCTCACACTCTTAACTCTACTTAGACTTAGATGACCAAATCAGTTGATTAAGTCATATGATAATAGCTTATTCTAAGATCATGGGATTTAAATCGAGAATATTAATAGAGTTAGATCACTTGTTCAACCTATATGGTTCTATTAATCTTATTATGATAATAGTCTTATTTAGGAGAAAATCAAGGATTTAAGGTTCAGATTCAAAGTATGCAATCTCATAGGTTTACTATTAACCTTAATATGTCTAATCAAAATGTTTAGGATCAATATCAATCAAATGCACTATTAGAATAATGCCAATTACATTATCTTATAATCATGTCCATTTAATTAAGGTTTAAGAGTTTGGATCTTAAATAAGTAGATTAGGATTTAACCCCTACTCATGTCCAATTAAGATCAAGTGTTTATTTATAGATCAAACATTAAATCAATGAATTACGTATGTATTATTGGTGGCAATCTTAGACCTAGATCAAGTCTTAATAGTTTGATCAAAGTCTTAAGACTTCTTAAGTAAATTAAGGTGATTAAGTTCTTCAATTTTAGGGTTATTCAAGTTATACATTATAAATTAGCATACATGGTTTTCATACATTTACCTCACTGTTATGAAGCATTTTGACAGAAAAATTTATAAAAATAAAAAGTAAATAGTGCTAATCAAATCCTAAATCAATCCAAAAGGATTAGCACATAATTATAAATCTAGCCATCAGAATTTCATACAAGTTTGCACATAAGTCCTATTTAATCATATAATTAATCAGAGACTAAGTTTGCTAAGATCCAATATCTACAAACCCTAATTTTCACTAATCATGGTTTAACAAGATTAGGGCATAAATTGAAGTACAGAGATCAGAAAAATAATCCAATTAGCACATTCATTCTACTCTTCATAAGGCGACTAATAGCACCCTAAACACGCAATTTGGTTAAGTATAATTGCGAATTCACCCTAATCAAGATCTACAATAATTAGGTAAAATTAAAAAATCTAACTATTATATATTTAATATTATTTTATATTCAGATCCCTGATAATTTTCTGATCAATTTCATATATAATATCATAGGGTTTGGACCAGTGGATTAAAATTTATTTAATTAATACATTGTGTATTTTTATTTAATTATATCCCTATGATTAGAATAACTGGATTATTTTCCTTAAGGAAAATAATTCCAATTATTCGAATATTAACTAAAACGGGTTCGGCCAATCCACCAAAATATGCGCCTTTCATCAGACTGACTTTAAGATATGCAAAATTTCCAACATCGAATTCCAGAGTACAATGATGAGCATCGTGATACTTACTTTGGCAATCTTGAGCTGCTTTGATTCTTTGCTGGATCAGTTGAATCTTATGATTCGTTTCTTTAACTAAATCAGAACCATATATCTAAACACTGCCTATTTTAGACCATGCTAATGGATTACTGCATTTTCTGCCATATAGAGCATCATATGGAGCCATGCCAATACTCGCCTGAAAATTTTTGTTGTATGCAAACTCTATGAGGGGAATATGATCTTCCCAGAAGCCTCCAAAATCCAGAATATAGAGATGAAGAAGATCTTTCAAGACTTGATTGACTCTTTCCATTTGTCCATCTGTTTGGGGATGAAAAGTCATGCTCATGGCTAGAGTAGTTCCCCAAGTCTTGATGCAGTGCTTGCCAGAATTTAGAAGTGAAACGACTATCTCGGTCAGATATGATAGATCTGAGAATTCCATGGAGTTTAATAATTTGTTTGATATACAACTTTGCTAATTTCTTCACAGAATTGGTTTGACCCATAGGATGAAATGTGCTAATTTGGTCAGTCGATCGATAATGACCCATATTGAATTGGCACCAGATCTTGATTTAGGTAAACTCATAATAATATCCATAGAAATATCGATATCCACACTCTTCTTCATTCCAGGCCACCAGAATGATTCCTTTAGGTCTTGATACATCTTGGTACTGCCAGGATGTACTTGGTAACCAGAATTATGACCTTCCACTAAAATCTCTTGATGCATGGATTTGGGAATTTATAGGCGATCCCCTTGATAGATAATATTACCTCAAGTCTGAAGTTCAAAGCGACGACCACTTTCGATGTCCGCTTTAAATTTCAGATAGTCTTCATCCTTGTTTTGGGAGATGGAGACATCACGATGAAATGTGGGTTCAATTGAACTCATGGATATTAGTGTGCTTAGCATAGCACCACGTACTGGCCTGATTTTGAGCTTTCAAAATTCTTCTTTTAGAGAACTGAATAGGATTATAGAAGATATAGTAGCATGACGACTGAGTGCATCTGCTATAACGTTCGCTTTTCATGGATGATATTGGATGCTTAAATCATAATCGCTAATTAGCTCAAGCCATCTTCGCTATCGGCAGTTCAGCTCGCGCTGGGTGAAGATGTACTTTAAGCTTTGATGATCGGTAAATATGGAACACTGGGTCCCATAAAGATAATGACGCCAGGTTTTTAGATCAAAAACTATGGCTGCTAATTCGAGATCTTGAACAAGATTGTTCTTTTCATGTGGTTTTAACTGATGAGATGCATAAGTTATAACTTTTCCTTCCTGCATCAGCACACATCTCAAACCTATACCAGATGCATCGATATAGACTTGCTAGTTAAGACCTTCTTTAGGAAAAGCTAGAATTGGTGCAGAAGAAAGAGCATCTCTTGATGATTGAAATGCTTTCTCACATTCTGGATTCTAGATAAATGGTATTGCTTTCTGCGTCAACTTCGTGAGAGGAGACACGATTTGTGAGAAACCCTTAACAAATTTTCTATAGTACCCTGCTAGTCCTAAGAAACTCCTGATATCGGTCATGGATTTTGGTTGTGACCAATCTTGAACTGCGCTTACTTTATTTTGATCGACTCAGATTCCTTGAGAGTTGACGACATGACCCAAAAAAGCAACTGAGTCAAGCCAAAATTTGCATTTGGAATACTTAGCATATAGCTCATGGCTTCGAAGCTTTTCTAGTACTAATCGCAGATAGTTATCATGATCCATTTTACTTTTTGAATAAATCAGATTATCATCGATGAAGATGATGACGAATTTATCTAAATATTCTTTCAACACGCGCTGCATTAGATCCATAAAAATGGATGGTGCATTTGTTAAGCCAAAGGACATTACCAAAAATTCATAATGCCCATAGCGGGATCTAAACATTGTTTTCTCCACATCTGGATCGTTAACTCGCAATTGATGATATCCAGATCGCAAGTCTATATTTGAGAAAACTTTAGCTCCAGATAACTAGTCGAATAAGTCATCGATACGAGGTAGAGGAACCTTATTCTTGATGGTTACCTTATTTAATTTCCTATAATCGATGCACATTCTCATCGATCCATCTTTCTTTTTTACAAATAAAACTGGGGCTCCCCAAGAAGATGAACTTGTACGAATAAGACCTTTCTCCAACAGTTCCTGAAGTTGCTTGTTCAATTCTTGGAGTTCTTTTGGCGCCATACGATATGAAACCTTTGACAGCAGTTGGGTTCCGAGAATTAATTCAATTGCAAATTCTACTTCTCTAACTGGAGGATGACCGGGTAGGTCTTTGGGGAAAACATCAGGAAATTCACAGACTATACGGTTCTCAGAAATAGGCACGACTTTTTTCTTCTCTCCCAACATTATTACGAGATATGCATCACATCCCTTCCTGACTAGCCTTTCTGTTATCATTGCATTGATCAACTATGCTTAGGTGCTAAATCTTCCCATAAATGATTTTGATTCACTTCCACTGCCCAAAGTTACTTTCTTCTTTTGGCAATTTATGGAAGCACAATACTGGCTTAGCCAATTCATACCTAGGATTATATCAAAGTTTGTGATTGGCAATACAATTAACTTAGCCCCATATTTTTGTTCCCCAATAGGAATATCTATGTTGTAGAATTGTTGGGATTGCATACGGGCTCTGAAAGGTAACCCAATGCTCAATGAGCTAGCTAATCGATAGGTTGGTAGCTTAAGTGTTGTAGCTTGATTTTCTGATATGAAGGAATGACTCGCTCCCGTATCAAAAAGGATGTTACAAGATTTATCATTTATTGATAATGTGCCTATGATTACAGTAACTTAATAAGAATAGCTACTGAAACATTTAAAATACTGAATTGGTAAAGACTAATCACTGAAATAATGAGAATTGAATAAAGATTAATTTAAGGCTTACCTGACACCACATTGTTGTCCTCAGGAGCAGAGGCAGGAGTTAACATATATAGCCTAGCAAGTGCTGAGGGTTTTTTGTTCTGGGACCTTTGACCCTGATGATTATGATCAAGCTTTTGTGCTGGTACAATTGCCTTTGAGTTTGAGGTTTGAGCTGGTATTATAGTAGGAACAGGCTCTCGGCTGTTACTTGGTTGTGCATGGAATGCTTGCTTATGACGAGAATGGTTGATGAGCACTCTGTTGATTGTGTTCTTCTCATTACACTCGAAATAGCGTTGGCCTTTACGACCAAAAGTAAAACATACACCACCCAAGTGATAGCATTTCCCGTACAGATGCATTCATTTGCATTCAAAATTCTGAGGTTGGGTTTGTGTGGTTTCCATGTTATAAACTTTCACCACCTTATGATGGCCAAAACATTCCTTCCTCCGCTGCATTATTGTTGCCATCCTTTTCCGGTCCAGTTAACTTTGGAATCCTTCTTGTAGATGAGCGACCTCGATTAATTCTATCAGAGTCTTAATATGACGAGATACTAAGTGGGCTTTATTAGAGTCGCTTAGACCCTTCAGGAAACGATGGCATCTAGATGCTTCCGTTTTAACTAGATCCAAAATATAATGTGACAGTCTTCGAAATTCTTGCTCGTAGTCGAACACATAATTATTGCCTTATGTGAGATAGAGGAGCTCATCCTCTAGGATTGCTTGAGCTGATGCCGGTATGAACGCTTCATGGAATGCTTCCAGGAATATATCCCAAGGAATGTCCTCTACTTCATAATCAGCAAATTTGTTATTCCGCTCATTCTCCCACCAGTACTCAGCTTCTTCTTGAAATGGATGAGTTACTAGGTGGGTGGCTTCAGAGCTATGGCACTTGATACTGGCCAAGTTCTTATCAGCCATCTTAAACCAGTTCACCATAGGATTCAATGCCCCATTGAACATAGGAGTTCAGAGATGAAGGAAATTGTGTAGGATTCTGTCGCCCGTATAGTGTGAAGACGATGAGAATCCGGATGGGTGTGCAACTTGCTGTCTAACCGAGAGGATAAGAGAACGCGTATCTTGCGCCTATTACGCATTGCTATCTATTAAGGCCTTCAATAAGCTGGCTATAGGGTTGGACTCCTCAGGTCCACCTGCTAACGCGAACATATTCTTAATTGGAGTAGGAGCAGATGGGGAGCCAGGATTCATGACTATAATTACAAATAAGAACTTTAGAAACATAAATTTTTACTATAATTTCATTCATTCATTTCTTTCTCAAAAGAGAAGATACATGGGTCCACAAAATGTATAATTGAGATGAAAGAAACGATATAATAAGATCTAAAAAAAAATCTAGTTACAATATTCTATCCAAAAGGCAGTACAAAAGTCATCATATGTGACTATGTGGCTCCTCCGAGCTAATCTCCTATTTACCCAATACCACCAATGACTCACTGATCCCCTTAGTAGGATCTTTACAATCTCTAGATGGTACTTCTCGGGACAGGCTGTCTCTCGAAGTGCAGTAGTAACACGATCCAGCCATTCCTTGGCGAGTGCTAAAAGGTTGGTGCCTCCAAAGGATAAATGGACAAGTCTCTTATCCAGCACCTCAACTTCACAAGGCGACACTCCATTGATGACCCTTCCGTAGATCATGCCATCTCGAAGGTCGTCTATCCAGTAGTCATCAAATCTCCTAAGGTAGAACAAAAATGCTGATTGTGAGTATTTCATTCCTAAGATAATTTAACCCATAAGTATTTTATTCGTATTTCATTATTACTTTCAAAAGTTCGTTCAAGTTCTAAGATGTCCATGCTAAAAATTCATAGTTTCTATCAAATTACTATGTGCGTTAAATTCCTATGGTGTCAAGATTTTAGACATAGTCCACCCTTTTCATTTTTGAGACAACTTAATGAACTTTTGGATGATTACTTTGCACTACACTTAATAACTTGTGATCTTGGTCTGATACAGAGAACAGATCATAAAGTAGATAGGAACAAACTCCTTATCTGACACTTTATGATACTTCTCTGATACCAACTATAGCGCATCGCCCCGTCACCGTGCGCAAAAGATAAGTGTAATCATAATCAGCGGCGGAGCGGTGCGCTACTCAAGATAGATGAGCTTACAAAATCCATCTTCCCGAATAGGCTAAAAGACTGAGCCACACTGAAGGCTATTGACTCAAACCTGAGAGTAGGATCGAGAGTCAATACTTAAGATAATAGTAGATTACTTGTCTTAAGTATTAGACTAATACATACATTAGATTTAGAAAGGTAAATATGAATCAAATATACGTTATCAATATATCAGCATTTTCAGTATGCTGATAACATCACAATACTAAGTATAGTAGTATAACAGAGTGCAGAAGCTAAAGAAAAACATCCAGAATACATTCATCACAGAGCATTAGTAAACATTCGTCTAAGAAAAGAAAGGTAAAATACATCCATAGTTATTACAAACTGATTTAAAAGATGAAATGTAAAGTCTATCTAAAGTATTGAAATAAGCAGTAAGCAAAAGGTGGAAGACTAATCCACTAAGGCTCTACATACTCCTCCAGGATCTCCTATTGGTCCTCCGGCCCTGTCTCCACAAGTTGCTCGGGATCTAGCAAATTGCCGGATCCCAAAAGTGCCCCATGTTAGACAATAAGTATAACACATTGTAACTAACTAAGCAGTTCTAAAGTAAATGCAATAGACAGTAAAGTAAACATAACTATAGAAAATAATAGTAAAGGTACTATGTAACTGAAACTGTACAGACTAAACAAAGTAAAACTGCATCAAAATTGAATATTGAAAGTAAACAAAAATATAAAATACTCATAAATCAATGTGAAAAGTCAAATGCTATACTATATATCACTGGAATGATGTACCCAAATATGCTACAACATGGTATGCCACGGTATGTCACAGAACTATCACTGAAAGGCTATGAGTCGTACGGTCCAATGTATACATACGCTCAGTTGGGAAGACAGTATGGTGATGCCGATGCATCCTGAGATTCCCCAGTCTATTTATGCAAGATTCCGTAACCCATAATTTATCACTGATACTCATGCATCACTGCTGGAAGGATTTCTCAAGCTCATGCTCATGCTCATTCCCATGCTTCTACTCTATATGAGAAAAAATCCAAAATTCGTAAATACTTGAATACCGATAATGAATTCCAAGTTTCCATTGTGTAGAATCCTACTAAAAGGATTCTGACTCCTAGCTTTTAGAATGATAATTGATTAAAGTTAAAGATTTACTTAAAGATCATTAGATGGGATGATCGTATACATATATTTAGCACGTTTGCAAGAAAGGAGATTTCTATCACTTAGTTTGATTAAGCCACCCTAACGATGCAGTCCTCGATAGGAGGCATCGCCCGTTGGCGATTTGTGTCTCAAGCTAAGTTATTAAGATGCCTAACTCACAATCACACTCAGTGTCTTAAAAAAGGTAATTCTAATTACTTAGTTTGTTTGAGCCATACCTATTGAAGCGATCTTCACTAGGAGGCATTGCTCGTTGGCAAATTATATTTCAATCAAACTAAGGAATGAGTACCTATTTAGTACACTCTTAGTCTTGGGAGATTTACTCTAATGGGACTGTATTCGTCTAATCCCTCGAGATAGCACCTGCTCATAAGTCCACATTTGAGTGAATCAGCCAATCCTGAATACTACTAAAAAAATTAGTAATATGGGTATGCCATGCTACACCAACCAATAATCTGGGTCTACACAACTCTATTTAACTAATAAGGATTTATTGAGAGTTTAAATTCTTATGATAAATAGGTAAGTCTTATACAAGGTTCCAAAAAAATGTGATCAAAGATCACTCAATATGGATCTTCCACAAGGAAAAGTATCATTCTAATATCTTAAGTGATTCCTACCACGAGGGGTTAAGATCAACTTCTAAAGTTAAGGGATCATCTAAGCTTCAACCTCAATGAGTTATGCAAAGTCCTCCTACCTCAATGTATAATCAGATTTAGATCTTTAAAATATTTCAGAAGCAATCTGGTGTTGAGATACTTAAGATCTCACACTCTTAACTCTAGTACTAACACTATATATTTTACTTATCATTTTTAGGATGATCAAATCAGTTGATTAAGTCATCTGATCATAGCTTATTCTAAGATCATGGGATTTAAATCGAGAATATTAATAGAGTTAGATCACTTGTTCAACCTATATGGTTCTATTAATCTTATTATGCTAATAGTCTTATTTAGGAGAAAATAAAGGATATAAGGTTCAGATTTAGAGTAAGCAATCTCATAGGTTTATTATTAACCTTAATATGTCTAATCCAAATGTTTAGGATCAATATCAATCAGATGCATTATTAGAATAATGCCAATTACATTATCTTATAATCATGTCCATTTAATTAAGGATTAAGAGTTTGGATCTTAATTAAGCAAATTAGGATTTAACCCCTACTCATGTCCAATTAAGATTAAGTGTTTATTTATAGATCTAATATTAAATTAGTGAATTAGCTATGTATTATTGGTGGCAATCTTAGACCTAGATCAAGTCTTAATAGCTTGATTAAAGTCTTAAGACTTCCTAAGTTAATTAAGGTGATTAAATTCTTAAGTTTTTAGGATTATTCAAGTTATAGATTATAAATTAGCGTACATGGTTTTCATATATTTACCTCACTGTTATGAAGCATTTTGATAGAAAATTTTATAAAAATAGAAAGTAATTAATATTAATCAAATCCTAAATCAATCCAAAAGGATTAGCACATAATTACAAATTTAGCCATCAGAATTTCATGCAAGTTTGCACATAAGTCCTATTTAATCATACAATTAATTAGAGACTAAGTTTGCTAAGATCCAATATCTACAAACTCTAATTTTTAGTAATCATGGTTTAACAAGATTAGGGCATAAATTGAAGTATAGAGATCAGAAAAATAATTCACTTAGCATATTCATTCTACTCTTCATAAAGAGACTAATGGCACCCTAAATATGCAATTTGGTTAAGTATAATTGCTAATTCACCCTAATCAAAATCTACAATAATTAGGCAAAATCAAAAAATCTAACCATTAAATGTTCAATATGATTTTATGTTCAGATCCCTGATGATTTTTTGATCAATTTCATATATGATATTATAGGGTTTGGACTAGTGGATTAAAAGTTATTTAACTAATACATTCTGTATTTTTATTTAATTATATCCCCATGATTGGAATAATTGGATTGTTTTCCTTAAGGAAAATAATTCCAATTATTTGAATATTAATTAAAACGGGTTCGGCCCTGTAACAACCCAGGTTGTTACTTAGATTAATTAAGACTAATATGAGTCTTAATTAAGGATCTAGTACACTAAGTCTTTTAGAACTCATCCCTAAGATCTAGGTCAAATCAGAAATCAATTGGATCAAATCGTAATTTCTAGAAAATTCTAAAACCCTAGAAATTGACATATTTAATTAAACCTCAAATTGAAAAACAGACTTCATCATTGCGCTCATTGCCCCAAAATTACCTAGGGGTTATATTTTCGTGTCAATTGGAAGTCGTCAAAATTTTGACGAATATTTTAATATTATTTAAACAATTAAAAAAATAAGAAAAAAGTAAATAAATTGTCGTCGAAATCAAAATCTGACTTCGTCGTTGCATTCCTCACCCTTGAATTAGTTAAGGATAAAATTTTGAAAAATTTTGGAAGTCGTCGAATTTTCTCGAATATTTTAATATATTTAAATAATTAGAAAAATACGAAAAATAAATTCTCGTCAAAATTAAAATCCGACTTCGCCGTTACGTTTCTCACCCGCAAATTAGCTAGGGGTGAATTTTTGGGATTTTTCAGAGCTTATTTATTAATTTAATTTTGAATAATTAAAATATATTTAATAATTAATTATTAATTAATTAAAAAAAAAAATCATTCTTTCTCTCCCGAGCTTGACGCGCAGCAATGGCCGCTTGAGGTGGCAAAGCCACCGTTTAAGCTCCTAAATATCCGTGATTTTAACCTTTTTTAGATCCTAAATTTCATTTAACATCATTTGAATCTATCCTAAAGCAGAGTAGCATCTTCATCTTCTTCCTTCAAGCTCCAAATCGAACCCTAAAGGTACCTCTTATTTTTCTTTAAGTCCGAATTAAGACTTGAAATATTTTAGATAATTTGCAAAACTATGAGGCGTGTTTGGTATCAATAGAAAGGTCTCGATGAGAGCTTTCCATTGATATATAGCGCACCTCATGAGGAGATCTGTGTAGGGAGAAATTTGATCCTAAAATTTCAGTTTTTTTTTAATTTCTTGTGGGCTGCAGAATTATTTCAGAAAACATTTTATATTTTTCTTTTCTTTAAATTTTGCTTATTTCAATGCATTTCAATTATTCGAATACTCATAACTTTGTAATTACATATCCAAGCATAGTGATACAATATACCATTTTGATCAGCAAAATGCAAGGATTAATATTATATAATTAGTTTTTCTGTTTGAGAAATAATTTCATTAATTATCATTTAAATTAATTAATCCCCTTAATCTTAAAATTTGACAAATTCATAACTTAGTCAATTTAGTTTCAAATCATATGATCCAATATATCATTTTGATCAGGAGAATGTGTAAAATGCTAATCTGCAATAAAATTTTAGTTTCTGTAATTAAATTTCTTAATTTTTCTTAATTACTTTAAAAATTGATTAGTGAAAATTATGTTCTTTAATTATCTAAATATAAAATTTCAAGTTGCTGAAATCTATTAGTGCAGTATAGAACTCAGTGGTGAAGTTAAGTTTTCTATTTAGTAATTAATTTCACTAATCAACCCTAATTACTCAAAATATTGATTAGTGAAGATTAGCAAATCTAATAACCCAAATTGAATAATTCAAGTTTCAAAAAACTCTTAGATTACATTAGAACCTAATAGTGTGGTTGGATTAGTGATTTGGTGATTAATTTCATTAATCACTCACTAATCACCATAAATCTTAATTAGGCCATAACTTAGCCAATTAGAGTCCAAATTGAGTCTACCACTAGTCATTAGAATCAGTGGATCATTTGTGATCTAAAGCTACTAATTTTACTTAATTTTAACACCAATAGTCCGAGTTAGAATTTTTGACCCATAATTAAGAAACCCTTAATTACCCTTTTACCCTTTAGCTTGTATTGGCCATAACTTGGCCAATACTTATCAGAATTCAGTAAATTTAGGTTCTATGGAAAGCTTAGATAGTAAATAACAATAAATTGAAATAAAATTTAGGTTTTATTCAGCCAAATTACAAAAATTCCCCTATTTAATCTTATATTAGACAGTAAGAAACAACTTGCAATAGAAAATTTTATAGTTGGAACCTTATATCAAATTTAATCTTTTGGAACCCTTAAGTAGGGGCAAAATGGTCATTTTACCCAAAATTAGGGTTTAGCATCTTAAGACTCTAAAATCACTTTCTAAACACTATAAACAGTAAATAAAGTGATTTATAATATAAATTAAGTAAGTTTAAGTCTTAATTAGATTTTTATTAAAACTTCAATCTTAAACCCTTAAGGAAAATCCTAAGTAAAATATGAGTGTTCATTTCTTCCTAAAATTCTTCTTAGATTTTCCTATAGATCTTATAATATTAGTTAAGATATGTGTCATGGGAGATACTCTTAGTAATTAAGAGCATAAATTCCTAAGATTAGGAATAGATCTTAGGTTAGAATTCATCTGTTGAGTAAGTTGGGTTACTCAATAGGTGAAACCTTGAGTTTACTAGTTTCTAAATTTTTCTTAGTTTATTTAATGATTATTTAATCTTTAGACTTTAGAACTAAGAATAGAGATCTATCCTAATGAGTTGATTAATCATTAGGATTTGCCTTAACTTAATTAGTGAGATTTGGGTTCTAAACCTTAGACCTTTAGATATACCTTTGGATTGAGTAATTAGACCCCATCATTTAGAGTTTAATTCTTAATCATTCTATCTTGATTTGGCTGATCAAGATCGCTTGGGATGGTTTAAATTATCAAATTAGGTCGATTATTTGTTTATTTAAATCAAGTAGTCATCTTTTGATTATATATAGTTAGGACTTAGCCAGTCCTAATTATCTTCAACTTATAGGTACGTGATTCTAAGTTACAGACTGTGTAAGAATTGATGATTCCGAAACTTATGTAACTTAGAGTAGATAGAACGAATAAAGTAGACAACAATGGGTATCACCTGTGTCCTTGTCGTGTCTTTTGCTTACTTTGATTTGATGCTTCTCATACCTTGTAATTGAGCTTTATACCTTGAACATATATTATATACATAGGATATTTGATGAGTATCTTGTGTCAACTTTGAACCTGCATAAATATCATTTTCATTTATTATTATTTTGTGACCTAATTAGTCTGCCTCTTCAGTTGGTTCGGCCTAGTAGTGGAAACACTAGTTTGTTGGTGAAGCCACCTAGTGTTTCACTTACTAGTTTGTCAGAGAGAGATAATAGTTTTAATTCAACCTAGTAGAATGAAAACTAGTTTGTAGGTGAAGCCACCTAGCATTTCATTTACTAGCTGTTGAATAAAGAGAATATATTGAATTTGTTGTGACTTGAGGAGTCATTTGTTCTAATATGACAGTACTAATTTTAGGTATACATCTACTTTTATCCTTCTACTTTAGCCCATCAGGCTAAGAGAGTTGATATTTTCTTTCAGCTGGTTAGCTTAAGTAGCCAGTATAGTTTTAGTTTACTTCTTTTAATTTACTTTCCTGCATGTATGTACTACTTTACTTCTAGTCATTACTGCATTCTCTAGCCTTGTTTATTTATAGGGTGCTAGATTTACTTGTTGTTATTTATATAGGATGCTAGCCTTATTCACATGTTTTCTTACTTTATGTCGATTAGCATATAATTGTATTGATCATAAGCATGTTTAGGATGTATTTTATTTCTAGTCACTTGTTTTATACTCACCTAACCTTGTTGCAATTGCTTGGAGGAGGTATGTACTTACTTCCTAGTTATTTAAGTTATAAACTGTTTGTTTATAACTTTATCCTATTCTTTTCTTACGCGTTCTGCTCCTATTATGCTTTTGTACTTAATTGTTTATGGTGATATCTAATTAACATAATCAATTGATTACCCTAAAATGTACTTAGACAATAGTCTAACTAAGATTTTTCTTTTGTTGGCTGGGGCCCTATCATTATGAAACCGATAATGATAGGTTCTGAGTTTCTTGGTGCAGTAGATCCAGTGGAGGGCTTACCATTAGAAGAGGAGTCTGTACTAGAAGATTTGTAGACTTAGCTCTCTTTCTGCATTTGTGAGGATGAGTGTTTTACTTTTCAGCTCTTTTAAAATGTTTAAAGTTTGTAATAATACAGGTTATCTTTACTTTACTGTTTTACTTACTCTGAGTAGGATGCTTAGTTCCTTTTATATTGTGATGAATGGATGTTATATTTTTATGCTTCCGCACTCTGTTTACTTGCATTTACATTTGGTGATGAATTCAATTGGAGAAATGGCAAAGTCCTCAGTTAGGTTGGATTAGAATATGTGTCTAATCCAATTCTAGGTGGGAACCTTGTTATTTAGATGACCCATCCACCATAATCGTGTTAACTTAAGGGTTAACAGGACCACGGCGGGGCAGGGCCTGTCACAGTTGGTATTAGAGAATACCATAAGGTGTCAGATTGGAATTTGAATTCCTCTCTACCTAATGGATTGTTCTTCTGCCACTGCATCACTAAATGAGTACTTGAAAACAACATCCATATCATTATGATAGCAACTCAGAATAAGAGGTAGGAAGTAAGAAACACACTTTCATAATAAAACTCTAGTAAGTATTAAGTTAAAAGTAGTAAATAGTTAAAATGACTTAGAGGAATATTTGTGAGACCTTTAGTATTAGAAAAGCTAAAGTATCAAATCTTGACCTTTACACTAAGAGATTTGAGACAATATTAGTAATCCAACTATTACCTAGATTGAAAGATATAAGAAATTTAAGTTTGTGTGCTAATTAAATCTTTCCAGTGTACTATTTCTAGAAGATTTGAACTTCCACGTTTAATTTATATGGTGACTTAAAGCGCATAGGATCTTATTCAATTTAAATTGTTATGTTATACTTAGTATCTTTTCTTATCCTTTGAACAAGGAGAATTCAAGAAGTATAAATAGTTCTCCGTCTAGACTAATAGTAATCATATTAATTTCAGAATGAATCCTGCAACTTCTCCCAACAATATGCCAGTTGGCGCTCCTACCAATAATAAAGCTCCAGTAAATAATATAGAAGCTTCAATTAATGAGATCATGATTCCCAATGATAGTAATATGGAGGAGTCAGTATCTCTAAAGAGTATTATGAACACATTAAATCAGCAAGCCTTGGCAATACAAAAGCTGGTGTCTGCTCTTCCATCAGCCAATGCTAGTACATCTTCAGCATCTCCATCGGTACAATTCAACCAGAATAAACAATCCAATGATGGATTATTACACAGCTTTTTAAGGTTGAGACCACCAACCTTTGATGGATCGGAATCACCCATAGATACAATGGCGTGGCTGAAGTCAATAGAAAAGAACATAACAAGTTTGGGTTGTTCAAGCAGCCAGTCTGTCAGGCTAGCTACCCATTTGCTTCAAGGTGAAGCGGAGCATTGGTGGGAACAAGTACGAGAGACTCGCTTTGAAGAGTTCGAGCTAACAGAAATAGAATGGAGTTGGTTTGTACAGGCCTTTAAGGAGGCGTTCATATCACCGTCAGCCAAAAACATCATTGGCGATCCTTTATTAAGCTTAACTCAAGGGAGCCGATCTGTGGCTGCCTATGTCGCTGAGTTCCGAAGGCTCGTTCGCTTTGCTCCTCATCTAACACCCACTGAGGCTGATAAATGTTACAGGTTTGAATGTGGACTTCGTGAGTCCATAAAAGACCACGTAGTTCCATTTCAGCATACTGAATTTGAGAAATTGGTTAAAGCAGCAAGGGTGATAGAGCATCACCAATCGGTGAAAGAAATGAAAAGGAAAGCATTCAATATGAACAATAGTACCCAAGATTTCAAACAACGTCGGCCAAATCAAGGAAGGGTATACCAAATAGAGACTTCTGAAACAACTAAGCAAGTTTCTGAATGCAATAAGCCTCATCCCTTCGGCAAATGTTATCATTTTGGAAGAGGATGTTTTACCTGTGGATGTCGAGGCCATGTATATCAACGATGTAGAGCACAAAGAATGATAGATGGAGTCTTAATTGATCATTCCCTTCAAGGACCAAGTGTTTCGAGCTACTCCCATAAATGAGATAGAACCAAGGATGGCTCTTATGCCACCACCAACTGAAGGAAGCCCAAATTCCATCAAGGTACAAACAACTGCTCCTCGACCCCCAGTACAAAATCAAACAAGGGTCAAGGCAATAAACAATCGTCCTCTAGGGGACAGCTCGAGTGTACAACCTTACTCCTATAAAAGCAACCAAGGACAATACCACAATTTCAGGTACACTTTCTTAATATTTTCTTATACTTACAACATTCAATTCTTCTATTAAAATGCCTTTTGCTTAAATTTGATTAAATTTAGGCAGTCATTAAATATTGCTTTTAAATGAGTTCTCATTCATCATAAGACAACTAGAATTGTTAGGTTTCTAATGATCTAAGCCACATTTTGTGACTTAGATATTAGCAACTAGTCTTAGAAATGTTGGCATAAGTTACAAGACATGACTTATAACTGTAACCTTAGTTTCTATTAATATTCCTAGTACTTATTCATATGAATAAGTGAGTTTCCTTGCCATCTTCATATCAAAATTTATGACTTGTGCTAATACATTTTATAATTATTAAACCTTAGTCATTAAGTAATAATGTGGGACTTAAATTCTTAAACTTCTCCTTAACTTTGAAGCCAATTATCCTAATTGGATATTAATCATAATTGCCCTAATAGCACATTTAGTAAGAGATGAATGTTTCTTATTTAATTCAAACTTAGTATGGGCCAATTCATATAGCTAGTCCATTTTCATCTTATCTTCAATTGCAAATTTTATGCCAAGTCATTTGCATTCATTATTCAGATTTAAAATCTAAATAATGAATCTTTGAATAAATTCCTAAATCCTAATGAGATTTCAAGAATGCAAAATTCCTTGATATTAAATACTTGAAATCCAATTCATTGAATTAGGATCATTCTTATTCTTTCATCTCTGTCAAAATCTGATAAAGGCAAGCACTATTATAGTGATATGCTATGATCACCATTTAATTACCATAGGATCACTTGTATCTACAAATCTCATATATTTCAACTGAAAATAACTTGATACTTTCATAAATTTCATATTCTTGTTCCAGTAAGAATTCAACCAGAACTATCACTTGTGTAGTCCTTTAAAATCCTGAACAGAGATCAAAATTGATTATTTGATCTGAGTTCTGAGATCTAATTATGTGCCCTGATATTCTTCAATCTCCATCAAGCTATTCTATATTTATTTAGACTCCTGCAATCGTACTTATTCAATTCCAATATTCTATTTTGTTTTATTTTCCACTTGAGTGATATCGAGGACGACATCAGTTCTTAAGTGGGGGAGTTTGTAACAACCCAGGTATGTTACTTAGATTAATTAAGACTAATCTGAGTCTTAATTAAGGATCTAGTACACTAACTAAGTCTTTTAGAATTCATCCCTAAGATCTAGGTCAAATCAGAAATCAATTGGATCAAATCGTAATTTCTAGAAAATTCTAAAATCCTAGAAATTGACATATTTAATTAAACCTCAAATCGAAAAACAGACTTCACCATTGCGCTCATTGCCCCAAAATTAGCTAGGGGTTATATTTTCGTGTTCAATTGGAAGTCGTCAAAATTTTGACGAATATTTTAATATTATTTAAACAATTAAAAAAAATAAGAATAAAGTAAATAAATTGTCGTCGAAATCAAAATCCGACTTCGCCGTTGCATTCCTCACCCTTGAATTAGTTAAGGATAAAATTTTGAAAAATTTTGGAAGTCGTCGAATTTTCTCGAATATTTTAATATATTTAAATAATTAGAAAAATACGAAAAATAAATTCTCGTCGAAATTAAAATCCGACTTCGCCGTTACGTTCCTCACCCCCAAATTAGCTAGGGGTGAATTTTTGGGATTTTTCAGAGCTTATTTATTAATTTAATTTTGAATAATTAAAATGTATTTAATAATTAATTATTAATTAATTAAAAAAAAAATCCTTCTTTCTCTCCCGAGCTTGACGCGCGGCAATGGCCACTTGAGGTGGCAAAGCCACCGTTTAAGCTCCTAAATATTCCCTGATTTTAACCTCTTTTAGATCCTAAACTTCAGTTGACATCATTTGAATCTATCCTAGAGCAGAGTAGCATCTTCATCTTCTTCCTCCAAGATCCAAATCGAACCCTAAAGGTACCTCTTATTTTTTTTAAGTCCGAATTAAGACTTGAAATATTTTAGATAATTTGCAAGACTATGAGGCGTGTTTGGTATCAATAGAAAGGTTTCAATGAGAGCTTTCCATTGATATATGGCGCACCTCGTGAGGAGATCTGTGTTGGGAGAAATTTGATCCTAAAGTTTCAGTTTTTTTTTAATTTCTTGTGGGCTGCAGAATTATTTCAGAAAACATTTTATATTTTTCTTTTCTTTAAATTTTGCTTATTTCAATGCATTTCAATTATTCGAATACTCATAACTTTGTAATTACATATCCAAGCATAGTGATACAATATACCATTTTGATCAGCAAAATGCAAGGATTAATATTATATAATTAGTTTTTCTGTTTGAGAAATAATTTCATTAATTATCATTTAAATTAATTAATCCCCTTAATCTTAAAATTTGACAAATTCATAACTTAGTCAATTTAGTTTCAAATCATATGATCCAATATATCATTTTGATCAAGGAGAATGTGTAGAATGCTAATCTGCAATAAAATTTTAGTTTCTGTAATTAAATTTCTTAATTTTGCTTAATTACTTTAAAAATTGATTAGTGAAAATTAAGCTCTTTAATTATCTAAATATAGAATTTCAAGTTGCTGAAATCTATTAGTGCAACTATAGAACTCAGTGGTGAAGTTAAGTTTTCTATTTAGTAATTAATTTCACTAATCAACCCTAATTACTCAAATATTAATTAGTGAAGATTAGCAAATCTAATAACCCAATTGAATAATTCAAGTTTCAGAAAACTCTTAGATTACATTAGAACCTAATAGTGTGGTTGGATTAGTGATTTGGTGATTAATTTCATTAATCACTCACTAATCACCATAAATCTTAATTAGGCCATAACTTAGCCAATTAGAGTCCAAATTGAGTCTACCACTAGTCATTAGAATCAGTGGATCATTTGTGATCTATAGCTACTGATTTTACTTAATTTTAACACCGATTGACCAAGTTAGAATTTTTGACCCATAATTAAGAAACCCTTAATTACCCTTTTACCCCTTAGCTTGTATTGGCCATAACATGGCCAATACTTATCAGAACTCAGTAAATTTAGGTTCTATGGAAAGCTTAGATAGTAAATAACAATAAATTGAAAGAAAATTTAGGTTCTATTACAGCCAAATTACCAAAATGCCCCTATGAGTTAAATTCACTAAATTGACCTCATAAGGCTTAATAATTACCCAAGATTAGTGTAGTTACTATTTAATCTTATATTAGATAGTAAGAAACAACTTGCAATAGAAAATTTTATAGTTGGAACCTTATATCAAATTTGATCTTTTGGAACCCTTAAGTAGGGGCAAAATGGTCATTTTGCCCAAAATTAGGGTTTAGCATCTTAAAACCCTAAAATCACTTTCTAAACACTATAAACAATAAATAAAGTGATTTATAATATAAATTAAGTAAGTTTAAGTCTTAATTAGATTTTTATTAAAACTTCAATCTTAAACCCTTAAGGAAAATCCTAAGTAAAATGTGAGTGTTCATTTCTTCCTAAAATTCTTCTTAGATCTTCCCATAGATCTTATAACATTAGTTAAGATGTGTGTCATGAGAGATACTCTTAGTAATTAAGAGCATAAATTCCTAAGATTAGGAATAGATCTTAGGTTAGAATTCATCTGTTGAGTAAGTTGGGTTACTCAATAGTTGAAACCTTGAGTTTACTAGTTTCTAAATTTTTCTTAGTTTATTTAATGATTATTTAATCTTTAGACTTTAGAACTAAGAATAGAGATCTATCCTAATGAGTTGATTAATCATTAGGATTTGCCTTAACTTAATTAGTGAGATTTGGGTTCTAAACCTTAGACCTTTAGATATACCTTTGGATTGAGTAATTAGACCCCATCATTTGGAGTTTAATTCTTAATCATTCTATCTTGATTTGGCTGATCAAGATGGCTTGGGATGGTTTAAATTATCAAATTAGGTCGATTATTTGTTTATTTAAATCAAGTAGTCATCTTTTGATTATATATAGTTAGGACTTGGCCAGTACTTAATTATCTTCAACTTATAGGTACATGATTCTAAGTTACAGACTGTGTAAGAATTGATGATTCCGAAACTTATGTAACTTAGAGTAGATAGAACGAATAAAGTAGACAATAATGGGTATCACCTATATCCTAGTCGTGTCTTTTGCTCACTTTGATTTGATGCTTCACATACCTTGTAATTGAGCTTTATACCTTAAACATATATTATGTACATAGGATATTTGATGAGTATCTTGTGTCAACTTTGAACCTTGCATAAATATCATTTTCATTTCATTATTGTTTTGTGACCTAATTAGTCTGCCTCTTCAGTTGGTTCGGCCTAGTAGTGGAAACACTAATTTATTGGTGAAGCCACCTAGTGTTTCACTTACTAGTTTGTCAGAGAGAGATAACAGTTTTGATTCAACCTAGTAGAATGAAAACTAGTTTGTAGGTGAAGCCACCTAGCGTTTCATTTACTAGCTGTTGAATAAAGAGAATATATTGAATTTGTTGTGACTTGAGGAGTCATTTGTTCTGATATGGCAGTACTAATTTTAGGTATACATCTACTTTTATCCTTCTGCTTTAGCCTATCAGGCTAAGAGAGTTGATATTTTCTTTCAGCTGGTTAGCTTAAGTAGCCAGTATAATTTTAGTTTACTGCTTTTAATTTACTTTCCTGTATGTATGTACTACTTTACTTCTAGTCATTACTGTATTCTCTAGCCTTATTTATTTATAGGGTGCTATATTTACTTGTTGTTATTTATATAGGATGCTAGCCTTGTTCACATGTTTTCTTACTTTATGTCGATTAGCATATAATTGTATTGATCATAAGCATATTTAGGATGTATTTTATTTCTAGTCACTTATTTTATACTCACCTGACCTTGTTGCAGTTACTTGGAGGAGGTATGTACTTACTTCCTAGTTGTTTAAGTTATAAACTGTTTGTTTATAACTTTATCCTATTCTTTTCTTACGCGTTCTGCTCCTATTATGCTTTTGTACTTAATTATTTATGGTGATATCTAATTAACATAATCAATTGATTACCCTAAATATACTTAGACAATAGTCTAACTAAGATTTTTCTTTTGTTGGCTGGGGCCCTATCATTATGAAACTGATAATGATAGGTTCTGAGTTTCTTGGTACAGTAGATCCAGTGGAGGGCTTACCATTATAAGAGGAGTCTGCACTAGAGGATTTGTAGACTTAGCTCTCTTTCTGTATTTGTGAGGATGAGTGTTTTACTTTTCAGCTCTTTTAAAATGTTTAAAGTTTGTAATAATACAGGTTATCTTTACTTTACTGCTTTACTACTCTGAGTAGGATGCTTAGTTCCTTTTATATTGTGATGAATGGATGTTATATTTTTATGCTTCTGCACTCTGTTTACTTGTATTTACATTTGGTGATGAATTCAATTGGAGAAATGGCAAAGTCCTCAGTTAGGTTCGATTAGAATATGTGTCTAATCCAATTCTAGGTGGGAACCTTGTTATTTAGATGACCCATCCACCGTAATCGTGTTAACTTAAGGGTTAACATGACCACGGCGGGGTAGGGCCATCACAGGCCCGTTCACCAAAACACGCAGGTCGGCTCAGCCTGGGACCCATTACTGTCGAACCACACGGGTCATGGGTTGGCTCGACCCGCATAGTCCGTCTTCTTCCCATCACTAGCCCCGATGCCTCACCGATTAGGGTAACCCTAATCAGCCAAATCCATTGCCTAGGGACCATGCCACGACCTCAGGTTGATTGAGAATCAATCCCCTAGCTAAGATGATCCAATTGAGACCAGGAGCCCTCTGTGAAAGGGTCTGGATCAGCCAGACCTTACTCACCCGAGAACTCCTTGAATGGGACTACTATGGGGAGATCATTCTCCCCACAAAGGCTATGCCAAACCCGGGGCTTGATCCCTACACCATCAGGGAGGTGAGGCAGATGGAAGCCCCCGTGTCTGAGGGCCTGAAGTGAGTTGGGATGCCAGGGTCTTACTCGACCCGAGGCATCCTTAAGGGACTTAGCCCAATCGATCGGGGCTAACTCAAGGTGTAATTTTGATAGCCTTGAGTTTGAATCGACAATACGCAGCTAACCGAATGAAAAGGAGGGGAGCCTAAGCCTAATTGCTCAGACTGAGCAAGAGGGAGTACCTGGTTCATCGGGATGGCTCAGGATGATCGATTGAGGGAAAGGCTAGCCTTGGTTGAGCTTCTAGATGCTGCAAAGGATTCTGAACACCAGGAGAGCCTACTATCAATGGTTCGGGAGCTCCTTGATTGCCTACTCAAGCTTGGGTGTTCAGCAATGACGGAAGTTGCAGAGAGTTCAATTGATCAGTAAGGGTCAATTAGAGCAATGCTAGGGTTATTTATAGCCTTGGTAAGGGATTGGGAAGCTTCTGGAGGGTTGGCTCGGGCTGGGAAAAACTAGAGAGGTCAGGGCCATGGTCGATCTCTCAATTTTCCTAATTGAGCTCGGCCAGGTCTCGAGGCCCAATTGGAGCACCTCACCATTACGGGAGGATCCCCAACGGCTTGTTGAGCTGGATGCGGTAGTGGGGGACATGTTCGGCAGCTGGCAGTATGGGGATTTTCTCTATCGGGTGTGCGAGTGAGTGGGGATGAAGATCCACTGTTGCGGGACCATTAGATGATGTCTGATCTATCAATTGGATAGGCGCTACGGCTGGGATTGCTCAGATCCTAACGACCGATCGCTGGAGTGATCCTGGCCATAGGATCCACGGGTTCATCTAATGATGGATCCGCTATCCCGCGGAATTAAATCCAGATCGTGGGATCTAAGGGTCCGATGGTGAGATTAGCAGAACTTCGCTGTCACGTGACCTGGACTCCACAGCGGATCGCCCGTGGTCCGCACAGCATATGCCGGCTGTTAAATTAGTTTAAAGGTATATTTTTGCAATTTAGAAAAGTTAAAAACCCTTTTATGCAATTAGACCATTTTAATTAAATATGAATTATGGCCTAAATGATTTCCAAATTGTACCAAACTTTCACCCCTAGCTAATTTGGGGGTGAGGAATTCAAAAAATGTAATCAGATTTTAATTCTGAGATTAAAATATTTTAGGTATAATCTAGGGCATCTAGACTGATCAAAATATCATTTGGACTTAGAGAAGTCCAATGAACTTCAAATTTTTAGGATAGACTCAATTGTGTTCTATAAGCAATGTTATTAAAGTTAGAGAGTAGTTAAGCTATATTTTAATAGGGTAACAACTTAAGGTTGTTACAGTCGGGGCTCACCATCTGAAGTAACCTTAGAATCTGTCTTGACTCTAATACAATTATTGTACATTTCACTTTCATTGAAAGTGACATTCCTAGTTCTAATGACCTTCTGGTTCTGATTGTCCCAGAATCTATAACCAAACTCTCCCATGCCATATCCAATGAATGTGCACTTGATCAACTTTGTATCAAGCTTGCTCTTGGATCTTGCATCAATGTGCACATAAGATGAATAGACAAATAACTTGAGGTGGTTTAGTTTCAAGTCCTTTCCACTCCAAGCCTCTTCAAGAATCCCTTCATTTAAAGGTACGGAAGGTCCCCGATTGATTAGATACACTACCATGCTAACAGACTCAGCCCATAACTAATATGGAAGACCTACATATAATCTCATGCTCCTAGCTCTTTTTGTGATCATTCTATTCATCCTCTCTACAACACCATTTTACTGTGGTGTTCTTGGAATTATAAATTCCCTTTTGATACCTCTCAAGGTATAGAACTCCTTAAACTTTCTATCACAGTACTCACCATTATCATTAAATCTCAAGCACTTAAGCTTCTATCCTTTTTAATTTTTCACCAAAGCTAACCACTTTCCAAACACATCAAACATATTAGATTTTTGTTTCAGAAAGTAAGCTCATACCTTCCTCATATAATTATTAATGAAGGTGAAAAAATAAGTGGCTCCACCTATTAAAGAAGTAGGAGCTTGCCCCCATACATCTGTATGCATTAACTCGAGTTTTCTGCCTTTTAGCTCTCTTCCAAGTTTGGAAAATGAAACCTTCTTTTGCTTGCCCAACACATAGTCTTCATAGAAATCCAACTCTATTAACTTCAATTCTGGGAGTTTCCCCTTTAACTTTAGAAATTTCAACCCCCTCTCGTTCATATTGCTAGGTCTCTAATAATATAGACCTGCGTTTATCTACTTTGCAATTGCAATTGAGTATGACACTTTATAAATCACGTAAATTGTACCTTCCATTTAGTTAACAGATATAAGATTCCTCTTTATATATGGCACATGTATAACATCTTTGAGCTTCCAAATTGTATCGTTATGTAGCATGGCATCCACATCACTTCTGTCAATGATAACATATGCCTTATCATCACCAAGATATACCTTACCCAAGTCACCCTTAGTGTAATTCTTGAAAGTACTCATAGTAGTGGCGTGAAAGGATTTGCCAAAGTTCACCACCTAGAACGCTGTGTTGACAAGTGAGAGGATCAATGCATCATGATCCTCTTCAGCTAAAATATTCACACTGGGGTACACAACCTTGCTCTCATAACTTGGCTTCTTTAGGGTAGGGCAGTCCTTCTTAAAGTAACCTGACTTACCATAGTTCTAGCAGTTTGACTTTACTTTTCTAGGTTTTAGTTTTTCTGATCTATATATAGACCTATTTCTTTTGTGTCATCAGTGTAACGACTCAAGGCGTTACTAAGAAAATAAGGACTAAATTTGACTCAAAAATCAGGATCCTAAGTAACTTCAAAATTAGGGCTAACTAAAAAAATTGTTGGATAGAATATATTTTTGTGATTGTTATGCCAAGTTTGGGAGCAATTTGGATAATGGATACTCTTAAATTAATTTTTGAATTATTTAAATTTAATAAATTGGAAAAATTATATATAAGTTCAAATCACTAATTTTAGTGCCATTGGATTAAAAATATTATAAAAATGATACACAAAAAGTTTTGTCAAATTTGGAGCACCAGATTTACCATAATTAAGTTTTGAAGTTTTTATCTTCAGAAATTATATAAAATAAAATATCGAATGTGTTCGTCACATCAAGATATATCTCTGTGTCAACTTTCTTTATCTTTGAAAATAATAGAAAATGCATAAAAATTAGGTATTAATTAAAATTACTACTTATTTATTCAAAATAAAATATTTTATTATTCATCAAAAATTTTACTATTCATCATATTAATGCATTATTCATTCAAATTATGTCATCTTAAGTTACTTATTAACTAAGTAAACTTAAGAGTGAAATAATTGGAGAGAGAAAGAAGAAAGGGAAAAGGAGAGAGAAAGATGAGAGAGGAAGAAAAAGATAAAGAATTTAAGAGAAGCAAGAGAAAGCCAAAGTACTCATGAAGAAAAAATAATGGAATAGAGAGAAAGAAAAAAGAGAAAATGAATATAGGAAGATTCAGCACCAGTAGTAAATGCAATCCAAGCAGAGAAATTGGTATGCAAGGGTTGTATGTCCTTTCTAGTGATGATGATGGGCAGTAGTAAAGAAGAGATCCCTATTTCTGCAATAAAAGTTGTTAGATATTTTGAAGATGTTTTTCCTGAGGATCTGCCTGGCCTACCACCAACCAGAGGGATAGAATTTGAAATAAACATAGTCCCGGGGACACAACCATTATCTAAAGAACCATATAGAGTAGCCCCAAAGGAACTACAAGAATTGAATGATCAATTGCAGGAACTATTAAATAAGGGGTTCATTAAGCCGAGTATGTCTCCATGAAGGAGCTCCGGTGTTATTTGTAAAAAAGAAAGATGGGTCTATGAGAATGTGCATAGACTACAGGGAGCTGAATAAGGTGACCATTAAAAATAGATACCCACTTCCTCGAATTGATGATCTATTTAATCAGCTTGCTGGTGCCGTAGTATTCTCTAAAATTGATTTAAGATCTGGATATCATCAAGTAAAGGTAAAAGACTCAGATGTGGAGAAGACATCGTTCAGGATGTGATATGGACATTACGAGTTCCTAGTAATATCATTTAGCCTTACTAAAGCCCCATCTTTGTTCATGGACTTAATGCAGAGAGTTCTGAAACCTTACTTAGATAAATTTATTATAATTTTTATTGATGATATCTTAATTTATTCAAAGACAGTTGAAGATCATGAAGAACATTTGAGGTTAGTTCTGGAGAAACTTAGAGAAAATGAATTATATGCTAAATACTCAATGTGTGAATTCTGGCTGGATTCTGTATCATTTCTTGGTCATGTGGTTGATGCTCATGGAATCCAAGTGGATCAAAGCAAGATTAGTGCTATTCAAGATTAGGTTTAGCCCAAAATAGTCACTGAAATTCATAGTTTTCTGGGTCTAGCCGGATACTACAGGAAGTTTGTTAAAGCCTTCTCCCAAATTGCCGCACCACTTACAAAATTGACCCAAAAGGCAGTGCCTTTCATTTGGTCACCAGAGTGTGAAAATGCCTTTCAAACACTTAAGAATGCTTTATCTTCAGCACCTGTCCTAGTTCTACCAAAAGAAGGCTTAAACTATCAAGTATATACAGATGCTTCAGGAACAGGATTAGGTTACGTGTTAATGCAAGAAGGAAAAGTAATTGCATATGCCTCAC
Organism: Gastrodia elata; assembly: GCA_016760335.1. NCBI lineage: Eukaryota > Viridiplantae > Streptophyta > Magnoliopsida > Asparagales > Orchidaceae > Gastrodia > Gastrodia elata. The sequence goes on along the minus strand of CM028670.1, from coordinate 8,986,355 downwards.
GACAGTTGAGACCACATGAGAAGAATTATCCAGTACATGATCTAGAACTTGCTACAGTAATTTTTGCACTAAAAATATGGCGTCATTATTTGTATGGTGTTCAATGCTCTATTTTCATTGATCACCAAAGCTTAAAATATATCTTCACTCAACGCGAGTTGAATTGTTGCCAAAGAAGATGGCTTGAATTAATTAGTGATTATGATTTAGATATTCAATACCACCCAGGAAAAGCAAATGTGGTGGCAGATGCCCTTAGCCATAGTACAACACTATCAGCAATGATCACTACAAGTTCATTAATAGAAGAATTTTCAAAGGATGGAAATAGTTCCTATTCGGAGTGATGTAATGAGCTTAATATTAACTAACATAAATGTAGAACCCACATTTCATAGAGATGTTTCCATCTCTCAAACCAAAGATGAAGAATACTTAAAGTTTAAAATGGACATTGAAGGAGGATGCTGTCATGATTTGCAATTGCACGGGTCAGTAATTTATCAGGATAATCGTATATGGATTCCTAAGTCCATGTAGCAAGAAGTGTTGATTGAAGGACATATTTCTGGCTATCAAATACATCATGGAAGTTCAAATATGTATCAAGATATAAAACAATCCTTTTGGTGGCCAGGGATGAAAAGAAGTGTTGCAGAGTTTGTCGAGAAATGTCATGCTTGTAGTTTGGCCAAAGCAGAACATCAGAGACCTGGCGGTTTACTTCAACCACTTGAAATACCTGAATGGAAGTGGTTAGATATATCTATGGATTTTATAATGGGTTTACCTCGATCAAAATCTAGATCTGTTACAATTTGGGTGATTATTAATAGATTAACTAAATCTGCTCACTTTATTCCTATACGGCAGACAGACTCAGTGGAGAAATTGGCCAAACTATATATCAAAGAAATAATCAGGTTACATGGAATTCCTAAATTGATTGTATTCGATAGAGACAATCGGTTTACCTCAAAGTTTTGGCAAGCTATCCATCAGGACCTAGGAACTACTCTGGCAATGGGTACTGCATTCCATCCACAAACTGATGGCCAGACAAAAAGATTAAACTAAGTCTTAGAAGATCTACTCCGCTTATGTATGTTAGATTTTTCAGGATCCTGGGAAGATCATATTCCTTTAATAGAATTTACATACAATAATAGTTTCTAATCTAGTATTAAAATGGCACCATATGAAGCGTTATATGGTAGAAAATGCTCAACTCCACTAGCTTGGTCCAAGACAGGAGGTACTCAATTATATGGTTCTGAGCTAGTAGAAGAAATAAACAAGAAAGTAAAACTCATCCAGCAAAGAATCAAAACAGCTCAAGATAGACAAAGCAAATATCATAATAATCATCACCATCCACTTGAGTTCAAAGAAGAAGACTTAGTATATTTAAAGGTGAGCCCGATGAAGGGAATTTATCGTTTTGGAGTCTGCGGAAAACTCAGTCCAAGGTATGTTGGGCCTTTCAAGATCATGCAGAGAATTGGATCAGCAGCTTATAAGCTAGAACTGCCAGAAGGCTTTTATGCAGTTCACAATGTGTTTCACGTATCATCGCTAAGGAAGTGTCTTCGAGATCCTTCTCACTTAATCCAACTTCCAATAATAGAAATTCAATCGGATCTCTCATACACTGAAGAACCAGTTAAAATTTTAAATTATGATCAGAAGAAATTAAGAAATCATTCTATACCGATGGTCAAGGTTCAGTGGAGGAACCGATCCTGTAATGAAGAAACATGGGAAAAAGAATCCGATATGCACAAAAAATATCCAAATCTCTTCAGCTAAGGTATTATTCAACTCCAAGTAAATTAAAATTTTAATATTCTGCTATATTTATTTTCCACTTGAGTGATGTCGAGGACGACATCGTTCTTAAGTGGGGGAGTCTGTAATAATCCCAGTTGTTACTCGGGTTAATTAAGACTAATCTTAGTCTTAATTGAGGCTTTAGTTCACTAATTAAGTAATTTAAAACTTATCTCTAAAACCTAGTCAAACTAGGAGTCAACTAGGTTAAAATCTAGATTTCTAGAAAATTCTAAAATCCTAGAAATTGACCTATTTAATTAAACCTCAAATAGAAAAACAGACTTCACCATTGTGCTCATTGCCCCCAAATTAGCTAAGGGTGATGTTTTCGTGTCAATCGGAAGTCATCAAAATTTTGACGAATATTTTAATATTATTTAAATAATTAAGAAAATAATTGTCGTCGAAATCAAAATCTGACTTCGTCGTTGCGTTCCTCACCCTTGAATTAGCTAAGGGTAAAATTTTGGAAAATTTTAGAAGTCGTCGAATTTTCTCGAATATTTTAATATATTTAAATAATAAGAAAAATAATTAGAAAAATACGAAAAATAAATTATCGTCGAAATCAAAATCCGACTTTGCCGTTGCGTTTCTCACCCCCAAATTAGCTATGGTAAATTTTTGGAATTTTTCAGAGCTTATTTATTAATTTAATTTTGAATAATTAAAATATATTTAATAATTAATTATTAATTAATTAAAAAAATAAAAAATAATATCGTTCCTCTCCTGAGCTTGACACGATAAAGGTGGTAAAGTCACCATTTAAGCCCCTAATTATTTCTGATTTTAATCTCTTTTAGATCCTAAATTTCATGGACATCATTTGAATCTATCCTAGAGCAGAGTAGCATCTTCATCTTTTTCCTCCAAGCTCCAAATCGAATCCTAAAGGTACCCCTTATTTTTCTTTAAGTTTGAATTAAGGCTTGAAATTTATTAGATAATTTGCAAAATTAGGAGGTGTATTTAGTATCAATAGAAAGGTCTCGATGAGAGCTTTCTATTGATATATGGCACACCTCGTGAGGAGATCTGTGTAGGGAGAAATTTGATCCTAAAGTTTCAATTTATTTTTAATTTCTTGTGGGCTGCAGAATTATTTCAGAAAAATTTTATATTTTTCTTTTCTTAAAATTTTGCTTATTTCAATCTATTTCAATTATTCAAATAACATAACTTTATAATTACATATCCAAACATAGTAATCCAATATATCATTTTGATTAGCAAAATGCAAGTATTAATATTATATAATTAGTTTTTCTGTTTGAGAAATGATTTCATTAATTATCATTTAAACTAATTAACCCCCTTAATCTTAAAATTTGATAAATTCATAACTTAGTCAATTTAGTTTCAAATCATATGATCCATATATCATTTTGATAGGAGAATGTGTAGAATGCTAATCTGCAATAAAATTTTAGTTTCTACAATTATATTTCTTAATTTTGCTTAATTACTTTAAAAATTGATTAGTGAAAATTAAGCTCTTTAATTATCTAAATATAGAATTTCAAGTTGTTGATATCTATTAGTGCAGTATAAAACTCAGTGGTGAAGTTAAGTTTTCTATTTAGTAATTAATTTCACTAATCAACCTTAATTACTCAAAATATTGATTAGTGAAGATTAACAAATCTAATGATCCAAATTGAATAATTCAGGTTTCAAAAAACTCCTAGAGTACATTAGAACTAATAGTATGGTTGGATTAGTGATTTGGTGATTATTTTTACTAATCACTCACTAATCACCTTAAATTTTAATTAGGCCATAACTTAGCCAATTACAGTCCAAATTGAGCCTACCACTAGTCATTAGAATTAGTGGATCATTTGTGATCTATTATAGCCACTAATTTTACTTAATTTGGACACCAATTGACCAAGTTAAAATTTTTGACCCTTAATTAAGAAACCCTTAATTACCCTTTTACCCCTTAGCTTGTATTGGCCATAACTTGGCCAATATTTATCAAAATTTAGTAAATTTATGTTCTATGGAAAGCTTAGACACTAAATAATAATAAATTGAAAGAAAATTTAGGTTTCATTTAGCCAAATTACCAAAATGACCCTATGAGTCAAATTCACTAATTTGACCTCATAAGGCTTAATAACTACCCAAAATTAGTGTAGTTGCTGTTTAATCTTATATTAGACAGTAAGAAACACCTTGCAATAAAAAATTTTATAATTGGAACCCTAGATCAAATTTTGATCTTTTGAATCCTTAAGTAGGGGCAAAATTATTATTTTACCCAAAAATTAGGGTTTAGCATTTTTAAAACCCTAAAATCACATTCGAAACATTTCAAATAATAAATAAAGTGATTTAGGATAGAAATTAGGTAAATTTAAACCTTAATTTGATTTTTGATCAAGACCTTATTTTTAAGTCTATAAGAAAATCCTAAGTAAAATATGAGTGCTCATCTTTCCTTAATCATTCCTAGATCTTTTCTTAGGTCTTATAACATTAGTTAGGATGTGTGTCATGAGAGATACTCTTAGTACTTAAGAGCTTCAAATTCCTAAGATTATGAATATATCTTAGGTTAGAGTTCATCTATTGAGTAAATTAGGTTATTCAATAAGTGAAGCCTTGAGTTTACTAGTTTATAAATTGTTCTTAAGTTTCTTTACATGATTATTTGATCTTTAAACCTTAGAGTTTAGGATAAAGATCTATCCTAATGATTTGATTTTCATTAAGACTTGCCTTAATCTAAATCTGTGAGTATGGGTATTAAACCTTAGATCTTTAGTTACACCTTAAGATTAAGTGATTAAACCCCAATATTTGGAGGTTAATTCTTAATATTTTCATCTTGATTTGGCTAATCAAGATGGGTTGGGGTTAATTAAAATATCAAATTAGGTCGATGATTTGTTTATTTAAATCAAGTAGTCATCTTTTGATTAAAATATAGTTAGGGCTTGGCCAGTCCTAATTATCTTCAACTTGTAGGTTCGTGATTCTAAGTTACAGATTGTGTAAGAATTGATGATTCTGAAACTTATGTAACTTAGAGTAGATAGAACAAATAAAGTAGACAACAATGGATATCACCTGTGTTTTAGATTGAGTCTATTGCTCACTTTGTTTTGATGTTTCGCTTACCTTGATTTTTGAGCTTTTTACCTTGAACATATATTAGGTACATGGGATATTTGATGAATATATTATGTCAATTTTGATCATTCATAAGTAGAATTTTGTTCCTTTCTCATATTTTAGTAAGGCGTAGCTTGATTAGTATACCTCTTCATTTCACCCGGTGGGGGTCGGCTACAGGTCCGAGTTAGACCGATAGTCTATGCCATGCCTAGTCCTTGGGATAGGATGGGTAGACTCTTGCCCCAACTAACTAAATAGTAAGTATCTAATATGGTTATACTAATTCAAGTACACTTATAATTGGTTTTCTGTTGAAGCCCATCAGGCTAAGTACACCGTTACGATCCATTCAGAGCTTTAGACTTAGCCCATCAGGCTAAGTGATACTTGGTGTACTTTCAGTTTGAGTGGCTTGAGTAGCCAATACAATTTTTAGTTTTGTAGTTACTATTTTACTTTACATTTTCCTACATTTCTGCACTGCTTTTATTTACAGTCTTTTCCAGCTTTATTATATAGGATGCTAGTTCTTTTGTTATTTTCACATGTATAGGATGCTAGATTGATTTTCAATTTTTCATACACTTGTTTACTTTTATGTCACTCAGCATACTTTAGATTGATCATAAGCATGTTAGGATGTAGTTTCTTTACAATCATTGATTTAATCTTTCTTTTACTTACTTGACCTTGTTGTAGTTGCTTGGAGGAGGTATGTGCTTACTTCCTAGTGTTGATTTAGTTATAAACTGTTATTTATAGCTTATTACCGTTCTTTTCTTATGCTTTTCTACTCCTATTATGCTTTTATATGAGTTATGGTGATATCTAAGTAACTTAATAAACTTGCAGCCTAAATGTACTTAGATATATTGTCTAACTAAGATTTTTCTTTTGTTGGCTGGGGCCTTAACATTATGAAACTGATAATGATTGGTTCTGAGTTTCTCGAAGCTATACCCAATCCCCCTTATTCTCCCCATCCTCTTCTCATATCATTTCCTCTCCCCTCTTATCGCATCTCCCCCCCACTTCCCCCTCTTCTTCCTCAGCCAAGCATCAGACTCTTCCACCGACCTCCAATAAAACCTCATCAATAGTAAAATAAAGAAAGAAAATGAGAAATAGATGAATTGTTTCTAGTATTTTCATTATTATTATTATTATTATTATTTTATTATTTTCATTTATGCAAATTTTATTTTGGTCATTTTCTTACTTTATATATATATATATATATATATATATATATATATATATTTTCTTTTAATTTCTGCAATTTTCATTTGTCATTTTCTTTATATATATATATATATATATATATATTTTAATTTATATAACTTTTAGGCACGCAGGGGCGGGCGGGGAGAGAGATAGAGAGGAGAGAGGAGATATAGAGAATTTCTGTAACTTTATTGTTATTAGTAGTATAACATATATATATATATATAGATATTATTCTAATTTGTAATTTTCATTTCTATTTTCTCATTATAGACACACGCACACAAACACACACACACACACACACACACACATAGATATATATATATTTTCAAAAAATTTAGTTCACTTATATATATATATATATATATATATATATATATATATATTTCCAAAAATTTTAGTTCACTTATTATATATATATAGATATATAATATATATATTGTGCTCACTTTCTACAAATTTTATTTTCTATAATTTTTAATTCAATCATTACATATATTACTATTTATAATAAATTATTATTATTTTAATATATACAAATAAATAAATAATATTATTACTAATATATTATTGATATTTTATTAAAATAAAATTAAAAATATCATTCTTTTCATTTAATTATTTTATTTGCAATTTTTACATTGCTATTATATTTTGAACCACTTTGATATATTTACAAAAGATTTTATGTTAACAACATAAAATAAATAATTAGAAATCAATATCATGGGTACATTCAGGCTGATCTCAAGTCTGTGCAGATAATATGTTATACTAGGATAGGCTAATATTTGGAGAAATATAGAGATTACACATAGCATATGAGGGAGAATGTGTAGTTAGTCAGAAACTCATATCTCATATAATTAGATAAATGTATTTAACTCCTTGATTATTCTATAACTATATTTAACATAATAAATATTAAGTATTGTTGTATTTTTTTTTAGAATAAGCATATATCTTAAATATGTATATTGCATTTTATAATCATGATAATTCTGCAAGCATTCCCTACTTAAATATTACGTATTATTTATTTGTATATGCTTCTCTTAAAAATTATTGCTGCTTAATATTATATATAAATTTTGATATCGTACAAGCCTTACTTAAACCTCTGTGTCTAACAATTTTTTTTTTATTTCCTTATTTTAGTTCGCACTAGTATATATATATATATATATATATATATATATATGTATATATATATGGAAGATTATGATCAATCTCTGGATCAAGTATTTAAGAAAGAGTCGATACATAATGGAAAAACTTAGATGCTTATTTTTCTTAAGTTTTAAATTTTTGCTTAGTGTGTAATAGATTTTGTAAAATAATTATTATCTATATTATGAATATACTTTCTTTATTATTTTAATATTTTTAATATTGCAATGAATATGAAACTGTGTCAATGCCTCTAAATACACTATTATACTAAACTTTGATATGATCCTAGGAAGTGAGCACTTAACGTTGGATTAGCTATACTGACCATATTCCTCTGATTTTAGCATTCAATGTTGAAGTAGATGCCTCCACATGGGATCTCTTCTGCACCTCTTAGTTTAGTACTAGCCCAACTGCGTCATTGAATTTCAATGATGCATTCCCTGATGAATTACTGATGGGTGTAACTAGCCCATCCCAACTATTTAATAATGATAAGAGGAATAATAGAGCTTGGACTTCATCATCAAACTTGATGCCCTCCAAACTCAACTAGCTCATCACAATGTTGGACCCATTGAGATGTTCAATCATTGAATAATCATCCAACATCTTCATATTGAACAATCTCTTCATTAGAAAATTTTTGTAAGAAGTTGAGGGCTTGTCATGCATTCTTGTCAGTGCATCCATGAGATATACAATAGTTTTCTCATTAACAATATTAAATACAACATAAGAAGATAATGATAAATGAATGAAACACAATGTGATTCTATCAAGAACCTCCCATTCTTCATTTGACATAGTTGTTGGTTTTTTGTTGGCTCCACTAAATAGTTGATACAACTTCTTCTGATAAAGCAAATTCTCCAATTGTATTTTCTGGAACACAAAGTTTGTGCTGTTGAACTTTTCAATTTTGTGCCTCATCTCATCCTTCATTTCTCCCACTCAAATAGCAAACCCTAAAGTCAACAAAAACATATTGATCTGTTACTTATTGATGATAAACCGAGTGAGCACACTGCAGCAGAAACAAATTATGCTCTCAAAATCAAGGATCGGGATGCGTTGACGGTTACCAAGCAATATACAAAATCACAAACACAATAATATAAATATCATAACACATGCAAGCTTCTAAAACTACAAGCACATCCAAAGGTAAGGATTTAAGTGGAAAACCCAAGAATGAGAAAAATCACAGAGCCACACCACACTAAAATTTGCACTATGTAAAATGAAGAATAAAAAGTTACAAAGAGCTTCAACTTCTCAAGGTGTGGCACCCCACCCCCTAATCCGCAAAATTAGGTCAAGGGGAGGTGTGCCACTCGGGCAAATCCCTCACTTATCATTAGATTAAGGTAAGACCCACAACCCACTAATAAGGGAAGGATGTGCCCGGAATATATGCAGTGGAATTATTCACTAAGTATATACAATCATAGAGTGCAGAAGCAAGAAAGGTAAAATACTACATCCAATTCACCACAATACAAACAATGAATAAAATGTATAGCTCAAAATAAAATAATTTAGTAAAAGAACATACATAGGTACCTGTATTATCATAAATATTTAAATAATTTTTAAAAGCAAAATAAGGCTCTCATCCTCACAAGAATAAAAGAGAAGCTAAGCTAAGGATCTTTAGAAGGCTCGACTACCTCAAATAACTCGGAATCTACCATTATCAGTTTTACAATGGTAGGGCCCAGCCAAAGAAAAGAAAATTCTGGTTAGACATATTGTCTAAGTACATTATATACTATTAAGTTCATGAGTTTTATGATATCACTATTTTACTTAGACTATAAAATAAGCAAAGCATATGGGTGCAACATGCATACAAATTAAGAAATAAGCTATAAATAAGGGCATTTATAACTAAGCAACAAGTAAGATAAAAGAACATACCTCAACACAAAAGCTATAATAAGGTTAGGCATATATGTATAAGTAAGATAACAAAAATATTAAAGAAAGGACTCATCCTAAACATGCTTATAATCATATGAATTATGCATATTTTAAAATAAAGTAATCTAATTGTGATACGTATAAGTAAGTAGAAAGACATCTAGCATCATATAAGTATACAAGAAAGAAAGTAAGGTAAGGGTTAGCTGTAGTAAAAACAATATTAAAATAGAAAAGTATGTAAATACAGCCATATCAGAAGAGTTGGCCAATCGGGCTATAGTAAATTCCCATAGCCTTTCTGGGCTAGGGCGGAATTCCCATAGCCTTTTTGGGCTAGGGCACAAGTAGAAACATAATTGAGGAGTCAAAAAATACACATACAATAAATTTTAGTTATTTCACTTTACTTCTATGGTGTGGCACCCAGCCCCACTATGGTCTTATTAACTTTTAAGTCAACAAGGTTATGGTGAAGTGGTCACCAAATGACAAGTTCCTCACTTATAACTAGATTATACATTCATTCTAATCTAATATAATTAAAGAAAATGCCAATTAAAAGAGAACTTCACTAAATGATAAATACAATAAATCAAAGTGCGGAAGTAAAATATAACATCCATTCCATCACAATACAATAAAATGAAACATACAATTTAGAATAATTGCAGTAAAAGAAAATACAAAATAAACCTATATTATTACAACACATTAAAAGATTAAAGCTAAAATGAAATAAACACTCATCCTCACAAGAAACAAAAGAAACAGAAGTAAGAGAACTAAGTGTCTTCAGAAGCTCGATCCTCCTCCTGAATCCAATCTTTAGTAGGCTCCACAACATCAAAAAGCTCAAAATCTATTATTATCGGTTTCATAATGATAGGGCCCCAGCCAACAAAAGAAAAATCTAATTAGACAAAATGTCTAAGAATATTTTAGGCTGCAATTTTATTAAGTTATTCAAATATCACCATTAAACTCAACATATAAGTTGGTATAGGTGTAGAATGCATTGAAAAGAAAAGATAATTATTAATAATAAGTTTTTAAATTAAACAAAAGAGATAGTAAGCACATACCTCTAATTATAGCTACAACAAAGTTAGGCATAAAATAAAGAATAAATACTAATAACTGAAAGGAAAACTCATCCTAAACATGCTTATGATTGATGAATCCATAAATTATATCTAAAATAAAGGAAAATCCCATACATTTCTAATCCTTAAATTGCCCCTAAATCAAATTTTGTCTACCTTTTTAAGAAAATGGCATCCATAGGAGTTTTAAGACATTTATGCAAAAATTCCTATTTTTTTCAAAGGAAATCGCTGCCGCGTGCTGCAGCGCGCTCCAGAGCGCTGCAACTGGTCATTTTCCAAATTATGGCGCTATAGCGCGCTGCAGCGGGTCCATTTACGAAACACGGGCGTGGGGTAGCACGCTGCAGCGGTACGATTTGCAAAATGCTAGCGCTACAGCGCCTTGCAGCGGGTCTCCTTGTGAAATCTGAACAAGGTAGCGCGCGGCAGTGGAACACTTGGCAAATTTTGCTGGCACCATTGTGCGCCGCAGCGTGCCGCAGCGCGCTGCAACGGCCCCGCCCCCATTTTTCCAGACAGGAGAATTTATTATGGCTGGGACAAGACCCCAAACCTGCATCTTATCCCCAGCCATCATTCTCTGCAGCTGCTACATTTTTTTTTATGGAAAAGAAGATCTTGAGGTGATGTTTTGGCTAAACAAATAGAGATATTGGTCACTTCACCATCAATTGAGATTTTTCCATCATTGCTCATAATTTTCCATTGGAAATGCTTGTTTGGATCTTAAGTGGGATGAAGGCAGCCCCTCCCCTACATATATCACTCCTCTTGACTAGAGGAGGGTTCCCAATTTTGCTCAAAACACTAAGTAAGGAGGAGGGTAGCATAAGTGGAGGTGAGGAACTCCCCAAGGGTGGCAAGGAAAGTTTTTGCTAAAGGAAGAGAAGAAGGAAGGCAGCACTAGCGACCTAAGAGGGGAGCTTGAAGAAGGAGAAGAAAAAATCCAGAGAACTTCCAAGGAATGTTCCTAGTATCTTCTAAACTTTACTTTTGTAGTTTTTTTTTCTTAGTTGATCATGAAAGGGTCTTTATCAATGTATGTGTTTTCTTCATTTCCTTTGTAATGACTAGCTAAATCTCCCTTGGGGAGAGTTGGGGAAATCCCATATGTATGAGTTATTTTTATTGTATGAAGTTTTTCTCAAGCATAAATAAAATATAAGAACTCTATGCCTTGTTAAGGAAATGCCTTTTATTATTTAGCCTTAAAAATTGATTAAAGAAAAATGAACTCATAAAGTCAAGAACTAACTTGTCTTATTCTCCATAGCTCACCTTAGGTTCGATGCTAGGTTTATGTGCGTGAAAGCTTAGAACTATGTGACAAAGTTCTAGAGCTTAGTGCACCTTAATCTAAGCTCAACCAAAGTGTTTTGCATATGATGCTAAGACCCACTAAATGAGCTCCTTAGCTCAACATAATTGAGAGAGAGGAAGAAATAGTTGAGTGCTCATTAACTAAGTGACATAGTCATTGAGCCCAATATATGAATCCCTCGTCTCAACTATGTGTGATGCGAGTGATGCTTGTAGTGGAATCAATGCTTATAAGATCTTAAGGATTTAATAATCGTAATCTCCTTGATCAAGAGATAATATGAAAACTTAAAAAATCTAAAATCTTATATGAATCTTTGTGCCAAAATAGAACCGAATGTGTGTTCATTTTGTGCACAATATTTGAACTTGTGAGACTTTGAGACAAAACTCAAGGTGAATAAAGTGCACTTGATTTAAAAATAAATGAAAGATAAAGCTTGAGAAATCAACATACACTAGTAACATATCATGACATGTGGGATAACCCCAGCGCTCCTCTCTATTTTATCTAACTTATTTTCACTTAGTAATTATTGTGCTAAATCTAGGACCAACTCAATCAATCAATCGTAGCTTAAACATTAGTGAGAATAGATAGACCTTAGTAACAGAACAACCAATTCTCTGTGATTCGATAAATCCCAGAAATTAACACTTTTCACTTATTACTTCAGACCACGTATACTTGCGCGTGAGCGCAGACGTGTATTTACAGTATGTCAAGTTTTTGGCGCTGTTGCTGGGGAATTAGTACTTGTTTCGTATTAAGGATAATCAATAAATAGCTAGTGATTTAAGTATTTTATTGCGTATATTTTTAGTTTTGATTTTTTGTAAATTGTAGAAACTAACATCTTACATTTCTGCTTATCTTATTTTTGCTAAACTTTTTGAACGTTATTACTAAAATTGTTCTCGATAGCCATATTGTTATTTTGTATGAGTAAAAGAGTTTGCACTGAATATATTTTTGATCCTGAAATTGAGAGAACTTACTTACAAGCTAGGAGAGAACAAAACCTATCAAATCAACAAGCTGTTATGGAAAACTATAATGAAAACTTAGGAGAGCCTAGAGGAAGAGCACTCAGAGACTATGCACTACCCACTGTTAGGGGAATCCCCCATACTATTGTTAGGCCAAATATTGAAGCTAATAATTTTGAAATAAAACCTTCCACACTGAGTATGGTGCAAAATAATCAATTTGGGGGATTTGCCACTAAAGATCCGAACTCACATATTTCAACTTTCGTTGAAATATGTGACACCTTCAGGTTTAACGGCATTTCTGAAGACAGTTAAATTACGGCTTTTCCCATTCTCTTTAAGAGATAGAGCCAAGAGTTGGCTTAGCTCTCGGCCTAGCTTTTCCATCCGGACATGGGATGATTTGGCTAAGAAATTCTTAGCCAAATATTTCCCTCTGACGAAAACCGCCAGGTTGAGGATTGAGATCACCAACTTCACTCAGCTGGAAGGCGAGACTCTATATGATGGGTGGGACCATTTTAAGGAATGCCTAAGGCGTTGCCCACATCATGGGTTCCCTCTATAGATGCAAGTGCAAACCTCTTACAATAGTTTGAATGCTCCTACGAGGACACTCATTGATGCAACCACAGGTGGTTCTATTAGCGAAAAATCCCAAGAGGAAGCTTATGAGTTCTTGGAAGAAATGGCAAATAACGTATATCAATGGCCTCTCCATAGGATTAATCAACCTCATAAAAATGAATGTAACCCACTCGGAGATGCGCAACAAATTCTTGAACTCCAAAAACAAATCTCCCAACTAACTAGAAAACTAGAATGTGGGTATGTAAATTACTGTCAGGAGGAAGAAGTCGAGTTAAGAAATGTCAATGTAATTATGAATCAGGGAAGAACTAGAGAGAGATTTGAAAATTCTCTTATTGAGTTTAAAACCTCCATAACATAATTCATAAATAAAACTGATGCCACATTAAATAGACATGAACACACTCTTCTAAGACAAGAAGAGTCAGTAAAAAGAATAGAACAAAAGCTAAAAGAAATCATGAAACAGTTAGAACAACCTTCATTAGTGGGAGTCATTAGTAAGTACGAAGAAGAGTCAAGGAATGAAATAACCTTAAGAAGTGAAAAAATTTCTAGGTGAAGAAAGTCATGAAAACATAGCATAAAATAGAGAGGAAAAAGGGGAAGAAAGAGAGACAATCATAAAAGAAAGGAATGATGGTCAAAATGAGGAAAGGGAAGAAACTAGAGATCAACTTAAGGCAATTCTGAATATACCATATCCTCAACGTATAGCCAGTGAGAAACTAGATGTCCAGTACCATAAATTCCTGGAAACAATTAAAACTCTTCACATAAATATCCCTTTTGCAGAAGCTCTGGAACAAATGTCTAGTTATGCTAAATTTATGAAAGATAACCTCTCTAAGAAAAGAAAAATCAATGAAAAGGAAACTGTAGCTTTAACAGAAGAGTGTAGTGCAATCCTCTAGAAAAAAATTCCCATCAAAAAGAAAGATCCTGGGAGTTTCACTATCCCTTGCACTATTGGAAACCACTCCTTCCAAAAGGCCCTCTGTGATCTAGGTGCGTCGATTAATCTGATGCTCTTTTACATATTTAAGAAGTTAGAAATTGATCACTTAAAACCCACCTCCGTTCTTCTCCAATTCGCTGATAGATCTGTTAAATCTCCTTTAGGAATAGTGGAAAATATGCTGGTTAAGGTTGACAAATTCATCTTTCCTGCAGATTTCATAATCCTGGATATGGAAGATGAAAATCAAGAAATTCCTATTATTTTAGGTAGACCTTTCTTAGCCACAGGAAGAACTGTGATTGATGTAGATAAAGGGGAATAGAAGTTGCGATATGGGGAAGAGGAGATTATGTTTCATGTGAATGATTCTATGAGACACCCTTCTAAACCCAATGAGGATTATTGGAAAATCAATTTAATAGAAGAAACTTGGTTAATGGAAGATGTGGAAGATGGGGAGTGTTAGCAAGTGAGGAAGTTGAGGATCCCATTGACATGGAAGTTATTGAAGAATTAATTAAGGAAAAGAAAATAATTCAACTTTTGATAATTTGTCCTCCTAAAATTGAATTAAAACCTCTTCCCTCACACTTAAAATACACCTATTTAGGGGAAAATGAATCTCTTCCTGTAATAATCTCCTCATTATTAACTCAGCATCAAGAGAGTCTTTTATGTAAGGTTTTAAAAGAACACAAAAGAGCAATGGGATGGAGTATTGCTGATCTGAAGGGGGTTAGTCCAACTCTTTGTATGTATCATATCCTTTTGGAGGATAACTCCAAACCCTCAATTGAGCCTCAACGGTGATTAAACCCAAATATAAAAGAAGTAGTTCACAAGGAAATCATTAAACTCTTAGATATTGGAATCATCTTCCCTATTTTTGACAGCTCTTGGGTGAGCCCTATACATATGGTTCCCAAAAAGAGTGGGATGACTATTGTTCTCAACAGCAACAATGAGCTGATCCCCACTCGAACTATGACCGGATGGAGAGTGTGCATCAATTATAGGAGATTAAATAAAGCCACTCAAAAAGACCACTATCCCCTTCCCTTTATTAACCAAATGCTTGATAAATTGGCAGGAAATCCTTATTTCTGCTTTCTTGATGGGTATTCAGGATATAATCAAATCCTAATTGCACCGAAGACCAAGAGAAAATAACTTTCACCTGCCCCTTTGGAACATTTGCCTTTAGAAGAATGCCTTTCGGATTGTGCAATGCTCCAGCTACTTTTCAACGCTGTATGATGGCAATTTTCTCTGACATGATAGGGGAGTTCTTGGAAATTTTTATGGATGATTTTTCTGTTGTCGGAACCTCTTTCGATCATTGCTTAATTAATCTGGGAAAGGTTTTGAAAAGATGTGAAGAGTCAAATTTAATCTTGAATTGGGAAAAATGTCACTTCATGGTCGAAGAGGGTATTGTTCTTGGTCATTTAATTTCTAGGAGAGGGATAGAAGTTGATAAAGTAAAGATTGAAGAAATTGAAAAAGTTCCCCCTCCCATCAATGTAAAAGGAATTAGAAGCTTCCTTGGGCATGCAGGATTTTATCGAAGATTTATCAAGGATTTCTCAAATATAAGTATGCTGCTTTGTAGACTACTAGGAAAGGATGTCGAGTTCAACTTTGATGAAAATTGGTTAAAAGGATTCAATGATATAAAATCTACCTTAATCTCAGCTCCAATAATTTCTACTCCAATTTGGGATTCACCTTTTGAAATTATGTGTGATCCGAGTGACCTTGCAGTAGGTGCTGTCCTTGGGCAGAAAAGGGAGCGAACCTTATATTCAATTTACTATGCTAGTAAACTCCTAGATGATGCTCAAAGAAACTATGCTACCACGGAAAATGAGCTTCTTGCCATCATTTTTGCCTTCACTAAATTAAGGATGTATCTCATTAGATATAAAACTATTGTTTACACTGATCATGCTGCTATAAAGTATCTCCTTCAAAAGAAAGAGGCAAAATCGTGCTTGATACGTTGGGTGTTGCTCTTGTATTGAAATTCGGGATAAGAAGGGGAGTGAAAATGTGCTTGCTGATCATTTATCTAGATTGATCCACCTTGATAATGATAAGTTGACCAAAATTAGTGAATCTTTCCCCGACGAGAAGCTTTATGGTGTGGCTACAAATGATCCTCCCTGGTTTGCTAACATTGCAAACTACATTGCAGGAGGAATCATACCAAAAGATATGAGTTACCAACAAAGAAATAAATTTTTGCTGATATAAAAAATTACTTTTGGTATGATCCCTTTTTTTATAAATGTTGCAATGATCAATTCCTAAGGAAATGTGTTCCAGACTCCGACACGAGAAATATTCTCTTTCATTGTCACGCATCTCCTTATGGAGGGCACCATGGGATTGAGCGAACGGTTGCAAAGGTGCTTCAATCCGGATTCGTTTGGCCCCATTTGTTCAAAGATGCCACCGACTTTGTCAAAAGCTGTGACAAGTGCCAAAGAACCGGGAATTTAAGCAAAAGGGACGAGCTCCCTTTAAATGGAATTTTGTAGAACTATTCGATGTGTGGGGAATCGACTTCATGGGACCTTTTCCCTCATCCCAAGCCAATCTGTATATTCTTGTAGCAGTTGAATATCTCTCAAAATGGGTTGACAGTGGCATGTGTAAACAATGATGCTAAAACTACTGTTAAATTTCTCAAGGAACATGTGCTAGCTGGATTTGGGATGCCCATATTTTTAATCAGTGATGGGGGAAAACACTTCTACAATAGGCAGTTAGAGAATGTATTGAAAAGTTATGGGGTGAGACATAAGGTGGGTACTCCCTACCACCCTCAAACTAGCGAGCAAGTTGAAGTCTCCAACAGAAAACTTAAGAAAATTTTAGAGAAAATTATGAACCAAAATAGAAAGGACTGGACTTCAAAACTTCAGGATGCCCTGTGGGCTTATCGAACTGCCTTTAAGACCCCTTTAGGAATGTCTCCTTATAAACTCATTTATGAAAAATCATGCCACCTTTCGGTAGAACTTGAGCACCGAGCCTTTTGGGAAATAAAAAAATTAAACTTTGACCCCCAAAAAGCAGGGGCACAAAGAATGCTGCAATTAAATGAACTTGATGAATTTAGGTTAAACACCTATGAGAGTGCCAAGTTGTATAAAGAGAAAATAAAAAAATGGCATGATTAGCTGATTAAGCCAAAACACTTTCAACTTGGAATGAAAGTACTACTTTTTAACTCTAGATTAAGATTATTTTTAAGAAAACTAAAGTCAAGATGGACAGGACCATTTATTATTACGAAGGTTTTTTCTCATGGAGCAGTTGAAGTCGCCTCCAAAGATGGCACTTTTAAGGTGAATGGAAATTATCTGAAGTTATACTTGGAGAAAGAAATCTTTCAAGAATAGGGCGTAAAGATCTTTCTCGTGTCAGGCTGAGACACTAAAGCAAGTGCTTATTGGGAGGCAACTCATAAATAAATAGGTTGTATTTTTCTTTTTGTACTTTTCTGTGTTTTCTTTGTATTTTTATTTTTGTGTCTTTTATTTTGAGATTTTAATTTATGAATTTTCATATTCCCTTATTTTTATGGTATTCTTAAATGATATTTTTTTTCTGAATTTTTCAAAGAAATGAAAATTACAAAATGTCAAGAAGGAATTTGATATAAGTAAAAGGGTGCTTATCAAAAATGACCAAATGCATTATAAGCACTAAAATGTTTTAACTAAAGATTGAATGGAGGGATAATCTAATCTCCAAGAATAAAAATAAATGCCATGAATTAAGTGTGGGGAAAGGCATTGGACTTAGAATAGAGAATATTATGAGTACTCTAAAAAGAGTGTGCTAGGTTCCCGTAGGACTTCATGATCACAAAGATGCATGTTGGGGATGAAGAAAAGTATCTCTCCCTAAAATTGTAAAGAACAAATATATATTTAAAAAGGGATGATGAAAAATATCTCTCCCAAATGATCAAAATGTGAAAGGATGAAGAAAAATATCTCTCCTTTAATCTTTTCATCTTTATGATTCATAAGAATGAGCACATATGACAAAACTCTTGGAGTATTTTACCACCTCTCTAATCTAAGGTCCACAAAGAACTTTACCCATCACCTAATGTCAAGCATGAAAATCAAATACTTGGAGATTAATTGATTAACCCACTTTGTTGCCACTGTTAAAATATAAATGTTGCTAAATGTTTCGTTTCATTTTTTGCTATGCACGTACCTTGACTTATATTTATTCTAATTGCATTTTTGTGACTATAATCCCTACAAAATAGAAAAAAAAATACCATTTTGAGCTTACTCGAGGATAAGTAGGAATTTAAGTGTGGAAGTGTGATGAATCGATATATTATATCTAAAATAAAGGAAAATCTCATACATTTCTGATCCTTAAACTGCTCCTAAATCAAATTTTGTCTACCTTTTCAGGAAAATGGCATCCATAGGAGTTCTAAGACATTTATGCAAAAATTCCTATTTTTTTCAAAGGAAATTGCTGACGCGCGCTGCAGCGGGTCATTTTGCAAATTATGGCGCTATAGCGCGCTGCAACGGGTCCATTTACGAAACGCGGGCACAGTAGCGCACTGCAGTTGTACGATTTGCAAAATGCTAGCACTACAGCGCACTGCAGCGGGTCTCTTTGCAAAATCTGGACACGGTAGCACGCGGCAGCGGAACACTTAACAAAAATTGCTGGCACCATTGTGCGCCGCAGCACGCTGCAGCGGCCCGCCACAATTTTGCCAGACAGGAGTATTTATTGCTGCTGGGACAAGACCCCAACCTGCATCTTATCCCTAGCCATTATTCTCTGCAGCTGCTACATTTTTTTTTATATCAAAGAAGATATTGAGGTGATATTTTGGCTAAACAAATAGAGATATTGGTCACATCACCATTAATTGGGATTTTTGCCATCATTGCTCAGAAATTTCCATTGGAAATGCTGGTTTGGATCATAAGTAGGATGAAGGCAGCCCTTCCCTTATATATATCACTCCTCTTGATTAGAGGAGGGTTCCCAATTTTGCTCAAAACACTAAGTAATGAGGAGGGAAGCATAAGTGGAAGTGAGGAACTCCCCAAGGGTGGCAAAGCAAGTTTTTGCTACGGAAGAGAAGAAGGAAGGTAGAACTAGCGACCTAAGAGAAGAGCTTGAAGAAGGAGAAAATGAAATCTGGAAAACTTCCAAGGAACATTCCTAGTATCTTCTAAATCTTACTTTTGTAGTTTCTTTTCTTAGTTGATCATGAAAGGATCTTTATCCATGTATATGTTTTTCTTCATTTCCTTTCTAATGAGTAGCTAAATCTCCCTTGGGGAGGGTTGGGGAAATCCCATGTGTATGAGTTATTTTTATTGTATGAAGTTTTCCTCAAGCATAAATAAAATATAAGAACTTTATGCCTTGTTAAAGAAATGCCTTTTATTGTTTAGTCTTGAATATCGATTGAAGGAAAATGAACTCATAAAATCAAGAACTAACTTGTCTTGTACTCCATAGCTCACCTTAGGTTGGATGCTAGGTTTATGAGTGCATGAAAGCTTAGAACTATGTGACAAAGTTCTAGAGCCTAGTGCACCTTAATCTAAGCTCAATCAAAGTGTTGATGCATGTGATGCTAAGACCCACTAAATTAGCTCCTTAGCTCAACATAATTGAGGGAGAGGAAGAAATAGTTGAGTGCTCATGAACTAAGTGACATAGTCATTGAGCCCAATATATTAATCCCTCATCTCAACTATGTGTGATGCGAGTGATGCTCGTAGTGGAATCAATGCTTATAAGATCTTAAGGATTTAATAATTGTAATCTCCTTGATCAAGAGATAAGATGAAAACTTAAAAAACCTAAAATCTTATAGGAATCTTTGTGCCGAAATAGAACCGAATGTGTGTTCATTTTGTGCACAAGATTTGAACTCGTGAGACTTTGAGATAAAACTCAAGGTGAACAAAGTTCACCTGATTTAAAAATAAATGAAATATAAAGCTTGAGAAATCAACATACATTAGTAATATATCATGACATGTGGGATAACCCCAACTCTCCTCTCTCCTTTATCTAACTTATCTTCATTTAGTAATTATTATACTAAATCTAAGACCAACTCAACCAATCAATCATAGCTTAAACATTAGTGAGAATAGATAGACCTTAGTAACAAAACAACCAAGTCTCTGTGGTTCGATAAATCCCAGAAATTAACACTTTCCACTTATTACTTCAGACCACGTACACTTACGTGTGAGCGGAGACGTGTATTTACAGTCTGTCCTGTCAATGATCAATATAAACTTATGCTAATTGATAAAGTAAAAGAACATGTTGATTCTTTTAAATAACTAAAAACAAGACTAGCATCCTATATATATATATATATATATATATATATATATATATATATATATATATATATATAATGAGTAAGACTAGTATCCTATAAGTAAATAAGCTAGTTAATGCAGTAAGAAAGTAAATAAGAAAGTGTTGAAATGCAAAAATGTAAATTGAAAGCAGTAAATACAAAACTAAAAACTGATATAACTAAACAAGCCACTCAACTGTAAATCCATAATAATACTACTTAGCCTACTAGGCTAAGGCAGAAGCTCTAAACTAAAAGTACGAACATACTTAGCCTGCTAGGCTAAGGCAGAAACACTGAGTAGAAGCGCACTTAAGATTAGTAATGCCATATCAGATCCCGACTGATAAAGTTAGTGGGGCAAGAGTCTATTACACACCATCTTAGGTTTTTGTATAGGGCTTGGCATTGTATAGACTATTGAAACTAGCAACTGAGTCTAGGCCAATCACGATCGAATGAACTGAAGAAAAAATTAGTTAAGCTACTCTCTACTGAACAGAAAGTCAAAAAAACCAAATATACCGATAAAATGCAAATGATATGTATTCAAATTCAAAGTTGACACAAGATACTCATCAAATATCCTATGTCCAAAAAAATGACCAAGGCATAAAGCTCAATACAAGGTAAGCAATGTATCAAATTTCAAAGTGAGCAAGAGGCTCTACTAAGATATAGGTGATATCTATTGTTATCTAATTTATTTGTTCCATCTACTCTAAGTTACATAAGCTCAAGATCTTCAATTCTTACTATCGAGTATAACTCAGACTCATGACCTTATAAGTTGCAAATAATTAGAACTGGCCAAGTCCTAATTTGATTAAATCACTATCGGCTATAAGTTAAATAAATAAATCAATCGACCTATTTAAATGATTTAAGCAACCCAAGCCCATCTTGATTTAGCCAAATTAAGATGGAAGGATTCAGAATTAAGCTCCAAATATTGGGGATTAATCACTTAATCCAAAGGTAATCCTAA
The DNA here is from genome assembly GCA_016760335.1 of Gastrodia elata. NCBI lineage: Eukaryota > Viridiplantae > Streptophyta > Magnoliopsida > Asparagales > Orchidaceae > Gastrodia > Gastrodia elata. Next base: position 8,964,711 of record CM028670.1, on the reverse strand, counting down.
ATGACTAAGGTTTAAAACCCAATCTCATGGAGTAAGGATTAAGGTATATCATACTAAGTAAAGTCACACTTAATAGGATGGATCTCTATTCTTAAGTATAAGTTTGAAAGATCAAATAATTATACACAAACTATGAAAATCTGTAAACTAGTAAAACCAAGGCTTCACCTTTCAAGTAACCCAATTTACTCAATAGATAAATTCTAACTTAAGTTTTATTCCTAAACTCTATGGAAAGAGCTCTTAATCACTAAAATTAACACTTAGACACCCAAATCCTAACTAATGTTATAAGAGCTTAAGAGATGGAATAGAAGTTTCAAAGAAGGATACGATGTGAGATGAATCTCACATCATACAACTAGCATTTTACTTAGAATTTAATTAAGATAAAAATTAGGGTTTTGATTTAGAATCTTCTCTAATCATAGGAATTAACTTCTAAGTTACTATTCTTACTGATTTTAGTGACTAGAACATAAATCTAAGGTTTAAGAATGATTAAACCTAATTTTTTGGCAAAATGACCATTTTGCCTTTACTTAAGGGTCTAAAAATCTACTTTATGACTTAGGGCTCTAAATTAGAAATTTTCAATGGCAATTGATTTCTTACTGTCTAACAAGAAGATAGATAGTAATAACACCCAGTTTGGATAATTATTAAGCCTTATGAGACTAAATTAAGAATTTTGACTTATAAGGAAAATTTTGTACTTTTCTCAAATGAAATATAAATTTTCTACCAGTTTATTAAAGCTTACTATCTAAGGGCTCCATAGAACCTAAAATTACTGAATTCTGATATGTATTGGCTAAGTTATAGCTAAAACAAATTAAGGGTTTGAATATGTAAATTAGGGTTTCTTAAGAGGGGTCAAAAACCTAACTATTCAATTTGAAGTTCAAATTTAATAAACTCAGTGGATATTGCTTTCCTATAACACACTAAGTATTTTAACTGGGAGTAGACCTAATTTGGACCTCATTTGGTCAAGTTAAGACCCAGTTAGGGTTAAGAGTGATTAGTGAGTGATTACTAAAATTAATCACAGAATCACAAAACCAACCACACCACTGGGTTCTAATCTACTCTATGAGCTATTGAAAACTTGAATCACTCAGATTGGATCACTAATTATGCTAATATTCACTAATTAAGTTTTAGGGTGATTAGGGTTGATTAAGAGATCTAGCAATCAAACCCTAAAGATTTTGTAGTTTACTATTTATTAAGTCTTCCTGATCAAAATGGTATATTAGAAGATCTAATTTGGAGCTCAATTGACCAAGTTATGATCAATTGAAGTTCTAGGGTTAATTAGGGTAGTATCATAAAAAGTGATTAGGCAAAACATAACCCAAACATAGAAATTAATACTATCAGAGTAATATATAGGTTCTCCTGATTACTTAAAGACCCATATTGGGTATGTTTGAGTGAGTGTGTGCAAAGTTATGATAGTTTGAATATTAGTGGCATTTAGGGCAAATTATGGGGGTCCTAAATGATACTAGATGAAATCTACATCAAATTGGAAAATTGATATTGTCATAATGATCATTGATTTTTGCTGATCAAAATGGTATATGAAATTGTCACAATTGGATAAGTAAATTTAAAGATATTAATATTTGAATGTTTGTGGTAAATTAAATTAATTGAATTAAATTTTAAATATAATTAAATCTGCATTACATCAAATAATCCCTTAATCATTAAAAATGATGGGCCCCATAAGCAATTTAACAGCCAGCAGGCTGTGAGGAGACGGCGGATCCCACTAACGCGCCGTTTGCATGGACGGGACCCACCCGCGCTGCGCTGCCATGACGCATGGCATCCCACACATCAGGACACAGACCCACGCCACAATGTCATCGCACCTGACCCAACATCAGTCCCATGGGCTGCATTTGACCTGATCCAGCCTCAAGCGAGACTCAGCAAAACGGAAACACCCAAGGCTAGGGTGTAGAATGAAAAATGGAAACACCGAGACTCAGCACGGGACCCACCCGTGCTGAGTGACTTCCCAGCGATGGCTGGCCTCGGCCTGAATGGCATCATCAAGGGCATAGTCTGGCCTTCCTAACGATGTGCGAACCTACGCTAAAGATGACCTAGACAGGTAATACGAGCTAGCCCTAGCTGCCTAAGGTGATCGGAATAGACGTTATTGAGGAAACGAGACCAAATTGGCTCGATCGAGTTTGATCTAACACATTCAGATTTCAATACATACAAAGCAATATCATTTTGAAAGATAAATTGCAATTTGAATGAGTGAGTATGGAGATTGGCGTACATGATCGATGACGAAGGGAGATTGGTTCAGCGGCGAGCTATTCGAGCATCCTTCGAGAACCTAGCGAGCGAAAAGTTTAAACGAAGAGGGTTTGATCAGAACTTTAATAGGATCATTACCTTCGGTTAGAGCGGCGAACGCAACAACTGGCGATCGAGGGCACCGCGCGTCGCGACTCTTGCTGCGTGGAGGCTTTGCGAGGACAAAGGGCTTCAACCGTCTGATCATGAGATCAGACAACACAAATGATCCGTCCAAAGAGAGGGCACAAAAAGTGAACAGTGTGATAGCATTAGGATTAGATTATGGAGCCATTAAATTCTAAATAATTAATATTATTTATTTAAATTTTAATTGATTTCATAATTAAAATTAACCGATTATGTTTCTTCCCAAAACTTTTTAATAAATTGCCCTTAGCTAATTAAGAGGTGAGGGATGCAATGGTGAAGTTGGATTTTTGTTTCGATGAGTATTTAATTATTTGAATTTTTCGAGGTATTTAAACTATATTAAAATATTCACTGAAAATACAATGACTTCCAAATACCTCCAAAACTTCTCCCTTAGCTAATTTGGGGGTGATGAGCGCAATGGCGAAGTTAAATTTTTGGTTTGAGGTCAAAAAAATAGGTCAAATTCTAGGGTTCTTGAAATTCCTAAAATCAGGATTTGATTAATTTAACTCTTTGTAGTGAACTCTTAATAACTTAATTAGAGTACCTGGATTATAATCAGGACTTAGTTTAGTCTTAATTGACCTAGGTTACAACTTAGGTTATTACAGACTCCCCCACTTAAGAATGATATTGTCCTCGACATCACTCAAGTGAGAAGAATAAGGCAGAATTAAAATGACGAATTGAAATGAAAAGGAGATAAGGAAGTATCTTGATTAAGAGGTTTGGATATTTTTGGCGCTTGTCCTATTATTTCTCCCATGTAGCTTCATTTTGTAAATGATTTTTCTATTGTATCTTAACCATATTAATAGAACGACTTCTTAGTTGTTTTCGATCTCGGGCCAAGATTTTGATTGGCCCTTTAATAAAGGATAAGTCAGTCTGAATTTGGACTTTTGGAAACTAAATTAAATGAGAGGGATCTCTGAGGCATTTCCTTAATAATGATACGTTGAATATATTGTGAACTACCGCAAAATCATTGGTAGATTTAGTTTATAGGCAAGAGATCCTATCTTCTAAATTATCTCAAATGGCTCGACATAGCGGGGACTGAGTTTCCCAGCTATGCCAAATCTAAATATTCCCTTCATTAGACTGACATTTAGATATTCAAAATCTCCATTACTGAATTCTATGGGTCTGTGGCGAATATCATGATATTTACTTTGACGGTCTTGAGCGGTGTAGATTCTTTGTTGAATAAGCTGAATCTTCTTATTAGCTTCTTCAACTAATTCAGATCCATAAAATTACACACTTCCTAATTCAAACTAGGCTAATGGAGTGCTTCATTTCTTGCTATATAAGGCTTCATATGGAGCCATTTTGATACTAAATTGAAAGCTATTATTATATGCAAACTCTACTAGTGGGAGGTGATCTTCCCAAGAACCAGCAAATTCAAGAATACATAATCTAATAAAATCTTCAAGGACTTGATTTACATGCTCAGTCTGACCATCCATTTGCGGATGAAAGGCAGTACTCAATTCTAAGGTTGTCCCTAGATCTTGATGTACTACTTGATAGAACTTGGATGTAAATCTGCTGTCTCTATCGAACACTATTTATTTAGGTATCCCATGCAATCTGATAATCTCCTTGATATAGAGCTTAGCTATTTTCAATAGAATATATTTGACTAATGGGAATAAAATATGCAGATTTGGTTAAACGATCTACTATCACACATATCACATCAGCTCCTAATCTTGCACGAGGCAATCACATTACAAAATCCATATGTATGTCTAGCCATTTCCATTCAAGAATTTCAAGAGGATGGAGCAAACCACCAGGCCTTTGATGCTTGGTCTTAACTAAGTTACAAGAATGGCATCTAGATACAAAATCTATTATACTTCTCTTTATCCCGAGCCACCAAAAATATTATTTCAAGTCTTGATACATTTTATCACATCCAGGATTAATCGCATATCCAGAGCTATGTCCCTCTAATAGCATTTTACGATTAATAGATTAGGAATCCATAAACAGATCTCTTAGTAAATAGCACCCTTATGGAAACAAAGATCAGTATGGCAACTACTCTCGATCACTTTTTTAAAAATTAGATACTCTTCATCTTTAATTTGGGAAATGCATACATCTCTATGGAAAGTGGGTTCCACATTACTCATTGAGATCATCTTACTTAACATATCTCCGCAAACTAGTTTAATATATAACTTGCAAAATTCTTCCTCTAAAGAACTAGTGGCGATCATGGCTGAAAGCGTAGCACGATGGCTAAGGGCGTCTGCTACAACATTGGCTTTACCAGGATGATACTAGATGTCCAAACCATAATCACTAGATAATTCTAACCATCTTCTTTGTTTGCAGTTGAGTTCTCTCTGGGTAAATATGTATGTCAGGCTTTGATGATCTATAAATATGGAGCACTAAACTCCATACAAGTAATGGTGCCAAATCTTTAAGGCGAAAACTGTTATCGCTAATTCTAGATTGTGAACTGCATAATTCCTTTCATGTGGCTTTAGTTGGCAAGATGTGTATGCTATAACCTTTCCTTCTTGCATTAGAATGCTTCCTAAGCCATTTCCCGAAGCATTTGTATATAATTGATAATTTGCACCTTCTTTGGGAAGAACTAATACAGGAGCTGATGATAATACATCTTTTAGAGTCTAAAATGCATCCTCACATTCTATTGACCAAACAAATGGAACTGTCTTTTGAGTCAAATTTATTAAGGGAGAAGCAATCTTGGAGAAACCTTTGACAAACTTCTGATAATATCCTGCTAGCCCCAAAAAACTGAGGATTTCTATCATGGATTTAGGTTGAACCCAACCTTGAATGGCATTGTTCTTGTTTTGATCTATTCGAATACCTTGGGCATCTACCACATGCCCTAAGATAGATACAGAGCTTAACCAAAACTCACTTTTCAAAAATGTTGCATATAGTTCATTCTCTCGCATTGCCTCTAGAACTACTCTTAAATGATTCTCGTGTTCTTTTTGGGATTTTGAATATATAAGAATATCATCAATAAGGACTATAACAAATTTATCTATGTAGGGTTTCAAAATTTGTTGCATTAAGCCCATAAAGACATTATGAGAAATTCATAATGCCCATATCGAGTACGAAATGCTATCTTCTCAATATTTGTATCTTTTACTCACAGTTGATGGTAACCAGATCACATATCAATCTTTGAGAATACGACTGCACCAGATAATTGATCAAAAAAGTCATCGATTCAAGGAAGAGGATACTTATTTTTAATGGTTACTTTGTTTAGGTCTCTATAGTCTATGCACATTTGCATAGACCTATCATTCTTCTTAATGAATAGAATAGGGGCTCCCCATGGGGGCATACTAGGTTTTATAAAACCTTTATCCAAAAGTACTTGCAACTATTTGTTCAATTCTTGAAGTTCTTTTGGAGCCATTCTATATGGTGCTTTTGACAATGGTTGGGTACCGGGGATTAAGTTGATTGCAAATTCTATCTCTCTTACTCGTGGTAATCCAGGCAGCTCCTTTAGAAATACATCTGTAAATTCCTTAACTACCTTGATATCAGAAATATGGACTTTTTCTTTACTGTCACCCATCATGGTTACCAAAAAGGCTACACAACCTTTGATTAATAACTTCTTCGCATGGCGTGCATTTATTAGGGAACCTTGAGTGCTAAACCTTCCCACAAAAGTCTCTGAGGTACCAGATGATTGAAGAATAATCTTTCTTCTTCTGACAATCTATAGTAGCATTATGCATACTAAGCTAGTTCATGCCTAGTATGATGTCAAAGTTCACTATCGGTAAAACTATTAACTTAGCTTGAAAGGTTATTTTATTTACTGGTACTTGCGGATCTCAAAACTTAGTCGCATTAAGTTGGGCTACGGATGGAAGTCCAATATTTAAGGTTTTGGAAAGTTTGTAGCATGATAAATTCAAGCTGTTAACAAAGTTCTCTGAGATGAAAGAATGACTAGCCCCATTATCAAATAATATGCTACATGGCTTTTCATTTATACATATGGTGCCTAATTTTATCAATAAATTATTTAATAAAAATTGCAGTGCTAGAAATAAGGAAAATATGTAAATGTATACACCTGATATGATGTTATTATCCTCAGCCACTTCTACTGGAGTGAGGTTGTAGACTCTAGCTGTTCCTGCTGGCTGATTATTTATTGCCTTGACCCTCATCTGATTTTGTACTGGAGGTCGAGAAATAGTTGCTTTCACCTTAGGAGAAATTTGCCTTTGGCATAAGAGCCATTCTTGGTTCTCTTTTACTTATTAGAGTAGCTTGGAACACTTGGGTCCGACGAGCTCGATCAATCAAAACTCTGTCAATTATCTTATCGACCTTGCACAATTGATATCCATGACCCCGATGGACACATTTGAAGTAGACTCAACCAAAATGGTAGGACTTACCATAGGGGTGAGGCCTAGTACAGTCTGATAGGTTTTTTGGTATTCTCAGTAGCCTCAATCTGATAGGCTCTTCCTTGGTTGGGTCTGTGATGTTTGAAGGCTTCATTACGATTAGGCATTATACATGCCTTTTACTTAAGATTTTTTGCTAATGGGTGATGCTCGACCACTCGCACTGTTTCAACCAACTGTTCAAAGTTGGTTAGGTAAAATGGAATTATGTGATCTTTGATAGACTCATGAAGGCCGCTTTGGAAATGGTAACAATTATACACTTCTGTTGGTGCCAAATTTGGAGTAAAGCGAACAAGCTTTCTGAACTCTGTTACATAATCAGCAATAGAGCGACTTCCTTGAGTTAGTAGTAGAAGAGAATCATCGATTATATTTTTCCAGGATGTCGGTACAAAAGCTTCTTGAAATGCTTCTACAAACCAGTCCCAAGATATATCTTCTAGATCATATTCTTCAAAATGGGTTTCACGAATATTTTCCCACCAGTATTTTGCTTCGTCCTGAAGCAAATGCGTAGCGAGGCGATCTGTTTGATAGTTGGGACAACTAAGGCTTGTTAGGTTCTTCTCAATTGTTCTTAACCAAGCCATTGTATCGACTAGAGATAGACTTCCATCAAAAGTAGGCGGTCTTAGTTGTAGGAAACTATGTAGTAACCCATCGGCAGAATGATGGGTGCTGTTGGGAGTATGGAGAGCAGGAGATGCCGATGATGTACTGGCATTTGTGGATGGCAGCACCAATACCAACCTTTGAATAGCTAAGGCTTGTTGGTTTTGGTTTTTCAACATTACATTAACCATATTTCTATGGGAAGTAACTTTATCTGTGTTAATGTTATTTGACGCTGCGATGGTATTGATCGGGGCATTGCTAGAAGGAGGGGTTTTGTTGATCGGGGTGTTGTTATGATAAGAGGCGGGATTCATTCTGAAATTAAAACAACGATCTTTAGTTTTAAAATGAATACATACAATATTTGTTGATTTCTCATTATATAATTGATAAAACTTAGTACAATTAAAAAGATACAAAACATAGCCATAACATAATAGCTTAGACTCTAATAATAGTCCTATCCTATATATTTAATGATGAAAGCTTGGCAGAAGTATTTAAAGGTGACTTCACAACACTTTCTTCAAGATCTTCTAGCCAGTTGATGATAGGTTGTATCCCACCATTCTCCAGCAGCATCAAAAAGAAGATAACTCATTAGAGTAACCTTGACATCATCCAGCCACCCTGTTGCATAAAAAATAGAATCCACCCTTTCTAGCCACTCCTTGGCTAAGATAGGAAAATGAAGGCCTCTGTATATGCCATCTCGTAATATCTGATCTAGCACTAAAATTCCTTGTTCTGAGACATTCTCTATAATTCTTCCATATCTTTGTCCCATTTGAAAGTCAAATTCCCACATGGATCTAAATTCCTGGAGGTAATCCTCAATTGACATCTTCTAAGTGTGTTCTAAACCTATAAATTTTATCAAACTTAATAAGTTCATTAAGCGAGGTATTAATATATGAATCACCATACATAAACTTTCCATTAAAGTATTTTCATTCCTTATTTTATTCTGAGTTTATAATCATAATAGTATGGATGTCATTTCAAGTATTCATTTAGTGACTATATGGTAGAAGAATAATCCATTAAGTAGAGAGGAATACAAATTCCAATCTGACACCTTATAAAATTCTCTGATACCAACTTTGGCACCCTAGCCCCACCGTGATCCTGTTAACTCTTAAGTTAACATGATTATAGTGAAGGTCACCAAATGATAAGTTCCTCACTTATAACTAGATTAGACATTCATTCTAATCCAATATAATTAAGAAAATTTCCAATTACAAGAGAACTTCACTAAATGATAAATACAAGAAATTAGAGTGAAAGTAAAACATAACATCCATTCTATTATAATACAATAAATATAAATATACAACTCATAATAAGTGCAGTAAAAGAAAATACAAAGTAAACATTTATTATTATAACACATTAAAAGCTCAGAATCTATTATTATCAGTTTTATAATGATAGGGCCCCAACTAATAAAAGAAAATTCTAATTAAACAAAATATCTAAAAGTATATTTTAGGCTGCAATTTTATTTAGTTATTTAGATATCACCATTAAACTCAACATACAAACAAGTATAGGTGCAAAACACATATGAAAAGAAAAGATAGTTATAAATAATAAGCTTATATAAAATACTAATAACAAAAAGGATAACTTATCCTAATCATGCTTATGATCAATATAAATTTATGCGAATTGACATAAAGTAAAAGAACATAATAATACATTTAAATAATTGAAAACAATACTAGCATCATTTATATATATATATAGCGAGTAAGACTAGTATCCTATAAGTAAATAAAGCTAGTAAATGCAGTAAAACAGTAAATAAGAAAGTATTGAAATGCAGACAAGTAAATTAAAAGTAGTAAAAACAAAACTGAAAACTAATATGACTAAACAAGCCACTCAAGTGTAAATCCATAATAATACTACTTAGCCTACTGGGCTAAGGCAGAAACACTGAGTAGAAGTGCACTTAAAACTAGTAATTCCATATCAGATCCTGACTGATAAAGTCAGTGGGGCAAGAGTCTATTACACACTACCCTAGGCTTCTGTATAGGGCTAGGCATGGAATAGACTATCAGAACTAGCAAATGAGCTAGGCTGATCCCTTTCGAATGAACTATAGAGGCAAACTACTTAAGCTACACTCTATTGAACTAAAAGTCAGAAAAACTAAAAATACTGATAAAATGCAAATGATATTTATGCAAATTCAAAGTTGACACGAGATACTCATCAAATACCCTATGTCAACAACATATGGCCAAGGCAAAAAGCTCAATACTAGATAAGCAATGCATCAAATATCAAAGTGAGCAAGAGACTCTACTAAGACACATGTGATATCCATTATTATCTATTTTATTTGTACCATCTACTCTAAGCAACACAAGTTCAGAAACTCTAATTTCTACTGTTGAGTGTAACTCAGACTCACGACCTTACAAGTTGCAAGCAATTAGAACTGGCCAAGTCTTAATTTGATTAAATCACAGTCAGCTATAAGTTAAATAAATAAATCAATTGACCAATCTAGATGATTTAAAAAACCCAAGCCCATCTTTATTTAGCTAAATTAAGATGGAAGTATTAAGAATACTCCAAATATTGGGGCTTAATCACTTAATCCAAAGACGATCCTAAAGGACTAAGGCTTAAAACCCAATTTCAAGGATTAAGGATTAAGGCATATCCTATTAAGTAAAGTCACACTTAATAGAATGGATCTCTATTATTAAGTCTAAGTTTGAAAGATCAAATAATCATACACAAATTATGAAAATCTATACACTAATAAAATCAAGGCTTCACCTATCGAGTAACCTAATTTTCTCAATAGATAAGTTCTAGCCTAAGTTCTATTCCTAAATTCTATGGAAAGAGCTCTTAATCACTAAGATTAACACTCAAACACCTAAATCCTAACTATTATAATAAGAGCTTAAGAGATGGAATATAACTTTCAAAGAAGGGTATGATGTGAGATGAATCTGACATCATACAACTAACATTTTACTTAGAATTTAATTAAGATCAAAATTAGGGTTTTGATTTAGAATCTTCTCTAATAATAGGAATGAACTTCTAAATCACTGTTCTTACTGATTTTAGTTATTAGAATATAAATCTAAGGTTTAAGAATGATTAAACCTAATTTTTGGGCAAAATGACCATTTTGTCCCTACTTAATGGTCTAAAATTTTACTTTTTGATTTAGGGCTCAAAATTAGAAATTTTCAATGGCAATTGATTTCTTACTGTTTAACATGAGATAGATAGTAAGAATACCAAATTTAGATAATTATTAAGCCTTATGAGACTAAATTAAAGAACTTAACTCACAAGGGCAATTTGGAATGCTATAATGAAATCTAAATTTTCTATCAGTTTATTAAAACTTATTATCTAAGGGTTTTATAGAATATAAAATTACTAAATTTTGATATGTATTGGCTAGATTATAGCCAAAATAAGCTAAGGATTTGAAATGTAAATTAGGGTCTCTTAAGAGGGATCAAAAATCTAACTCTTCCATTTGAAGTCCAAATTCAATAAACTCAGTGGTTATAGATTCTCAATAACACACTAAGTACTTTAATAAGGAGTAGACCCAATTTAGACCTCATTTGGCCAAGTTATGATCTAATTAAGGTTAAGAGTAATTAGTGAAATTAATCACAGAATCACAAAACCAACCACACTACTAGGTTCTAATCTAGTCTATGAGCTATCAAAAACTTAAATCACTCAAATTGGATCACTAATTATGCTAATATTTACTAATCATGTTTTAGGGTGATTAGGGTTGATTAAGAGATCTAGTCATTAAATCCTAAATATTTTTGTACTTTATTAGGTCTTCCTAATCAAATAGGTAAATTGGAAGACCTAATTTGGAGCTCAATTAACCAATTTATGGTTAATTAAAGTCATAGGGTTAATTAGAGTAGGGTCCTAAAAAGTGATTAGGAAAAACATAACATAAATAATGAAATTAATACTATCAGAGTAATCTAGAGGTTCTCCTGATTACTTTAAGATCCATATTGGATATGTTTGAGTGAGTGTGTGCAAAGTTATGATAGTTTGAATATAAGTGGCATTTAGGGCAAATTATGAGGGTCCTAAATGACACTAGGTGAAATATGCATCCAGTTGGAAAATTGACAGTGTCATAATGATCCTTAATTTTTGCTGATCAAAATGATATATAAAATTATTACAATTGGATAAGTAAATTTAAAGATATTAATGTTTGAATGTTTGTGGTAAATTCAATTAATTGAATTTAATTTTAGATATAATTAAATTTGCATTACATCAGATAATCCCTTAATCAATTGAAATGTGGGGCTCCACACGCAATTTAATAGCCAGGAGACTGCGAGGAGACGACGGGTCCCACTGACGCGTCATTTGTACGGATGGGTGTTACAACCCAAGGATATTACCTAGCTTAATTTAAGCCTAATTATGTCTTAATTATTATTCCACTAAGTTCATCTAGTCATTAGAATCAAACCCTGAAGGTTTGGAGCAATTCGGTGCTCAATCGATTATTTTGGAATATTTTAATATTTGAATAAGTCGAAATTTGAGGTATTTAATTTGACCTTAGATTTGAAATCTGACTTTGTCGTTGTGATCGCCACCCCCAAATTAGCTAGGGGTGATGTTTTGGGCATGATTGGAAGTGGTCAAATTTTCACAAATATTTTAATATAATTAAATGCACCAAAAAATAAAATAATTAAATAGTCATCGGAATCGAATTCCGACTTCGCCGTTGGATGCCTCACCCCCAAATTAGCTATGGGTGAATTTTTGAGATTTTTCGGAGTACGATTCTAAAATCTAAATTATTAAATAATTAAGAAAACTAATTAAGTAATCATTAAGTCCCTAATTTGCAATTTCCCTCAATTTCCTAATGCATCCTGCCAACTCCTCTTAGAATTTTGGCTGGCCATCCCATCCCTCTCCTCTTAGCCATGCCTCCATTCCTCTAAGTTCATGATGGCTCCCCTAGCTCCCATAGGTCATGATGGAGCCTCCCCAATCCCCCCTTCTCCTTAATTAAGAGAGCTCATCCCTTCCTACTTCTCTTTTATGTCAAGTAAGCTCTAGAGCTCTCTCCCTTCCCCTCCATTGCTGCACCTTGAAGGAGAAGGCTCATCCCCAAGGTCCTAAAGGAAACCAAGGCCATTTTTTTCCTTTCCTAAAGGCTAAGATACCCATTTGCTTCTCTCCTCTTACCTTCTACATATTGCTATTAGGCTTGTTTGTAGCTTGAGAAACTCCAAAAGCATGTATGGAAGCCATTAAGGCTCTTAAAAGTATCACATTTACTAAAAGAGCATTGCTCTGTTTTCATTTATACTGCATACCCTATCATTTATCCACATTTTTCATATGGATACAATGCTCTGTTTGTGCCGATTTTAGTGTCGATGGAAAGGTATCGGAAAAACCTTTCCATTGATATAAGGCACTGCTCATGGAATGCTATGGATTGGGAGTATTTGAGCTCGAAAGTAGACCTTCCAGATTTCGTCCAAGCGAAAAATGTCGTCTGGCGCTGCAGCGCGCTGCAACGCAAGAAGTTGCAGAACTAGGCCGCTGTAGCGCGCTGCAGCGGTATTTCGGCAAAAATCTTACAAAATAGTTATTAACTTAATTAAACAGTAAATTGCAAAATGGACCTCTACAGCGCACCGTAGCGCGCTGCAGCGGTATTTCAAAAAAAACTTATATAAAAGCATTTAATAAAGTATTTGAACAGTAAAAATTGCAAGTTGGACTGCTAGAGCATGCCACAGTGTACTGCAGTGGGTTACAGCGGGCCGCAGTGCTAAAAGCACCACAGCGCTACCGCACGCTGTAGCGCCCAAACTTGCAAAATTCCCAGAATTTTTTGAAAAATTGCCTAGTTTTGATATTTTAAGGTCTCTAGGACCCTAGTGGGACTGAATTATATCAAATGTGAACCTATTTTAGTCAAAATAGAACATCACATAAAATTCTATGTTGAAATCAAAAATTAAAACTTTGTCATCTTTATCAAGTGCTCAAAACCTATCATGTATCCTAAGATGTATTGTGCAAATTGCTAGATAACTTAGAATTTCAGTGCCAATAATAATCTAAAATAATATTTAGGTTTTGAACCCTAGAAAAAAATTAGAAAATGACCAAAATACCCCTAACCATATATAGGTCACAACTTGACCAATTGGAGTCCAATTTGGGTCTAATCCCTGTTAAAGTACTTAGTGTGATATAGAAAAGCTATAGCCACTGAGTTTGCTGAATTTGGACACCAAATAGAAGAATTAGCTTTTTGACCCCTCTTAACTTAGAAAATTACCAATTTACCTATAGAAATTCAAATGGCTATAACTAATTCATTAGACCTTAGAATTTAGTGTTTTTAGACTCTATGGAATCCTTGATTAGCAACAAACAGTAAACTGTATAAAAATTTAGATTTTATTAAGTGTAATTTACTAAAATACCCCTTAAGTCAAAAACTTTAGTTTGTACCTATAAAACCCATTTCTTATCCAAATTTGGTGTACTTACTGTCTATCTTCATGTTAGACAATAAGGAATCCTTTGGTAATAAGAAATTCCCCATTTGGAGCACTTAAATAAAAAGTAGCTTTTTGGACCCTTAGTTAGGGGCAAAATGGTCATTTTGCCCAAAAATTTAGGTTAAGCATTATTAACCTCTAAATTATGTTTTAAATTACTAAACTCAGTATTAGAACTATATTAGAGTCGTCTAAGTAAGAAAAATCAACTATTATGTCAACTCATCAAAATTTCCCAAAAATTTTCTGGTCTTTTCTTAGGATCTTTTCACCTCACATTAGGACTATTCTTGAGACTAGGACTAGCTCATAGGTTAGATTTCATTTATGAGATAAGTGGGTTATCTAATAAATGAATCCTTGGTTTTATTAGTTTTTAGACTTTTACAACTTATTTTGATTATTTTATCTTTAACCTTAGATTCAGGATAGGAAAATCACCCTAGTAAGCCTGATTTGCTTAATAGGATTTACCTTAATCAATATATCACTATTAGATAGAAACCTAGACCTTAGGTTTGCCTTTGAAATTATGTGGTTTAGCCCAATCTCATAGTGTTAAATCCATAATCTTTAAGTTGTAGATTTTGGAAAATTTATAGTTATAATGTCTGAACTCATAAACTAGGTCATGTTTATTTTTTATAATCGACTTTAATTGAGCATATTAAGACCTAGCTAGTCCTAGTATTTTGTAACCTATAAGGACGTACTTTTAAGTAACACTCGATAATAGGAAATATAGATCCTGAACTTGTGTAACTTAGAATAGTTAGAATGGTTTAATTAGATAACAATAATGTCACCATGTTAGAGATTCCCTTGCTTATTTGATTTATTTTGTTGCTATGCATTCTTTGCTTTTGTGCTTAATCCCTTGGACATATATAAGAGGACTTTGTATATGAAATGAAAACTTAGAATAATTAGGATAACAATTGCCTTTGAGTTCAATATATTAGTAGATTCGGGTGCATAGTTACCCTAATGGACAGGGGTAAGGAGTAATAATGATGCTTAATATTACTCATTGAGGAGTGTGTTAAGCTTGGAACTCGTATAATCTTGCAGACGTGCTTGACTCCTCAGCTGTTTTTGGACGTGTTCACAGAAACAAAGTAAAATAACTAAGAGATTATGAATTTGTATTTACTGCCTCCTCAGTTTTGTTGCTGGATTCTGTCTGCCCTAGCCCAAAAAAGCTATGGGAATTTCTGTCTGCCCAAGCCCAGAAAGGCTTTGGGGATTTCACCGGCCCGATGGCCAACTTTCTGATATGACAGTCTTTACATACCTATTTTAGTTTTAGCTTATTGTGTACTGTATTTTGATGTATATTTCATTTAGCTATGTTTCTTTACTTACATGCTCACTTATTCATATTTATAGGATGTTAGACTTTGCTGCTTACGATATGTACCATATTCAGATTTCTATCATTTAATTTATATATGTCATATGATTATCAACATGTTTAGAGTTAGACTTTACTTTCTGTACTTTTATTTATTGTACCTACATGTATATTCCCATTCCTTGCTTAGTTGTTGAGGTGTGCTTTCACCTTATTTGTTGTTTAGTTATAAATATTATATTTATAACTATCCCTATTTCTTATTACTCTTATTTCTCCTACTGCTTAGTTACTTTTGTTGTGCATAAGTTAAAGTGGTGATATTAATAATACATGTAAAATATTTAGCCTAAAATATACTTAGATAATTGTCTAATAAGATTTTTCTTTTATTGGCTGGGGCCCTAGCATTATGAAATTGATAATGTCAGATTCAGTTAGGTTTGAAGAACTAGGTACTGAAGAAGAGGTCCCTTACTTAGAGGAGGAGCTTCAACCAGGAGAGCCGGATGCTATTTAGTTTCTTAGCTTCTTATGAGGATGAGTGATTTATTTTCAATCTTTTAAACTACTTATTTAATGTTGTAATAATATAGGTACTGTGATTGTGATTTATTTTCTGTACTTTATTATTTGTTGAGCTATAGTACTACTTCTTATATGATACATGGTGGATGGATGTATTATTAAGTGCATTTTATTTTTGCACTCTATATGTCTGTCTTAATTAGTGATTGATCCTCTTAATTATCCTGTGCACGTCCTCCCCTTATTAATGGATTATGGATCTTACCTAATCCAATGATAAGAGAAGGATTTGCACAAGTGACCTCCGCTCCTTAACCTAATGATTGTGGGTTTAGGGAGCGGGGCTCCACAACAGGACCCACCCGCGCTGCGTTGCCTCGACGCGGGGCATCCCACATAGATGGATGCAGGCCCCACACCACTACACCGACGCACCTGACCCGACATTAGTCCCGCGAGCCACATTTGACTCGATCCTGCCTCGAGTGAGACTCAACAAAATGGAAACAAAGGCTAGGGCACGGAATTTGAGTGACTTCCCGGTGACAGCCGGCCTCAGCCCGCATGGCATCATTAGGAACATAGTCTGGCCTTCCTAACGGTGTGCGAACCTACGCCAAAGATGACCTTGACACGTAATGCGAGCTATCCTAGTTTCCTAAGGCGAACAGGAACAGACGCTACTGAGGAAACGAGACCAAATTGGCTTGATCGAGTTTGATCAAGCTCGATCGAACCCGATCAGATTTCAGTATATGCAAAGCAATATCATTTTGAAAGAGAAAGTGCAATTTTAACAAGTGAGTATGGAGATTGGTGTACATGATCGACGATGAAGGGAGATTGGTTCAGCAGCAAGCGATTCGAGCTTCCTTCGAGAACCTAGCGAGCGAAAAAATTGAACAAAGAGGGTTTGATCAGGGCTTTAATGGTGTCATTACCTTCGGTTAGGGGGGCGAACGCAATAACTGGCGATTGAGGGCTCCGCGCGTCGCGACTCTCACAGCGTGAAGGCTTTGCGAGGACGAAGGGCTTCAGCCATCTGATTGTGAGTTTAGACGGCACAGATGATCCGTGCAAAGAGACGGTGCAAAAAGAGAACAAGGTGACGGCGTTAGGATTAGACGACGGAGCTGTTAAATTCTAAATTATTAATATTATTTATTTAAATTTTAATTGATTTCATAATTAAAATTAACCGATTATTTTTCTTCCCAAATTTTTAAGAAATCACCTCTAGCTAATTGAGAGGTGAGGGACACAACGGTAAAGTCAGATTTTTGTTTTGACAAATATTTAATTATTCGATTTTTTAGGGGTATTTAAACTATATTAAAATATTTGTTGAAAATTCAATGACTTCTAAATTCTTCCAAAATTTTACCCTTAGCTAATTTGGGGGTGATGAGCACAATGGAGAAGTCAAATTTTTAATTTGAGGTCAAAATAAAGAGATTAAATTCCAAGATTCCTAAAATTCCAAAATTAGGAATTGATCAATTTGACTCCTTATTTGGACTAAATATTTGTAGTGAGCTCTTAATGACTTAATTAGAGTACTAAAATTACAATCAAAACTTAGTTTAGTCTTAATTAACCTAGGTAACAATTTGGGTTGTTACATGTGGACATGTCCATAAGTGGCTGAGGAGTCAAGCACGTATACAAGATTGTTTGGGTTCCAACTTAACATAATACTCCTCAATGAGTAATGCTAAATTATCCCTTATTTCTCCTTACCCCATGTCCAGTGGTGGTAAAAGTGCACAAGAACCAACCATAAACTGAATCCAATGCAAATGTTATCTTAAGTATTCTACATTTCTATTTAATGTAATATTATCTTGTATGACATGTTTAATGTAATGGCACAAAGTACAAGGAATGCAAAAGCCATAAGAAAATTAATAGTAAGCAAGGGACTCTACTACACACATATGATATCTGTTATTATCTACTTAATCTATTTCAACTATTCTAAGTTATACAAGTTTAGGAACTCCAATTCTTACTATCAAGTATAACTTAGAAATACAGCCTTATGAGTTAAAAGCAATTAAGACTGTTTGGTTCTAATTTAATTCAATCAATATTGCATATAAGCTAAATAAGAAATCATTACATCCTATTTTATGAATTTAGATGTTATAAGCTAAGATATGATCAAGATCTACTAAAGCTAGGAATTATGAATTGAACAACACAAATTTGGGTTTAATCACTTAATCCAAAGCTAAAGCTTAAGGACTAAGGTTTAAGTCGAATTGTGAACTAATAATTAAGGCAATTTCTATTAAGCAAAATCAAGCTTAATAGAATAATCTCTTAGTCTTAATCTAAAGTTAGAAGATAAAATAATCATAATTAAAGCATAAAAATCTAGAAATTTATAAAACCAAAGCTTTATCCATTGAATAACACCTTTACTCAATGAATAAAATCTAATATAATATCTATTTCTAATATTAAAGAAAAGATTCTAAGGTGGAGTGTAGATCCTAAGAAGCTCTTAATGAAGGACTTAGGAAATTTTAAGAATTGATGATAATTATTACAATTTATTTTCATTTGCTAATCTAATTCACTTAAGGAATTTAAGGATGTGAGGTTGAAACTAGGCTAGAAGGTCATGGACTTTACTTAGGCATTTTCAAGCCTTTAATGGGACTTTTTATTAATTTACCCAATTTATGAAATTAAGAGTCAAAATTAATTATAAATCAATTTTATTACTTATTTTAATGATTTAAATAATATTTTAAAGGTTAATGGCACTTAACCTATTTAGGTAAAATAAATATTTTGCCCCTACTTAAGAATCTAAAATACTACTTTTTGATTAAGGGCTCCAAATTAGACTTATTAATGCCAAATGATTCCCTACTGTCTAACATAAGGATAGACATTAGGAACACCAAGTATTAAGTCTTATGGGTTCAAATTAAGGATTTCAACCTAAAAGGGCAGTTTGGTAATTTTACCAAGTGAAGTCTAAAAATTTAGTTAATTTATTATTATTTACTATCCAAGGATTCCATAGAGTTTAAGAAAATTAAATTTTGATATCTAATGGTTAAGTTATGATCATTCCAATATTATGGTTCAATTATGTAATTTAGGGTTTTATAAAAAGGGATCAAAAACCTAACTTTTCCATTTAGTGTCCTAATTCAGCGAACTCAGTGGCTTTAGCTTCCCTATATCACACTGAGTACGTTAACTGGGGGTAGACCCTATTTGTACTTCAATTGATCAAGTTATTACCAAAGCAAATTTTAGGGTGATTAAGGCAGATTATGGTTTATAGTGGTCAAAATCCTAATTTTCTTTTAGTTTAACATTAGTTAGGTTTTTCTGATCTAAATGATATATTGGATGACCTAATTTGGTGTCCTATTGACTAAGTTATGGCTAAACCAATTTCTAGGTCATTATGGGTAACTAAAGAAGGGTCCTTAAAGCGATTAGTCAAACAAATGACCTCACAGAATGAATACTTTCAAATTAATCTAGACATTCTCCTGATTAAAATGAGACTCATATTGGCTAAATTTGGATCACTATGTACAAAGTTATAGCTAGATAAAGTTTTTTAAGATTTAGGTTCAAGTGTGGATGTCCTAAAATATCACTATGTTAAATAGGTGTTCTACAGAAAAATTAATACTACCATAATATTCCTCTCATTTTCCTGAGCAAAATGAGATATATATTTAATATATTTGAACTTATGGTTTAAAAGTCATGAATGATTAAAGTTTTAGTAATTATACAATTAAATAAATAACATTTAGATTTAAATTAAAGCATTTAATTAAATAAAATAGTGGGTCCTATAGATTGACACGTGGAATCCTCAGATCAGATGGGTCAGAGCAGTGGGACCCATCAGTCGGTCTGACGGGACCAAGCTGACAGAGGTGGGTCCCTCATGCCATGCGGCTATTTGTGATCTGATGCGGGTTGACCATGGGTCCCATGCGGCACCAGCCTAGTTGACAGCAAGACCTGCACTCAGATGATGCGACGCTAGTGGGTCCTGCATGCCCCGCATCAGCCATAAAGGCTGATACACGGCGCTGGTGGGTTCCATGTGTCTAGCATGGTAGGGCCAGACGTGGGTCGAGTCCGACCCATCCCGACCCGAGGCGATCCATTGGATCGCCCGGCTTCCTTGTGACAACTGGATCAGTGGCCCTCCGGTCATCGCCGGGGTCTGACCTGCATACCAACTGGTAAGCCACGATGTGTGCTACTCTTTGCTGGTGGTTTCACCACGAGGGGTGGTCGGAGGCACGAGCTAGGTCGAACCCTAAAGGTTATGGCTCAATAAAGATGAGGCAATGTGGATCATTGTATATGGATCAACGAATTTGATTGATCGAGCTCAGTTGAGCTCAATTGGATTGGACAATCGGCAATCATTGAGGTGAAATAGGTTTTTGAAAAGAGAGATTAACACTAGCATAAGGATTGTGGAAGATTAGGGCGTACCAACTTCGATGGTTTGCAAGAGGTTAGGGTTCGAGAGTCCGCGAATTGACCCGACGGTTCCTGAATTTGCGCAAATGTTGAAGAGAGGCCACAACGGACTCGCCGAGGGCTCCACCACGCGGTGAGTGGTGACCGCGGTGGTGACCCATCGCAGTGTGACACATGGAGAGCACGGAGAGACGAAATGTGGTGACCGTTCGATTGATTAATGGAACAGTCATGATCCGCTGTTGGATCGAATGACACAGGGAAACGACGTGCGGAAAATTTGACGGTGCAAGCAACGGCACCATTAGTTATGGAATATAAAATTAATATTTTAAATTCTAAATTCTGATTTTCTTAATTAAAATTAATCGATTATTAACATTCAGAAAATTTTCAAATATTCACCCCTAGTTAAATGAGGGGAGAGGAATGCAATGACGAAGTCGAATTTTGATTTCAATGAGCATTTAATTTTCTTAATTTTTGAGGTATTTTAAATATATTAAAAAATTTGATGAATTTCTTATGACTTTTAATTGCCACCAAAATATCACCCCTAGCTAATTTAGGGGCAATGAGTGCAATGACAAAGTCTGATTTTTTATTTGATGACAATTTAATTAGGTCAATTTCTAGAGTTTCTGAAATTCCTAGAATCAGGATTTGATCCATTTGACTTCTGATTTGGACTAGGTCTTGATAGTGAACTCTGAATGACTTAATTAGTGCACAAAGATTAAAATCAAGACTTGGAATAGTTCTAATTGGTTAGGGTAATAACTTGGGTTGTTTTAGACTCCACCACTTAAAAACGATGTTGTCCTTGACATTACTCAATTGGAAATAAATAATGCAGAGTTTTTAAGGAAATGAATTGAAATGATAAGGGGCTAAGGAAGTACTTGGGTTCTCAAATAGCTTTGGGTCCTTGGAACACATGTCTGGCTCTTTCTCCCATGTAGCTTTACCTCGAGAATGATTCCTCCATTGAATCTTGACTATAGGGATAGAGCGGTTCCTTAGTTGCTTTTGATCATGGGCCACAATACAGATTGGTTCTTCAGCATAGGATAAGTTGGGTTGGATTTCAATTTCTAGAAATTTAACCAAATGAGAAGGATCCATGAGGCATCTTCTCAATAACGATACATGGAATAGGTTGTGCTTGGCCGCAAAGTCATCGGGAAGACTCAATCTGTAGGCGAAAGAACCTACCTTAGCGGCTACCTCAAATGGACCAACATAATGGGGACTGAGTTTCCTTGTTATGCCAAACCTAGAGACTCATTTCATTGGACTGGCTTTTAAATAGGCAAAAACACCAACTTTAAATTCTAAAGGACTGTGATGAATGTCATGGCATTTGGTCTGACAATCCTGAGCTGTACAAATCCTCTATTGGATTAGCTGAATTTTCTTATTAGTTTCTATAACAACCCTAGTATTGTTATCCATCAATTAGTGATCTAATTGACTCTACTTCTTTTCCATTAGTCTTATAATAGTATTAGGAGTCTACATTTTAATTTTTATGCAATTTGTAGATCATTTAATAATTTCTAACATTTCCTAGTTTTTTGATAATTCTGAGAATAACTAATCTATTTAGTCCTCAGAATTGAAAACATTGGACTCACCACACCCAAATTAGTTAGGGGTGGTATTTTGGAAGTGCTTGGAAGTCATCAAATTTTCCCCAAATATTTTGATAATATTTTAAATACTCGGAAAATTAAGATAATTAAATTGATCTCCGATCAAAAATCTGATTGCATTTTTGAGTTCCTCACACCTCAATTAGGTAAAGGTGAATTTTTTGGATTTTTCGGAGTGCGCTCGATTATTCAATATTTGATTTATAAAGTAAGTATAATTAAATTCTTAATTAAACTAAATAAATTAATAAGTATGTTATAAATAAAATAATTCTAACGGTATTAATTTAATTGACATGGAAATCCGCTGTGCGATTCTATGCATTATTCTGCGGCTTGCCTCTATCTAGACCATTGATCATATTTGGCTTGCAATCAAACGACTGCGATCTCTACATATGTTATTTAAATTAAAGTCGTTCGATTAGATGTCAAATCTAACGGTCCAGAAAGAGACACTGTATATCTCCTTTGTCTTTCGTCCGTTAGCATCTCTACAGCGCCAGGGGAGTGCATGTATGTTCGTCCTTGTCTCCAGATGGCTATCTTCCCTCAATTTGATCAAAATCTCCATTTCAGCACTTCTGGAGGGGCTGCCTTTTCTTTGTGAGACCGAAGGAGCAATGGAGAGGCTGCGTAGAAGTTGAGGTACCGTCCAGTGCGTGTCGTGAAGGAAGAAAAATCAGCTAAGCATGACTTTTCAAATGATGTTATTCTACCATTGTAAGAATATTTTTCTCACCTCAGATTTGATTTCATCTAACCTTAAGTAACATTGAAATCTTGGTTTAATGTAGTTGTTTTTGAATTTCTTAAATTTTATTCTTAGTTGTAACAGCACATTTATAATTTGTGGTCAAAGCTTCAGCAATAAAAAAATATTTTATAATTTTTGAAAGTGGTTTTGAGATAGAGAAAATTTTTATTTTTAAATACAATAATTAAAAATAATATTTATATTCTTTTATTGTAAACAAATAAATTTTAATGAAATATTATTCACAATTTATTAAATATATTTTTTTAAATAACAGGTCAATGAATGTGCTGTTACATATCTAAGCAATGACGACCCAACGGCTTACCACCTAAAAGCATGGCACACAAACAACACTCCATTTTCATTTTTATCAATTTATATAGTACAAAGTCATATATATATATATATATATATATATGAAAGCATAGTATTTTTTTATGATTAATGTGGAACTCAAAAAACTCATCTAATAGAATTTGAAAATTATTTCATTAATATTTTATTTATAATAAAATAATATAAATATTATTTTTTAATTTAATTTTGTATTGAAATGATGTTCAAATCTTATTGAATAATTTTTTTAAGTACCATATGAACAGGTCAAATAACAATTCTGTTATATATATATTATTCACATTCATTGACTATTATGTTCACATTTTCTTAAGTCAATTTTCTTAAATACCACATTATATATATATATATATATATATATATATATATATATATATATATATATAGTCAATGAGTTTTATTTTTAAATAATTTTGTTGATATTATAATTAATTAGTTTTTAAAAAACCCTTGATTGTGTGGGAGATTATTTTCTTATGTTCTTCCAACTATTTTATGGGATTATTAATAGAGGTTAATTTTTATGGTTGGTTCACCAATCATTTTATTTCTTTCAAGCTTTAAACACTAACAGCCTTCTTTAGTTTCATGAATTCCTTTTTCTTATATATATATATATATATATATATATATATATATATATATATATATATATATATAGATATATATATATATATATATATATATATATAGATATATATTATATAAATTTCATTGAATTTAAATTAAATCCAATTATCCTTTACGAATGACAGTGAATCTCTAGCCGTTGGATAGACAGACTCGAACTGACAACAGAACAGGGAGACTAGGATCTGTTGTGAGATCAACAATTCACAGTCGTTGAATTTGCAAACCATGGACGTTATTTGAGCCGTCAGATCTACACACTGATCCAAAGGCAACGATTAATCATGATAAATATTAATTTTTTTTTATATAATGTCAACATAGATCTCAACCATTGGATTTGTGCCTTCAATCCGATGATGACTCGTCGTTCGCTCGGCATTGTGAGATTGAACCATCAAATAGATCCAAAGATGGATCTTCGTTATTTAAAATACCACGTGATAGAATATTTCAATTTATAAGTCCAATTGGGAGTTATAGAGAATAAGTATATAAGCATCTTTAAGAGAATATTATTACTATTAAATCATACTTTATCTTCCTCAAAAGATGTGACTTGATAATACTGATTAATGCATACATTTTTTTTGAAAATCTAATGCTGATTCGTGAACTTTGAATATCGAAAAGATTATCTGATTTCCATCACTATGTTAATTTCAAAAAATTGTAAGAAATATACCATTGTAACTTTAAGGTTGATACTTAAGATAAATATCTTTTTTGTATGATGCAAGATTATTTGTATATCATCATATTCATTAAATGAGATTATGAGAAGCAAGACAATAATTTAACAAATTATTATTTGATTTTTTAAAAATAACTCTAAATGTTATTGTTGTTATTTTATCTTTAAAAGCTATTATTTTTATCTCTAAGGATCAGTTGTTAATTTATCCTCATATATATTATATGAGATTATGAGAAACAAAATAGCAATTTTACAAATTTTTTTTTATTTTAAAAAAAAAAAATATTTATATATATATATGCCATTATTTTCATCTTTAAATATCGATTATTAGCTTACAATCATATTCATTATATGAGAATATGAAAACCAAAATAATCATTTTACAAATTATTGTTTGATTTTCAAAAAGCATCACTAAATGACAGTATTTTCATCTCAAAATATCGATTATTAGTCTACAATCATGTTCATAAAATAAGATTATAAGAAATAAATTAGCAGTTTAACAAATTATTGTTTAATTTTCAAAAATAATTTATAAATAATATTGTTTTCATTTTATATTTATAGTATAATATTTTTATCTCAAAAGATTGATTATTATTTTAACATTATATTTATTAGATGATATTATGAGAAATAAAATAATAATTTTATAAATTATTGTTTGATTTTTAGAAAATATCTCAAAAGACTATTATTTTCATCTCTAAAGGTCGATTGTTAGTTTATCATTATGTTCATTACATGAGATTATGAGAAACAAAATAATAACTTTACAAATTATAATTTAATTTTCAGAAAGCATCTCAAGATTCCATTACTTTCATCTCTAAAGATCGATTATTAGCTTACCAACATATTCATTAGATGAAATTATGAGAAATAAAATAATAGTCTTACAAATTATTATTTGATTTTCAAAAAGCTTATATAAATGTCTTTATTTTTATCTCAAAAGGTTCATTATTAATTTTCCATCATGTTCATAAAATGAGATTATGAGAAGTAAAATATTAGCTTAGCAAATCATTGTTTGATTTTTATAAAATATGTATAAATGTTATTATTTTCATTTTATCTCTAAAGTTTAATGTTTTATCTTTAAAGACCGATTATTAGTTTATTATCATTTTCATTAGATGGGATTATGAAAAATAAAACAATAATTTTAAAAATTATTATTTAATTTTTAGAAATTATTTCTAAAGGCTATTATTTTTATCTCTAAAAATTGATTATTAGCTTATCATTATGTTTATTAGATAAGATTATAAGAATTAAGATAATAATTTAACAAATTATTATTATATTTTCATAAAGCATCTCTAAATATTATTATTTTCATTTTTAAAGATCAATTGTTAGTTTACCATAATATTCATCAAATTAGATAATGAAAAGCAAAACAGCAGTTTTACAAATTATTTTTGATTTTTAAAAAACAACTCTAAATGCTATTGTTTAATATAATAATTCTAGTGATAAAATGCATACCATTTTAGTAAGGAACCATTATTTATTGGTTAATAATGATTTTTTTTTTACTCTCTTGTTGCTCGAGTATTCGAATAAGAGAATGCAGAAAAATGTCTTGCAATGATTCAATATATTGGTATTTGGAAGTAGTTAATATCATATTATTTTATAAATTTACCATCATGTTCATTAGATGAGATATGATAAGTAACAACTTTACAAATTATTGTTTGATTTCAAAAAGCATCTCTAGATACTAATATTTTCATCTATAAATATCAATTATTAATTTATCATCATCATATTCATTTAACAAGACTATGAGAAATAAAATAATTGTTTTACAAATTATTATTTGATTTTCATAAAGTTTCTCTAAATGCCATTATTTTTATCTGAAAAGATCGATTAATAGTTTACCATCATATTCATAAAATGAGATTTTGAGAAGCAAAATATTAGTTTAACAAATCATTGTTTGATTTTTAGAAAGCTTGTATAAATGTTATTATTTTCATTTTATCTCTAAAGTTTAATGATTTCATCTTTAATAATCAATTGTTAGTTTATCATCATATTCATTAGACGAGATTATGATAAGCAAAATAATAATTTTACAAATTATTATTTAATTTTTAGATATGATTATAAATTATTAATTTACCATCATGTTCATTAGATGTGATTATGATAATCAAAACAACAATTTTATAAATTATTATTTGATTTTCAAAAAATATTCTTAAATATCATTGTTTTTATCTCTAAATGTTAGTTTATCATCATATTCATTATATGAGATTATGAGAAACAAAACAATAATTTTACAAATTATTATTTGATTTTCAGAAAGCATCTCTCAATATTATTATTTTTATCTCCAATGGTTGATTGTTAGTTTATTATTATATTTATTATATAAGATTATGAGAAATAAAATATCATTTTAACAAATTATTATTTAATTTTTAGAAAGCATTTTTAATTGCTATTATTTTTCTCTAAATGTCGATTATTAATTTACCATCATATTTATTAGCTGAGATTATAAGAATCAAAATAATAGCCTTACAAATTATTTTTTGATTTTCAGAAAATATCTCTAAATGTCATTGTTTAATATGATATTGCTAGTGATAGAAATGCATATTATTTTAGTAATGAACTATTATTTGCTGGTTAATAATGATTCTCTTTTTCTATAAATTATTTTTGCTCTCTTATTGCTCAAGTGTTCGAAGAAGCGAATGCAGAAAAATATCTTGTAGAGATTCAATCTATTATTATTTTGAAGTAATCAATATCATATTTAATTATAAATTTACCATCATATTCATTATATGAGATTATGAAAAGTAAAATGACAGTTTTACAAATTATTATTTAATTTTCATAAAGCATCTCTAAGTACTATTATTTTCATCTCAAAAGATCAATTATTAGTTTATCACCATATTCATAAAATGAGATTATGAGAAGAAAAATAATAGTTTAACAAATAATTATTTGACTTTTAAAAAGCAATTATAAATGATACTATTTTTATTTTATCTTTAAAGTTTGATGTATTCATCTTTAAAGATTGATTGTTAGTTTATCATCATATTCATTAGATTAAATTATAAGAAGCAAAATAACAATTTTATAAATTATTATTTAATTTTTAGAAAACATCTCTAACGGCAATTATTTTATCTCTAAAGATCGATTATTAGTTTAACATCATATTTATTAAATGAGATTATGAGAAGTAAAGCAATAGTTTAACAAATTATTATTTGATTTTCATAAAGCATCTCTAAATACCATTATTTTTATTTCTAAATGTCGATTGTTAGCTTACCAGTATATTTATTAGATGAGATTTTGAGAAGTAAAATAATAGTTTTATAAATTATTTTTTGATTTTCAAAAAACATCTCTAAATGCTATTATTTAATATGATAGTGCTAGTGATATAAATACATATCATTTTTGTGAGGAATCATTATTTGTTGGTTAATAATGATTCTTTTTTATAAATTATTTTTACTCTCTTGTTGCACGAGTGCTCATAGAGGCGAATGAAGGAAAATGTCTCGCAGAGATTCAATATATTGATATTTGGAAGTAATCAATATCATATTAAATTGTAAATTTACCATTATGTTCATTGGATAAGATTATGTTAAGCAAAATAACAGTTTTACAAATTATTAATTTATTTTTAGAAATCATCTCTAAATGATATTATTTTCATATCAAAAAATTAATTGTTAGTTTATCATCATGTTCATAATATGAAATTATGAGAAATAGAATAGTAGTTTAACAAATTATTATTTGATATTTAGAAAGCAATTATAAATGCAATTATTTTTATTTTAACTCTAAAGGCTAATGTTTTCATATTTGAAGATTGATTGTTAGTTTACCATCAAACTCATTAAATGAGATTATGAGAAAAAAAATAACAATTTTACAACTTATTATTTGATTTTCAGAAAGCATCTCTAATATATATTATTTTCATCTCTAAATATCGATTGTTAGCTTATCGTTATGTTCATTAGATGATGTTATGATAAGAAAAACAACAGTTTTACAAATTATTATTTGTTTTTTTAAGAAATATTTCTAAATGTCATTATTTTTATTTTAAAAATTAATTTTTAGTTTACTATCATATTCATTATTTGAGATTATGAGAAATAAAACAATAATTTTACAAATTATTATTTGATTTTTAGAGAACAACTCTAAATATTATTATTTTTATCTCAAAAGATTGATTGTTAATTTACTATCATATTTATAAAATGAGATTATGAGAACTAAAATAGCAGCTTAACAAACTAATATTTAATTTTCAAAAAGCATCCATAAATATTATTATTTTTATTTCTAAAGATTGATTATTAGTTTACCATTATGCTCATTAGATGAGATTATAATGAACAAAATAATAGTTTTACAAAAAAAAAATTATTTTTAGAAAACATCTCTAAAAATCATTGTTTAATATAATATTGCTAGTGATAGAAATGCATATATTTTAGTGAAGAACTGTTATTTGCTGGTTAATAATAATTCATTTTTATAATAAATTATTTTTACTTGAGTATTTTAATAAGCAAATTTTAGAAAATGTCTTGCAGAGATTCAATCTATTAGTATTTGAATGTAATTATTATCATGTTAAATTGTAAGTTCTCTGATAAGCATTTTTATGATTATATTTATATTAAGCTGTAAATTTGTATAAATTCTACATATACTTTTATTGAACATTCATTGCATACATATTTTCTAATTAAATTGTATTAGAACTTAAAAAACTGAATTTTATAGAAAATGATGTCATATTATTTTTAGAATAGTAATGTGTTTTTATGCAAAAAGATTAAAATTCAATTTTATGATTTTTTTCTTTTTTTTCTTGTATATTATATATACTTAATTTTTTTAAATAACTCAATTTTAATATTTTTTATATATTATTTAATTAAATAGTATTTATTACATTATCACAATTAAACTTCTGGTTCTACCCGATTCGATATTCAAACCTTGTACCTCTCGCCTTAGCGGTTCAACCTCCAGTCTGATTTTAATTCCTTGGTCATATGTGCTAAAATCATAGAATCAACATATGCTTAATGAGGTGAACTCTTTAGGAAGTGCTCATATCTCTAATAATTGTCAACTCATACGAACTATCAGAAACCGATATAATCATTACTCGAGATATGTGTAAGGTTGATCGACTGAATCGAAGGGCTACAAAAGCAACAACACAGTGTCTAGCCAATGGCAATTCACCACATCATCAATGGTTCCTGAATCGATCAAGAAAACCTAAGCTATAGAACATTCTTTTCAATAAAAAGATTATTTTTATTTTAATATGTTTTATTTGCATTCAAGAAAATGACATGCAACACAAACATTTAAGCATGGCTTCCTACCTTATACTAGAAATCATTTACTTGGTATAATTGGTTTAGATTGTGATTTATATATTATGAAAATATTTTTTTTGTTTTTTTTTAATATTAAATACTAATGACACAATTTGTGATCGATAAAATTTGAATAATTGAAATATAAATATCATAATCACTGAGTTACAATACTATTCACAATTTTTCTTATGCATATTTATTTGTATTTTTTTGAAATATAATATGATTATTTATATTAAAAATATAATTTTTAATTTACATACTGATGTAATTTTTATATATTAAAAATGTATCTCACAAATTTTTGTTTTAGATGCAAACACATATCTTAATGCACATTTTGCTGTGTTCAACATATTAGCAATCTTTGGTATGATGATGTGAATAATAAAGCAACTCAAGAAAAAGTAAAGTAAACAAGAAAGGAGACTTGAAAATTCTGAACTCATCTCATGCTGGGTTCTTAATAGAATATAACCTAGCTGGATCCGGGCTGGGCCATGCCTAACCAAAATCTAATAACCTTGCGAATCTTAAGAAGTTATCATGAACGAGCTACATGCGGGAAACTTGCACGTGTGGTACTGGCCGAGTTAGTAACTAATAACCTTGCTTCTGCTCGCCGTTGGCGCACCTCTCCTCACTCTTGCCAACTTCATTAGAAATTATTTTATGTAGACGCTTCCAAAAACTATATTGAATTGGACCTTCACCAAAAACTGAACAACAACTTCTGTATACCACTTAAAGTGTATTATAAGAAAAATGGTAAAATACAATTGAAGTCGTGCATAACTAACCCCGGTGGAAAAAACAACACCAAGTATCAGCAATGGTTGCAAATTTAGAGACCCATTATTAAATTAAGTAATCAAATCCGATAACAAGTGTTACTGTAGTACTTAATATTGGAATAGTGAAACTAAACCCATTATTAAGTACTACGGGGAGTTATTGATTTCTAAAGGGGAAAAACCAGATGCATAACCTATGAAAATAAACATTCATACCATTCCAGTCATTCAATTAATAGAAGAATAGATGCATCACAGATTAGTAAAATGACAACATTCAATAATATTATACAAACTTTTAATAAAGGACATATGTCCTTTAAAATGAATGAAATAAAAGATTGGAGATAGGAAGGGCGCACGAACTGCAATAATTGGACGACACAATCCATCTCAAGTTCAAGGTTCATAACAAGCTCTTGAACCTACCATATTTGGTTTATAATACGGTAGGGCATAGGAAAAAAAAAAGAAAAAGTGATTAAACTTTAAAAAATTTATGTACAATTTAAGGGCAATTAAATATATTATTAAGCGAATATCACATTAGTCATTTACAAATTAAATAAGCGGAGCAAAAATACAAAAGACTGAATAGAAAGGAAAAACACAGTGTCAAAGATTGCAAAGAAAGCAAGTTTGTTCAATATTTTAAGTTGTTCAATTTTGCATCAAATAAAGCAAATGCTAAGTAAAAACGCTTGAATAAGGAGAGCATGAATACGCCCAAATAAGCAAATGCTAAGTAATAATGAAAAAAATTGTGTAAAAGAATATGTAAATGGTAAAGCTACATTGTAAATATACAAAACTGTGAAGTAAAATACTGCAACAAAGTAAGCATGTAAATAATATCAGTATCAAGGACTGAATGTACTGAAAATACAATTATAAAAGATTATAAACTGTAAATGTTACTTATTTATCTTGTAATTGGTTATGTGGGCACATAATATATGAGGAGTTGAGTACGTTTACTCAATTATAAGTGGGGTAAAAAAAATACACACACAATCCCCCTCATAGAAATTATGTGATCTCCGGATTCTACAATAATTTTATCCAGGCTTAATACAACTGTACTATAATTCACAAAATAAAAACCCCTCTGAAGCATATCTTAAATTTAATTTTATTTTATGCACAATGTTCAATGAAAAGAACTTAATATTTTGATCTCAATGCATTACAGCATATCAAGAATTATCAAACTATTATAAATCATGTGATATCCATTGTTTTTCTATTTTTAATTATTTATCCTAATGAATAGGGCTAATTAAACTCTCAATTAACTTAGGTATCAACAATCCCTAAGTTAATTGAAATATAATAATATAATAATGAGATTTGGAAAAATAGTATTTCCTTTGAGCTTTATATGATGATAAAATAATTTATAAGTATAGAGGTTGGTTATGAATGAATAATTTATCATATTGGATATCCTCATTTAGCTAAATTTATTAAGTAATTCAATCTCAAATGCTTAACATAAGCTTATTAAATTACCAAAAATAGGCTCATTAATGCTCATTCTAGAGCATAATGTTTCTATGGTTTAGTTCACACTACAAAGGTTCATTAATAATCTATCAAATATTTACTGACTTAAAATTCCATTCTAGGAAAGTATTCATGACTAAAATTTTCTAGTCAGCCCCTCAAGCTTAACTTAAGGATTTATCAAGCATTAAGTCCACCTTAATATCAAAGGTTTGGACATTCCTCTATCTTTTAAGAGTATTACAATTAAATTGCATATTGAAA
The DNA here is from genome assembly GCA_016760335.1 of Gastrodia elata. NCBI lineage: Eukaryota > Viridiplantae > Streptophyta > Magnoliopsida > Asparagales > Orchidaceae > Gastrodia > Gastrodia elata. The sequence continues at coordinate 8,932,118 of CM028670.1, read as the reverse complement.
GAGTTTCTAATGAAGTTTCAATAAGATAAATGTCTTACCTTGATTTATAATTATAAATCTTACTCTTTTAATGATTTGAGGATCTTAAGATTAAGCATAAAACTAGATTCTAATGATTATTGATAATTGTTGACTGAATGTTTAGCAAATACTAAGGTGATTGGGTCATTCTTACAATTTAAGAAATGTTATATTACATTGTATCTATATTCTCAACTTATTATGATTGAATCTAATGAAACTAATTATTGAATGAAGGATATTATATTCATATCTAATAGGTTATGATATCTTTTGAAGATCAACCTATCATACTACCTTAATCTTTTATCCTCAATCTAACATATTTTGATTAACAAGTTACTAAATAGAATAAAACTATTATAATCCAATGACTTTACCAAGTTTATTATTCTAGCAAGGCAAATTTTCAAGGGATAAACTTACTTATGATGACTATAACCCTTTTATTAAACTAGGTTCACCTAAAATACACTAAATGAAGATCTTTGGTTCTGATGATTCTTAATTAATTTCTAATTATGAACATATTGTCATCTATCTAATTGGATTAGAGCTGATTGATAACTCTTATCACCATTCAAATTGTAAGATTCTTCTTTCTTATAATATTCAAATAAATATATTTTTAAGATAAACCTTCTATTTAAGAAGATTTTAAGTTTTCATAGCTACTAGATTTTTGAATCTAATTCCAAATTTATTCTGCAAGTTGATCACTTTACTAACGCATTCACAAGGTTCTTTTGCATCTTATTATTATTTATTGATAACTTTAAGGTTTGCTTGCATGCTCATATTAATCCATGTACTTTGCTAAATTAACCTAGTCACTCTAATAATTACCAAAAATTATTTAAACTTGAGTGCTACAAAGAGGACTAAAGATGATCAATCTCAATCTACAAGAGGGATAAATTACTTTTAAATTTTAAAGTAAATGATCCTTTCTTATGGTGAATTTTCACTTTTATGAAGCTATCTCCGTTAAGTATCATTATAAAATAATGTGTTTATTAATACTTCACTAAAGTATTTTATTTACAACATGAGTTATCATACTTAGTGAATTCCAGCTTAAGGTGAGAAAAAACCGTTACTAAGTATAATGCTTAGAGAAATCTATACTAAGTTTGAATACCTAAAGTCCCAAATTATTACCATTGAATCTAATATGCTTTTGGTGAAGGATATATTCTACTTAAGATATATGTAGTAGATTCAAGCTAGATCACAAGATTTCAATCCCAAGTCTCTTATTAAATTCTTAATTTTATTTCCAAGGTCAAATATTTTCTCTAAGCAATTTCATGAATCTATAACTATTTAATTCTTTAATTAGTACGCTTCTATAGTTCAGCTAATCAAAAATTTTAAGTGGAATCTTGCTGCCCTAGTTCTTGGGAAGCATAAGAACAATGATCAAGAGCTAGGGTTTTCATTTATTGCCTACAAGGAGTCAAAAAGGCATTATTTCCAAATTACATTCAAATGGTACATAGATTAATAATAAAATGATCCATAAATAATCAGTATCATGATGATAGTAAACAACCCTCATTTGGATGTCAATTGACCTAATTATGGCTTAATCACCTTTAATGAACATCAAAAAGGTAATTAGTAAAAATAACTATTAAAATGCAAATTTAATCTCATATTAATATTCCTGACATTTTTCTGATCGATTTGATATATAATTTTGATATTTTTGGACTTGTATTCTTAAAGTTATGATAGTTTGATTATCTATAGTTTAATTAGATTAATTAGATAAATTCCTTAATCCTAATATACGCACATGAGCCTTGGGTTCAGCGGGTGCATACTCGTCTTTAGCTGAAGCGGTACTTACTCCTTAAACCGTGCAAGCCGAGTTCGTCCTGAACCGAAGGCCGTCTTCACAAGGTCGGCGGGAGGGAGATCTTAGGGCAAGCACACCACAGAATTTCTCAAGTCTTAATTTACATATCAAGTGGAAGAGCTACTCGTAACTAATATGTTCATACTGCTCTAACTGATCTCTCCAGCCTTGTCGCCAACTAGGATGCCCTAAATCAGGCAAAGATGATGGACATCCGCCGAAGAATCGAGTCTTTCATTGGCTCGATCAAGCATTAACAAAACTCGGATATCATTCATCAATACTTGAAATGGGAATACGAAATTCAATGAACGATTTAGCAATTATAATTAAGAATTTGCAATTCGAGTGCGATTACTATCGATTCAAACCTGAAAGAGTTTGCGATGGATTTCTTTGAATCGATTGCAAGGCAGACAGGGAGTGGACATTGGTAGCCATCACTAGGGTCGACAAAGACGAACCCCAATGGAATTTAATTGAACTCGATTAGTGATTTAACAGATAATTTGTGTTTGTAAAAGAAAAATCGAAACTAACATTTTATTAATCAAACATTTGATTGAGGAAGTGTACCTCGAATTGCGTTTAAGGCTGCAACTCAGAAGAGTTCGATTCCAAACAAAAATGGAGCCAATGGATTTCTTTCTTTCTTAAGGTGATTTGATTTTCTTTCTCTTTTTTTTTTTTCTTTTTTTTAACTCAGTCGAGGGATTGCGTCGGTCATATAAAAAGAGATGGGAAGAGTATGGGTCTGATTGAGTGAGATCGGCGGTGAACTTATCTTGTCCTCGCTCAGCCATTGGCATACACAGCGGCGTGCCATGCGCTGCAATTGCTGTGTACGCAGATGACGCGTGTGAGGTGCGCGATGGAGCATAGGATCCGTTGGGGAAGAAGGCAATTCAATCGTCCGATCAAAATGGAAGTTCGATCGCACGTTGCTTGCTGGCACCGTTTGGTCAAAGACTTAATGTTAACTGCGGCTAGATTAATTGCAAACGACGGTTATTTAAAATTAATTAGAATTAGTTAATTATTATTTATTCATTTTATTTAATTAGAATTAAACAATTAATGATTTCTGAAAAAATCCTAAAAATTCACTCCTAGTTAAATTGAGGAGGAACTCAATGGTGAAATCAAAATTTTGATTGGAGGTCTAAATATTTATTTCATTTTTTAAGATCAGATACAATAAAATAATCAAGAAATTTTAACAGTTTCCATAACTTACTAATTTTCACCCATTGCTAATTTGAGGGCGAGGAGTTTAATGACAAATTCCGATTTTGATTTGGAGGTCAATTTAATTATCATAATTTTCTAATTTGATAAAATATTAAAATATTTAAAGTTTTCAATTGAGCTCAAATTCACTTCAAAATAACAGGATTTGTTCTAAACATCATTTAGAGTCTAATAGAGAGATTTAAGATTGATTAGACTGATAAACAGAGATTAACAACCATTGGTTGTTACATCAATAGAAGCGTAGGTGTGAAGAATTGGTGACGCCTTCTCTGCTTATAGATAACCCCTCTATCCCCACGACCTTTGGATTCTAAATTGGATTTGTAGCAGTTGCAGAATCGGTCTGATATTGAAGCTGTTTTGATGGGCGGAGTGCTGCTGAGGGTGCGAATTCGAGAGAAAAACAAGAAGAAATTTTCCCATAAAGGCCAGCCGCCCCTGCCCTAAATAAACCTTTGCATTTGCACAACGATGTGGTAGCCATTGCAGTTGCAGGAACAAGCGAAGAGGGATGAATGAAGGTTTAAGTGGTCGAATGATTTATACAGCAATAAAAATGTGTTAACTTTCATAGTTGAGTAAGATTTTTATTTTTATTCTATTCTCCCAAGAAAAAAAAGGCATTTGGCACAAACATTTATAAGACACAATTCTAAATTAACTATGATGAGCTAGCAAAAAAATATATAATACAAAGAAAATACTATGATTACACAAGAATATACACCAAAAAGTATTTAGGAACTATACTCTGTATCCAAACTCTATTTATTAATACAATAACCTTAAATATAAAAATTTGATTAAGAAAATTATCATATTTTAGATTTTAGCTCAAGAATAAATATAAAAATAAGACTAATAAATGGTTAAATTAGTTAATATGTTTTCCATATTAAGCAAATGTTTATATTTGAATTAATTAACAAATATTGCTTCATAAAAATTAAATTATTTTGAATAATATTTGTATCACATGTGTTAAGACTCTAAATTTAGTATATTATATCACAAATTCAATCTTAATTGACCACTTATATTATTTTTTAGATTTTAAATGTAGAGCAAACACAACAGTTTTATCAATGACTTCCAAAATCAGCTTAGCCCCATAATGAATCCACATTTATAAATTCACACAAAGGAGAGGAATATAGTCTTATAATCTCAATCAACAATAATTAAATACTACAAATCAACCCAACTTTATAGAGATTTTCAAATACATGGCAAAAAAGTAAGGGAATCATCCAAATAATGCATAAAGATTAAACTTTAGCCACAATGAGATTTCCATTCAATCTAAACATTCAAACAGTTCAGCCATTGTGCATATGCGAGCAAATCCTGACCCTAGCATTTAAGTTGTTGGTCATGCATTGCTTCGACTGAAGCTTTCATGGGAATTATTGCATGTCTAGGTAGTAGGATTGCATACCAACTAGACCAAGCTATATAACCCTGATGTTCAATAAACGTGATGGTCGCTAAACTCAGGTTGCTTTGAATTTAATCTCAAATTACAAAATTAACACACTATAACAAACTATAATATTAGCCCACACATATAAAATGAAAGAAAATATAAATGAAATACATAACTTTTAGTTTCACCCAATTACAAGTTCCTAATGTCTATATTGTTCCATGTTTTGCATATAGATGCAATTTCCCATAGCTTTTCTTAAGTATTGCATCTCAATGACCGACGTGATTTAAGAAAACTAAATAGGATGCTAATTTTGATGCCATAAAAGGCTTAATAGTAATTTGGTAAATATTGAAATTTGGGTGCTAAGAGATTAAAGAGATTTTAGCATGTGAATGAAATTATCTTAATAGAACTATATATTACATCATAGCTAAAAATGAAAATAATAGATCTAGACATTTTAAAAATGAGATGCTAGAAGTTAAGAGAGAAATTTGGCAGTGAAGAAATTAAAGAGATAGATATGCTTAGCAGTTTACTCAAAATGATAGCAAATATCAATTTCTATATTTATGTACTCTCCATTATAACAATGAAGCTAAGAAACAAATAAGCATATTAATTGTTTTCTATAGTAAGCAAATATGAATCTTTATAAGAATATGTGATTTCGCAAGACCTAAAATGTCAACAGAGTGAAGATCGAACAAAAGACACTCGGGTAGGATTCATCAAGGGTAATGGTTTGAATGGACCCTCGATGTCCCACCTATAATTACCAAGTGAAAGAAATAGCACTTCTTATTAATAGAAATTGATCTAAGAAAATCTATTTATGTCCAAGATAAATCAACATAAAAATCAAAGTGAATTAAAGAATAGCATAATGAAAATACCAAGAAACATTACAAAATAAGTACAATTATATGCTCTTATGATTTTAAACTTAGCCACTACATGCAAAACTTGTTGAGCCAATCAAGATCCCAAGCTCATGCAACTTAGTATACAATTTCATCATGACTCGATCCAATGCAATAGAAAGAATAAAGGGAAATTTCATGCAACTAACTCAAACCGTCTTTTTTAGGTATCTAACCCATATTTCAATACTCACTCAAGGTTAATGAGAATTTTGTTGAGGCAATACACTACAGTAAATGTATAAACGAATTCTATGTTTTTATTCTTTCATTACTATCCTTTTATTGTTAAAGATAACTACCATAGGTTGGGTGAGGATTAACAATTAATGACCATGGGTCACAGACCCAACAAGTCAAACAAATCCTTGTGATGGTCCTCACAACATCTCATTCAAGCCAATGTGTTGAGTGTTTCCCTCTTTGTCCGATCAAACCCTCACCTTGCTCTATTATCTTTGAATCCTCTCAGTCATCTTTTTCCACCATTATTGAGGTGAAAACTATTCTAAGAAAAACCTCAACTTATGATCTATTGAAGCTTCCATTGGTTAGGTGAGGATTAACCATCAATGACATTGGGTGTCACACCCGACAAGTCAAGCAAACCCTTGTGATGGCCCTCACAACATCTCATTCAAGCCAATGTGTCGAGTGTTTCCCTTTTGTCCCATAAAACCCTTTAGTCAACTTTCCCATAAAACCCTTGTGGTCCTCACAACACCTCACCTCAATCTATCATCTTTGAATCCTTTTAGTTAACTTTCACCACCTTTATTGAGGTGCAAAACTATTCCAAGAAAACCTCAACATATGATCTATTGAATCACCCCTATTATTTGCAAAAATAATTTCAACTTTAAGCTGATGGATGCCATGCAATAGGCAAATTTACAAATAGTAATTGTTTTGGCTTGCTGAGATTTTTTAGTTTACTGGTCTTTTATTTGCAACTTTAATGGTTGCACCCTACCTTCCCACAAACCATTTTTTAAACCTTCTAAATGAAAAAGATAATATTATTCTACTACAAAAACTTCATGTCCCATAATCATAATAACTTCAATTCTGTTCATATCTTGGCACAACTCTACTCAGTGATCAATCCACTAACATTTGTCAAGAACCATGCTGATACTCTGCAATCCTTGCATATTCTATCATTCCACTAGCCCCATAACTCAAAATCCAATCTTTTTTTTCTTTAAATTAATCCAAGCCCTGTAATTTTAACCTTCATCTTTTTTTATATCATAAAAGAGTGTTGTGTTATACTAAAGTATTGCTACACTTATACACTAGTATTTTAGACAATCAAATCAGAAGGCCACTTAGTGATCATGATTGGTCCGCTAGTTCACGCAAATCTTAAGAAGTTATCATGGTTGAGCCAAATGCAGAGAAACTTGCACGTGTGGTACTGGCCGCACGTGTGGTACTGGCCGAGCCAGTATCTAATAACCTTGCTTCTGCTGGCGCACCTCTCCTCACTCTTGCCCACTTCATTAGAAATTATTTTATACAAATGCTTCCAAAAAATATATTGAATTGCACCTTCACCAGAAGCTGAACAGCAACTTCTGTATACCGCTTAAAGTGCATTAAAAGAAAAATGGTAAAATACAATTTAAGTCATGTGCATAACTAACCCTGGAGGAAAAAACAATACCATGGATCAGCAATGGCTGCAAATTTAGCGACCTCTGCGTCGTTAATAGAGGAGCATAGGCGTGAAGAATTGGCGACGCCTTCTCTGCTTACGGAAACCCCTCTGTCCCCACGACCTTTGGATTCTGAATTGATTTGGAGCAGTTGCAGAATCAGTCTGATATCGAAGCTGATTTGATGGGCGGAGTGCCGATGAGGGTACTAGTCCGAGAGAAAAACAAGAAATATTTTTCCCATAAAGGTCAGCCGCCTTAGCATTTGCGCAGCGATGCGGCAGCCATTGCAGTTGCGGGAAGAAGCGAACATTCGCACAGCGATGCGGCAGCCATTGTATTTGCGAGAAGAAGCGAAGAGGGATGAATGAAGGCACAAGGGGCCGGATGAAGGAAGAAACGGAAAATGGGAAGATATATCGCATACGGAACAGCGTGAGCCACAATCGCATGGGAGAAGATTTAGGGTTTTCGGAAGAGCGTCGGCTAGAACGTAGCGTGAGAAAAAATCGCAGAGATTAGGGTTTTTGCGATTCTTAAACACTTTTGCTTACAAGCGCAAATGCTATAATACCCTGATAAAATTGATCTTATTCTTTTTTTTTGGCAGTATTAGATCTTGATTTTCAATCTTATTTATCATAAATATAGTATTATCTTAAGAGGTCGTTTTAGATGAATTAAAATGATGAAAAATTTTACACTGTATTTTGATCTTAATGTATTTTGATTTTGAGTAAAATAAATACTCTCTAATCAAACAAATTTGAAAATTATTCGGAGGAAAGAATGTTGCGAAAGTATAGTTCGATTGTTCGAATAAAAGTTTTCATTCAAACGAATAGTCGTTCGTTCATTTGATCGAAAGCTTTTGTTCATGCGTTCGAGTGTCCAACGGAAGCTTTCGTTCGAGCGAACAAACACCTATATAACAAATGACTATTCGTCCACAACTTCGCGGTTCGTTCGAGACTTCATTGTTTATATTTGAACGAAATCGATTTTGTTCAATAGATTTTTTGATTTTAAGAAAAATGAAAAAAAAAAAAAGAACAATTTAATTTTTTGCAAAATTAGGATCAGATTATTTTAAATTCAAATTTTTTAAATTTGATTGTCTAAAATACTAAAGTATTGCTACACTTGTGTATTAGTATATATCAAAATATATAGATAATGTATCAATTCAATGTGTAAGTAGATTATTGAATGAATACATTTTTGTATGACATATATACAAAAATTAAAAAAAAAAGAAAAATTTTTATTAATTCTAAATACCTTTGATGTATATTCTTGTGTAAGCATTACATTTTTTAATAAAGTATTGCTACACTTATACACTAGTAGACATCAAAATATATAGATGATGTGTCAATCTAATATGTAAATAGATGATTGGTTGAATATATTTTTTGTAGGTCTATATGAAAAAATAAAAATAAAATAAAATTTTATATTGATTCTGAATAATTTTTTATATATATTCTGGTGTATATAATATTTTTTTTTTCAATAATAAAATAGTCTCTTAAAAAAAAAAAAAAAAAAAAAAAAAAAAAGTGTACAAATTTGTCTTTATGAGAAACAACACGTGGAGATTAAAGACGTTAATTAGAAGTTGATTGCTATTCTGTGCCGCCAATTAAGAAGCACACAAGATGCCCTCGTTCAAAATCCTTCTTTTAGTGGTAAAAATATGAATAATTAGTAAAAAACAGAAACGCAAGGCAAGCCAAGAACTGACGGCGATGGCGCTTGGTGCTGCATTGCTGCCCGGAATGGACGGTCGATAGAAAGCCTGCAGAGATCCATCTGAGGCGCTGAAGACGGATGAGACATCTCAAGATTTATTCTTTGATTTTGGCGCTTTAAAAATTCAAAAAAGATTCAGATCCTATGCTCTTTCAAAATTCCAGTTCATTCCATTATTCCTTTCACTTTTGGCTTCTCTTTCTTCGTTGCTCCGAGTTGACTGAAATTAGTAACAGATTCTTTCTTGCAAGTGCTAGGGTTTGGCAATTGGCATATCGAATTTAAGGATAAGAGAATATGATGCTTGCTTCACAATTTTCCATTGATGCACCGATGGATGCCACTTCTTGTGGAACTTTGCTCCAGGAGTTGCAGGTTCTTTCATCCTCTTTCCTCAATTCTTGTGCTCCCTGCGATTTTTTTCTCAAGTTATTTTTTTTATTTTTTCATGATAGACGGTCAAAATTTCAGTATTTTTGACAAATTTTAAAGAGTTTAGTGCGTCTGGGTTCAAATCGCTTTACCTTCTGATTATTATTTCTACGATGCTAGGGTTTGTTTCTACGATAATTTGTATATCAATTTCTTACAGCTCCATCGCCAGCTCCATTGTAATTTCCTTTATTTGATTTCATGCTGTTTTTTTTAAAGCTAAAAGATCAAAATTTTAATGATGTTGATTAATAAGAGAATAAAATTGAAGAGGTTAGAGAGAAAGATTGGTTGAGATTTGAATAATTTGTATTGTGTTTTTTTTGTTACATCTTATGCATCCTTGTGCTTTACTTTAGAGAGAGAGATAGTATTGCAATATCTTGGGCAATGAAGACCCAACATATGTTATCAAAAATTATTGACTTGGTTGAATTAGAGAAGGATTTAGGAAAAAACAAAGCTAAATTTTAAAGACTAAACAGCAGTGCTTTGTACACATTCTTTTTTTATACAAGACATTTTAAAGATGATTTCTTGGGGTAGTATAGTAAAGCTTTAGCATTTTTGATAATTGTAATATATTTTATGGGTGATCTAGGCTTTATGGAATGAAATTGGTGAGTCTGACCTTGAAAGAGATAGGATGATACTTCAACTAGAGCAAGAATGTCTAAATGTATATAGAAAGAAAGTAGACCAAGAAAGAAAGCACAAAGCGGATCTAGCGCGCACATTGGCGGAGGGAGAAGCTGAAGTCTCTAAAATAACCTCTTCATTAGGAGAGATGGGGAGCCCCATTCAGGTTGGGTTCTCTCCTCTATCTGTTCATATCTTCTTTGCGAGCTCATGTGAAAAGTGTAACTTTGTGCCCAAAATTTTCTTTATTTAGGTTAGAAAGCAGAAATGTACACTCAAAGAGAAGCTGGCTAAGTTGGATCCATTGTTGGAGGATTTGAGGTGGAAGAGAGCAGAAAGGGTTAAAGAATTTTTAGAGGTTCAATTGCAGATTGTTGACATCTGTGCAGAAATATCCGAGGATTCCCTTTCAGGTGGCTCTGCATGCCCCCAAGTTGATGAACGGAATTTGACAATAAATAAGTTGGGAGAGTTGAAGTTTCAACTTCTTGAGCTGCAGGAAGAAAAGGTTGCTTCCTTTTCTCTTGTTTTTTTGTTAATACAATTAAGCTTTGCTTGATACTATTCTCTGTAATATGCAGAATACAAGGTTGCAGAAGGTTAATGCTCATATTAAGGGAATACATGAACTATGTGGCGAATTGTCTGTTGATTGCAATAAGATGCTTCTTGAAGTTCATCCAAGCTATGCTGATGCTGCAAACATCCAGCCAAAGTGTATAAGCAACGAGGCAATAGCTAGACTGTCGGGAACCATCCATTCATTGAAGCAGGAGAAATCACAGAGACTGCAGAAGGTTGAAAGATATTTTTCTTTTCTTTATGTCATGCAACTTTAACTTTATTCGTTTGATTATATATGCTTAATATTGTGAGTATTTTGGTGATTCATATCAAACAATCAATATCGCTAATTGATGTGTTATAGGTGAATTTAAAATAGAACAGGTTCATTCCTATTTAAATTGTACTATGCTCCACCATAGGAGAAATTATTACATACAGTCATCATAGTTAGTATGCGACATGTTAAACGGATATTGATGTGTTTACAAATAGATAAACATCATATATGCTCAGTGTTTTGTTAATAAATTTGTTACAAGATAAAATGTTACTAGTAAAACACTAGTAATAATTTTATGGATTCTAATTTATGAATTTTATTGCTCATTTTGCAAGATACAAAAAGTAAATGTTTTTAAAAATAATTTGTATGTATAAATTATATATAGATAATTAATATATTTACTAAGTCTATTTACCATCTTTCTGCCATTCATTTCTTCCATTATATTTATAAGTTAACTCAACCGCAACGAAGTAAAGGGCTTATTTGCATTGAAATTTATTTAGTTTCTGATGGAGTTTAATTAAGATTTATAATCAATCAATTTAAACACGCAGACAAATGTTTTAATATAATTTCATGCACTTAAGTGATGAGTAGTCTATAAAAGGGCTTTCAATTTATTTATCATCTGATACGCAGGTTTGATTTAACTTTTCATTTTCAATGATATGATCTTCCTATTTTATAATTGAGTTTTTTTAAATCTTGCAATATTTATTATTGTAAGTTTATGTGCTTCCGTTGTCTACATGCTTCCAAAACTAGCCGTTCTTCTTATGCATAGATTCAAGAACTTGGCAGTATACTGATAGAGTTATGGAATCTCATGGACATTGCAAAGGATGAAAAAATTAAGTATGATCATGTCACTTCGTTGATATCAGCATCTTCTGATGAGAAGTTAAGCCATGGTTGCCTTGCAATGGATGTGATTGACAAGGTAGCTATCTCATTTATTTTGAATTTACAGAAAATTTGGTAATGCACGTTGTACAACTTTGCATTCCTCTTATATCACATCGAACATGCTCTTATTGCCCATATTCTTTTAGGCCAAACTTGAAGTAGGGAGATTAAAGAACCTTAAAGCCGCCAAGATGAAAGAGCTTGCATTAAAGAAGCAGCACGAGCTTGAAGAAATATACAGAAGTGTCCACATGGATTTTGATAGTGATGCAGCACGACAGAAGATTATCAATCTCATAAATTCTGGTTAGTTAAAGAAATGTGTTTTTTTATATTCCACAACATCTTGCATAATTTTAAAAGACTAACTGATAATTTCTAGCGAAGTCATCTGTTGTTGATGCCGTACTAGAAACATGGATACCAACACTTAAATAACTGCACAAGTATTATCTCAAAAGCTAATCCGTGTTGATGAGTGTGGACAATTATCCTATTAAGTGATATAAAAGTCAGTGGTTTGAAATTTTCACTTTTTGGTTTATGTGATACTCACATTTCAATATATTTCTCATGTTGAATTTGAAACAAGTGCTGAACCATTAATATACAGCCTGTCTCAGTGGTTTGAAAATGTGCACATGATTTATAAGCTTGATATAATAATGATAGAAGCTATTTTTAATTTTTTGTGAAACTAGATACTTCTTTCAAATGGTTCACTGCTCTTGAGCTTGTCTGTTATTTTTAAAGAAATTTTTGTATATTGGGGCTCACGTGCATGTACCAAAGAGTCTTGAGCTAAACTGTAACATACACAAACATTATTTGGTTATGAGTGATTTTCTTGGAAAGTTTTATTTGGATAACATTCATTTTGTCTTTTTGGAATAAACATTTTTTTTCTTTCAGGGAAAGTAGATCTTTCCGCATTATTATCTGATATGGATAATCAGATTTCCATTGCTCGTGAGGAAGCTGCTCGGCGAAAAGACATATTGGAGAGGGTAGAAAGATGGTTATCTGTGTGCAAGGAAGAAATCTGGCTTGATGAATATGAAAGGGTAATGTTGAGTACCGTGTGAGCATGCTCACCCAGAATTTACGTTTGTTTCTTATCATGTAAAAAAACTTTAAAAGTTTGAAGGCACCGTAAAATTTATAGTTTGGAAACGTTTATATTTTATATAACTTTACAAAGGAATATGCTCAATTTATCTTGATGCCTTCTCAACTTATCTTGTGAAATAAACCTGATATTTTCACTGTCTTTGTATAAATCACACTCAGTAATTTCCCTTTAAATCTCTATTAAATTTTATTTATGTAAATGGCTATTAAGCTCAGTTACATATTTGTCAGTTCAATTTTAGTACAATCATGACTACACACATACACCTGTGATGTAACTTGCTCAATATCTATTCCTTATTAACAAATGTGCAAACAAATAGTTACAAAATTTGATAGTCGATGTTGTGACCCATGAGGCTTAATGGGCTATTATAAATCATGCATGTGATGTGCCACCTTGGGGTGGCAAGCCAGATTGCATGAAAATAAAATTCAGGACCCGGCAACCAACTAAGATTTAGTGATTAATTGTTGACTATTGCGGTAATGATGAGTATCCTCCTCCATACAGCTTGACTTAGTGATTAATGCAACCTTATTATGTCAATACGTTTGTACACTTCATTTGTATTGTAATAATTATGAATATAGTGTTTATTTTAAAATTTAAATATTAAAATTTAAATTTTGAATGTGATAATGAAGTAGAAATGGATTTATGCCGAGTATGAAGTGCAATTTAAGGAAAGTTGAAATTCAAATTTTAATTTATGAGCATACTGTAATTAAACATACGGAATAGAAAGTGTAACCATTTCTTTCTTTCACCTTGATAACACTTAAAACTAGGGCTGACAATTTGACCCGAAACTCAAAATTCGAACTCGAACTCAAAACATTTTAACTGACTCAAATTTTTTGAGTCGAGTTCGAGTTGAACGGCTCGATTCCATCCGTATTTGACTCGACTCGAAATGACTTGAAAAAGCTCAAACCCAAAATTTCGAGTTCGAGTATGGCCTGACTCGACTCAAACTTGACTCGAAGCCAGCCTAACTTAAAACTATTCTATTAATTAGATGTGGACTTTAAATTTGAAAAGAGAGAATGTACTACTTAAGGATGTAATTTATTATGAGAAGGCTAGTAAAGAATAATATTTCAAAAAAATTAAGAAGTGAAATATAAAGAAGAGTAATATTTGGAAGTTTATTTTATTTTATTTAATTATAGTTAACATTGTTAGGTTAACTTGTATTCTTTTCCATAAATCATCCAATTTAAAAGATGAATATTCAAAATTTGGAGGAAATATTACATTCATAAATGCTACAACCTATATAATTAATAAATTATAAAAATGCCTTGATGTTATCCTTCTTCAATCGTTTTTATAGATTGGAATTTAAAACTAGATTTACAAACTGGCCGAATTGAATAATAAATAATATTATACTTAGTTCCAATGAATAACAGTATTACTTAATTTAAAAGTTTTGGGAGAAATTATTTATTTCTACCTTAAATGAATTTTATCTATTTTTCAATCTTTTCTTTTTTCAATGCATTTTTATGTATTGTTTAGTTATTGCTATTTGATTGTGATAGTTTCAAGCATGCTGAAATACTTTTTGATGTTTAGTTATTGCTATTTAATTTTTAATTGCATGCATGCTCAAATTTTGATCTCTACAGTTCATTGCTGCTTTAAACAGGATCAGAATCGCTACAATGCTGGTCGGGGAGCGCATATAAACTTGAAGCGTGCGGAGAAAGCTAGGGCACTCGTGAACAAAGTACCATGTAATCGTTCTTAACGGCCCTCTTACTATGACGATGTCAACTTGATTTATTCTATAAAAGTAACGTTGCGTACTACATTTTTATTTCAAAGATACAATGTACATGAGCTTGGATAATTAGTTTTCTTCCCTTGTTGAACGCCTTTAATAGAAAATAGGAAGTTATTGCGTTTTACTTAAAATTTGACACATGTATATCCACAAAGATTCAAAAACTAGCTTTACCTGTTAAAAATTAGTTGAAAATTGAACCAAGTTTTTATAGATATTCCAAATAGACTCGTTGACTATGAATGAATTTCCTTGAGTGAGTGGCATCCTTTTGTTGCTTATTTATTTAATTTATTTTGAGTGTAAAACACTTTAGATTATAGAAGAATTCAGCAGTGATCTATGTTTAGAACATAGGAGAAAGTGATTGAATATAGATTACAAATGGACGTTAGAACTTATAGGCTCAACTTATATTATGAAACAACATCTATGAATTGTCTAAGCTTGTCTTTTTGCTTTAAATGTTGATGCTCTTGATGGACATATTTATGTTACTTGCATATGATATTTTCCTCACCGGTTAGACTAATGATGAGGTTTAAGATAACTTGAATTATGATGGCTTACTTCAAAATTTAAATGGTTTCATCTTAATAGATCCAATTTTAGAATATATAAAATGTTGAACTTTATCATGTAAAAGTTATAGTACCAAATGTATGATAATGGAAGATCATGTCATTAAGAAGATTGAAACATGGTATTTTAACATACAAATAATGGTAAAATAGAGGGCGATGTGATAAATAGGCTCCAAGCATGATAAATGAATTGAAAGATTGCTTTTTTGGTGCTGTGCAATTAAAAATTTGCTCATAAAGAAATTTTTATAGAATAATTGTAAGACAAGTAAGGTTGTATGAGGTAGAGTGTTTGTTTGCAAGTAAAAAACATATTGATATGTTAAGTGTTGTAGACTATACTTGAAATAATATAATGAGAAATACGTATATTTGTAATAAGTTTCAGAAGCTTCAATTGATGATAAGCTTAGATGTAATTATTTTAGATGATTTGAGCATATTAAGCATAAATGCCCTTGTAAGGCAAGACTTTCCTTATGCAGAAAGAAGAAGAAAAAAAAATATGATAAGAAGCTATTTTGAATGATCTTACATGAATCTGGGAAGGATTATCATTGACTATAGTATAGTGTAGACAATGTAAGAAATATTACAAATTGAGGTTTCAAGAATCTTATTATCCTAAATTTTAAATTCGTATGGGTACTATCTTTTAACTGTTCTTAGAAATCTAAGCTATTAAAGTGAAACTTTAAGTAAGCTATTTCACAAAAGCTTTCTAGTAAAGTGACTTCTTTTTAATGGTTCGCTCAAGCAAAATTACAATATGGAAAATGCTTCGGTACCTTCATTGGAGCCTCAACATTTTTTTCTAGGCAATTAAATACTTTTAATGAATTTAGAATCATGATTTTGACTAATGAATCTCAATTAATATCACTTTAACAACAAATTTAGAAGCATTAATTGTGTTGGGGCTCACCGGATGGGCATTGGTGGGGTATTGTAGCAATGTTCTTACAATATTTCACAATAACTTTGCTATCACTGTTATCATTGCCTAACCACCATTGCTGCATCCATAAATTCAAATAATATCAATTGCTTAATATTTTTAGGATTGTTGAATGCGGAATATCACGAATGAGACAAGAACAAATCAAGAGAAATCATACAAACAATACAATCACATGCACAACACAAGGATTTATTTGATTTTGTGTAAATGCTTACATCTATGAGGAGAGAGGATGAAAATTTTCAATATACTAGAAGAAGAATATAACTAGAGTTTTTCTTCTTCTTTACCCGTCACATAGCACAAGGTTTTACAAAGTAGGGGATGCTCTAAAAATGGGCTACAAACAAATTTATAGGACTAAAAAATCGGGCCTGCAAAACCGCGTGCGCCTGGGTGCCTAGACCTCAAACTGGAACTGTACCGCAGGGCGTGGGCGCACCTGAGCGCTCAGGTCTCGTACTAGAACTGCACCGTGAGCGCCTAGGTGCGCCCTAGTGTGCATATCTCTGTGCCTCAGTATATAGAAGACAATTACAAAGAGGAATACAATTATAAATCATATGGAAGACAAGTATTTTACTTTGACAATTCACATTTCCAGTAGCAGCATAAATCATTTATTTTGTCTCTCGGTGAAATACTTGAGCGATGAAGAAGAGAGCACGTTTGAAATTGTTTTCAACAAAGCATATAGAAGACAAATGTTCTGTAACTGTATATCTGCTATGAACTGTGATTAATTGAATCCTTAAATTACAGCTCTAGTAGAAACGCTTACAGCCAAAGTTAAAGCTTGGGAAATTGAAAAGGGAGCGTGTTTCTTATATGACAAGGCAATGTTTCACATTGTCCACTATCTCATTATTTTCAACAAATACATTCTATAAGCATTTCTTAGCCTCATTATACTATTTCATGACAGAAACCACTTCTAGAAACCATAGAGGACTATGCTATCAGAAGACAGCAAAGAGAAGAGGAGAGACGCCGCTCAAGGGTTGGTCTCAGTAAACTGAATATTTTATTATGTGGTTTCTGGCTTATCTGTTGTCTCTTCTTTTTAGGAGCATAAGAGATTACAGGAACAGTATGCAACAGAGCAGGAGGTTTTGTTTGGCAGTAAGCCGAGCCCAATGAGGCTGCCATCTGCTAAGAAGCAGCCTCTTGGTCAGAGCAATATAAACATGCAGGGGGGCACTCTAGCTGGCCGTCGTTTCTCAATGCATTTGATGAGACCGGCTAATTTCTCAAACAGTAAGGAGAAGAAGGATGGGAACAATGCTGCTGCTGCTGCTGCTGCAATACCATTGAACTATGTTGCCCTTTCAAAGGATTCATGAGCGCCGAGAAAGAAGGCGTTTTGCATGTATTTCTCACTCTACTATCAAGAAATGAAATGACAAGAAAACAAAGCATTGAAGAAGAAACCCATTTAATGCTACAATGATACGAAGATTATATGTTTTCAGTAGAAAATTTATGAATGCGCTTGCTGTGGATCTCCCTGCTTTTTTTCATAAGTTATCACATTATGAAAACATGCTAACTTCTTCCATTCTATTAAAAATAGCGATCGTTTTTAAAGAAAGTAGACTCAGAGAGAAACATCATGAAGCAATGGCCTAAGAAACTTAACTATAAGTGTTAAATATATGATATCATTTCTAATAGTTTCTTTCCATGTACACATTTTTATCAAGTCAACTTCATTTTTTAGAACATAATGGCTTGCATTTAATATACCTAAACTATATAAGATTTCTCTAACATATCATCAATTTGAGCCACTTCATCTTTACTATGAATATGCTAATTTCTCAACCAACTTATTTTTGTGTATGCACACATTTCTGCATTAACATTCTCACTCTACATCAGTTACTTTTATTAGAATTTTTTTGCATTGTAAGCATGCATTTTGCCCCAAGCAACATGCATTAAGGCACCTTCACTTAAATATGCATAGCAATAATGTCCATAATTAATGTAAAGAGCTATAAATTTTATTTTAACAGTTGACACAATTTGACAAAAATAGGAAAATCATTGGATTAACCATACCTTACATACTTCTCTCATTTTACTATGCAAATATTGAATAATAAGAATAAAATATTGAAGTTTGAAATCATTTTATACTAACAATAAAATGATAACTATATGCTTTTCCGTGGAAAATTATGAATCCTAATATTTCAATTTTGAAGAATTTTAAATGCGGTTACGTGAGCGGTTATTTGTAGTTTTGTGAGTGTTTGGGAGCATTTTAGAGTGTCGTTTGGAGCATGTTTAAGGGTGTATAAAGGCTGAAAAAATAAAATTAAAGAAACACTATTTTTGTTCATATAGTGAATTATCCTCCTCTTCTTTCCGTGGATATAGGTTTTTTACATCGAACTATGTAAAACATATCACAGAGAATTTAAGAATTTAAAGATCAACAGCATTTAAAATTTTATTATATACAAATTGTTCTCAAAGAAGAAAAATGCGTGTAAATTATTATCATTTTAGATTAGTATTCTTCTCTTTTTTTGTTTATAATATTTAAATAATTCAAATTGTAGTAAAATAATAGAAGATTATGAGTTTATGTGTTGAGATAAATGACGGTTCTCTGATATCTCCATTTTTGTTGTTAATATAACCAATGTTATCACCAATGTTGTTGCTAGTAACTGTCAAAGTAGGAGGCACTTAGAAACTTAAAAGTTTCCACCCATCGTGATCTCAATGTGTTTCTCTCCTAATCCCTTAGATGTCTAGGAGGTTAACCTAGCTAGGATGCTTTAAGCCACTTTTTATAATTTGTAAGTATAATTGATGCGGGTCGAAACTATGTCCCTCAAGGAAAATGACACTCCTTTACATGTTTAACTTCTATTATGCAAAAGATTTGTAATCCAAAAGGTACATTCGAATATATAACAGATGCAGTATGAAAGCATACACGTTAGTGTATAGTGACAACAGTATACTTAAGGAGTTTGAAGGATGGTATCGAATAATGATGGGATACATTTTTGAATCTGTCATATTTATATTTTATTTGCTTTTGTGTGTTTTTTTTAAATATTGTGTTTTTATGATGCTTTATTTTGTGTGTTGACAGTGTAAAAGGTCATTAGAAAAAATGTAACGAGACCTTATTATCATTATTATCAACATTTGGTAGAATTAGGGGATGATTACTATATATAAATCATGTAAACCCTAATTTCAGATAGTTGAATGAAAATACAAAATTTTGACTTAAGAGCTCGCTTGGTGCGGAAAATTAAGGGAAACCCTCTTCGGTGTTCATAACCAAAGTTCTAGATTGTGTGCAAAGCCTTCAAAAATTCATGGCGTGGATAATCTTGAAGTTATCTTTCTTTTATTTTCTTTTTTTCTTTTTATTTATTTATTTATTTGAATTCATAGTATTCTCTGTTAGCTTTCATTTCTATTTCGTTTTATTCAAATCTGCCCCCATTTCGGCTTTCAAACGCCCCTCCTACAAAACATAAGCATAATTTGACATCATCTCACTTCACTGTGCATAACTTTCTCAAATATCTACCAAATCATACAAAACAAAGGTCTACAGATTTCTAGCATTCACCACAACATTCTCCTAAAGTTTTGCGTAAATTTGAGATCATATGGTCCACCAATGTCTTCCAAAATCATCAAAATTACAAATAAAATCATACCACCATACCCCCATCAATTTGGTATCAGAGACATATTTCTTAGCTAGGATTGTAGAGAATTTCGTGATGAAAATTTACATATTTTATTAGTAAATTTTTGAATTTTTTGGCCTTGTTTTGACCCCAAAAATTTCAAGAAGATCATTTTCTAGCCACCACCGGCCGCTATCGCCACCCAACGCCGTCACCAGTGGAACCGACGTGACCATTTCGTGAACCGTCGACCCGCTTCTCCCAGCCCGTGGACCCAACTGTTCATAAACCGTTGGCCTGCTACTCCCAGCCCAACTGAAATGGGCAGCTCCGCTAAACCGGGCCAGCCCGCATCTAGCCAGCCGCTCACGAGCACGTGAGTGCCTGTCAGCTCGCACATACGCCTGCCAGCACATGCTCCCATGCACGTCAACCTGCGGAACAACCTTCTTGCGACACGCTAAATTACGACGCTTCGCTCTCCGTCATCTGAGCTCCCATATCAGTTATGTTGGCACCATTGGGAAGTTGAGATCATAAAATACACTTCAATGAAATTTTAAAGGAATTATAGTACTTCAGAAAAGTGAGAGGATATAGGGAATATTTGACATGTGAAGGGGATCTGTTTGCCTTCACAGAAGGTACATCTTTCATTTCCTTGCAATATTTTGAGTAATCAGTCTCTGCAATTTGCATTGATATTCATTATTGTAACAACTCATGGACGTTACTTGAATTTTTAATCACCAGGTTAGCTTAAGAATCGCACCATTAGTCTTAAAAAAGCCTTAAGGCCAATCCCTGAAGTTTTGGTGAAGTTTGGAAGTCATTTGAGCGAGATGAGTATTTTGATCAATTTAATTAATAGGAAAATTGAGGTAATTATTTGAACCCAAAAATCTAACTTTATATTTGAGTTCCTCTCACCCAAATTAGTTATGGGTGAATTTTTGAGATTTTTTGGAATCTATCTGGTCTAAAATTGGAACCTAATTTAAATTATGATAATAATTAAAATGCCTCCAACAACATTAACAACCGACCGCAAAAAATCCGCCGCTCGGTTCCAAACACTGAGCAGCGGATCCACTCCATCAGTGCCGTCCATCCCCACGATCTGACGGTGGGATCAGTTTTTGCGATCAAGGTTTCGATCCAACAGTCGTAACATCATCCATGCCCGCGATTAGTTCAGTCGTAACTAGTCGAGTGGTCGTTGGTGAGGATTTGGAATGACTGCATCCCCGCCTATTCGTTTGCCTCAAGACCCATCCAGGCTTTGTCCTCACATTAGTTTGGTGAACTGCTTGGTGTCAGGAAGCTCGATGAAACTGTGCTTGGTGGAGTTAGTGTACGATGGACGGCAAGATTGGTGAAAACAAGGTACGCTCCAATCCGATGTATACTCAATTTGGTGTGATGAATGTTCGATTACCTATTACATGTCCAGGAGTATCGTCAACTTCGATCAATTGGGCTCGAGCGAGCCCAATTGATCTGCTTTCGACCTGAGATTGTACAGTGCTCAAGCTGAGCGGCCATAGGGCTAGCTAGTGGCACCCAGGCCATGGCTTATAGCTCATCAGATTGGCTAAGAAGTGGAAAACATGTTGGTCACTTGCTGATTATGCGAAGTGCCCGATCTCCCTCCACAGTAAACCCTTGGACAAAACTTTAATAGGCCTAAATTGGGATTGATAGAGCTGTTAGGGTTATGGCTTATGTGAGAATATGGTAAATTATGATCTTAGCTTTATTTTGGTATGTGGAGTGCGTCGAGAGGAGGCCAATGCTGCAAGAATTTGGAAACCCTAATTTTTAGGGTTCAGAAAATTCCCGTCAGGGCGGGGGGGGGGGGATGTACAGTGCTAGGCGGATCAATCCTCGACCTGCACAACACTGCAGATAGGTTGCGCACGCGATCAGAATGCAGTCATGACCAGGGAGCCGTGGTAGCCAAGGGCGTGTGCATTGGAAAATAATTAGGTTAATTAATAATTACATTTTATTAACCCAATTTTTATTTGTTGGATAACTTTTTGATCAGTGATCCAAATAAAATAATGTTATATCTTAAAGTGATCAGAAAAATATGAGAAATATTTTGGTGATATTAACTTTGCAATTGGATTGTTATTTTAACTAATGACATTTTAGAACTTTAATTAGTTTAGGTCAAAATCCTAATTAGGTCCAATTATCTCCAAATTAGTCCTACCTACTGTCATTTTTGTTGTTATGCTATAGAGAATGTAATAACACTGATTTTACTTAGATTGGATAGCAAATGCAATATTTGATTGTTAGGAGCTTAACTCTATGTTAATATTCAAGATTTCAACTTAGGTCTTGGTTAGGATCATTAAACCCTAGGATAGAGTAGCTGAGTCATTATTTTACTTTAACTGATCTTATGTGAGAGAGAATAAGGCTACTAGGCACTTAGAGTGATCTTTAAGAAGCCTTATTTGAATGACTATGAAAGTAAGTCATGAGGGAAATGAAATTGGAGTGTGGTTACTAAGGGTTGGATATTGAGTTATGAAAAGATTGATCAGATAGTGGTTAGCTAGAATGTATTGGAACTTTTTTGGATAATTGATTTACTAAGGAGCTAGGGGTGGTTTCCTTACCTTTTCGGGTTCATAGTACCCTGGTATGGTTTCTTCAACTACCGACGGTCACTTCTCGGGAGTACTTTTTTGAGTTCGTGGTGGAAGGATCGCTTTCTCTCTCAGCATATTTTCCATAGCTCGGCATCCCGAGAAGTGACGGTCGGTAGTTGAAGAAATCATACCAAAGTACTATGAACCTCAAAAGGTAAGGAAACCACCCCTAGCTCCTTTATAAATCAATTATCCAAAAAAGTTCCAATATAATATTTACAATATTTTCATTCAGTTGGAAAAAAGTACTCCCGAGAAGTGACCGTCGATAATTGAAGAAATCATACCAGAGTACTATAAACCCCAAAAGGTAAGGAAACCACCCATAGCTCCTTAATAAATCAATTATCCAAAAAAGTTCCAAAGTACTCCCGAGAAGTGACTGTCGGTAGTTGAAGAAACCATACCAGAGTACTATGAACCCCAAAAGGTAAGGAAACCACCCGTAGCTCCTTAATAAATCAATTATCCAAAAAAGTTTTAATATAATATTTACAATATTTTCTTTCAGTTGGAACTTTTTTAGATAATTGATTTATTAAGGAGCTAGGGGTGGTTTCCTTACCTTTTGGGGTTCATAGTACTATAGTATGGTTTCTTCAACTACCGACGGTCACTTCTCGGGAGCTTTTTTTGAAGAAACTATACCAGAGTACTATGAAACCAAGGAAACTTCCAACTCAAAATATTTTTATTATTTATTAACCCCTTTGTTTTCTTTTGAGTTGGAAGTTTCCTTGGTTTGGGGTTTACTCCCGAGAAGTGACCGTCGGTAGTTAAAGAAACCATACTAGAGTACTATGAAACCAAGGAAACCCCAAACCAAGGAAACTTCCAACTCAAAATCTTTTTATTATTTATTAACCCCTTTATTTTCTTTTGAGTTGGAAGTTTCCTTGGTTTGGGGTTTCCTTGGTTTCATAGTACTCTGGTATGGTTTCTTCAACTACTAACGGTCACTTCTCGGGAGTACTTTTTTAAAAAAAGTACTCCGGAGAAGTGACCGTCGGTAGTTGAAGAAACCATACCAGAGTACTATGAAACCAAGGAAACCCCAAACCAAGGAAACTTCCAACTCAAAATCTTTTTATTATTTATTAACCCCTTTGTTTTCTTTTGAGTTGGAAGTTTTCTTGGTTTGGGGTTTCCTTGGTTTCAAGTACTATGGTATGGTTTCTTCAACTACCGACAGTCACTTCTCGGTAGTTGAAGAAACCATACCAGAGTACTATGAACCCCAAAAGGTAAGGAAACCACCCCTAGCTCCTTAATAAATCAATTATCCAAAAAAGTTCCAACTACCGAGAAGTGACCGTCGGTAGTTGAAGAAACCATACCAGTGTACTATGAACCCCAAAAGGTAAGGAAACCACCCCTAGCTCCTTAATATATCAATTATCCAAAAAAGTTCCAATATAATGTTTATAATATTTTCTTTTAGTTGGAACTTTTTTGGATAATTGATTTATTAAGGAGCTAGGGGTGGTTTCCTTACTTTTTGGGGTTCATAGTACTCTGGTATGGTTTCTTCAACTACCGACAGTCACTTCTTGGGAGTACTTTAGCTAACCAAGGAGTGACCGTCGGTAGTTGAAGAAACCATACCAGAGTACTATGAAACCAAGGAAACCCTAAACCAAGGAAACTTCCAACTCAAAAGAAAACAAAGGGGTTAATAAATAATAAAAAGATTTTGAGTTGGATGTTTCCTTGGTTTGGGGTTTCCTTTGTTTCATAGTACTCTGGTATGGTTTCTTCAACTACCGACGGTCACTTCTCAGGAGTACTTTTTTTCAAGATATAAGGATTTGGAAACACTTGAATCAACTGAAAGGAGTTGAATCAAACTTCTAGCTAACTATTGCTAAGGAAGGTTAGTTTCAGTAAGTTCAAGTGTGAGTCAAGAAAATATTAGATTCTTTAGCACAAATAGGTTGGAAATAATATGGTGAAGTTTGGAGGTACAAATAGTACAATCAATTTAGTACTTATATAATTTTAAGATATATAAGCTTATTAGTGACAATATTTCCAACCTATTTGTATATGAGTTTAGAACTTATCTAGAGTTGAAGAATCACCTGTGAGATTTTAGACCTTAAAAGTTTCTTGAGGTAGATTGAACCTTAGAACTTATGTTAGATCCCTATGTTATATCATTTCATCCTAAGATCTTAGTTAGTGATCAATTAGTGAACCCTGAGAATAATAACCTTAGAATTAACATAGAGATACATTAAGGTTATATATAATTATAAGATTTATAAACTTATTTTCAAAACTATAATGCTTGATTTTTCACACACACACACACACACACACACACACACACACACACACACACACACATATATATATATATATATATATATATATATATATCAATTGACTAAGTGTAACAATCTTAGTATTTTTACCCTTTAAATAAAAGCCTAGTTAACTTAATTTCACTTATAGTACTCTTATAATTATATTAGGAACCTTCATCTCAACTTTGGTGTATTTTAGAGATCGTTTGAGATTTATAAATATTTCTAATTTTTCTGATAATTCTGAGAATACCTATTTTATTTTGACTTTAAAATCAAAATTAGAGTTTGCCATTGAACTCAGCACACCTAAATTAGCTAAGGGTGGTATTTTGGGAATGTTTGGAAGTCGTCAAAATTTTCCTGAATTTTTTAATATTATTTAAATACTCAAAAAATTAGGATAATTAAATTGACCTATGATAAAAAATCTAATTGCATTTTTGAGTTCCTCACCCCTCAATTAGATAAAGGTGAATTTTTGAGATTTTTCCGAGTCTGCTTGACTATTCAATTTTGAGTAATTAAATGTGTATACTTAAATAAATAATTAAAATTATTAAAATAAATTAAATATATTTATTTAATTAATTTCCAATGGCTGTATTTCAAAAATGTGTGGATCCGGTGCGGGCACCTGAGGCACGGGACAACAGCCTGCCTCAATCAGGGTCGTCGTGTATCTTCAGAGCCAGATCAGACGGTTGCGTCTTGATCTGTTTAATTTGGCTGTCAGATCTGGATTTGGATTTGATGATCAATATATGCTCCCTGTACGCCTTCTTTTGCAGCCCAATTGTGCACCTACCAACTGTGCTATAGCCGCGCCAGCTGGCCTCTCGAGCCCATCTTAACCTCCCAAGCTTCCAAATTTCTTCATTCTTCTCATTTCTGTGATATCGAGCTGCTAGAGGTGTTAAGACTCTAAGTTTATTACTCACAAATTCAATCTTAGTTGACCACTTATCACATATTCAATCAAGCTAGAGGGTGCTGATGAGTCATAGACGTGGGACTTAGCTACGAATCGGGCGAACCCTAAACGATGAATCCGATGAACTTCAAGCGCTGTCAGGTACTCTTCTTCCCATCCATTCCTCTAATTGATTGTTCCTACCTATATTATGATGCATGATTGTGCTATTGAAGCTCAATCGCGCTCATCCGAGCTCAATTGAGCTCGGGCTCATCGAACCGGTCACAGTAACCTACAGTAAGGGTCTGGGTCCATCCTTTGGAATCTAGGGCTTAACCCTGTAGGATACTCTATCATTGCCAAGGGCGATCCTTGTCTTGTTGGGTCGGCTTCGATGAGGGCCTCACGCTGGTATGCGGCTCGTACCGGGGGACCTTCGAATTCGATCGGGAAACTCAACTCTAGGCGCACTCCTACGGGTTTGTGTCGAGATGAAGCGGCTTAGTCGGTCTGCATCTCGGTTTAGAAATTATCACTGGACTGGGCCAGTCTAGTCAAGGCAGGCCGCACCATCACATAGTGTCAGTGCACGAATTGTGAGCTGACACACGTCAGCCTCGAAGATGAAGCGACGCGTGCATATCCGTGCAGCTGTCACGTCATCGTTCTGGTTTTTGCGCTAATAGCTACGATTAAATTTGTGCTATCATCTGCCTATTAATCCGTGTCTTCAATATCAGTGCCAGCCATAATAATGGATTTAATTAATCTTAATTAATTCATTTTAAATGTAAATTTTAATTCTCTCATAACTTTAAACATACACGTTCAAATTATGTCATTTTATTTAAAAAACAAGATGAATATATTGGTATAATTCAATTTAGGATTTGAATCCTAATTTCATAATCACTTATTAACCCTAATTAGGAGTCCCGAAAATCATAATTTTCAATGTTGTTCAATTTTAACATACATAGTGTCATTCTTCTCCTTATGCTATAAGGATTCCATATTTGTTGTTAGCTTTTCATTTATATAACAATTAGTTAAATTAGGTATTTGGCTCCTTAATTACTCAATTTATGTGATTTTATAATTTCAAAATATGCATATTTTAGGTTTTAAAATCTTAGGACGGTAAACATGTATCACTATTTGACCTTTATGTCACTTCAATTGTGAATTTGATGTTGATTTAGTATGAATTAGATGCTTGTAGACTTAGCAAAATTTTTAATTTAACCCTAAATATTAGGAGAGATGTTGTAGGAATAAATTCTTAGCCTTGATTTGCTTGTGAGCCTAAGAGCTAATTAACCCTCCCATTTAGTGTATTTAACTTTAGCACTTATCTCCTTATAGGATGTGAACCTATTAGGACTAGTTTCCAACAATTAAAATTGAACTTGGCAACCATTCCCTTAGCTCCTAGTCCTTACTCTAAGCTCTCTAGCAATTGAATTTATAGTGTCCCTTAGCTCACTAAAGAGATTTATATATCCTCTAAACTTTATTAACTTACAACCTTTAGTGAGCTAGAATTTGCAGCTAGTAATTCTTCCTCTTCTATACACTTAGACCTTTCCTAAGAATATTCCTAAATAATTTAGTGATTGATTAGGTTAGATCTTTTCAATTGCAAGTTAGTTAAATCAATTTACCATTTTCCAAAACTCAATTCACTTATAGTACTACTTATAATCAACTTATAGATCAATATCTATAAGTCAATTAGGAGTTTAATCAGTTTTAATCATTAAACTAAATAACTTAAATATTAAATAACTTTGGATATTACTTAGTTTAAAATTACTTGAATTTCTTGAATGCATGCTTTGCCTTGAGACTATAACCTTGAATATATATATATATATATAAGACATTCTGCATAAATAAAATATTCATAATAAAACATAAGGGTTTCTTGGTGATGGCTAGGGCAGGCTTAGAGGGGATATGAGGAGACCTCACATATCTTAGAGGAGGAATGTGAGTGTTTATTTTCTATGAGACCTTATTTTTCTTACTAGTTAGGCAGATATGCTTAACTCCTTGCTCATTTTGTAACTTTGCTCACAAAACAAAAAAATTATAATAACTTGAACAAATTAAATATCTGGATTATCACAATCTTATTAATTATGAGAACTTGTCATATCCCTTGAGCTATGTTTATTTTCATAATCTTTGACTCTGCTTTCCTAGCCCAAGAGGCTAAGCTTCTTATTACTTTACTATTCAGTTCTTACTTGTTTAACTGTATTTTACTTACTTACAGTCTCATTTTCATGCAATGTATATTGCCTTAAGTTTACTTTTACTTAGCATAACATTTATTGAACATATTCATATAATTATTTTATACTTTCATATACACATTAGTAGTTTATAGTCTTATTAGGATATTTTTTTTCTTGCTTGTTATTGCAGGCTAGAGCAAATATACTTGCGAGTTTTTACTTCTTACTTTACTGCTACCTTCTTTAAAGTTATTTTAGTCTTACTTTGATGCTATAATTGCTCTACTACTAGTGCTTAATTATAAATTTGCATATGTGATATCCAACTAAATTGTAATTAAAATTTAGTCAATCTTAAAATATACTTAGACTAACCACTTGCTTTTACTTTTTTGGTTGTGCCCTACCATATTTTATAAACCCAAAAGATGATAGATTAAGAGCATTTTCTGGGCAGAGGAGCTGGACTTAGTTCTAAGCATTATTAGCTTTTAAGATTTTGCTTCCGCACCTTTTTTATTACTATTTTAAGTGAGCAAAAAAATTTACTTTAATTACTCTTTAATTTTCATTTGTAATAACTTAATTTCTATAATATTTTTACTTTACTATGTAATGGATTTACTTCTATTATATTTCTTAGTTTGGATAGTGGATTGAATGTATTTCTTACTTGCATATTTTTCTACTTGGACATTTCATTTCTTAACTTACACCCTCACAAAGATTCTTGTCCACACAGCACTCAATGTTGGATTAATTTTCTTCTAACCTAGTGTTAAGTGTAGTGGTAATGCCCTAATATTGGATTGGGTTCTCAATCTGATAATGGGGTCGTTACACTAAGACTTATGTCTTAAATCAATTGACCCCAATCATTCAGGTAGATAACTAAAATTTAAACAACAAATCGATATCACTTGCTTAGTTTGTACTTTTGGTTATTCCTTTAAAATGCCGATATGCTTTGAAACCTTGTTCAATTGATCCTTTCTTTTCATAATAATAACTATAAATTAAATTAAGAAGGGGTTTCACTCATAGTGAATTAGTATGTACATACATTAAGCTAGGACTGGCTATGGAGTGATCAGGAGATCACCTATGTCCTTGAGAAGAAATGTGTGGTTATACAAGAGACCTTGATATAGATAGTTTAGTAGATGTGCCTAACTCATCTTTTTATTTTATTTTGTATGATCCCACAAAACATAATATAGCATAAATTATTAATAATTTGCACATATATTATCTTACAATTAATTTTTACTTACTGTAATTTAGTTTTGCTTTCAGTATCATGCTTGTATTTATGTTTCTAAAAATCACTTATAAAACTCTCAAATAGTTACTTTGTTGCTTAACCTGATGCAACACACCCTAAGAATATTATCAAAAACCTAATAATAAGAGCCATAGCTAAAGTTCAAGGGAAGAATTTGAAGGTGGTCCCAATTATAATAGCCCAATCAAAAGCCCAATAAAGAGCCTAAATATTGGGCTTACATTTATATTTTATTTTTGTTAATATTATACTTTTTTTATTTATTAAGGCACATGTTTGGCCAGCCATGTTATGAGAAAAATATTTAATGTAAGTAGTTAGAGTTACTCCCTTACTAATTACAAACTATCCATCTTTCTTTCCAAAATTTCCCTCCATATTTTCCCTCCAAAGCTCATATGACAAGAGACTTATAGTGCTTATAAATATGAGCTGAAATATAATGTAATGAAGTAACTTGAAAGAAGAAATTTTATGGTGAATAGCTCTCATATTTCTTAGTGCTTGGTGGTGTCATGTTTATTGTCTATCTTTGGTGAGTTAGGTTATTATCTTATTTATATTTTATTTTCTAATTATAATCTTATTCTCATAACTTCAAATTATCCACACATCTTCTCCAGCATCTTAAGTAACTTTAAAATTATTAAATTATTATCTAATCTCTCAAATACACTCCAAACTCCACCACAACCTCCACAGCCAAATCTGAAATAGCCCAACCTAGTCTTATTCCTTACTCCTTGACACCCATCTAACCACCATCAAGCATAGCCATCTACTCCAGATCCAAACTACACATTTTAGGCTACCTATATTAATTTATTTCTAGCCCTCTAACTCACTAAACCCTCACCTACAAAAGTGATATTTTGAATCAGCCCAAACTAGGCTTGATATGGACTAGTCTTTATTTTCCTTTAGATAGTCTGCTCTAAACCCATAACCAACCTACCACAAACTCCAAAAATTATACTAAGACATTATCTTAGTCATCCATTCAATATTTAAATACCTAATTCACCAAAAAAGTAGCCCCATAGCATCATATTTTGGTATCAGAGAGATGTTGGAAAAGCTGGAAAAAAAAAGCATCTCGATGTGAGGAATTAATTTTAGTGAAATTGTCTTTACAAGCTTTTGAGTCATGCCAACAAATTTAAGATAAGTTAATCCATTTTATGAATTAATATTATTCATATTAATTGCTTAGAAACTTATCATATTACTTGCAAGTGTATAATGTGTGCATGAACTCCAATTACTGAGCACCATTATATAGCCAAGGTAATATCCTTGTGTGAGCATACCTTAAATATTTACTTGAGTGAAAATATGGAAAGTGAGTGCTCCACTTAATATGGAAGCCCTTACCTTGATGCCAAAAAAAAAATTATATGAACTTATTTACTTTTTATATTTGGTATTTGTAGTAATATTAGTTGCTTATTTTCTATCACTTTATTTAATTTGTAATTCTTAAGAAAATAAGGCTTTTAAATCTAGAAAAATAAAATACTTTTATTTGCATTAAACTTATATGCATAAGAATATACTTGAATAAAACCTAGTGTATTGCAAAATCAAAAAGAACTTTGTTAAAAGGGCGTAAACAACCTAAGTAGAGCTTGGGACTTAAGTGACCAAGTGCCCCCCTTCTCTCATGAAAGTTCTTTCAACTTACAATTCACATTATTTTTACATTTATATTTTTTATTTAATCTTCTCAAATTTAGCTTTTTTTTTCTCATATTTCATTATAAAAAAATGGCACTAAAGTTAATTTCCAGACCAAATCGAGAACTTGACTAAGATAATAAATTCCTTAGATCTTAAGATTCGTGAACATAAAACAAAGACTATGAAATTGTTTGAGGAAAATAAAACACAAATGCAAGAAATTAAAGATCAAAGGCAAATCATCTTAAACCTCTTGTAAAACAATAAAAATTATGCTCCATATCCTATCCATAACCTTAACGCATCTATGAAAGATGATGGCTCATACGTAGATGCAAGTGATGACCAACCCCATGTTCCACCACCTCCCTAACCTCATTGAAGATAGCTAAACCCTAAGAATAGAGAAAGGAGAGACCACCAATGAGTTGCTAATAATTTTAATAATCCCTCTTTGAGAGTTAAAGTTAAAGCTTCTACTTATGATGACACACATGATTCAAACAAATTCTTAGATTTGTTAACCCAAATAAATGAGTTCTTTGATTTGTATAGGATGGATGATTATCAATGAGTTTCTTTTGCTAAGTTGAAATTGACCGGTCATGCTAAGATTTATTGTACAAACACTTTAGCAAAAAAACAAAAGTTAGGAAGGACAAATCTTACTTGGATAGAGATGAAAGAAATGCTTATGTTAAAATATTATCCTCGACATAATGATAAGAAGTTACATGGACAATTGCTGACTCTAAGGCAAGACTCTTTTTATGTAATATAATACATAAATACTTTTGAGGATCTAGTTTGTAGAACCAACTGTGGGGATAATGATTGGAAACTTGCTAATAAGTTTGTTGTTGGGGTTAGAATAGAAATTAGAAATGAAGTTGAACTTTTTGATCCCCAAACTTTAGAAGAATCTTTCCATTATGTTATACTTGTTGAACAACAAAAGAAGTCAACTTCTATAATATAAACTAGAGCTTAAGTGAGTGCTAATTCAAATAATAAGTCAACTACCAGACCCATTCCACCCTATATCTTAAATTATCCACCCATAGCTATTTCTAAGGGAAGCTCTAATAACATCAAGATATTATTTATTTAAAATGTCACAAGAGAGGTCAGACGCAGTTCCAATGTAAGGCACAAAAATATTATTAGATGAAGTTCTAATAACATCAAAGATATTATTAGATAAAGTTCATGACCTTATAAATGAAATTTTAGAAGAAGTTTATGATGATACCCCATTATCAGATGAAGAATTTGTGGATGATCCTCAAATTAATGAGATGAGATGCCTTACAATAGCTAAGAATGAAGAAGATGATTGGAGGAGAAGAAATATTCTTAACATGTATATTGTGTACAATGAGTGAAGGCATAGGTTAGTTATTAATGGGGGTAGTGCAATGAATGTTATATCTACCAATGCTATATCAAGAGCTAATTTAAAAGCTAAACATCATCCCCAACCCTTTCATGTTAGTTTGGTTAGCCATATTTCACTTCCCATCACAAGTCAATATTTAGTTCTTATCAAGATTAGTAGTTATGAGGATAAAATTTGGTGTGATGTGCTCCCTATGGATATCGCTCATATTCTACTTGAGCGATCATGGCTTTATGACTTGAGTGTAATTCATTTTGGTAGGAAGAACACATATACTTTTAAACATAACAATAAAATCATCAAAAAAAATTCAGTCATACCACTAGAGAAGATACTGTCTATAGCACCACATAAATCAACATCTAATCTTCAACCAAAACCCACTATCAAGAAAGAAGTGAAGCTTCAATTGATTGTGATAAGGGGCCCTATGCATAATCCTAGTTATAGCTCATTTACTCATTCTTCTTTAACGTTTGTTATAAGCTCAATGGGATTTAGAACCTTAAGAAAAGAATTTTTTGATCCGACCAATATTCACCTTTTACATATAAAAGAAGTTAACTTAAATATTAATGAGATTCCAATTCCTAAAGAGGTTTTACCACTCCTTTCTAAATTTAGAAAAATTGCTCTAGAGGAACTCCTAAATAAATTACCACCACTTCAATCCATCCAACACACTATAGACTTAGTTCCAGGTTCACAACTTCCAAACCTTTCTCATTATAGAATGAACCCCACAGAATATGCAGAAATTAAGAGACAAGTCATTGAGTTACTTGAGAAAGGATTTATAAAAGATAGTCTTAGTCCTTGTGTAGTCCTTGCCCTAATAACTCTTAAGAAGGATGAAACATGGAGAATGTGCATTGATAATCAGGCTATCAATAAAATCATTATCAAATATTGATTCACCATTCCCTGATTAAATGACATGTTATACTTAATCTCAGGAGTAACTTCTTTTTTAATATTGATTTGAAAAATGGGTATCATCAAATTAGAATTAGATCTAGAGATGAATGGAAAACAACTTTTCAGGACCCCTGATGGACTCTATGAATGGTTGGTCATGCCATTTGGACTTTCGAATGCACCTAGCATATTTATGAGATTGATGAATACTGTTCTTAAGCTATTTATAAGAAAATTGTTTGCACTTTATTTTGATGATATATTATTTTTTAGCCCAAATAAAGTAGACCACCTTAATCCTCTTAGACAAAATTTTGAAACCCTTAAAATAGAGAACTTATACATTAATTTTAAAAAATATTTCTTTTTGCAAACTGGGGTGATATTCTTCAGTTTTATTATTTCACTAGAAGGAATAAAATTTGATCCGACCAAAGTTAAGGCAATTACAGAGTGGCCAACTCCTAAAATTTAACTGATGTAAGGAGTTTACATGGCCTCGCAACATTCTATAGGCAATTCATTAGAAACTTTAGTGCTATAGTAGCACCAATCACTGACATATTAAAGTTAGACAAGTTTTTTAGAAGTGACTTGTGATGCATCTAAAATTGAATTTGAAGAGTTTTAAGTTAAATAAATTATCCTATTGCTTTCTTTAGTGAGAAGTTGAATGATGTAAAGCAATGATACTCAACATATGATAGAGAATTTTATGTTATCATTCAATCATTAAGGCATTATAGACATTATTTCTTACACAATAACTTTGTTCTTAAGTCAAACCATCATGCCATTAAATTTATCAATACTCGACAAAAGTTAAATCATAGACATGCCAAATGGGTTGAGTTTCTCCAGGACTACTCATTTGTCCTTAAACATAAACCAGGAATTGAAACATACCTGATGATGCATTATCAAGGGTGGCAATAACCATCATATCTTTAGAATTCAAAATACCTTGATTTGAATGAATTCAAGATGAGTACCCAGTGTGCCTGAACTTTCATCTGATATATATGGAGCACTTGGACAAATCTCTAACCTCAAATTCAACATATTATGTGATTAATGGGTATCTTTATAGAGGAAAGCAACTTTACATTCCTAGGTCTTCTCTTAGGGAGCTTTTAATTTTTGAACTGCACTCAGGAAGAATTACTAGCCATTTTGGAAAGGATAAAATAAAATGCTTGATGGATAATCATTTTTTTTGGCCTTCCCTAAAAAGAGATATTCAAAAACAAGTAGCTCAATATTTAACTTGCAAACAAGCTAAAGCTACTAAAAAAAAATTTGGCCAATACACGACATTGCCTATTCCTCATAGGCCTTGGGAAGATTTATCAATAGAGTTTGTTCTTGGGTTACCTTGAATAGCTTGTCGTCATAATAGCATATTTGTGGTTGATGATAGATTTTCTAAAATGGCACATTTCATACCTTGCTTTAAAGCTAATGATGCCTCCCATGTTGTAAAATTATTTCTTAATGAAATTATGCGATTGCATGGCCTTTCTTCAATTATTGTATCAGATTGGGATGTTAGGTTTATCTCATACTCTTGGAAGACCTTATGGAAACTTTTTGGGACAAAATTGAGATTTTCATCAGCTTTTCACCCTCAAATGGATGGTCAAACTGAAGTTATCAATTAAAGCTTAGGAAACTTACTTAAGTGCCTTATTGGAAAAAGCATAAGTAATTGGGACTTACATTTACCTACTGCTGAATTTGCATATAATAGTAGTGTTCCTAAACAACCAAAATATCTCCATTTGAAGTGGTATATGGCCATAATCCTAAATGGCCGATTGATGCTACCAATGTTCCTTCTCATGTATTTTATGATTCAGCATTCACATTTGCCAAAGATTTTCAAAGCCTTCATGATTCTATAAGACAACAAATCACTTTAAATAATGAAAAATATGCATCTAAGGCAAATCATAATAAATCAACTAAAGAATTTAAATAAGGTGATTATGTTTTGATTCACATCCACCCTGAGCAATATAACAACACCAAATATAAGAAATAATATCCAAGGACTTGTGAACCTTTTAAAATTCTTAGGAAAATTGGATCTAATGCTTATCACCTTGATTTGACTAATGATATGCTAATTCATCATTATATTAATATTGAAGATATTTTATCATATGAAGGAGTTAGCAACCTCCACTTGCGTAGTCTGACTTTTTAGCAGGAGATATAGTTCCCCACATGCAAACTTCATTCTTTTTAGACATTAACTATATCATCACTAAGAAGGCTCCTAATGATCAAGATGAAGAGCATCATTTTCTTGTTTGTTGAAAGAATAAGAAGCTTACATAAGACACATGGCTCACACGTACTGATTTAGAAGCTCTAGACCCGCAATTAGTGGAAGATTTCTTAGAATTTTAACTCTTCGGTGCAGAGTTAAATTGGGCCGACGGGAGCTGATGTAGCACATCCTAATAATATTATCAAAGGCCCAACAACAATAGCCATGGCTAAAGTTAAATGGCACATATTTTCTCCAGCATCTTAAGCATCCTTCAAAATTATTAAATCATTATCCGATCTATCAAACACACTCTAAACTCCACTACAATCTCTACAACCAAATCTGAAAATAGTCCAACCTAGTCTTATTCCTTACCCCTCGACACCCATCTAAATACTATCAAACCTAGCCATCTATTCCAGATCCAAACCACACATCTTAGGCTATATATATTAATTTATTTCCAGCCTTTTAACCCACTAAAACTCCACTTACAAAAGGGATATTTTGAATCAACCCAAATAGGCTTGATCTAGACTAATCTTGGTTTTCCTTTAGATAGACCACTCTAGGCCCATAACCAATCCGCCACAAACTCCATAAATCATCCTTAGACATTATCCTACCAACCCATTCAATATTTAAATACCTAATTCACCAAAAAGGCAACCCACTAACATCATAACCTCTCTTTTGCAAAAATATAGTGCATGCTTTAGTACATTCACTTGCCTTTATTTTTAATATAATTTACTTATATTCTCAATTCTTTCCTCACTTACACTACATTGTGCCTCCTTTACTACTTTACCTGAATGTGATTTCCTTTAACATAAAATAGTTAGATACCCTAAAATGTGCTTAGACTTTATAAGTCTAACCACATATTTTTCTCTTATTGGTTATGCCATATCATATTATAAGCCAAATAGTAGATTAGAAGCATATAATGAAGCTAGCAGGTGAACCAGGAGAGGACCTGGAGGATCAGGAGCACACCTGAAGACTTAGTAGAATTATTTGCTTTTATTTTTCAGTTTTGTGAGGATGAGAATTTTATTTATTTAAAAATATTATAGAACTTAGATGTTGTTTGGACTCTACTATTTATTTATTCTAAGATGAATGTTTTTCTTTTATTTTTTGGATGAATGTATTAGAAATGAATATTTCATACTCTTATATAAAATGCATCTTTGTTTCCTATCTTATAGATCCTTTGCTCCCAGTAGTGCTTAATAGTGGGTTAAGTGATATTAATTCAGTATTAAGTAATACAGTGACAATCAGTGTTGGGTCAAAGCTTCTAATCTAACACTATATCATTACACATATATTGAATAATTTATATATCCTTGGTAAGTTGTGCGAAAATTATGTATTTAATGCTCAATTTATTTTACATTCATCTAAATGTAGCCAACCACTTATCCCTAAACCCTACCCAAACTTTGAGTGACCATTTGTGAGGTGTGCTATACTCAAATAGCCCATCTTACTATGATTGAGCTACATTTGATTCATATTTATTATTTTTCACTGATTCTACGTGTGCTTTAGTCTAGCCTGCTTATCTTTTATTTATTTTTCCATTTTACTATTTAGAGTACTTGTTGCATTTTATTTGGAATTTTTTTGCATTTAAAGGTGTAATGCCCCACCCCGTCATTGTTGGATTACAACGAACCATAATTCGATTACGATGAGATGATTATTATTAACATGATGTTAATATCCTAGATGTATGTTAAGGCATCTTTAATATCAACTGTAATACCCCAAATTATTATCTATAAATAATGATAATAATTCGGAGTACTAATCATAGTAAATTAAGTAAATACTAAGTGTAATATCATAGAGTGTAGAAGCAAAGGAGGTGACATACATATATTACATCCAACCAAAAATAAGAGATACAAATTGTATTCATCTCAGAATAAAAGTACTAAAAAGAGAACATAAAATTCTTGAATTAATATTACAGATCAATGCTTAAAGAAAATAAAGAAAATGAAATACTAATATCCACTCTCTTCCAAGCAAAAGCCTTAAAACTAAACAACTATAGCAGGATCATTCTCATGCTCCTGTTCCTCACCTAATGTAGTGTGGGGACCCATTAGATGGTTAGCATGAGCTAAACCACCATTGAGCTCTCAGAGCCACAGGACCCTATTAAGTATTTAAGTGAAATAATACGGATGGGTATGGCCATTCATTTTTATATAAAAGTCCAACAACCATCTATTCATATTAATTTAATATTTATAAAATGAAGTTCATATTTCTTAATATAAGATATTTACTTAAAAGTACATAGCTTTAATAGAAATAAAGTTTAAATTAAAATTCTAGCAGCAGGGTGGACTTCTTAATCCTCTTAAAAGCTCTTCAAAGATCTTTTCCTTGCAATTTTTCTAGGTAATAATCTAACATTTACAATAAAAATGCTTCAATTGAATACCCATTAGATAAAACTCTAAGCACAAATAATATCAAGCCTTACACTTTTCAAATAAAGGCAATATGTAGAAGTAGAAATTATAGAGAGATAGATAATAATATGTAAAATTTGCAATAATATTAAAAATGAGATTTATCTTTACAAAATAGTTCAATAGGTTGCATGAAATTTTTAGCATAAAACATAAAGAGTAAAGATAAAATGTCAAATGTAAGTTATCACACAAAATATATAAAAGAATTATTTGTCAGATATCTTATGCATTATAACTGTTTTGCTGGGTAAACATAGATCATAAGGCATAAGGGGATTCACTATATTTATATAAACATCAATTTCTATTTATTCTGCCCCCTTATAGATTTATTGATAAATCAAAGGCTTATAGTAAATTAAATTAATAAAAATAACACTTTTCCATAAAAAACTGTATACTTTAATATGCTTTTACTGTGTTCAAAACAAAAGAAAAGCTAAATTAAAACTTGGGCTGAATTCTGAAATTTTGAAAGAAAACTGCTGCAGCGCGCCCCAGTGTGCTGCAGCAGATCAAAACAGAGAGCTCCGCGCTACCGTGAGCCGTAGTGGCCTCAAGACAGAGAGTCTGACGCTACCGCTCACCGCAGCGCTATAGAACTTAAAATTCACATGCTACAACGGTCCAAAAATAAATACATTGGCACTACGGTGCGCCATAGCCCCCGTCGTAAAAACTGTCAGCCAACAACATTCAAAGCAACATAGGGGAGAGCAAAGGGCTGAATTAATTCTCCTACACAGCAAGACATAAATGCCAATATCTTGAACCCTTCATTACCAAGGGTAATAACCCAAGTTATTGCCCTAATCAATTAGGACTAAACCAAGTCTGGATTTTGATCATAGTATAACAATTAAGTCATTAGGAGTTCACCATTAGGACCTAGTCTAAATCAGGAGTTAAAGTAATCAAAATATTAATTTTGGGAAATCTAGAAATACTAGAAATTAACCTAATTTTTTTGACTTCAAATCAAAAATTGAACTACGCCATTGCGTTCACTGCCCCCAAATTAACTAGGGGTGATGTTTTGGTGGCAATCAGAAGTCGTCAAAATTTTGTCAAATATTTTAATAATATTTAAATATCCCAAAAATCAAGAAAAATAAAATACTCGTTCACCGTTGTGTTCCTCACCCTTCAATTACTAGGGGTGAATATTTAGAAATTTTTAGAAGTCATTTAAATATTTAAAATTAATAATTAAAATTAGAATTTAATTATTATATTAATTAATTTATATTAATTAAATAAGCGCTTAACGGGTCGGATCCACCATTTCGTAACGGGTCACATCCGACGTGTTAACAGGTCAAACTCGTTAGCCATATCGGGTCAGATGCAGGAATCAGAATTCCGCATCCGTTAATCCAACGGCCCGATCCATTTTGATTAGATGGTTGAGGGACCGTCTCTTCCCTTGGTCCCTCCATAGATCCACACGGTAGCCCGCCACCTCCCTCATCCAACAGCGGCTTCCCAGGCCTCGTGTAACAACCCTAGTTATTACCATAGCTAAATCCAGATTAATTAAGCTAAACCAAGTTCTAATTTTATTTCCATTAGACTCAATGGGTCATTTAAACCTAACCTTAGAGGTTTTGGATCAATCGGAGCTAAATTGAGAGTTATGGTATTTCTGGCTATTTTTGGATCCTGAAAAATACTTAAATTAATTTGATCTCCAAATTAAAATCTGATTTTATTTTTGAATTCCTCATGCCTCAATTAGCTAAGGGTGAAATTTTGGGAATTTTTGGAGCTCATTTAAGCCTAGAGTGGATTTAAGAATTTTATGATTATTAATTTAATTATTTAAATGAATAATATTAATTAAAATGTATTTATACTGGAATTGCTATCGGGACTGCAGCAGATCCGCTACGGGGTCCCGACAGCGGAGCACTTTCTCCTTCCATTGGATATACTAGCACGCATCTTAGCGCCATCTATCCAACGGCTTGTATCACCCACGCCGTGATTAAATCCTAAGCGTTAGATTGATCAAGCGCATCCAATGGCTGATATCTGATCCGCAATTAATCACTTAAGTAGTGCATCGCAGCCTTCCAATCCCAACAGCTCGGTGATCAGACAGCTCCCAGCACCTTGTGCACTGTGGATCTTCATCTACGTGTCGTCCGTCGCACGCTGGTCCCCCCTGACAGCTCGATCCCTCCCAACCCCCGTGGCAGTACGGGAAAGAACCCGTTCTTCTTCTTCTACCCTCGGTGCGACCTTTTACCAGTAGTAGTCTCCCAGGATTACCCCTAGCTATTGAGCTAAGCCTTACCTTCGGTCCGAGCCAATGTCATGAAACCCGAGCTCTGTAACCCACCCCCAGTCCTCCTTATCACCTATAAATACCCTGAGAGAATTACAGTGAGTCCCTTTGCTCACTGTGATCTCTTAATCCTTCCAATTGAATCCCCTGGAGCTCCCGTCTCTCTCAGCGAATCCCTGCATCCTCGTAGCTGTGTACCACTGATAGAGGGTCCGTCTGGTGTTCAGATTCCCTGCGAACCTGCCCCTATGGGGTGAGCTTGAAAGCCTCTCAATTCCTCTAGGCCATGCCTACAACCCCATCTTCAAGTACAGCCTCTTCCACTGAATTTTATAAGTTCAGTTTTCCATTTAAGCTTCTGGATGAGCCTCTAGATGTCGCCTAGCTTACCTTAGCCACCTAGGGAACATATTCTAATTGTCGTCAGGATTGAGCTAGCTCTGATCGATCGTATCGATCGATCGAGCTAGCAGCCAAGCCATGACTAGGTCCGAGTAAGGACCCAGCGATTGGCTGCACCCCAGGCTGTAAAATCTTGGAGGTTCGATTCGCCTCACCTCACTAATGGTGTAGGAATCGAGCCCCGTCCGTTCAGTGGCCTCTGTGAGGAGAATTATCCCCTCACAGTGAACCCTAATTGTTTGAAATTGGAAGCTTTAGTGGAGTAGCCATCCAACGTTCCAGTCCATCCCAGTTAGGGCTTCCAGGTTCAATCGACATGCCTTGACCTCTTGAAGGTGTGGCGATCGAATGCTAGTCGTGGCATGGCATAGCGGCGGCAAATTTGGCGGTCCAAGGTCCCCTCCTCGCGGTTGTCTGTGAAGGAGAGGTATTGGGGACGACGCACTGGTGCATCGGGTCGGGCCGATCTTGACCAGCGCAGTTTTGATTTTGTGCTGCGATTATTTAAGGAATATTGGAATTAATTTCCTTATGATAAATAATTGATAAATGCATTCCCTATAGCTTTAATTTAAATAAAAAGATAGATTAAATTATTTAAATAACTTTAGTTATACTTATCCAAATGGTATGATCCAATATATTATTTTAATTAGAAAAATGCAAGGAACAATAATATAAAATAAAAAAGGATCCAATGGTTAGATTTTAAATAATTGCTTAACATTTCCCTATTTTCATTTAATTCATAATTAATTTATTAAATATCCAAAAATATTGATTAAGGTCTCTGATTGCTCATAAGACCATAAAGAACTTATTTAAACTATTAAAGATAATTTAAGAACACTAAAATTGCTAATCAATCTTAATTACCCTAATATGTGATTAGTGAATTAAGCCCAACTAATTGAATAGTGTTTTTTGCGAAATTCATTGCTAGAGCGTGCGGTCGCGCGCTGCAGCAGGCAGCCGCGGAAATATTTCTCTATACAATCAGAAAAAAAGAAATAATTGAACAATATTTTTCGTGGAATTCCCCGCTACAGTACGCGGTCGCGCGCTGCAGCGGTCTATAGCGGAAGACTTAGCTAAAATTGCTTGGAACCAAGGAATGCTAAGGCATGCAGCAGAGCGCTTCAGCACGCTGCAGCGGCCCATCGAATTTTTTTCCAATTAAAGCATTTAATGTGGATGGAGACATGACCTTTATCCTGAATGTTATCTCCAGCCACCATATCCTACAGCAGCCGTTTTTGTAAAACTTTGAGGTGATGTGTGGCTTAAAAAGTAGGATTATTATCACCTCACCCTAAATTAAAAATTAATGCAATGATGAATTCAGTATTTTTAAAGAATAAATCTGGTTGCTTATGACGAGGAGCATGCTGCCCCCCACCCCCCCTCCTATAAATACCCCTCCTCTTGATTAGAGGAGGGTTCACAATTTTAGCAAGAATTGCCTAAGTAAAGAGGAGAGCCAAAGGAAGAGAGAACTCCCCAAGGATGACAAAGCAAGCTTTTGCAAAGGGAGAAGAGGAAGAAGGCAGCACTAGCATCCTAAGGAGAAGGTAATTAGAAGGAGAAGAAGAATCCCAGAGAACTTTTACGGAGCGTTCCTAGTATCTTCTAAACTCAATCTTGTATTTTCTTTTTAGTAACCATGAAAGGGTCTTTTGCTATGTATGTGTTTTCCTTATTTTCTTGTGTACTGAGTAGCTAAACTCCCCTTGGGGAGGGTTGGGATGAAGTCCCATTTTGCATGATGTAATATTATTGTGTGAATATTTTCCCTCAAGCATGATGAAACTGTGATTTAAATGCCTTACTAAGAAATTTCTATCAAATTAGTCTTGATGTATTTATAAGAAAAGAACTAAAAAAATCCAAGATTTTATTGTCTTGTGCTCCTTAGCTCACCTTTGGTTGGATGCTAGATTTTGAGTGAATGGATGCTTAGAACCATGTGAGAAGGATCTTGAGCTCAATGCACCTCAATCTAAGCTCAACTAAAGAGTTAATGCAAGTGATGCTAAGACCCACTAATTGAGCTCCTTAGCTCCACATAATTGAGATTGAGAAATAAAGTGTTGAGTGCTCATGAACTAAGTGACATAGTCATTAAGCCCAATATGTAAATCTGTTATCTCAACTATATGAGATACGAAGTGATGCTCGTAATGGAAAATCAATGCTTGTGAGATCTTGATGATTTAAGAAAATTTAAACTCTCCTAAGGAGAAAATGAATTAACTTTAATCCTCAAGAATCTTACAAGAATCTTT
Source organism: Gastrodia elata (assembly GCA_016760335.1). Taxonomy (NCBI): domain Eukaryota; kingdom Viridiplantae; phylum Streptophyta; class Magnoliopsida; order Asparagales; family Orchidaceae; genus Gastrodia; species Gastrodia elata. Next base: position 8,889,060 of record CM028670.1, on the reverse strand, counting down.
TTGCTAAAGTTGAACCGAATGTGAGTTCATTTTGTGCACGAGATTTGAACTTGTATGCCTTTGAGCTAGACTAAAGGACAACAATGTGCACTTGATTTCAATTAAACTAAATGATAAAGCTTGAGAAATAAATCCACACAAGTATTATATCATTGCATGTGGGATGGGCCCAACTCTCCTCTTTCTTTAAATCTTATTATTTACTTAGTGAATATTGGTGCTAATTTTAGACCAACTAACTAATATAAACTATAGCTTAAACATTAGTGAGAATAGATATACTTTAGTGCCAAATCAACCAATTCTCTGCGGTTCAATAAAATTCTCGGAAAGTCACACTTTCCACTTATTACTTCAGACCACGTACACTTGTGTGCGAGCGCAGACGTGTATTTACAGTCTGTCAATTGCAAAGCTCAACTTGTGAATTTCATGACTTAAACATAAGCATGAAATTCACTCACTAGAAGTTCACATGAAAACCTAAGTACCATGATTGAGCATTCCCATGCTCATCTTGCACTATAATAACCCTAGTTATTATCTTAGCTAAAACTAGAATAATTAAGCTAAACCAAGCCTTGATTTTGATTCCAATAGACTCAATGGGTCATTTAAACCTAACCCTAGAAGTTTGGAATTAATCGAAGCTAAATTTGGAATTTTGGTATTTTTGCCTAATTTAAGCCCTAGAAAATACCTAAATTAATTTGATCTCCAAATTAAAATTTTGATTTTATTTTTGAATTCCTCATACCCTAATTAGCTAAGGGTGAATTTTGGAAAGTTTTAGAGTTCATTTAGTCCTAAATTAGATTTAGAATAATTAAGATTAATTGTATATTATTTAATTGATTTTATTATAATTTAAATAAAATAATTAATTAAAAAGAAACGGTGGGATTTGCTATCGGGATCGCGGCAGATCCGCTGCGTGGTCCCGACAGCGTCGCACGGGTTCTGACCACTGGATGCTCGAGCACGCATCCTAACACTCGTGATCCAACAGTTAACATAATGCGCACTGTGATTTAATCCTATCCACCCGATCGACATCTATCATCCGACGCATGGGATTTAATCTGCATTTTGGTTAAGTAGAAGCTGCATCAGGCCGACCATCATCAATGGCTTTGTAATCCGACGGCTGCTGGGATCTTCGCCCTGTTCACCTTCGTCCCCGAAAGATCCCGGCCCGACAGAGGAAATTCACCCGTACCAAGCCACGTTGACCCTGTCTGTCACTCCCCTGCTAGGTCACCTAGGCCATTAGCACATTCCCATTTGTGGCCGAGCCTACAATGGTGATATGAAGGATGGGATTATCTCATTTTAGGGTGGCTAAAGGCGCCTTCGGTCCTAGCCCGATGCCTTAGCTCAACTTCAGTGGCCTTTCTTTTAGTGCTTGACTTGCTTTGCCACATATCTCAGTGGCTTTACTTTTGCTCATGCATGTACATAATTTACTCTTACCACATGTCTCAGTGGCCTTTTTCATATCAACCTGCATGTTTGTATATACGCTCTCATTGATTACTACTAAGATATTGGCATGTTTAGGATGCTAGAATTGTATGTCTTTTTTCAGTACTTATGTTCTTATTGTTCTCAGCATGTCTTCATGTAATCATAAGCATGTTAGGATTAGATTTATTTCAGTAGTTGCAGTTACTTTTGCTTTTAGCCTCACCATGTTTAGTTGATGTTTTTGTATATTATTTTACATACATGTTGATTAACTATAAATGATTAGATTATAGCTACCCCGTTCTTATAGCTAATTGCACCTTTTTAATGCTTACATGTTAAAACTTTTAAATGTGATATCTCAAACATTCAATTCACTTAAATAGCCTAAAATGTACTTAGACAATTGTCTAACTATAATATTTTTCTTTTGTTGGCTGGGGCCTTGGCATTTGTGATACTGACAAATGTCAGATTCAGAGTTATTCATCTGTAGTGCTGAGGATCGGAGCCGGTACAGGAGGAGGATCTTCCTACTGCTGCTTAGATAGATTTTTCCTTTTTTGCAGTGAGATTGAGAGACTTTACTTTCTATTAAATTTAGTTTATAATAATTAAATTCTGGATGTATTTACTTTTCTACATTTGATCTGGGATTCTGTTTCTTTTATTCTTTTATACTATGTTATATCTGTGGATGTTATATTACTCTGTTTCTTGCTTCTGCCATTTTGATTTGTATTGATGTATGTTTACAGTTCTCCCACAGCAGGGTGACAAGTCCTTAGCTTAAGGCGAGTTGGGTCCTACCCGACTCTACTTGAGTTGGAGATTTGCCACCACCAAAAGTGGAGCAGCGTACTCCCTACGATTATGCTAATATCATTATTAGCATGGTCGCGGAAAGTACGGGGCACCACATGCATGCTAGGCTAGATTTAATCAATTTAGGGGACACTCTAGAGAAGACTATGTCTCTCAATTAGAATAGATCGCTCATTTCATTTACACTAAATTGATATCAAAGAGTACTTACATGAATTCTTGATAAGTTGCATGCTGAAATCTAACTCTTCCTATTTTTCCTAAAACTAGTTTCTCATAAAAGAAACATTGTTTGATAAGATTTCAACTAATTATCAACAAAAATAAATCCATCATTTAAACATTAGTGACCTTTAGTACACTTTAACAATAAAACCAATACCATTTCCAGAGGATGATAAATCTCGGGATCTCACCATCCCAAATATTACTTCAGACCAAGTGCACTTGCGTGTAAGCATAGACATACAAAAACAGTCTGTCAAGTTTTTGGCACTATTGTCGGGGAACGATTAGATAATTCTGTATTAAAGATAACTAGTTAATAACTAGTGATTTAAATTCTTTTATTTTCTGCATATATTTTCCTTATTTTTTCTTATATTTGTTCATACTCCTAGTTTCATACTTCTTTTTCTTTGTAATTGCTATTGCTGTGAACTGAACCCCCTTAATTAGAAACTAGGCTTGCATGAATAGAAGAGACTGTTCAGATAAACTTTTTTGATCCAGAAATAGAAAGAAATTATTTACGAGCTCTAAGAGATCAAGTAATTTTAAATCAAGCTCAATTAGAAATGGATAATGTATATGATAATCCGGTGGGAAGAGTAGGAGAGCAAAGGAGGAGTGCCTTAAGAGACTATGCCTTGACTACTATTAGAGGAATCCCTCATGCAATTATTAGACCAAACATAGCAGTTAATAACTTTGAGATAAAGCCATCAACCTTAAATTTGGTTTAGAATAGTCAGTTTTGGGGTTAGCCACTAAGAATCCGATCTCACACATCTCCAACCTTTTGAAGATATATGATATATTTAAGTACAATGGTGACACTGATGATGCCATTAGACTTAGGCTATTCCCCTTCCATCTAAGAAACTGAGCAAAAAGCTAGCTCAACTCTTTGCCTAGTGACTCAATTCACACCTAGGAAGATTTGGATAAGAAATTCCTAGCCAAATATTTTCCACATACGAAGAGAGTTAGGTTGAGAATTTAAATATCTAACTTTCGCCAATATTAGGGGGAGACACTTTATGATAGCTAGGGACATTTTAAAGAGTGCTTGAGGTGTTGTCCTCATCATAGATTCTCACAATAGATGCAAGTTCATACATTATATAATGGACTGAATGCACCCACTCAAACCCTAATTGATGCAGTTGTTGGAGGGTCCTTGAGTAGCAAAACCTAGAAAGTGGCTTATAGCTTGTTAGAAGAGATGGCCAATAATGCTTATCAATGGCCTACTAAAAGGCTCAGCCCCAAGAAAAAATAAATAATAATCTTGATGATGCCAACCAAATCTCAGCCCTCCATAATGAGATAAACACTTTGAATCAAAGAATTGGTAACATGAACATGAAAAATGCGCAAGAAATTTACTGTCATTTGTGTGGGGGTAAACATAGTAGTGACAACTGAAACTTAAATATCCCTTTCACACTTTTAAGCACTGAACTAGTAAATTATTTAAGGAATAATAATGCAAACCACAACCATGGGCTGAACAATCCCTACTCCAACACTTACAATCCTTGATAGAGAAATCCCGATTTCTCTTGGAGTAGCAACAACACACATGGAAATTTAATGGAAATAACTCACACCCTAGATAAGGACAAAACTATAACAACAACCAACAACCCCAAGATGTAGGCCTTGAAGGAGCTTTTAATACTTTTAAGGCAGAGACTACCCAATTTATGAGAGAAACCAAAATGATAATAAACCGTCATGATGCCTCAATCCAAGAGATTGAGGTATCCCTTAGGAACATTGAAGTCCAGCTAGAACAAATTTCCTAGCAGCTATCCACTTGCCAGCAGGGAACTCTACCTAGCTCGACTGAAATAAACCCTAGGGAAACAGTTAGTGCCATTAATTATGAGATGATTGAGAGGGACTGCTTGAGAAATAACTTGGGAAGAGATATTGAAGAATGGGGAGCCAGGACAATAAGTGCTAGGATTTTAGGAGAAAATCTAATCGCAAAAAAATGTGAGGACCCCGGAAGGATGAATATTCCCTGCTTTATAGAAGGTGAGGTTCTTTTATATCCCTTGTGTGATCTAGGAGGCTCAGTCAATGCGATGCCATATTACATATATAAAAGACTAGGAATTAGAGGAATTGAGAGCACCCCTACCATTTTAGAGTTTGCCAACTTAGATTCATTAACCCCTTGTGGTCAAGAATGTTATCGTGGGTATGGTAAGCTTTATAGTTCCCACAAATTTTTATATGCAAATGTGATAGATGGAATGAAAGTTCCACTGTCATCGAAGACATTTTCTTCTAACTAACAAGGCAATCATAAATGTAGCAAGGGAGATAATGATAATTAAAATAAATGGAAAAACTAAAGATATAGACCTTAAGCCCACATTTTACAAACAAAAGAATATTGAATTGCATTGGAAAAGAAAACTCAGGATTGAATCACCTCAAAGGGGCATTAAATTAGAGAATCTTAGGTCAACTGATCAAAATTCTATGAGTAGTAAAAGCACCTCATTTGGAGGAAATCCTAAAGAGTAGATAAAAAGTAAGAAGAAAACTAGAGGAAGTAAGAGGAAAAGGAAGGGGGTTCCTAGACCCAAATCTGAGAAAAATGAAGAGGAAAAAGATCACCATGAAAAGATGGGTTTGAGCACAAAGGAGTTTGACCCAAAGCAGATTCTTGTAATGAGAATCAATAGGGAAAGAGGTGCAGGAATTCTATAGTTGTCGCAGAAAGAATATGATGAAAAGGTGCTGAAAAGATTCAATATAAGTGAAGCAAAGCTAGTGGGAAATCCCTTAATAAATCACTTCAGCTTATCAAAGGAGCAGATGCCAAAGTCTGAAGAAGAAAAGGAGCATATGCTGAAGGTTCCTTATATTTTAACAGTTGGAAGCTCGATGTACACGATGATCTGTATGAGATCGAATATTACTGTAGTGTTGTTACCCATCAATTAGTGACCTAATTGACTCTAATCCTTTTCCATTAGTATTATAATAGTATTAGGAGTCTCCATTTCAATTTTCATGTAATTTTGAGACCGTTTGGCAATTTCCAATATTTCCTAGTTTTTTTGATAATTCTGAGAATGCCTAAATTATTAAGACCTCAAAATCAAAAATGAAGTCCATCATTGGACTTACCACACCCAAATTAACTAGGGGTGATATTTTGGAAGTGTTTGGAAGTCATCAAATTTTCCCCAAATATTTTAATAATATTTTAAATACCCAGAAAATTAAGATAATTAAATTGACCTCCAATCAAAAATATGATTGCATTTTTGAGTTCACCACACCTTAATTAGATAAGGGTGATTTTTTGGGATTTTTTGGAGTGCATTGGATTATTTAATTTTGAGTAATAATTAGTGTATAATTAATTAGTTAATTAAAATAAATAATAAAAATTCATATAAGTATATTCTAAATTCTTATTTATTTCATCCAACAGCTTAAATTTTAGGTGCTGATCTGATGTAAGCATCCAAACACGGAGCACCATTGGGCACGAATCAGCACCATAGGATGCTCTAGGTTCATGATCCAACGACGGATCGTGTGTGATTCGATATGACCATCAGATCAAATAATTGATCCGTCGCCGCGCGCAAAAGGTACAACTTAAATATCTGATCGGCGGCGGTGCAATGCGCTACTCAGGGAAATGGGCAATTGACTACAGCATCTCCCCGAATAGGCTAAAAGACTGAGCCACACTGAAGGCTGCTGACTCAAACCTAAGAGTATGATCTAGAGTCAATACCTAAGATAAGAGTAGAGTACTTGTCTTATGTATTAGACTAATAAGTACATTGAATTTAAGGAGATAAATATGAACCCAATATACATTGTTGACATATCAGCATTTCCAGTATGCTGATCACATCATAATACTAAGTATAGTAGTAGAACAGAGTGCGGAAGCTAAGGAAAAACATCTAGAAAACATTCATCATAGACCAGTAGTAAGCATTCGTCTCAAAAAAGAAAAGTAAAATACATCAGAATGATTACAAACTGATTTAAAAGATGAAAAGTGAAGTCTATCTGAAGTACTAAAAATAAAGCAGTAAGTAAGAGGTGGAAGACTGATCCACTAAGGCTCCACGTACTCCTCCTGGATCTCCTGTATGTCCTCCTGCCCTGTCTCCACAAATTGCTCGGGATCTAGAAAATTGCCAGATCCCAAAAGTACCCCGTGTTAGACCAGAAATCTAACACATCGCAACTAAGTAGTTCTGAAGTAAATGCAATATACAATAAAGTAAACACGACTGTAGAACATAATTGTAAAGGCACTATGTAACCGAAACTATAAAGACTAAGCGAGGTAAAACTGCATCGAAACTGAATACAGAAAGTAAATGAAAATATCAAATGCTCAGAAATCAATGTGAAAATGTCAAATGATGTACTATATGTCACTGAAATGATGCACCCAAATATGCCACAACACGGTATGCCACGGTATGTAACAAAACTATCACTGAAAGGCTATGAGTCATACGGTCTAATGTATACAAACACCCAGTTGGGAAGACATTATAGTGATGCCGATGCATCCTGAAATTCCCTAGTCAATGTTTGTAACATTCCGTAACCCATAATTCATCACTGATACTCATATGTCACCACTGAATCATTTATTATGCTCATACTCATGTTTATGCCCATGCTTCTATGCTATATCAGGAAAAATCTAGAAATCCACAAAACTTTGAACACTGAAAATGAATTCCAGGTCTCCACTATATAGAATCCTGCTAAAAGGATTTTGACTACTAGCTTCTAGAATAATATATGGTTAAAGTTAAAGATTTACTTAAAGATCATTAGAAGGAATGATTGTATACACATATTTAGCACAGTTGCAAGAAAGGTGATTCTTATCACTTAGTTTGATTAAGCCACCCTAACGAAGTGATCTTCGATAAGAGGCATCGCCCGTTGGCGATTTGTATCTCAAGATAAGTTATTAAGATACCTAACTCACAATCACACTCAGTGTTTTAAGAAAGGTGACTCTAATTACTTAGTTTGTTTGAGCCACATCTATTGAAGCGGTCTTCGCTAGGAGGCATTGCCCGTTGGCAATTTGTATTTCAATCAAACTAAGGAATGAGTTCCTATTTAATACACTCTAAGTCTTGGTAGATTTACTGTAACGGGACTGTATTCATCTAATCTATCGGGATAGCACCTACTCATAAGTCTATATTGGAGTGAATCAACTAATCCTGGATACTACTGAAGAAAACTAGTACTATGGGTATACCATACTACATCAACCAATGGCCTGGTTTCAAATAACTCTATTTAATCAACAAGGATTTATCAAGACTAACAATTCCTATGCTAAATAGATAAGTTCTATACAAGGCTCTAAAAAGGTGATCAAGGATCACTAAATATAGATTCTATCACAAGGAAAAGTGTCATTCTAATATCTTAAGTGATTCCTACCACGCGGGGTTAAGATCAACTTCTAAGGTTAAGGGATCATCTAAGCTTCTACCTCAATGAGTTATACAAAATTCTCTTACCTCAATGTATACTTAAATTTAGGTCTTTAAAATATTTCAGAGACAATCTTATACTGAGATACTTAAGATCTCACACCCTTAATTCTAAAGCTAATATTTTAGGTTATATTTAATAGTTAGGTTTAGAGTGATCAGGTCAGATGATTAGGTCATCTGATCATATCTTATTTTAAGATTATGAGATTTAAATCAAGGATGTTATTAGAGTCAGATCAATTATTAAATTAGTTTAGTTATATTATCTCTTTATGCTAGTAGTCTTATTTAGGAGAAAATTAACAATCAAAAGTTTAGATTCAGATTAATCAATCACATAGATTTATCAATACCTTAACATATTTAATTCAAATATTGAAGATCAATACTAAACTAGATGTATTATTGGAATAATGTCAATTTAATTATCTTATAATCAAGTCAATTTAATGAAGAATTTAAGAGTTTGGATCTTAATCAAATAGATTAGGGTTTACCCCCTTACTCATGCCTAATTAAGATCAAATGTTTATTTATAGGTTAAATGCCAAATTAGTGAATTTGGGATGTATTATTGGTGGCAATCTTAGATATAGATCAAGTCTTAATAGCTTGACCAAAGTCTTAAGATTTCTTAAGTTAATTATGATGATTAAGTTCTCCAATTTTTGCTTTATTCAATTTATACATCAAGAATTAGCATACATTGTTTCCATACATTTACCCTACTATTATGAAGCATATTAATAGAAAAATTCATAAAAATAGAAAGTAATTAGTGCTAATCAAACCCTAAATCAATCCAAAAGGATTAGCACATAAATACAAATCCAACCATCAGAATTTTATACAAATTGGCACATAAGTTTTAATTTACCATACAATTAATCAGAGACTAAGTTTGCTAAGATCTAATGGTTAAAAACTTTAATTTTCACTAATCATGGTGTAAATAGATTAGGGAATAAACTGAAATACAGAGATCAGAAAAATAATTCACTTAGTACATTCATTCTCCTCTGCATAAGAAAACTAATGGCACCCTAATCATGCAAATTGGATAAGTATTCATGCTAATCAACCCTAATTAAGATCGGCATTAATTAGGCAAAAATAGAAAATCTAACCATTAGATGTTCAATTTTATTTTATATTTAGATCCCTGAAGAATTTCTGAAAATTTTAAATAACATTATAGGGTTTGGACTAGTGGATTAAAAGTTATTCAATTAATACATTTTGTATTTTTATTTAATTAAGTTCCTATGATTGGATTAATTGGACTATTTTCCTTAAGGAAAATAAATCCAATTAATCAAATTTAATTAACCGGGCTCGACCCATTAGCCAAACCGCGTGGGTCGACCGGGGCGCGAAGAACCCGGCACCGTCGCGCAGCGCGGGTCATGGGCTGACCCGGCCCCTCACAGTGCCGTCGTCCCCAACCCCTCTTCCCCAACACCCAGGGAATTAGGGTTGGCTTCCGCGGCAAAATCCTGAGCGCTCCGGCCATGCTGTGACCCCTAATTGATCCTCAAACCATCAGTAGGCCAAGACGCTTCGATTGAACCCCTTATCCTCTTGTGAGGTGGTCAGGGTAGCCTGGACCTTACTCACCCGAGAGGCTTTGCCTCAGAACTACCGTGGGGAGAAAAGTTTCCTCACAGAGGCCACGCCAGACCTAGGGCTCAATCCCTACACCATCAGGGAGGTGAGACGAATCGAAGCCCCTAGTCTGAGGGTCTGAGGTGGGTTGGATCGCCGGGGCCTTACTCGATCCATGGCATTTTGTAAGGACTTAGCCCGATCGATCGATTCGATTGATCAGGACTAGCCTATGGCTTAAGTTTGATAGCATTGGTTTCATTTCGACAATACACATGATTACGAATCGAAAGGAAGAGGGTCTGCGCCCAATTGGCTCAGGCCGAGCCAACGGGGGTACCTGGTTTTGACAGGGAACATGCAGACATAGTGGGAGTCAATACTGAGCTACTTGAGCTTCCTGAGATTTCTCGAAGAGTTCCTGAATGCCAGGAGACTCTTCTATCAGTGGCATGCATGTCAGGAATGCCTGGGAGAGCTCAGCCAATCAGTAATGGATATTTGAGAAGGAGACTCCAATTGATCAGCAAGCCGTACCCCGGGGACATCTGAGGCTATTTATAGCCTCAGAGGGAAGTGAGGAAGGTTCCAGATGAACTGGCCCGGGCTGGAGAGGCCCGAAAGACTGGGCCATGTCCGAGCTCTCGAATTTCCAATTCGAGCTCGGCTGGGTCACGAGGCCCGATCAGGGGTCCTTGCCAAGAAGGGAATGGTTGTAACGGCCTGCTGAGGTGGATGTGGGGGTGCGGGACAAGCGCGATAGTTAACAGTACAGGGGGATCTTCCTTGTTGGGCGCGGGCGAGAGGAAGACGAAGCACCATAGTCGCGGGAGGGTCTGGAGCCGTCTGATTGATCGATCAGAAAGATGCGACGGTCCTGATCCTCCGGATCCTAACGGCCGGATCTGATTGAATCAGTGCCGTAGGATTCATGGGACACATCCAACGGCAGATCCGTAGTTTCGCGGGATCTAATCCTAGCCATCAAATATTTGAGCACGACGGTTAGATTTACGGGACCCCGCTGTCGTGCAACTCGGGCTTCGTAGCGGATCGCCCACGGTCCGCATAGCGGATCCCGTCCGTTAATTTAGCTTTACGGATATATTTGCAATTGGAAAGATTATGAACCCTTTTATGCAATTAGACCATTTTAATTAAATGTGAATTATGGCCTAAATGATTCCCAAATTGCACCAAACTTTCACCCCTAGCTAATTTGGGGGTGAGAAATTTAAAAATGCAATCAGATTTTTTAGTTTTGAGATCAAAATACTTTAGGTCTAATCTAGGGCATCTAGATTAAACAAAATATCCTCTTTGACTTAGAGAAGTCCAATGGGCTTCAAATCTTCAAGGTATGCTCAATTTGATGTTCTATAAGCAATGGTATTAAGGTTAGGGAGTAATTAAACTATATTTTAATAGGGTAACAACTTAGAGTTGTTACAGTCTTCCCCTCTACCATTAGGCCCAAAGGGACTTCCTCATCTCATTTTTTTCTTTCCCCATTCTTCTGTCGTTTGTTGGGAGCAAGCTTTGGAGCTCTGAAAGGCAGTTGAAGCGTCCACTCAGCTTAACCCTAGGATTGGTGGACTGCTTTATCTCTTGCAAGCTTAGTCCAGTATCTCCTCTTTAGTTTCCCTCAATTAATTGTTTCTTTCTTCTCCAAGGTTCATTGGCAATCATCTGAGTAGGTTGATTGAGCTCAATCAGGTTCAAATCAACCTTGTGTTGACTTAGAGTTTCTGCTCAAGTGGTAAAACCCTAGTTCATTTGTTCGCAATTAGGGCATCGAGCTTTTCATCTATTTAGTCGACGATTTGCAATAGTCCTTAGCTCATTAGGTTAATCTTGCATTGAACTTGAATGAATCGCATGGACTTCGTCGTGAAGTTCTCTGGTTGGCCGTAAATGCCAACCCTAAAATCTATAATTTTTCACAGCAGAGTCGGGGAAGATAGTCTGACCCAATCCTTTGCGGTCCAGTTGCGATTGCCAGACCAGGCCTGTTCAGTTCCATCGAACCGTCCACTGTTTACACGCGTCTGAGACGCGTGTCGATCATCTAACAGTCGGCGCCTTGAATTCAAAGCTGACCGTTGGTAATAATTACGATTGATGGATGTGAAATTCCTTTTCTGTCATTAATTTTTTTTTTGTGTTGACAGGAATTTAAATTACATATTTTTATAAATTAAATTAAAACTAATTTGATAATGATTAATCTATGTAAACTTTATTTATCCATATCTTGAAATTTACACCTCTAAATAATACAATATTATATACTATTTTGATCACAAAAATGAGTAGATTAATAATATGCAATTTAATTTCTATTTTGATAAATATTTTAATTAGCCAATATTTAAGATTAATTAATTAATTACAAATTAAAATTCATCATTTCATGAGTCCTAATTTGATTATTTAATGTCCAAATTAAATGATCAAATAGTCCATTTCACTCATAAAAATATGAAATCAAATTTAACATTTAAACTCTAATTTTTTTAATCACTTTTTAACCCTACTTAGGAGTCATAAAAATCCTAATTTTCCAATGTTGTCCAAATTTGACATACTTAGTGTCATTTTTCTTCTTATAATATAAGGATTTCATTTATATATAAATCATTTCTATTGGACAACAATTTATGATTTTAGGTTCTTGACTCTTACTTAGTGTTATTGTGATAATTCTAATTTCTTAGATAGCATATTTTAGGTATTATAAAACCCTAGGATAGCTAACATGTCACATTTATTACTCCCCGTATCAAATTAGATTATATTTGTTTGAGCTTAGTTCTCAATTTTCTAGATATGTGAATTAATTGCCAAGTGCTTAATTTACCTTTCAAACCTAAGGTAGAAACCCTATGATTGATTTACAATTTGATCTATAGTTGATCCCTTGATCTATTAATTATACCCATTAAGAATAGTTAGTCTTAATACTTTTATAATTATAGATTATTGAATCAACTAGATCTAACTTTAGTGATTAGATTAGAACTTAGTTTATTCATCCTAATCCCTAAAGCCTTTTCTTGATTATTTTAAGATTTAGTAATAGGAATCCCTAACTTACTTATATTAGTTTAGGAATCCTATTGAATTCCTTAAACATCAACTATTAGAATACTTAGAACTTATAGTTCATAAGTCCTATCAATGACATACCTTAAACCTTTCAATTGCTTATAACTTAGCTAGATTAATACTTGATTGATTAGATCCTTCAAACTATAACCTAGCTAGTGAACTCTAGTGAACTTTAGTGAACTTACATTAACTTCTAATTTCTTAAGTTAGGTATTTACTTATCTTAATCTCCTCCTACTAGACACTTAAACCTTGATTTAATTAAATAATTGAATCTTATAGTTTAGGATGTGAATAAGATATAGTTTCTAATATTATCAATTACACTTATAAATTATTTTGTCATATCATAATAATTGAATTGAATCTACTACTTTCAAAACCCCAACTACTACTATACTAATAATTAACTTGAGATAAATATCTCAAAGTTAATTGGGAGCTCAATTAGCTCCAATCATTAAGTAGATCATTAAAATTAGATAACTTTGGATATCCCTTAGTTATAATTATTGAATTTCCTTGAATGCCTGCTTAGCTTTGAGCCTTATTCATTGAAACATACATATAAGACATTGTGCATCAATAAAACTTTCACATTAAAATTTATAGGGATTTATATTGGTGGATTAGCCTAGGGCAGGCTAAAAAGGAGTAACAAGGAGACCTCACATTCTCAAAGGGTGAATGTTAGTATTTTAGGATTTGACCCCGCTTTTCTTTAGTTATTAAACAGACGTATTTAACTCCTCTCTTCATTTTGAATTTACCCACAGAATGAGTACATATTAAAATTAATTCAATAAATTAACATATGAGATCTTCTTCAATCTTATAGATTGTTAAGACTCATCATAACTTTTAGCTATGTCACTTTCTATAGTTCTAGACTATGTGAATCTTAGGCTAATAGTCTAAGATCTTCCTTCAATTTCCTTACTATGCATTTTCTATGATTTAGAACTGTACTTTAATTATTTACAATTTACTTAGATTACAGTGAATGTTGTAAAATTATATTTAAATATTTCACTGTTTCTTTTCCTTACTTAGCATAAGTTCATTTGAACATATATATGCTTTATTTTATTTACTTTTATATGCACATTAGTTTATTTCTGGCCTATTTAGGATGCTTTTACCTTTGTTCTATTTGCAGGCTAGGATGTATACTTAAGTGAGTATTCTAATTCACTCTATTTTTATTACTTACTTTTCCTCACTTGTATGCTTACTATATTGCACCCATACTTGTGCTTATTTTGTAACTAGTAGTGATATCCAAGTAAAATAAAATTATGCTTAGCCAATCTTAAAATGAACTTAGACTATTTAGTCTAACCAGATTTTCTAATTCTTGGCTTTGCCCTATCATATTTAAATGCCAAAATATGATAGATCAGGTGCATTTGGAGGCTAGTGGAGCTAGACCAAGTGCTAAAAATTAACTACTTCCACTTATCATATATTAAAAATATATAGCTTAAGATAAATTGCAAGCGAGCTTTCATTTTCTTTCCTTCATTTAAGTTTATTGTTGGTTTGTAATTAATGTTATTTATTTTACTTTTACTACACTTGTGTTGGAGCTTAGTTTATATTTAAATGCTTATGATGAATGAATGGATGAATGTAATGAATAGATGGATGGTTATAAATATATAAAAATGATTATTAACTAAGTCATTAGTTGCATATCTACTTAAAATATTAATTGGAATTAGTTGTATATTATATTACTTATAGAATTGGAAACAAGTTTCTTATTTAAGTTGAAAAACTTTTTTTTATCTACATGTATGTAATGAATGCTTGTGAATTGAGCATACTTTGGATAGATAATTGTTACACATGTGATTTTTTCCCTTTAAACTCTTAGAATTATAAATGAGCAATCCTATGTAATGGATTGAACTCTATTTTAGAACTAAAAATAAGAAATCCCATGTAATAGATTGACTTTACATTAGAATCGGAAATGAGCAATCCTATGTAATTGATTGAACTCTATACTAAAATTGGAATTAATCCTATGTAACTGATTGACTATATGTTAGTTTAGGTTATATTTCTTTCAAATTATAATTTCCATTGGAATGGAAGTCTTGTATGTCTACTTTGCAGGTGTTTCTTTAGCCATTTACAAAGAAAACTCTGCTGAAATTTTTAAGAATTTTAGGACTTAGAATAATTTGGCAAAAATGTAGACTTATAATTCACATGTCAAATACTCATTAAATATCTAAAATTTTATGTCTAAGATTACAAGTATTCACTTTAACTATTTTGAATTACATTCTCATGTCTCCTTATAAGTACCATATATATAATTTTATTTCACCTTCATATATAAATTACTTAACACCATTCAAAATTTTCCTTTCATCTTAACTTAATACCCTCTTCTAAATCCTTGGTCAAACACAATATCTAATGATTTGAATTAGTTTTCTTCTAATCTAGTATTAGGTATTGTGGTGACGTATCAATGTTGAGTTAAGTGATTCTCAATATTGGGGTCACACAGTTGGTATCAGAGCCAAGTTGAGAACATTAACTTAAGTCAAACATATCCATTCATCCAAAAGCAAATAACACAGTATAGTAAAAATAAATAAATGACATCTTAGGATAGTAAATGCATTGTCAATTAAATAAGTGATCTAAATTTTTAACTCAAACTTTAATTTAACTTTCAGATGGAAGATCCTAGTACTGAACTAAGACATTATACCAAATTGTTCTTCCAATATTAGGAATATGACCAATGGTATGGGTCGATGTTTGGTTGTGTTTACTTGGGAGTTTATGCTGCAGGAGGTGACATTCTAAATAAAATTCGAAGGTTTTGTGTATTTAGAGGCGATTACTTCCCTCATCTAGCTAGGGAATGGCTCACCCGTATTACTATGGTGTTTGAAGCCATGGAATGCCCTGATCACATACGCCTTAAAATTTTAGATGTATGTCTTAGTGACTATGCCATGGACTGGTGGTGTCATGCTTAAGACTCATATTACCTATGTTTGGACTATAGGTTATAAAGTTATGAGCTTAGGAAGATTAGGGTTTGGGTCCAAAAGTGATTAGTCAAATTAGGTCTCAAACAGTAAAACCAATACTACTAGATTAATCCTTAGGCTTTGCTGATTACTTTGAGACCCATATTGGGTATATTTTGTTAAGTGTGTGCAAAGTTGTGATTAGTTGAAATTTTGTGACATTTTTGGAATTATTTAAATACCCTAAATGTCACTAAGTAAAATGTTGATCCTACAGGAAATTGAAAAGTACCATAATGTTCTCTGATTTTTGTTGATAAAAATAGTGTATTTATTTGTATTATTTGGACTTCTAAATTGCAAGAAATTAAGAGCTAAAGTTTGGATATTTTAATTTAATTGATTACATTACATGAACTAATTCATTCAATATATATATATAATTATTAATTCATTTGTTATTTTAATGATTTCAAACGGCAGCGGCGGCCCCATGTCCACGTGGCACCTAACTGTACGATGGAGAGGCAGAGGCGAGCCCACAACTGACTCAAAGAGGAGACGTACTTCTACCAGTTGTGGGTCCCACCATGACACACAGACGGCCCGAAATGCACGGGTCGGGCTCGAAGGTTCTTCTTCTTCCCGAAAAACCCCGCAGTGACGATTTAGGGCAGCCCAAAACTTGTAGAACGCATTCCTTATCGGCGCGAATACTATGTCGATCGAAAGGTCTCACTGGAACCTTTCGATTGACACCGGAGTCGATGAATATGAATTTCCTTAACCTCAAAATTAATGATGCCCTAATTTATAAGAGACGAGAACCCTAACTGAAAGGATTGTGGATAACTTATGATTTGCGTTTGATCGAGCATAAAATAGGTCAATCGAACCGGCCAAAATTTAATCCAATTAATGAAATAGGTTTTCGAAAAATAATTGCAAGCATATCATATGACAATGGTGTGATCGAGAAGGTACCTAGATTTATGGTGGAAATTCGAGCAGTTCAGAATGAAGATCCCCTCGATCGCCTTACTTCGACTGATTTGAATTCGCATAAAACCGGGACTAAGGATCGGCCCTAAAGATTAAATTGGTTTCTTCAACAATGGAAGAAGGGCATATGGCAGGACCGGGCGGCACTGCGTGCGCTGGAGACATGCGCCCATCATGCAAAGAAGACGGGTTGCCGACCGTCCGATCAAATCCGATCGAATGATCGGATGGACTGACGGCGCGAAGTGGACGGCGTCCTTGGAAGCTAACGATGCGCGAGAATCTTAACAGAAGGCGTTAAATTAAATTAAATACTATTTAAATATTTTTACTGATTTTATTTATTAAAATTAATTAATTAAATGCATTCCAAAAAAATTCCGATAAATCACCCTTAGCTAATTGAGAAGTGAGGAACGCAATGACGCAAATAATTAAATACTATTTTTGTTTTGACGAGTATTTAATTATTTGATTTTTCCAGGGTATTTAAATAATATTAAAATATTTTCCAAAATTTTGACGATCTCTGATTGACACGAAAACATCACCCTAATAAGCTAATTTGGGGGCAATGAGCGTAATGGCGAGGTTCGATTTTCAATTTGAGGTCAAAATAAAAGTCAATTTCTAGGGTTTCTAAAAATTCTCAAAATTAGGATTTGATCCATTGATTCCTGATTTGAACTAGATCTTAGAGGTGAGTTCCAAATGACTTAATTAAGATATTAGAACCATAATTAGGACTTAGTATGTCCTATTTGACCTTAGTAATAACTTGGGTTGTTACGCTTCTCACCTTTCTTCATCTGAACCTTCTAACTTTCAATGGTTCAGTTTCCCATTTCGAAGCCATTGACTGGCTGAAGGCAATTGAAAAGACACTAGCCAGTATTAAGTGTCCGGAGAGTGAGTGCCTCTGTCTTGCGACCTATCTATTCCACGGTGAAGCCGAATACTGGTGGGATAGTGAGTTGAAGACTCGCTTCTTAGAGGTTCAGATAGAAGACATCCCTTGAGATGAATTTGAACAAGTGTTCCATAAGGAATTTATTCCTCCTTCCGCTCAAACTATCATAGAAAATAATTTCATGCAGCTTGTCCAGGGAAATCATTCAGTGCATGAGTATGAGATGGAGTTCTGTAAACTCTCTCGATTTGCTTCAAATCTAGTCCATACTGAAATGGCTAGGTGCACTAGATTTCTTACCGGCCTTAGAGATTCTGTTAAAAGTCATTTGATGTCCCAACATCATGACAATTTTCCTAAGCTTTTGGAAGGTGCTCGTATGGTTGAGTACCATCAAAACCAAATGGATTTGAGAAAGCGCTCCCATCCACAACCTTCCAGATCTGAACCCTTCAAAAGAAATCGTTCCCATGGTCCAAAAGCCTACCAGCTTATTTCTAGCCAAAACCCAAATCAAAATCCTAGCCAGAACCCCAGACAAAACTAGCAATGAAGACCAGGAGCAGTATGTAACAGACCTCATCCATATGGGAAGTGCTACCACACCTCTGGTAGGTATTACATATGCGGTAAAACCAATCATAAACATTGGGACTGTCATGCTAATTGGACTGTGGACAAGATAAAGATCAATCGACGAGGTTCTGTGTAGTATCTGATTCCCTTAAACTCTCAAGTGCCAGTGTTTGCCTTTATGCCTCCTCCTACTAGTGGAAGTGGTCAGCATCAAAAGGGAGTACCTCCTTCTTCCTCTAAGCAAGGCCACTATAGTAGAAAGGATAAGGGAAAGTCAGTTGCTCAGCCACCTGTAGCACCAAGAGTATATGCTCTATCTTTTTCAGCTGTCCCTGATGACAATAGCGTTGTTACCGATACATTCTAAGTTTAATTTCCTGCTTTCTGTTTTCATTTTCTTCTGCAATTTTATTTTCGGCATTTTCCTGCTTTAATTTTCAGTAGTTGTAATTAGAGTTTATTTTCCATGCTTTAGGAATTCTAATTATTAAAAACTAGTTATGTGACACTCTCTTTAACACTAGTGCTAATCACTCTTTCATGTCAGTGAGTTATGCCTCTTCCTTAAATCTTCAACATTTTAGCCTAGGCAGTCCATTAGTAGTTTAAATGCAATCCGGTGCTGAGATGTGTGCTAAAGAGTTCTATTTGGTAGACATCCCAATCCATAACCAATTCTTCCAATCCAAACTAATTTTTATGTCCATTATGAATTTTGACATAATTTTAGGAATGGATTGGTTAAGTAAGTTTAATGCCATAATAGATTGCTTTCGCAAGCGAGTTTCACTTAAGGTTGGAAAGAAACCTGAAATTTTTGTAGGAAAACTTGGTTTAACTGCATCCTTAATCAATACAATAGAAGCCAAGCACTTTCTTAGTAAAGGTTGCTATGCAATCTTAGTAACTCTAATATGTGAAGAGAAGCTAGTAAGTAGTCCATAAGAGACTATAGTCGTTAGAGAGTTCCTGGATGTGTTCCCTGAAGACTTGCCTGGACTACCTTCTTTGAGATAAGTAGAATTTTCTATTAAACTTGTCCCTAGAACTCAACCTAAGTCTAAGGCTCCTTATAAAATGGCTCCAAAAGAACTGCAAGAGCTTAGAGAGCAGTTACAAGAGTTGTTATAGAAAGGATTTGTTCGCCCTAGCATGTCACCTTGGGGAGCTCATGTCCTATTCGTCAAGAAGAATGATGGTTCAATGCGGATGTGTATAGACTATCGAGAGCTTAACAAAGTGACTGTAAAGAATAAGTATTTTCTCCCTATGAATGATGATTTGTTTGATCAACTCGCTGGAGTGAAGATCATCTCCAAGATTGACTTAGGATCAGGTTACCACCAGATTCGAGTCAAGGATGAAGATGTTTTAGAGACTGCATTATGAACCAGTTATGGGCATTTTTAGTTTCTAGTCAAGTCTTTTGGACTAATAAATGCTCCTTCTATCTTCATGGACCTAATGCAGCGCATTCTTAAGCCATATCTCGATGAGTTCATCATCATTATCATCGATGACATCCTAATCTACTCGAAGTCAGCTGCTAAGCATGAAGATCATCTTCGTACCATTCTAGAATTGTTAAGAGAGAATAAACTTTTTGCTAAGTTTTCTAAGTGTGAGTTTGGCTCAAGTCCGTGGTATTTCTGGGTCATGTGATTAATGCTAAAGGCATTAGAGTAGATCAAAAGAAAATCCAAGCTCTTCAATAGTGGGTTCAACTTAAATCTGTAACAGAGATCCATAGTTTCTTAGGACTCACTGGTTATTACAGAAGGTTCTTCCTGGATTCTCTCTAATTGCTTCGTTGTTAACTCAGTTAACTAGAAAAGACATTCTGTTCATATGAAGCACAGCTTGTGAAGAATCTTTTCAGAAGTTGAAATAGTTATTGACTTCTGCTCCTGTTCGAGTGCTACCTCGTGAGGGTAAAGATTTTCAGGTTTATATTAATACCTCTAAGGCAGGACTTGGTTGTGTTTTAATGCAAAATTATCATGTTATAGCCTATGCCTCTATACAACTTAAGCTTAATGAGAAAAACTATCTTGTGCATGATCTTAAACTTACAGGAGTAGTTTTTGCTCTAAAGATCTGGAGACACTACCTATATGGAGTTAAGTGTGAGATATTTATTGATCACGAAAGTTTAAAATACATCTTCACCCAGAAAGAACTTAACTACCATCAGCGTAGGTGGATGGAGTTATTTTGCGACTATGATTTGGAAATCCAATACCATCCGAGTAAAGCTGGTGTTGTACCTGATGCCTAGAGTCATAAAGTGACTTTATCTTTTCTTTGTTGCAATGAATCTTTGATCAAAGATTTTGTCAGATTGAATCTTGAGCCTATCAGTTCAGCTGATTTAGGCAATTTACTATTTGTTATTCAGTCAGATGATTCCTTAAGATCTAAGATTCTTGAAGCTCAGAAGGAAGATTCAAGTTATCCTGCATTAGTTTCTGAAATCTTTAGTGGCAAGAGATCAAAATTTTATCTTGATGACAAAGGTGTAATTTTTCAGAAGCTCAGATTATGGATTCCAAAAAGCTTGCAGTTATAAATATTGTCTAAAGCTCATAACTCTGGCTATGCAGTGCACCTTGGAAGTTGTAAGATGTATCAGGATCTCAAGCAATCATTTTTGTGGTCCTGCATGAAGCAAGATATAGTTATTTTCATTTCCAAGTGCCATCCCTGTTCCTTGGTCAAGGTCGAACATCAAAAGCATGGTGGATTTCTTAAACCCTTAGACATTCTTGAATAGAAGTGGTCCGATATCTCCATGGACTTCATTGTAGGTTTGCCTAAGAGTAGATCTGGTTATGACTCTATTTGGGTGATAGTTTCTAGCTATTTGTCAAATAGATCTAGTTGAGAAGTTAGCTAAGCTTTATCTTAAAGAGATTATTCATCTGCATGGTACACCAAATTGTATAGTTTCTAACAGAGATAGTAAATTCACTTCCAGATTTTGGTCAGCTGTTTAGCAAGACTTGGGGACGAGTTTAGCATTGAGTACTACTTTCCACCCCCAGACAGATGGTCAAACTGAGTGTGTTAATCAGAACTTGGAAGATCTCTTGCGTCTTTGTGTTCTAGACTTCGGTGGATCATGAGAAGATCATTTAGCATTAGTTGAGTTCGCCTACAATAACAGTTATCAGTCTAGTATTGGTATGGCTCCTTACAAAGCTCTATCTGGAAGGAGATGTACAACTCCAGTTGCTTAGATTGAAATAGGAAACTCCCAACTTTATAGTTCCGAGTTAGTAGAAGAGACTACTAAGAAAGTTCAACTGATCAAGCACAATATGACTGTAGCTCAGGATAGACAGAAGAAATATCATGATGCTCGTCATCGTCAGTTGGAGTTCCAAGTAGGCGATAGAGCTTATCTTAAAGTTAGTTCAATGCATGGTGTGCAGAGATTCGTTGTGTCTAGAAAACTGAGTCCAAGATATTTAGGATCCTTTAAAGTGATCGAGATGATTGGAACATCTACTTACATATTAGAGTTGCTAGAAGACTTCTCGGTTGTACATAATGTGTTTCACATTTTGTCACTAAGAAGGTGTTTGTTAAATCCAAGTCAGCAAGTTCAGATATCTGTAATGGAACTGCAACCTAATCTGACTTTCGTCATTAAACCTGTTGTGATTATAGGGTGAGATCTTAAACAGTTAAGGAACTGCAGCATTCCTATGATCAAGGTCCACTGGCATAGTCATCCAGCTGGTGAAGCCACGTGGGAGAAAGAAGAGGATATGCTAATGAAGTTCCAAGAATTATAATCTTAATCAGGTATATTTAGCTCTTTTAATTTCATTATTGTTTCTTTGAACTTCCCTTATTTTTTCAATTACGTTGTTTTTGTTTGTTGTGTGTCGTGGGCGACACTCTCTTAAGGAGGGAGTATGTAACAACCCTAGTGTTGTTAGTCATCAATTAGTGATCTGATTGACTCCAATCCTTTTCCATTAGTCTTATAATAGTATTAGTAGTCTCAATTTCAATTTTTATACGATTTGGAAACCGTTTGGCAATTTCTAATATTTCCTAATTTTCTAATAATTCTGA
This sequence comes from Gastrodia elata, assembly GCA_016760335.1. NCBI lineage: Eukaryota > Viridiplantae > Streptophyta > Magnoliopsida > Asparagales > Orchidaceae > Gastrodia > Gastrodia elata. The sequence continues at coordinate 8,866,723 of CM028670.1, read as the reverse complement.
GAATGCCTAAATTATTTAGACCTTAGAATCGAAAATGGAGTCTACTATTGGACTCACCACACTCAAATTAGCTAGTGGTGGTATTTTGAAAGTGTTTGGAAGTCATAAAAATTTCTCAGAATATTTTAATAATATTTTAAATACCCAGAAAATTAAGATAATTAAATTGACCTTCGATCAAAAATTTAATTGCATCTTTGAGTTCACCACACCTCAATTAGGAAAGGGTGAATTTTTGGGAATTTTTGGAGTGCATTTAATTATTTAATTTTGAGTAATAATTAGTGTATAATTCATTAGTTAATTAAAATAAATAATAAAAATTAATATAAGTATATTCTAAATTATTATTTATTTCATCCAATGGCTTAAATTTTAGGCACTGATCCGGTGCAGGCATCCAAACACGGAGCACCTTTAGGCACGAATCAACACCGTAGGATGCTCTAGGTTCATGATCCGACGGCGGATCGTGTATGATTCTATCAGACCATCAAATTAAATAACTCTGAATTTGACATTTATTGGTATCACAAATGCCATGGCCCTAGCCAACAAAAAAAAGGTTACAGTTAAACAATTTCCTAAGTACATTTTAGACTATTTAAGTGAACTGAATATTTAAGATATCACATTTAAGGGTTTTAAACATGTAAGCATTATAAGGTGCAACAAGCTACAAAGGACATGATAGCTATAAACTAATCATCTATAGCTAATCAACAAGTATGTAAAAATAACATATATAAATAATAACTAAATATGGTGAGGCTAAAAGCAAAAGTAACTACAACTATTAAAATAAATCTGATCCTAACATGCTTATGATCACATGGAGACATGCTGAGTGTATAAAGAATACAAGTGCTAAAATAGATATACAATTCTAGCATCCTAAATATGCCAATATTTTAATACTAATCAATTGCATATATACAAGCATGCAGATTGATATGTAAAAGGCCACTGAGACATGTGGCAAAAGTAAACTAAGTACATGCATGAGTAAAAGTAAAGCCACTGAGACATGTGGCAAAGCAAGTAAGGCACTAAAATAAAGGCCAATGAAGCATGTGGCAAAACAAGACCAATGCTAACAACTGAACTAAAGTAGCAATAAGCCTAAGACCTAGTGCTGCCATAACAGAATAGGCCATACAGGGCCTCTGAACTAAAAGTTCAACATGTATCCATCTTAGGCATCCATAGAGCTAGGTCCGAGTTGAACTTATAGAATAAGACATGTATCCATCCTAGACATCCGTTGAGCTAGGTCCGAGTCTATTGTATAACAAAACTAGAATTGAAGAGGCAATCTAAGCTAGGACATACTCTACTAACAAAAAATACTGAAAGAACTAATTGAATGCTATGCTTTTCAACACTAACTTAGGATGTATCTTTCATATCCTAAGTTCTCCTATTATGCTCAAGAAACAAGGCTCAATATTCAAGGTGTACAGAGCAATCAAGTCAAGGTAAGTAAGAGACTCAATCTAGACTTATGTGATATTTGTTGTTGTCTACTTTATCCAAATCTAACTATTCTGAGAAGATACAAGTTTAGGATCTCCAATATCCAGCTATCGAGTAAGATCTCAGACTTTACGACCTTAATGTTAACAAGAACTTAACAAGTTCTAATTCATAATCATATGATGACTATAAGATTTTAAAGAAATTAATCAACGATTTAATTATTATTATTTTCCTCTCTTAACCCAAATCATGGTTTAGTAAATCAAGACTTAAGGATTCTGGATCCTAACTCCACTTAGTGTTCAAATCCTGAATCCAAGGTAGTATCCTAGTAAGGATCTAGGGTTCACACTTTAAAACCCAAATTAAAGATAAGGAATCTTATAAGCTGACGGATTTAGAAACTACGATCTTAGTGAAAGGTTACTATACTGGTTATAAGATAAAATAATCAATCAAGAACTAAAAATTTAAGATCTATATTAAATATTTATGATAATAACATCATCCTATAGATTTAATTAATCTACACCCACATGGAAGGTTTCAAAAGATTTAAACAATTAAATCAAGTAAGGGAATTCCAAAGGAGAGGAATTCAGTCCAATTAGAAGATCTAAAGTCTAAGATTTGAGATCTAAGATCTAATACTTGATTACTTTAGACTTAAGCTAAGTTTAGACTTGGAATTTTACAAGAGTATTTCTTTTAGAACTCAAGCTTATGGATCAACTTATTAAACTATTAAACTAAGGATCTAGCACTTTAAGATAATTAAGCTTAGTTCTTAAGAAGGAGGGTCTTAAGGACACTTAGGGTATTAATATCTTAATAAGACTAACTTAAGATTCCCTTACTTAATATCAATATAATAACATAAGACTTCAGAAAGGTGCAAATAATCTATCTAGAGGCATTTTACTAAATTTTCAAGGTTCAAGGGGTGCATAAACACATTTTGGTCAAATTGACCAAAATACCCCTCTTAAATCTAAAAATGGGATTTTAAGATTTAACCATCTAAATTGATTCAAATCTATTTTAATGAGTTCCATATTGATTAATGAAGTAGGATGCACACTTATCTTAGATTTTGGTATCCTAATTAGCCTAATTAGCACTAATCATAATTTAAGGCCAATTAAGGTGATTATGAAATTTAGGGTATTCTAGAGTGATCCATGTGCATTTATAGGCTCAACTATTCTTAATAAGGTATTAGGAACTTAGTTCCCCAAAATCAGAGGTCTAATTAAGGTTTAATTCATTAATCTCTCTTTAGAGTAATTAAGAGATGATTAATAAAATTAAGATTCCTAAATTACTTTTAATGGTCTACATAGATTCTATATGGTCTCATGAGCAATCAGAGACCTTAATCAATATTTTTGGTTATTAAATGAATTTAATATGATTTTAATAAGAAGAGAGAAAGATTATGCAATTATTTTAAATCTAACCATCTGATCCTTAATTTTATTTTATATTATTATTCCTTGTATTTTTTTGATTAAAATGATATATTAGATCATACCATTTGGATAAGTATAATTAAAGTTATTTAAATAATTTAATCTATATTTGTATTTAAATAAATACGATAGGAAATGATTTATTAAATAATTAACATAAGGATTTTAATTCCAATAATTTGTTTATTAATCTGCAGCCCGAATTCAAAACTGCACGGGCCGGGGTCTGACCCGGCCCGAAGAGTCAGTCATCTTATTCCCAGCAGCTGAGCCTGATACCAGAACCCTAGGGATAGCTTTGATCATGAAATTCTCCCCACTCAGACCACTCTACGCCAGGATCTCGACGGCTACACCTTCCTGGGGCTAAGATGCGTCGATTGAGGTAAGAACCCCCATCTGTATCTCACTAGATTGACGGGGTGCTACTCGACTGAAACATATTATGGAAAGAAAATTAGGGTTCCTTGTGAGTGAGTAATTCTCCTCACAAAAGCCACCAAACTGACGGGGCTCGATCCCTACACCATCAGTGAGGTGAGGCAAATTGAACCCCCAAAGTTTCATAGCTTGGGGTGCAGCCAAATGATGGGTCCTTATGGGGACTCAGCCTAGGCTCGGCTGCTAGCTCGATTGATCGATATGATCGATCGGCGCTAGGTCAGACCCTGAGAACAATAGGGTTAGGTTCCTAGAGGGCTAAGGGGACTATACGACATCCAGAGGCAATAATTGAACTTAAGTTGACGGACTGAGCTTACGCAGCTCAGTGGGAAGAGGCAGTGCCTGAGGACTGAGGTTGTAGGCATAACTAAGGGGAAATGAGGCAAGCTAGAGCTTCCCAAGTAGCAGATGAAAGTTTAGAGGGAGTATGAACACCAGATGGACCCTCTATCAATGGTTCGCAGTCCCAGGAAATGTCAGAAATTGCCGAGAGAGACGGGAGCTCCAGGGGGTGTCAGATGGCCAATTGAGAATTCTCAGTGAGCAAAGGGACTCATTGTGAGGTCCTAGGGGTATTTATAGGTCTAGGGGAGGTCTGGGGTTGGATACCAAAGCTCGAGAATAGAGGAAGGCTCGAGCCGAAGGGGAGGGTTGGTTCCAATGGCCATGGGTAATTTAGGGAGACTACTACCTGCAGATGATCGCACCGAGGGTAGAAGAGTAAGAATGGGTCATTTATCGTACTGCCATGGGGGCTGGAAGGATCCTAGTTGTGGGGGGGACTAGACGCAGGTAGGGCGAGATGATCCACAGCACTCGGACTCGTGCCAGCCGTCTGATGGATCGATCATTGGTCTTAGATGGCTCTGATGCATTACTTAGGTGGGGTGGATGATAGCCGTCAGATGCGTGCGATGAATCTGATGACTACGATTAAATCATGGAGCATGGTAGATCGCGCCGTAGGATTACACATGCTACGATTCGTGCTAGGGCATCTATTGGTGTGGTTTAAAGCGCGCTGTCGGGACCCGCAGCGAATCTGCCGCGGTCCTGACAGCGAATCCCGGATTATAAAAATATAAATAATTTAATTTAAATTAATTATAATTCATTTATTAAATTACTTAATTCCTATTAAATCATTAAATCCAATTTAGGACTAAATGAGTTCCAAAAATTCCCAAACATTTACCCTTAGCTAATTGAGGCATAAGGAATTCAAAAATGAAATTAAATTTTAATTTGGAGATCAAAATAATTTAGGTATTTTCAGGGCTCAAAAATAGATGAAAATACCAAAATTCTTAATTTAGCTCTAATTGATTTCAAATTTCTAGGGTTAGGTTTAAATGACCCATTAAGTCTAATTGAATCAAAATTAGAACTTGATTTAGCTTAATAAATTTTGATTTAGCTATGGTAACAACTAGGGTTGTTATAACTAAATTGCTTATAAAATTGGAAAATAGTTACATATCCAAGTTGAGAATCTCTTCTTATCTTCATGTATGTATTAAATGCTATGAATTGAGCATACCTTAGGGTAGATAATTATTGCACATGTATTTTCTCACTTTAAATTTTTAGAACTAGAGATAAGCAATCCCATGTAATAGGTTGACTTTACTTTAGAATTGGAAATAAGCAATCTCATGTAACGGATTGACTTTATATTAGAATTATAAATGAGCAAATCCTACGTAATGGATTGGCTCTATATTAGAACTGGAACTAATCAATCCTATGAAATGGATTGATTTCATGTTAATTTTAGATTGTTTTTCTTTCAATTATATCCTTCATTAGAATGGAAGACTTGTACGTCTACATTGCAGGTGTTTCTTTAGCGATTTATAGCAGAAACTCTGCTGAAATTTCTAAGAATTTAATAACTTAGAATAATTTGGAAAATTGTAGACTTATGTTTCATACTTAGAATTTTCATATCTAGATTTGCAAGTATTCACATCAATTTTTTTTTAAATTACATTCTCACATGTTAATTCATGTATTGCATCTTCATAAGTATTTCACAAAACACATTTCATAAAATTCCCTTCCATCTTAACTTAAGACCCTCTTTTAAATCCTTGGCCAAACACAATATCTAATGATTTGGATTAGCTTTCTTCTAATCTAGTATTAGGTATTGTGGTGATGTAATGTTGAATTTAGTGATTCTCAATATTGGGGTCGTCATAAGCTTATTGTGGTATACCTGCTTTTGAGGAGGTCTTGTTGTATTTGGTAGAGGTATGCTAGACTCTTCTCTCTTTTGAACTTGAGCCACAGTCTGAGGTGGAGATATTATTACCAACTGTTGGCTCCTGTGATTGACGGGATTTGGGTTGAATACTTGATAGCGCCTGGAATGGTCAATGTGAGTACCATCCACAGTTTCATCAGAAGTGCACAGTTGGTAGAAGTAACCCTGCCGGCCACAAGTATAACAACATCCTTGGCCATGGTAACATTTTCTATAAGGATGAGGCTTCATGCAGCCATTGAATGAGTCAGTAGAGGTGGCAGTTGCTTCAATCTGATCAATTTTTCCTACTATATGGCTAGCCTTTTTGAAGTTATCATTCCCATAAGAGGATGAGACAAAGCATTTTTTAGAATCCCTCTGAGATTGATGTTGTTCCACCACTCTAGTAGTCTCTATGATTTCTGTGAAGTTGAACGGCCTTAGGGGTATCACATTATCTTTTATTGAATCACACAACCTGCTTTTATACCGATGATAGCAAGAGGCTTCAGTTAATACCATGTTGAGATTAAATCGGGCTCGATGCTGAAACTCTAATTCATATTCAACCACAGGAAGGTTACCTTGTTTTAATCTCAAGAACATATCCTCCAGATTATTTTGAGCTAAAGGAGGGATATGTTCAGTTCTAAATACCTCAATGAATGACTCCCAAGTGATATCTTTTATATCATAATCTGCAAACATCATGCTCTGTGTGTTGTCCCACCTGTATTCAGCTTTATCTTGGAACATATGTGTTGTTAATCTGATAGCCTCAGAATTGGGGACCTTAAGACTTGTCATGTTCTTTTCTATTAGCTTTAACCAACTGGCGGTGTCCAAAGCTGATAGATTCCCACTGAGGGTAGGGGTCCTCAAACAGATGAAACTATACAAAAGTCCATTAGTGGACTGATAGTGTGGTTGAGGGGGATAATATGGTGCAGGGTCTACGGATATGGGGGAAGGATTCTGATTGCTTTGAGCAGCAATCAATCTCTCTATTCTTTTCGCTTGTCTTGCATGTGTACACACCAAGGGTTGCACTATTTTAAGAAGTGCGCTAATTTTGGAAGAAGAGCTGCTAGATGCAGTAGTGGTAGAAGAGGACTTTCTAGGATTCATGTTTTATCTGAGTTGTAAAATAACAGTCTCTTAGAATTTAAGAAAAGCCATAATATACTAGTTTATTTTATTGGTCATTTCAGATAGAACACATAATAGGATAGGTACAATAGAGGAAATAGAATAATTCATTAAAATATTTATTTAATGTATTCCATTGAAAAGGCAAGACGAAAGTCTTCAACAGTAACTTCACGACACTCTCTCCTTATCTTATCTACAAGTTCCCAGAAGGTGATGACCTACCATTCTTCAGCCTAATCTTGGAGAAGGTAGGTCATTAGTGAGACTCGGATATCATTGGGGCATTCCATTGCTTCAAGAATGGAACTTACGTGCTTCAGCCACTCCTTGGTTAAGATAGGAAAGTGTAGTCCTCTAAAAATGGCATGTTGAAGCATCTTATCTACCACTAGTACTCCTTGCTTGGATACTCCATCGATGTGTCTCCCATATATTTGGCATATTTGGAATTCAAACTCTCATAGGGATCTGAACTTCTTAAAGTATTCCAAGATTGACATTTCAAGCATCTTATAATCCTATAGTTTAATCAGTTTCATTAGTTAAATTGAGTTGTTTATCTTAAGGTTATTAATATTTGAGTTTTATGTTAAAGTGTTTTATCTTACTTATATAAGTATTTTCATTCTATGCCTTTTATTTTGAGCATATAATTATGGTACTATGGATGTAATTCAAGTATTCATTTAGTGACTGTATTGCAGAAGAATAATCCATTAGGTATATAGGAATACAAATTCCAATCTAACACCTTATGGTGTTTTCTGATTCTAACTATGGTGACCCATGCCCCGACAAGGCAAGTTGGGGTGGTCGTCACTTAGTAAATCCCTCACTTATCATTAGATTAGGTTATAATCCCTGATCCACTAATAAATGAAGGATGTGTGCTATGTAAAGCTGAACCATTCACTAAATAACATACATAATTATCAGAGTGCGAAAGAAGAAACAATAAGTTTTCATCTATTAAAACCATAATGCAAAAATAGAAAGCATTCAGCTCAGATAAATAAGTTTTAAGCAGAAATAAAGGACACTCATCTCTCCACACAATGCAGTAAAGTAAAATACAGTGAGTACCTGTATTATTATAACATTTTAAATAAGTTTTAAGCAAAAATAAAGGACACTCATCCAGTAATAACCCAAGATTGTTACCCAGGTCAATTAGAACTAAACTAAGTCTTAATTTTGATTCTAATACTCTTAAATAGTTATTATGACATCACCCTGAAGTTTAGGTTCAAACTAGGAGTCAATTGGATCAAACCCTGATTATGAAAATTTTATGAACCCTGGAATTTGACCTATTAAAACTGACCTTAAATTAAAAATCTGACTTCGCCATTGCACTCATTGCCCCCAAATTAACAAAGGGTGATATTTTTGAGGCAATTGTAAGTCGTTGGATTTTTGTCGAATATTTTAATATAATTAAAATATCCTGAAAAATAGAAAAAAATAAATACTCATCGGAATCAAAATCTGACTTTGTCATTGTGTTCCTCACTCCTCAATTAGCTAATGATGAATATCTATAAATTTTTGGAAATCAATTAATCATTTAATTTTAATTAAGGAATTAGAATTCAAATAAATTAATTATTTAATTAATTAAATATCCTAAGGAAGCCATTCTCCCGCATAGTCTATTCCTCGCTCATCGTCTACTCTGTCGTTCAATTGAACGGTAGGATCTGACCATTAAATATCGATCGAACGGTCTGTAGCTTCTCTTCCTCGACTTCTCAGCGCGCTCTGCGTGTCACATCACCGCGGACCGCAGCCAACAGTCGCTCACGACAGCCTTGGAGTTTCCACTGATCCTCCCTTATCCTCCTAATTGCTCTCTAGTGGTTTTCATTTCGCAAGTGGTGACTCCGGATCTCATGAACAAAACCTTAGAAGTCGATCCTGAACTCTTTACCATCTACCTCAGGTACTCTCGTTCTCCCTCGATTTACATTTGAATGTTGATAAGTCTTTTCGAAACTTTATTGCATGCCCTGGATTGAGTATTGTACTCGATCGAGTGAATTTTGATCTTGATCCATAATAAAAACCATTACATGTATCCTTCCCGAACCCTAGCCGCTTTGTTTAACCTTAGCCAGCAGCACAAGTCGTCCCCAGTGTCTGATCAACACTCATCGGGTAGGTCTCATCGACACCTACCCTCGGCCATGCAGACCAGCGCCTCCTGTCGCTGTTTGGGACTCCAAATCTCATGCCCTAGCTATGCAGGTGTGGTTTAAAGCGAATGTGAAGGAGCCTTGGGTCGGGCCGGGTCGACCCAAGCTCGACCCGTTCATTTCGGGTAAAGCACGTAGTGTTCAAGACTGCGGGTCCCACCTCCCGCAGTCGACTAGCTACATAGGCCACGCTTTTGTCCCACGTTCGCTCCCGTCTGTCTGCCATACAAGTTGGGTCCTGCCGCCATTTTCTTTATTTAAATAGATTTGATTTTAATTTAAATCTGAATTTTAAATGCTATTTATTTTAATTACATAATTACAGAAACTTTAAACATTAATATCTCATAATCCATAAGTCCAAATATATTAGATATATATCTCATTTTACTAAAAAAAAATGAGAGGAATAATATGGTAGTGTTACTTTCGAGTAGGATAATCATTTAACATATTGATAATTTAGGACCTCCCACTTAACTTAAAAACCCCTTGAAAACTTCAAACCTCCATAACAATGCACCCACTAATCCAAACATAGCTAACATTAGTCTCATTTTAATCAAGAGATCATCAAGAGTGCTTTAGTAGTATTAGTTTTTCTATTTAAGTTGTATTTTGACTAATCACATTTAGATATCCTCCCTAATTACCCTATTTAACCTTGAAATTCAATTTATCATAACTTAGTCAATTTAGCTCCAAATTAGGTCATCCAATATATCATTTTGATTAGGAAAAGCTACTTAACAATAAACTGCAAGAAAATTTAGGTTTTGATGATTATATTTTCTAAGCTGTCCTAATTATTCTAAGACTTGATTAGCTCATAACTTAATCAAATAAAGTCCAAATTGGAATATCATTTAAGAAAGTTAGGTTTTTGGACCTTTCTTAAAACCTATTAATTACCCTTTTAGACCCAAAAATTGTTTTGGCTATAACTTGACCAATAGACCTCAGAATTTAGTATTCTTAGACTATGAAATCCTTAGAGAGTAAATAATAATAAACTGACTAAATTTTTAGACTTCACTAGGTAAAAATTACTAAATTGCCCTTATGAGCTAAAAACCTTAAATTGAACTGACAAGCCTTAATCCTTGTCCAAATTTGATGTACTTATTGAATATCTACATATTAGATAGTAAGTAATCAATTAGCATTAATAAATTTCAATTTGAAACCCTATATCAAAATATATTATTTTAGACCTTAAGTAGGGGCAAAATGGTCATTTTGCCTAAATTTAAAGTTAAGTCCTTAAACCTTAGGATCTTAATTAAATCACTAAATATAGTAAAATAATTGAATTGGAACCAATTTAGGATCTCTTAGAATCATTAATTTGATGATTTAAGGAAAACCCTAATTTCAGCTCAAAAATCTCTAAGTAAGATAACAAGCTTCAGCAATGGCTTTAAATTCATATTATGTCTTCCTAAGATATTTTAAATATCCTCATAAGGCAAACTTTGCTCATATTATGCCCTCCATAAGTTATCTAGATCAAAAAAATAAAGATAGTTAAGTTTAATTAACATCAATGCATCAATTATTCATCCTTTTCCTAAGTCATATCTTAGAAATTTTCCTTTAACCCTTAGGATCTCTTCCTTATGAATTAGAAATAAAAATAATATTAGAATTCATTCATTGAGTAAATGGGTTACTCAATGGATGAAACTTTTCTTTTTATAGTTTCTAGATTTGATCATTTATTATGATTATTTTATAATTAAACTTCAGTCTAAGTTTAGAAATCCATATTATTAAGCTTGACTTTGCTTAATAGGACAACCTAACTTGTAGTATTGGGAGAATTTGTGATTTAAACCTTAGTCCTTATGATCACCTTTAGATTAATGGATTAAGCCCCAATATTGGACTCTAATTCTTAATCCCTCATTCTTGGTTTATTTTAAACAAGATTGGTTTGGATCATCTAAATTTATTAATTAGGATGTGTTGATTAACTATTTAACTTATAAGCATCGTTGATTGAATTTTATTAGGATCTGATTAGTTCTAATTATTTTTAACTTTATAAAGCCATTATTTGAGTTTATACTTGATAGTAGGTGTTGGAGATCTTGTATAACAATCCATGTTGTTACCCTAGTCAACTAGGTCTAATTTAAGTGTTGATTCTGATCTTAGTGTACTAATAAAGTCATTATAAATTCACCACCAAGACTCAGTCCAAATCAGAAGTCAAATGGATCAAATTCTTATTCTAGAAAATCTGAAAACCCTAGAAATTGACCTATCTAATTTGACCTCAGATCGAAAATCGGACTTCGCCATTGTGCTCATTGCCCCCAAATTAGCTAGGGGGTGATGTTTTAGTGGTAATTCAAAGTCGTTGAAAATTCGTCGAATATTTTAATAATATATAAATACCAAAAATTGGGAAAATAAAATACTCGTCGAAATCAAAATCAGACTTCACTGTTGCATGCTCACCCTTCAATTGGATAGGGGTGAATATTTGGAAATTTTTTAGAAGCTGTTTAGCTATTTAATTTTAATTAAGAAATATCAAATTGATAATTTAAATAAACAAATATATTAATGAATAATTATCCATGGAACGGCGCCGTCAAAAATCTCTCTGCGCCATATGGTTGCTGTTTGGCCCCCGTCTGATCGCATGAGTGATCAGAGTCATTCAATCAACTCAATTAAATGGCTCCGATTCTGCCTTCCCTGCCCTCTCACAACTGTGATGCGTGGTGTGCGCAGGGCGTGTGGCCCTCTCCACCGGTGATGGATGTCCCCGCCAACCTAGAGAACTCTGCCAATCTCCATTAAGTCCCCTGGCATGGGCTTGTGTCGAGGTGAGTGCTCTGTGAAGCCCCCAAAAGTTTCAATGCTCATCTGCACTCCACACGAACCCTCGTCACTCTGAGCCATCGAAGTCAGGTACCTCCCTACATGTCAATCCATTCCACAAATGCTTGCGAACTAATTTCATTTATTAATTTCAAGTTCTTGATGACAATCTGGTCAGTCTGATCTAAAAAAATACAAACGATCGATTGAATTTTTGTGTATGGCTAAAGTGCTTTATAGTTCTGTCCCTGCCATCTCGCCATTAGCGCCTAGGGCATCACTTATCCAGGCGATAGGGTAGGCCGCCTGTGTCAATTCTAGCACCTATCAAAAGGGCTTAGTGAAACCTTTTGATTGGTATATCAAACTATCCATTTGGGTTTATGTACTGCAAGAAATCCCATGCCTTAATCCCTTTTGTCGTGGGTTCCTTTTCTGCGGTGAGGGTGAGCTCTTGGATCGGGTCGGGTCTGACCCGACCCGTAGCCCGTGGAGTAACGTCTCGGGTTCCCTTTGCAGGCATAGCGAAAGTGTTATGGGCCCAGGCCAGTCCTCACTCTGCCAAATGGTAGGGCCTGCCAGAAGACGCCAGTCCTCACTCCGCCAAATGATAGTATTAGTTTTTCCATTGGGTAATTAGTTTGGCAAATGACTTTTAGGACCCTCACTAATGACCCTAAGCACCCTAAAAATTTAAATATCCATATCTTAGTCATTTAGACTCCAAATAAAAAAATTCAAAGTGCTAACTAGCTTAGAAATTTAGTGCCAACAATAAATGGAAATAAACTTTAGGTTTTGAACCCTAGAAACCCTAAGTTGATTAAAATACTCCTAATCATAGTTAGGTCATAACTTGGCCAAATGAGGTATAATTTGGGTCTACTACAAGTTAAAGTACTCAGTGTGACATAGAGAAGCTATAGTCATTGGTTTGCTAAATTTGGATCTCAAATGGAGAAGTTGTGTTTTTGACCCCTCTTAACCATGTGAATTGCATAGTTGCTCTTAGAATTGAATTAGCCATAACTTAACCAATAGACCTCAGAATTTAGTGTGCTTGGACTCTATAAAATTTTTGAACAGCAAGCAATAATAAGTTGTACAAAATTTTAGATTCCATTAGGATAAAATTACTAAATTGCCCCTTAGATCAAAAACCATAGTTTGGACCTATAAGACCCATTTCTTATCCAAATTGGGTGTACTTACTGTCTATCTTTATGCAGACAACAATAAATCAATTAGAAGTAAGAAAATCTAATTTGGAGCCCTAAATCAAAAAAATAGTTTTTTGGACCCTTAAGTTGGGGCAAAATGGTCATTTTGCCCAAAATTTAGGTTAAGCATCTTAAAGTCCTAGAATATCATTTAAATCATTAAAATGAGTGATAAAACTAATTTAGAATCAATTTATGTCATAAAATTCACAATTTAAGTAAAATGGCTAAAATCCTCTAAGTAAGGTTAAAACACCTTACTTAGCAAAATTTTACCTTAACCATCCTTAAATAAGTAAGACAGCAAATAAAATTGAATTCCATAAACTCCTAAGATATTTCATTAAGAGCTCCTTTAGGAATCTACACCTCACATTAGGATATTTTCCTAAGATTAGGAATAGATCCTAGGTTAGATTTCATTTATTGGATAAAGGGGATTATCCAATAAATGAAACCTAAGTTTTATACTTTTCTAGATTCTATAACTTAATTTTGATTATTTTATCTTTCAATTCTAAAATAGGATTAGGAGAATCTTTCTATTAAGTTTGATTATGCTTAATAGATTTTAGCCTTAATTTTAGTTCACATTTAGACTTAAAAACCTTAGACCTTATGTTTGACCTTTAGATTATGTGATTAACTCCAATCTCATGGTGTTAAAATCATAATCCCTAGTTTAGCAGATCTTGATTAGATCTTAGTCTAGAACGTCTAATTTTATCAATTAGGACGTGATGATTTATTATTTAACTTATATTCAATTTTGATTGAACTAAATTAAAACCTGATCAGTTCTAATTGCTTTTAACTTATAAGGTCATACTTCTAAGTTACACTCAATAGTAGGAATTGGAAATCCTGAACTTGTGTAACTTAGAATAGTTATATAGATTTAATAGATAACCCCTGATGTTGCCATGTGTAGTAGAGTCCCTTGCTCACTATTATTTTACTGTGCTTTCGCATTCCTTATAATTTCTACCTTATTCCTTAAATATGTCATCCAAGATAATGTTGCTGCATAAAATGAAAACATAGAATATTTGGATAACATTTGTATTGGGTTCAGTTACTTGTTGATCTGGCATATTTTACACTGCTGCACAGGGGTACGAAAAAATAAGGAGTACTTGGCATTACTTATTGAGGAGTGTTGTGCTAAGTTTGGAACTTGTATAGTCTTGCAGATATACTTGACTCCTCAGCTACTTATGGTCATGTCCACAGAAGTAAAGTAAATACTAAAATATTTCTGCATTTGTGATTACTGCCTTTTTAGTTCAATTTATATTCTATTATTTCGGTCCTGCCTCAGATGATGCTAGGAATATTTTGGCGCCTTAGCCTTCTTGTTGATGTTAAGAACTATTTTGTTATTAGCAGGCTAAATTAGTCCTCTTCTGATATGGAAGTCATTACATACCTATTCACTATTTACTGTTTATTGTTTCCTGTTTACTATTATACTTTACTTCAATCTACTTTGCTTTACTTACTTACTTGTCTATTATATGATGCTAGCCCTTTGTTGCTTATTTATATGTACCACTATTGGATTAATTTCTTCTAAATCTACATATATCATATGATCATCAGCATGTTTAGGATGCAGTCTCTTCTTTCCAGTACTTTATTTATCTATACATGTATGCTTAGCCATATTTTAGTTTATTTTGAGGTATGTCTTTTGCCTTGTTCTTACTTAGTTATAAATGCTTTATTTATGACTTGCCATTTCCATTTGTACGCTTATCGCTCCTATATTATTTTGGTTTTTATCTAGTTTCAATGGTGACATTAATAAATTTATGAAAATGAATAGCCTAAAATGTACTTAGACAATTATCTAATAAGAATTTTCTTTTGTTGGCTGGGGCCCTGGCATTATGAAACCAAAAATGTCAGATCCTGATCGATTTGAGGAGCTTGTTCTTGAGGGGGAGCTATATTTGGAAGAGGAGCCATATCTTGAGGAGGAGCATCAGGAAGGAGCTGAAGCTATTTAGTTTTACCATTTTTGGGAGGATGAGTGTTTTCCTTTCAGTTTATTTAAACTTATTTAATGTTGTAATAATTTAGGTACTATGTGACTGTGTGTTTTGGCTGTGCCATTTATTTTGAGCTACTTAATGTATTTCCTTTACTTAAATGTATTGTGGTAAATTGGATGTACGTTTATTTTACCTTGCTTCCACACTCTAATTTTGTATTTGTTTAGTGACTGTGATATAGTAGTATATATATGCATCGGCTTATCTCTCTCTTACTAATGGATTATGGATTATACCTAATCTAATGTTAAGTGAGGGATTTGCCAAAGTGATACACCACCCTTTAGCTTAATCTTGTGGATTAAGGGGTGGGGCTCCACATCCTAAGCTTCTATAAACTAGAATAGCTAAAATGAATAAATTAGATAACAATAGATATCACATGTGTTTAGTAGAGTCTCTTGCTTACTATTGAACTTTGTGCTTTGCATTCCTTGTATTTTGAGCCTTTTGCACTGAGCATGTCATATAAGATAATTTGAAGCATGAAGTGAAAATATAGAAAATTAGGATAACAGTTGCATTGGGTTCATGTTCTAGACAGGAGACTGTGTATACCCATTACTGCCAATGGATAGGCGATAAGGAGAAATAAGGATACCTGGCACATACTCATTGAGAAGAGTTTCTAGGTTTGGAACCCACCTCAGTCTTACACACACATGCTTGACTCCTTTGCTACTTATGGACATGTCCACAGGAGTAAAGTAAAATAACTAAAACTTATTACATATGTATTTACTACCTCTTTAGTACAGTACAATTTTTTGTCTTAGCTTTGAGAAGCTAAGTGTTATGATATGATACATTTCAATTCAGTTACAGTTCAGTAGGTTTCTTAGCTTTTTTTTTTTGATATGGCAGTTCTCACATGTTTAATTCTATTTTTTATTACTTTTACTGCAATTCAGCTTTAGTATAGCACTTACTTGCTTATATAGATGCTAGGTTGCTAATTGTTAATTCAGTTTACTTATATGTATCACACTTCAATTTACTTTATATTAATTTGCATAATTCCATATGATCATTAGCATGTTATGATAAATATTTCTTTTCAGTATTTATAGTTTATTTTATATATATATATATATATATATATATATATATATATATATATATATATTGCCTAACCTTGATGCAACTTTGGCTTGAGGTATGTCTTCTTACCTCACTATTTATTAAGTTATAAATGTATTATTTATAGCTTTCCATGTTCTTTCTTAGCGTGTTGCACCCTGACAGACCTAAAATACGTGTCTGCGCTTTTACGCAAGTGTACGTGGTCTGAAGTAATAAGTGGAAAGTTTGAGTTTTCCAGATTTATCGAACCACAGAGAATTGGATGTTTTGTTACTAAGGTGTATCTATTATTACTAATGTTTAAGCTATCGATATCTTATTAAGTTGGTTCCAGAACAAGCATGACAATCATAGTAGTAGAAAATAAGTCAAATAAAAGGAAGAGGAGAGTTGTGTTTCTCCCACATGACATGATAGATAACTTATATATGATGATTCCTCAAGTGTTTATATTTTATTTTTTTGATCTTAATCAAGTGCACATTGTCTTTCCTTGAGTTTTATCTCAAAGAATTACAAGGTCAAATCTTGTGCATGAAATGAACACACAGTCAATTCTATTTCAGCACAAAGATCCTTATAAGATTTGAGATTTATAGATATTACCTCATCTCTTGATCATGGAGATGAAGGTTCTTAACTCTTAAGATCTTATAAGTATTGATTCCTCTAAGAGTGTCACGTGCATCACACATAGTTGAGATGAGAGATTGATTTCATTGGGTTCAATGACTATGTCACCTTGTTCATGAGCACACAAATATTCCATTCCCTTCCTCAATTATGTTAAGCTACGGAGCTCAACTAGTGGGTCTTAGCATCACATGTATCAACTCTTTGGTTGAGCTTAGATTAAGGTGCACTAAGCTCAAGAACTTTCTCACATAGTTATAAGCTCTCATGCACTCATAAATCTAGCATCATACTAAGGTGAGCTATGGAGCATAAGACAACTTAGTTTTTGAGTTAAGAAGTTCTTTTCCTTTGGTCCACATTCAAGTCCATAATAGTCTTATGCATTTCTTTAGCAAGTCATTAAGTTCATAATTTTTATTAATACTTGAGGAAAACATCATACATTTTATAGTAATTATCAAAACATGTGGGATTGCCCCAACCCTCCCCAAGGGAGGCTTAGCTCTCCATTACAAAAGAGATAAAAAGAACACACACATGGAGAAAGACCCTTTCATGATCAACTAAGAAGAGAAATTACAAAACAAGATGTTAGAAAATACTTGGAACGTTCTTTAGGAAGTTTTTCAGATTCTTCTTCTCCTTTCTTGAAGTGCCTCTCTTAGGTCCCTAGTGCTGCCTTGCACCTCCTTCTCCTTAGCAAGTTGAGCTCCTCCACCTTTGGAGAGTTCTTCTTCTCTTCTATGCAGCCCCTCTCTTTACTTAAGTGAAGTGAGCAATTTTTGGAACCCCCATCTAGTCAAGAGGGGAGGTATTTATAGATGAGGGGTTGCATCTTCATACTCAAGATCAAAACTAGCAAGTTTTGATCTAGTCAAGTGAGCAATTTTTGGAACCCCCATCTAGTCAAGTGAGCAATTTTTGGAACCCCCACTCCTTCGAGTTCTAACTTTCAAGTCTTCTTCTTTCTTTTACCTCTTCTTGTTTTTCTTTTTCTCACTCCTTCCTTGCTCCCCTTCTCTGAGGAAGGAGTTGAGCTATTATCTTAATTTTTTTCTTCTAATATAAGATTTTCAAGAACATCATCTACCCAAATTCTTTCTTCTCTCATTTTCTTCCTCACCTCTTCTTTCATCTCTCTTTGTTTAAAGACAGTAGGTTTAAGGTCGATTAATTTAGATTTCCCCTTGATTCTTATACTCATCATTCTACAGCCTATGTCAATAATAGCTTTTGTACTCATAAAAAAAGGTCGCTTGAAAATGATTATGGAATTCTTATTCCATCTATCTCACTCACACACCACAAAATCAGTATGAACGATAAAACTCCCCAATTCAACTGCGATATTCTTAACGATATCTAGAGGGGTAAGGGATCTAGATTTGCAAACTCTAGAATCATGGATGTGCACTCCATTCTTCCTACCTTCAGATGTTCGTAAATGTGGTAGGGCATAACATTGACTGAAGCACCAAGATCACACAAGGGATCTAAAAATACTTCATTTCTAATTATGCACGGAATGCTCAACCTCTAGGGGTCTTCACATTTTGGAGCTGTGAGCTTCTCACATTCTGTGCCCCTTTCTCCTTCCCAAGCCTCTAGCTCTTCTTGTATGGCACTCATCATCAGTATTAATTCCCCCATACGCCTCTTCCAAATGAATTACACTAACTAGCTCTCTTGGGTTCACTTCAGTGGAATTGGGTAAAGATCCTTACTACCGAGTGATCAGCTGCTTAGAGATCTACCCCAGTTGGGTTTCTATGATCCTAAGGGATGCTTCTATCCCTTGGATAGAGGCATCATGGCTAGTGATAGTGGCTTCGGTGCGGTGCATGAATTGGATAGTTTCAGACTTGAAGGAGTTGAAAGCTCCTTCTAAATTTGGGTGGTGATTATTATGATTGATTCCCTTATTTACTCCCTGCTGGTTTGATGAGCTCCCCCCATATTGATTTCCATTATTGTTATTGTTACTCCACAAAAAATTAGGGTGGTTTTTCCACCCTGGATTGTAGGTATTGGAGTAAGGGTTGTTTATTGTGTTATTATTTCTTAAGTAATTTACTTGTTCGATATTTTTTTGTACGAAGGGGCTGTTCAAATTGCAGTTCTCACTATTGTGTCTCCCTCCGCACAACTCACATTGCATTTCCAGAATAACATTAAGATTCATCCTCTCAATCTTCTCATTCAGGGCATGGATTTCTTATTGTAATACTGTTATTTGATTGGATTCATTCATCTTCATATATTCTTTTTTAAGCCTTTCAGAAGGTCATTGGTATGCATTGTTAGCCATTTCTTCCAAGAGGTTGTAAGCCTCCTCTTAGGTTTTACTACTAATAGAACCCCCAGTGGCTGCATCAATGAGTGTCCTTGTAGGAGCATTCAATCTATTGTAAAATATTTGAACTTGCATCCACAAGGGAAACCCATGATGAGGGCAACGCCTTAGGCATTCCTTAAATTGGTCCCATCCATCATAGAGTGTCTCACCTTCCAACCGAGTAAAGTTGGTTATCTCAATTCTCAACCGAGCAGTTTTTGTCGGAGGAAAATATTTGGCTAAGAATTTCTTAGCCAAATTGTCCCATGTCCAGATCGAATCACTTGGAAGAGAGCTGAGCTAACTCTTGGCTCTATCTCGTAAAGAAAATGGAAAAAGCCTTAATTTAACCGCATCTTCAGAGACACCATTAAATCTGAGGTGTCACATATTTTAAGGAAAGTTGAAATATATGAATTTGGATCTTCAGTGGCTAATCTCCCAAACTAGTTATTCTATACCATACTCATGGTGGAAGGTTTAATCTCAAAGTTATTAGTTTCTATATTAAGCCTTACAATTGCATGGGGGATTCCCCTAACAGTGGGAAGTGCATAATCTTTTAGTGCTCTCCCCTAGGCACTCCTAATGGTTCTCTTAATGGCTCTCCAAGATTTTCATAATTATTCTCCATAACGGCTTGTTGGCTTAACAGAATATTTTGTTCTCTCCTAGCCTGCAAGTAAGTTCTCTCAATTTCATGGTCGAAAAGGTAATCCATGTAAACTCTTCTACTCATACACAACAACAATTAGGCTATCAATAATAAATATAGCAAAAAGTTCAAAGATTCAGTAATAAGAAAAGAAAGCAAAAAAGTATATTATTAGTACCTATAACAAAAATCAAAAATTAAAAGTATATGCAGAAAAATGCTTAAATCACTAGTTACTTATAGATTATCCTTAATATGAAATAATTTCCAATTCCCTGACAATGGCACCAAGAACTTGACAGACCTAAAATACGCGTCTACGCTTTCACGCAAGTGTACGTGGTCTAAAGTAATAAGTGGAAAGTTTAAGTTTCCAGGATTTATCAAACCATAGAGAATTGGATGTTTTGTTACTAAGGTGTATCTATTATCACTAATGTTTAAGCTATCGATGTCTTGTTTAAGTTGGTTCCAGAACAAGCACGACAATCACAGTAGTTGAAAATTAGTCAAATAAAAGGAAGAGGAGAGTTTGGTTTCTTCCACATGACATCATAGATAACTTGTATATGATGATTCCTCAAGCGTTTATCTTTTATTTTTTTGATCTTAATCAAGTGCACATTGTATTTCCTTGAGTTTTATCTCGAAGAATTACAAGTTCAAATCTTGTGCATGAAATGAACACATAGTCGGTTCTGTTTCAGCATAAAGATCCTTATAAGATTTGAGGTTTATAGATTTTACCTCATCTCTTGATCATGGAGATGAGGGTTTTTAACTTTTAAGATCTTATAAGCATTGATTCCACTAAGAGCGTCATGCGCATCACACATAGTTGAGATGAGGGATTGATTTCATTGGGTTCAATGACTATGTCACCTCGTTCATGAGCACACAACTATTCCACTCCCTTCCTCAATTATGTTGAGCTATAGAGCTCAATTAGTGGGTCTTAGCATCACACACATCAACTCTTTGGTTGAGCTTAGATTAAGGTGCACTAAGCTCAAGAACTTTCTCATATAGTTATAAGCTCTCATACACTCATAAATCTAGCATCAAACTAAGGTGAGCTATGGAGCATAAGACAACTTAGTTCTTGAGTTAAGAAGTCCTTTTCCTTTGGTCCATATTCAAGTCCATAATAGTCTTATACATTTCTTTAACAAGTTATTAGGTTCACAACTTTTATTAATACTTGAGGAAAACTTCATACATTTTATAGTAACTATCAAAACATGTGGGATTGCCCCAACCCTCCCCAAGGGATGTTTATCTCTCCATTACAAAAGAGATGAAAAAGAAAATATACATGGATAAAGACCCTTTCACGATCAATTAAGAAGAGAAATCATAGAACAAGAGTTTAGAAAATACTAGGAATGTTCCTTGGGAAGTTCTTCGGATGCTTCTTCTCCTTGCTTGATGTGCCTCTCTTAGGTCCCTAGTGCTGCCTTTCTCCTCCTTCTCCTTAGCAAGTTGAGCTCCTCCACCCTTGGGGAGTTCTTCTTCTCTTCTATGCAGCCCCTCTCTTTACTTAGGTGAAGTGAGCAATATTTGGAACCCCCCTCTAGTCAAGAGGGGAGATATTTAGAGATAAGGGGTTGCATCCTCATACTCAAGATCAAAACCAGCAATGCCTTTTTTAAGAAATCTGAGTAATAATGGCAAATTCCAATTGATGGTGAGGTGACCAATATTTTCCATTGTTTTATCCTTCTCATCACATCAAAGAGGTTACTTTCCTTTTAAAAGTGGAGCTGCAGCAGAGGGAATGATGGCTAGAGACAAGAGGCTGGTTGGGGGTCTTGTACCAGCTGCAATTAATACACCTGTCAGACAAAAAAATCGGCGCCCGCTGCAGGGCGTTGGAGCGCGCTGTGGCGTGCTGCAGCGCGCCATGGCAGAAACGGATTGCAAAGAAGCTCGCTGCAGTGCACGATCGTGCCAGCATTTTACAAAATGCTCCGCTGCAGCACACTGTAGTGCTAGTAATTTGTAAAGAGGCCCGCTGCAGTGCACGATCGCGCCCGCGGTTGCAAACTGAACCACTGCAGCACGCGATCGCGCCCACAATTTGCAAACTGAATCGCTACAGAGCGCGATCGCGTCCGCAGTTGCAAACTGTCCTGCTGTAGCGCGCGGTCATGCCAGCGATTTGTAAGATGGCCCGCTGCAGTGCGCGACAGCGATTTTCCTTAAGAAATTTTGGAAAATTCTCCAAATTGCTCATAATTTGTTGGATAGACATTTTTCCTAAAACAGATAAACAAAATTGGATTAAGGAGAAGTTTTAATATGAGAAATAAATGAAATTTGTCTTTATTTAGGGTATAAATTATGGATTCATCACACCCATTTGTATACTTTAGGTGTTTTAAGTAAATAATGATATCATTTAATACATTATACTAATTAGCCTAAAATGTACTTAGATAATATGTCTAATTAGATTTGCTTTTCTTTTGGCTGGGGCTCTGTTATTGTGAAACTGACATTGATAGATTCTGAGCTAATTGAGGAGGTTGAGCCAGGAGTGGAGCTAGATCAAGAGGAAGAGCACCCTGCACCTGAAGACCTTTAGTTTTTTATTTATTTGCTCGTGAGGCTGAGTGTTCATTTCATTTTTACTTTAAACTTATTAAATACTGTGATAATACAAACCCTGTGTATTTTCATTTTCACTACATTACTTCATTCCGAGTTGCATTTTTCTTATTATCTGTGTTATAGTACAATGAAAACTCATTCTTTACTTGCTTTTGCACTCTGATTGATATGTATACATTTAATGAATGGTTCCACTGCTTCCTAAGTGCACATCCCTCCCTTATCTGTGGATTGGGGATCATACTCTAATCTAATGATAAATGAATGGTTTGCCAAGTGACAACTGCCTCTTAATCACACTTGGTTGAGGGGCGGGGCACCATAGTTTGTATCAGTGACATGGATTATTCTTCTACCATACATTCACTAAATTAATACTTAGAATACATCCATAAATACCATAATCATGTGCTATAAATAATAGGCATAGAATGAAAATACTTATATAAGTAAGATAAAATGCTCAACTACGAAACACATATATTTAGAACCTTAAGAACTATGAACTACTCAACTAAACTAATATGAGTGTGAGCTCCATTCTCAAAGCAATGGAGTGCTCGGATTCAATAACCTTAGGTTGTTACTTAGCCTAATTTTTAACTTAGTCGCATCCTAATTATTATTCCATTAAGCTTATCTAGTCATTAGAACCAAACCCTGAAATTTTGGAGCGATTTGGAACTCAATCCAATATTTGAAATATTTAATATTTAAATTGATAAGAAAATTAAGATATTTAATTTGATCTCAAAATTAAAATCGGACTTTTCCATTGCGCTAGTCACCCTCAAATTAGCTAGGAGTGATATTTTGAAAGTGTTTAGAAGTTGTCAAAATTTTCTCAAATATTTTGAATATATTTAAATACCTCAAATTATAGAATGATTAAGTAATCGTCAAAATCAAAATCTAACTTTACCATTGCGCTCGTCACCCCCAAATTAGCTTGGGGTAATGTTTTGAAAGTATTTTGAAGTTGTCGTATTTTTGTGAATATTTAATGTATTTTAAATACCTTGAAATTAGGATAATTAAATTGATCTTCAAATTAAAATCCAACTTCATCGTTGAGTTCCTCACTCCCAAATTAGTTTATTAATGAATCCATAAATTATATCTAAAATAAAGGAAAATTTTTATCATTTCTGATCTCTAAACTGCTCCTTAATCAAACTTTGTCTATCTTTTCAGGAAAATGGGTTATCCAAAAGAGTTCTGAGACATTTATACAATTTTCCACATTTTCTCAAAAGGAAACTGCGGCCGCGCGCTGCAGCGGGTCAAGTTGCAAAATATGGACACTGTCACGCGCTGCAGTGGAGCATTTTGCAAGATGATGTCGCTACAGCGCGCTGCAGTGGGTCATTTTGCAAAATCTAGCGCTGACACGCACTGCAGCGGTTCAAGTTGCGAACCGTGGGTGCGATCGCGCGCTGCAGCGGTTCAAGTTGCGAACTGCAGGTGCGATCACACGCTGAAGCAGAGCATTTTGTGAAATTTTGCCGCTACAACGCGCTGCAACGGAGCGATTTGCAAATTTTGGCGCTATCGCGTACTACAGCGGAGCATTTTGCGAAATGCTCTCGCTACACCGCGCTGCAATGGTGCGATTTGCAAAATGCTAGTGCTACAGTGCGCTGCAGCAGGACACTTTGCGAAAATAAGACGTGGTAGCACGCGGCAATGGGACACTTAGTTAAAATTGCTTGCGCCATTGCATGCCACAGCGCGCCGTAGCGCGCTGCCGCGCGCCGCAGCGGCCCTCCACAATTTTCTCTGGCAGAAGCATTTAATGTGGCTGGGACAAGACCCCCAACTTTCATCTTGTCCCCAGCCATCATTCCCTCTGCAGCTGCTATGTTTTTAATTAAAAAGGAGGCTTATGAGGTGATGTATTGGCTAAACAAATGAAGATATTGATCACCTCACTATCAATTGGGATTTTTGCCATCATTGCTCAGAATTTTCAAATAGAAATACTGGTTTGGATCTTAAGTATGGATGAATGCAATCCCTCTCCTATATATATCACTCCTCTTGACTATAGGAGGGTTCCAATTTTTGCCCAAATCACTTAAGTAAGGAGAAGGGTTGCATGGTGGAAGAGAGAAACTCCCTATGGGTGGAGGAGCCAATTTACCAAGGAGAAGAAGAAGGAAGGCAGCACTAGAGACCTAAGAGAGTAACTTCAAAAAGGAGAAGAAGGATCTGGAGAACTTCTAAGGAATGTTCCTAGTATCTTCTAAACTCTTCTTTTGTAATTTCTTTTCTTAGTTGATCATCAAAGGGTCTTTATCTATGTATGTGTTCTTTTTCATCTCTTTTGTAATAGATAGCTAAATCTCTCTTAGGGAGGGTTGGGGTAATCCCATGTGTTTGATAGTTACATTTTAATTGTATGAAGTTTTCCTCATGTATGAACTCAATGCCTTGCTCAAAAAATGATTAGTATTACTTTAGTCTTGATTGTAAATTAAAGGAAAATGAACTAATGAACTCAAGAACTAAAGTGTCATGTGCTCCATAGCTCACCTTTGGTTAGATACTAGATTTATGAGTGCATAAAAGTTTAGAACTATGTGAGAAAAGTTCTTGAGCTTAGTGCACCTTAATCTAAGCTCAACTAAAGTGTTGATGCATGTGATGCTAAGACCCACTAAGTTGGCTCCTTAGCTCAACATAATTGAGAGAGGGAAAGAAATAGTTGTGTGCTCATGAACGAGGTAACATAGTCATTGAGCCCAACATATTATTCCCTCATTTCAATTATGTGCGATGCGAGTGACGCTCCTAGTGGAATCAATGCTTATAAGATCTTAAAAATTTAATAATCCTCATCTCCTTGATCAAGAGATAAGATGAAAATTAAAAATCTAAAATCTTATAAGAATCTTTGTGCCAAAATAGAACCGACTATGTGTTCATTTTGTGCACAAGATTTGAACTTGTGAAACCTTGATAAAACTCAAGGAGGAACAATGTGCACTTGATTTAATTTAAAGTAAATGAAAGACTACGCTTGAGGAATCATCATGCATTAGTAACTTATCATGACATGGGGGATGAACCTAACTCTCATCTTCCTTTTATCTGATTCAATTTCTACTTAGTGATTAGTGTGCTTAGTTCAGAACCAACCCAACCAATTACATCATCGCTCAAACATTAGCCTAATATTATAGCCAATAAATTTGAGATCAAAGCTTCCACACTGAGTATGGTACAAAATAATCAGTTTGGGGGATTAGCCACTAAAGATCCGAATTCACATATTTCAACTTTTCTTGAAATATGTGACACCTTCAGGTTTAACGGTGTCTCTGAAGACGCGGTTAAATTATGGCTTTTCCCATTCTCTTTATGAGACAGAGCCAAGAGTTGGCTCAGCTCTCTTCCAAACGATTCCATCCAGACGTGGGACGATTTGGCTAAAAAATTCTTAGTTAAATATTTCCCTACGGCAAAAACCGCTCGGTTGAGAATTGAGATAACCAACTTTACTTAGTTGGAAGGGGAGACACTCTATGATGGATGGGACCGATTTAAAAAATACCTAAGGCATTGCCCTCACCATAGGTTTCCTTTATGGATGCAAGTTCAAACATTTTACAATGGATTAAACGCCACTACAAGGACACTCATTGATGCAGCCGCCGGGGGTTCTCTTAGTTGTAAAACCTAATTGGAGGCTTATGACCTCTTAGATGAAATGGCAAACAATGCCTACCAATGGCCTCTCCATAGGAATGATCACCATAATAAAAATGAATGTAACTCACTCAAAAATTCACAACAAATCTTTGAGCTCCAAAATCAAATCTCTTAACTCACTAAAAATTTAGAATACGGGTATGTAGATTCTTGTCATAAGGAAGATGGTGAGTTAAGAAATGTCAATGTAATTTTGAATCATGGAAGGAATAGGGAGAGATTAAAAACTCACTATTCAAATTTAGAACATCCACAACCAAATTCATGAATAAAACTGATGCCACCTTAAACAAGCATGAACACACTCTGTTAAGGCAAGAAGAATCAATAAAAAAATAGAACAAAAGCTAAAAGAAATCATGAAACAGTTAAAGCAACCTTCATTAGTGGGAGTCATCAGTAAGTATGAAAAGGAGTCAGGGAATGTAATAACCCTAAGACATGGAAAATTTACCAACCCGGTTGTAAGAAAGGGAATTCAGGAAAACATAGAGATAACTAGAGAGGAAAAGGGGGAGGAAGAAGAAACAGTCAGAAAAGAGAGGACTGAAGTGCAAAATGAAGAAAGAGAAGAATCTAGAGATCAACTTAAGGCAGTCCCTAATATACCTTATCCTCAATGTCTAGCTAGGGAGAAACTTGATGTCCAATACCACAAATTCCTGGAAACTTTAAAATTTTTTATATAAATATCCCGTTTGCAGAAGCTCTAGAACAAATGCCTAATTATGCTAAATTTATGAAGATATCCTCTCCAAAAAAAGAAAATTGATAAAAAAGAAACTGTGACATTAACAGAAGAGTGCAGTGCAATCCTTCAGAAAAAGATTCCCATCAAGAAGAAAGATCCAGGGAGTTTCACTATCCCTTGCACTATTGGAAGCCAGTCCTTCCAAAAGGCTCTCTGTGATCTAGGTGCATCCATTAATTTGATGCTTTTTTACATATTCAAGAAGTTAGAAATTGATCACTTAAAACCCACCTCTGTTCTCCTCCAATTCGCTGATAGATCCGTAAAATCCCATTTATGAATAGTCGACAATGTGCTCATAAATGTTGACAAATTCATCTTCCCTGCTGATTTCATCATCTTGGATATGGAAGATGAAAATCAAAAAATTCCTATTATCCTAAGTAGACCTTTCTTGGCCACTAGAAGAACCTTGATTGATGTAGATAAAGGGGAATTGAAGTTGCCATATGGGGAGGAGGAGATTAAGTTTCATATGAATGATTCTATGAGACACCCATCTAAACCCAATAAGGAGTGTTAGAAAATCAATTCAATAGAAGAAGTGTGGGTAATGAGAGATACAGATGAAGAAGGACTGTTAGCAAGGGAGGAAGATGAGGACCCCGCAAACACAGATGTGATTGAGGAGTTAGTTAAGGAGAGAAAAATAATTCAGCCCTCTATAATCCTCCCCCCAGAATTAGAACTGAAGCCCCTTCCCCCGCATTTAAAATACACTTATCTAAGGGAAAAAGAATCCCTTCCTGTAATAATCTCCTCCCTGTTAACCCAACATCAAGAGAATCTTCTATGTGAGGTTTTGAAAGGGCACAAGAGAGCAATTGGTTGGAGTATAGCAGATTTGAAGGGGGTTAGTCCAACTCTTTGTATACACTAAATCCTTTTGGAAGATAACTCCAACCCTTCAATTGAGCCCCAACAAAGATTAAATCCCAACATAAAAGAAGTAGTTCATAAAGAAATCATTAAGCTCTTAGACACAGGAATCATTTTCCCAATTTCAGATAGTCCGTGGGTAAGCCCTATTCATGTGGTCCCCAAAAAGAGTGGGATGACAGTTGTTCTTAATGAGAACCATGAACTGATCCCCACCAGAACCATGACCGGATGGAGAATGTGCATTGATTATAGGAGATTAAATAAAGCTACCCGTAAGGACCACAATCATCTTTCTTTTATTGACCAAATGCTTGATAGATTGGCAGGGAGCCCCTTTTTTTGTTTTCTTGATGGGTATTCAGGATATAATCAAATAATTATTTCACCTGAAGACCAAGAGAAAACCACTTACACCTGCCCTTTGGGACATTTGCCTTTAGAAGAATGCCATTCAGATTATGCAATACTCCAGCCACCTTTCAACAATGTATGATGGCTATTTTTTCTGACATGATTGAGGAATTTCTGGAATTCTTTATGGACGACTTCTCTGTCATCAGAAGCTCTTTCAATCATTGCCTAACTAATTTAGAAAAGATTTTAAGAAGATGTGAAGAATCAAATTTAATCTTAAATTAGAAAAAATGTCACTTCATGGTCAAGGAGGGCATTATTCTTGGGCACTTGATTTCAAGAAGAGGGATAGAAGATGATAAGGCTAAGGTGGAGGTAATTGAAAAACATCCCCCTCCCATCAATGTGTAAGGAATTAGAAGCTTCCTTAGGCATGCAGGTTTTTATCGAAGATTTATCAAGGACTTCTCAAATCTAAGCATGCCACTCTGTAGATTACTGGGGAAGGATGTCGAGTTCAGCTTTGATGAAAATTGCTTAAAAAGTTTCAATGCCATAAAAACTGCTTTAATCTCTGCTCCAATAATTTCTGCTCTGAACTGGAATTCACCTTTTGAAATTATGTGTGATGCGAGTGATTTTGCAGTTGGTGTTTTCCTTGGGCAGCGAAAGGAGCAAACCATCTATTCAATTTACTATGCTAGTAAGCTCCTAGATGATGCTCAAAGAAATTATGCTACCACAGAAAAGGAACTTTTAGCAGTCATCTTTGCCTTTACTAAATTTAGGTCTTATCTCATTGGGTCAAAAACTATTGTTTATACTGATCATGCAGGTATTAAGTATGTCATTCAATAGAAAGAAGCAAAATCACGCTTGATACGATGGATGTTGTTCTTGTAAGAATTTGATCTTGAAATCCGGGATAAGAAGGGAAGTGAGAATGTGCTTGCAGATCATTTATCTAGATTGACCCACCTGGATAATGATAAGCTAACCAAAATTTGTGAATCATTTCTCGATGAGAAGCTTTACGCTGTCGCTTCAAATTATTCTCCTTGGTTCACTAACATTGCAAATTATCTCGCAGGTGGAGTCATACCAAAAGACATGAGTTACCCACAAAGAAAAAAAAAATTCGCAGATATCAAAAATTACTTTTAGTATGATCCATTTTTGTACAAGTGTTGCAATGATCAACTCCTAAGGATATGTGTCCCTGATTCAAGCATTAGAAATATTCTCTATCATTGTCACACATCTCCGTACGGAGGGCACCATGGGATTGAGCGAACGGCTGCAAAAGGTGCTTCAATCCGGATTCTTTTGGCCCCATTTGTTCAAAGATGCCGCTGATTTTGTCAAAAGTTGTGACTAGTGCCAAAGAACTGGGAATTTAAGCAATAGGGATGAGCTCCCTTTAAATGGAATTTTTGAAGTAGAGCTATTTGATGTGTGGGGAATCTACTTCATGGGACCATTTACCTTGTCCCAAACCAATATGTATATTCTTGTAGCGGTTAAATATGTGTCCAAATGGGCTGAGGCATTAGCATGTGTGAACAATGATGCTAAAATTGTTATTAAATTTCTCAAGGAGCACATGGTAGCTAGATTTGGGATGCCCATATTTTTAATCAGTGATGGGGGAAAACATTTTTGCAATCGGCAGTTGGAAAATGTCCTAAATTGTTATGGGGTGAGGCATAAGGTGGGTACTCCATACCATCCTCAAACTAGTGGGCAGGTTGAAGTCTCCAATAGAGAGCTTAACCAAATTCTAGAGAAAACTGTGAACCAAAATAGAAAGGATTGGAATTCAAAACTTCAGGATGCCTTATGGGCTTATAGAACTGCCTTTAAAACCCCTTTAGGAATGTCCCCTTATAATCTCATTTACGAAAAATCATGTCACCTTCCAGTAGAATTGGAGCACCGAGCTTTTTGGGCAATAAAAAATTAAACTTTGACTCCCAAGAAGCAGGTGCGCAAAGAATGCTGCAATTAAATGAACTTGACAAATTTAGGTTAAATACCTAAGAGAACTCAAAGTTGTATAAAGAGAAAACAAAAAAATGGCATGATAAGCTGATTAAGCCAAAACATTTTCAACCTGGAATAAAAGTACTGCCTTTTTACTCAAGATTAAGACTGTTTCTAGGAAAATTGAAGTCAAGATGGACAAGACCATTCACTATCACGAAGGTTTTTCCTCATGGAGCAGTTGAAGTCGCCTCCAAAGATGGCACTTTAAAGGTAAATGGAAATCAGCTGAAGTTATACTTGGAGGAAGAAATATTTCAAGAAATGGGCGGATGGACCCTTCAGGACCTTCCGTATGAAGGTATCACATAAAGGTCTTTCTCGTGTCAGGCTGAGACATTAAAATAAGCGCTGATTGGGAGGCAACCCAAAATTAAATAGGTTGTATTTTTCTTTTTCTTTGTATTTTTCTGTGTTTTCTTTGTATTTTTATTTGTGTGTTTTATTTTGAGATCTTAATTTATGAACTTTCATATTCCCTCATTTTCTGGTATTCTAAACTGACATATTTTTTCTGAATTTTTCAAAAAAAAATGAAAGTCACAAAACATCAATAAGGAATTTGATATAAAGTAAAAGAGTGCTTAACAAAAGATGATCAAATACATTATGAGCATTAAAATATCTCAACTAAGGAATGAATGGAGGATAATCTATCTCCAAAAATTTAAATTAATGCCATGTACTAAGTATGGGGGAAGGCATTGGACTAATGACTAGAGATTATGATGAGTACTCTAAAAGAGTGTGCTAGGCTCCCGTAGGACTTCATGATCACAAAGATATGTAATGGGGATGAAGAAAAGTATCTCTCCCTAAGAATGAAAAGAAAAAAAGAAAAAAATATTAAAAAGAGATGATGAAAAATATCTCTCCCAATTGATCAAAATGAGAAAGGATAAAAACAAATATCTCTCCTTTAATCTTTTAATCTTTGTGATTCATAAGAAGGAGCACATATGACACAAAACTCTTGAGTCTTTTACTACCTATCTAGTCCAAGTTTCCAAAGGAACTTTACCCATCACCTAGTGCCAAGCATGAAAATGAAATTCTTGGAGATTAATTGATTAACCTTATTTCATATCCGAGGTTAGAACATCTACATGCCAAATGTTTTGGATCATTTTTGTTACACAAATGCCTTGACTTACAATTATTCTCAATCGATATCTTTTGTTGACTATCATGCCTACAAAACAGAAAAAATACCATTTTGAGATTACTCAAGGACGAGCAAGAATTTAAGTGTGGGGGTGTGATAAATCTATAAATTATATCTAAAATAAAGGAAAATTTCATTCATTTCTAATCTCAAAACTGCTCCTTAATCAAATTTTGTCTATCTTTTCTAGAAATAAACTTATCCAAAGGAGTTCTGAGACATTTATGCAATTTTCCAAATTTTCTCAAAAGGAAACCGCTACCGCGTGCTGCAGCGGGTCAGATAGTGAAATACGAACGCTGTCGCGTGCTGCAGCGGAGCATTTTGCGAAATGCTGCCTCTACAGCATGCTGCAGTGGGTCATTTTGCAAAATCTGGCGCTGACGTGCACTGCAGCAGTTCAAGTTGCGAACTGTGGGCGCGATTGCGTGCTGCAGTGGAGCATTTTGCGAAATGCTCCCGCTCCAGCACGCTGCAGCGGTGCGATTTGCAAAATGCTAGTGCTACAGCGCTACAGCGGGACACTTTGCAAAAAATTGACGCGGTAGCGCATGGCAACGGGACACTTAGCGAAAATTGCTTGTGCCATTGCACGCCGCAGCGCGCCGTAGCGCGCTGCCGCACGCTACAATGGCCCGCCGTAATTTTCTCTGGCAGAAGCAATTAATGCGGCTGGGACAAGACCCCCAACCTGCATCTTGTCCCCAGCCATCATTTCCTCTGCAGCTGCTACGTTTTTAATTAAAAAGGAGGCTTAGGAGGTGATGTATTAGCTAAACAAATGAAGATATTGGTCACCTCACCATCAATTGGGATTTTTGCCATCATTGCTCAGAGTTTTCAAATGGAAATACTGGTTTGGATCTTAAGTGGGGATGAATGCAACTCCTCTCCTATATATATCACTCCTCTTGACTATAGTAGGGTTCCAATTTTTTCCCAAATCACTTAAGTAAAGAGAAGGGTTGTATAGTGGAAGAGACGAACTCCCCAAGGGTGAAAGAGCCAATTTACCAAGGAGAAGAAGAAGGAAGGCAGCACTGCGACCTAAGAGAGGAACTTCAAAAAGGATAAGAATGATCTGGAGAACTTCTAAAGAACATTCCTAGTATCTTCTAAACTCTTCTTTTGTAATTTTTTTTCTTAGTTGATCATGAAATGGTCTTTATCCATGTATATATTCTTTTTCATCTCTTTTGTAATGGATAGCTAAATCTCTCTTGGGGAGGATTAGGGTAATCCCATGTGTTTGATAGTTATATTTTAATTGTATGAAGTTTTCCTCAAGTATTAATAAAATGTATGAACTCAATGCCTTGCTCAAGAAATGCTTAATATTACTTTAGTCTTGATTGTGAATTAAAGGAAAATGAACAAATGAACTCAAGAACTAAAGTGTCTTGTGCTCCATAGCTCACATTTGGTTAGATGCTAGATTTATGAACACATAAAAGCTTAAAACTATGTGAGAAAAGTTCTTGAGCTTAGTGCACCTTAATCTAAGCTCAACTAAACTATTGATGCATGTGACACTAAGAGCCACTAAGTTGGCTCCTTAGCTCAACATAACTGAGAGAAGGAAAGAAATAGTTGTGTGCTCATGAACAAGGTGACATAATCATTGAGCCCAACATATTATTCCCTCATTTCAATTATGTGCGATGCGAGTGACGCTCCTAGTGGAATCAATGCTTATAAGATCTTAAAAATTTAATAATCCTCATCTCCTTGATCAAGAGATAAGAGGAAAATTATAAATCTAAAATCTTATAAGAATCTTTGTGCCAAAATAGAACCAACTATGTGTTTATTTTGTGCACAAGATTTGACCTTGTGAAACCTTGATAAAACTCAAGGAGGAACAATGTGCACTTGATTTAATTTAAAGTAAATGAAAGACTACGCTTGAGGAATCATCATGCATTAGTAACTTATCATGACATGTGAGATGAACCTAACTCTCCTCTTCCTTTTATCTAATTCAATTTCTACTTAGTGATTAGTGTGCTTAGTTCAGAACCAACCAAACCAATTACATCATCGCTTAAATATTAGTGAGAATAGATGAACCTTAGTAACAAAACAATCAATTCTCTATGGTTCAATAAATCCCGAAAACTAACACTTTCTACTTATTACTTAAGATCATGTACACTTACATGCAAATGCAGACGTGTATTTACAGTCTGTCACTTATGGTGAATTTTTGAGATTTTTCGGAGCTCGTTTATTAATCTAATTATTTAGAGCATTAATTAATTGAATAAATCAAGTTAAAATTGATTAAATCTTCATTATTACTTTTCATATTTTTCCTCTGCCTTTTTCCTCCCTACCCTATGCCTTCCTCCCCATACCCTGCGCACACAGAGGGGTTTCTACCCCTCTCCTTCTCCTCTGTGCTGATGGGAAGGCTCATTGATGAGCCATCCCCCTCTCTTCCATAAAGGCAGCCCCCAGCCCTTCTCCCTCTCCATTTGCTCAACTAAAGTTCATTCCCCTCTTTTCTCATTAATTGTGCTTGTTGTTGGAAGAACCCTCTGTCCTCTTCCTCCTTTTGCTAGCAGTTAAAGAAGAAGAAGAAGCTTCTCCTCTAAAGCTCAAGCTCCCAATGATCCTTAAAGAAATCTGACATTTGCAAGTCGAAGGTACACCACCCTTCCTCCAACATTGATCCAATAGCTACTCCATATTGTTCTTATGCTCATTTCACATACCTATGAATCTATGATTAGGATATGAAATCTATTAATGCTTATTAAGATAGTAAATTTTAGAGAAGGCAATCAATTCTGCAAATATAATTTTTGTATACCTAAACCTTTAGCTTCATTATTTGCATTGTTAAAATGATCTTTTTATGTTGATTTTAGTATCAATGGAAAGCCCTTGGAAAGACCTTTTCATCGGTATATGGAACCGTACTTGAGGTTTCCTAAATCAAGAGTATTTGGGTGCCAAATGAGATATGTTTCGATTTCCGCACATGCAAAATCACTGTCGAGCGCTATAGCGCGCTGTAGCATCTGGTTCTCGGCCAGGAAGTATTGCAGCATGTTGCAGTGCCCGCGTATGAGGTTGGCTATGCTATAGCACATCGTTGCATATTGTAGCGTGCCACAACACGCCGTAGTGCCTGGCTCCCGGCTAGGGGATGCTATAACACGCTGTAGCACCCAGCTATCGAGAAATTTGGCACCGCAGCGCATTGCAGTTCATAAAAGTGCTGCAGCGCACAACAACACTGAAATCTGCTGCAGTGTCGGAAAACACTGCATCATGCCATAGTGCCCAAGTCTTAAGAATTCTAGCGCCACAACGCACCGTAGCGCCTGGCTCTTGGTCATGGGGCGCTACAGCGTGTCGTAGCGCCCAGGTCTCGCAGCGACTTGCACCGTAGCACCTGACTCTCAACTAGTAGGCGCTACAGCATGTCGTAGCACGCCGTAGTGCCTGAAAGTGTGGCAGTGTGCCATAGCATGCAGAACTACCCAATTTTGCCCAAATTGTATATTTTTTATATTTTGATGACTCCATAACCCTAATAATGAAAATATATACTAAAATCAAAACTCTTTCTAATAGAATCATTCATTAAATAAATATAGAGGTGATTTTTAAATTCATGCTTAGAATGCTTAGATATATATATATATATATATATATATATATATATATATATTCGTTTAACTAGAGTTAGATTCTGAATTTCTTGAATTGTTAATTAAAGTGACATTTGCTGTAGTGCATAATTAGTTTATGGTAACATTCATATTCCAATTAACATGGGATATTTTGATTAATATCCTATGTTAGTCTTGAATGCATAATACCTCATTACTTAAATTAGTAATTTAGTTTATTCAGTATATTCAGTTCATTCAATTTTTTAGTGCTCAGTTCAGTAGAGTGTATTCTATTTAGTCTGCCTCTTCAATTTAGTACTTTTGTAATACAATAGGCTAGGCCTAGCTCTATGATTTGTTAGGATGGTATTCGTCTATTTCTATAAGTCTAACCAGACCTAGCTCTACGGTTGGCTAGGATAGTATTCGTTAGACTCTTTTCAATTCAGTGGCCTCATTTATCCAGTTTATGTTATCACAGAGCTAGTTTAGATATATTTCTCTTTTCTTATCTTTAAAGTCTAATTAGGCCTAGCTCTATGGTTGGCTAGTATAGGATTTGTTAGACTCTCTTTTCAGTTTAGTGGCTTCATTTAGCCAAGTTATATATAGTATCGGTTATGCATACTTTTTCTCACAGTTCATTTTTAATTCATTTCAGTACAGTAATTTTAGTTTAGTGCTTTTCAGTTCTGTACTTGCATGTTTTAGGATGCTAGTTTTTATTTTAGTTCTTTTATGCTTCAGTACAAATTTTCTATATGCAAAGCAGCACATATTTAATTGATCATAAACATGATAAGATGAGTTTGCTTTCAGTTCTTTCAAATGTTATATATATATTTACTGCCTAACCTTGGTTGCAGCTTTGGGTTGAGGCATGTTAATTTACATACTTTGTTTTGTTTAAGTTATAAATGCTTAGTTTATAACTATTTTGCTCTTGTTGCTTGTTGCTCCTTAAATACTTGCATGCTTAGTAAAATATGATATATTGAATATTTAGTCTCATTTAATCAACCTAAAATGTACTTAAACAATTTGTTTAACTTTAAGTTTTTCTCTTTCTTAGCTAGGCCCTAGCATTATGATACTGACAATGTCAAATTAAGAGTTGTTCGTTGAGGCTGCTTCAAGTGAGGAGTTAGGTTAGGAGGAGGATCTTCCTACCACAAAAACTTATATAGTTTCTATTTTTGCTTGTGAGGATGAGAGAGTTCTCTTTCATTAAGCTTGTTTGTAATAATTAAATATTATGAATGTATTTCTTTTTCTGTATTTTCATATTGAGCTAAGTTACTATCTTTCTTTCTTTACTGTATTGTGATGTGGATGTTATGCTCTTATTTATTTTTGCTACTTTGATATTTTGATGCTTGACCTCCAGTCTCAGGTGGCAAGCCTCTCGGCTAAGGCGGGTTGGGTCCATACCTGACTCGACTATAGTTGAGCAGGTTGTCACGTGGGGACCATGCTCTCCATAATCCTATTAATTTCAGCATCAACATGGCCAATGAGGGTGTGGGGCCCCACATCCGATGAAATTTGAGTCACCATAATGACCTTCCTTCTCCAAGATCACGCTGAAGATTGGTGGTTCAACACCTTTTGGGAACTCACCCATATGCACAGAAGAGAGCAGCGTGAAGTCACTTTCAAGGACTTCCATCTCTCATTCACTACGGAGTACATTAGATAGATATTTTAGATAGGTGTCTTAGTTATTCCTCTTATGATCTCTATTGTATCTTTCCTATTTTATGTGTTTTAAATTGAAATGAGTAGTAAAATAAACTAACATGTGTTTGCTTTTCATAAATCCTAAAATAGTGTTATTTTCCTAAGCTCAGATAAACCTTGAATCCCAAACAATCATTCTCTACTCCTGTTGTATCTGGTAGTTCTTCCTTTGATATTAATATTCTTCTAGAAATAGTGTGGACCTTGGTAGATATGCTTGTGAAACAAGTATATTGAATAGAGAGGTTGATTGCTGCCTAAGGTAATCAGAATCCATCCCCAATGTCTATAGCTCCCATACCATACTACCCCCCTCAATAACATTATCCATCCGCTGATGGACTTTTGCATAGCTTCATTCGTCTAAGGACCCCCACCTTTAGTGGAAACCTATCAGCTATGGACACTGCCAGTTGGCTGAAACTGGTAGAGAAGAATCTAACTAGTCTTAAGTGCCATAACTCAGAAGCGATCAAATTAGCAACCCACATGTTCCAAGACAAAGAGGAATATTGGTGGGACAATACCCGAAGCACACTATTCGTTGATTATTTCATTGAAGATATCTCTTGGGATTCATTTGTGGAAGCATTCAAAGCTGAGTATATTCCTCCATTGGCTCATAACAACTTGGAGAATATGTTCTTAAGATTAACACAAGACAGTCATTCTGTGGCAGAATATGAATCAGAGTTCTAACAGCTTGCCCATTTCATTCCCAACATGGTGCTAACCAAAGCCTCTCACTGCCATAAATTCTAGAATGGGCTGCATAATTCAATCAAGGATCACGTGGTGCCATTAAGACTGTCCAACTTCACAGAGCTTATAGAGCTAGCCAGAGTGGTAGAACAGTATCAGTCCCAGAGGGACTCCAAAAAAAGTTTTGGCTCATCCTCTAAATAAAACAACAATTTCAAGAAAGTCAGATACCCAGGTGGAAAGGTCTACCAGATTGAAGTGGCAACTACCTCCATAGACTCACGCAATGGTTATACGAGGTCTCACCCATGTGGAAAATATTATAACTGGAATCAAACTTGCTAAACTTGCGGAAGTCCGAGCCATTTCTATTTCCAATTCAATCATGAAGAAACTATCGATGGTGTTCGGATTGATAACTCCAGG
Organism: Gastrodia elata; assembly: GCA_016760335.1. Lineage (NCBI taxonomy): Eukaryota > Viridiplantae > Streptophyta > Magnoliopsida > Asparagales > Orchidaceae > Gastrodia > Gastrodia elata. Next base: position 8,828,893 of record CM028670.1, on the reverse strand, counting down.
AATTGAAAAGTATTTAGCCCAAATCCAATGAATTACTGGAGCCAATAGTTGGCAATCATTCCTCCACCTCAGACTGTGGCTCCAGTTCAAAGAAGGAAGGGCCTAGTGCACCATGAACCAATATAACAAGACCTTTGTAGAAGCAGGTATGCAACAACAAACCTATTGGTCCTGCAAGGGTCTACACCCTCACACCTCTAGAGGCTGCTGAAGACAACAATATTATTTTAGGTAAGCAATTCTAAACCAATCTCTTTTAAAGTTTCTTTAATAACAGCTTGAAGTAAATTTTCAATAATATAATTTGTTGCATGTGTAAATAGTGTAACAACCCAAGTTGTTACTTTGCTCAATTAAGACTAATCTAAGTCTTAATTAAGGTTCTAAGTCACTAATTAAGTAATTTAGAACTTATCTCAAAAACCTAGGTCAAATTTGAAGTCAGCAAAGTCAAATCAAAAATTCTAGAAAATCCCTAACCCTAGAAATTGACTTTCTATTTAGACTTTATATTGAAAATCCGGCTTCGCCGTTGCATTCAGAGCACCCAAATTAGCTAGGGGTGAAGTTTTGAAGTCATTTGGAAGTCGTTGATTTTTCGTCAAATATTTTAATAATATTTAAATATCTGAAAATTCAAATAAATAAATACTCATCGAAACTAAAATCCGAGTGTGTCGTTGCGTTCCTCACCCCTCAATTAGCTAGGAATGATTTGTTGGAAATTTTCTGGATGCATTTAAATACCTAAATTTAATTAATAAGGTCAAAAGATATATATATATATTAATTTAATATTGATTTTTGATTATTCGCAACTAACGGAATCCGTCAACTTATTTACACATACCGTTTCTTTCCTCTGATGCCGTCCGGATCGATGTGAGGCCATTTGGATCGTTGGATCGTCCGATCTGAATCTGATCGGACGGCTGGAGGTTCATCTCCTTCGGCTGGTGAGCGCGTGGCGAAGCAGAGGCGACGTGCGGAGCTCTCGATCGACAGGTGTCGATACCGCCGCTCAAGGATCCTTTAGATGCTCTGATTTTTCTTCCTCGACAGTCTGATTATCAGAGGAGGCCATCTGTGGCAAGGAGTGTCACCTGAAGCTTTAGAAGGATCCTGAGCAAACCCTAGATCTTGATTCTTATTCAATTAAGGTACTCCACCTCCCCATCTCATACAATCAATTTTTATGCTATATTGCAGTTAACCTCATTATGTGAATAATTGTTCTGAGTATTTCGATGATCAATCATTTGGCAAGCTCAATAGAGGTCGCCATTTTGTTTTATATTCGATCGGGCACAGTCATCCTCAATCCCAGAAATTATGGCATTAAACTATCAATCGTTCAGTCATCCTCCGGTGGAGATTCTGGGCTCGTCGGTTAGATCTCAGCGAGCTCATCAAGATGGTATGTGGCTCGTCACCTCTCGGCGACGGGTGGCCCGGAAAGTTTGATGCCCTAAGTGAGGGTGTCCGTCGTTTACACTCCATATTTCGGGCCCGTTTCGATTTTCTTCGGGTCGGGTTTGTCCTGACCCGCGTGAGCTCCTCAGCTGATTGTGTGGACCCACCGTGAGAATGATAATGAAATAAAGGATTAAATCAAAATAGAAGAGTTTTAATTAAATGGAAATGAATTAAAATAATTTAAATGTTAGAACTTTAATCTTCCATAATTCTCAAACCTTAAATCCAAACATAACAAAATCATAAGTCATTTTAATCAAAAAATTATGAGGAACACATTAGCACTGTTAATTTTTCATTTGAAGTATTTCACATAGAAATATTTAGGGTATTAAATTAAGTCCAAATAATATCATAAATTTTATTTAACTCATAACTTTGTGTATGTTGATTCAAACATACCCAATATGGGTCTTAAAGTGATCAGAAAACCCTAAGAATTATTTTGGTAGTGTTCATCTTGCTATTTGGATTAATTTGAGACTAATCACATTTAGGACCTAACCCTAATTACCCTAATTAACCCTAAAACTTCAATTGATCATAACTTGGTCAATTGAGCTCCAAATTGAATGATCCAAATATCAATTTAGATCAAAAAAACCTAATTAATAGTAATCTATAAAAATATTTTAAATCCAATAGTTAGATTTGCTAATCACCTCTAATTACTCTAAATCTTGATTAGTGAATATTAGCAAATCTAGAAATCCAAATTGAGTGATTTAAGTTTCAGAGGACTCCTAGAACCACTTAGAATCTATCTATGAGGTTTGATTAGTGTTTGAGTGCTTAATTTTGCTAATCACTCACTAATCACTCTTAGCTCTAATTAGGTCTTAACTTAGTCAAATTAGATTCAAATTGAGCCTACCACATGTCATCTTAATCAGTGGACTATTTGTAAATCATAGCCACTGATTCTGCTTAATTTGGACACTAATTAACAAAGTTAGGATTTTTGACCCATAATTAAGGACCCTTAATCACCCTTAAACTCTAAATCTTGTATTGGCCATAACTTGGCTAATACTTATCAGAATTTAGTGAATTTAGATTCTATGGAAAGCTTAGGCAGTAAAGAACAATAATCTAAAAGAAAATTTAACTTTCATTTAACCAAATTTCTAATTTTCCCTTATGAGTCAAATTCACTAATTTGACTTCATATGGCTAAATAATAACCCAAAATTAGTTTAGTTACTGTCTAATTTTACATTAGACAGTAAGAATCACTTTCTAAGAGAAAATTTCAAAATTTAAGCCCTAGATCAAAATTTGATCTTTTGAACTCTTAAGTAGGGGCAAAATAGTCATTTTGTCCAAATTTAGGGTTTAGCCTTTAAAAGCCCTAAATTCAGTTTCTAATCACTAAAATCAGTAGATAGAATGATTTAGCTGAAAATTATCAAATCCAAGTTTAAATTAAATTTTTGATCAAAATCCCAAAATTGGCTCCTTAAGAAAATTCCTAAGTAAATTGTGAGTGTTCTCCTTTCCTTAATCATTCTTAGATCTTTCCTTAGGTCTTTATAATATTAGTTAGGATGTGTGTCTTGAGAGATACTCTTAGTAATTAAGAGCCTTATTTCCTAAGATTAGGAATAGATCTTAAGTTAGAATTCATCTATTAAGTAAATTGGGTTACTCAATTAGATGAAACCTTGAGTTTACTAATTTTTAGATTTTCTTAGTTTATTAAATGATTATTTGATCTTTAAACTTTAGAACTAAGAATAGAGATCTATCCTAATAAATTTGATTTATCATTAGGACTTGCCTTAACTTAATTTGTGAGATTTGGGTTCTAAACTTAGACCCTTAGATTATACCTTTAGATTAAGTGATTAGACCCCATCATCTGGAGTCTAATTCTTAATCTTTTCATCTTGATTTGGCTAATCAAGATGAGGTTGGGATGAATTCAAATAGAAAATTAGGTCGATGATTTATTCATTTTAACCAAATAGTCATTTTTTGATTAAGTTATAATTAGGACTTGGCCAGTCCTAATTATCTTCAACTAGTAGGATTCGTGATTCTAAGTTACAGAATGTGTAAGAATTGATAATTCTGAAACTTATGTAACTTAGAGTAGATAAAATGAATAAATTAGATAATAATAGATATCACCTGTGTTTTAGATAGAGTCTTTTGCTCATTTTGATTTTGATGCTTCGCATTCCTTGACTTTGAGTTTTATACCTTGAACATGTATTATGTACTTAAGATATTTGATAAATATCTCATGTTAATTTTGAATTGCATACATATCATTCACGATTGATCGATGTTTTCAGTTTTTTTTTCAGAAAGTTGTGGCTTAACTAGTATGCCTCTCCAATCCTCGAGTTCGGCATAGCACACTAGTTTGTTACTGTCGGTAAGTCTATCCATATCTGGTTGAAATAATTCCCAGGATGGCGAAAAATAGATTTTGCGCTCTTTAATCGGGATTGGACATGGTGAGTACTAGTTGAGAGTAATTTTAGTAAGGTGTAGCTTGATTAGTATACCTCTTCGATCAACTCGTTCGGGGTCGGCAACCTTTCGAGGATTTAATGTCCGACAGTCTATTGGCCATGCCTAATCCATAGGATAGGATGGATAGATTCTCACCCTACTGACTATAGAGTCAGGATTCTGATATGGATATACTAATTTAAGTACACTTACATTCACTTCTATCTTAGCTCATCAGGCTAAGAGTTTTCAGTGATATTCAGTTCAGAGTTTCTTAGCTCATCAGGCTAAGATTTGCTGAGTATATTTTCAATTTGAGTGACTTAGATAGTCACTGTAGTTTCAGTTTACAGTTACTATTTTACTTATATATATTTTGCATTATAGCACTATTTTACTTACAATTTTCCTGCACTATATAGGATGCTAGTTTTACTTGCTATTTTCTTATGCTTTTAGAATGTTAGTTTGTTTCAGTTTCATACTGTTAAATGTTGTATGTCACTTAGCATATTTTTGTTTGATCCTATGCATATTTAGGTTGTATTTTCTTACAGTTTTACTTTTCTTTTACTTACCTGTCTTTGTTGCAGTTGCTTGGAGGAGGTATGTATTACTTCCTATTTTTGCTTAGTTATAAACTGTAGTTTATAACTTATCACTGTTCTTTTGTACGCTTTTTTGCACCTATTTTGCTCAGTTCTGTTTTTATGGTGATATCTATTTAACTTAATAAAATTGTTTGCCCTAAAATGTGTTTAGACAATAGTCTAACCAGTTTTTCTTTTGTTGGCTGGGGCCCTACCATTATGAAACTGATAATGGTAGGTTCTGAGTTTGTTGGAGCAGCTGATCCAGTGGAGTGCTTGCCATTGGAGGAAGAGCCCGTACCTGAAGATCTTTAGCTTTAGTTTTCTTTCTTTCAGTGAGATTGAGAGTTCCTTTCAGTTCTTTTAAACTTATTAATTGTTGTAATAATACAAGTTTATATTTCTCTTTCAGCACTTTACTTATTCTGTATTATTGTATTTATACTGTATTGGATGGATGTTATACTTTTTATGCTTCCACACTCTGAGTTCATGTATAGTCATTTAGTGATAGTTCTTATGGATTGAATGGCAAAGTTCTTATTTAAGTTGGATTAGAATACTGTCTAATTCAATTCTAAGTGGGGACTTTGTCATTTGGTGACCCCTCCACCGTAATCATGTTAACTTAAGGGTTAACAAGACCACGGCGGGGCAGGGATGCCACAAATAGGCACCTTATGTTTGAATAGCAAACCTTGCAATGTACTGTTCAACACTAGAGCAAGTCACTCCTTCGTGTCGAAAAGCTGGGCCAAATTTCTTAGCTTGCCATTTTATCGCCAAGCTAGCTCATTAAGAGTTGGGTTGCCATCTGGAGCCCACATGCCAGCTCGCTAATTTTGTAGCATACCAATTTCTATTGGCAGAAAAGAATCTGAAGCTAAGCATGTCGTTCTTCCAATAGCAAATTTTGATGTAAATTTGGGAATGAATTGGCTAAGCCAAACAATGCCACCATCAACTGTCAAAAGAAAAAGATAACTTTGGGCTATGGAAATCAGGCTAAGTCATTTGTTAAAAAATTTAGAACTCATGCATCATTAATCAATGCCTTAAAGGCCGGAAGATTAGTAATGAAATGTTGTGATGCCTACCTGGTAATGATACTAAGTAAAAAGAACGGGTAGTACCTATAAGTGGGACATAATTGTGCGTGAGTTTCCTAATGTTTTCCCTAAAGACCTACCAGGTTCCACCAATCAGGAAGGAGGAATTTTCAATCGAAGTTATTCCAAGAACTCAAACTATTTTCAAAGTTTCTTATCGCATGGTGCCAAAAGAGTTGCAATAGCTGAATAGTCAACTTCAAGACTTGCTCGAGAAGGGTCTTATTTGACCAAATTCATCCCCTTGGGGTGCGCTAGTGCTATTCGTTAAGAAGAAGGACAGTTCGATGCGATGTGTATCGACTATAGAGAACTCAACAATGTAACAGTTAATAATAAATATCTGTTACCTAGGATCGATGATATGTTCAATCAGCTAGCTGGAGCCAAAGTGTTTTCAAAAATCAACCTGCTTTCCGGCTACCATCAGTTGTGCATCATGGAGGAAGATATTGAGAAAGCAGTGTTTCGAACTTGATACGAACATTATGAGTTCCTCATAATGTCATTTGAACTCACGATTGCGCCATCAATTTTCATGGATCTAATGCAGCCTGTGCTTAAACCATTCGTGGAAAAGTTTGTCATCATCTTTATTAGCAATATCCTAATCTACTCTAAGAATGAGAATGAGCATGAAACTCATTTAAGAGCAGTACTAGAAGAATTGTGTATCCATCAACTCTACGCCAAATACTCTAAGTAGTAGTTATTGCTTGACTTAGTAGCCTTTTGGGGTCATGTTGTTGATGCTTAAGGCATTAGAGTGTATCAGCAAAAGGTCAGTACAATTCAAGATTTGACTAAATAAAGGATGGTAACGGATATCCGAAACTTTTTAGGACTAGCTGGATACTATAGAAAGTTCATTAAAGGTTTTTCTCAAATCGCTTCACCTTTGACTAAATTAACCCAAAAAGCTGTGCCTTTCATTTGGAGTCCTGAATTTGAGGAGGCATTCCAAGCTCTGAAGGATGCACTCTCATTAGCTCCCATGCTCGTTCTGCCAAAAGAAGGTGTGAATTATCATGTTTATACATATGCTTTTAGGTCTAGATTAGGTTGTGTCTTAATGTAAGATGGTAATGTAATTGCTTTCGCTTCTCATCAATTAAGACCTCACAAAAAAAACTACCCTGTTCATGATCATGAACTTACTGTTGTAATCTTTGCCTTAAAATTTGGCATCATTACTTATATGGAATTTAATGTTCCATTTTCACTGATCATCAAAGCCTGAAGTACATTGTCACTCAGCGAGAGTTGAACTGCCATCAAAGAAGATGGTTGGAGCTCATCAGTGATTATAATTTAGACATTTAGTACCATCTAGGTAAAGCAATTATGGTGGCTAATGCTCTTAGCCATTGTGCTACCTTATATGCTATGATTTCTTCAAGTTCATTAAAAAAAAATTCTGTAAAATAGAAATCACCTCAGTTTATGGAGATATGCTAAGCTCAATGTTAACTAATATTAATGTGGAACCCACATTCCACCGAGATGTCTCCATATTGCAGAGTAAAGATGATGATTTCTTAAAGTTTAAAGTCGATATTGAAGGTGGTCGTCATCAGGATTTGTAGCTACATGGAATTGTAATTTATCAGGGTAATCGCTGATGGATACTGATAAATCCAAGATTTATAGCAAAATAAAAGAACAAAAGCATACAAAACATCACTTGAACAAGCATACTTTGAGATAAATTTCATGATTTTCAGGAGAAAATTGGAGAAAAGACAATCTGGAGCAAAAAAAGAAATTCTGGAAGAAAACCACTGTGGTGTGCCACAGTGGGCCACGGCGGCCTGCTGAATAGGGCTCACCTAGAACATATCTACGAGCCTGGAAGGAGAACCGCTGCAGCACGCCACAGCGCACCACAGTGGGTCACGATGACATTCTAAAATAATATTTTGAACCATATGGAAGCTAACTGAACTGTAAAAATCAAAAGAATAAGTTCTCTAGTGCGCCACAGTGCGTTAGGTTCTTATAAAATATAACTCAGACTGGAAGGAATCCGCTGTAACGCACCACGGTGCACTATAGTGGGCCGCAGTGTCATTTCAGGAAAATTACATAAATCTAAAGGATAAATTAATTGAATAGTTGATTCAAAACTCAAACCGCCTCAGCACGCCGTGGCGAGAATCTAAATTAACTTGACTCGCTCCAGCGAGCTGCAGCGGAACAGTGTTTCGAATGAGGCTGCCACAACGCGCTACGGTGGATCCCCAGTAAAACAGTATGTTTGGAGCCATGCATATCATGAATGAAATGCAATCGTTGCAATGCATCACAACGTGCCACAGTGCCCGACGCAGTTTTTCCTAGGTCAAGGCATTAATGACAGCATAGGGATGGCCAAAAAATTAAACCATTGGCCTTCCCTAGCCGTTTGGAAACTGTAAAAGTAATAAAATCTGTTGTATCCAAGAGGAATAAAGGAATCATATTTAATGGTTGCCATGAAGTCAAGGAAGAGGAAAGGTTAAACAAATTTTATACACAAAACTGAGGGGATCCCTATATAAACAGCATTCTGAAACTAAAGAATGGTTCCCAATTTTGAAATTCATTGATCCAAATTATAAGCTACTATGGGAAAGAGAATGAGAACTCTTCAGGGAATAAATTTCAGAATGACTTTGCAAGTTCAAGAGGGAAGAGAAGTAGAGGAACTTAGAGAACAAAAGAGAAGGTAGGAGAAAGAACCAAGAGAATCCCAAAAATTCAGGGCTGTTCCTAGTATCATTTTACATCCATATCTTGTTTTTTTTTATTTGTGAACCGATGTCAAGGTTCATGTTCTTTTATATTTCTTATTGTCTTGAAATCGTAATGGAAGGCTAAACCCTCCTTGGAGAGGGTTGGGCAGTAATTATGTGCTGAGTAAGGTGCATGGTGTTGTATGTAACATTTGCAATGAATAAGATTTGAGCTGAATTTTTATTTATTTTTATTGAAGGCTTGGAATGATTATCAAATGTAAATTCTTAATAAACTAAATCTGGAATGAAAATCTTTGTAAGAGAAATTAAAAAAATTATGCTCCAATGCTTACTGATTAGATTAGAGCAAGGAGTGAGTGTAATAGAGCTAAGAGCTAAGTGACAAGTTCTTAAGCCAAGTAGCACCACTCCTTCAGCTCATTCAAAAGGTTAAAGCTTATGAGCCAAGCCCCCTCCAATCATACTCTGCGGCTTAGCAAAGTAGAAGGAGGGAGAGATCATCAAACACCCATGGATAATGTGACATAGACAATTGGGTTCGATGAATCCTCTCCCTTAGATAAACAACGTGTGTAGCGTACGACACTGATTGGTGGGAATCAAATCTTATGAGATCCATTAAACTAAAAGAATATCTTAGTAACCTAGACATAGGAATTCAAAATTTAACTAACTAGAATCTCATAAAAATCTATATGCAGTAGTAGAACCTCTAGGGTGTTCTCCTTGTGCACTAGATTTGAACTTATTGGAATTAAACATAATGAATCTACAACTCACTCTTCTTAAATCAAATAGTATCTTCAATTTAACATTTGCTTTGTTAAATTAGGAACCACACCAAAACCAAAATATAAATTGTCTAAACATTATTGAACGTATATAAAACTTAGTAACAAAACTACCGTTCCCTGTGGATGATACAAATTTGGAACTTACCATTCCAAATTATTACTTTGAACCACGTACACTTGCGTGCAAGCGCAAACACAAAATTCAGGTCTGTTAGATCCCTAAGCTCTTACAATAAGAGATCCTTATTAAAGGACACAATTTTGGATATAGAATCCACCCACAAAATTTGAAGATGTATCAAGATCTGAGATAATTGTTCTAGTGTCCTGGCATGAAGAAGAGTGTTGCTGAATTTGTTGCCAAGTGTCATGCTTATAGTCTTGTCATGGCTGAACATCAAAAGCATGGTGGGTTGCTTCACCCATTAGAGATATAGAAATGGTCGAACATTTCGATGGACTTTGTTATGGGATTGCCTCGCACATGATCTGGTGCTGATGCAATTTGGGTCATCGTGGACTGTCTTACCAAATCTGCTCACTTTATTCCTATCCACCAGATTTATTTCATAGAAAAGCTTGCAAATATGTATATAAAAGAAATAGTCAGGCTGAACGGTATCGCCAAGTCAATCATATATGATAGAGTTAGTCGATTTACTTCAAAAAATTTGCAGGCGGTGCATTAAGATCTAGGAACAACCCTAGCAATGAGCATAGTGATTCATCCCCAAACATATGACCATACTGAAAGAGTAAATTAAATTTTGAAAGATCTGCTCCGTCTATGTGTTTTAGATTTTTCTGGTTCTTCGAAGGATCATATTCATCTAGTTTCATCTAACAACAATTTCCAGTCAAGCATTAAGAAGGCTCCATATGAAGCATTATATGGGAGAAAATGCTCTACACCATTACCATAGTCAGAAACTGGAGATGTTCAATAATATGGGTCTAACTTAATAGAAGAAACTAACAAAAAGGTCAAGCTTATTCAACAAAATATTTAGATAGCCCATGACCCACATAGTAAGTACCACGACTCTCATCATCATCTTCTTGAATTTCAAGAAAATTATCTAGTGTATCTGAAGGTCAATCCAATGAAATGAATATATTGTTTTGGAGTGCTGAAAAGCTCAGTCCAAGGTATGTTGGACCCTTCAAGATCATATCCAAGGTTGGATTCTCAACCTATAAGCTAGAATTGCCTGATGACTTCTCTACAGTGCATAATGTTTTTCATATGTCATCACTCAGGAAGTGTTTAAGAGAGCCTCATCCTTTAATTTCAATACCTCCAGTAGAAATTTAGCCAGATCTATCATTCGTTAAAGAACCAATAAGAATCCTAGGAAAAGATCAGAAACAACTAAGAAGCCATTCAATCCTTATGGTCAAAGTTCAGTGGAAGAATCATAAATTTGCTGAAGCCACTTAGGAGAAAGAGTCAGATATGCGGTCAAAGTGCCCAATGCTATTTGAGAATCCAGGTACTTCCTGTGGAGCCCCGTAACATCCGTTGTCATGCAAATACTAAGATTAATATAATTACGGTGAATACGGTCTCAAATAGTGGCAAATATCCCAACTATAGATGAGTTAGGTATAAACCCAACCTACCATAATTTGAAAACTTGTCACCTGAAACTGAAGATCATACATCAAAATATCAAAGTAGCGGAAGCAGAAAAAAGTATAACATCCACATCACAGCATAGTAAGAAAAGTAGAGCAATAACTCAGCTCATACAATAATGCAGGAAGTAAATACATCCAGGATATGAAATTATTACAAACTAAATATAAAAGAAAAGAAACACTCATCCACATTGTTAAAAATAAGACTAGATAAGCTATAGCAGTAGGAAGGTCCTCCTCCTAGTCAATCTCCTCTCTAAGCAACCTTAATGAATAACTCCGAATTAGATATTGTCGGTATCACTATGCCAGGGCCCCAGCCAAGAAAAAAAAACTTACAATTATACAAATTATCTAAGTACATTTTTGGCTAATTTAAATGAAACTGAACATTTAAGATACCACAACTCTTACTAAGCATGCAAGTAACTAAGGTGCATTAAGTCACAAGAGACATGATAGCTATAAATTAACATCTATAACTAAATAAAGCAAAGTATGTAAATTAGCATACCTCAATAAGAAGCTATAATAAGGTTAGGCATAAAATATATAAATAACTGAAAAATTTTAAAAACAAACTCATCATAACATGCTTATGGTCACACGATATGCTGATTTTCATAAAAGGAATATGAACCGAAGCATAAGAAAACTAAAATAAAACTAGCAACCTAGATATGCAAGTACTGAATAAAATAATGAACTAAAAGTACTGAACTGTAATGAACTACAAAAGCGTATAGAAAATAGTAAAGATGCAAATAAAACATATCACTAAATGAGCCACTAAATTGGAACTAAACTAAAAAGTAGAAGTATGCCTAAAGTAATACTGTCATAACAGAAAAGGGCTAAAATAGGACCACTGTATAGAAAGTTCAACATGTATCCCCCTAGGCATCCTCAGAGCTAGGTCTGAGTTGAACTCATATAATCAGACATGTATTCCCCTAGCCAAGCACAGAGCTAGGTCTGAGTCTAATCTATATCCAAAGAACTGAACTGAAGAGGCATACTAAGTTAGAACACACTCTACTATACTGAGAACTGAATGAACTAACTGAACTAAATGAATTGAAATTATGTTTAGGCAATCACAAATCTAACATATAATACTCATCAAATATCATATGTTCAACTAATGTCCAAGGAAAGAGGCTCAAACACAAGGAGTGTGAAGTAACAATAATCAAAGTAAGCAAGAGACTTAATTAGACATATGTTATATATGTTGTTGTCTAATTTAATTCGCTCTATCTATTCTGAGCTGGCACAAGCTTAGGATCTCCAATATCCAATTATCCTATAAAATTACAGATTTTACGACCTTAAAGATAACATTAGAACTTAACAGTTCTAATTCATAATTAGAAGTAATGACTATAAAGGTTAAGTAAATAAATCAACCACTTAATTAATGTATTCAAATAACTCAAACACAATCTTGATTATGCTAATCAAGATTAAGGATTATGGGCTTAAACTCTAATTTGGGGTTCAATCATGAATCCAAGGTACTAATCTTCTAAGGATCTAAGGTTCACACCCACCCTTATCTAAAGGTAGAGAATCTTAAAAGCTGAAAGATTAAGAAACTATGATCTTAAAGAAATACTGAATCTATAATCATAAGATAGAACAATCAAATAAGAATATATTAATCTAAGATCTAAGTTCAATCTATATAATAATTATATTATTCTATAAGTTGAATTAACCTAAACCCACAAGAGGGATTCAAAAGGATTAAATTAAATAATAATTCTAAGAATAAGATGGTATAATTCAAATGGATTATTAAGGATCTTAGATCTAAGTCTTTAGCTTAGTCACTTAAGACTTCAGTTTTGATTTAGAATTAGGGTTTTTTATTAAGACATTTCCTTCAGAATAATATTATGATTAATTTTAATAAGGCACTTAAGATTATCTTCGTAAGTCTAAATTTCATTATTTAAGATTAAGTGAAGGGTCTAAGATCACTTTAAGATCTTTATAGTTTACTTAAGATAAATTTAGGAAGAATTAAACTTTGAATACTTTAGATAATTCAACTAGGTCTAAAATCTAAATGAATGATCTTAATACATTATATTACTGATTAAAAGCATATTAATAACATTTTTATGGTTTAAGGGTCCTAAAACAAACTTTTGGCCAATATGACCAAAATACCCTTCTTAAGGCTAAAAATTGGGATTTTGAGATTTAAGCATCCAAATTGATTCTAATTAGTTCTAATAGGTTTAGTATTAACTAATAAGAGAAATGAGGCATTTAATTTTATGTTTGAATTTAAGATTAGAATAATTAGCACTAATCACTTTTTAAGGCTAAGAAAAATGATTAAGAAAATTAGAATTTAATATGGGAATCTAAATACATAGGCAAGTTCTAATACACTTAAGAATATAATAGGAACTTGGTCTATCAAAATCATAGGATTAATTAAGTTATTAATTACTAATCAAGATTTAGGGTGATTAAGAGGTGATTAACAAATTTAGAACTCTTAAATTATTTTTTTAAGGCATAATTAAGTTTTTCTATCTTATGAATAATTAGAGACCTTAATCATGAATTTAGGACAATTAATGAATTAATTATTCACTAATTAATATTAGAGAAAGATTAGGCTGAATCATAAAATCTAATCATTGGATCTAAAATTTTATTACATATTATTATTCTTTTTATTTTTTTGATCAAAATAGTATATTGGATCATACCATTTGGATAAGTATTGATTAAAGTATTTCATTAATTTAATCTGAATGTTTTACTTAAATTAAATTATAGGTTCTAATATATTCAATTTATTTCCATAAGGAAATTAATTATAATGAATCGGTTGAATTACTTCGGCCCAAAATACAAAACACGTGGGTTAGGAGAAGCCCGACCCGTCACTGTTCGTCTTCCGTGCCTTAGGAATATCCTAATATAAGGTGACCTAGTGTTAGCTCCCATCAGAGAATTCACCACCCATAGACCATGCCACGTTTTGTTCTCGACAGCTACACCTTCAACAGCACCAGACGCATCGATTAAGTTAAGAAGCCCTCTCTAGGACGCACTGAGTTGATGGGTCCTTACTCAACCTGATCGACCCCAAAAGAGAGTCTGTGAGGAGCGAAGTCTAATCATAAAGGCAATACTACGGGCTAGGGTTTAATCCTACGCACTCAAATGTTGAAGGAGAAGCGATTGGACGATTCGATGAGTCCTAAGGATGAATGGATCACTGGGGTGATACTCATGGCATAACATAGATGGGAGTTAAATTTGCATCGATCAATTTGAGTTGAATCGATCGATCAAATCAAATCTGATGATTGCTACGAAACAGTAATCACTTAAAAAGGGAATCGAGCATCAATTAGGAACTTGAAATTCCAAGGATTTGTAGTGATTTGGTGACTCAGTGTTTAATTGTCAGTGCACACCATTCGAAAACTACACCATCTGGTCCACTGCCAGTCCTTACCATTGCCTTGGTTACCTAATGGGAAACAATAGTGAGGTTCTATCATATCATTTAGGATAGAGAAACCATGAGTTGAGTTGAAACCAGCTTAATAGAGAAAAGGTTAGAGGCTACACCAGAAAATAGAGAACGGCTATGCCAGAAGGAAATTGGATGGCTCTTGAAATCTCCAAGCAGTTATCGCAGCTTAACGGGGGGTTTGAATGCCAGACCGCACCTCTATCAGCAGTACGTAGCAATGGGAGTCACCGGGAAGCTTCAATCGGCAATTGGGAGAAATGGGGAAGGCAGTAGCTCCAATCAATTCAATGGCAACAACACAGTGATCAAAGAGTTCACTGTGAAGAATTTTGAGACTACTTATAGCCTCAGGACGCCCGAGAGCTCGGCCCATGGGTCAAGCCAGGCCCAAGAACCCCTAATATGGTCCTTCCTGGCATTCACCTTCGTGCCCCAAGCCCGGCTAGCTCCAATCATCGAAAAGCTTGGCTATCCAATGTGGTAGGGAGAGTGGCAGACAATGTTGGCGTGGCTGGTACAATTGTATCTCCTCTGTCAGGATAGTGATCAAGCGAAGATGAAGATGAATAGGGCTGGATGATCTACGGGCCGTCTGATATCGAGACAGTTGGAGATGGAGGGTCTGAAGTGATTCTAGTTAAACATAATCATGAATAGGATGTCGACCATTGGATTCAAGGATACGATCCAACGACTAACTATCTATCTAACCGCGATCCATCAGCACCATTGAATAAATACGCTAAGATTCATACCCTTGCATCCATAGGCTGAGTTTGCTACGCCACTGTCGAGACCCCACAGCGGATCTATTGCTGTCTCGATAACAAATCTCATAGCTAATTAGGATATGAGGAATTCAAAAATGAAATCAAATTTTTATTTAGATATCAAATTAATTTAGCTAATTTTTAGGATCCAAAAATAGGCAAAAATAGCCAAAATGTTCGAATGAGCTCCAATTGATTTCAAACTTCTAGTGTTAGGTTTAAATGACTCATTGAGTCTAATGGAATAAAAATCAAAGCTTGGTTTAACATGGATTAGCTAGGGTAATGACTAGGGTTGTTATATTTCCTCCACCATTTCTTATTTCTGCTTATTTAAACTCATTCATGCTTTGTTCTTCCTACTTGAGTGATGTTGAGGATGACATCATTCTTAAGTGGGAGAGTCTGTAACAACTCAAGTTTGTTACCCTGGTCAATTAGGACTAAACCAAGTTTTAATTTTGATTATAACGCTCTTAAATAGTCTTTAGGACCTCACCCTGAAGCTTAGGTCCAAACCAGGAGTCAATTGCATCAAACCCTGATTATGGGAATTTCAGGAACCCTAGAATTTAACCTTATTAAATTAACCTCAAATCAAAAATCAGACTTCTCCATTGCGCTCATTGCCCCCGAATTAGCTAAGGGTGATATTTTTGAGGCAATTGAAAGTCGTTGGATTTTCGTATAATATTTTAATATATTTAAAATACCCTAAAAAATAGGAAAAATTAAATACTCATTGGAATCAAAATATGACTTCGTCATTGTGTTCCTCACCCCTCAATTAGCTATGGGTGAATATCTAAAAATTTATGGAAATTAATTAATATTTTAATTTTAATTAAGAAATTAAGAATTTAAGAATATTAATTATTATATTAATTAAATATCATAAACGGTGTCGTTCTCCCGCGCCGTCTATTCCTCGCTCACCATCTGCCTTACTGTTCGATCAAATGACAAGATCTGACCGTTCAATCAGATCGATCGAACGGTCCACAGCTTCCCTTCCTTGACCTCTCCGCGTGCGCTCCGCGTGTCACAACACCGCGGACTGCAGCCAATCGCCACTCGTGACAGCCTTGGAGCCTCCGCCAGTCCTCCCAATTGCTCTCTAGTGGTCTTCATTTCCCAAGCGTTGAGTCTAGAGCTTGTGAACAAAACCCTAAAAAATGATATTGAAAACCATCCCCTTCAGGTACTCTCATTTTCCCTCGAATACCATTTGATTGTTGATAAGTCTTTTCAAAACCTTATTGCATGCCCTAGATTGAGTATTGATTGAGCTCGATCAGACTTGATCGAACCCGATTGAGCTGATTTCGATCTTGATCCACAGTGGAAACTGTTACCCATATCTTTCCTGAACCATATCCGCTAGGGTTAACCCTAGTCAGCAGCACATGTCATCCCCGGTGTCAGATCAACACTCGTCGGGTAGGTCTCATTGAGACCTACCCTCGTCCATGTGGGCCGGCGCCTCCCGCCGTCGTTTGGGCCTCCGAATCTTGTGCCCTAATGATGCGGGTGCGATTCGAAGCTATGGTGAAGGAACCTTGGGTCGAGTCGGGTCGACCCGTGCCCGACCCGTTCATTTTGTGTAAAGCACGCAACGATCGAGACTGTGGGTCCCACCTACCGTTGTCGACTAACCGCGCAGGTCCAGCTTTTGTTCCACCATGTGTGCTTGTGGGGCATGTCGCATCTCATTTGTCTGACATGCAAGCTGGGTCCTGCCGCCATTTTCTTTATTTAAATAGACTTGATTTTAATTTAAATCTGAATTTTAAATGTTATTTATTTTAATTGCAAAAATACATAAACTTTAAATGTTAATATCTCCTAATCCATAAGTTAAAGGATATTAAATATATATCTCCTTTTACTCAGAAAAATGAGAGAAATAATATGGTAGTGTCAAATTTCTAGTAGAATAATCATGAAATATAGTGACATTTTAGGACCTCCCACTTAACTCAAAAACTTTAGAAAACTTCAAACCTCCATAACTTTGCACCCACTAATCCAAACATGACCAATATAGGTCTTATTTTAATTAGAAGATCATCAGAAGTGCTCTAGTAGTATTAATTTCTTTGTTTATGTTGTATATTGATTAATCATATTTAGGTACCCTCCCTAATTACCCTATTTAACTTAGAAATTTAATTAGCCATAATTTTATTAATTTAGCTTCAAATTAGGTCATCCAATATATCATTTTGATCAAGAGAATCTAATTAATAGTAAACTATAAGAAAATTTAGATTTTGATAATTAAATTTCTTAATTTATCTTAATTATCCTAAAACTTGATTAGCTTATAACTTAATCAAATGAAGTCCAAATTAGGTCTACTCCTAGTCATTGCACTCAGTATGTTATATGGAAGCTATAGCCTCTGAGTTTGCTAAATTTGGATATCATTTGAGAAAGTTAAGTTTTTGGATCTTTCCTAAAACTCATTAATTACCCTTTTGATCCCAAACTATTTTGGTTATAACTTGACCAATATATCTCAAAATTTAGTGTTTTTGGACTCTATGGAATCCTTAGACAGCAGATAATAATAAACTGACTAAATTTTTAGACTTTACTAGGTAAAGTTACTAAATTTCTCTTATAAGCTAAAACCTTAAATTGAGCTCACAAGGCTTAATTCTTGTCCAAATTTAATATACTTACTGTCTATCCTTGCATTAGGTAGTAAGTAATCATTTGGCATTAATAAATTTTAATTTGGAACTCCTTATCAAAATATAGAATTTTAGACCCTAAAGGAGGGGCAAAAAGATTATTTTGCCCAAATTTACGCTTAAGTATCCTTAAACCTTGGGATCTTAATTAAATCACTAAAACTAGTAATATAATTGAATTAGAACCAATTTAGGATCTTTTAGACTCATTAATTTGATAATTTAAGGAAAACCCTAATTTTAGCTCGAAAATTTCAAGTAAGATAATAAGCTTTAGCAATGGCTATAAATTCATATTATGTCTTCCTAAGTTATTTTAAATTAACTTATAAGGCAAAAGTAGCTCACATTATGCCCTCCATAAGTTATCTAGATCAGAAAAATAAAGATAGTTAAGTTTAATTAACATCAATGCTTGAATTATTCATCCTTATCCTAAGTCATACCTTAGAAATTTTCCTTTAACCTTTAAGATCTCTTCCTTAAAAATTAGAAATATAAATTAGATTATAATTAATTCATTAAGTAAATGAGTTACTCAATGGATGAAACCTTAGTTTTTGATAGTTTCTTGATTTTAGTATTCATTATGGTTATTTTGTATTTAAACTTTAGTCTAAGTTTAGAGATCCATCTTATTAAGCTTGACTTTGCATAATAGGATAACCTAATTTGTAATATTGGGAGAATTTGGGATTTAAACCTTAGTCTTTAGGATCATCTTTGGATTAAGGGATTAAACCCCAATATTAGAGTATAATTTTTAATCCCTCAATCTTAATTTATCTTAATCAAGATTAGTTTGGATCATCTAAATTCATTAATTTGGACGTGTTGACTAATTATTTAACTTATAAGCATCATTGATTCAATTCTATTAGGACCTGATCAGTTCTAATTACTTTAACCCTTATAATGCCATTAATCTGAGTTTATACATGATAATAGTGTATTGGAGATCATGAACTTGTGTAAATTTTGAATAATTATAATGGATAAATAATATGACAACATATATCACATGTGTTTAGTAGAGTCTCTTACTTACTATTGAACTCTGTGCTTTACATTCCTTATATTTTAAGCCTTTTACATTGAGCATATCATATAAGATAATTTGAAGCATGAAATGAAAACATAGAAAATTAGGATAACACTTGCATTGGGTTCATGTTCTAGATGAGAGACTATGTATACACATTACTACCAAAGGATATGCGGTAAGGAGATATAAGGATACCTAGCACGTACTCATTGGGGAGAGTTATGTCTAGGTTCGAGAACCCACTTCAGTCTTACAAACGTGCCTGACTCCTCAGCTACTTCTGGACGTGTCCACAAGAGTAAAGTAAAATAACTAAAAACTATTGCATATGTATGTTCTGCCTCTTCAATACAATACGGTTTTCTGCCTTAGCTTTGGGAAGCTAAGTGTTATGATATGATACAGTTCAGTGACTTGCTTAACTAATTTTTTTGATATGGCAATTTTTACATTATTCATTCTATTTTCTGTTACTTTTACTGCAGTTTAGCTTTAGTATAGTACTTACTTGCTTACATATATGCTAGGATGCTAGTTTACTTATATGTATCATACTTCAATTTACTTTTTATTAATTTGCATAATTCCTTTTGATCATTAGCATATTATGATGAGTTTTTCTTTTCAGTACTTATAGCTTATTTTACATATATAAATATATATATATATATATATATATATATATATATATATATATATATATTGTCTAACCTTGATGCAGCTTTGGCTTGAGGTATGTATTTTTACCTCACTATTATTTATGTTATAAATGCATTATTTATAGCTTTCCATGTTCTTTCTTAGCTTGTTGCACCTATTTGTTTACTTTAGGTATTTTAAGTAAATTGCGATATCATTTAATACATAAAACTAATCAGCCTAAAATGTACTTAGACAATATATCTAATCATATTCTCTTCTTTTTTTGCTAGGGTCCTGTCATTGTGAAACCAATAATGGCAAATTCTGAGCTAATTGAGGAGGTTGAGTTAGGAGTTGAGCCAAATCAAGAGGAAGAGCGCCATGCAGCTGAATATCTTTAGTTTTTTTTTTATTTGCTCGTGAGGCTGAGTGTTCATTTCCTTTTCAGTTTAAACTTATTAAATGTTGTAATATTATAGGTACCCTGTGTATTTTCTTTTTCACTATATTACTTCATTCTGAGCTATATTTTTCTTATTATTTGTGTTATGGTATAATGGATGTATACTCATTCTTTATTTGCTTCTGCACTCTGATTTATATATATATATATATATATATATATATATATATATATATATATATATTTAGTGAATAGTTTTGCTATTTCCAAAGTGCACATCTCTCCCATATCAGTGGATTGAGGATCATACTCTAATTTAATGATAAGTGAGGGGTTTGCCAAGTGACGACTACCTCTTAATCACACTTGGTTGAAGGGCGAGGTGCCACACATCTTCACTTAAATAAAGTAAGCAACCTAAACTAAGGCTCCTCATCTCCAAGGTGCTCCTCCTCTTGGAACTGCTCCTCCACGGTGCTAACTCTTCAAAATACTCAGAAAATGACATTATCGGTTTCACAATGCCAGTGCCCCAACCAAAAAGAGAAAAAATCTGATTAGACATATTGTCTAAGTATATTTTAGGCTACTAATTGTTCATGTATTTAATGATATCACAAATACTCTAAGCATTTTAGGAGCAACAAAGAAAATGGTAAAAGTTATAATCATTCAATTATAACCTAATCAAATGATAAGTGAGGGATTTACTAAGTGGCGGCCACCCTGACTTGCCTTGTTGGGGCATGTGTCCCCACAGGCGGGGCTCCGCTATCGTGTGCCCCAGGCTCCGCAGCGGATTGCACGTGGTCCGCACAGCGAATCCCAGACAGTTTATTTAATTAAGGGTATATTTGTAAATTTAAATTGTTGGGAACCCCTTTATGTAACTTTTCTGATTTAAATTAAAATCAATTATGACCTAAATGTGACAACCCCAATATTGAGAATCACTAAACTCAATACTGATACATCACCATAATCCCTAATACTAGATTAGAAGGAAGTTAATCCAAATCATTAGATATTGTATTTGGCTAAGGATTTAGAAGAGGGTCTTAAGTTAAAATAGAAGAAATTTTATAAAATGTGTTATATGAAATACATATGAAGATGCAATACATGTAAGAACATGTGAAAAGGTAATTTAAAAGCAATTGATGTGAATACTTGCAAATCTAAATATGAAAATTTTAAATATTTAACATGTGAAACATGAGTCTAAAATTTATTCTAAGTCATTAAATTCTTAAAAATTTTGATAGAGTTTCTGCTGTATTTGGCTAAAGAAATACCTGCAATTTAAACATACAAGTCTTCCATCCCAATGGAAGATTAAATTGAAAGAAAAACAACCTAAAACTAATATGAAATCAATCCATTACATAAGATTGTTTAGTTCCAGTTCTAATATAGAGCCAATCCATTACATGGGATTTACTCATTTACAATTCTAATACAAAATCAATCTGTTATATGGGATTGCTTATTTACAATTCTAAAGTAAAGTCAATCCATTACATGGGATTGCTTATTTACAATTCTAATAGTTTGAAGTGAGAAACACATATGTAACAATTATCTATCCTAGAGTATGCACAACTCAATCATCACTTAATACATACAAGATTGATAAGGAGAGATTGCCAACTTGAACATGTAACTATTTTCCAATTCTATATACAAATTAAATATACAACTAATGATTTAGTTGATATTCATTTACATTTATTTACATTCATCCATTCATGTACATCCATCCATTCATCATATCTCAAGCATTTAAGTATGAAACTAAGCTCCAACACAAGTATAGTGAAAATAAAATAAATAGCATAGTTATTACAAACCAATAGTAAACTTAAATAAAAGTAAGAAATTAAAAGCTCACTTGTAGAATTTTATAAACTATATACTTTATTATATTATAAGCAGAAGTAGCTAGATTTTTGCACTTGGTCCAGCTCCACTAGCCTCCAAATACACCTGATCTATCATATTTTGGCATTTAAATATGATAGGGCAAAGCCAAGAAATAGAATATATGGTTTGACTAAACAGTCTAAGTACATTATAAGATTA
This sequence comes from Gastrodia elata, assembly GCA_016760335.1. Lineage (NCBI taxonomy): Eukaryota > Viridiplantae > Streptophyta > Magnoliopsida > Asparagales > Orchidaceae > Gastrodia > Gastrodia elata. The sequence goes on along the minus strand of CM028670.1, from coordinate 8,806,930 downwards.
GGCTAAACATTATATTAATTCAATTGGATATCACTACTAGTTACAAAATTTGCATAAGCAAGGGTGTCAAAAGGTAAGCATAAAAATGTGGAAAAATAAAAGTAAATAAAAGGTAAAGTGAGTAAGAATATTCACATAAATATACATCCTAGCCTGCAAGTAAAATAAGGGCAAAAACATCCTAAATAGGCTAGGAAAGAACTAAAGTGCATATGAAAGTAAATGAAGTAAAGCATGTATATGTTCAATGAACTTATGCTAAGTAAGTAAAAGAGATAATGAAGCATTAACTAAAATTAAGCAATATATAATATATTAAAAATGAATTATAAATAAGCAAAACACAATACTAATATAGAGAGTGTAAAGCTTATAAAGTAAAGAAAGTATCTGAGACTCATGGTCTAAGACAAATATAACCTAAGACTATGTAAGGAACACAGCTAAAAAACTATGATGAGTCTTCACAATCAATAAGGTTGTAGAGGATCTCACATCTTATTTAATTGAAGTTATTTTTAAAAAGGGTCTCATTCTGCAAAGACTTACAGAATGAAAAGAGGAGTTAAGCATATCTTCCTAACTGGTATTAGAAAATGGGGTTTTAAATGTAACTTACACTCCAATATTCACCCTCTAAGAATATGAGGATCCTTATTTCTCCAATTTAGCCTACCCTTGGCTACTTTAATTAGCAACCCCTATTATTTTAAATATGAAAGTTTTATTTATGTACAAAGTCTTATATGAATGATTCAAATGAAAAAGGCTCAAAGCTAAACAAGCATTCAAGGAATATTTTAATAATTACAACTAAGTGATATCTAAAGTTATCTACTTTTAATGATTTACTTAATAATTGGAGCTAATTGAGCTCCCAATTAATTTTGAGATACTGATCTCAAGTTAATTGAAATTCATTGTAATTATTGGGGTTTTGAAAATAATGATTTTATTTCATTTATTATGATATATCAAAATAATTTATAAGTATAATCAATGCAAATAGAAGCTATTTTTAATCTAGTCCTAAGCTGTAAGATTCAAATAGTTTAACTAATCATGGCTTAGGTGACTAATAGGAAAGGATTAAGGTTATGAAATTATCAATATAAGAAATTATAAGTTAAGATTTAATTCACTAAAACTCACTAACTATGTTATAACTTGAAAGTTCTATCTAAATTAAATACTAATCTAGCTAAGTTATAGTTTGAAGGATCAAATCAATCAAGTACTAATCTCGTTAGGCTATAATAAAATGAAAGGTTTAAAGTATATAAAAGATGGGATTTAAGAACTATAAGTTCTAAGTATCCTAATAGCTACAAATAAATGAATTCAATAGGATTTCTAAATTAGACTAAGTGAATTAGGATTCCTATTACTAACTTATAAAGGATTCATGAGAAGTCTTTAAGATTTAGGATGAATAAATTGGCTCTAATATAATCACTAATAACTAGTCCTACTTGATTCAATAGTCTACAATTACAAAGGTATTAAGGCTAATTACTCTTAATGGATATAACAAATAGTTCTAGGGATTAACTACAATTTATGTTTAAATCTATCATAGGGTTTCTACCTTGGGGTTGAAAAGTGAATCAAGCACTTGGCAATTGATTCATATAACTAGAAAATAAGAACTAAGCTCAAACATAAATAATCTAATTTTACATGGGAAATAATAAATGTGACATGTTAGCAATCCTAGAGTTTTATAAAACCTAAAATATGTTATCTAGGAAATTATAATTTATCACAATAACACTTAATCAAGAGTCATCAACCTAAAATCACTAGTTGTTGTCCAATGGAGATGATTTACATATAATTGAAATCCTTATTTCATAAGGGGAAAATGACACTAAGTATGTCAAATTTGGACAACATTAGAAAAATTATAGTTTTATGACTCCTAATTAAGGTTAAAAAGTGATTATAAAAACTATGGTTCAATTATTAAATTTGAATTCATATTATTGTCTCTCATATTTTTGTAAGTGAAGAGGACTATTTGATCATATAAATTAGATATTAAATTATTAAATTAAGTCACATAAAATGATGAAATTAATATGTAATTAATTAATTAATCTTAAATGTTGACTAATTAAAATATTTATCAAAATAGAAAATTGAATTGTATATTATTAATCTACTCATTTTTATGATCAAAATAGTATATAATTTTGCATTATTTGGATTAATATTCTTAAAGTTATTAATAAAATAAGAAGGGCATTTAAATTAAATTAAATCATTATTAATTAATGATTTAACAGTAATATTAACCGAAATTTATTAGTACGAAAAAAGAGAGGCACGGATTTTGGATCGGCACGAAAATAGAAGACAGCACTCACCCAGCCAGATGCAGGTCCCACCTTGCGACGGCAGAGCCAACGCCAGATCGACACGCAAGATGGTATGTGTCACAGAGTGAACCGCGCGAAAAAGTCCAGGTTCAAAAATGTGAACCGCACAGTGTCGCGGTTCAAGTGAACCGGGCACTGTACGTCTTCTTCCTTTGCCGGAAATCCCAAAATTAGGGAAACTAGGGTTAACCCTAGTTTCACGATCCTGAAATCAAACGCCTATCAAAATGAAGCTATGGGAAAGATCTTTCCGATATACTACAAACCCCTAAGCCTTGAGTCTTATTAAGATCAATTGATTAAGAGGAGAAGACAAGAGGGTCGACTAAATAGAAGAGCTTAATTTGAACTCATTCGAGTTTGATTAAATCTCAACTCCGTAGTTAAGAAACTCTAAATGCAATAAATAAAGCATAGCTAATTCAGAAGTGCGAAAGAGGAGTATATTAGGATAATGGAGATGGCACTTAGATGAAGAGTGACGGCCGAAACATAGGATTCTTTTAGTCACTGGATCCGCTCCTCTCAAAGCTTCAAGGATTGCTTCCACCAGCACAATGCTCCCGCACGGGCTTTAGCATAGGTAACTGAAAGGGAAGGAAGGAAAATATGGAGGTATAGGTTGTTGAAACACTAGCTGGAGGTCAAGGACGGTCCTATTCTGCTGTGCTATGGATGTGCAGGGAGAAGTCGTACAGTCAAGCAATCCTAGCCGCTGGTTTGAGCCAGAGATCCAACGGTACAGAGTAAATCTTTTATCGGGAGGGAGAACGACCATCGGATCAGATCCAAAATAGCGCGACAATCTTGATTGAGCCGCGCGATTGTCCTGTGCATTGGACTCGCGCACGAGATCCGCGTGGTCTGGAAATAGCCGTTAATTAAATTATTTAATATATAAATTCTTATATATTCCATTTATTTTATTTATTTATTTATTTAAACATAACTTATTACTCAAAATAAAATAATCAAATGCACTCTAAAAAATCCCAAAAATTCACCCTTATCTAATTGAGGTGTGGGGAACTCAAAAATACAATCAGAGGTCAATTTAATTATCCTGATTTTCTGAGCATTTAAATATTATTAAAATATTCAGGAAAATTTGATGACCTCCAAACACTTCCAAAATATCACTCCTAGCTAATTTGGGTGTGGTGAGTCCAATGGAGAACTCCGTTTTTTATTCTGAGATCTTAATAAATTAGGCATTCTCAAAATTATCAAAAAATTATGAAATATTAGAAATTGCCAAACAATCTTCAAATTGTACGAAAATTAAAAATGGAGACTCTTAATACTATTATAAGACTAATGGAAAATGATTAAAGTCGATTAGGTCATTAATTGACGGGTAATAACTCTCGGGTTGTTACACTAAATGACCTCCAAAAATTCTCAAACTTGCACCCATAGTTAATTTGAGGTGAGGAATTTAAAAATGCAATCAGATTTTGGGTTTGAGATCAAAATATTTTGGATATTAATTAGGGTACCTAATTTGACAAAAATACTCATTTGACCTAAAAAGGTCCGATTGATCTCAAATTTTCAAGATTAGCTTCTAATGATTTATTAAATGAAATGGGATTAATATTAATGTTTGGTTATGCTTACAATGAGCTCAGAAACAATATAGGGTTGTTACACTGCTGAAGGTGGAAGGAGGAGAAGAGAGGCAGCTTGAGGTAAGGAAAAGAGATTTATGTGGAGAGAAGAAGGAGGTTTGTGGTTTAATTTATAATGAGAAAAGAAATATATTTTTTAATGTGTAAGTAGCTTACTGAGGATGCAACTAAATAAAATATAGCTTAGCAATGAATAAACTTACTAAGAAGTAACGTAAATTAACAAAACTTGACCAATAGGTGTATCTTGGCGAGACGAACACACACATACTAAATTTTTTTTGTTTGAAGTTATATTTTATTTTATATTACTTTTTGAAATTTAAAATTTCAAATTTTAATTATGATTAATTAGAGCCCCAATTTTGATGAAACTTTTTATATAGTCATTTATTAATGTTCTTAATCCAAAGACACTAAAATTACTAAATTTAGACTTGTATTTAATTTTCTTAATTTTTTGTATCTTAAATATTCAAAAATTAATTCAAGAGTATACGTTATCCAGATTGCTCCTAAGCCTAAGCTTATGATACTAAAAATATACTTTATCCAATGTTATTTTTTGCTTGAATTAATTTTTAAGTTGCTCAGAAATCTTAATTTTTGAATCAGTTTTAGTCATAATTGTCCTAGTAACAATTTGGGTCGTTACACTACTTCTCTTAAAGAAGTATATGATTGATTTATCTAAATTACATCTTAAACACAAATTATAGTTTTTGAAGCAATCTCTTAAACTAGCTAAATAATCAAGTGCAGCTTATATAAATAGAAGAATGTCATTGACAAAGAGCAAGTGTCAGCAATTATACTCTCCAAATTTAATCAATTTGATAAGGCCTAAAGAACAGGCTTTTTTCTATAAATCAGATGAAGTTTTCATAAAAATAATGAAGAGAATTGGAGAGAGAGAGAGAGAGAGAGAGAGAACAACAATGTTTAAGACCATTTTTGGAAGAGAAAAGTCATTTAGGATCCCATTACAATTAATAAAGGAAACATTAAAAAATGTTTTTTTTGGCCTAAGCATGAAAGTGTGAGGGAAATTTATGTTGTTGAGCCTACCAAAAATGAATTCTCTAATACTGCAATCAAAAGCCTTCTTCAAATTATTTTTAACACAAAAATATTTCTTATGAGTAGATAAAAAACTCATAATTTCATTAGCAATAATAATAATGAGCAATCCCTTAATATAAGTAGCTTGAGATTCGTTAATTGTCTCAACTAATGAAAGAGTCATCCTGGTCTCCATAATTGTTATATCTCGTCTATTACAAAGAAAATTAGGTTGAAAGTCTTCCAAGGAATTACCATTTTTATTCTTAAAAATTAAAGTAAATAATAGAATAATTTTGTCATTTTGGCATAATCCCTACTTTAAGAATGTGTAATGCACTCATAGATAACTCTTTAGTTTACAACTAGTGATGTTCTAAGTTTTCTTATAAAAGTATGAACTAACCCATCATTGTTATTAATGCTAAACATAGTCAATTTTTCCCTTTTCAGGGAGGGGATGAGACTGTTACAAACACTCATGGCAAGAAGAATCCAATACTCATATACAAGGGCCTGAAAACTAACCATAATCAGTAGAAGAAGAGTTTAGGAGCTAATAAAAATGAGAAACACCAAAACTGTAAACTAAAGAGTTATCTCAATATTCAAGGCCTGGTTGGCATTCACCCGATTACGCAGGATGTTTGAATTTATCAAGCCAAGATTAAGCTATGCCATAAGAGCAACCTCTACAGCCACAAAACAACCATCACACTAGGATTTGAAAATTAAAATGCCAATGCAGTAATTAACAGCGATAACCGCATCATTAACATTGTGCTTTAATTTTCAGAAAAACTAGTTATGAAACTCATGTGCAGTGAATGATATTGTAGTTTAGTAGTTGAAGTTTTGAATTTATTTTTTATTTGAAACTTTCAAAAAATAAAAACTCATTCATTCATTCATTCAAATTACATCCATTCCACTACTCTGAAATTTACAACTTTTACCCATCCCTATACAAAGCACAAGTATAATGAATGAGCTCTCAGTGTCGGGCTCATTTTATTGAAGTCATCATAGATTATTGCACTGCTATTGGAAGAAAGAAACTTCATATTGCAAAGATAAGTTTCTTCCCTCTGTCAACTAATTGGTTGATTAATCCTTTTGGAAGCAGGCTGCAGCTCGACGCCAACGGCGGCCTCCTCGTCATTTTTGGCGGTGGCGGCGACTTCCAACGGCTTGAAAGTGTAGAACCTGGCGCAGAGAAGATAGTATAAGAAGTTGAGGACCTGGAGACCGGCGACAAGCCAGTAATAGTAATCGAGCCTCCCCTTATTGATGTTGCTCTGCAACCAGTTTCCGTGGCGGGAGTACCTCCGGCTGAGGGCGCCGACGAGGACAACGAGCAGGGTGCCGCCGTAATTTCCGAGGGAGACGGCGAGCCAGAAGAGGGCGGCGGCGGTGCTCCTCATGCTCTCCGGCGACTGGTCGTAGAGGAACTCCATGTGGCCGACGGAGGAGAAGGCGTCAGCCACGCCGTGGACAGCGTACTGAGGAACGAGCCAGAAGACGCTGAGAGGGACGGTGGCGGCGGGGAGGTCGGAGAGGCCGTGGGAGACTGCGGAGGAGCGGCGGCGGGATTCAACGAGGGCGGCAGATAGGTTGGAGAGGAGGGAGATGGCGAGGCCGACGGCGATGCGCTGGAGGTAGGTGAGGGGGAAGGGGCGGCGGAAGAGGCGGCGAGCTAGGGGGGTGAGAAGGCGGTCGTAGAATGCGAGGGTGATGAGCATGGAGATGATGGAGAAGATGGAGAGGGTGGCCGCCGGGATCTGGAAGCTGCCGCCGAGGTGCCGGTCCATGGATTTCGCCTGGATGATAGCAAAGGTGTGATTGTGAGAGGCGGCCGTCACGATCAAGATGCCGACCGACCAAATGGGGAGCATCCGGATGATCGATTTCAGCTCCTCCACCCGATGGACGGTGGATAGCCGCCACAGGTGGGGGAGCCCGGAATCCTGTCGGATGTCCGATTCCGTCGTGATCGCCGCCCGGTCCAAGAACCTTCATCAAGTCTCTTAAATAAGTGTGCAGTGCAAAAAACATTATGTATTGATAAATTTTGGATGATTATTTGTATGTATAAAATATAGACTTTAATGTCTGTGGAAAGCAATATAATGGATGTGCGAAAAAAAATTTCTTATATGCATCTAAAAATTCATATTTTTTTTATTGAAATGGTTTTTATATAGTTTTTAAATATCTCTAAGAGAATATATATATATATTTTTATTTTTCTTATAAAAAATAAGAATTAAATAATAAAAAAAAATTTTGAACAAAATGAAATATAATAGTGTTATTTAATATAATTCAAATTATCTTATTTAATTATTTATATTATTTATTTATTTAATAATATTAGATTTTGTTAATTATAATAAATTTAAAAAAAATTAAGCTATTATTCTAATTGTTTAATTAATAAATTAGACTAAGTTAAATCAGTAACAAAATTAAATTAAAATTTAAGTTAATTAAGTTATTATTTAAAAAATAATGTATATTAATTATAGATTGAGTTAATTAAAAACTTATTGGTGTATTAAATTTAAATACATTAACTGTTTAACCGATTATTAGGCTATTAGGAAATCATTTAATTAAGTAATTATTTTCAATTTAGTTATATTAATTACTTAATAGTACTCATTATAAATAAATATTAACTAATTTAATGAAATAATACAATAATTGTTTTTCATTAATTATATTTCTCTATATTAAGCAATTTAATAATATTTTCCTTTTTATTTAAATATTTATTTATGACTATAATTGGATTTTTTAATTAGCATCATTTTGCTTTACATTAAATTACATGTTTGATTATATTATTATAAGTAATTTAAGAAAAGATAATTATTAATGATGATAAATTATATAATCTAATTATATGAATTAATTAATAACTTTTAATCCATTTTCATATGCATATTATATTAATTTAGTAGATGCCATAATTTAATTTTTTAGTATGGGCCAAACTTAATTTAGTTAAGTGGACCACATAATACTACCATATGTAAATGATGGTGGAAGTGTAGCAAAGTCCTATAATAAAATATGATCTTCTCCGGCGAAAACTCCCCGGGGCACGTGATTGGGCCCATTTTTATCGACCAGTTGGGAAGGTTAGCCGTTTTTATTATAAAAGTACATATGGAAAATGCTATACTTACATAAGAATATATATCAAAAAGTACTCAGGACCAACAAAAAATTTTCTCTTTTTTAATCTTTATATATAAATCCCACAAAAAAATATATTCAACCAATAATCTACTTATACATTGGATTGACATATTATTTATCTCTTTTATAGAGCAGTGTAAGATGCCTCAAAATCATAAACTAATTACTAAAAATTGATATTTTCTAGAAGACAAGAATTTTGTTAAATTTTGTGAAGTATATAAGTGAGTAATTAGGCTCTATTTAAGCTAATTGATAATATAATTAACTTAAGTAATTATAAATTAACTTAATCCTTAAGCTATATGCTTATTTTTAAGTTATCAGTAGATAATAATTAAATAATATATATTTAAATTTAAAAAGTTTTTATTTAAGAGATTGCAGTCTGAATCATATAAATAAATAAACACGGTTCTAATTAAATATGATTAAAATAAATAGAAAATGATTAGTTAATTTCTTCAATGACTTTACTCCAAAATTTACGAAAAACATTATTTAATTAATTATTATTAGATCAAAAATAGTAAAATCATAATAAAAACGTCTAATTTTATTAAATGATCAGTAAAATAATTGGCACATTAGTTAATCTGCAAAATGACATCATGCTTCCGCGATTATTTAATCAATCAATACTTAATTAATACAATAAAAGTGATTTAATTTACTAAACAAAAGCCATATAATTTAAGCCGTTCGATTTCATCCAACCTTCAGCAAAAAAAGAAATTCAATTTTTATTGAAACTTAAACTGAGTTAAGTTAATTAAATAACATTTAATTAAGTAAGAAAAATCAAGTGGGAGAAATACATAAATATTTCGATGGCTAGAAATAAAGAAAATCAAAAGAAATATAAAATCTTAACGTATCAAAAAAAATAGATAAATTAAATGTAGGTAGGGCCATTAATATGAATGGAAATTAGTTCTCGAAAATTTTTAAGTCGAATTCGAATTATAGGATTCGAATTCTATTTAAAATAATTTAAAAATACAAGAACTCAATTTAAATCCTGATTAAAATGATTCGAAATATAATATAGGGTGAATTGTAGCAGTCCATAAATTATAACTTTAGAGAAATCAAATATATAAATTCCGAAAGAGACAAAATAATGCTCACGTGAATTGGTGAGTGTGAAGAAGCCTTCCAGCCAAGGAGATGTTAGCATCGAGCTGCTTATTCTGGTAAAGAAGGTTGCCGTCGTCGGGCAACGGCAGCCTTCTCTTCCGGACGGCGGCAACGGCTACCTGAGCCAGTCTGGTCATCGGGCTCCCGCCGGGCTTCCGCTTAATATAGAGCGGGTGCCCGGCGACGAAAACGACGACAGAGATGAACATGACGGCGGCTGGGATGGCGAAGCCCAAGCCCCAGCTCACGTTGTCCTGAACGTAAACGACCACCGTGAGCGCCAAAAGCAGCGACAGCCCCATGCTGAAGAAGTAGAGGTTGAAGAAGCTCCACTTTGGGGCCAGCCCTCCCTCTGACTGTTTCTGGGGCCGGTCCAGCTCGAATTGGTCGGCCCCGAACGCGACGACACAGGGTCTGATCCCGCCCGACCCGACCGCCGTCAGGAGGAGGGAGGCGTAAAAGATGGCCAATTGCCAGGGGGCGGCTTGCTTGCACGACGGAGACTGGGGAGGGCATGGCGGCGGCCGAAGTCGTGGGAAGATGGCTGATATTGTCACTCCCACCATCCCCTGAAATTATGTATTTATTAAAAGGATTAAATTTTGTGATTTATATATATATATATATATATATATATATATAATACTAATAATAATACTATAAATAGTGAGTAAAAAAAAAGGAGAGATCAGTGCGAAATAATTTTCTTAAGAATAAAATATTTTAAAAAAACTCTTAGGAAAAATATTAAGGTATACTTTATAGTTTATATAAAATATGTAAAATATAATTTAAGTGATATTACTTAGGAGTTTGATTTATCAAATATATCTAAAATAATTCAAATTTTTTCTCATAAGAAATAAGAATTAAGTCCACATTTATGGTGCAATTCTCAAAAATTACATATTAAAACTAAATACTAATTATTAATGTTATATATATATAATATTTTTTTATTTTATAAAAACTAAAATTTAAAATACTATAGTTATACAAAAATATACATCAAAAAATATTCAGGACCAATTAAAAAAAAAATTTTTATAATTTTTGTATATAAATTTTATCAAAAAGTACGTTCAATCAATAATCTACTTATACATTAGATTGACTCATCATTTATATATTTTGGTATATACTAATATGTAAGTATAATAATATTTTTTTTTTAAAATATAAAATAAAAATTTTAAATAAATGAGGATATGGGATTATGATTATATAATTTTTAAATAAATAAGACAATTAAAGTGGCCCATGGATGGTCATTGAATATCATTATATTTGTGACTCATGTTCACAACAGTAATTTTTTTAAATTTATTTATATATTTTGATTTTTATATTTATTTATATATTTTGATGTATATTGATTTGATGATATTTTTTTTAAAAAATATAAAATTATAAGAAATGATATTTAAATTCGTTGATGTGGTACTCAAAAAAATTCATCTAATAAATTTTAGAGATTATTTTATTAGTATTTATTTATTTATATTAAAATAATATAAATATTATTTTTAAAATATGTATTAAAATAATATCTAAATTTTATTAGATAGATTTTTTTAGATATCCTATCAATTCTAAATAGTATATTCTCAAATTATTTATTAAATAATAATAAAAAAGTAAGAATATAAAATTGGAATTAAAGGAGCTGAAAAAGGCACCACCGATTCAATTATATGAGAATGTAGAAGCGTGTACCTATATTCTACAATAAAGAATTAACAAAGCTCACAAACTGATAGACGAGGGATCCGACGGCGATGGTCCAGAAGCGGCCGGCGAAGGAGTCGGCGAGGAGGGCGCCGACGATGGGGGTGAGGCTGGCGGTCCCGCCGAAATTGTTGAGCGTGTTTGTGGCCTGGATGAGGGGAAGGTGCAGCTCGTTCTGAAGGTACTGCACCATGTTCGCATTGAATCCGGCGGTCGCAAAGCGGTCGCACACTTCGTTCGCTGCCAGATGTTATAGGGTTTAGGATTTAGGGTTCAAGATTTAGGATTCCGGGGAAAAGGATTGCACCTAATATGAATGGCATGGTTCTGAGGCCGCCCTGCTTCGTTGAAGACCTCCCCCTCTCTTCTTCCTCAGCTCCGGCGCCCATAGCTCGGCAGATATGCAGTATGACAATATTTGAGGATAAAGTGTGGCTACATTGGGTGGGTATTTATAGCTTTCATATACAACACAGCTGTGCCCACCGAGCCAACGTATTCCGATACGTAACTATACAATATATAGTATACTTCAAAATATATAAATATGTATTAATTAAATATTTAAATAAATTATTAGTTATATATATATATATATATATATAGGATTTATATATAAGAAAAAAATTATTATTTCTGAATATTTTTTTTGTTGATGTATATAATAATATTTTTCATAATATAAAAATGAGTCCTTTCCGGGATGGGTCGCAATTGAAAGCTGTGACACTTTTCTTTTCATTTTTTCACTTAGTAAAAAAAAAAACCGCTCAGAATCGGCTCATTTTCTACTTGATGTGAAGGTGCTTTTTCTTATTCACTCTTGCGACAGTGATCGGAACTCGTCTCTCTTGCCATGTCATAAGCAAATTCCAGATTCAACTCTTATTTAGCTCGATCCTGATGGCTTCTCTTTTTTCCAAGTTCTTCAAGTTTGCTTGGGATATCACCAAAGATCATGTTTTTAATGCAGATTACCATTTCTTCTCCCATGGAAACATGCCCAGGTGGTTGAATCATTCTATTATCACCCTTATTCCCAAACAGAAAATTGCTGGCAAGAGTTCTCCCTGAGGTTATCAATCTAGCGCAATCAGTATATAATCGAAAGAATGAGCTCATTTCCCCCCTTCCCACCTTACCCTTCCCCAAGTGCTTCACATAGATAACACCGATAAAAATAAATGGGGGCAAAGTGCTTATGGCTGGAACGTAATTCTCGTATTTTAAATCGCAAGTTTAGTTGGTGCACCTTGGTTGCGATAAAGTGCAAAAGGTTAATAAATGGGGTCACTGACAAATGGAAGCATAAAATTAATTGTGATCCAAATGATACGGCTTATGATTTCTCCAATCTTCGCTTTTCTTGAGTTGATTACTTTCGAGGCAGATTTTCTCTCTGCTTTTTGTCGTTTGATTGCTCTTCTCTTGACAGGCATTTTAGCTGGATATGGGCCCCTTCGATGCTTCCTTACCTGCACGGCTGGTGCTTTTCGGATTGTTGGGTATCGCTAGTTTTGCTCATTGTGTCCAATTGAATTGCCTGATGCACTATGATACCACCTTGAGTATTTTGATATTAGATCGATATTCAAATACTACTAATCAGACTCACCATGAGTCATGGGCTCCAACTTGCACTTCAAAAAAAAAAAACTTTTGTTGTAAATTTGGCATAAATTAATCTTATTATAATGTAATGTAATTAGAGTATAATTTAATTAATTTAATATATAATGATTTTTTGTAAGAGCATTTCAATTTTCTATTTATAATGGATGAATTTGTAGAGTATTATGCTTCAAATAATCTAAAGAAGATTACTCCTAAAATATGATAATAAAAATGTCAACTTTTTGGATTTTTGTTAGGTGTATGGTGATACTTATTAGCAAGTCATACATCTTTGCAATTGCTTGCATAGTATGACTAGAAGATTCTCAATAGTGCAAGTTATTAATAAATATATGATTCACTAAAATCCAAAGCACCACAAAAAATAAAACATACATACATATATACAAATGCTTCCTCATTCTCAAACTAAAGATAGAGAGCATTCATCATCATTCAACCCCGTTTAACGCCGCTCAATAAACTTCTAGACAAGATCGGAAGGTCGGAATGCTGCTTCAGAAGAGGGAACTGAATGACAAAGGAAAATAGAAAACAGAAGCAGCAAAATCTTTCAAATCAAGGCTACTGAACTCCGATCTGGATCATGTCAAGGGAATAGAATGCAGGATGACAATGATCACAGGAATCTTTCATAATGATGTTGACAGAAATCCTTTTGATTGACTTCCAATCAAGAACAGAAGGTTGGAATATTGTATTGGAAGAGCAAATGGAATGAAGTTAGAAAATAATTGATTGAAATCCTTTAAATCGAGGCTGCCAACCTCCGATCAAGATCACCTGTCAAGGGATGGGAATTCAAGGCGACGATGACAGCGGCATAAATCTTTCATAACGATGACGATCACAACGACGAAGCTTCGGCAAAGAAGACGTTTGCCGCAAAGCGGAGGTCCGCGAAATCAAGATTTGTCTGAATTGAGTGTACTGATTTTACACGGCCGCTATTTAAATTTCTATAAAATTTTGCTATTTTAATTTTCTGCCAATCACCCTAAATTTATAAATTGAAGGATATACATTCATTTACCCTTGGAATCAACATCGATCTTAGCAGGATGAGTCACAACTTAGGGGGAAAGATCGAAGAACCATTCTCTGCCGATTTCCGGGGAGAGAGGAAGAGAAATTTAGTATATGGAGTAGATATTCTAAGTTAGGGTTAAGAAATCCTTGAGTAAAGTCCTTCCAATGGAGAATTATTTAATGAATGGGAGGAGAGTGTGTCCATATGGTTAGGCAAATCGAATGAATTAATTTAAATGAAGTGGGGTGGGGGGAGTGGCAGTCAGCCCTCGTCTTTTTGGCGGTTTGCTCTTTGATAGGATTTTGGGTATAGCGAATACATCTATGTGGTGGAGGCATGTCATCACTATGATATTGCCACTTTAATTATATCTCTCATATCATTTATATAAAATATCTCTTAGAAATAATAAATTCAATTCAATTTCCGGCTTTATCTATTCTTCGTGCTGATTAGGATATTCACTAACAAAAAGCTGCCTTAATCCTCTTATATCATAGGCTTCATATATATATATATATATTTTTTCATTATTTATTAACATATATATGGTTTTTTATAATTGAGGCCTTTGTGCAATTTTATAATTGAAGCTGTTACAATATCTTCAAATATAACCTCTTCAATGCCCCACAGTTATTAATACACTTAAAACTAGTATTTAACACATAATAAATAAGATTTATTAGCTAAAATTATGATTAAAATTTTATTAATAACATAAAGAAAAATACTTTAAAATATATATATATATAATTAAGCATTTAATTAGTGCAATATATATTTTATTATGAATATTTTTCCTCAAATATTTTTAAGTTAGTCTATTGCAATAATATTATTGGATAAATTTTTTATGACATTATTATTTTTCTATTATTAAACAAAAAGCTTCAGTCTATTTACGATTAATGCCATTAGCATGAAAAATAGGAACAACTTGCTCTCGTCGTCCTTGCTTATGTAAACCTGAGAAAATCTATATTTGGCATGAAAATTTGATGATTACATATGAATGAATACATATACTATAACTAGCTATATATACTAATAAATAAAATAAACATCTAATTAGTTAAATATGATAGAAAATATTCTAATAATCTAACTTAGCGTTATATAGTATAAAATAATATAAAAATTTAACAAGCTAAATAAGGTTAAAATTAATACATATATATTTTTTATTATGAAAGTAAATAAAATAAGAATATGTCTAATAATGCAGATTATTTTACCATTAATATTGACTATCTTCAATACACCCTCAAGTTGGAGCATGAAAATTATAAATGTCCAACTTGCTACCCAGATATCTTCGCTCCAATTGTGAAAATGAGTATTATTATGGTAGTGCTGAATATCGTCGCAGTTGAAGATTTGTACTTGGAACAAATGGATGTAAATACTATGTTTCTTCAACGGAGAGCTAAAGAAGGAATTATATATGCAACAACCATATAGGGGTACAAGGCTGAAGAAAAAAATAAAAGAGAGCTATTGTGCAAAATCCTCAAGAAGAGCTTCTATGGCTTAAAACAAACACCTAAGCAATAGTACAGGAGATTCGATATGTTTATGTCAGAACCTAGGTACAAAAGGTGCCAGGCGAATCATTGCTGGTATATGAGGTAGTCTAAGTCATCTTATATCATCCTTTTGATATACGTGGATGATATGCTGATTGTAGGATCGGACATTGAGGAGATTAAGTATAACAACCCTAGGTTGTTACCCTGCTAATCTATAGTCTAATAAACCATTAATTTTGATTCCATTGCTTTTAAAATATCAAATGAATCCTATCCTAAAAAATTGAAGTCCATTGGGCTTCTCTAAGTTCGAAATGATATTTGATAAGTCTAGATGCCCTAGTTTAGACCTAAAATATTTTGATCTCAGAATTAAATTTTGATTGCATTTTTGAATTCCTCATCCTCAAATTAGCAAGGAGTGAAAGTTTGGTGCAATTTGAAAATCATTAAGGCCATAATTCACATTTAATTAAAATAGTCTAATTGCATTTTAGAGTTTCGAACAATTCAAAAATGCATTTATGCCTTTAAACTAATTAAACGACTGGGATCCGCTGTGCGGACCACGGGCGATCCGCTGCGGAGCCCGGGTCGCGCGACAACGGTGATCGCAGATCGCAAATCCGCCATCAGATGCGCCCGTGGAATCCCACGGCTCAGATTCAATCTGATCCGGCCATTAGGATCTGGAGGATCTAGACCGTAACGCGTTTCCTTTGATCCATCAGACGGCATCTGAAGGCTTCGCCACTGTGGACCTTCGTCCTGAACGCACCCGTCCTAGACAGAGGAGATCCCCCGTACTGCCAGCTGCTCCACTTGTCCCCCACTCCTGCGTCCGCCTCAGCAAGGTCGTTATGACCTCCCCCGTCTTGGCAAGGACCCCCGATCGAGCCTCGTGACCCGACTGAGCTCGAATTGGAAATTCGAGAGCTCGACCATGGTCCGACCTCTCGGGTCTTTTCCAGCCCGAGCCAACCCTTCAGAAGCTTCCCAATCCTCTGCCAAGGCTATAAATAACCCTTGCATTGCTCCATTTGATCCTTGCTGATCATTTGAGCTCTCTGTAACTTCCGCCCTTGTCGAACACTCGAGCTTGCATAGGCGATCCCTGGAGCTCCTGAACTGCTGAAAGTAGGCTCTACTGGTGTTCAGGATCCTTTGCAGCATCTGGAAGCTCAACCAAGACCAGCCGGATCCTCAGTTGATCATCCTGAGCACCCCCATCGAACCAGGTACCCCCGTTGCTCGATCTGAGCCAATTGGGCTCACACCATCTTCCATTTGATTTGTAAACGTGCGCATTGTCGAAATGAACCCAAGTCTATCGAACTTGAACCTTAAGTTAGACCCGATCGATCGAATCGATCGATTGGGCTAAGTCACCTAAGGAATGCCTCGGGTGAGTAAGGTCCCGGCATTCCAGACCATCCCAAGCCCTTCAGACCACGGGGCTTCGATCCGTCTCACCTCCCTGATGGTGTAGGGATCAAGCCCCGGGTCTGGCGTGGCCTCTGTGGGGAGAATTTTCTCCCCACAGTAGCTCTATTAAAGGAGCCCTCGAGTGAGTAAGGTTCAGCCAATCCGGACCGTCTCACAGAGGGCTTCGGGTCCCGTTCGGTGCGCCTGACCGCGGTGAGCATATATCAATCATTGGTTGGATGTGCCGTGGTCGGGATGCACCAGAATTGGCGGATTAGGGTTCCTCTAATCGGATCCTTCCGTCGGGACGAAGCGTTGTGCGGGTCGAGCCGACCCGTGACCCGCGCGGTGCGACAGTCCCGGGTCTTCGGGCCCCGGTCGACCTGCGCCTTTTGATAATAGGCCGAACTCATTTTAATTTAAATTTGATTAATTGGATTCTTTTTCCTTAAGGAAAATAATCAAATTAATCAAATCATAGGAAAATTTAATTAGAAAAATACATAATGTATAAATCGAATAACTTTTAATCCACTGGTCCAAACCCTATGATATCATATATGAAATTGATCAGAAAATTACCAGGGATCTGAATATAAAATATTATTGAACATCTAATAGTTAGATTTTTTTATTATTTCCTTATTATTGTAGATCTTGATTAGAGTGAATTAGAAATTATACTTAGCTAATTTGCATGTTTATGGTGCCATTAGTCTCCTTATGCAAATTAAAATGAATGTGATATGTGATTTATTTTTTTGATCTCTATATTTCAATTTATGCCATAATCTTGTTAAACATTGATTAGTAAAAATTAGGGTTTGTGGGCATGGGATCTTAGCAAACTTAGTCTCTGATTATTTGTATTGTTAAATAGAACTTATGTGCCAATTTGTATAAAATTTTGATGGCTAGAATTATAATTAGGTGCTAATCCTTTTGAATGGATTTAGGGTTTGATTAGCACTAATTACTTTATGTTCTTATAAATTTTTCTGTTAATATGCTTCATAACAGTATGATAAAAGTATGGAAACCATGTATGCTAATTCATAATATATAACTTGAATAATCCTAAAAATTGGAGAACTTAATCATCTTAATTAACTTAAGAAGTCTTAAGACTTTTATCAAGCTATTAAGACTTGATTTAGGTCTAATATTGCCACCAATAATACATACCTAATTTACAGATTTAATATTTGATCTATAAATAAACACTTGATCTTGATTGGACATGAGTAGGGGTTAAACCCCAACCTGCTTAATTAAAATCCAAACTCTTAAACCTTAATTAAATAGCATAATTTTAAGATAATGTAATTGACATTATTCCAATAATGCATCTGAATTGATATTGATCCCAAATATTTGGATTAGACATATTAAGGTTAATAATAAACCTATGAGATTGCTTAATCTGAATCTGAACCTTAGATCCTTGATTTTTTCCTAAATAAGACTATTAACATAATAAGAATAAAATAACCATATTTATTGAACAAGTGATCTAACTCTATTAAGACCTTTAATTTAAATCCCATAATCTTAGAGTAAGCTATGATCAGATGACTTAATCATCTGATCCGATCATCCTAAATCTAAATGATAAGTAAGACCTAGAGTGTTAGCATTAGAGTTAAGAGTGTGAGGTCTTAAGTATCTCAACACAAGATTATTTCTGAAATATTTTAAAGATCTAAATTTGAATATACATTGAGGTAGAAGCTTAGATGATCCCTTAACTTTAGAAGTTGATCTTAACCCATCATGGTAGGAATTACTTAAGATATTAAAATGACATATTTCCTTGTGGTAGAATCTATATTGAGTGATACGTTATCACATTTTCTTGGAGCCTTGTATAAGATGTAACAACCCGAGTTGTTATCATAGTTGATTAGGACTAATACTAAGTCTTAAACACAATTATAAGTGCTAATTAGGTCAAGTGGGATCAAACCTTTGAGACCTAGTCCAAATCAGGAGTCAAACGGATCGAATCCTAATTTTTGGAAATCCAGAAACCCTAGAAATTGACCTATTTAAATTGACCTCCGATCAAAAAAAGGACACCGCCATTGCGTTCCTTGACCCCAAATTAGCTTGGGGTGAAGTTTTCATGTTAATCGAAAGTCGTCGAAATTTTGACGAATATTTTAATAATAAAAATACCCCATAAATCAAGGTATCAAAATACTCGTCGAATCGAAAATCCGACTTCTGGAAATTTAAAAAAAATATATTAAAATAATAATTTATTTTTGACGGCGCCGTCAACTTAAGTGGACGGCGCTAACGGCGCCGTCCGATCGGACGGATCCATCCGGACCGTCCGATCGCGCGGATCCGACGGCTCTCGGCCGCGATCCGCGTCGCGCGATTTGGGCCGATCCGGACCGTCCGCGATCGCACGGATCCGACTGTCCGGGGCCGTCGTTCTCGGCCCCGTCGCCCGCACGCCACGCGGCGCGCCCGCCGCCCACCTGGCCAACCGCGGCCTCCCCCCGACCTCGGCGAGGTCGCCTGAGGTCTTATAAGACCTATAAGACCTCAAGCGAGCTCGGGGCTCTGGGTTTGCGAAACCCGAGCCCCGACGCGTCGAATCTGAGCCGACCTCTCCTCGCCGTTCGAATCAGGTACCTGGATCTCCCCTCTCCGCCGTTAGATTTGCGATTTTTCTTCTTGATTATTGTAGATCTTAAGTCTAATTGTCGATCCATCGGACCTGATCGAGCTCGATCAGGTCCGATCAACCCAAATCTGGGTTTAGATTTTTCCGAGTTCGGTCGGCCGAAACCCTAGAATCTAGGGTTTAAGATTGCCGGCGATCCTGGCCACCTCCGGCGAAGGTCCGCCCACCGGCGTGTAGCCCTCGTCGAGGGCTACCGGCGGCCGTGCGGGCCGAGGTGGTCCGGCGCCGGGAAGGCCGACAAAAGCCGTGCCCTAGCGAGGTGCCCTCGGGCCGTCTCCGCGAGGGAGACGAAGTCCGGGTCGGGCTGGGTCGACCCGAGCCCGACTCGCCCAAGCCGGGTTCGCATCAGCCGGGTGGGGCCCACCAGTGCCACGTGGCGCCTCTGGGCCCGCCACGTGTCAAGTGGGACCCACTGCCCGAGCCCCACGTGGCGGTTCGACTCCCCAGTGGGGACCACAGCACCACGTCGCCGCCTCTGGGCCCGCCACGTGGCAAGTGGGACCCACTGCCCGGTCAACCGCGGCGGTCCGGCTCCCCGTGGGGCCCACAGTGCCACATGGCAGCCTCCAGCAGTGACACGTGTCAGATGGGGCCCAGTGCCCAGTCACCCGAGCTGACTCAACCCCTATAGGGCCCACAGTGCCACGTGTCTAGTGGGGCCCACTTTCTGTTAATTTAATTAATAATTTAATTACTGTTAGTATTAATTAATTACTATTAATGATTAATTAATTACAATTAGTGGTTAATTAAGTTAGGATTAGTGTTAATTACTTTTGAACAGTAACCTTAATTAATTAAGTATAATTATAGATTAATTATGGTTAATTAAAAGTTAATTAAACCTTAAATAGTAATTAGGATAATTAATTATTATTAAATAGTAAAGCATAATTAATTATTCTTAATTAGATATTAATAGGTAATTAAGACTAATTAAATAGTGATTAGCACTAATTACTTTGCTACAGTAAAATATTAATTAAATAATAGATTACTTAATATTAATTAATAATTAAGCCTAATTAATTATAAATTAATTAAGGATTAATAATTTCAGAAATTTTATATAAAAACTTTAGGAATGAACAGTAAAATAATACAATTTGAATAAATGAATAGTAAAATAATTCAAATTGTATTTTTGAATAGTAAACCTTAAGAGTTTAATAACTTTTTGTAGGATGATCCAAACATAGCCAATATAGGTCTTAAAATACTCAGAAAAATGTAAGGATTCAAATAACATAATGTAAAAATTTATTTTGAGATACGTATAACGAGGTAGTATTTTAGGACCTATTTAGAGCCTCATAACTTTTTACCTAGTTATCAAAATATAGTCAATATGGGTCTTAAAATGCTCAGGAGAGCGGGCCCATCACCATAGTAGTATTAGTTTCCCCATTCGAACATCAGGACAAAAAGTCAACCCTAGAATCCTAGGTGAAAAATGACCAAAATGCCCCTAGACTTTAAATAGCCATAACTTAGTCAAATCAACTCCAAATTGAAAAATTCAAGATGCTAACCAGCCTAGAATTTCAATGTCATCAATATATTAAAATAATATTTAGGATCTAAACCCTAGAAATTTAGGTAAATGACCAAATTACCCCTAGCCTTATTTTAGTCATAACTTGACCGTTTCTCGCCCGATTTCGGCGTACTTACTGTCTATCTTCAAGTTAGACAGTAAGGAATCATCTAAGAGAAATCAATTTTGACCACTAAGTCAAAAGTTGACTTTTGACCCTTAAAGTAGGGGCAAAATGGTCATTTTGCCCTAAGATTGGATTAAGTACCTTTACCCTTTGGATGACATCCCAAATGCCAAAACTAATATTATAATCATCTTAGTAATGTTTAAGTATGTGAAATCAACCCTTAAGTCAAATTCTAGTAGTCTTTCTAAGTCTTAAGCACTACACCTTAAGGATCCTTCCTGAGATTAGGATTATATCATAGGTTATAGTTCATTCATTAGGTAAATTGGGTTACCTAATGGGTGAAACCTTAGTTTTATTAGTTTCTAGACTTTCTTTTATTTTACAACTCATTCTGATTATTTTGTCTTTAAACCTTAGATTTAAGATAGGAGATTTATCCTATTAAGTTTGATTACTTAATAGGATTTGCCATAACTAGTAGATCACTAATAGAATAAAACTTAGAACTTAGGTCTTATCCTTTAGATTATGTGATTAAACCTAATTCTCGTAGTGTTTAATCCATAATCTATAGGTTTAGAAGATCTTGATTAGATCTTAATTAGAACATCTAAATTCACAAAATTAGGACGTATGATTCATTTATTTAACTCGTAGTCGTCTATCTGACTGAACTAGATTAGAACTTGATCAGTTCTAGTCTTTTTTAACTTGTAAGGACAAGTTTCTGAGTTATACTCGATAGTAGGAAAACGGTGATCCTGAACTTATGTAACTTGGAATAGTTAGAAGGTTAAGTAGAAAATAAATGATATCACAATGTTTAGTAGAGTCCCTTGCTTACTTTGATATTTTGTTGCTACGCGTTCCTTGTATTTTTGTGCCATATTTTCTTGAGCATACCATACAAGATTTTTGATGCATAAATAAAATGTTAGAAAAATATGGAGACTCCTTAGATTTCTTATGAAAATATTAAAGTGATTTATGAAAAGATAATGGTTTTATGAACTGCCTCTCAATTATGTCCTTATTGCCTAGCTTCCTTATGTCTCTAGGGGAAGGATCTATTTTTGTTGTGTGCCTAGTTTACTATCATCCTTATGTCGCTAGGGGTACACTGTTGGTTCCTTAGCCGTACTAGTGTTAAGGTTGCCTTGTATGCTTACTTTACTAGCCTCCTTATGTCGCTAGGGGCATACAGTTAGGCCTTAATCGTACTGGTGCTAAGACCCTTCACTTGCCTTGTGTGCTTATTTGCCTAGCTTCCTTATGTCGCTAGGGGTACACAGTTTTATGACTTAACCGTGATGGTGCTAAGCTTCTTTGGTATTCGATGGGCTTGAGTATCTCTTTTCTGTATGGCAGTCGATGCACGTGTGGCTTTATATGCAGTTGTTGTTGTTTACTTTTCAGTATTCTTATTCTGTCAACTACTTCCTTGTACTGCTTGTACATATATTTAAGATGTTAGAACCTTACTGCTATTTATATGTACCACTGCTGAGTTGTTTATTTTAATTGGCATATTTTCTGTTGATCACCAGCATGTTTAGGATGTAGAATTTTTCTTACTGCACTTGTTTAGTTAAGTATATTTATACGTCCTTCCTTATTTAGTTTGAATACGAGGCATGTCTCAGCCTCTTTCCTTTTTCTTTGCATAAGTTATAAATGATGATTTATAGCTTTCCTATTTCTTTTGTATTGCTTGCTGCTCCTTTTCATATATATATATATGTTGCTTAGATATTATCAAATGGTGATATTACTTAACACTTATAATAATTTATCAGCTTAAAATGTACTTAGATAATTATCTAACCAGATTTTTCTTTTCTTTGGTTGGGGCCCTACATTGTGAAATCGACAATGGCAGACTCCTTTCAGTTAGACGAGCAGGAGTTAGGTGTGGAGCCTTACCCAGAGGAGGAGCCCATGGAAGAAGCTGCCGTCTAGTTCCTTTATACTTCGAGTGAGGATGAGTAGTTTTCATTCTATTTCTATTTAGATATTTTAAATTGTGTAATAATGCAGGTACTATTGACTGTGTATTTGGATTGTATGCTTATATTCTGAGTTCTACTTTTCCTATTTGTACTGTGACACTTGGATGGTTTACATTTCCTCAAATCACTTCTACACTTTGTTTGTTTACTTATACAGTGATTGTTAGTTTAATTCTGTGTTAATCCTTCCCTAATCATGTGGATTGTGGAGTTTATCGTAATCCAATGATAAGTGAGGGGTTAGCCAGAGTGACACCCCACCCTTAACCTAATCCTTTGGCGGATTAAGGGTGCGGGGCGTTCACATAGGACTTACCTATTTAGTATAAGAAATTATAGTCCTGATAGTCCTTGTTAATTAAATAGAGTTGTGTAAACCCAGATTATTGGTTGGTATAGTATGGTATACCCATAGTACTAGTTTTCTTCAATAGTTTTTAGGATTGGTTGATTCACTCTAATGTGGACTTATGAGTAAGTGCTATCTTGAGAGATTAGATGAATACAGTTCCGTTAGAGTAAATCTCCCTAGACTAAGAGTATAGCAAATGAGTACTCATTCCTTAGTTTAATTAAAATACAAACAGCCATCAGCTCCTAATTCCCAGAATTTCCAGCGACGGCAAACTAACAATCGTCCTGCTGGACCTGCCCGAGTATATGCTTTAACTCCTATGGAAGCCGTGGAAGATAACAATGTGATTTCAGGTACACACTCTTAAACTTTTCCTGTACATTGCCTTTCTGTATTTTAAATCTTTTAAATTGTTAATGCGAAACTATGTAAATTTAGGCACACTTTATTTCAATAACTAGCCTTGTAACGTATTGTTCGATACGGGTGCCAGTCACTCATTCATCTCAGAACAATTTGCTAATAATCTTAAACTTCACGCATGCAACCTAGCACAAAAATTAAGTGTTGGACCTCCATCAGGAATCCAACTAAGTGCTCATAAATTTTGCAATATCAAGGTCCCGATAAACGATTAAGAATTTCAGGCTAAGCTAATCATTCTACCGATAGCTAACTTTGACATCATCCTTGGGATGAATTGGCTCAGTAACAATAATGATGTGATAAACTGCCATAAAAAGAGAGTCACTCTCCATTCTCAGGGTAAGCCTGAAACATTTGTGGGAAAAAATAGCACGCAGTTATCTTTAATAAATGCTATTAAAGCCGAACCTTTGATTGTCAAAGGTTTTAGTGCCTACTTAGTCACCATGATGGGCGAAACAAAAGAAAATATCTCCCTTGCTGATTGTAAGGTAGTCAAAGAGTTCGCCGATGTATTTCCAGAGGATTTGCCTGGTGTACCTCCTTTCAGAGAAGTGGAATTCTCTATTAAATTGATTCCCGGTACACAGCCAATATCCAAAGCACCTTATAGAATGGCACCTAAGGAGCTGCAGGAACTCAACGAGCAGTTTCAAGAGCTCCTGAATAAAGGTTTCATTAGGCCACGCATTTCTCCTTGGGGAGCGCCAGTATTATTTGTGAAAAAGAAGGATGGATCTATGCGTATGTGTATAGATTATCGTGAACTGAACAAGGTCACCATAAAGAACAAATACCCACTACCTAGAATTGATGATTTATTCGACCAATTAGCCAGAGCCGTGATATTTTCCAAGATCGATTTAAGGTCTGGATACCACCAGCTGCGAGTAAAGGAAGACGATGTAGGGAAGACTGCGTTCCGTACTCATTATGGACACTTCAAATTTTTGGTGATGTTATTCGGACTCACCAATGCACCATCGATATTTATGGACTTAATGCAGTGCGTGCTAAAGCCGTATCTAGACAAGTTTGTAATCGTCTTTATTGACGATATCCTCATTTACTCCAAAACTCTGAGAGACCATGAAGAACATTTGAGGTTAGTGTTGGAAACCTTGCGTGAGCATCAATTTTATGCCAAGTTCTCCAAGTGCAAGTTCTGGCTTAACTCCATTGCATTTTTGGGACATGTGGTCGATGCTCAGGGCATTCGAGTAGATCATAGTAAAGTAAATGCTATTCAGGACTGGGTTCAACCTAAGTCTATTACCGATATTAGAAGTTTCCTGGGATTAGCAGGATATTACAAATAATTTGTTAAGGGCTTTTCCTAGATTGCTTCTCCGTTGACTAAGTTGACCCAAAAAGCCATTCCGTTCATTTGGAGTCTAGAATGTGAAAGAGCATTCCAAACTCTAAAGGATGCACTTTCTACCGCTCCAGTGCTAGTTCTACCAAAAGAAGGTTTGAACTATTAGGTTTATACCAATGCCTCAGGAATCAGTCTAGGTTGTATTTTAATGTAAGAGGGTAAGGTAATTGCATACGCCTCTCGTCAACTAAAACCCCACGAGCGAAATTATCCAGTTCATGATCTTGAACTTGCAGTCGTAATATTTGCCTTGAAAATATGGCGTCACTACCTGTACGGAGTGCAATGTTCAATTTTCACCGAACATCAGAGTTTGAAGTACATCTTCACCCAGAGAGAACTGAATTGCCGCCAGAGAAGATGGTTGGAGCTCATTAGCAATTATGATCTCAGCATCCAATATCATCTGGGGAAGGCTAATGTAGTGGCCGATGCTCTTAGTCGTCGTGCTACTCTAACCTCTATGATTGCCGCCAGTTTCTTAGAACCTGAATTTCGTAAGCTCGAGATTTCTCCAGTTAATGGCGATATGCTGAGTTCGCTATTAGCAAATATTAATGTGGAACCCACTTTCCACCGAGATGTCTCCATCTCGCAAACCAAAGATGATGAGTATTTGAAATTTAAAGTAGATATCGAAGGTGGTCATCGTCAGGATTTACAATTGCAGAATGGTGTAGTTTATCAAGGTAATCAATTGTGGATTCCTAAGTCCATGCATCAAGAGGTTTTAGTCGAAGGCCATAATTCTGGGTATCATATTCACCCAGGCAGTACTAAGATGTACCAAGATTTGAGGCAGTCATTTTGGTGGCCAGGTATGAAGAAAGATGTAGCTGACTTTGTGGCCAAATGCCATGTCTGTAATTTAGTAAAGGCCAAACACCAAAGACCTGGTGGTCTTTTGAATCCACTAGATATTCCTGAATGGAAATGGTTTGATATATCCATGGACTTCGTCATAGGATTGCCTCGTGCCAAATCTGGTGCCGACGCAATCTAGGTTATTGTTGATCGACTAACTAAATCAGCACATTTCCTTCCTATCTATAAAACTGATTCAGTAGAGAAGTTAGCAAAACTCTACATCAAGGAGATTGTCAGATTGCATGGGATTCCAAAGTCAATCGTATCTGATAGAGACAGCAGATTTACTTCCAAGTTTTGGCAAGCTGTGCATCAAGACCTGGGTATGACTCTAGCCATGAGTACAGCTTTTCATCCTCAAACAGATGGTCAGACTGAAAGAGTAAATCAAGTTCTGGAAGATTTGCTTAGGCTCTGTATTCTTGATTTTGCTGGTTCCTGGGAAGATCACATCCCATTAGTGGAATTTGCCTATAATAACAGCTTTCAAGCCAGTATTAAGATGGCCCTGTATGAAGCTTTATATGGTAGAAAATGCAGTACTCCACTAGCCTGGTCGAAAATAGAAAGTGTTCAACTGTTTGGTTCAGAATTGGTAGAAGAAACCAACAGTAAGATCAAGTTAATTCAGCAGAGAATTCGTTCAGCTTAAGATCGTCAGAGTAAGTATCATGACTCTCACCACCGTCTCTTAGAATTCAATGTGGGAGATTCTGCTTATCTGAAGGTTAGCCCAATGATGGGTATTTTTAAATTTGGTGTAGCTGGGAAACTCAGTCCCTGCTATGTTGGACCTTTCAAAATTTTGGCCAAGGTAGGGTCATCTGCCTATCGGCTAAGTCTACATGATGGCTTTGCAGCTGTTCACAATGTATTTCATGTATCATCCTTGAGAAGATGTCTTCTGGACCCTTCTCATCTCATTCAACTTCCAGCAGTAGAAATTCAGCTTGATCTTTCGTATGCCGAAGAACCTATTAGAATTTTAGCTCGTGATCAAAAACAGCTGAGGAACCATTCCATTCATATGGTCAAAATTCAGTGGAAGAACCGATCGTTGGAAGAATCTACTTGGGATAAAGAGGTGGATATGCACAATAAATATCCCCAACTCTTTGCAAACTCAGGTACTATTCATTTCTCTTCTTCCAGTTATATCTAAGCTCGTATTATCGCAATAGAATATTTCTTCACTTAGGTAATGTCGAGGATGACATCATTCTTAAGTGGGGGAGTCTTTAACAACCCTAGGTTGTTATCCTAGCTAAAACTAGATTAATTTAGCTAAACCAAGGTTTAATTTTGATTCCATTAGATTCAATGGGTCATTTAAACCTAAATATAGAAGTTTGAAATCCATCGGAGCTAAATTGGAAAATTTGGTATTTTTGGCTATTTTTAAGCCCTGAAAAATACCTAAATTATTTTGATCTCCAAATTGAAATTTGATTTCATTTTTGAATTCCTCACACCCAAATTAGCTAAGGGTGAATTTTTGGGAATTTTTGGAGTTAGTTTGGTCCTAAATTGAATTTGGAAAATTTTAGAATAATTAAGAACTAATTAAATAGTTTTAATTAATTAAAATTAAATTTTATTTAATTTTTAATTCTGTGGGATTTGCTGTCGGGACCGCGGCAGATCCGCTGCGGGGTCCCGACAGCGGCGCACGGTTTCGAGCCAATGGGATCTCTAGCACGTATCTAAGCGCAGGATCCAAGGGCTCGCATCGCTCTGCCCCGTAATCGAATCTCAGTCGCGTGATCAGCATATTAAATATAACGTCCAGGATTTAATCCGCGTGGCCGTTACTTAAGATCTCCATTAGGCCGTCCAAACGCAACGGATTTGCAGATCAGACGGCTCTGAGACCCCGGTCACTGTGGATCTTCGTCTCCAGAGGATCCCATCCCGACAGAAAGAAATTTGTCATATCAAGCCACGTCAGACCTGTCTGCCATCTTCCTGCCAGGTCAGCTAGACCGTTAGGGTCCTTCCCGTAGTGGCCAAACATAGGGAGCTGGGTAGTGTGGCCGAGCTAGTCCAATTAAAGGAGTCTGAATGAACTCCTCGGCCCGAGCCTAATTCTCCAGCCTCAGCTATGGTTCCACCCCCCAGAGCTCCCTCGACCTATAAGTAACCGTCCCCCAGTCTAGTGAGCTCGTTTGCTCACTGAAACCCTCTGGAGTTCACCCCTCCTTCTCAGCTGGTGCCCATTAGAACTGTCGCCGTTCCAGGAGATTTTCAGTGCTTAGGACCGCTGATAGTGGGTGTGCGTCTGACGTTCAGACCCCCAGCTTGTTCCTGCGATCACTTGGAGCCCCAGGGCAATCTGCATTATCTTCATCGTGGCAAACCAAGGTATAGCTTACTTCCTTTTCTCTATCAAGCTGAATTCAGCTCTTTTCGCCTCTTCGCAAGCCTAGATGCTGAGTAGGACCTTACCTTTGCTCCTTCGCGGTCGATCGAGTCGGAAAGCGTGGTCTGGCAGTGACCCAGACGATGAATTCATCATCTGTATGCACCGCCAGACAAAATTCTGGTTCGCCAAATTCGGCGATTCCAGTTGGAGTTAATTGTCTAGCTAGTACTAGGATCGTCTGGGCCATAATTGTGAGCTGGTATCGAGGGTTGAACTCGACCAGATCGATCAATTCGACTGGAATCGATCAATCCAGTCGTGAGCCTGAATGGCCGAAAATGCCTAGTAGCACCCCGGCGATTCAGACCACCCCAGAGCTCCTTATTTCGCCCTATCGCTTCCTCGTCGATCCCTGAACGTGCAAAGATCGGGATTGTGGCAACTCGTGGACTCAGTGAGGAGAATTATCTCCTCACAGGTGCGCCAGCTGGAGGATCTCGGCCGAGTAGGCATCCAGTGATCCAGAGCTTCCCAGTTAGGGCTTCTTAGTTTAATCGATGCGTCTGAGGTTAGGGAACGTGTAGCCGTCGGAATAAAGGCATGGCGTGACCGGAGTGCGGAGAATTTGGCAATGGAAGTCGGCTCTAGGGTTCGGGCAGCGGGCGCGAGCGAGAGGAAGAAGTCGGCGATTTTGGGCCGGGTTGACCCCCGACCCGCGTGTTTTGATTTTGGGCCGACAATAATTAATTTCATTTCTGGATTTAATTTCCTTAAGGAAATTAAAACAAGAAATAAACCCTATGATTCTGATTTAAATAAAAATACAAAATGAATTAATTAAATAACTTTAGCTACACAGATTCAAATGGTATGATCCAATATACCATTTGAATCAGAAAAATTCAAGGAATCTGAATATAAAATAAAATCTGAGATCCAATGGTTGGATTTAAAAATATTGGCCAAACCTTCTCTGTTCTTAAATAAATCATATAAAATCATCTAATTATCCAATTTATAAAATTAAGGGCTCTGATTACTTCTTGTACACTAAGGAACAATTCCAGACCCTTAAAATTAATTTTGGATAATTAATTTTTTTAATCACTCCTTAATCACCCTAATCAAGGATTAGTGAACTAAACCCTAATTAAGCCTCTGATTTGGGTGGGGATGGTTCCTAATATCAAATTAGACCTAGTATAACCTAAGTGTAAGGTTGGATTGCCCTAAAGTGCTTTAATTTCATTAATTACCCTAAGTGGCTTAATTAAGTGATTAGTGCTAATTAAGATCATTTAGGTCATCAAAACCTAAGTTAAGGGTGTTTCCCACTTCATTAAGTAATATGAAACACATTAGAATAGATTAGAGCAAATTTGGTTAGTCAAACCCTAAAATCCCAATTTTAGCCTTAAGAGGGGCACTTTGGTCATTTTGACCAAAATGTGATTTAGTGTTCTTTAAAAGATTGAAATTTCAGTAAACCATTATAAAGTAGATTGAGAGGTTCTCTGAAATCATAGAACAATAATAATGTTATTCATTAATCCATGAGCTCTTCATTAAATCTTTAATTAAGATACTTAAATCTTAAGCATTCTTATCAAAATCATATGGCATTAAACTTTAAATCTAATAATTGAAATGGTCAATTATCTCATTAATAAGTTCAGTTAAGATAATATGAGAATTAAGTGTTAAAAGAAAAGAAATTGGAAATGTCTAAGTAAAATTCTTAGCTTAAGATCTAAAGTGATCAAAACTCAGATCCTTAGATCTTAAGTAAACTAAGAAGGACAAAATGGGTTTAATGTTAATCTAATACTTGAAATCATCAATTCTAACCTTAATAAGCTCCTTATAGTTAATTATGAAATTAATTCTAAAGAAAATCACACATGGAAACTCTGAAGTCAAAACTCTAATTAGAAGTCTAAAGTGATCAAACTTCAGACCCTTAAATCTTAGATCTTAGACTCAGATCTTCAATTTGAATAAAACCACCTTCAATTGAAATTCTTTAATGATTGATTGTTTAATCTTTTGAAACCTTCCATGTGGGTATAGGATGATTCAATCAATAAGGTAGTGAAATTATCTTAAAGATTGAATATAGATCTTAGATTCTCAAGTTCTTAGTTGATTATTTTATCTTATAATCAGTAGAATAGCCTTTCACTGAGATCTTAGTTCCTAAATCTTTCAACTTATAGGATTCTTTACCTTCAAATTGGGTAATAAGTGAGAAACCTAGATCCTATTTAGAATATCACCTAGGATTTGGGAATTGAACTCAACATAGGGTTTAAGTTCTAAATTCTTAAATCTTGATTTATTTAATCAAGATTTGGGTAAAAGAGTAAAATATTCACAAAGTTAGGTCATTGATTTGCTTACTTAAACTATATAGTCATCGCATGATTTCGGATTAGAACTTGTTAAGTTATAATATTTAACTTTAAGGACGTAAATCTGAGATTCTACTCGATAGCTGGATATTGGAGATCCTAAGCTTGTACCTTCTCAGAGTAGTTAGATTTAGTAATTAGATAACAACTGATATCACATAAGTCTAGATTGAGTCTCTTGCTTACTTTGACTAGATTGCGTTGCATACCTTGGATCTTGAGCCTTATTCCTTATGCATAATAGGAAAAACTTAGGATATGGATGATACATCCTAAGCTAGTATTAAAATTACATATCATTCAGTTTTGTGTTGTTTACAGTTAGCATAATATGTCCTAGCTTAGTCTGCCTCTTCAGTAGTAGTATTGTATAGACTGGACTCAGACCTAGCATATTTGGATGGCTGGGCTGGGGATTGATTGATGGATATTGGAGGCCCTGTATGGCCTATTGACTGGTATGACAGTACTATGTCCTAGGCTTATTGCTACCTTAGCTGAATTGTTCAGTATTGTTTTATTTTTTCCTTGCCACATGCTTCAGTGGCCTTATATTCAGTATTTACTCGCTTTGCCACATGCCTCAGTGGCCTTATATTTCATATATTGCTTTGCTTTTGCCACATGTCTCAGTGGCCTTTCTTTTTTATATTAATCTGCATGTTGTATGTAAACTTTATGGCTTAGATATATGTATAAATGGCATGTTTAGGATGCTAGAATTTTTATCATGTTCAGTACTTGTGTTTGTTTATACTCAGCATGTTTTACTTCGATCATAATCATGTTAGGAGTACATTTATTCAATAGTTACAGTTATTTTTGCTTTTAGCCTCGCCTTACTTATTTAGTGTTTTGTATGTTACATCACATACTTGTTGCTTTCTATAAATGGAAGGTTTATAGTATTCCATTTCTTTCATAGCTTGTTGCACCTTTACTGTTTGCATGTATAGTTAAATTAAAATGTGATATCTTTAAATGTTCAGTTCATTAAAATAGCCTAAAATGTACTTAGATAATTGTCTAACTGTAACCTTTTTATTTTGTTGGCTGGGGACCTGGCATTTGTGATAGCGACAAATGTCAGATTCAGACGTGTTCGTGGGCAGTGTCGCAGAGGAGGAGCCAGTTCAGGAGCAGGACCTTCCAGCTGTTGTTTAGATAGTTTTGCATTGTTTATTTCAATGAGGATGAGAGTCTTTCATTTTTCAGTTATTCATTTCAGTTTGTAATAATTAACTTTCTGGATGTACTCTACTTTCTGCATTGTAATGAGTTACTTTATTGTATTTTCTCTTCCCTACTATGTATGCTTGTGGAAGTTACTCTATGTTGTACTGCTTCCGCCACTTTGATATTTATATTGATGAATGTTATAATACTTGGTGACAAGCCCTTGACTTAAGGCAGGTTTGGTCTGCCTAACTTTACTTAAGTTAGGGATTTGCCACAGTTGGAGCACCGTACTTCCTTATTACCAGTACGGGGGCACCATAATTAGGCTTCTCTAAGTCCGAAATGATATTTTGATAAGCTTAGATGCCCTAGTTTATACCTAAAATATTTTGATCTCAGAATTAAATTTTGAATGCATTTTTGAATTCCTCATCCCCAAATTAACAAGAGGTGAAAGTTTGGTGCAATTTGGAAATTATTTAGGCCATAATTCACATTTAATTAAAATAGTCTAATTGCATTTTAGAGTTTTGAACAATTCAAAATTGCATTTATACCTTTAAACTAATTAAACGACTAGGATCCGCTGTGCGGACCGCGGGCGATCCGCTGCGGAGCCTGGGTCGCGCGACAACGGCGATCGCAGATTGCAAATCCGCCATAAGATGCGCCCGTGGAATCCCATGGCTCGGATTCAATCCGATCCGGCCGTTAGGTTCTGGAGGATCTAGACCGTAACGCATTTCCTTTGATCCATCGGACGGCATCTGAAGGCTTCGCCACTGTGGACCTTCGTCCCGAACACACCCGTCTCAGACAGAGGAGATCCCCCGTACTGCCAGCTGCCCCGCTTCTCCCCCACTCCTGTGTCCACCTCAGCAAGGTTGTTATGACCTCCCCTGTCTTGGCAAGGACCCCCAATCGAGCCTCATGACTCGACCGAGCTCGAATTGCTAATTCGAGAGCTCGGCCATGGCCCGACCTCTGGGTCTTTCCCAGCCCGAGCCAACCCTCCAGAAGCTTCCCAATCCTCTGCCAAGGCTATAAATAGCCCTTGCATTGCTCCATTTGATCATTGCTGATCAATTGAGCTCTTTGCAGCTTCTGCCATTACTGAACACTCGAGCTTGCGTAGGCGATCCCTGGAGCTCCCAAACTACTGAAAGTAGGCTCTCCTGGTGTTCAGGATCCTTTGCAGCATCTGGAAGCTCAGCCAAGACCAACCGGATCCTCAGTCGATCGTCCTGAGCACCCCCATCGAACCAGGTACCCCAGTTGCTCGGTCTGAGCTAATTGGGCTCAGACCCTCTTCCTTTTGATTTGTATATGTGCGCATTATCAAAATGAACCCAAGGCTATCGAACTTGAACCCTAAGTTAGACCCGATCGATCGAATCGATTGATTGGGCTAAGTCACCTAAGGAACACCTCGGGTGAAAAAGGTCCCGGTGTTCCAGACCATCTCAGGCCCTCATACCAGGGGGCTTCGATCCGTCTCACCTCCCTGATGGTGTAGGGATCGAGCCCCGGGTCTGGCGTGGCCTCTATGGGGAGAATTGCCTCCCCACAGTAGCTCTATTAAAGGAACCCTCAGGTGAGTAAGGTTCAGCCAATCCTGACCATCTCACAGAGGGCTTCGGGTCCTGTTCGATGCGCCTGACCGCGATGAGCATGTATCAATCATTGGTTGGATGTGCCATGGTCGGGATGCACTAGAATTGTCTGATTAGGGTTCCCCTAATCGGATCCTTCCGTCGAGACAAAGGCTTGGGGATGAAGCGTTGTGCGGTGCGGGCCGACCTGTGACCCGCGCGGTGCGACAGTCCCAGGTCTTCGGGCCCCGGTCGACCTGTGTCTTTTGATAATAGGCCGAACTCATTTTAATTTAAATCTGATTAATTGTATTCTTTTTCCTTAAGGAAAATAATCAAGTTAATCAAATCATAGGAAAATTAATTAGAAAAATACATAATTATTAATTGAATAACTTTTAATCCACTGGTCCAAATCCTATAATATCATATATGAAATTAACCAGAAAATCACCAGAGATCTGAATATAAAATAATATTGAACATCTAATGGTTAAATTTTTTATTATTGCCTAATTATTATAGGTCTTGATTAGAGTGAATTAGCAATTATACTTAGCCAATTTGCATGTTTAGGGTGCCATTAGTCTCCTTATGCAAAGTAAAATGAATGTGATAGGTGATTTATTTTTTTAATCTCTATATTTCAATTTATGCTCTAATATTATTAAACCATGATTAGTGAAAATTAGGGTTTGTAGGCATGGGATCTTAGCAAACTTAGTCTCTGATTATTTGTATTGTTAAATAGAACTTATGTGTTAATTTGTATAAAATTTTGATTGCTAGATTTGTAATTAGGTGCTAATCCTTTTGAATGAATTTAGGGTTTGATTAACACTAATTGCTTTATGTTCTTATAAAGTTTTCTGTTAATATGCTTCATAACAGTAAGGTAAATGTATGGAAACCATGTATGCTAA
This sequence comes from Gastrodia elata, assembly GCA_016760335.1. Lineage (NCBI taxonomy): Eukaryota > Viridiplantae > Streptophyta > Magnoliopsida > Asparagales > Orchidaceae > Gastrodia > Gastrodia elata. Next base: position 8,772,289 of record CM028670.1, on the reverse strand, counting down.
TTCATAATGTATAACTTGAATAATCCTAAAAATTGGAGAACTTAATCATCTTAATTAACTTAAGAAGTCTTAAGATTTTGATCAAGCTATTAAGACTTGATCTAGGTCTAAGATTGTCACCAATAATACATACCTAATTTACTGATTTAATATTTGATCTATACATAAACACTTGATCTTAATTGGACATGAGTAGGGGTTAAACCCCAACCTGCTTAATTAAGATCCAAACTCTTAAACCTTAATTAAATAGGCATGATTATAAGATAATGTAATTGGCATTATTCCAATAATGCATTTGAATTGATATTGATCCCAAACATTTGGATTAGACATATTAAGGTTAATAATAAACCTATGAGATTGCTTAATCTGAATTTGAACCTTAGATTCTTGATTTTTTCCTAAATAAGATTATTAGTATAATAAGATTAATAGAACCATATTGATTGAACAAGTAATCTAACTCTATTAACATCCTTGATTTAAATCCCATAATCTTAGAGTAAGTTATGATCAGATGACTTAATCATCTGATATAATCATCCTAAATCTAAATGATAAGTAGGACCTAGAGTGTTAGCATTAGAGTTAAGAGTGTGAGATCTTAAGTATCTTAACACAAGATTATTTTTGAAATATTTTAAAGACCTAAATTTGAATATATATTGAGGTAGAAGCTTAGATGATCCCTTAACTTTAGAAGTTGATCTTAACCCATCATGGTAGGAATCACTTAAGATATTAAAATGACACCTTTACATGTGGTAGAATCTATATTGAGTGATGTGTTATCACATTTTCTTAGAGCCTTGTATAGGACTTACCTATTTAGTATAAGAAATTATAGTCTTGATAAATCCTTGTTAATTAAATAGAGTTATGTAAACCCAGATTATTGGTTGGTGTAGTATGGTATACCCATAGTACTGGTTTTCTTCAATAGTATATAGGATTGGTTGATTCACTCTGATATGGACTTATGAGTAGGTGATATCCTAAGGGATTAGACAAATATAGTCCCATTATAGTAAATCTCCCTATACTAAGAGTGTATTAAACGGGTACTCATTCCTTAGTTTGATTGAAATATAATTCACCAATGGGCGATGCCTCCTAGCGAAGATTGCTTCAATATGTGTGGCTCAAACAAACTAAGTAATTAGATTCACCTTCTTTAAACCACTAAGTGTAATTGTGAGTAAGGCATCTTACTAATTGTGGCGCCCCACCCCTTAATCCACAATATTAAGCTAAGGAGTGGCGTGTCACTCTAGCTAACCCTTCACTTATTATTGGATTAGGATGAAATCCACAACCCACCTAATAAGGGAAGGAGTAAGCACATAATCAAATAACAGTCACTATCTAAGAAAAACATACAGAGTGTGGAAGCAAAATAATCTGATCAACACATTCATTCACCATGCATCACATAATAAATAGTAAGATATCTCAATAAATAATAAAGTGCAGAAAAGTAAATCACAGTCACAGTACCTGTATTATAATAATATTTAAATAAATAGTTTAAAGACTGAAGGTAAATCACTCATCCTCACAGAGCTAAAAGAAACTAAATGGTATCCGGCTCTCCTAGCTGAAGCTCCTCCTCCAAGTAAGGCACCTCTTCTTCAGCACTGAGCTCCTCAAACCTAACTGAATCTGACATTATCAGTTTCCTAATGCTAGGGCCCCAGCCAATAAAAGAAATATGATTAGACAATTATCTAAGTACATTTTATGCTGAATGTTTTGCATGTATAATTAATGTGTGGCGACCGGGGATCGAAGTTTGAGAGTCTCAAAAGAATAATTCATATTTTGATCATATACATTTATGAAAGTAAAGAAAATATAATATATAAATGTCTATTTTTACATTCAGAGCCATTCATATGAATTACAACAATTTAATATTTACAATATATATTACACATCCTTATTTTCTCACATCTCAGTTTCTTCTCTTTTATTTCTTAGGCAGATCTTCAAAGCTTAATTTTCAAAACCTGAAAAACATAGCTGCTAGTCAAGTAGGAGTACACAAATCATTCTTATTAGAATATTTCTAGCATCCTATAATAGGCATGAATTAAATATAGAAATGAATGTGATATATGCATAGTATATATGAAAGAAAAGTAAATTTTCAACTTTAAATATTGCCCTGCAAGTTAGCTGTGAAATTCAATAAAAATGTGATGACCTACTTAAGTAGTAATAAGTAAAACTCTTAAACATCAAGGCACCTTTTCAGATAATGGTGGAGTTCCTGATAAGAACTCCAAAGTTAAGCGTGCTCATGTGGGAGCACTCCCAGAATGGGTGACCTACTGTGAAGTTATCTTCTGAGGGCAAAACTATGAGGCCTTTTAGGCCAAAGCGGATAATACCTTGGTGTTAAGAGTTTGGGTTGTTACAAATAGTATCAAAGCAAACCATAGGGTGTCAGATAGAAGCTAAGTGTCATATATGACAAAGTATTACTTCATGTGAACAGCCTCTTGAACCCATGGTGGTTAAGGTGCTACATGGTTGTGGGTACCTCTTGAGCCTGTAATGGTCACCTCTAGTTCTATCTACCCAATGGATGGTTCTTGGATCTGTGTGTGGATACTGACGAGGATGTCAGTTACTTAAGTTGGGGAGATTATGAAGACCCAGTTAAGTAGTAATAAGTGAAAGTCTTAAATATCGAGGTGCCTTTTTAGATAATAGTAGAGTTCTTGATAAGAACTCCAAAGTTAAGTGTGCTCATGTGGGAACACTCCTAGGATAGGTGACCTGCTGGGAAGTTATTTTCTGAGGGCAAAACCGTGAGGTATTTCAGGCCAAAACGGACAATACCTTGGTGCTTAAGAGTTTGGGCTGTTACAATAAATGAAAAGCATAAATTAAATTAATTTTATCAAAAGCATTTGTAACATAAAGTCGAGTCCATAGACTCCTGAGCCCAAATGGGTAAACCCATAGGCATAACCTTTATGAAGCTTTTCTCACTACCCGTCAGTAGTTTATTCAAAAATTAGAAACTAATGGTGCGCCTTTCCCTGGATTTGCCCACTTTCTAATAAGAGCTAAATCCCTCCATATGACTCCCAAGGTGTGATGACCCACTTAAGTAGTAATAAGTAAAACTCTTAAACGTTGAGGTGCCTTTTCAGATAATGGTGGAGTTCCTGATAAGAACTCCAAAATTAAGCGTGCTCAGGTGGGAGCACTCCCAGGATGGGTGACCTATTGGGAAGTTATTTTTTGAGGGCAAAATTGTGAGGCTTTTCAGGCCAAAGCGGATAATACTTTGGTGTTAAGAGTTTGGGCTATTACACAGGGGCTGCTAGCAGACCCAATCTGTACAGATTCTCAGTATTGCTTTTCATCCTCCAAAGACTAATACCATAATAATATAACACATTTCATCTTTTTATTTCATGCTAATTTGATAATATTCTTTTGTAGATTTATAAGTGGTAAGCAATTTTGAAATAAATAATACACAAATGAAAATGGCTCAAAATAAGAATACTGAAATAAAAGCTTATAAGTAGATTTACGTGCCTAACTGTTTTGATATAAACACAACCAAATCACTTCCTTTGATCTACCAAAAATAATTTAATTTATTAATATTTTCTTTTATGATTTAATATGATTTATAACATTAGGTTTATTTATATTTTAAGTTTCTAAAATAATAATAAAATGAATATTTAAATTAATTTATTAAGTTACTAATTTTGAGTAATTATTAAGCCTTATAAGGTCAAATTTAGAATTTAACCTATAAGGGCAATTTAGTAATTTTATCCTAATGAAATCTAAAATTTATATTAGTTTACTGTAGATTATATTCTAAGATTTCCATAGAACCTAAAATTATCAAATTCTGACATGTATTGGTTAAGTTGTAGCCAATATAAGTTCTGGGATTAATAATTAGTGTTTAATATGATTAGTGAGTGATTAGTGAAATAAATCATAAAATTACTAAACCAAAAATACAACTGGGTTCTAATCTACTTTATAAGTTCTCTAAAATTAAAATTACTCAATTTGGATTATTAGATTTGTTAATATTCATTAATCAAGATTTAAAGTAATTATGGTTAATTAGAAGATCTAACTGTTGAATCCTAAATTTTTTTACAGATTATTGTAAATTAGGTTTTTTTTATTTGAATTTATATTTAGATCACCTAATTTAGAGTTTAATTGACCAACTTATGGTCAATTAAAATTCTAGGGTTAGTTGACCTAATTATGATTAAGTCCTAAATCTAATCCAAATAGCAAAGTTAACACTACTAAAATATTCATTAGGGTTTCTTAAGTATTTTGAGACCCATATTAGGAATGTTTGGATTAAGGGATACAAAACTATAGTCATTTTAATATTTGTGACATTATTTGAATTAAATTAATAACCTTAAGTGTCACTATATGATTTAATAACTCTATAGCAAAATAAATTGCATCATTAAATTCCTTATATTTTTCTGATAAATTTGGTATATTTATTTGTATGATTTGGACTTATATTTATCAAGATATTGGGGTTTAAAGTTTAGATAATTATAATTAAATCAAAACTATTATTTAGATATATCTAATTATATGTATATTAATTAACTCAAATTATATATATGTATATATTAATATTTTCTTTTACAGATGATGGGCCCACCTAGGACACGTGTTCCGCTATGATTGGCCAGGGCAAGCGAGCGGGACCCGCCGCTGTCTTGGATGAGATCAGCTGCGGGCCTCACTGTGACCGTGGCGCAAATGGGAAGGCGACACATGTAAGCAGGGACCCACCAGCTCGTTCTTCGCACCGGACGAAGTAATGCGGGTCGGGCCAACCCGACCCAGCCCGATTGGTACCCCTTCTTCTTCGCTCCATCCCCGACAACCGCGACTAAGGCTCGACTTTCAGAGGGATTCCCGACATCGGCAGTCTTCAGCCCACACGGCGTAAGGAAGAGAACGCAAAGACCTTCTCGCCGAGGCTCTGATCAAACCTCGAGATGCACTAAATCGAACATTAGTACTAACCCTAACTCTAGTGATCGGGTCGAGGAAAAATCACAGAAAAACCACTGTGGCTAATTCATTCGATCGATCTTCTTTGAGTTCGATCGGGTTCAATAATTCGAAACCAATTATAGAAATTTAGGATACAAAATTGTATATAATCGGTTATGCAAACGAATTAGAAGTTCATGACGTACCTAATCTCGACGGCTAAGAATGGTTGGAGAAGGGTGAAATGCCTCGCAGAGTTTCTACTTTGAACGATCAATTGATGAGCATCAATGATCAAAATTAAAGCTATATGAGGTTTAATGGAGGCTTGGGAGGGCTTTGGAAGCGGTCATTGATGCATGGGGAAGAATCTGTGTGCCGCGCGTCGACGCCTCTACCACGCGGAAGCTACGGGGAATACGACCCCACAGCCGTCTGATCGGATGATCAGACGGCTCTAAATCGCCGTTCGAGATGACGGAAGGAGAGAGACGGCTGATAGGAAACGGATGGCGCTTTAAGTAGGTTGACGGAAACATTAATATTACATTAATATTTCTATATATATATATATATATATATTATTATTATTATTTTTTGCTTATGTGTGGCCGGTGGGATTTGAGCTCATGACCTGGGATAACAAATCATGAGCCTCAACCACTGGGCTACAACACCATTCACGTGTGTGTGTATATATATATACTGATTTTTTTTAAATTAGAATTAAATACTCAAATGTATCAAAAAATCCCAATAAATTATCCCTAGCCAATTGAAGGGTAAGGAACGCAACGGCGCACTTGGATTTTTATTTCGATGAGTATTTAATTATTCAAATTTTCAGGTATTTAAATAATATTAAATTATTCTTAATTTTCTTTCATCTCGATCTAGAATTTCTTCTGGTTCAATCACATAACTGAGGTTTGGTTGCAAATTAATATCTTCTACTTCCACTCTTATTGAAGGTTCTGATAAGCATTTTCTTAGTGAGGAGATATAAAATACGTCATGCATCAGACTCAAATGTGGTGGAAGTTTGATTTGATATGCCACTTGGCCTATTCTTTTCAAGACTTCGAAAGGCCCAATAAACCTTGGACTTAATTTTCCAGAAACTCCAAATCTTGAAACTCCTCTGAATTGATTAACTTTCAAATATACGAAGTCTCCAACAGAAAATTCCACATGACAATGATGAGCATTAAATACTGCTTCTGCCTACCTTGAGCTATTTTCATTCGATGCTGAATTAACTTCATCTTTTCTATTCCCTGAAGAATTAAATCTGATTTTAATATTTTGTTTTCTCCAACACTATTCCAAGATAAAGAAGTGAAACACCTTCTTCCATAAAGGACTTCATAAGGATCCATTCCAATGCTTGTTTGAAAACTATTATTATAAGAAAATTCAATTAATGGAAGGTGATCATCCAACTTCCTCTAAAATTTAATACACAAAGGCAAAGAAAATCTTCTAAAGTTTGATTCACTCTTTCAGTTTGTCCATCAATTTGCGGATGAAATGCTGTGCTCATACAGAGCTAGGAACCAAGATCTTGATGAACTGTTTTCCAAAACCTTAAAGTGAACCAGCTGTCTCTATCAGAAACAATGGTTTTTGGAATACCATACAATCTTACTATTTCTTTAAGATAAATCTTTCCCAATTTGTCTACTGTATCTGTCTGCTTGATGGGTAAAAAGTGTGCTAATTTTGTAAGTCTATCCACAATTACCCAAATGGAATCATTATTAGATTTTGAGCGAGGAAACCCAGTTATGAAATCCATAGAATTGACTTCCCATTTCCATTGAGGAATAGCTAAAAGTTGAAGTAATCCTCCTGGTTTTTGATGCTCTGATTTTACTAAGTTACAAGCTTCACACTTGGATATAAACTCAGCAATATTTTTCTTCATTCCTGGCCACCAAAAGTGTGATTTCAAATCTTGGTACATCTTGTTATTTCCCGGATGAATAGAGTATTTAGACTAGTGAGCTTCTTTTAATACTTTTAATCTTAGTTCAGCTTTATTAGGTATCCAAATTCTAAATCCACACCAAATGTTCTTATTTGAATCCAAATTTGATTCTAGGTGCTTTCTTGACTAAATAGATGCAGCTAAGGAGTTATATTCTTCATCAATATGTTGAGCTTCTTTAATTTCATCCATTAATGAGCATTCTATAGTTATTTGAAATAGATTAGTATTCGATGGTAACACAACTTCTAATTGGAGATCTTCTATTTCCTTGAGTAAGATAGGGTTAGAGGTCAAAATATGCAAATGGGAAGTTGCCTTTCAACTTAGTGCATCTGCTACCACATTTGTCTTTCCAGAATGATATTGAATCGATAAATCATAATCCTTGATTAATTCTAACCATCTTCACTGTCTTAAATTATTTAATTATTAATAAACAAATTTGAAAAGAAAATTTGGTATTTTACATAATGTCACCATTTTAACTTAAGTACAACAAAAGTAACTAAGCAATAGGAGCAGTAAGCGTAATAAGAATAGGGATAATTATAAATATAAAATTTATAACTAAATAATAAATGAGGCAAAAAGCACACCTCAACAACTAGTAAGGAATGGCATATACATATGTAGTACAGTAAGTAAAAGTACTAAAAGTAAAGTTTAATCCTAAACATACTCATGATCATATGACATATGCTAATTAAATGACAAAAATCTGAACATGATACATAGAGTAAGCAGTAAAGTCTAGCATCTTATAAATACGTACAAGCAAGGAGGTAAGTAAAGGAAAATCAACTGACTGAAATATGCATCAAAACATAGTACACAGCAAGCTAAAAACTGAAACTTGTATGTAAAGACTTCCATATCAGAAAGATGGCCATCAGGCCAGTGAAATCCCCAAATCCTTTCTGGGCTTGGGCAGACAGAAATTCCCATAGTCTTTCTGGGCTTGAGCAGACAGAATCCAACAGCAGAACTAGGGAGGCAGTAATCACAAATGCATAATCTTTTAGTTATTTTACTTTATTTCTGTGGACACGTCCAGAAATAACTGAGGAGTCAAGCACGTCTACAAGACTATATAGGTTCCAAGCTTAACATACACTCCTCATTGAGTAATGTTAAGCATCCTTATTACTCCATACCCCTATCCATTAGGGTAAATGTGCACCAGAATCCACCTAGAAACTAAACCCAAAGATAACTGTTATCCTAATTATTCTAAGTTTTCATTTCATGTACAAAGTTCTCTTATATGATATATGCAAGAAAGTAAGCACAAAAGCAAGGAATGCGTAGCAACAAAATATCAAAAGTAAACAGGGGACTCTCTAACATGGTGACACTGTTATTATCTAATTTAACCATTCTAACTATTCTAAGTTATACAAGTTCCGGATCTCCATTTTTCTCCTACTATCGAGTGTAACTTAGAAATTTGTCCTTATAAGTTAAGAGGATTAGAACTGATCAGGTTCTAATCTAGTTCAATCAAATGATGAATATGGGTTAGATCAATAAATCACATATCCTAATTTTTGTGAATTTAGACATTCTATCTAAGATCTGATTAAGATCTATTAAACTATAGATTATGGATTAAACACTGTGAGATTGGGTTTAATCACATAATCCAAAAAAGGTAAGACAAAGGATCTAGGTTTCATTCTAAAAGTGATATACTGATTATGATAATTTCTATTAAGCAAATTAAGCTTAATAGGATGAATCTCCTTATTCTGAATTTAGGGTTAAAAGATAAAATAATCAAAATAAATTATAAATGTCTAGAAACTAATAAAACCAAGGATTCATTCATTGAATAACCCATTTATCTAATAAATAAAATCTAACATATGAGTTAGTCCTAACCTTAGGAATAGTCTTAATGTGGGGTGAAAGATCCTACAGAAAGGACTTAGAAGAATCTTATGAAATTTAGCTAATTTGATTGAAAAGCGTAATTAAAAGATTAGAATATTTGATGAAGGCATGATGGGAGGTGAGTCCACATCATGAATCTTAATACTTATTGGTTTTGCACCAAAAAGAAAAGGTGCAATTCAACTTATAATTCCATTATTATTCGATTCGCTATTTTTACTATTCAGTCAGCTCATTTCTATTCAATCCGCTATTTTTACTATTCAATCAGCTCATTATTATTCAAAATGTTGTTTTTACTATTCAATTCACTGTTTTTACTATTCAATCCGCTCATTTCTATTCAATCCGCTATTTTTACTATTCAATCCGCTCATTATTATTCAAAACGTTGTTTTTACTATTCAATCCGCTGTTTTTACTATTCAATCCGCTCATTTCTATTCAATCCAATGTTTTTACTATTTAATCCACTCGTTACTATTCAATCAACTGTTTTTACTATTCAATCTTCTTGTTTTACTATTCAATCCGTTGATTACTATTCAATCCTCTGTTTTTACTATTCAATCTGCTCATTACTATTCAATCCGCTATTTTTACTATTTAATTCGCTCATTACTATTCAATCCACTATTTTTACTATTTAATCCGCTCATTACTATTCAATTCGTTATTTTTACTATTCAATCCACTCATTACTATTCAATCCGCTGTTTTTACTATTCAATCCGCTCATTACTATTCAATCCGCTGTTTTTACTATTAAACTTATCCCTTAACATATCTTCTTAGCCTCTCAATTGTCTTCCATACCATATGTCCATCATTAATCTGATATCAAAGTATTTTATGTCTTTATTAAGCCACAAAGTTGATATAAGAAGCGTTCATGATTTCAAGGCTTTACCATCCTCAAGCACAATGAAAAATTGATAAGCAATGAGTGGAAATTTTAACACAAAAGTCAAAATATTTTAATAAATATGATGAATTGAGATCTTTCCTCCCACTTAAAATTAAAATTTAAGTTCAAAGGCTTTTAATAATATAAAAGTTTAACTATGATTCAAATCAATAAAATAAGCACATTAAGAACTCACGGCTTCCTAAGCTACATTAAGAACTTGATCATTTAATTTAAAAATATATTTTTAAATCTTGAATTAATAAGTTAAATAAATATTTTGAAATGAAGAATTGGTGACTAGCAAATCAAAATTAAGCAAATCTTTGTGAGGATGAAACTCAACTCTCATTATATGACTTGAGGTGCATATGAACTTGTGTGCACTAATTAATCAACTTACTAAAATAAATAACTATTCTCTTAATAATGTCCTTTAAAAAGTTAAAGTATCTTGTAAGTCATTAAAATTTCATAAAAATGCCACTCTTGCTTACATCTCTATTGGTTGAAAAGCTTTATTCATGAAAGAATCCTTTAATTATGCCTCTTGCTTCTTTTCACCTTTATCCTGAATTTCTTGATAGCCATTAATTTCACTATAAGAGGTTATTTATTAGCATTCTTAAACTTCATTCCTTCATTACTTCTACTGATATTTTTATTAAGATAAAAGTGCATTGTTTTTAAACAATTTCAATAATTTCTCATTGAATTTTTGAATTACATCTCATTTTGATCAATTTTAATGCAAACGAAATATACAACATCCAATTTTAACCATTTGTATGCATTTAAGAAAAGAAAGTATTAATTGATATACAACTAATTTTAGATTTGAAATTAAAGTATCCACAGAAGGGCAGCCTATATATTTTTCTGGCTAGCACTCAATTGATCTTCCCAAAATGCACCATCATGACTATTGGTCCTCTCAATGGAGAGCTTGCTCGCAGGATGGCCAAATGCCAACAACAGAACTTGGAAAGAGAAGATAACAAAATTTAACTGGGTCAGCTGACAAACTTTATGCATAATAAGTAATGAAGAGTTATTGTCATTGATGATATTGTTCAATAGAAATCAAGGTGGAGTCTGCAAGTCAGTTGATAGAATCCAAAATAAATAAGATGCCTAATTTAATATTGAGCATAAAAATGTAGTAGAAATGGTGATTTACAGGTTGGTAGGTAGGCTGCAATTATTTTATGTGGAGAATTTCATTTCTCCACACATCTCTCAGCATTCATCAAAAAAGATGAATAGTTAAGATGTAAATTTAAGAAGTACATTTTTAAAATTCAAATAATGTGTAGTGATAGGGTGTTTTGAACTTCTGTTAGTCGATCCTTTATATTTTGTAAGTGTTGAGTTAAATGGTTTATATTCAAGAAACGGCTTATCTTTCTGCTTGTGTGGCATTGGTTCTACTCAAGTTTTGATTTATCCATACCATTGCATTTATTTGCTGGTGTGTTGAGGGTTATCATGTTTTTATTTATTCATTCTAAAGTCATTTCTGCCTAAGAGCTGAAGGGATTTCTCAACAAGATGCTTTCAGAGTATTTGTATTTCCCTAAATTATAACGTGGTCATCATTTTGAGTCAACTAAAGTAAATTTTTTTGTGAGTCGTGCATTTAATAAACTCATCATACATGGTATTAATCTTCTTGAGAAGGATCATATCAAAACCGGAAGACTTTAGATGTGCAGAAGAGGAATATTTAAGAAAGCCATAAAAACAATGCTTCATACAAATTGCATCACACAGAACCATTTGTTTAACAAAAAAAAAATGTGGAATCAAATAAGCATATGCACATATACCGGATCATATTAAATCTGGTGTCGTTCTCAACATATAACCAAGCCAATGATCGATCCTATGTAAACAATATTTGATAAGAGAATCGAGTGGAGTACTAAGAAGGGGAATCGAGCAAGGTACTTCATTCAATCGTTAGGAAGGGAGGTACCTCGATGGCGTCGAACAGAAGGTCGACGTGTGAGGAATAAGGATGAATCAGCGTTCCGCTGCTAGGGAGGAGTCGATGAGGATCCGCGAGTCCTTGCGCCGAACGCCGAATGGAGGGGAGGGAGAACGACACGGCTCTGCCTTGAGTCGCTCGGCAAGGAGAATCGAGAGAGGGTCGTCTGAGAGAAAAAGAAAATGATAAGAGATGATGCATTTGGTTCTTTAGGAGATTTAGGTTATAAGAGGGGGCGGAGCTTACAATGCTAAGGGACAGCGACAGCTCGACATGCGGCGGCGCCCGCTGTGCGTGTGCCACGCGTCGCCTGAGTGCGATCCTTCTCTTGAAGGATTGGCCGCTCGAGAGGAATGAGTGGCGTGCAATAGGCATAGGGCAATGGAGTCGGTTACTTCTGTAAGAATAAGAAGAAGATGGTTTATAAATAATTTAATTATATTAATAAATTAGTAATTAAATTATTTTACTTAATTTGATTTAAGCAATTAAATGGCTTCCAAAATTTTCCATGAAGTCACTCTTAGCTAATTGAAAGCGATGAACGACATGGCGAAATCGGATTTTGATTCCAACGAGTATTTAATCTTCTCATTTTCCGGGATATTTAAATATTATTAAAATATTTGACGAAATTTTGACGAGTTCCGATTGCCACCAAAACATCACCCCTAACTAATTTGGGGGCAATGAGCGCAATGATAAAGTCCAATTTTTGATCTGAGGTCTATTTAATTAGGTCAAATTCTATGATTTATGGATTTTCTAAAAATCAAAATTCGATCAATTTGACTTCTGATTTGGACTGGGTCTTGGGGGTTGACTTCTAATGACTTGATTAACACTTAGAATCAAGATTAAGACTGAGATTAGTCTTAAATGACTAAAGTAACAATTTGGGTTGTTACACTAACTTAGCTTGAGATACAAATCGCCAACAGGCGATTTCCTCCTATCGAAGACCGCTTCGTTAGGGTGGCTCAATCAAACTAAGTGATAAGAATCACATTTATTTCAAACATGCTAAATATGTGTATACAATCATCCCATCTAATGATCTTTAAATAAATCTTCAACTTTAACCAATTATCATTTTAGAAGCTAAGAGTCATAATCCTTTTAGTAGGATTCTGCACAGTGAAGACCTAGAATTCATTATCGGTATTCAAAGTTTTGTGGATTTATAAATTTTACACATATAGAATAGAAGCATGAGCATAAATATGAGCATTAGTTTGAGGAATCATTCAGTGGTGATGTATGGGCATCAGTGATAAATTATGGGTTACAGAATGTTGCATACATTGATTGAGGAATTTCAGGATGCATCAGCATCATCGTACTATCTTCCCATCTGGGTGTATGTATACATTGGACCGTATGACTCATAGTCTTTCAGTGATAGTTCTGTTACATATCGTGGCATACCGTGTTGTGACATTTTTGGGTGCATCATTCCAGTGACATATAGTACAGCATTGGACATTTTTCACATTGATTTCTGAGTTTTTGATATTTTCGTTTACTTTCTGTATTTAGTTTTGATGCAGTTTTACTTTGCTTAGTCTTTACAGTTTCAGTTACATAGTGCCTTTACTATTATTTTCTATAGTCGTGTTTACCTTACTGTCTATTGTATTTACTTTAGAACTGCTTAGTTAGTTGCGATGTGTTAGACTTCTTATCTAACACGGGGTACTTTTGGGATCCGGCAATTTGCTAGATCCTGAGCAGCTTGTGGAAATAGGGCAGGAGAACCTACAGGAGATCCAGGAGTATGTGGAGCCTTAGTGGATCAGCCTTCCACCTTTTGCTTACTGCTTATTTCAGTACTTTAGATAGACTTTATATTTCATCTTTTAAATCAGTTTATAATAATTCTGGATATATTTTATTTTTCTTTTCTGAAATGAATGTTTACTACTGCTCTATGATGAATGTATTATGGATGTTTTGCTTTAGCTTTCGCATTCTGTTATACTACTATACTTAGTATTGTGATGTGATCAGCATACTGGAAATGCTGATATATTGATAACGTATATTGGATTCATCTTTACCTCCTTAAATCCAATGTACGCATTAGTCTAATACTTAAGACATGTATTCTACTCTTATCTTAAGTATTGACTATCAATCCTACTATTAGGTTCGAGTCAGCAGCCTTCAGTGTAGCTTAGTCCTTTAGACTATTCGGGAAGATGAGTTGTGCTCGTTTTCCCCGAGTAGCGCACCGCTCCACCGTCGATCTGTTAGTTATACTTGTCTTTTGTGCGCAGCGACAGGGCGGGGCGCTACATTAAGATGTTGAAGGAGCAAATGTTAAATGAATTTGACATGAAAGACTTGGGGCCGGCCTAGCAAATTCTCAAAATGAGAATCAACTGGGAGAGAAGTGCAAGAATTCTAAAATTATCTCAGAAAGAATATGCTTAAGAAGTACCAAATAGGTTCAACATGAGCAAGGCAAAACCAGTGTGCACTCCCCTAGCAAGTTACTTTAGCCTATCAAAAGATCAAATGCCGAAGACTTAAGAAGATAAGGAACACATGAAGAAAGTTACTTGCGCTTGAAAGGTTGTGAGCTTGATGTACGTAATGATCTGCATGAGATTGAATATTGCACATGTAGTGGGAGTAGTCAGCAAATTCATGGACAACCTAGAGAAGCACCATTAGGAAGCAGTCAAGTGGATTCTAAGATATTTGAATAGTATAATGGGAAAACCACAATGCTTTGGTATGTCTAATATTACTTTACAGGGCCTTGTAGATTCAAACATTATTAAAGATGTTGATAGCCAGAGGAGCACTACAAGATATGTGTTCACAATAAGAAGTGCAGCAATGAGATGGATGTCCAAGAAACAGAACATTGTTGCCTTATCTACCACAAAGGTTGAGTACATCGCCATTACTAAGGCGAGCAAGAAGGTGATTCGGTTGAAGAACTTTATGACAGAATTTGGCAAGGAACAGAATGATGTGAAGCTCTACAGCAATAGTTTGAGCACGATTCACCTTGCAAAGAACATTGCATTTCATGCAAGACGAAGCACATACAACTTCAATACTATTTCACTGAACTTTATTGAAAGAATGTCAGCTGGCATTGAAAAAGATTCACGTGTCGAAGAATCCAACTGATACAAAAGCTATAATAGTGGAGAAATGAAGCTATGTGTTGCTTCAGTTGACCTCGATAGATGATAATGGGGGTGAGCCACACCACATTTTTTATAAGGATGGAGGAAGATAATGAAGATCCAAGGATGAACAAAGGATGATTGTAATAGATCTCCATGTGGGAGATTGTTAGGGTGCGGAGACCATTTAGATCATCCATGGAGGTGCCAATGAAGCTCTGGTAGATTTTCGGGAGGTCCCGGGGTATTTCATAACAAGCGGGGGGAATTCAGGCACTCTGGCGTGCCTAGGTGCGCCCTGCAGTCATTGCAGTTGAGGGCCAGGCGCCCCAGTGCGCTGTTCTAAAATCCTAAGATTTTGAGTAAATAAAAATTTTGTACATTATCTTAATTAATCGATTAATCTATTCATTATTTTTGCAAAACAAAAATACCATATTGTTAAGAATAATTTTAGAGAATTTTAAAAATGTTTTGGGAATTTTTCCATGAGAATATTTTTTCGGGTTATTTTATAATGAATTTAAATAAAAATATTTATATAAAATTATTGGAGAGTCAAAATTGCAATATTTTAAACCTTTAAGTTATATGCTATCAAATTAGCTAGCAATAATAATTTTATAATTTTTTGAGCTAAAATGGATGAGTTATGCTAAAAATACATTTGGAATTCAATTAATTGAATAATTGAATTATTTAATTCGGAAAAAAAAATCGGCCATTAAAGCGCTGACAAATCCGATTTTGGCCAACTTCAAACTCAAATTCCGAGCGAACCACTTAATAAAAATAAATAATTTTGGTGTCTATAGATTCCTCTCAATGTGACCTACACTTTGGAACATTCAATTTAAATTTTGGGGTATATATTTTATTAATTTTAAGAAATACTAAAATTTCATTTTTGTCAAATTACGTAATATTATGCTATAATTTTTGGGGCCTTTGCATTTAAATCACCTAATTTAAGGCATAAATTGATATTCCACAAAAATTATTCTCAATTAACGATGAATTTACATCAAATTATTTTATGTTTATCAAATTCTACCTTGATCAAACCTCCACCATTGGATCTTTGATAAAATATTATAGGCACTCCTAGATCTTCTAATCATAAATAGAGATCTAAAATCTTACCTTCATTTCTTTCTTACCATCATTTGAAAGCATTTATCAAACTAATATCCCTTCCTCTTCTCCTCCTCTCCTAATCCTAGAGGCTTCATCCCTAAGCAAATCCCACGACAAGGAGAAGATATTTGAGGCTCTAAATCGCCTAAGGAATGAGGATCCTAGCTACACCCTTTCTCAAATCTCCATCAAATATTTTTCTTCAATATAACTCTTATATTATTTTCACCTAACTTTCTTTCTCTTATTTTGTTTTCCCTTGAGAAGAATATTTAGATGATGATTTATATTATTTACAGCTTAACACATGCACAATATCTATTTTTCCCTATATTTCTAAGTATGCATAATTTTCATTTAGTGATTTTTCTATAAGAAAAACCTTCAAATGTTATTTTCCCTTGAGAAGAATATTTTAGCCGTTGTTAGATCATAACTCTTTGCACACACATTCTCTTATGTTTGGTAATAAATTACTAAGAGACACAACATCTTAGTTTTGTCTCTATCATGTCCAAAAATCACTTTAAAGTTGGGAAAAAAAATTTGTTTATATTTAAATATTTTCCCAAAATTTTCCATTATTTTTGTTAATTTTTTAGAGTAGTAACTTTTCGACCACTTGGATTTGAGTGCTGTAACTTTGCATGTTTACTCTCTTATATTTTGTGAACAATTTTATAGAAGACTTTACTATTCATTTGGACTCTAAGGCCATAATTTAGGCACTCAAATTTTAGCAAACACTCATTAAAATCTAGAAAGTAATTTCCTTACATAACTTTTAGTCTAATTATTATATTTAGCAAATTTTTGGCATACCTACTCTCTATTATATTAGGAATAAATTCACTATTAAACATAGAACCTAATTTTGTCATTTAAAATTTCATATTTATGTCCAAAGATCGACAAATAATGTGACAGTTTCTTAGAACATTTCAGAAACAGTCAACATTTTTACCAAACTTTGCACATTCATAATTTTTACAAAATTTTGAACCAGTAGTTGAAATTTGGTACGATTAACCTCCAATCCATTATGAACAGCTTTCATTTAAACATTAGTAGCTAAAAATATCGATTGGATCTTCATTTAGGTATCCAAAATTCACTAAATACTTTAATCACATCACAACCAATTTTAAGGTTTTTAAAATATTGTAATATTAACCCAAAACATTTATATTATTATTTTATAAGTTCTTAAATAGTATATTAATATATAATATTTAATTTTTAACAAATTTATAGAAGAAAAGTTTGTATAGTAAACGAACGGATCAAGTACGCAGAGTTACTCTAATTATATTATTTTTAGCATTGATTGAACTTATTTCATTTGAATATATACAACCTTTGCAAGTACCCCAATATTATGTTAAGTTAAATTGCATTCTTACTTTATATAAATACTTGGATATATATATATGATGAGAGTCTTTGGAGGTAAAATAAAATTGAACATGTATGAGTATGACTTGCTTGCAGCCCATGATGAAATAAGGAGGGATTTAGTTCACTATGAAGGGGCAGAAGTATAACAACCCAAGGTTGTTATCCTGACTGATTAGGACTAAATTAAATCTTAATTTTGATTCTAACACTCTTAAATAGTCATTAGAATCTCACTCTGAAGTTTTGGTCCAAATCAGGGGTCAAATTGATCAAACCCTAATTTTATGAATTTTAAGAACCTTAGAAATTGACCTAATAAATTGAGCTCAAAATGAAAATTGGACTTTGCCACTGTGTTCATTACCCCCAAATTAGCTATGGGTGATATTTTGGAGGCATTTGGAAGTTATTGAATTTTCATCGAATATTTTAATATATTTAAAATATCCCAAAAATAGGAAAATTAATAACTCGTAGAAATCAAAATCAGACTTCGCCATTACGGTCATAACCCTTCAATTAGCTAGGGGAGATTTATTGGAAATTTTTATAAGTCATCTAATAGCTTTATTTCAATTAGAAAGTTTGGAACTAAATTAATTAATTAATATAATAGTTTAATTGCAAACAGCGTCGTCCGCCTTTTGAAGCACCGTCTCCCCCTCTGTCATCGGATCAGATGACTAATTTAAGTCGTCTGATTGTGTGATCCGAAGGCTGAGCGCTATCCATTACCATCTCCTCTGCTCGCGCGCCGCGTGTCCCGCATTTGACAAATTCCAACATTTCTTAGTTTTCTGATAATTCTGAGAATGCCTAATTTATTTAGACCTCAGAATCAAAAATGGAGTCCACCATTAGACTCACCACACTCAAATTAGCTAATGGTGGTATTTTGGAAGTGTTTGGAAATCATCGAATTTTCCCCAAATATTTTAATAATAAATAAATACCCAAATAATTAAGATAATTAAATTGACCTCCGATCAAAAATCTGATAGCATTTTTTAGTTCCCCACACCTCAATTAGGTAAGAGTGAATTTTTGGGATTTTTTGGAGTGCATTTAGTTATTTAATTTTAATTATTAAATTGTGTATAACTAATTAAATATTTAAAGTAATTAAATTATTTAATATAAATAATAATTATTTATTCCTACGGTATTAATTAAATCCACAAGGGATTCGTTGCGCAGGTATGGATAGCACACAGTTAATCGGGATGATCTAAGTCATCACGTTTTCTGATGATGATCCAACATCCCCGATGCAACTAGTTAGATCTAGCTGTTGGATCGGCGCCTCGATCCAACGGCCTGGATGGGTTCCCTGTGCATCTCCCACTCCCATATCTGCAATCGTACTTTGTTAACAAGCTCATAGAAGTATGAATACTCCAGCCATCGATTAGGGTCGACTACTCCATTCTCGAGAGCATTTTGGCTCTTTTCCTTCTCGCATTGCTAAGTCACTGTTATCGGGAGCTACGTGAGGACTTTCTGAATCTATCTTAAGTTTGATGGTTTATGAGCTCCGAATTTCATTAGGTACTCCTCCTCTCTATTCCTTAGCTTCCAATTAGCAATTTATTGTTCTAATGAATGTCTGGCATGTTCTGGTTGAGTAATTTAAGTCCTGTTAAGCTCGATCTAACCTCTCGATCATTTTAGGTTTTAAATTTTTATAAAATGAAAGCCTAAATTATTAACACGAAATTAGAGCATCGCATTTATCGGCGTTGGAATCGGCGGGTAATGATGCTCTTAACTCTGGTGTATCGTCCTTGAGAATATCTTCCCCAGGAATGTAAATAGGCTCGTGAGAGGACTGGAGTGAGGCGAAATCTCAAACCCTAATTTTCCCCCTTTTTTCCCTCTCTGTATTGGGGAAGAAGACGATGGTCTGAACCGGGTTCGGTCAAAGTCATTTTGGGACCGTGTCGGTTCGTTGGGCCGCTGCCTCCTTCTCAGTGGATGATGCGTGTCGTCTTCTATTGGACGACACATGTCATCTTATTACGAATGACGCTTAATTAATGCGTCGTTCAATTCTCCGTGCTCCCCTACTCGCATGCTGACCGCCGCCCTGCTCCGAATTCAGTGCCCTCATTTTCAGTTCGAGCGACAATTTTGATTTAATGATTCTATTAATAATCATTAAGAAATTAATTAACAATGATTATTTCAAATTTTATTTCAATTATAATTTTAAATATACTCATCCATAATATGCAATATTATATACCATTTTGATCGCAAAAGTGAGTAGATCAATAATATGCAATTTAATTTCTATTTTGATAAATATTTTAATTTGTCAATATTTAGAATTAATTAATTAATTACAAAATTAAATTGTCATTTCATGTGACCTAATTTGATCATTTTTTCCAAATAAAATGATCAAATAGTCCATTTGACTCACAAAAATGTGAGGGACAATAATATGAAATCAGATTTAACATTTAAACTATAATTTTCTTAATCATTTTAACCCTAATTAGGAGTCATTAAAACTCTAATTTTCTAAAGTTGTTCAAAATTAACATACTTAGTGTCATTCTTCTCCTTATGATATAAGGATTTCATTTATATATAATTCATTTCCATTAGACAACAATTTATGATTTTAGTTTTTTGACTCTTACTTAGTGTTATTGTGATTATTCCAAATTTCTAGATAGCATGTTTTAGGTTTTATAAAACCCTAGAATAGATAATATGCCACATTTATTATCTCCCTTACCTAATTAAATTGCATTTAGTATGAGCTTAGTTCTCAACTTTCTAATTATGTGAATTAATTGACAAATGCTTAATTCACCTTTCAACCCTAAGGTAGAAACCCTATGATTAATTTGTAAATTGAACAATAGTTGATCCCTAAGTCTATTTAGTTACACCCATTGAGTGTAGATAGATTCAATACCTTTGTAATGGTAGATTAGTGAATCAACTAGATTTAGTTTAGTGACTAGTTTAGAACTTAGTTCATTTACCATAGCTTATAACTTAGCTAGATTAATACTTGATTTATTAGATACTTCAAATTATAACCTAGCTAGTGAACTCTAGTAAATTTAAGTGAACTCTAGTGAACTTTAGTGAACTTGCATTAACTTTTAATTTTTTAAGTTGGATATTTTATATATTTTAGTCTCTTCCTATTAGACACCTAAGTCTTGATTTAATTATGTAATTGAATCTTATAATTTAGGATGTGATTTAGACCTAGTTTCTAATAATATCAATTATACTTATAAATTATTTTATCACATCATATTAATTGAATTTAAACTACTACTTTCAAAATCCCAACTACTACTATACTTACAATTAACTTGCAAAGTTAATTGGGAGCTCAATTAGCTCCAATCATTAAGTATATCATTAAAATGAGATAACCTTGGATATCACTTAGTTACAATTATTAAATTTCTCTTGAATGCTTCCTTAGCTTTGAGCCTTATTCACTTGAATCATTCATATAATACATTGTGCATGAATAAAACTTTCACATTAAATTTACTAGGGATTTATATGGTGGATCAATCTTGGGCAGACTAAAAATAGAGTAATAAGGAGACATCACATTCTCAGAGGGTGAATGTGACTATTTTAGGATTTGACCCCACTTTTCTTTAGTTGTTAAACATACATGTTTAACTTCTCATTTCATTCTGAATATGCCCACAGAATGAGCACAGATTAAAATTACTTCAATTAATAAACATGTGAGATCTTCAATCTTATAGATTGTTAAGACTCACCATAGCTTTTAGCTATATTACTTTCTATGGTTCTAGACTATGTGAATATTAGACTATTAGTCTAAGATCTTCCTTCAATTTCCTTACTATGCATTTTTTATGATTTAGAACTGTACTTTATGACAGACTGTAAATACATGTCTGCACTTGCACGCAAGTGTACGTGGTCTGAAGTAATAAGTGGAAAGTGTAACTTTCTGAGAATTTATCGATCCTCAGAGAATTGGTTGATTTGGCACTAAGGTGTATCTATTCTCACTAATATTTAAGCTATAGTATGTATTGGATGAGTGGTCTAAAATTAGCACAAATATTCACTAAGTAAAAATAGCAAGATTTAAGAAAGAGGAGAGTTGGGGTCATCCCACATGTCATGATGTAATATTCATATAGATTGGTTCCTCAAGCTTTATCATATAATATAATTAAAATCAAGTGTACATTGTTATCCCTCAGTCTAGCTCAAGGTCTTACAAGTTCAAATCTCGTGCACAAAATGAACTCACATTCAGTTCTACCTTGGCACAAAGATTCTTGTAAGATTCTTGGGATTTAAATTTTAATCTTATTCTCTTGATCAAGGAGAACTTGATTTTTAAACCTTATGATCTTATAAGCATTGATTTCCACTACGAGCATCACTCGCATCATACATAGTTGAGATGAGGGATTCACACATTGGGCTCAATGACTATATCACTTAGTTTATGAGCACTCAACACTTCCTTCCTCTACCTCAATTATGTTGAGCTAAGGAGCTCATTTAGTGGGTCTTAGCATCACTTGCATCAACTCTTTGGTTGAGCTTATTGAGGTGCATTGAGTTTATTAACTTTCTCACATAGTTCCAAGCCTTCATGCACTCATAATCTAGCATCCAACCTAAGGTGAGCTAAGGAGTACAAGACAATTAGTTCTTGGAGTTTAATTTTAGTTCTTTCCTCATAATCACATTCAAGACTAATTAGATAAAAATTTCTTAGTAAAGCATTAAAATCACAAACAAATTATGCTTAAGGGAAAACATTCATACATAAAGATTACATCATGCAAATGGGACTTAACTCCCAACCCTCTCCAAGGGAGTTTAGCTACTCATTACACAAGAAAAGAAGAAAAATACATACATGGATAAAGACCCTTTCATGGTCAACTAAAAAGAAATACAAGAGTGGACTTTAGAAGATACTAGGAACACTCCGTAGAAGTTCTCTGGAATCCTTCTTCTCCTTCTCAATGTTCCCTCCTTAGGTCTATAATGTTGCCTTCTTCCTCCTCTTCCAAAGCAAGAGCATGCCTTCCACCCTTAAGGAGTTCCTCTTTTCCCTTGGCTCTCCTCCTTACTTAGTAGAATTTTTGCTAAAATTGTGAACCCTCCTCTAGTCAAGAGGAGGGGTATATATAGGAAGGGGGGGCTGCCATCCTCCTCTTCATTTCAAATCAGCATTTCCATATAAAAATCTAAATTCATCATGATAATAACCTCCATTTATGATGAGGTAACAATAATTCTCAATTGTTGACCCAAAACATCACCTCAAAGCTTCCTTTTTCAAATAAAATGGGCTGCAACATGGAATGATGGTTAGGGACAAAATGCAGGATAGAGGTCATGTCCCAGCCGCATTTAATGCTTGTTTGGGAAAAATTTGCGGCGGGCCACTGCAGCGCGCTGGAGCGCATCGTGTCGCGCTACGGCGTGCAATGATCCTTCGCACATTCTTCAAGTCCTACGCTGTCATGCGCTACCGCATTTGAGCTTTTGAAGATGTCTCGCTATAGACCACTGCAGCGCCCAACCGCGCGTTGTAGCGGGTCATTCCGTGAAAATCACGATTTAATTAGTTGAGCCCCTGTTTTATAAGGTTATGAATATTTCTGCTGCAGACCGCTGCAGCGCCCGACCGCGCACTGTAGCGAGTCATTCCGCAAAAAACACTGTTTAATTAGTTGAGCCCCCATTTTATAAAGTCATAAATATTTCCGCTGCAGACAGCTGCAGCGCGCGACCGCGTGCTATAGCGGGTCATTTTGCGAAAAGTACTATTCAATTAGTTGAGCCCCCATTTTATAAAGTTATAAATATTTCTGCTGCAGACCGCTACAGTGCGCGACCGCGTGCTGTAGCGAGTCATTTTGCAAAAAGTAATGTTCAATTAGTTGATATTAATTTTCACATAGTTTAGATATTTACGCTGCAACCCGCTGTGGCGCGCTACAGCGCGCAACAGCAGTTTTCCTTTAATAAATTTTAAGAACTCTGCAGAAATGCCTTAGAACTCCTTTGGATTCTATTTCCTTGAAAAAGATAGAAAAATTTTATTTTAGGAGCATCATATAGATCTTAAATAGATGAATTTTCCCCTTTATTTAGATATAATCTATGGATTCATCACTTTACTTGTTTACAGTTTACTTAGATTATAGTGAATATTGTAAAATTTCATTTAAATGCTTCACTGTTTCTTTTCCTTACTTAGCATAAGTTCAATTGAACATATACATGCTTTAGTTCATTTACTTTAATATGCACATTAGTTTATTTCTAGCCCATTTAGGATGCTTTTACCCTTATTTTATTTGCAGGCTAGGATGTTTACTTAAGTGAGTATTCTAACTCACTTTATTTTTCTTACTTACTTTTCCTCATTTATATGCTTACTATATTGCACCTATGCTTGTGCTTAACTTTTTAACTAGTAAGTGATATCCAATTATAATAATAATATATTTAGTCAAATCTTAAATTGTACTTAGATAGTTTAGTCTAACCAGATTTTCTATTTCTTGGCTTTTCCCTATCACATTTAAATGCTAAAATATGATAGATCAGGTGCACTTGGAGGCTAGTGGAGCTGGACCAAGCGCTAAAAATTAATTGCTTCCGCTTATCATATACTAAAATTATATAGCTTAATATAAATTTCAAGTGAGCTTTCAATTTCTTTCTTCCTTAATATTACTGTTGGTTTGTGACATGCCTAAAATATGTCTGCGCTTTCACGCAAGTGTACGTGGTCTGAAGTAATAAGTGGAAAGTTTAGTTTCTGGGATTTATCGAACCTTAA
The DNA here is from genome assembly GCA_016760335.1 of Gastrodia elata. Classification (NCBI taxonomy): domain Eukaryota; kingdom Viridiplantae; phylum Streptophyta; class Magnoliopsida; order Asparagales; family Orchidaceae; genus Gastrodia; species Gastrodia elata. The sequence goes on along the minus strand of CM028670.1, from coordinate 8,747,959 downwards.
GAAATTGGTTGTTTTGTTACTAAGGTATATCTATGATCAATAATATTTAAGCTATGAGTTTATTGTTGAATTTGGTTCCTGAACAACCACAACAACTTTTAGTAGAAAATAACTCTGAATAAATGAAGAGGAGAGTTGGGTTTCTCCCACATGATATGATAGATAACTTATGTATGATGATTCCTCAAGCGTTCATCCTTTCTTTACTTAGTTTTTAATTAAGTGCACATTGTCTTTCTTAGAGTTTTAACTCAAAAATGTACAAGTTCAAATCTCGTGCATGAAATGAACACACAGTCAGTTCTATTTCAGCACAAAGATCCTTATAAGATTTTAGATTTTTTTAGTTTTCCTCTCATCTCTTGATCATGGAGATAAGGGTTGTGTAGTTAAGATCTTACAAGTATTGATTTCACTAAGAGTGTCACGCGCATCATGCATAATTTAGATGAGTGAGTGATTTCGTTGGGCTCAATGACTATGTCACCTCATTCATGAGCACTCAATGTATTTATTCTCACTCTCAAATATGCTGAGCAATGGAGCTCAATTAGTGGGTCTTAGCATCACACACTTCTACTCTTTAGTTGAGCATAGATCAAGGTGCACTAAGCTCAAGAACTTTCTCACATAGTTCTAAGCTCTCATGCACTCATGAATCCAGCATTAAGACTAAGAGTAAGCTATGGAGCACAAGACTTTTTAGTTTTTGAATTTCATTTAGTCCTTTATCCTTTGGTCCTCATTCAAGTCCACAGTAGTTCTTCACATTCCATTAACAAGTCATTGAGTTCACAAGTTTTATTTAAGCTTGAGGAAAGTTTCATACATTATAGTATCATTCAATTCATGTGGGATTGTCCCAACCCTCCCTAAAGGAGGTTTAGGTATCCATTATAAAATAGATGAAAAAGAACACATACATGGATAAAAACCATTTCATGATCAACTAAGAAAAATAAAGACAAGAGTTTAGAAAATACTAGGAAGGTTCCTTGGAAGTTATCCGAACTTTTCCTCTTCTTGCTTGTGGTTGCTTCTCCTAGGTCCCTAGTACTACCTTTCTCCTTCTTCTCCTTGGCAAGAGGAGTTCTTCCACCCTTGGAGAGTTCTCCTTCTCTTCTATGCAGCCCTCTCCTTACTTAGGTTGTAGTGAGCCAAGTTGGGAACCTCTCTTAAGTCAAGAGATGTGGTATTTATGGAGGTGGGTTGCTTCTTCATCCTCACATTTTAAAAATCTGCATTTTCCCTTAAAAGTTCTAGAGCAATGATGGCCAATTCCACTTGATTGATGAGGTGACCATTGATTTTCTATTATTTAATCTTCACATGACCATTTTCCTTATAAAAACTCAACCTGTTGCATAAGGAATGATGGCTAGAGACAAGGTGCTGGTTGGAGGTCTTGTCCCAGCCGCATTTAATGCTCTGCTCAGAAGAAATTTTGGCGGGCCACTGCAGCGCGCTGCGCACTATAGTGGAAATTTTTTGCAAAGTAGGCTGCTGCGGTGCACTGGGGCATTTTGGTTCATATAATGAAGGGCTGCTGCAGTGCGTCGTAGCGCGCTACGGTGCGCTGCAGCGCTAGCAATTTCAAAAATGGCTCCACTGCAGCGCGCTGTAGCGCCAGCACTTTACAATTTGGTATGCTCCAGTGCACTGTAGTGCCAGCGCTTTGCAACATACACCGCTGCAGCGTGCTGTAGCGCCAGCGATTCGCAACTAGGTCCGCTGCAGTGCGCTATAGCGCTAGCGTTTCTCGAGTTGCTCTACAGCAGCGCGCTGTAGCGCCAGTGCTTCACAACATGCTCCGCTGCAGCACGCTGTAGCACCAGTGCCTAGCAAGGAGGGTCGTTGTAGTACGCTATAGTGCACTCAGCATGCGGCAGCGGATTTCTTTCAAAATTTTGGGAAAATATCCAGAATTCTTCAAAATTTGTTGGATAGGCATTTTTCCTGAAAAATAGGCAAAATTAGATTAAGGAAGCAGTTTCAATATGAAATATGAATGAACTTTTCTTTATTTAAGATATAAATTATGGATTTATCACACCCCCATACTTAAATTCTTGCTCGTCCTCGAGTAAGCTTAAAAAATGATATTTTTCTGTTTCTTAAGTATGATAGTCAACAATAAATATTAATGAGATTTTGATTTGCAATTTAAAGTTTGTGCTTCTCTGAAATGCCAAAATTATTTGACATAAATTAAATGTTCAACTCTTAGATATGAACCAAGGTTAATAGACTAAGCTCCAAGTATAAATATTTATGCTTGGTGCTAAGTAATGGGGAGGTTCCTTGGAAAAACTAATCTAGGGAGGTAGTGAGTAATTAAGAGTTTTGTGTCATGTGTGCTCCTTCTTATGACTCACAAAGATGTAAAGATTTAAATAGAGATATTTTTCATCATCCTTTTTCATTTCTTTTATTTAGGAGAGATATTTTTCATCATCCCTGTTCTTGTATTTCTTTTCATTCTTAGGGAGAGATACTTTTCTTCATCCCCATTTCAAATCTTTGTGATCATGAAGTCCTACGGGAGCTTAGCACACTCTTTTAGATTACTCACCTCAATCACTAGTTCATTTTTTGTCCAATGCCTTCCCCCACACTTAGTCCTTAGTATTAATTTTAAATTTTGGAGATTAGAGTAACCTTAGTTCATTCCTTTGTTAAAAGATTTAATGCTATCAATGCATTTAATCACTTTTTGTTAAGCACCCTTTGATTACATATCATTTTCTTTATTGCTACTTTATGACTTCCATTCATTAAAAATTTAGAAATATTGCAACTTTAAGAAAGATTTTGGGATTATGATAATCCATAATTTAAATTCCTTAAAATAAAACACACAAAAACAAAAGTACAAAAACAAATGATGCAAATAAATAAAAAAAATACAACCTGTTTGTTCTTTGGTTGCCTCCCAATAAGCGCTAGTTTTAATGTCTCAACCTGACATGAGTAAGATCTTTTATGTGATACCTTCATCCGGGAGGTCCTGAAGGGTCCATCCTCCCTTTTCTTGTAAAATACCTTCCTCCAAGTACAGCTTTAGATGATTCCCATTTACTTTAAAAGTGCCATCATTCGAAGTGACTTCAACCGCTCCATGAGGAAAAACTTTAGTGACAATAAATGGCCCTGTCCATCTTGACTTTAATTTTCCTAAAAATAATCTTAATCTTGAGTTAAAAAGTAGTACTTTCATTCTAGGATGAAAATATTTTGGCTTGATCAGCTTATCCTTCCAATTTTTTATTTTCTCTTTATATAATTTTGCGCTCTCATAAGCGTTCAGTCTAAATTTGTCAAGCTCATTTAATTGCAGTATTCACTGTGCACCTGCTTTTTGGGAATCAAAGTTCAATTTTTTAATTGCCCAAAAGGCACAGTGCTCTAATTTTATCGGGAGATGACATGATTTACCGTAAATGAGCTTATAAAATGATATTCCTAAAGGGGTTTTAAAGGCAGTTCTATATGCCCACAAGGCATCTTGAAGCTTTGAAGTCCAATCCTTCCTATTTTGATTCACAATATTCTCTAGAATTTTCTTAAGTTCTCTGTTTGAGACTTCAACTTGCCTACTAGTTTGAGGGTGGTAAGGGGTTACCACCTTATATCTTACCCCATAGCTTTTTAGGACACTCTCCAACTGCCTATTGCAGAAATGTTTTCCCCCATCATTGATTAGGAATATGGGCATCCCAAATCTAGCTAACACATGCTCCTTGAGAAATTTAATAACAGTTTTAGCATCATTGTTCACATATGCTAACGCTTCAACCCACTTAGACACATATTCCACTGCCACAAGAATATACATATTAGTTTAGGATAAGGGAAATGGCCCCATGAAGTCAATTCCCCACACCTCAAATAATTCTACTTCAAAAATTCCATTCAAAGGGAGCTCATCCCTTTTGCTTAAGTTTCTGATTCTTTGGCACTTATCACAACTTTTGACAAAGTCAGCAGCATTTTTGAACAAGTGAGGCCAAAAGAATCCAGATTGTAGCACCTTTGTCGCCGCTCATTCAATCCCATGGTGTCCTCCATACGGAGATGTGTGGCAATGGTAGAGAATATTTCTAATTTTGGAGTCAGGAACACATCTCCTTATGAGTTGATCGTTGCAACATTTGTACAAAAAGGGATCATACCAAAAGTAATTTTTTATGTCAGCAAAAATTTCTTCCTTTGTTGATAGCTCATGTCCCTTGGTATGACTCCTCCTGCAAGATAATTTGCAAAGTCAGCAAACCAAGGAGAGTGATTTGAAGCAATGACATATAACTTCTCATCGGGGAAAGTTTCATTAATTTCAGTTAACTTATCATTATCCAGGTGGGTCAATCTAGATAAATGATCTGCGAGCACATTCTCACTCCCTTTCTTATCCCAGATTTTTAGATCAAATTCCTGCAAGAGTAGCACCCAACGTATCAAGTGAAGTTTTGCTTCTTTTTTTTGAAGGAGATACTTAATAGCTGTATGATCAGTGTAAGCAATAGTCTTAGACCCAATGAGATACAACCTAAATTTAGTGAAGCAAAGATGACTGCTAGGAGTTCCTTTTCAGTGGTAGCGTAATTTCTTTGAGCATCGTCAAGGAGCTTACTAGCATAGTAAATTCAATAGAAGGTCCGCTCCATTCGCTGCCCAAGGACAGCAGCAACTGCAAGGTCACTCGCATCACACATAATTTCAAAAGGTGAATCCCAGTTTGGCGTAGAAATTATTGGAGTAGAGATCAAAGTAGTTTTTATGGTATTTAAACCTTCTAAACAATTTTCATCAAAATTAAACTCGACATCCTTCCCTAGTAATCTATAAAATGGCAAACTAATGTTGGAAAAGTCCTTGATAAATCTTCTGTAAAACCTTGCATGCCCAAGGAAGCTTCTAATTCCCTTTACATTGATGGGAGGGAGAATTTTTTCAATTACCTCAGCCTTGGCCTTATCAATTTCTATCCCTCTTCTAGAGATTAAGTGACCAAGGACATACCTTCTTCCACCATAAAATGACATTTTTCCCAATTTAATATTAAATTAGATACTTCACACCTTTTTAGAACCTTCCCCAGATTGATTAAGCAATGTTCGAAAGAGCTCCCGATAATAGAAAAATCATCCATAAAGATTTCCAAAAATCTCCCTATCATATCAGAGAAAATTGTCATTATATAGAGTTGGAAAGTAGCAGAGGCATTGCACAATCCAAATGGCATTCTTCTAAAGGCAAATGTTCCAAAGGGGCAGGTGAAAGTTGTTTTCTCTTGGTCTTCAGATAAAATTAAGATTTGATTATATCCTGAATATCCATCAAGGAAGCAGAAAAAGGGATTTCCTGCTAATCTTTCAAGCATTTGGTCAATAAAAGGGAGAGGATAATGGTCCTTACGTGTGGCTTTATTTAATCTCCTATAATCAATGCACACTCTCCATCCAGTCACAGTTCTAGTGGGGATCAGTTCATTATTGTCATTGAGAACAACTGTCATCCCACTCTTTTTGGGATCCACATGTATAGGGCTCACCCAAGGGCTATCAAAAATGGGGAAAATAACTCCCGCATCTAAGAGTTTAATGACTTCTTTGTGAACTACTGCTTTTATATTAAGGTTTAATCACTGCTGGGGTTCAATTGATGGGTTGGAGTTGTCTTCTAAGAGGATACGGTGCATACAAAGAGTTGGACTAACCCCCTTTAGATCAGCAATACTCCAATCAATTGTACTCTTGTGCTCTTTAAAAACCTTGCATAAAGGACTCTCTTGATGCTAAGTCAATAAGGAGGAGATTATCATGGGAAGAGATTCATTTTCCCCTAAATAAGTGTATTTTGAGTATGAGGGAAGAGGTTTTAATTCTAATTCTAGAGGGCAAATTATAAAATGCTGAACTATTTTCTTCTCCTTAATTAATTCCTCAATCACTTCCATGTTAGAGTGGTCCTCATCTTCCTCCTTTTCTAACATTCCCTCTTCTTCCACATTTCCTATTAACTAGGCTTCTTCTATTAAATTGATTTTCCAATAATCTTCATTTGGCTTAGATGGCTGTCTCATAGAATCATTCACATGAAATTTAATCTCCTCGTCCCCATATCGTAACCTCAATTCTCCTTTATCTACATCAATCAAAGTTCTTCCAGTGGCCAAGAAAGGTCTACCTAAAATAATGGAAATTTTTTTATTTTCATCTTCCATATCCAAGATTATAAAATCCGCAAGGAAGATGAATTTATCAACCTTTACAATCACATTTTCCACAATTCCTAATGGTGTTTTTACAGATCGATCAGCGAATTGGAGGAGAACAAAGGTGGATTTTAAATGATCAATCTCTAACTTCTTGAATATGTAAAATGGCATCAAATTGATGGATACACCTAGATCACAAAGGGCCATATGGAAAGATTGACTTCTAATAGTGCAAGGTATAGTGAAACTCCCATAATCTTTCTTTTTAATGGGAATCTTTCTCTGAAGGATTGCACTACATTCTTCTGTTAATGCTATAGTTTCCTTTTCATCAATTTTTCTTTTCTTGGAGAGAATATTTTTCATGAACTTAGCATAACTAAGCATTTGGTCTAAAGCTTCTGCAAAAGGGATGTTTATATGAAGAGTTTTAAAAGTTTCTAAAAATTTATGGTATTGGGCATCAAGTTTCTCCCTAGCCATTCGCTAAGGATATGATATGTGAGGGATTTCCTTAAATTGATCTCCAGGTTCATTTTTTTCTAAATCCCGTATATCATTCCTCTCTATTCTGATCGTTTTCTCTTCTTCCACCTTTTCCTCTCTAGTTGTCGCTATGTTTTTATAAATCTCCTCTCTCACAACCGGCTTTGTAATTTTTCCACTCCTTAGGGTTATAGCGTTCCCCGACTCCCCTTCATACTCGCCAATGACTCCCACTAATGAAGGTGTCTTTAACTGTTTCATAATTTCTTTTAGCTTTTGTTTGATTCTTTTCACTGACTCCTCCTGCCTTAAAAGAGTGTGTTCATGTTTGTTTAGCATGGCATCAGTTCTATTCATGAATTCGGTTGTAGAGGTTCTAAAATCGGTAAATGAGTTTTCCAATATCTCTCAATTCCTTCCATGATTCATGATTACATTGACATTTCTTAATTCGCAATCTTCTTCCTAACAAGAATTTACATACCCACATTCTAGCTTTTTATTAAGTTGAGAGATTTGGTTTTGGAGCTCAAGAATTTGTTGTGAACTTCCGAGTGAGGTACATTCATTTTTATTAAGGTGCTCATTCCTCTTAAGAGGCCATTGGTAAGCATTGTTTGTCATTTCTTCTAATAGGTCATATGCCTCTTCTTAGGTTTTACTGCTAATAGAGCCTCTGGCGGCCACATCGATGAGTGTACTTGTTGGGGCATTCAAACCATTGTAAGAGGTTTGAACTTGAATCCATAAGGGAAACCCATTATGTGAGCATCACCTTAAGCACTCCTTAAATCGATCACATCTGTTGTAAAATGTCTCACCTTCCAACTGAGTGAAGTTAATTATCTCAATTCTCAGCCGATCAGTTTTTGCCGGAGGGAAATACTTGGCTAAGAATTTCTTAGCCAAATCGTCCCAAGTCCGGATCGAATCGTTTGGGAGAGAGCTGAGCCAACTTTTGGCTCTATCTCATAATGAGAATAGAAAAGGCTGTAATTTAACTGCATCCTTATAGATGCCATTAAATCTGAATGTGTCACAAATTTTAAGGAACATTGAAATGTATGAATTAGGATCTTCGATGGCTAATCCCCCAAATTGGTTGTTTTGAACCATACTCAAAATAGAAGATTTGATCTCAAAATTGTTAGCTTCAATATTAGGCCTTACAATAGCATGGGGAATTCTCCTAACAGTGGGTAGTGCGTAGTGTCTTAGTGCTCTTCACTAATTACTGATAGATTCTCCTTAATACAAAATAAGTTCCAATTCCTCAGCAACGGTGCCAAATACTTGACATACCTAAAATACGTATGTGTTTTCACGCAAGTGTACGTGGTCTGAAGTAATAAGTAGAAAGTTTAGTTTTCGGGATTTATTGAATCTCAGGGAATTGGTTGTTTTGTTATTAAGGTATATATATGATCACTAATGTTTAAGCTATGAGTATATTATTGAATTTGGTTTCTTAATAAGCACGATAACTCTTAGTAGAAAATAACTCTGATAAAAGGAAGAGGAGAGTTGGGTTTCTCCCACATGATATGATAGATAATTTATGTATGATTATTCCTCAAGCATTCATCTTTTCCTTACTTAATTTTTAATCAAGTACATATTGTCTTTCTTAGAGTTTTAACTCAAAGATTTACAAGTTCAAATATCATGCATAAATGAACACACAGTCTGTTCTATTTCAACACAAAGATCCTTATAAGATTTTATATTTTTTTAGTTTTCCTCTCATCTCTTGATCATGGAGATGAGGGTTATGTAGTTAAGATCTTACAAGCATTAAATTCACTAAGAGCATCACGCGCATCAAGCATAGTTTAGATGAGTGAGTGATTTCATTGGGCTCAATGACTACGTCACCTCGTTCATGAGCACTCAATGAATCCATTCCTTTAAAAATTATGGAGCAATGATAGCCAATTCCACTTGATGGATGAGGTGACCATTTCTTTTCCATTGTTTAATCTTCACATGACAATTTTCCCTATAAAAATCAACCTGCTGTAGAAGGAATGATGGCTGGAGACAAGGTGCTTGTTTGGGTTCTTGTCCCAGCTGCATTTAATGCTCTGCTCAGAAGAAAATTTAGCAGGCCGCTGCAGCGCGTTATAGCGGAAAATTTTCGCAAAATAGGCCACTATTGCGCGCTGGGGTATTTTGGTTCATACAATGAAGGATCGCTGCAGCGCACTGCGGCGCGCTATAACGCTAGCAATTTCGCAAATGGCTATGCTATAGCGCGCTGTAGCGCCAGCGCTTCACAACTTGGCCTGCTCCAGTGTGTTGTAGCTCCAACACTTTGCAACATGCACCGCTGCAGCTCGCTGTAACGCCAGCAATTTGCAACAAGGTCCACTGCAGCACGCTATAGCGCCAGCGTTTCACGAGTTCCTCCGCTGCTGCGCACTGTAGCGCCAGCGCTTTACAACATGCTCCACTATAGCGCGTTGTAGCGCCAGTGCCTAGCAAGGAGGGCCGCTGCAGCACGCTACTGCGTGCGCTAGTGGATTTCTTTCAGAATTTTGGAAAAATATCCAGGATTCTTCAAAATTTGTTGGATAGGCATTTTTCCTGAAAAATGGACAAAATTGGATTAAGGAAATAATTTTAATATGAAATGTGAATGAACTTTCCTTTATTTAAGATATAAATTATGGATTTATCAGTTTGTAATAATGTTGTTTACTTTACTTTTACTACACTTTGCTGGAGCTTAATTTATATTTAAATACTTGTAATGAATGAATGGATGAATATATTAAATGGATGAATGTATTGAATGGATGAATGGTTAAAATTTTATAAAAATGAATATTTATTAAGTCATTAGTTGTATATCTACCTAGAATGTTAAATTAAATTAGTTGTATATTCAATTATTTATAGAATTGGAAACTAGTTTCTTATCTAGGTAATGATCTTTTCATAGCTACATGAGAGTATTAAATGTTATGATGAAACAAACCTTAGGATTGACAATTATTACACATGTGATTTTCTCCCTCTAAGCTTTTAGAATTATAAATGAGCAATCATATGAAATGGATTGAACTCTATTTTAGAATTAAAAATGAGCAATCATATGAAATGGATTGAAATCTATTTTAGAATTGGAAATGAACAATCCTATGAAATAGATTGAACTCTATTTTAGAATTGGAAATGAGTAATTTTATATAATGGATTGAACTCTATATTAGAATTGGAGTTAAATTGGATTAATTGCATGTTAGTTTAGGTTGTTTTCCTTTCAAATTATAACTTCTATTGGAATGGAAGTCTTGCATGTCTACTTTGCAGGTGTTTCCTTAACCATTTACAAAGGAGACTCTACCAAAAAATTTAAGAATTTTAAGACTTAGAAATTTTATTGAAAAATGTAAACTTAAAACTCACATGTCAAATACTCATTAAATACCTAGAATCTCATGTCTAAGATTGTAAATAATCATTTCAATTATTTTAAATTACAATCTCATGTTTCCTTATATGTATCATATGCTTATTCATATTTCATTCTCACTTATAAATACATATAATATATCTTCACTTATACATTACTTAATACCATTCATAATTTTTCCTTCCATCCTAACTTAAGACCCTCTTCTAAATCCTTGGCCAAACATAATATCTAAAGATTGGATTAATTTCCTTCTAATCTAGTAGTAGGTATTATGGTGATGTATCAATGTTGAGTTAAGTGATTATCAATATTGGGGTCATCACAGTTAAGTTAGGAACCCGCCTAGTCTTGTAGAAGTGCTTGACTCCTCAGCTATTTCTGGATGTGTCCACAGAAACAAAAGTAAAATAATTAAAAGACTCTGCATAGTATTATGTACCTCTTCAGCTTTGCCTTACTTCCATTCTGTTCTTTATGCCCTAGCCCAGAAAGGCTATGGGAATCTCTGTCTACCTAGCCCTGAAAGGCTATGGGAATATACTGGGCCAGATTGGCCAATTCTTTCTGATATGGCTGTTATATATTCTTTTCAGTTTTTTAGCTTACTGTATATTATGATGCTGATGCATGTTATTTCAGTCAAATGTGTTTCTTGTTTTACCTGCTTACTTATATATTTATATAGGATGCTAGACTTTACTGCTTATATTATATGTACCATTTTTAGATTTATCTCTTAAATTAGCATGTGTCATATGATCATTAGTATGTTTAGGTTTAGACTTTTCTTTCAGTACCTTTACTTATTGTATTATATATATATGCCATGTCTTGTTTAGTTTACTTGAGGTATGCTTTCGCCTCAATCCTTGCTTAGTTATAAAGATTGTACTTATAACTTATTCACATTCCTTTGTATGCTTACTTGCTCCCATGCTAGATAGATGTTGATTTGCTTAGAAAAAAATGGTGATATTAATAAATGTTTAATAAAATTTATTTGCCTAAAATGTACTTAGATATTTTGTCTAACAAGATTTTTCTTTATTGGCTGGGGCCCTATCATTATGAAACCGACAATATCAGAACTTGAGCAGTTTGAGGAGCTTGTGCTTGAGGAGGATCCCTTCATAGAGGATGTGCAGCATCTTGGACCAGAGGATATTTAGCTACCTTTTTACCTATTGTGAGGATGAGAGTATTATTTATTTCATTTCATAAACTTTACTTAAAAATGTTATAATAATACAGGTAATGTGACTGTGATTTACATTCTGCACTTTATTTTTTTCTGAGCTATCCTATTGTGAGGATGAGCCCTCTTTATATTGAATATGTCATATGAGATAATTTGATGCATGAAATGAAAATATAGAAAATTAGGATAACACTTGCTTTGGGTTCATGTTCTGGATGGGAGACTGTGTATACATATTGCATGTCAATGAACAGGCGATAAAGAGAAATAAGGATACCTGACTTGTACTCATAGGGGAGAGTTATGTCTTAGTTTGGGAACCAACCTTAGTCTTACAAACATGCTTGACTCATCAGCTACTTTTGGACTTGTCCATAAGAGTAAAGTAAATTAACTAAGAACTATTGCATATGTATTTTTTGCCTCTTTAGTACAGTATAATTTTTTGCCTTAGCTTTTAGAAGCTAAGTGATATTATATGATATAGTTCGGCTCAATTACTGTTCAATGGCTTGTTTAGCTAAATTTTCTGATATGGTAGCTTGTACATAATTCTTTTTAGTTCTTATTTACTTTTACTGTAGTTCAGCTTTAGTGTAGTACTTGCTTGCTTACATATATGCTAGGATACTAGTTGTTGATTCAATTTACTTATATGTATCACACTTCAATTTACCTTCTGTTAATTTACATAATTTCATATGATCATCAACAAGTTATGATGAGTCTTTCTTTTCAGTATTTATAGTTAACTATACATATATATTGCCTAACCTTATTGCAGTATTGGGTTGAGGTATTTTTTCTTACCTCACTATTTGTTAAGTAATAAATGAATTATTTATAGCTTTCCCTATTCTTTCATAGCTTGTTGCACCCATTTGTTTGCTTAGTTATTTTAAGTAAATGATGATATCATTTAATATATAAAAGTAATCATCCTAAAATGTACTTAGACAATATATATAATCAGATTTTTCTTTACTTTTGGATAGGGCCCTATCATTGTAAAATCGACAATGATAGATTCTGAGCTATTTGAGGTGATTGAGTCAAGAGTGGAGCTAGATCAAGAGGAGGAGTGCCCTGAGAATGTCAGTCTGGGAATACTTCAAGAGATTTGAAACCATATCGGAGTTTGACTTCCAAATTGGACAAAGGTATGGAAGGCATGTCGATGGGGTATCTGAACAAGGAATATGAGTGTTGGATCAGATGCTTCAGCATGCCATCTTTAGAGGATTTGACTTCCCTACTTTAGCCTAGGAGTGGCTAAATCATGTGGGCTCCATTCTCAAAGCAATGGAGTGCCCCGATGACATCCGAGTCCTAGTAACCCTCCTTCTCTAAGACATGCCGAAAACTGTTGGGTGAACACTTTCTGGGAGTTCACCCATATGCTAGGAAGAGAGCAGCATGAAGCTACTTTCGAAGACTTTTGTCTTGCTTTTACTACAGAGTACATCAGATAGATATTTTAGTGATTTCTCTTATGCTCTCTTTTGTATCTTCCCTATTTATGTGTTCTAGTTAAAATGAGAAGTGAGATAAACTAGTATGTTTTTACTTTTCTTAAATTCTGAAATAGTATTCTTTTTTTAAACTCAGATAAACCATAAATCCTAGACAATCATCCTCTACTCCTACTGCATCTGGCAGCTCATGTTTTGACATTAATGCACTTCTAGAAATTGTGTGGACCTGTGGTACCCTCACTAATTACCTTATTTAACCTAGAAATTCAATTAGCTATAACTTAATTAAATGAAGTTCAAATTAGGTCATCCAATATACCATTTTGATCAGGATAACCTAATTAATAGTAAACTATAAGAGAATTTAGGTTTTGATTATTGGATTTTCTAATTAGTCCTAATTACTCTAAAACTTAATTAGCTCATAACTTAATTAAATGAAGTCCAAATTAGGTCTACTCTAAGTCATTGCACTCAGTATATTATAAGAAAGTTATAGCCACTGAGTTTGCTGAATTTAGATATTATTTGAGAAAGTTGGGTTATTGGACCTTTCCTAAATTTTATTAATTATATTTTTGAACCCCAAACTTATTTTGGTTATAACTTGACCAAATAATATCAAAATTTTGTTATTTTAAACTCTATAGAATCCTTAGATAGTAAACAATAATAAATTAACTAAACTCTTAGACTTCACTAGGTGAAATTACTAAACTACCCTTATGAGCTAAGAACCTTAAATAGAGCTTGCAAGGCTTAATCATTGTTCGAATTTAATTTACTTACTATCTATCTTCACATTAGTTTATAAGTAATCATGTAGCATCAATAAATTTTAATTTGGAACCCTAAATCAAAAAGTAGCATTTTAGACCCTTAAGTAGGGGCAAAATGGTCATTTTACCCAAATTTAGGCTTAAGTGTCCTTAAACCTTAAAATCTTAATTAAATCACAAAAATCAATAATATAACTGATTTGGGATCAATTTAGAAGGTTTAGACTCATTGAAAAACATAATATTTATCTCAAAAATCTCTAAGTAAATTAATATGCATCATAATATGGATTTAGGTCCACATTATGCCCTCCATAAGTTATCTATATCAAAAAATGAATAGAGCTAATAATTAATTACCTTCAATGCTTAAATTATTCATTCAAGATCCTAAGTCATTCCTTAAAAATTTCCTTAAGATTTTCCTTTAACCTTTAGGATCTTTTCCTTAGGAATTAGAAATATAAATTATGTTAGGATTTATTCAATGAGTAAATGGGTTACTCAATAGATGAAACCTTAGTTTTTAATAGTTTTTAGATTTTATCTTTTATTATGATTATTTTGTATTCAAACTGTAGTCTAAGTTTAGAGATCATCTTATTAAAGCTTGACTTTGCTTAATATGATAGCCTAACTTGTAGTATTGGGAAGGTTTGGGATTTAAACCTTAGCCTTTAGGATCACCTTTGGATTAAGTTATTTAAACCCCAATATTGGAGTTTATTTATTAATCCCTTGACCATGGTTTATCTTAATCAAGATTGGTTTGGATCATCTAAATTTATTAATTAGGACATATTGATTAATTATTTAACTTATAAATATCATTGATTAAATTCTCATAGGACCTGATCATTTCCTATTGTTTAAAACTTATAAGACTGTGAATCTGACTTAATACTTGATAGTAGGGTTTTGGAGATCCTCTTGTATAAACTTAGAATAGTTAGAATGGATAAATTAGACAACAATAGATATCACATATATTTATTAGAGTCTCTTGCTTACTATTAAACTTTGTGTATTGCATTCCTTATATTTTGAGCCCTCTTTACATTGAACATATCATATAAGATAATTTGATGCATGAAATGAAAATATAGAAAATTAGGATAACACTTGCATTGGGTTCATATTCTGGACGGGAGACACTGTATACATATTACTGTTAATGGACAGGTGATAAGGAGAAATAAGAATATCTAATATGTACTCATTATGAAGAATTGTGTTTTGGTTCAGGAACCCACCTTAGTCTTACAGATATGCTTGACTCCTCAGCCACTTCTGTACGTGTCCACAGGAGTAAAGTAAAATAATTTAAAACTATTGCATATGTATTTTTTGCCTCTTTAGTATAATACAATTTTTTACCTTAACTTTAAAAAGCTAAGTGATATGATATGATATAGTTTAGCTCAGTTACTGTTTAGTGGCTTGTTTAGCTAATTTGTCAGATATGGAAGCTTGTACATAATTCTTTTTTGTTCTTATTTACTTTTTTTATAATTTAGCCTTAGTATAATACTTACTTGCATATATGTTAGGATGGTAGTTGTTGATTCAATTTACTTATATGTATTACACTTCAGTTTACCTTCTATTAATTTGCATAATTTTATATGATTATCAGCATGTTATGATAAGTCTTTATTTTTAGTATTTACAGTTTACTATATACATATATATATATATATATATATATTATCTAACCTTGTTGCAACTTTGGGCTGAGGTATGTCTTTTTACCTCACTATTTGTTATGTTATAAATGTATTATTTATAGCTTTCCATGTTCTTTCTTAGCTTGTTGCACCCATTTGTTTGCTTAGTTGTTTTAAGTAAATGGTGATATCATTTAATACGTAAAACTAATCAGCCTAAATGTACTTAGACAATATGTCTAATCATACTTTTCTTTTCTTTTGGCTGGGGCCCTGTCATTGTGAAATCAATAATAGCAGATTATGAGCTATTTGAGGTGGTTGAGCTAGGAGTGAAGCTAGATCAAGCGGAGGAGTGCCCTGTAGTCAAAGATCTCTAATTTCTTATTTATTTACTTATGAGGCTGAGAGTTTATTTTCTTTTCAGTATAAACTTATTAAATGTTGTAATAATATAGGTACCCCTGTATATTTTGTTTTTCACTGCATTACTTTATTCTGAGCTGCATATTTCTTATAATCTGCATTATGGTATAATGGTTGTAAACTCATTTCTTTACTCACTTCCGCACTATGATTGATATATATGTATTTAGTGAATGTTTCAGCTGCTTCCTAAGGGCTTATCCCCCCCTTATTAGTGGATTGAGGATCATACCCAAATCTAATGATAAGTGTGAGATTTGTTGAGTGACAGACCACCTCTTAATCATACTTAGCTAGTTGAGGGGAGGGGTGCCACAAGAAGATCCAAAAGTAAGACTCACCAAAAAAAACATTATGTGAACAATTACCTATGAGTAATTATATACCTTCCTAGAATAATTTAGGTGCTAATATTTGTGTCTCCCAGTGAAGCTTGGGGGTCTTAGGCCCAAATTGATATATTTATGTCACATAATAATTTATGCTAAGTTATTTCCACTCATGTCAATTTATATTTTTGTTTTAAAATTATTTGAGCCACTTGAACATTGTCAGTTACTTATTGTTAAATTTAGCATAACTCTCAAATTGTAATGATTATGTTTCCTTCACATTTTGTTACATTAATTTTATAACTTACATAGGATGCTAGAAATTAGTACTTTTATATACTCTACGTACTCATGCATGATTGGAAATACTAATAATTAATACATGTCATGAGAATTAGAAGTGGAAGCTAATTTGATTTCTAGAGCTAGAAAGGATTATATTATCAAGAGTGAGATGGAGACTCATTATTGAATTTTATATTATTTTATATTTATTTAAATTAAGACAATTTATATAACTTTAATTTAAATTTCTGATTATGTGATGTATGGATATTATTTTATTTAGTAATTATTATGATGAATATTTATTCTTGAATTATTACTTAAAATGTCCCAACCCCAATCTTTGGGTCGTTATAGCTGTGGTGCCTGGGAATCGAGTGTCATGCACTACGATGCACCGTGGCACCCGTCTTGGGCTCCGAAGCGTCCTATGGCGCATGTGGATCAAGCATGGGTGCCCCGGTGTGCCATGGCACCCGCAAAAGTTCTATCATAGGTTTTGTCGGTCCTCTAAGTATTTTTATGGGTATTTTGGGTCTTTGTGAAGCCTAAGTATATAAGGAAACATATGTGGATATTTCATTTGTGCTTTCAACCCTAATTTGATGATGTAGCTGTAGTTGGATCTTTTTAACCTAAAGAGAGTAGGAGATTTCTGGAGCAAAAGATGTTGATCATAAGGTTTTGTAAGCTGCAGATTCTTTTTGTTATTGTAAAAGTGAAGCTCTCTATAAATCTGTAATTTTCTTATTCATAGGGATTTATCTATGTGATATGGCTCCGTTGTTTTCCCTTTCTTGGGGTTTTCACATAAATCTTAATATTTGGATGCTATTGTGGTTTATACTATGATTACTATTTTGTGCTATAGAATATTTTTTGTTTGTGTTGGCTTACATTTTGTGATTTTTGTTCTGGTAACCCAACGCAAACCCATTGTATAGATCCTATAAAATTAACGCTTTAATAAATTGAATAATTCAAATTTAAGTAATTAAAATCCTTTAGTTTCAATTTAAATAAAAATATAAATTATATTTTGCAAATACTTCAACCAATTCAAGTTAAAATTTGCAATAACTCTAGGTTGTTATCTAGCTTAATTTTAACCTAGTTGTATCATAATTAGCATTTCATTGAGATCATCTAGCTATTAGAATCAAACCCTAAAGATTTGGAGCGATTCAACGCTCAATCAAACATTTTGAATATTTTAATAATATTTAATTAATTAGAGAATTGAGATATTTAATTTGACCTCAAAATCAAAATCTGACTTCGTCATTATAATTGTCACACCCAAATTAGTTATGGGTGATATTTTGGACGTACATGGAAGTCATCAAATTTTCACAAATATTTTAATGAATTTAAATACCTCGAAAAAATATAATAATTATTTAATCGTCAGAATCGAAATCCGACTTCATTGTTGAATTTCTCACTCCCAAATTAGCTAGGGGTGAATTTTTTGGAATTTTCGGAGCACGTTTATCAAATCTGATATTTTTTAATAAATTAAAAAAATTAGAAATGAATAATTATTTATTCATTTAAATCCATTTTTCCTCTCTCCTCTGGCTGGCTCCTTTCTCTAATTCGGCACCTCATACCTGTGATCGGCGCCCCCATACCCTGCGTACGCAAAGGCTCAGCTCTGCTCTTCCCTCTTCTCTTCCATGCTTGATGGGAGAGCTCAAGGTAGAGGCATCCTCCTCTCCTCCTTTAAAAAAGAGCCTCAGCCCTCCCTCCATCATTTGTGTCAAGATGAAGCTCCTCCTCCCTTCCCCATCACTTGCTGTGCTTGTTATTTGAAGAAGCCCTCAGCCTCTTCTTCCTCTTACTGGTGGCTGAAGAATAAGGAGTTCCTTCCTCCAAGATTCTATAGAAATCTAAGACATCGTCTTCCATTTCCAAGGCCAATGTACCCTTTTGCTATACTCTTCCTTGTGCTACTCTCTCCTTCTGATTTATCAAAGTGTTGTGGATGGTATTTCAATTAGTTGTTGTTTGGAGTCTATGTATGATCGTCGAGCCTCAATTGGACTCAACAAGTCCGATCGGAGCTCAAGTTATCCATTAAAACACAGTCAAAACTGTAGGATTTCTGTATACCTAGTCCTTTAGCCCATTATTTGTGTTGTTAAAATAATTGTTTTATGTCAATTTTGGTATCAATGGAAAGGCCTTGGAAAAACCTTTCCTTTGGTATATGGCATCACATGTGAGGTGCTATAAATTGAGAGTATTTCAGTATGAAAGGAGACCTGTTACTATTTTTACAAAGGCAAAATCACCAACGGGCGCTACAGCGCGTTGTAGCGCCTGAGTCTCAGGTTGAATTCGTCGTAGCACGCCATAGTGCACCGTAGCGCCTGTCTCTCAACCGAATCACTACCACACATCGTAGCATCCAGCTATCAGGAAATTGGACGTCGTAGCGCGCCGCAGCACCTGAAAGCGCTATCACGCACCACAGTGCTGAAAACTGTCGCAGTGCACTACAGAGCTTCTAAAAGCACTGCAGCGCACCACATCATCCTAATATCGGAAAATTCTAGCATCGTAGTGCGCCGCGACGCCTAAAAATGTGCTGCACGCCACATTGCTAAAATCTGTTGCAGCGTCTGAAAGCGCTGTAGCACGCCATAGCACATACGCCTCGGAAAAGCAGGCTCCACCGCACGCCGTAGCATCTGGCTTTCAGCTAGAAGGCGCGCCAGCGTGTCGTAGCATCCAAAATTGTCCAAAATTTCCCGGAACTATCCAGAATTGCCCATATTTGTGATTTTTGCATTTTAATGACTCTATGACCATAATGGGGCCAAAATATATCAAAATCTAACTTTGATTTAGTAAAATTAAGCATTGTGTGAAATTGGAGGTGAATTTCAATGTAAAATTTATCATTTATCCTAAATGTCATGTTCTAAATCTTCTAGAGAATTACTTGAATATTTTATGCCAAATGTAAATGTTAGAATCGTTGATTGCTTGTATGATCAAGTAGAGCTTAATAACCAAATTGCATGGAACTTAAGTGCTTTAAATTTATAATCAAGTACTAATTCATTTTGGGTTTGATTTAAGATTTTATTAGCATTAATTACTTGTTGTTTTAATCAATGTGATGTTTATGAATGTTTAAGAACTTTAATTTTGGTTTGGACACCTTGTTTTAATTAATTTGACATTAATCAATGTTTAACCCTGAGAACCTTAAGAATTGATTAAGTTAATCAATGTTTGATCTTGAACTTGAAGTGAACACCAATAATGCACCAATAATTCACTAATTTGTCATTGATACTTAAATTAAACAATTAACCTTAATTTGATTAAGTTAGGAGTTAAATCCTAACTTATCTTAATTAAGATCTAAACCTTAATTACCTTAATCAATTAACTTTGATTAAAAGATAATTCAACTTTCATAATTCCAATTATACATCCGATTTGACTTTGATCTTAAATCAATGAAATAGAAGTGCTTAGATTATTAAAGAACTCATGTGATTTAGTATCTGGAAATATACCTTAAGATCCATGATTATCTTTTATATAAGACTATTAGCATGAGATAAATCATAAAAATATACTGATTTATAATATGATCAACTCCTAATCATATTCTTGATTGTATCTCATAATTATAGCATAAGTGTTGATCAGATGGGTCTACCCATCTGATTTGATCAATTCAAACTCAAAAAAAATAAGAATTAGTGAAAATATAAGACTTAACTATCCTTTTTTGTTAGAAGTGTAAGATCTTTATAATCTTACCTTAGGTTATTAATATAATAATTGTTAAGCCTTATCAATTGATATAATATTGAGGTAGGAAGATCTTATTGTTAAAACTTGAGGTAGAAACCTAGATGCTCCTTCTTAGCCAAAGATTCTTGGTCTTGGACCCTTGTGGTAGGATTACCTAAAGCATGTATAATGGGTTTCTCCCATGTGTTAGTAACCTATATTGAGTGACCTCTTGGTCACATCCTTAGAACCTTGTGTAGGATTCCCTTCAATGAAATAAAGAGCCATAGTTTTGATACTTCTTGGTTATTAAATAAAATTGTTAAAACTTAGATTATTAGTTGGATATGATAGTGTATATCTATAGTACTGATTCACCTCAGTAAAATTTTAGGATTGGTTGTCACTCTAAGTAGGATTGTAGAGTCTTGGTCTTATCCTATGTGATTGGATAAGTGCATTCCAGTTTAGAGTAAATCTTCCAATCTTAAGGGTGCTGTAATTAAGGGAAATGAAATCCTTAGTTTGAGGAGATAAACTGTGATCAGGTTCTGCCTCCTATCATCGTATGTGTCGATAAGCACAGTTTAAGACAAACTAAGTATCTCAAAGTCACCCTTCTTAGAACACTCACTATGCGTGTAGTTAGGTTATTTAACAGCTCAATTTGAGAGAATAAATTGTGACCGAGATCTACCTCCTATCACCATGCGTGTCAATAAGCACAGTTTAAAGAAAACTAAGTGTTAAATTTACCCTTCTTAGAAACTTACTAACTATATGTATACTGTGGCGCCCAGTCCCTCAATCCACCATATTAAGCTAAGGGGAGGTATGCCATTCTGGCAAATCCCTAGTTTATCATTGGATTAGGTATAATCTGCAATCTACTAATAAGGGAGAGATATGCTTAGAATACATACAACATGAATCAATCACTAAGTAAACACAAACTTAGAGTGCGGAAGCAAAGTAAGTAAATCGTACATTCAATTTACAATAATACATAAAAAAGATGCAACATACAACTCATAACAAATAGTACAGTAAGAAAAAAATACATTATAAAGGTGCATGTATTATTACAGTATTATAAATAAGTTTAATGAAATAAAAGAGAAAAACTCTCATTCTCATAAGAAAATAATAAGGAACTAGATAGCTTCTGGTTCACCCGGCTCCTCCTCCTAAAGATAAGGCTCCTCTTCAGGCATGAGCTCCTCAAAACAATCTAGTTCTGACATTGTCAGTTTCACAATGCCAGGGCCCCAACCAACAAAAGAAAAATCTTATTAGATAATTATCTAAGTATATTTTAGGTTGATAAATTTTCATAAGTTTATTAATGTTACCATTTACTTTAAACTAAATAAAATATACTAGTATAGGAGCAACAAGCATACAAAGGAGGTGGTAAGGTAAAAATAAAAGCATTTATAACTAAACAAGAATGAGGCAAAATACATACCTCAAAAAAAGTTAAAATAAGATTAGGCATACATATATACAGTAGAAAATGAACTTAAAAAAAGATTAGTCCTAAATATGCTGATGATCATATTACATATGCATGTTAAAAATAAACAATTTGACTGTGATATATATAGTAGCAGCAACAAAATCTATCATCCTATAATACACGAGTAAGCAGGTAAAATAAAGTAAAGTTGACTGAAATAATAAGTATCAATAAAACAATAAATAGAAAATAGTATGTATAAACTGTCATATCAGAAATTATATAATTGGGCTACAGTAACATTCCCAAAGCCTTTCTGGGCCAAGGCAGAACAGAACTGAACAGGCAGGACTGAGGAGGCAGTAAATACAAATGTATCAATTTTTAGTTATTTTACTTTGCTCCTATGGACACGTCCAGAAGTAGCTGAGGAGTCAAGCACATCTGCAAGACTATACGGGTTCCAAACTTAACATAACACTCCTTAATGAGTAATGCTAAGTTATTCCTTATTATTCTTACCCCTGTCCATTAGGGTAAATATGCACCAAAATCAACCTAAATACTGAACCCAATGCAAATGTTTATCTTAATTATTCCAAGTTTTCATTTCATACAACAATGTTGTCTTATATATTATGTTCAAGCTTTAAAGCACAAAATATAAGGAATGTGTAAACACAAATAATCAATAGTGAGCAAGAGTCTCTACTACACATTGTGACACTATTGTTATCTAATTAACCATTCTAATTAATCTAAGATACATAAGTTCAGGATCTCCAATTCCTCAGCATGTTTAGGATTAGTCTTTCTTTTAGTACCTTTGTTACTTTATATATATATATATATATATATATATATATATATATATATATATATATATATATATATGCCTAGCCCTATTTTTGCTTATTTTAAGATATATCTTTTGCCTCATTCTTATTTAGTTATAAATAATTTTATTTATAACTTACCACCTCCTTTATGCTTGTTTCTCCTATGCTAGTATATTTTGTTTAGTTTAAAGTAAATGGTGACATTAATAAACTTATGAAAATTTATCAATCTAAAATTAACTTAGACAGTTATCTAATAAGATTTTTCTTTTGTTGATTGGGGCCTTGGCATTATGAAATTGATAATGTCAGAATCAGATCATTTTAAGGAGCTCGTGCCTGAAGAGGATCCTTATCTTAAGGAGAAGTAGCCGAGTGAACTAGAAGTTATCTAGTTCCTTTATTGCTTTCTTGTGATGATGAGAGTTTTGCTCTTTTATTTCATTAAACTTATTTAAAAAACTGTAATAATACATGTATCTTTATGACGTATTTTTCCTTACTGTACTATTTATTCTGAGCTATATGTTGCATCTTCTTTATGTATCGTTATAAATTGGATGTACTATTTACTTACTTTGCTTTCACACTCTAAGTTTGCGTTTACTTAGTTATTGATTCATATTATATATATTATGAGCATATCTCTCCCTAATTAGAGGATTATAGATTATACCTAATCTAATAATAAGTGAGGGATTTACCAGTGTAGCACACCTCCCATTAACTTAATCTAGTGAATTGAGGGGTGGGGTGCCACATATATAACCTTTCCAGTTGAAGGTTCTAACTAAAATACTAAGTAAAACCACCTAATGATCTAGATCTATGAGTCAGAATCCATTTAGATGGATTCTGCATAATGGAGACAATAGATTCATAATCCAATTTTAAAGCAATTTTCTAAATTTCTAGATTAAGATATATAGTCTTAGAAATATGAGCATAAGCATAAGCATGAGTATGTGTATTAGTGATTATGTATATATTATGGGATGTTGCATACATCAATTGGAGAAATTCAGGATGTTTAAGCATTACATTAAACTATATTTCCTAATATGATGTATGTATATAGTAGACTGTATATTCATAACAGTTCAATGATATTTTGGTTGCATATCAGTGGCATACAATACAGTGGCATATTCAGATGCATAATCTCAGTGACATACAACACAATTTTACAGCATTACTTACTTAGATTCAGATCTTTTACTATTTTACTTACACTCATTATTTAGTTTATAGCTCAGTTTTACTTTACTTTTGCTTTATATTATTTTTAGATTTTTAGCTATTTTATAGTTTTTCTATAATTTTATTTAAATTACTTAAATGTTAAGCTAAATAGTTATAATTATTTAGAATATCTTTCAATGTGTTAGACTTATTGTTTAACACGTGGTACTTTTGAGATCCGACAATTTGCTAGATCCAGAGTAGTTAGTGGAGCCATATCCGATTGATACTCAGGAGATTCATGAGGAATTTGTGGAGCACTAATGGAATCTTCTCCAGCCTTTACTGTTTTGCCTAGTTTTTTTTCATAATTCAGTATTTAGACTCTTTTCTGTACTTCAATAAATTATTTGTAATAGTTCTGTATGTGTTTTCTTTTCTTTCTGAGATGAATGTTTTATTCAGCTTATGTGATGAATGTTTCTGGATATTTGCTTTTAGCTTTCACACTCTATCTTTATATTACTTATACTTAGTATTCTGATGTGATCAACATACTGGAAATGCTGATGTTATTATACATATACTGAACTTCTCTTTCTTATACTCATAATCCAATGTATGTATTAGCTTAATACTTAAGATAAGGATGCTACTCTTATCTTAAGTATTAGCTCTCAATCCTTCTTGAGATTGAGTCAGCAGTCCTACAGTTCTATTCTCGGTTAATCTGGGAGATACGGAATCCCTCCACGAGTAGTGTGGAAGCTAAAAGCAACTTGTGAAACCTCTTTTGCGCGCCGCCGATTGATTACCTCTTTTGCGTGTGGCGATGGGCAAGAGCGCTACTGTAACAACCCAAGTTGTTACCATTGTCAATTAGGACTAATCTTAGTCTTAATCTTGATCCTAAATGTTAATTATGTCATTATGAGTCAACCACCAAGATCCAGTCCAAACCAAAGGTTAAACGAATCAAATCCTTATTTTGGGAATTTCAGGAATCTCGGAAATTCACCTATTTATTTTGACCTCCGATTAAAAAATGGACTTCGTCATTGCGTTCATTGACCCCAAATTAGCTAGGGGTGATGGGTTCAGGTCAACCTGAAGTCGTCAAAATTTTGACGAATATTTTAATAATATTTAAATACCCCGCAAATCGAGGAATTAAACTAATCATCGGATTGAAAATCCGACCTCACAGTTGCGTTCCTCACCCCTCAAATAGCTAGGAAAAATATGTTTGAAATTTTGAAATTTCAAAAAAAAAATTAATATTTAATTATAGTTGACGGCGCCGTCCCACGCCATCAACTTAAGTGGACGGCGGTTCCTCTGTCGTCTGATCGGACGGATCCATCAGGACCGTTCGATCCACTCGAATCGGATGGCCCCGAAGCGTCATCCCGCTTTGAGGGCTCCGCCCTCGCCCGCTCGCCACGCGGCGCATCCACCGCGGCCCTGGCCAACCGGCTCCCTTCCTCGCGCCTCGCCGACTCCACCCGAGGGTCCATAAGGACCCTCCCGTGCGTTCAAGACAGCCGGTTTCGCGTGAGGAGTCCCGAGTCGAGCCCGAGCTATCGCACCCGCCGAGCCGTCCGCATGAAGTACGCTCCAACTCCTCCAATCATTTAGCAATTCTTGCAATTTTGATTCGAAATGCTATTCCATATCCTCGATAAGAGATCGACCGGCTTCGATCCGTGTTAACTCAATCGGATCGATGGCGATTATGACTAGATCCACAGTAGAAACCGTTATGAACCCGTTCGCCGAAACCCTAGACCTAGGGTTGCCACTAGCCGCCGCCTCCGGCCACCTCCGACAAAGATCCGCCCACTGACGTGTAGGCCCCGACGAGGGCTACCGTCAGCCGTGCGGGCCGAGACGGTCCAGCGGCGGGAAGGCCGGCAAAAGCCATGCCCTAGCCCGGCGCCCTCGGACGCCTCCGCATAGGAGGAGGAGTCCGGGTCGGGTTGGGTCGACCCGAGCCCGACCCGCAATGCGTCCGGGTCCGCGTAAGCCCAGGTGGGGCCCGCAGCGCCACGTGGCAGCCTCGAGGCTTGCCACGTGTCACGTGGGGCCCACCGCTCGAAGCATGCGCCTCTTCGGCTTCGGTCGTGGGGCCCACTGCGCCACGTGGCACCCACTGGGCACGCCACGTGTCAGGTGAGGCCCACTGCCCGAGCCTCCGCAGCGTTTCGGCTCCCCTGTGGGGCCCACTGAGCCACGTCGCAGTTTCATGACCCGCCACGTGTCAGACGGGGCCCACACACAGTGCAGCGCCCAATCAGACGCTGCCACATGTCATAAGTGGGGCCCACTGTCATCTCAGATAGATAATTAATTAAATTAATTACTATTAGTCAGTAATTAATTATAGGTTAGTAGTTAATTAATTATAATTAGTATTAATTACCTTTCAACAGTAACCCTATAATCAATTAGCTGTAATTAATAATTAAATGATTAATTATGATTATTTTAATACTAATTAAATCTTAATAGTAATTAGAATAATTAATTATTATTGAACAGTAAATTATAATTAATTATGCTTAATTAGATATTAATAGATAATTAAGGTTAATTAAAAATAATTAAACTTAATTACTTTTCAATAGTAAAATAATAATATTGTATATTTAAATTAATTAATTATTGGATTAATTAATGCTAATTAATAATTAAGTCCTAATTAATTATAGATTAATTAAGAATTAATAATTTCAGAAGAGATGAGCAGTAAAATAATTCAATTTGAATAAATGAACAGTAAAATAATACAAATTGTATTTTTAAATAGTAAAACTTAAAAGTTTAATAACTTTTTGTAGGATAATCCAAATATAGCCAATATAGGTCTCAAAATACTCAGAAAAATAAATAGAATCAAATGGCATAATGTAAAAATTAATTTCGGGGTACGTATAATGATGTAACATTTTATGACCTCTTTAGGATCCCATAACTTTTGACCCAGTTAACCAAACATAGTCAATATGGGTCTTAAAATGCTCAGGAGAATAGCCTCATCACTGTGGTAATATTAGTTTTCCTATTTGGATATCAGGACAAAAAGTCAACTCTAGAATTCCTAGTTGACTTTAGGGAAAATTGACCAAAATGCCCCTAGAATTCAAATGACCATAACTTGGCCAAATCAACTCCAAATTCAAAAATTCAAGATGCTAACTAGTTCAAAATTTCAATGTCATCAATAGACTGAAATAATATTTAGGATATGAATCCTATAAATATAGAAAATGACCAAAATACCCTTGGCCTTATTTTAGTCATAACTTGACCGTTTTGAGTCCAAATTGGGCGTACTTACTGTCTATCTTCAAGTTAAACAGTAAGAAATCATTTGGAATCAAGAAACTTTAATTTGGACCCTTAAAACAAAATTTGACTTTTAGACCCTTAAAGTATGGGCAAAATAGTTATTTTGCCCTAAGTTTGGAATAAGCACTCTTAACCTTTAATTAATATTCCAAAATATTAAAACTAATGTTATAATTGTATTAGTAACAATTGAGTGAGTAAAAATCAGTCTTTAGGTCAAATTTGTGAAATCCAAAAAATCCTTCTAAGTCTCTTAGGATCTTAACACTACACCTTAAGGACCTTTCCTGAGACTAGGACTAGATCATATGTTAGAGTTCATTTATTGGGTAAATGGGTTACTCAAAGAGTGAAACCTTGGTTTTATTAGTTTTTAGACTTTTCTTTTATTTTACAACTTATTTTGATTATTTTATCTTTTAACTTTAGATTTAAGATAGGAGATTCATCCTATTAAGCTTGATTACTTAATAGGATTTATCTTAATTATTAGTTCACTATTAGAATGAAACCTAGAACTTAGGTCTTATCATTTGGGATTATGTGATTAAACCTAAATCTCATAGTTTTTAATCCATAATCTATATATTTAGAAGATCTTGATCAGATCTTAGATAGAACGTCTAAATTCACCAAAATTATAATGTATGATTTATTGATTCAACTCATAGTCGTCAGTCTGATTAAACTAGATTAAAACCTAATCAGTTCTAATCATTTTTAACTTATAAGGATGAGTTTATAAGTTACACTCGATAGTAGGAAAATGGTTATCCTGAACTTGTGTAACTTGGAATAGTTATAATGGTTAAGTAGAAAACAAATGATATCACCATGTTTAGTAGAGTCCCTTGCTTCTATTTGATGATTGTCGCTACGCATTCCTTATATTTTTGTGCCTTAACTCCTTGAGCATATCATATAAGATCTTTGATGCATAAATTAAATGTTAGGAAAATATAGAGACTCCTTAGATTCCTTATAAAAATATTAAAGTGATTAATTGAAGATAATAACTGTATGTGTTTGAGCTGCCTCTCAGTATTATCTTCTGATTACCTAGTCTCCTTGTTGACACTAGGGAAAGACCTTATCTTCTATTATTTCGTTGTGTACTGATTGCCTGGTCTCCTTGTTGACACTAGGGGTACACCATTGTTGTCTTAGCCGTACTGGTGCTAAGATCCTTCGATATCTGGTGGGCTATATTAGCTTTTTTCTGTATGGCAATTGATACACTGATGTTTATATATATGCAGTTGTGATGTTTTGTTCACTTTTCAACATTTTTATTTAGTCAGCTATTTCTTTTGTACTATTTTTATATTTTATGATGTTAGAACTTTGTTGCTATTTATATGTATCATCACTGAGTTCAGTTATTTTAATTGGCATATTTTTTTTTATCACCAGCATATTTAGGATGTAGTATTTCTCTTACAATACTTGTTTGATTATCTATATTTATGCCTTACCTTGTTTAGCTTATATTTAAGGCATGTCTTAACCTCTCTTTTTGCTTAAATTATAAATAAATGTTTATAGTTTTTTCTTCCTTTTTGGCATTGCTAGTTGCTCCTATATTTGTATGCTTATTGCTTAGAAATGGTAAATGGTGATATTACAAAATACATATAAAACTTATCAGCTTAAAATGTACTTAGACAATTGTCTAACACAATATTTTCTTTTTTTTTGCTAGGGCCCTACATTATGAAACCGACAATGGCAGATCCTCTTCAGTTGAGCGATCAGGATCTTGGTGTGGAGCCATATCCGGAGGAGGAGCCTGTGGAAGAAGCAGCTATTTAGTCTTTCCTTTATAAGTGAGGATGAGCGCACTTTATCTTCATTATTTTGAACTTAAATTGATGTAATAATACAGGTACTCGTGACTGTGTATTTGGATTTTGTGCTTATATTCTGAGATGTATTTCTTTTTAATGAAGTTGTGATGCTTGGATGTTTCTTATTGTAAATCGCTTTCGCACTCTGTAATGAATTCTTATTAAGTGACTGAATGTTTGATTCTATGCTTACTCCTTCCCTTATTAGGTGGATTGTGAATTTCATCCTAATCCAATAATAAGTGAATGATTAGCTAGAGTGAGACACCACCCCTTAGCTTAATCTTGTGGATTAATGGGTGGGGCACCACAGCTACAAAATTTGTGAAACTTGCACCCCTAGCTTATTTTATGTGAGGAACTCAAATATGCTTACAAATTTATAGTTTGAATACAAGTTAACTTATTTTATAAGTGTCTTAACAAGGTTAAATATCTGGAAAATATTTTTCAGTCATTTAGATCTCAAATTGTTATAATTTGATCATAATGATATTTAGAACCTAATAATGACAATTTATACTCTAATTAATCCTAATTAGAATGAGCTAATAATATTTGGTTGCTAAAGGCATACTCAGGCTCCCAAAAGACTCTTGCATGATTTCAAAATCATCTTGCATCTGGTTCACCTTTGATTGATTTGTGATTATTCTGTGCTCACTCTAAAGTTGATGCCAAAAAACATAAATACATACGCAAATGCACGCAACACAATACAAAATATAATGGGAATGTGGTTTAATGAAAATCATCTAACCCATTAGCATGCTGTGGCTTGAGCAGAACTTGAGCTAACCCAATTGAGTCCAGCTCAAATAAAGGCTGAGCCTAAACAAAGCTCACTGATGTTTGTATATCAGTTAATAAATCCTCCTTTTTCATCTAAAGTTGGCTTATAATTTACGGCATGCTAAGAAGCGTCTTATGCGGAAGTGCCTTACAACTGTCTCTGTGTCTGTATCCCTAAAACAAAACCTATTAAATCTTGGAAAATTTTTTAGAAAAATTTTTCATAGCTCCCAAATATCTATCATAAAATATGAATGATTAGGATTTAATATTTAAAATATATATTTTTATAAATCTCATAAGTAAAAGTGGATTTAATAATATTTTTCTATTTCACTTAACTTCCTAAGTCCTAATCATCCATATTTTTTAGAAGATATTTGAGACCTATGTAACAATACTCAATTTCTTTTGAAAATAATTTGATCCTTTAATAAATGAGTTAAAAATTAATAGATAAATTTTAATTATTATGAGTTAAAAATTAATTTTAAATATTTTAAGGTTAATATATTTAAATTTAGTAAAATTAATGATAATAAGAATTCTCTAATTAAAATTATAAATATAATTATATTTAAAATATTTAATTAATTAAAAAAAAATACAGGCAGTAAGTTGATGCTTTTCTATGCAGTCACGAAAAATATAAATATAATATTTGTTTATAAATCATTAGTTGTTATAGTATTATTTTTGTGCTATTTTAAAACAGAAATGTTATTTAGATGTGGTATTAAAAAAATTCATTCAATAAAATTTGAACATTATCTCAAATAAATTTTAAAAATAATATTTATATTGTTTTAATATAAATAAATAAATAATAATGAAATAATCTCTGAATTTCATTGAATAGATTTTCTTGAATTCAGCAAGTCTAAATAATATTTCTGGTTGCCAACATAAAACCACGTTAACGAAAAGGAATTTCAAAGATGTGGCATTTACGCCTCATTATAAGTTAACAAAGATTAAGGAGATAAACTTTGGAGTAAATAATAAAAAGAGTGTTGCTACACTTACACAAGCTAATATACATCAAGTTCATGTGTCAATCTAATATATATATATATATTTTATATTAGTCCTGAATATTTTTTAATGTATATTCTTATGTAAGCATAGCATTTTATAATTATAATAATATACATCAAAATATATTCAAAATTATTATAATTTTTTTTAAATATTTTCATATATGCCCCATACAAAAAAAAAATTAAAAGAGATGCTATTTTAACTTATTGACGTGGCACCCAAAAAAACCCACTCAATAATAATTAGACATAATTTTAATACAAACATTAAAAATAATATTTATATTATTTTAATATAAATAAATAAATAAATAATTATACTCAAATTTTATTTGGTTGAACTTTTTTTGGATTGCTGCAGTTCAAATAGTATTTTTCATAAATAAATTAATATGTCAAAAATAATTAGACGATGATTTGACGCCTAATCAATCTTGATGGATTATATACTGATGTGATGGCTGACGTAACATTGTTTGGATTGCCCGCAATTTTGTTTTCTCTTAAAATAATTTATGTTATATGTAAGCATTCGAGCATTGCGATTCTACCAAACTTATTTAACAAATTGATTTTAATTATACACCAAAAATTATTTATGATTAATAAAAATATATATTTTTCTTAACTTTAGTGCTCATAAAAAATATATATTTAATTAATAATTTACTTATAAATTAAATTGACACACTATCAATATCGAGATAATTACCTGTTAGACACATCAAATTTGTGTATTTGCATATCAAACATCTAAATTTCATATTAATAATTTTAAAAATATAATGATAGATTTGTAAATAAGCAAAAATTTCAGGATGTAAATTTATGAAATGGATTTTGCTATTCCATACCCTTTTCGTAATCCCAATATAATTAATATATCTAAATTTATTATTAAATTAATAATAAGTTAAATTTATTAGTTAAAATTATAATTATAATTATATTAAAAATATTGAATTATCTAAATAAATAATTATTATGAATTAATAAAAATATTACTTAGCTCTCAAATACTTAGTGCACTCACAAAAAATTTAATAATTATTAAGAGTAGTTTATTGATTTAGCCTTCAACTTTTGTAATTTAGTCCTAATTTTACAATATATTTGAAATAATTGCTTAATTTATTTTCTTCTTAACTTTTTTTTAAAGAAAAATACATAAATGTATTAACAAAGTTCAATGAATATTTGCCCATAGTTTAATTTCCAATTATTCTTTTAATAAATATAAGAGAATTGCTATTTAGGCTTGTTGATATGGTACTCAGAAAAACTTATTAAATAGGATTTGAATATTTATTTCATTAATGTTTATTTATTTAAATTAAAATAATACAAATATTATTTTTTAAATTTGTATTGAAATGATGCTCAAATCTCATTGGATGAATTTTTCTGTGTGTCATATCAGCCGTGTCTAAATAGCATTTTTCTAAATATAATTTATGTAAATGATTTGAAAAGTATGTTGTAATTAATATGTACTTGAACTATCACTAGCTTGCCGTACTATTTCCAAATATCTATTATTTCAACAAAATTACCCAACTAATATAATTAAGCTAATAAATATAAAATACAAACATTCCTTCAATGTATTTATAGTTTGAGTTTACCTTCAAACCTTTCATTTTCTTTTTTGTTCTTTCAACTTGTATATTTTTGTTGAATAAGATTTTTTGAGGAGTTTATTATGTAACAGTCCAAACACATAAACACCAAATCATAATTCTCTTTTACTTTAATGGCGTCATTGTATTGTCCTCAGAATATAACTTCTCAGTAAATCACTTATCCTGGGGCGCATTGTCATCGGAATATAATTTCCCAACAAGTCACCCATCTTGCAGCGCTCCCGACTTTAGCACAGTTAACTTTTGGATTTCTTATCAAAAACTCCGCCGCTATTCAAAATGACGTTTTAATATTTAAGAGTTCATCTTAACTATACTTAAATAGGTTTCACAATGATGGGTTCAAAATATCGCTCCCATATAATTGTACTTTGCCACCTGTTTGACACTCAATAGCCCATTCTAACATCAATTGTAATAGCTCAAACATACAGATCCTACCCGGACGTATGGTGGCCTACCGTTTGGACCCACTTTGACCAAAATGACCTCACAATTGTGTCTTCAAAAGATAACTTCCTAGCATCACACATCTCGGAATTACTCCCAACTTAGTACACTTAACTTTAGAGCTCATATCAAAATTTTCACTATTATCTGAAATGGCGCTTTCATGTTTAAGAGTCATCGAATTGTACTTAAGAGTTTCACATCTTACTTTTTTTGATGAACTTTTTTTAACATTTTTTATTTACTTTAATAATAACTTTAATTTTTCATTGTCTATATCCTTGCTGTTTAAAGAGTTCTGAATTTTCTTCTTACTTTTGAAAGCTCCATTAGCTTTTTAAGGCAAATATATTTTTCTTTGGAGTTTGATCATCTTTTTGGCTAGAGACTACTTGTTGATGTGTTATAATGAAACTTAACAAAAGGTCTAAAGAGTATCTTAAGATCTTCGAATTCTATTATAACTTGAACCTTCGGGGAGACTAGCGATTCAAATGTGTGACAAGTCCAAACAGGTAGAATATGAGTCTGGGCGGATGATGATTCTAAACTTACAGAGTGCAAGTCAAAACGTGCTACATCCAAACACGATCAAAATGCACCCATTTGCTTTTCTAATCAAAATAGGATGAATTTGGATTAAATATCATGTCTCGGTCTGTACCTACGACAGTGATGCATTTCAGGAGCAATGCTTGTAAATAACCTCTTACAAAGGGAATCATGTCATTACCCTGCTAGAGTGCCGAGGCACCATACACACATTAGGATATTACATTTGAATTGAGCCCATCATTATAAGTGTTTGAAGTATAATTTTTCCATCTTTATTGTAGCCCCGAGTGAGGTGCCTACATTTCAATCTAATTAAGCTTTTATGCTGCCCAAATATGTCAATAGATGCTAGCATTGTGCCACCTATTTATTGTATTGCTTGTTTTATGTGCAATGTTGAATTGAGTCACATAACTTTATTGCTATGAAATATTGAGATGAATAATCATTTGTTATCATGCATAATTTCAATACTCAATGAATAAAGCTTTAGTCCCGCTCTATGCTTGATGATTCATAAAGATAATGATTTTTTTTTTTTTTTTTTGCTTGTGTAGCCAGTAGAATTTAAACCACCTGAGATACAACAACATTCACCATAAAGATAATGATATGTTAAAATTACATTAATATGTATTCAATTCCATCTATATTTTCACCTATTGTTTTCATAAAAAATCAATGAGTTTATATTATACTTTATTTTAGTTTTTAATAATTAATTAAAATAATTTTTTGGCATGGATATATATAGTAATATTTTGGATGCATTATTAAACTTTTATTATTTGGAATAAATAGTTTTAATTTTGGTTTAATTATGCTTTAATATGATCATAGGAGTCTAAAGAGGCAGGAACCTTACTATTACAAATAGGGTTTGCCACACATCGAAAACCTGGCAGATTGCAAACAATGCATTGAATAGCAAGTTGTATGTACAAACACTTGAATGAAGATGCAAGATTTTAAGTATGGTAATATATATATATATATATATTAAGTTGTGTGTTATCATTAAAATTTACTAATCAAAATCATAATTATAATTGAACTAAAAAGAACTAAGGCTATAAAGAAAGCACTGAAACATTTTTTTCTTTATTTTTCCATAAGAGTCTATCAGCATATAGATGTTTGTCACATACAAGTCTATGAACAACAAGAAAAAAGGTGATCAACACAAGTTAATTCATTTATTTTTCAAGTTTTACACTTTGGCCATCATTATTCATGGCCATAATGACACTATGATTAATGTTGCATGTGAAAGGAAAAAGCCTTCAGTTCTTATGAAAAGTTGTGCATAACCTCCTCATTAAATAAAGAAAGAACGTACATTAGTGCAGTAAGACAAACAAAAACTGAGAAGAGTGCCACAAAAAGGAACATATTACAAGAGGAAAAAACAAGCATTCAAGGGACGCTTGTGAGTGATCCTTGCAAAGACCAAATTCCACACAAAGTGAACCCAGGATTGATTGATGCCATCTGGCATGAACTCCATTCATATAATAAAGGAAACTTTGCCGATCTTCTAAATTTTGCTTGGCTTCATTCTGCATTGAACCACCCATAAAGCATCTTGCATGTGACGGCAAATCTCCTCTACTATCACAGGCCAATTATATCCGCCTGCTGTCACTGTATACAATGCCGTGCCAAGATTATGCTCTTGTGCATACATATAAACATATTTATATATGGATTTTTTTTCTCTTTTTTTGAATGATGTATTCTATATATATAACTAGAATTGTGTACGGCATAAATGGATATGGTGATCTTAAAACATAAAAGCAAGAAAATTTAAAAAAATATATATAAAAGAAAAAGAAGGAAAACGGTCACTGAAATTCACAAGATCAAGGTCCCAACAAAAGCTATCGAGTGCATTGTTGCCGCCGATCAGAGATGGCGTTTTTCTTATACTTCAGTTTCTTTTTATTTTTACCTTTATAACTAATAAGGAAATCGTGTAAAAACTCTGAATCCAATAAATTATATCCTTAGATTTCTCAAACGAGTCGGCCTCCGTTGCGGGCTCTTCATCATCTTCAAGTGCAGATATAGCAAGCCCGATCGGATGAAACTCTATTGCAAGTGAACTCAGGCTCAAAAAAATGTTCATTCTAGGTAAAACAATTAGGATTTCTTCATAAATGCAATAAGATGATTTAAAGGGACATCAACGTCCTCATCACAAATCCCCTCATCCCTTCTTCTCATTATCTCGGAAGATTTCAGCAAAATCTCTTGTAGTTGTGTTGAGGGGCAATTCGTGTATTGCGCAAGCACTCCACAATCCCTGAAAGGGTCAATAGGCTGACCCACCATAACTCCCTCTGATTCCCCTACCAACGCCTGACAAGAAGTATCCTCTGAAAGCCCAAGTGAATCAGCACTTCCAATTCTTTCCAAACTCACCTCTTATCTACAGCTTGAACCTCAAGAGTTGTATCATCAGCATTCCTCGCGTCATATATATTATTGATAACGTTCTCAGCTAAACCATCCTCTGTACAACCCCAGACACCGTCCTCCCTCGTCTATGTAGGATGGCACAACAACTTCCAAAAGGGCCAACTATGCTTCCTGTGGAGAAGAACATTTATCCTTTGGGATATATTTGAGCTTAGTTGCATTAGGTTTTGCACTTTTCCTTTGATCTTTCCTTGAGGTGATGGTTGAGCTTGAAACAGTTCGATTCAAACAGTGGAAGCAGTAGATCGAGAGGTTTTCAAATATGCATTTCTTGAAAATACTTCGAGTCCTCGCCACCGACCCAAATTTTAGATTCAAATTTTTCTATCATATCCATCTTCACCAAAGCCCTTGCAACAGGCGGTCTTGTTATATTTGTTGTAGAGAAACCAATTTTCATCGATGTACCATAGCATGACCATAGCAAAAATTATCAAACGAGTAATAATGTGGACCATGAGGAGTGGAAAGTTTAGCCATACGGGAACAATTAGAGGTTTACAGGATGGATTAAAAGAGAGAGTCCACTTAAGAACTTTCAATGTAATAGATTGTGGTGACCCATGTTAAGTTAATAATAGTCAATTTAATATTGGGTACATCTCCACAGGATCATATTGGCAATTAAGCAAAATAGCATTTAATCAACATCCAAAGTTATACAAAAATATAAGAAATATCATTCATTCAATATAATGATAATATCATCCAGAATATTACATATTTGATAACATACAAAAATAAAAATGATATTAAATAATATACTTTTAAACAAAAGTGGAAAGTGAAATAAAATTGGAATAATTGAGGAAAAAATTTGTATTAATGCAAATAAAATAATTCCTACAAATAAGCATATTCTTGTCATAGTTATACCACATACTAAATTCAAAAGATAATCGTATAAAAATTCAAATTTATGTTTGTCTTGATATCATGAAGCAACGTTAGCAGTTCTGATGGGCAAAATCAGAACATCAAGGCTAAGTTCAATAAAAACATGTTCATTACCTAAGCCCCTCAAAGGCTCCAAAAGGCACCTTTATGACTCCCGATAGACTAGCCCCATCCCTAATCAAATTTAGCCACCATTTCAGAACCATTGCAAACATTCACAAGATACATAAACATCATTTTGTTATTTACATCATTTGGCAGTAAAAATAATGCATTTAACATCAATATAATATAAGCTCAAAATGATGTTAAAATAATAATAAAAGCAAATAAAAATATAAAAAGTAATATCATGTATACCTTTGTGTTGACTTATTAAGACGAATCACTCACAACCATGATGTATCTGCAAAAAGTTATATTTGAAATTATATTAAATTTTATTAGACTCTAAATTGATTGTTGCATAAATAAAGTATATCTTTTGATTAGTTTATGATTTTCCAATGTTTCATCACCATAGACCCTCTTAAGAATTTAAGACTAAGGTCAAGGGGAAATTTTCTATAGGTTAATCACAAATCTTGACCAATTTAGTCAATGAAACGCTTAACGCAAGCAGACACTTAATTCTCTTAATTCAAATTACTAATTTTGTCAACATGTAAGTACGAATATAGTTGATTTGAGATTTAATGGCTCACATCTTTCCCAAGTAACTGTATTGGGAGAGTTCCGAGTGTGAAATAAAGTAAGAACTTGAACCAACTTGTATCCTCATTTTCGGGTAAATATTCCTATGAACTTATAAAGGATCTACTTCTATGTTAGAGTATTCGAATCTCAAACGATGTATTTAGAAGCGCAGGTTCCAATGTTTAGATTATGAAGTATCAGATTCCTAACCAATAGATGATGGCCTTTACAGCATTGGAGAATCATTCTGATGTGTGTCCTTGTGCTTCAATTCAAATCTCTAGTGTTTCAGAAATTGGATCCTAAACTAAAATATTTAAATTTAAAAGTTTCCAAGGAAATAGTTTGGTAACACTTACAAGAAAATAATCTCTACGTTAGAAAAGATTTTCTCAAGATCACGCTCCCGATTAAATTATAGATTATGTTAGGTTTAATAACATAGGGTATGTCTCATGGGTAAACGGGGATAACATTAAATAAGACTTGAATTTAATTCATGGAATTTCTCTAAGCTTTTTGATGCAAGTGTTCAAACAATTCAATAATTCTGCACTACAATTTCAAATAATCTTCTTAAGGAATTATTGCAGCAGACAACATAGATTTATGTTAAGAAATTAGAGTAGTGAATGGAAGCACTTTATCATCATTAGATTTAGGACTTTCAGCAAGAGTTTCATTATGAACTCAACTAAAATAGTTAGTGAAACGAAAATGCATACTTAATATAAGAAGATATATCCATTTATGGCCTCTAGACTCTTCCATCAATTGACATATGACTAGACATAAGAGTTTTCAAGAAATTCTTAGAAGTAGAAGTACTAAAGTGGGTTTAGAAACAACATGTAAACATCTAATTGCAATTGGATCTGATTATAGATGCATTCAACAATTTCGGACAACAAACATTTGTACTTACCAATGCCATAATCAACCTCCACAGCAAACTATATCTTATTAAAGAAGCTAGAGTCCTATTTAAGTGTCCTAAGAATTGCAATATACTAGATAACAATACTTAAGCAATAAAAGAAAAGAATCGAACCTTAGTGACAAAAGATTCCTCGAGCAAAGAGGGAGATCATGCGGGAAGAGCAAACGTCGGCTGTTTAGACGTTCAGGACTGTCTTTGTCTCTATCATAGGCCTCCAACAAATCGTTGATCCTGTTGCTAGGGTGCAAGCGGAGAGGCGCGAGATCTTGATGGCTTGGATGGTCGAGAGGAAGAGAAGGCGTCTGAGTGTTTAGCAAAGGTGGGGAGGACTCGTGAAGTCTGCGAATTTTAATAGGGCGTGCGTACATAACACTCGCTTCTTGCCGCACAGACATCCAACGATGGTGTAAATTAGGGCGTGCGGTACGTCGATTCCTACTTTGGAAACCATCATCTTTACTATCGGCGGTTTCCTGCCATCAATTATGGGATTAGAAAAGAAATCAAAAGTCACTGCTCTGTAACGGGGATAGGAAGAAAATCGAGAGTCGCTCGATTACGGGAAGTGCGTTCCGCCGACCCTTCCTAATGGAACTGTCGGCTTAGTTGCCAACGGTTTCTAGAAAAAGAAGCGTGCATTGCGTCTATGGAAGAAAACCGAGGGGGGTCCCTTGATTACGGGTTCTAATGAGGTAAGTAATTTTGAAATACTTTATTAATTTGCATTTAAATTTAAGATTAATGACAAACCTAAAAATTCAATTTCAACATCATTTGGGTTTAAGAAATTTCCTAAATCAAGAATATAATCAGTACGTAACAGAAATAAGCGGAAATTTGACGAAAACAAATTTTAGTTGTAGTTTTTAACTAAAAATGAGAATTCGCGAGTAATCAACAGAAAATAATCCTATCGGAGAAATTAGGGTCTTTCTTAAAAATGACCTACGGTCATTTTACATAGATTCTCCTAGAAAAAATTCGAGAATAATATGCTTTGTTCAAAAACTTTATGAGAACATGTTTGGCATCAATCAACCCAATGTGTGCCTCTTGATGTAGTCTTAAATCATTAAAAAAGTTTCTAATGGTGATCATATTAGGACTACCATTAGAAAACTTCCCCAAAAGAGTGTGCTCATAAGGTTTAGCTAAGGTACTCACCTCATCCACCGAGATGGTAAGCACATGTTTACCACGAAGAAGAACAATTGGTTTGATGCCGATCCAATCTACAGTCAAGCAATTCGTCAAAGCCTCCTGAAATGATTTGGGGGCCCCCGACCTCCTCCCTTGCCAGAGGGGTTGCCGAAGATGCAAGACAAGAATGGGGGTTCTCCCCTAGAGCTGTCATTCCCTTAAAGGCGGCGTCTAGGGAGGCCCCAACCAGCTGCGCAGCTGGCGCCATCTGCGTCGCTCTGCTCTGCTTTGCTCCGCACCGCATTGTTTCGTGGAATGCGATGCTAGGGTCCGTGTTGCTCTGCATCGCGTCGCTCCGCTCCCTGCTGCCCTGCATCGCTAGGGTTCGCGATGCCCCGCATCGCGTCGCTCGGCGTGGCGAGAAAAATTACACGCACACACATAATTATTTATATATATATATATATATATGCACATATAAACATATACATATATATATTAAAGTTTAGTGTGGGCATATTATAGGTAAATAAAGCATTTCATAGTGACAAATAACAAAAGAGAATATCAATTACATATTGCACAAAAATATGTATTACAATAATTAGAAGCATAAGAAAATATATTATTTGGCATGACAATTAAATTTTCTCAATAGCACTCAATAAAAAAAGAAACTCTGTAATAAAAAGAACGTGATGCGAATAATGATGCAGACTAGTGGTAGAGGCTCAGGATTTCTTATCATAAATTTTTAATTCAAATCTCACCGGCCACACATTTGATTCAAATGAAACTCACCTGATCTTTGAAAAGGAACACAATAATAAGTTTAAACTATTGAGAGCCTCATCCACTCTATATTTAAACAGAAATCAGCGAAATAATAAATAACAATAACAATTGAATAGCAAACAAAATCAGTAATGCCACTTTAAAAGCCTTTGATTTTTCAAAATCTTGTAATAATTGTACAGTAAGACAATCATGTCTCAAATCTAAAATTTTGAAAGAATGAATTCACGTTGATATATTAGACTTTAAAAGAAATTGATAGTTTAGTCTTTAAATTGAATTATTTTATTATGCTTTTTAATAAAAGCTACTATACCAATACAATTCATATATGCGAGTTTAAAAGTTATAAAACAGTATTAATTATACTTTTATTCGACGTGTTAGTAAAGTTGAGATTTGGAATGCTTTAAATTAGATGAAGAAAAAAAACAATAGAATCGGAAGACATCACTATCAATGTATGAAAATATTTTAGTGACTAAGAAATTTCTTAGCTTACCAAGTTATTTAGTGTTATTTTAAAAACTAAACAAAATACCATATGAGTGAAAAAAGAGCAAGCCTTTTAATAGAGTAACCAAGAGAAGTTATTTAAAGATTTGGATAGAAAAGGAATTTGTGTTGCATATATTAATGTTATTAGAGATATGGATACTGGGGCTGTAACATGTGTCCGGTGACAAGGTAACCTAACTAATGATTTTTCTATTTTTTTTTTATTACATCGAGACTCAACTCTTAGTCTCTATCTTTTTTCTTTAATTATGTTCTTACTAAGAACATTCAAGATGAGGTTCCTTGGTGCATATTATTTGCAGATGGCATTCTATTAATTAATAAGATTAAGGACAGAGTTAAAGCAAAACTTAAGTTGTAGAATACTACTTAGAATCTAAAGGTTTTTGTTTTAATAAATCTAAAACATAGAACGTAAGTTCAATTATATTAGAAGTCATAATCTCGATGATATAACTTTTAAAGATCATGTGATCAAAAAGAGCAAAAGGTTTAAATACATTGGTTCAATTATTCAAAATAAAGGGTGATATGATTAATATAATCCAAAATGATTGGATGAAATAGAGGAGCACTTCCAAAATGTTGTGCAATTGAAAAATGTCACATAAAATTAAAGAAAATTTTTATAGAGCAGCTATACCACCAACTATTTTATATGAGTTGAATGTTGGCCAATAAAGAAGAAACTTACCGATAAAATGTTACAAAAATGATAATGCATAGGTCGATGAGTTTGTATAATTGTAAGAATAAAATGAAAATGAGTTTAACCGTAGCAATATTGAAGTGGCTCAAATTGTGGATAAGCTTAAATAATGCCACCTTCAAATGGTTAGAGCATATTGTGCAGACCGTTCAATACCTCTATTAAAAAAATTGAGTTTATGAATTTTTCCAACATTAAAAGAGGAAGACCAAAAATACTTAGGAAGAAACTATTAGAAGGATCTTTTCTATTTGGAACTTAGAGAGGTGTTTCTATTCGTTAGTACACAATGAAAACAAATGATTCATGTAGCCAACCCACCTAGTGGTTGTTGTTTGATTTCATGCTAGTCCTAATTAGAGTGCGCTAAAATTAATTAAAATATAACACAAAATCTAAAATATAAAAGTGTACAAGAAAATTATAATCACAACATTTACATTTTGCCTATTTATATATTTAAGAGAATATCATATAAGCTCATTAATTAAAAATTCATGTTGAACAAGAGATACTAATGATCAAACTGAACTAGAAACTACTGTTATTTTTATATTATTATTATTTTCTTAACAACCACTTAATGTTAGAGTAAATCTCTAATGAGCTTCAATAATTATCTCCAAATCTGAAAGTTCTCCAACATAAGCCATACCTCAAATGAAGCATTTTAACCCCATCCAGAATCATGCACAAGAGCCCAACAACATACAATTGATAGGTTCAGTAATTATAATTTTAAGATTCTAGAA
This sequence comes from Gastrodia elata, assembly GCA_016760335.1. Taxonomy (NCBI): domain Eukaryota; kingdom Viridiplantae; phylum Streptophyta; class Magnoliopsida; order Asparagales; family Orchidaceae; genus Gastrodia; species Gastrodia elata. The sequence continues at coordinate 8,705,824 of CM028670.1, read as the reverse complement.
TATATTTGGACTGGCTATTCAAAAATTCCACTGTTAACAGAATTTGGATCTGCTTAAGTTCATATAAAGTTTTGGATCATTTCCATGGCTTAACTCACCATCTGAAATAAATTTCTTTCAAAAATTTTAACACAGTGTGAGTTCTACCTCGCATCATGAGCCTCTTAACAATCTTTTCACAAATAATTTACTTGTTTTACTCGCATCAAGGTATAAAATTGGTATCCGTCCTATAACTTTTCAAACTTCAGTTCATTCTCTGTTTTTTCCAAGATTATTAATTTTTAACTATGAAAAAATTGTTGCTCCCTGAAATTTTGTCATGCAATATCATATTAAGATATTTAACCAAAGTAGAAAATAGCATTTGTAAAATATGCTTAAACATGTCGAGCAAAAAAATATACAGAAAGGGATAATGCATGTCTTATTTTAAGGCTTCTTTCAAGACAACAAAAAGCGCAGTCCATCTATGACTAGAAAAAACAATTTTGCAATTGGCTTAAAATTTAATTGCTCCATATCAAAAACATAATGAGAACAGTTTTCACATAAATGGCATAAAAAAACTCTACACTTTGTGATTATGAAAGACATCAAGAGATAACTGAAAATGGTCAGCCTGATAATGCAGTAAATGCAATGTAAATTTGACCTGGATTCAAAGAACTTTCATCTCATATACAATTTGAAATACAGAGTGGAACTCAAATCACAAGCAAAAACTGGAGATAATCGTGCAGGAAAATACAAATCTTCAAATATCTTGACTTAAACTAACTGAACTACTTACAAGTAAAAATATGCATCATACGGAATAGCAAATTGATAAAAAAGGATTTTTATACCTGCTGAGGCACATACACAGTGAAGAATGAAACCCACCAACAATGTGGAAGCTTCTTAAGAAATTCGGTGCTCAAAATTCTTAAGCAAGACAATCAAAGCTCTTTCAATCTCAGATCAAAGATATTCTAAAGCTTTAATTTGAAGAGGATAATCTTTTCAATCTTTGCCATTCTTCCGGGCCTTCACGATGCAGATTTACAAAATGCTTGAAAAACCGTTTCTCTGAGCAAGCAAGAACCGTGCTCAAGGCAACTGTGGAACTTGCCCTATTTGGAGTTCCATTCTCCCTGAGCCAGTGGTACATAGAAAATCTCAATTTTATCTTCTCTAAGTTATAGCATAAATACGTTGGAAAAGATGAAAGCGCCTCCAAAGAATAGTCCAAATCATTCAAAAGGTATGTAATTTTCTTTTCAAGTACAACAACAGACTGGTTTAAAACCGGGGGAAAAGATTTGATCATATAGGCAGCAGTGTGGCAGTCAAAACCAATCTTGACAAGAAAATCAAATCTTTCCTGCAGTTGATCCCCTCTTCCTCGAAATTTTTTCAAGGCTCTTGCCATTTCATCAGAGTTCTCAACATAACCTAATCTCAGCAAGAAATCAGTCTTCTCCTTCAGAAAGGTGCTCTCAACTTTAGGTAAGCTCACAACACTCGACATTCTCTTAGTAGCCAAATAAGTGAACTGATTTGGATCATTTTTTATGATGTCTCGCAGCCTATCCTCTGACAGATTCAATCTTCGCATGACAATATGAGGCCTTTGACTGGATGACGCTCCTAGAACATGTGGATGAGTCTTGACAATCATTTTAATGTCCTCCACATCCATGCCAATATCAACCAAGAAGTAAATAGCCTTCAAGAAGTATTTTACAAAGTTCCCTGAAAGAATTTGAGGATATTGTACAAATAGAAGTAAGATTTCACTCATTTTAATGCCATGTTTTAACAGCAATGCAACTAAAATGTAAATCTTCTTCCCAGAATCATCAAATAAAAATCTGGGATGCTCAATAATTAATTTTTTTAGTTCATTCTGGTTGCAGCTCATCGCAACAAAAAAATCAAGCATTTTGAGAATTCGATCCCACTGATAGGCACTCTTATCGGACAAACACCCCCTTATCAAATCAAGTTCAACTTCTAAGGCTTTCAGCTTCCTAAGAACATGAATAAAATCCATATTCATGTCGCCAATCAAAAGGGTAGGGCAACAAGTGACCAACTTGATGACGGTTGGTTTGCTCAAGCCAAGCCCCTCATAGCTCTGAAGCTTCAAATTCAAAACACCACATTCATATCTAAACATCTCACTTCCATCCTTGTACATCCTCCCAATCTTGCTCCGAGGAACTCCATAGTAACAGAGGGTATGGTAATTCATTATCAACAAATCATCATCTGTTAGGTAAATCAGATTGTGAGGAAGAAGGGAACACAGTTCAGAGGGTTTCAAGCCTAAGCTCTCGAAGAATGGTTCAAATTCATTGATGGGAGCAAAGCGTAGAAGCTTGGCAATCGACCGCTGAACTTTTTCACCATCACTGACCTTTGCAAGAAGGCTCTGAACGAAAGCAGGTGAATTCTTGCTAATGTGCTCAGCATCAGTAAAGCTTAAGCACCTTGTGCAGTGGAGATAGTCGAACAATGCTTTCTGGGCATTTGTTCTATCTGTTCGAGTCATCCTCAATCCAGAATTTCCATCATGCAATGAGCTTGCAGCCATGCTTGAGATGTAAAAACAAATATGCTTGCGTTGATGAAGTTTCCTCAAATTCAAAACGTCCTTTACAATAAGAGAGCCAATGAAATTTGTGCTCTGCGCAAGGCTGGTCAACTTGAAACTGGAGGCTAAAGTTACATACTTTTTAGAGTGAAAAATGCAGTCTTCCCTTGAGGAATCATATGGTTTCTTCCCAGCAAAACTCAGACAACCAGAAACAGAAGGAACAATGAATGCACTACTCGCTTGGATAAGCATATTTGGGAAAGAATTTCTTTGTGCTAAGCCACGTTTTATCATGTCTGAAATGAAAGCCAATAGTAGAATGTGTATGGATCAGTTTTAATACAAAGATGCTGGACTACAAGCAACTTGAATTGAGTAGGAAACCTGGAATCAAACTCATTCTTCTAATCCAGCTCTTATATTAAATGATGTTAACAAAGAAATTGTTCTGTGTCTGGAAAAATAATTTAGGGGCTGTTTGGTTCAGTATTATTTGAAAAGTTATTAAGATAGCATGTTATTCAGATAACATGTTATTGAGATAACAGTGTTATTCAGATAACAGTGGCTGTTTGGTTCAGTGTTATTTAAATAACAGATGTCAGTGTTATTCAGATATATGCTGTTTGGTTCAATGTCATTCATGTTATATTACACATGAGGTAAGAATACCCCAAAACAAGAAAGGGAATATTTCACAAAAGGTCCTATAGCAGCAAATCCAAAGATTCAATAGCAATATTCTTCATTCAGAATGAACAAATATGCTTCACGTCTAACAAAATAAAAAAAAATGCTGTGCTAGTGTTATCTAAATTCAGAAGTTATGAGAAAAGTGCATTAGTAATACAGCACCAAGGATTTTCAAAGTTTTTTCTTCAGCTGAATCAGCATTTTTGATTCAATTTAAATGTTAACTAACAATACTAGCATTGAGAATATTTAGGCCATATTCATAAATGCACAAAGTGAACAAGCGCACCTGAACAAACTGAAGATAGTTAGTGTTGAAAGCTCTCAGTATTTCCTTCACCCTCATATGTGCACTTTTATTTGCCCCGTTGAATGGCTGTCCTGAGTCTCCACATTCTCAGCTAAATTTATTAAACCACTCTCAGCTTTGAAAATGGCGATTACAAGAAATTGGCCCCAAGAAAAACAAAGTGAACTACCTATTGCAAAGATCGGTAGATTGTCGACTTTACGAGAGGGAGACGGGCGTCTGGGCGACCCCTTCCGTGCGTCTCGGCGACCCTTCCAACCTCTGCGAAGGCAACGAAGCAACCCTTCCGTGCGTCTCGGCGAAGGCAGCGACGGCGGCGAAGGCAGCGAAGGCAGCGACGGCGGCAAAGGCAGCGACGGCGGCGAAGGCAGCGACGGCAGGCAAAGCTCGGCGTCGAATCTCCAAGTCGCGCGCGAAGTACCCTACCTCTCCCTCCCCGCGAGCGATAGATTGCGGTAATGTTATCTGAATGTAGGTTCATTTTCGACACACATTCATATAACATTATATAACAATGGCATTTTTGTTATTTTTGAGATGTCATTACTCAAATGACATCAAACCAAAGAGCTACTTTCTTATAAATAGTTTTAAATAAGATCACATAACATTCAATGACATCAAACCAAATAGCCCCTTACTAACAATTATAGGATATGATTGGGATGAAAAGTCTACATCTTATACCATCCGCGAGGGCCTGAACGAATCGCGTGAATGCATGAACCAAAAGCGCAGATGCTTAAATAAAGAAACCCTAAATAAAGCTTTAATTAACAAAAAATGAAGGTAAAATGTTAGGATTTAGAGTGGAGAGCTTCTCAATGAGGCGTTGGAGCGCTGGATTGTTGGTGTTCTGAGAGATGAAGGTGACAGCCCCCTGAGTAAACGATAAGAAGAATCTTGAAAGAAAAGTCGAAGCTGCTACGGTGGAGAAGAGGGCAATGGGCGATGAGAAACTCGACCCAGAAATCCAGAATCGCATCGCAGAATGGGGTTTCTGAATTTTTGTAGGGCGAAGCCGAGCACTTTGAGCGAATTTAATATTTATTTATTTATATTAAAAAAATATAAATTTATATTAAAATGATATTCAAATTTTATTAAATAAATTTTTTAAATATCATATCAATAATATAAATATTATTTGAACCCTTGAATTTTCAATTTTTTTATCTGATTACGTAATTTGAGTATGTATTTAAATTTAAAAAAAAATAAAATTAGTAATTATTTGTATATTATTTATTATATTATGTAGTAAATAATAATGTTTATTTTTAGGTTATCAAAAATTAGTTGGATGCAAATATTAATTCGCATATTATTACTAGTTAGACGAGCACAATAAAGCAACATAATTGATAATATAATATATTAAATAATCAATTAATATATCAAATACTTTACTAATGATGAAATTAAGGAATAATATAATTAGAAGGGTGTTTAAGGTCCCAAATATTAGCAACCCTTAGATTATAAGTAGTAAGCTCTACTTTGTAGAGTAAAGTAATGGAGCAAAAGATAACCCATAATAACATATTGCAAAATAATAAAATAATGAAAAACATCTGAATCACACCAACTGCCCATAAAGATTCTTAACACAAACTATAGCCTGAGAGCAATATAAATAAATGTTAAGGGCAACACTGCACCAAAAAAACTTTATGAGTTCAAATTTCTCAAAATCATCAAAATAATGTACTATCATTCTACAATCTTAAACATTAATAATTATAAATGGAAATAATCATGCATTTTTGTAAATATTAAAGTCTCATAAAAATAAAATTTTAATAATCCATCAGTTTTAGAGCTATTTGGAGATGGAAAAATGAGAGCTATGTATGCCAAAATTCTCTTTAATTTTTAAGGAAAAATGTCATATAACCAGAATTTCAGCAATTTCACAAAGAGCCTATATAAAGTTTATATAAAAAGTAGACAACAAAGGCAAAACATTAAAGCAACTGACGAAGCTGCTGCATTTCTCGCCGAAGGGACTGCACTTCCTTCATCAGCTCTTTTTGCATTTCAGTGATTGGGTTTAAGAAATTGAGCAGTGTCATCTGCCATTAAGAAATAAAAAGATGATAAAAAATATAAAGCTGCCAATTATATAGTTGTGACAGAAGTTGAATATTAAAATGCTGTAGCACTTTAAAAATACCCTGACTTCTCTCTAAAAAGCACAAAAAAAATAGAGATAGAAATGTCATACAATTGCATGAAACCATCCAAAAATGCTTCGGTGCCCCCTTTTCGGACTCAACTTTCTTTTAATGCAACTATAGCTATGATTTTAATTACTGAATCTCACTTATTATCAATTTAACACTATGCTTAGATGCATTAATTGTGATTGGGTTGTAGAGGGAACACCGAGCGGGTACTGTAGAAAAATCCAAACAATCCTTCTTTACACTTGGTACTGGTTACTTATTTTTGAGAGCTTTAGACAAAAGCACTATTAAAAGTATTGAGAAAAATTGTGAATATTAGCGAAGATGCTATACAAGCACATAAATATATATATCAAGAATAATCATGTGATGCTTTCCTCTAGCAGACAGAGCGAACGACACAGTGAAACCCTAGCGCCATTCAACGACCGTTGATTCGCCTCTTTGGTGGAAGGTGTGCCTCTTCAGGAGCTCTGCCCTCAGCGAGTGGCATGCTCTAATCCGTCCATCATGTTAACATAAGCACTCATATGCTTGCAGGGACTTCGGGTCTTGCGGAATTCTCAGGAACACTTCTTGATATCGTCTCCAGTAGAAAAACAAATTCTATGCTCATAAATCCTTCATAGATGTCCTCATACATGCCTCATCCCCAGTAGATCAAACTGGAATTAAGCCAATCGTCCTTATTCGAGGTAAACCTACTCTTATACTCTCGGATGATAAGGTGCAACGCTTAGCCAAGCCGTATGACTACACCTCATTGGGAAATTTCCTGGTGGAAGACCTAATGGTCTCCATTTATGATTTGGGTCTTTGTCGTGAGGCTTAAGTTGGATTGATAGATGGTAGACATGCGCTAATAAATCTTACCAATGAAATGGATTATTAAAGAATTTTTTCTAGGGGGTTCTATTTCATTGTGAACCACCCAATGAAAGTTCTTAAGTTGAAAACTTCCTTTGATACTTCATGCAAACCTCTCATCGTTCCCATTTAAATCAATTTTCCTCTCCTCATGGTCAATTTAATCACTCATTCTATCCTTTTTTGCCTTGGAGTCGTACTCAGAAAAACTGATTAAAATTGATTTTGCAACAGCAAACTCAACTAGGCAACATGTAGCTAGAGTTTTAGTGGAAATGGATTTGACACAAAAATTGAATAAAAAATATATATGGATTGGTGGCAAGTACTCAAGGTATTTTCAGAAATGCACATTTAAGAACACTCTCGATCTATTGTTTACATTGTTTTATTGTAGGGCACGAATCAAACTGTTTTAAACTTAATCATAATCTTAAACCGATACCAAAGGAGAAAAGACTGCCTTCAAAACAACAAAGAAACATAAATACAAGCACATTCAAAAAAGACAACACAACGCCTACAGAGAATTCAATGCCATGGATATGCCTCACTGTGTTGCACCAGCTATAGTTGAGGTTTCATAGATGGGAAATGAAATGAAAGTTGAAGAGGTGATCCCATCTTTGGCCATAATGTCGATTATTATTGTTGAAAATGTAAATGGATTGCTAGTTACAATGGAGACAGAGTGGAATGAGGTAAACAACAATCTTAGTGAACAGTTGGATGTTTACCCATTTGCAGATGGCACAGTTGGTCCTTTTGTGGATGAAGCTCAGCCTTTGGATAATGATAACCATATAACAAGAATTGTTGCAGCAATGTCGACGGACTCCTTTGATTGTGGCAAAGAAGGGGATCCTACTTCCCCCCTTGGAGGTGGTCGCTAATATTTGGCCGACAAGCGACATAATGCCGCTTCTAGAGATTGGAATACACTTGAATTATGTTGCTCAATCACTGGAGGGATGATCAAGATTGCTTTGTCGTCAGACCCCTTTGGTAGCAGAGGTGAGCCCCTTCATCCGGAAAGGATTCTTCTCTGGCAACTAGTTCCCTAAATCCTCATGCAAAAGAGTTTCATTCGTCTGCTCTTAGATGGGCCCTAGCTACATCTGCACCGGAAGAAGAGTCGAACTCTGAGGGCACCGGGGTGAATTCAAAACAAAAATTAAAGGATAATCTATCAAATTCGGAGCTACTTTATGATTTCATTGTCAGGTATAAGTAAAAAAGAAAAAAGGAAGAACTCGAAAATCAAATTATAACTCAAGGCAAAGACGTAACTGCTAAATGGGCATTGTTTTCTTAAGCTTTTGTTAAGACTATGCTTCCTGTGGAAGTAGGAGATTGTTTTCTATTTTCTTGTTTTTCGTTTATTTGTGGTCACCAATTCCCCTTTTGCTGTAGACACTTATTGCTATATTTATAAAAAGCAACAAGTTATTAATATATATATATATATATATGTATATGTATATGTATATGCTGTAAAAATTGTCAATTGCTCGATCTTGACGGCGCAAGTTAAAGCACACTACAGCACGCCATACAATGAGTGGGTGTAGTGCGTTTTAATCTTATATACCTTTAAGATCAAGTGATTGGCAAGTGAGAAAAAAAAGGGGCGTCCACATACATACAACCACGACTTCATTTTTATTTTCATATTTAACACAAATATATTTAAATTTTATATATATACCACAATTTTTCATCTAGTAAATTTGTTCCTGTGATTTTGATGCATATATTAATATAAGTTTTTGATATGTGCAATAAGTAAATGAAACTTAGGGTATAAGCATCATTTTTTAGAACTTTATATTAAAAAACAAAAATAAAGAAGATTTTATAAGCACAATAAAAGCTTACATTTATGTATAAAATCATTCGTTTACACATCAGTCTAAACATGCAAGTTTCATTAAAGAATAAACGCACCCCACTTAAATCATACCTACTTATCACAACCCAGTGACATTTGACAAAAGATTAAAATCTAAGTTTTGTATAAATTTAAGAGTTGAGTGTTAGATATGTAAAAACTGAGGATCCGAGTTTTATACGAAATTATTTCTATATTGTATAAATTTCTCCCATATTGAAAGAAGATGACTAAAAAAGAGATGAGAAGAAACCATTAAAAAGAATTTTCTTTATTTAGAACTTAGGAAGAGACTCATATTTGATCGTACACAATAAAAACAAATGATTCATATAGCAAACCCCACCTAGTGAGACTACGACTATGTTATTGTATTGACGACTTATTCATCTCAAAATATTGGTCAAAATGCTAAACTAACAATCAATTCATCTTTTCAGGATACGTATCATGCAAATATAAATTAAATGATATCAGCATTTCAAATGATGCATTAGATCAGCTTATAATTAAACGCACCTCTTCAAGGTGGAACTGTCTGATGAGCTCCATGTGTAGGTTCTTAACGTCATCATGAATACACATCTGAAAGGGTTCCAAAGTCTCCTTGAGGGTGCGCTGAACCAGCTGAAGTGAAAATGAAGAACTTCCCAGCTGATCCAACGGCTGAATGGAGGCCCTTGAAAGTTGAGCTGATGATGCTCCCTGTTACATTAATAGTTACTTAGTCATAGTTGAATTTTCTAACTAGGACTTGGTAATGCTAAATGAGCAGGAATTCCCTAATCAAGTTAACCCTAAGACAAACGACTTACATCGATTCTTGGAAGGCCATCATTCCCTGTACCAGTTGATGCATCCTGCCTTGACAGTAGACTGTTCAAGAGTTCTTCCCGGGTTTCGACGCCTGTTTTCTTTGATTTCGGGGAGCTAGCGGCAGAATTTATTCCATCAGCACTTAATCGATCAGTGTACGTGGCATATTTTCTAGGTAAAAGGGATGAGGAATGATGGAAAGATGATGCTTCGGAATAATTCTGCAGTCTCTCGTTGTTCAATATGGATTTACTTTGCAGATTTAGAGAGACTGATGAGGGATTTGTCAAAAAAGTTTTGGAAATTTGGCTGGTTAACGAAGATAAATCTTGCGGAAGCGGGAACTGGCCGAACGAGGGTGAAGCAGAAGACGGTTGGCCTAACAGCATAGAGGATGGTTGAAGATTTTGAATTAACTTGTTCGGCAATGCATTCCCGGCCCATGTTTCTGGACGAATTGGCGGGAAAGAGGGCTCGATATTTGAAGCACTGGGAGCGGCCGTGAGTAGTGAAGAAGTATCATCCTGAAATACGAATGAACATAATACAGATACTTAAGAAACACAAATCATTTAGTTGGAATGTCAGCTCTTATGAATAAACTAAGGCTCCTTTTGGGGTGGCATCCACTGTTTAAATAGCCTAGTGAAGCTGTCATATGAAAACTTTAGTTCGTATATTTGTTATTTGAATATCTGTTGTCGTACTGTTATGCATGACATAAAACAGTGAATGGTGGTGCCCAACGAACAGTCAGCAGGCGGGCAGACGAATCATGAGCTAGCGAGCATTAGTGTGTGGCAGTGAGTCACAAACAAAACAATAGTTTTCATGTGCTAAACATCAAATAACTACCATGCCGCACTTGAAAAACTGTTTTCTAAGGAGCTGCTTCTAAATATAACAAATATAAAATTTTTTCCCAAATGATAGAAACCAAAGAAAGGTGTTTATAAAAAGCGCAACAGCGAAAAAACCTGCCCCAAATGCAGCCTAAAGCACAAATATTCATAACAGCGAACTAAAGTAATTAGGCACTGCCACTCTATAAAGTTCACATTAGTTAAAAATATATGTTTCACAAAATAAGAAAACAGCAACTGGTGACCAAATGTCCTGTCAATGAGTTCTCAGAACATTACAAAAAGTGTGCACTTCATAACAGGAAAATGCTAACTATATATGTAACGTCCCGATGTCGTTACTTAGTAAATTAGGTCAAAATCCCGATTCTAACATCAGGATCCGGGGGAATTTCAAATTAGGGCAAACAAAAATACCCTTAGATAAGAATAAATTTTAAATCAAGTGCTCTAGTTTATGAGAAATTCGGATAACAGAAACTCCCGCTTTATTTTTTTGAACTTTTTAAATTTATTAAATCAAGAACAATGAAATACGTGTCTTATCGATTTTCATGTCGTTATGTTAAGAACATTATTTAAAAGCTGCTCATGAAGTTTCAACAATTTTGGATCGTCGATTTAACCTAAATTAATTTCTGAAATTTAAAATTTCATAAATTAATATAAAATAAAATAATTGTACGAAACGAAATATTTTGGCGCGAGGGTGTTCATTACATCATATAACACCTCTGTAACGACCCAAAGTCGTTACTTTGCGAATTAAGTCAAATTTCAACGCTGACATTAGAACCCCGGGAAATTTCATTTTAGGGCAAACAAAATTATCAATAGATAGAAACAATTTTAAAGATCAAAGTGCCCTAATTTGGGAAAAATCCGAAAGACGGAAGCTCCCGCCTTATTCTCGGAATCATTTAAATTATAAAAATCAAAAACATTGAAATACGTGTCTGAATTCATCGTTTTCAGTGTCGTTGTGTTAAGCATATTATTTAAAGACTATTCGAGAAGTTTCATCAAATTATGAGCGTTGATTTGATCGTGGCAAATTTTCGAAGTTTTAAACCTCAAAAATTAAAATAAAATAAAATTTTGCTCTGAATCAAAGATTTTCGGCGCGAGGGTATTCATAATATTGTAACACACCTCAGTGTCAAATCTCGTTGTATTTGGACACCAAATGATGAAAAATATGAGAAAATTTTAAATTTAAGTTTTTTTTTAAAAATCCCCTGTTCTTCGAGAAGTTTCATCAAATTATGAGCGTTGATTTGATCGTGGCAAATTTTCGAAATTTTAAACCTCAAAAATTAAAATAAAATAAAATTTTGCTCTGAATCAAAGATTTTCGGCGCGAGGGTATTCATAATATTGTAACACACCTCAGTGTCAAATCTCGTTGTATTTGGACACCAAATGACGAAAAATATGAGAAGATTTTAAATTTAAGTTTTTTTTTTAAAATCCCCTGTTCTTCCCCTGTTTCTCCATTCGCTCGCCCCCCCTTCTGCTCGCCGATCGCATCCCGCGATGCGATCGTAGGCACTGTCGCGAGACAGGGCCTGCAGCGGAGACTTCCGCACCTGCCTGCACCGCTTTTGGCGCAGGCTGTCGGCCAAAGGGGCTGACCCCCCTTCCGCCTCTAGGCGGAATAACCTTCCGCGCTAGGGGTTTCTGGCGCACGCCAGGCGCCATTATGGCGCTAAGTCGGCGCACGCCTCCTACGCCCCTCGCCTCCTACAAATACCCCTGCCCTCTCCTTCTTCACCCACAACAGCATCTTCTCCCTCACAGCCTTCCCCTCCTTCCAACAGCCTCCAGCAGCTTTCGACAGCCAATGATAGCTCCTTCCAGCAGTCTCCGGCAGCTAGCCTTCCTCATTCGAGCCAGCCTCCCTCCCTCACAACCTGCTAACTCCTCCTTGCCGGCCGACCAGCAGCCTCCGGCAGCCAGCGACAGCCCTTTTCAGCCAGCCCCTTACTGCTGCCACCTCGACCAGCTTTCGGCCAACCCGTTCCAGCCTCCCTTAGTTTTTCCGGCGATCCTAATTCTAAAGTAAAAGGAGGAAATTGAAGAACACATTTCTTTTCTCTAATCTTACATTACTATAAAAGAGTTATATTTAGTCATTTCACATTTTATCATTCTCATTAATTAATAATGGGAACAATACAAATGTTATAAAAATGACTATTATTTATAATTTGTCAATTTCAATTCAATCGTTTTGATTCCGACTTTTTCCTTCATACATTATTAAGATCATAATCTTAAACATTTAATAATTATAACTGCTTTAATAGCAACTTAATTAAATCAAATTTCAATATTAAAAACGGAAGAAGAACAGAATGAAAGTAAAAAAAAATGAAAATTGACTCCTAAATCATTTGATTAAAAAAAGGTAACTTAAAAATATCCAAACCCAAATGCAGATTGAGCCAACTGTTACTCATCAGAAATGTTGAACTTCTGAATTTAAGGAACAAAGGTACCCAGTATATGACTTGCATTACATCTTGCATTTTTCTATTATTGCTATGCTTCGTGTATTTGCTTTGAGCCAAATTCATTTGAAGCTTGGTTGGTTGTCCCGAACCAACGTAATATCATTCGGGGTTGTTACCGAAAAATAACATCGGTATCATTCGGGGTTGTTACTGGAAAAATGACATCAGTAACATTCGGGATTGTTATTGGAAAATGACATCAATAACATTCGGGATTGTTGCTGGAAAAATGACATCAGTAATATTCGGAGTTAGTTACTGGAAAATGACATCAGTAACCTTTATTTTGTGATAAATACTTGTTGCAGAAAATTGTTTGCTTATTTTGCGCGGTTTCCTTACCTATCATGCATTTTATTTCCATCTTACCTCTGCTAATCATATCTTTATTTGTTATTGTGTACTGCTGTACTTAGAGTATTCTCTAATTACTATGAATTCCAATCCCGGTATTGTTCTTTGTACAATACCAGGTCAGGTGTTCCTGGAAGAGGTTAAACAAGAACCCTAATTTTCAATGGATCGACGACGGCGCTGCTTTGCTTATTTTGTTTCTTTTTTTTGTGTACGATGAATGATCTTGTAATATGAATTTTGATAAATGAAAAATATCTTTTACTTTTATATGCGTATTCTTTTTCTCTCAAATTGTTCGATATGATCCTACAGTAAGTAGGCACCCGATGCCAGAACGGTTTTTGCTGAACCGGCATCGGGCCGCCACAGTTGGTATCAGAACAGGATTGAGCACATTTGAGGAGAAAGGATGTACGCACAAAAGTAAGGGTATATTTAATACTAAGCAAAATTAGGAGAAATATAGACTTTCTTGCATCATTTAAATCTGATTTTGAAAACGCTAGAAAACATCATGTTTATGCTAATCTTTTGTAGATGGACCCTCGTAATAATATGGAGGAGTTCTATGAGGATTGGGAGGTCGGCGTAACTCCTCAGATTATGAAATTACAGATATTAGCATCAACATAAATAATCCCGCCGAAGAATCCAAAATTGATATTTTGACAAAGAAGTTGAATGATGTAGAAAACACCTTAGCCTGGTAGTTATCAAGATCCAGGCTCAGGATAAGGGATCTTGAAGTGGAAGTACAAGAGCTAAAGGGGACGCTACATGGGAGGATGACTGCTCTTGAATAGGAGGTTAAGAGAAATGATGACGTGAAAAATCGTCAGATCATCCGGCTTCAGGATGAGCTTTATCATGTTATGAAGCTCATAAAGACTGGCGACATGATTGCCTCTACGTCAAAGGGAAAGGGGATAGCCAAGAACCCGGAGAGTCTTCAAAAAGGAGGAAATGTAGTTCTGAATCCTCCAGTTCGTAGAAGTTAGAATAGGAGTTAGATTTTTATTTTTGTGATGCATCCAGTAACGAATAAGTCCTACTGTTAATGCAACCTCCTTTTTGTATAAATCTTTTATTAGAAGAAATTTTGTTTGAAACTAAAAGATGAAATCTTATTTATCGTTATTAATTGTTTGTGTATTCGGTAAGTTTCAAACCGCTTCTAAATCTCAAAATTTATCACTCCAAACAGATGGATTCCGATGAAGGCTTCCTCTCAGTACCCGCCGAAACCCCAGTTAAAACCACGATCTCCTCATCCGCACCAGACAATAGGACAGACCGTTTATTAGAAGCAGTTTTGCAAGCTCTCTCCACCTCCCTGCTCTCATCAGAAGCCCCTCAAGAGCAAAAAGTACGAGTAGATAACGCCTTGGAGGCCTTCCTCAAACTCAACCCTCCGACCTTTAACGGATCGGCCAGACCCATGGAGGCCAAAGACTGGATCCAAGTCATAGAAAGCAAGTTGGACAGCTTAAAATGTCCATCCAGTGAAGAGGTTAGATTAGCAAAGTATTTACTAGAGAGTGAAGACGAGAGATTGTGGAGGATCACGTTCGAGACAACCTTTAAGGGCTTCAGTCTAGAGGACGTGTCATGGGCAGAGTTCACGACCGCTTTCAGAAGTCTCTACATTCCTCATTCCGCCCAGAGAATACTTGAGAGCCAATTTATAAAGGTAGCTCAGGGTAACTGATCGGTGGTAGCCTAAGAGACGAAGTTCACGAAACTCTCTCGTTATGCACCGAAGCTTGTGGGCTGCGAAGCTTCGAGGTGCAGTAGATTTTTGGAAGGTCTAAAAGACAGCATTCACGCTAACCTTATTTCTCTGAGGCATATAAAATTTGCTGATCTTTTGAACTGTGCAACAAAGCTGGAGCACAATGCGCAGGTGATCGCAGAACGACAAGGGAAAAAACCAATCACCTCTAATGTGAACCAGGAGACTTTCAAACGTCCCCGATACCCTCCACCAGCAAGGGCATATCAAATGTCTACAGAAGCTCCCAAGACCATCGAAGGCGGAGCATGTGATCGACCTCACTCGGGTGGGAGATGCTACCATGGGCAGAACTGCTGCTTTTTTGCGGACGCACCGGCCATGGTTACCGTTTATGTATAGCCAAAAGGACGGTAGATGGTGATATTATCCCTGGGGAAAGATCTGCCCCGAGCCAGAACTCAGCACCAACAGCCTCCCCCGCCAACAATTGTCGAAGGGGAGCTGCTCCCAAGCAAGTCGCTTCAACAGCAACACCTACCCAAAGGAATGGTAGGCCCCTCGAGCCACCATTCCAGCAAGGATATACACTCTTACCCCTTTCATAGCACCCGATGACAATAACGTGGTGTCAGGTACACTGCCTTTTTTTTAATTATTTCGTCAACACGCTTGTTTAAACTTTATGTGATAGTTATTTCCTTTTAATTAGGCACCATACAAATTAATAGTGAACCTTTTAACATTTTGTTCGATACTGGAGCGAGCCACTCTTTTATTTCGGAAATTTGCGTTAGGGCCCTAAATACTCCATGTTGGAATCTAACCAGCACCCTTAATATTGGATTGCCCTCCGGAGCCACCATGAGCACTCAGCAATTCTGTAGTTTCAACATCCCAATCAATGATATGGTTTATGAAGCTACTTTACAAATCCTCCCTATAATGAACTTTGATATCATTTTAGGGATTGATTGGCTAAGTATGCATGAAGCAGTCATTGATTGTCGAAAGAAGAAAGTTACCCTTAAAAAGAAAGAAAAATCAGGTGTATTCATAGGTAGATTAGGTATTAACGCACTTAAAGCAAAGAAGTTGATCCGTAGAGGATGCGAGGCTTATCTTGTCTCCATGTTAGGTAATTCAGAAAAGGACATCCCTCTATCATAAATCAGAATAGTCAGAGAATTCCCCGATGTCTTCCCTGACAAGCTTCCTGGTCTACCTCCAATCAGGGAAGTAGATTTTGCTATAGATTTAATACCAGGGTCACAACTTCTGTCTAAAGCACCTTACCGTCTAGCCCCAAAATAACTGCAAGAACTTCATGAGCAATTACAAGAACTAATGGAAAAAGGCCTAATAAAGCCTAGCATGTCATCTTGGGGAGCTCCTATACTTTTTGTGAAAAAGAAAGATGGATCGATGCATATGTGCATCGACTATAAAGAGCTAAACAAAGTAACCAGTAAAAATAAGTATCCGCTTCCTCGAATAGACGATCTATTCGATCAACTCGCCGGGGGGGTATGTTTCTATTCATGCACTTTTCATTCTAACGTTTTATTATTATTATTATTACTTTCTGCAATTTAATTTCTGTCATTTCGATTCTGTCTTTTACTTCGTATATTATTATTATTATCATAATAATAACGCTAACCTAATGTACAAGCGAAAGAAAAATAGAATGGAAAAGAAGATAGTAATTACCCCTAAGAACATTGGCTAAAAGCTAAATTAAAAATATCCAAATCTAAATGCAGATCCAAAAGTCAAACTATCAAATTTTAGATCTTAAAGAACAAAGGTACCCAGTATATGACATATATTACCTTTTTTTAATTTATTGTTGCTTAGCTTCACTTATTTTCTTTGAGCCAAATTTATATTGAAGCTTGGTTAGTTTTTCGGAATCAACGTGAAAATATTCGTGGGTTACTGAAAAATGACATCAGTAACATTTGCTGGAAAAATGACAAGCAATATTCGTGAGTCACTGGAAAAATAACATCAATAACATTCGTGAGTTACTGAAAAATGACATCAGTAACATTCGTGGGTTGCTGGAAAAATGACATCAGCAACTTTCGTGGGTCACTGGAAAAATGACATCAGCAACATTCGTGGGTTGTTGAAAAACTGACTTCAGTGACATTCGTGGTGGGTTACTGGAAAAATGACATCAGTAACTTACATTTTGTGATAATACTTATTGCAGAAAACTTTTATTCATTTTGCACTAATACCTTACTTTTCCTGCATTTTTATCCTTATATCTGCTAATCGCATATTTGTTTTTATAAAAATGCAATATTATTTTGTTTACTGTGGTACTTGTAGTATTCTCTAATTACTGAGAATTCCAATTCCGTTATTATTTTCTGAACAATACTAGGCCAGGTACTTTTGGGGGAGCTTGAAGAGAAACTTTAAAATTTAAATTATCAAACTGCCGATGGATCTACGGCACTATTCTACTTTTGCTTTTATTTTTATTTTATTTTCCCTTTTGTTTCAATTCCTCTTAGATGAATTTTGTAAAGAGGAACATTGGAATTTTTTTGTAAAATGAAATATTAAATGAATGAGAAATATCTTTGATTTTTGTATGGGTATGCTTTTTTCTCTCAAATTGCTCAATATGATCCCGCAGTATGTGAACACCCGAATATTAGGCCATCACAATATAGATGTTCACAATCACACACACACACACACAATGTGCATATACCGCCAGAGTATCATAAAGTTTATAAAGATAATAATATTAATAATGTAGTCAATTCCAGTGATCAAATATTTTCTAGTAAAATTAGCATTTGTAAAGGGACAAAAATATTTACCTGCTTCAAATGTTTGCCGGACCTCCAGTCTGACAGTGCAAAGAAATCAGAGTCACCATCAGTAAAGGGAAATCTCCTAGAATTGTTTGGCAATGCCAAAGATTCCTTGTTTATTTCATCATGATCATCCCACAAACTATCGAGGGATGGCGTAATTGGCTGGACATCAACAAGAGGAGAGAAAATATCCATGTCATCCTTCATGGTGAAGTTACCACGAGGTGCCTGAAGCTTTGTCAAACTTCCACCATGCCATAAGCTGCTTCGAAAAGGAGTTTCCTCTGCAGAAGAAACAGATGTAGTTGGCATTGACCCGGTAGATGCTGTTAGAGAAAAGCCGGAACTAGTCACTGTATTTGCTGAGGAAAAGCTAGAAGCCGCCACAAAAGGTCGCGGATCAGGCATCAGAACTGAATCTTCACTATCACTCCCAAAAAGAGCAGTTTCTAAAGTGTGGTTGCTCTCATTTACAATAAAGGGCTTCGATCTTTGCCAGCATAAACTTGAAACAGACTGAAACAAAAAAAAAAATACAGAGTTAAAAGATTAGGAGAGTTATGATTAATGGGACAGCAGCCAATAACTACAAATTATGCAAAACATGGTGAAGGTATTTTATTAAAAACACAACAATCTCCTCTGCAAAATGAAAACCATCCGCAAATAAATGAGTGTATGCCAAATAGCCAACAAGCACAAAATGCTGACAGTTTGCAGTCAAGTGGAGATGTACTTTCCCACTGATCCTTCACAATAGTATTGAAGCACCATTTATGTACCTTAAACGTTGAAGCATTCCTATTTAGGCAGTAGACACATTAAACGCCTATGAAGAGGCATCCAGCATATTTATAACCTATTAAATTTACAAAAAGCTAAAGAGAATGGTACCTCAAAATTATTGAAAGCACGAAAGCTTGCTAATGGTTGAAGTTTTCCCCGTACATCATAGAATACTATGAGTCCACCATTAGTTCCGGCAGTGAGTATATTTCCAGAATCATTGTAGGATAGTGAAGAGAAAGGTGCTTCATATGGAAAACAAGATGTGGATCTTCTCACGACTGAATCAAATGTATACAGCTTTTTGTCCAAACCAACACTAGCAATTATCTGTAGTAAGAAAATTTATGTGGGGAAGGCAACTGTAAACATGCTTTTGCGTATAAGCTAAAAATAATATAAAAATCATACAATTTTTTTAGCCAATATTTTGAGTCTGCATATCCCAAAAAGTATTTTCAAAAAATAAACAGATCCGTAATTATTTAAAAAAAAAAAAAAAAAAGAAGAATCAACCTTGTCACTAGATGGTGAGAAGCAAACTCCAGTTGTTGGAGCAGAATGCTGTTTCAACCAAGAAACCTTCAACAAAAACAGTAAGAATATAAATCCAGTCAGAAGCAACCATTGTAGAATTGCAAAATAAACTGAAATTATTATATGCTTTTAAACCCACACGCTATTCAAGCATTCTTGGTACTAAATTTATTCAAAACACATAAATTTTGACTAGTACTGTAGTATATATATGGATAGAATGAGATTAATTAAAAATTGTACAGGTAAACTACATTGAAAGAATGCGCATTGACAATTTTTCGAATCGTCTAGAAACTAAAATTAGACCTTTTCCGGCTTCAGTAATCCATATAGTTAAAGAGTAAAACATTAGTCATTAAAAATAAAAATAGCATAATTCATAAACTGCAGAATTCTCTTAGCATGATCCACATTCAACATTCCAACAGAGATCAAGACATGTAGAAGAGCAGCAACAAACTCAGCAGATATGTCAAGAGGGTATAAACTCTTGCGTAACATTTTTATTTCAAGGAAATGTAACTTAAAACCGGACATTTTAAGATTTTTTGTAATCAAATAGAAAGTTAATTAAATAAATTAATACAAGCAGGTGTGTAGCATTCACGAACTTAAAACTAGTTTAGTTGAGTGCTATTTGAGAGTAATGCTATGCTGTTCCCCAATAATAGCCAAAAAATATCACTTTTAGTTCGCTACTCTGTTATCCCAGCATGCAAAATTTGCACCAACTAATGTTTTACTATTAAAACACTGGAAAAATGCTAACATCTCAAAATAATAGTGTATTATTTAGTTGTTTTTTTCTTCCAGAACCCAAATCGATTCCTGTGAGATGCGCTCTATCGTGGGCGTTCGCCTTCCGCTCCTTGCTATGCCTCCACAACTTCAGCTCGGACACCATCTCCAATTACATGGAAGATGTAGCTTCCCTTTTTTGTTTGGAAAGTTTATCGGTAAACAAAAAAATTAACTAAAAAAATAAAAAACAAGTGTTTTTATTCAAGATAATGTTACCTAAAAATATTATAACAAATATAGTGCAAACTAATTAACAACGTTATCTAAATAGCATGCTATTTGAATAACTTTGCACTTAACATGCATCCTAAATAACCCTATAAAAATTTTTATGGTGAACAGTTCCAATTTTATAAAGATGTCTGCATATTAAAGGAATGTCAATCTATTATGTAGTCATACATGTATGCTCTGCATGAATCAATTAATCTTTTTTTAAATATTTTTAGAAACTCTAGCACATTCAAATATCCTGAGAAATACAATTACAATTACAGCAGACTCCAATTTGAGAATCAATAAAAATAAATAAATACAACATATAGCAACAATTTTTTTTTGGAAATCATAACATAGCACATATAACTAGATATCTTGTTAATCTGGAAAAGAGGCCATCTTAAACAAAAGTAAAGCACAAACCATTCATATAGTGTCAGCATAAAGTGATGTAACGTAATATCAATGTTGATTATTTATTCGAAATGACATATTACAATGTAAATTAAACGAATTAGAACAAATTAAAATTTTGAATTGAATTTATAAATTTCCCACAAAAATTAAAATACATTTAAATGAATTGAAGTTCAAATTTAAAGGTGGAAAGAATAAATTGTCATCTAAGTAGCAATTTAAGAATTAATTTGAATTTAAAAAAATCTCGAAAACAAGAGTTCCACTTTGATTGCTCTATTGATTGAAAGATGAATAGCTATTGATTATTTTCTTTTCAATAATTCCATTCTCTAGGATCTAAATATGAAAGCTCTAAAGCAGGAAAAGGTATTAAAAACCATAATATAATAAATGCAAACAGATTTAGAAATAAAGATAAGGTGTGATCTATATTCTCTCACGCTATCAGCCCTTTCCTCAGTTCATCACAAATGTAAGCCATCTCTCATCTTATCCTCCCTCTCGTCCTGAGGTCGTGGGCAACATCTTTTCCTTTGATCTCCCTCTTCTCCTCATAGTTGTAGGTCACCTAATTTTCTCCTCTCCCTAAGAAGATGACTAGCGTGAGATATTATTAACGTGTACAAGTCTTCTGATTTTGATGATAACTCTGTAAGCAGCTCTTCTATCGATAGAGTATTGTTACCCTTACTCATTATCAAAATATATAGATGATCAATCTAATGTAATATGTAAGTAGATTATTGGTTGAATATAATTTTTTTTTGTAAGATTTATATATAAAAATTAAAAAAAAATTCTATTAATCTTAAATAAATTTTAATGTATATTCTTATACAGGTATAACATTTTTCACATAATTACAAGAGAATACTCTGCTCAAAAGCTAATAAAATAAAAATATTAAACAAAAACGTAATAAATTAAAAGGGACAAATGTCAACCTGTACTTTCAGAAGTATTTATTAAAAGGAAGAAATTAGAAGGAATAAAGAACTTTATTTTTGGAGTATTTTATCAAAGTAATAGTATAGCGAGAACTAGGTTACATGGCTGTACACTTTCCTGTTATATCAACAACATCAGATTGTGAACATTAGAGCATCACTAAGTGATCCACATCAGATCACTTGGCAATCTACTCTTGATAGAACTTCTCGTTATGCCGACACTGGTTGAAGTCGCAAAACTTCCCAT
This sequence comes from Gastrodia elata, assembly GCA_016760335.1. Classification (NCBI taxonomy): domain Eukaryota; kingdom Viridiplantae; phylum Streptophyta; class Magnoliopsida; order Asparagales; family Orchidaceae; genus Gastrodia; species Gastrodia elata. Next base: position 8,684,200 of record CM028670.1, on the reverse strand, counting down.
AGCAATATTGAGTCTATGCCAGCGAAATATTCTAGCCAGTTTTAAAATTTATAAATATTGAATTATATCCATTGTGAGAAAGTGAATCAAACATTTCCCTCTTTTAAAGCACCTTAAATTTGATGTTTTGAGCCAAAAAAAAGTTTATAAAAGGTCCAAAGCACTTTGAAAATATCAAAAACTACAACAAGATCACAATTTCAGAATATTTATTAAACAAAAAATGTGTAAAGATATTTTAATATTAGTCTTGTTATTCATTTTTCTCCCTTGTTTTGATAAAAAGCAGAAAATCTTTCTTATTTTTTTGGAAAAATCCTTAGTTGGTACACGGTCAAATCATCAATTAAAAGCTCTTGTACTTCATTTTGCCTTAGTAGATATTGTAGGCAAATCTTATAGACCAGAATTGATCTAGGTTTTAAACATAGAAAAGAATCAAATTGCTGGAAAATCATCCAGGTTTAGCATTTGTTTTTTATTTCTCTCATCTATTTATTTGTAAGCTTATTGTGCATACCTCGTGGATTTATTTAATAATACAAAATGCTACTACTCACCCCCTTGTGGTTATCTAACATTGTATTATCATTAAAAGAGTTGAGCAATAGAAAATTATCATTCTTGTGTGACCCGATCTTATATCTATATGACACATTCAAGTCATGCAAACAATAGCGAAGAAATATCTTCCCACTAACAGCCCAATTTACAAGATGTTTTGTTTGACTATTAGAAAACATAAACGGTTCAATTCTTCGAGGATAAGAGCATATAATTTCAACATTATATTCTACTCCTACTTAGATGCCAAATGGTTCCACAATTTCTATTGGAAAATCTTTCAACAACTGATCCAATAAAGAAACATTATAAGATCATTAAATTCCAAATGCACGAAATATAATTCTATATTCTAACTAGAAGAATATTCTAAAATGTCTTAACTTGAATTGGTAAAGAAAATGTGGGATAAGTTGGGAGTCATTTATGAAAGAATACAAACTGCCAAGATAATTAATTAACATATGAATTTGAAATGTTTAAGATGTTGAAGAATGAATCTCGTTCAAAAATGCATTCTCATTTTATAAAAATTGTAAGCACTTTACATTTACTTGAAAAGACATTAGCAATGAAACCAAATTCATAAGGCCCTATGACGTTTGCCAAATTCATTGGGGTTCAAGGCAGAAAATCATTACAGAATTTAGAGATTTAGACACCTAAATACTTAACCAGTTTATTGGTATTTTGTTAGAATATAAGCATGATCTTATGGTAAAAACAAAGAAGTAAAAGGCACCCCAAGCTACTAGATGACATGGAAGTAACGGTACTTGATAAATATTCCAAAATGACTAGCCTTATATCGGCATCATCAAATGATATGGATAGTAATGAGATAGATGGCTGTGTTAAGCCACCGCCTTGGTTGTGTATCTACAAAGATAAAATATATAAAATCTAAGGTAGAAGGTACATAAAGTCTAAGGTTTACAAGTTTAAAACTAGCAATAACACCACTGACATAAATATGGTTATCATTAAGGCAAACCCCACATTATAAAGTTTGATTGCCCCAACTACTTATAGGAGGCTCCAGAAGAGAAGAAAAAAAATTAAAAGTTCAAATTAAGAAAGTATTAGAAGAAGAAAAAGGCTATGTGGGCTCCATTTTTATAATAAAACTTAGAGAGCTCCATTTTTACTTTTGGTAAGAAGACGAACTTGGCATTGGTGGCATGTACAGATTCAGCATCAAACCCTTTAGACAAAGACATTGAGATGTTTTGTAAGAAAAACGGAGCTCTTAATAAATGAATTTTAAATACAAAAAATTAAAAAAAGCAAACAAAATAATTTTTTAATTTTTTTTTCATTGGAAATTAAATTTAATAATTAAAAATATGAATAAAAATATATATTATTCAAATATGTGATCATATGCCGATTATGTTAAAACAAAATTATTCAATTGATTAAAAAAAAAAGTAAATGCAAAATCCCATGATCTAAGTCCAGACAAATATGTTTTTATTAAAATAAAGTTATTTTGAGTTTATATTGCTCAAGCTCTCAGATTCATATGAGCGCAAGCTAAATGTGCCTACTCATGCGGTGTGCAATAACTTGTAAGAAGCATAGCTACGTGTCTTAATATTTTCCAGCACATAGGTACACATAAGAACTCCCTATGTATTGGTTTCTTAAGGATGATCGTAGGTGTTTCAATAATTTTTATATATCATGTGATAAAAAGAGCCCAATAAATATGTGTCTAAATTAATAGTTTCATATGATGGGTGCAAGATTTCCTTTATTTGATAACTCGTGAATGCAAGTTATATTTAAACAATAAAAAACAATTCACATCATTAGAAATTTGAGATGATGAACATGGAATGTTCTAAGAAAGTAACAAAGAAGATTATTTGAATGAAAGTGATTATAATCAATTCTCCAACCATTGATAAAGATCAGTTAATAACAAATTTAAAGCACAACTAAAATACAATTTCTCAAATAAATGACCAAATCTTCATATTAGAATTAGGATAAATAGTTAAGGATCGTACTTTAAAACTTAAATTTTCAAATTCTGTGTTTAGAAACATTTATTTGAATAGTATTGATTCATTGAAAAATGACGTTTTAATATATTTTAAATTGTGCCCAATGGCATATGAGAGTGCCATTTATTAGCATGGGATTATTGTACACACTTGCATTAAAAGGTATTGTTATAGATTACCAATTATTGCTTTTAAAACAAATCATACATGTATTTTTTATACATAGAAAACAAGTCAAAAGCTCTTTTAAAATGAAAATAGAGTAACGAAAATTATATCCCTTAAACGGTTGAATATTAATTTATTCAGACCAATTAAAACTATTAATTTGAAAAGTAAATCTTATGACTTTGTGACTAAAGATTATTTTTTACAATATATATGGATGATATCCTTAGCAAATTCACCTAATTTGAAAATTTGTTCGATATATTCAAAGAGATGAATGATCTTATATTTTTAAGATTCTATGAGTTTAAAAAAGATCATTTAAATATTATGCAATAAGCATTAAATGAGATATATTTCCTTAGCTCTTAAAACATCTAATAAAATGGAGTTATTGAAAGAAAACATATTTAATAGACTCAAAAAATTTTGTGACAAATAATTATAGGCTACCATTAATAGTTTTTGAGTGCATACAGTAAAAAATATATATTATATGATGAATAAAATATTTTTTAAGCCAATTTTGAGGAATACGCCTAATGAATTAGAAGCATGAGATTGATTATTTTCATATTTTTGGATGTAAATGTTATATTTTTTAAGAATGCAAAAATCAAATTGATAAATAATACATAGTTTGACTTGAATACACTGAAGCCCAATCAGCAGATATTTTAAATCATTAGTTGTTAGATTTTAATACATAATTTCTTTTGCTGATGACAAAGAAGAGAAATGCGTGTTCAATGACATTGTGACTGATAGTCAGAGATATTAGCAAGTGATCGCACTAAAATGGGCAAAAATCTCCACCTTTTGGATTAAGTTTTAGGAGTAGACCTTTCGTGAAATAAATTTGAGGTTTAACAAAACTTCCCCTAATAAATGTTTACAGTTTTTTATATATGGGATCAAAAATTTCCTCTAGGCACAAGTTTATATAGTTAATCACTACTAGTCATAGGAGAGAACTCTTGATTAAGTATAATAATTCTTAAAAAAGCATTAAAATGAAAGGGTAGATGAAAGTAAACCTAATCAAAATCTCATATTTTATCATCGCAAATCAACTTGTGATCCAATCTACCAACATTTGAGGGAAATTTATCCATAACGTTCAAAGATTTTGAATAACAATTATAGGTTGTCTCATCTCAAAGATCCCAAGCATACTAGTGAAATTTGTTAAAGATTCGGTCTTTGGGTTTAGTATTGACTCTTGGATTGGCAAAAGGTTGATCATGCTACTTTTACCCAATAGTTTAGCACATGAAAAACATGATCACTAGGGTTCATAGATTTTGAATATGAACGTTAGAGGTTCAAAGGCATGCTTAACTAGAGATCACTTAGAGCATTGGCTAAACTTACAAACACATGTCTAAGACTTTAAGTTTTTGGTTTATATGTTTTGTGTTTTTAGCTTGGATTTGGAGGTTTATTAGTAACGAAGTTGGCTCAAATTTTAAATGAGTCGGGGTTTGGTCTTTGGGTTTAGTATTGGCTCTTGGACTGGCAAAAGGCTGATCATGCTAGTTTTACCCAACAGTTTAGCACATGAAGAACATAAACACTAGTGTTCATAGATTTTGAATATGAATGTTACAGGTTCAAAGGTATGCTTAACTATAGAGATCACTTAGAGCATTGGCTAAACTTTCAAACACATGTTCAAGATTTTAAGTTTTTGGTTTATACGTTTTGAGTTTTAAGCTAGGATTTGGGGGCTTCATTAGTAATAGATCTAGCTCAAATTTTAAATGAGTCGGAGCTTACATTCGTTGAAAAGCACATGAAGAACACATGAAGAACATAATCACTAGGGTTCAGAGATTTTGAATATGAATGTTACAGGTTCAACAGCATGCTTAACTATAGAGCTAAACTTCCAAACACATGTCTAAGATTTTAATTTTTTGGTTCATATGTTTTGTGTTTTTAGCTAGAATTTGGAGGTTCATTAGTAATGGAGCTAGCGCAAATTTTAAATGAGTCGGAGCTCATTCGTTGATAAGCCAGAATTTGGGTTCATAATTGTGATTGCAATCGTCGAAACACCAGAGTATGGGCTTATAATAAGACTTTAGTTTTCTTGCGTGCTGGAAGTGGTAGAGAAAGAGAGTGTGAGGACCCGGTGCCTGGTCAGCGGGAGCAGATCCAGCACCGGTTTGTGGTGATGTAAAACAACAACAAGTCCTCTAGCCACAGGATCATATTGAGTGATTTAAGAGACAAATATATAGATATCAAACATAACTCATTTATTCATTAATTCACAAGTCATGATTACAAAAATTAAAATAAAAGAAAAGTTACAAACTTTTTAAAAGTGTCAAAAAGAAAGCGAAAAATCAGCAAGAAGCAGTATCAACACTGCTTGGTTCTTAGCACCTTTCTTCAAGGACGAACTCCTGATCTGAGCACATTTCAAAAGTGCGGGCATTCGAATACCAGTTAATTGTGAAACTAAGTACTGATAGATGTCATATTTACAAATGTTAAATAATAAGCAAAATAATTAATCATTTGACAGGAGATAAAAGCTGTACGAACTTATCCCTACAAACCTGTTTCAATTGCACTTGAAACTTAGCATAAAAATAATTAAGTCACAAAAATAAATACAGAATTTCAGTGTTTGATATTTGAAGCAAAATATGATTTTGTTGGGCAAGTACAAAATCAAGGAAAAGGAGGGTTCATTTTTGTGTTACATATCCCAACTTCCCTCTATATCTGCCCCCTCAAAGGCTTATCAGTATAAACTTCTTATGACTCCAGATGTCAAACAACCCCGTCCTAGCGATTGTCTGATCAGACAAAAAGTATAAATCAACATGGAACTCTTGCTTCTCACTTATCCAAACTTGTTCATATATCATTTTATGTGACTTTAAAAAGCACTTTTATCAAATTTGTGCGATGCTAAGCAAAAATATATATTTAAACAAGAGTAATAAAAGACATCTGGTACCTTGTTCTATAAGTTCTAAAGTTCAACAGTTCGGATGAGTGATAGTTCGCTCAATCTGCATTTAGGTTTTGGATATTTTTAAATTAGTTTTTAGTCAATGTTTTTAGGAGTAATTTTTTTTTCCGATTATGTTATTCTTTCGTTTTCTCATTATGATTGAAGTTCGATTTTTAAGATACTGCAATAGCAATAATATTCATTGTAGCGTTATTAAGTCACTGAGGATAGCATTAAATTGATATATAATATTATTATTATCATTATTTTAATGATCATAATAATATAAGAATGAAAGAAAAACATAACAGAAATGACTGTCAAAATAAAAATGCTTGAATTGAAATAATAGTCATTATAAGTACTGTTAATCATTATTGATTATTGATAACAATGCTAATGTAATGACATAATCTTATTTTTATAAAGATAATAAAGTATATATAATAATAAAATAACAAAATAATTTCTCCTCTTTTCTTCTCCCTTTTTTCTTTCTCTTATATTTCTCTTCCTACCTTTAGGATTAGGATTTCCAGAAAACAGAGGGAGGCCGAAGCGGGGTGGCCAGAGGCTGGCAAGTGGCTGGCCGGCTGGAGGAGGGCTGGCTGGGCTGCTGTTGGCCGGCCGGAGGAGGCAGGGAGGGGCTGGGTTAGCTGCTGCTGGCTGGCCGGAGAAGGGAGGGGCTGAGGGGTGGCTGGATGGAGGGCTGAAGGGAGAGGGGGAGGGCTGCAAGAGGGGGATAGGGAGGGCTGTTGTGAGGGAGGACGGCTGCTGTGGTGTGAGGGAGGGAAGGAGAGGGGGGGGAGTTATAGAGAAGAGAGGGGGGCAAAGGGATAGAGCTGATCGGCCAATTGGCCTATCATTCCTGTGCCAAAATAGCGCAGGAAATGCCCAGGCGCGGAAAGTTCCGCGCCTTAGGGTGTAAGGCAGTGGGGAGAGTCGCAGAATAGGGGGGAGGAAGGAATAGAGGAAAATTTAATAAAAATACTTAAAGTTAAATTTTTCTCATTTTTCCGTCGTTTGACGTCCAAAAATAATGAAACTTGACACCGAAGTGTGTTATGACATAACAAACACCCTCGTGCCAAAAAATTTTGATTCGGACAAATATTTTATTTTTAATTAATTTCTAAAATTTAAAACCTCAAAAATTAACCACGATCAAACCGGCGCTCAGAATTTGATGAAATTTTTTGAACAGCCTTTAAATAATATACTTAACACAGCGACACTAAAATTGATGAATTTTGACATGTATTTCAATGTTCTTGATTTATTGGATTTAATAATTTAAAAAAATAAAGCGGGAGTTTTCGTTATCCGAATTCTCCCAAATTATGGCACTTTGATCTAAGAAATTATTTCTATCTTAAAGGAAATTTTGTTTGCCCTAATTTAAAATTCCCCGGAATCCTGATGTCTGAAGCGGGTTTTGACCTAATTTGAAAAGTAACGACATTAGATCGTTACAGAGAGGGACAATGATACTGAAGCAAATGTGAGTTTTATTTTCTTATTTCTTTTTTTGTAAACAACAAGTAAACAGAGATTCATAAGTATTGTAATGTCTAATCATACATACAATGGTATTGAAATAGTATCACACATGGCATTCATATGGCAAATAGAAGAAACTCCTAAATTTAGCATATTAATGCATTATTTAATGAAGGGAAAGCTATATATATTCTTGTATTATCAATCACTTCAATCGACATCTACAAAATTTATTCAATGATTAGTATCAAAATCCTAAGTAAAAAATTTTCAAATAAAGGGGTGTTAACTTAAACCACCAACTTAGAACATCAAGTATTTGTTATCATAAAAAGAAAATTATTACTAAATAACTTATATAAATTTCTTAATTTGAATAATAACAAAGAGATGATAATTGAATATTAATACGGCAGGTTGACAAGTATTGTACAACTAAATGCAAGTTGAAAAAATTAACTTGACATAGTATATCAACTAAAAAGCAAAATAGTCAAATAGCTCGACACTAAAAACTACGCAAAAGCAACTTAGCTAAGCAGGTTGACAAAGTTAAATAGCAAATTGCCAAGCAAGAAGAATGAAGATTAAGCGTTTAGTAGAATTAGGCATATCCACATTATATAAATGTTAGTAATTTAATTAAGTTGATAATCTAATCAATCAACTATAAAAATTATTTAAACATTGACTTGCAAACCTAAGAAGCTCACTCGACGATCATTTCATCTTCACTCAACAAACCCATTCACTTGATGAGATTGGAAAGATATTATGAATGAAGCTCTGAAGATTTCATCCATAGAAGTTCGTTCATCAATTCACTCGATGAATTTTCTAGCTTAGCTCTCTCAATTTAGAGAAATGAAACTTTGCTCAATGGACCAAAAAAGGTTTGCTCAATGAACCATACATATACGAGTGCACTTTCTTGTTATATCACATAAAATCATTGGATTCTAAACATAAGAACATCTCTCAATGATTCACATATAATTGCTTAGCAATCCATATCATATTCAAATTCTTTGAACTACAATACCTCACTTAATAAAAGTAGATCTTTCCCATTAGTTTTAAAGATCTATAAATACCTATAGATATCATCATAAAGAAAAAAATAAATGATGCACAGTCTTAATAAACCCAAATTCTAGTACTTGAACCATAAAAGTAATGTTCTTTTGACTATATAAATGATCCCATGATGGAGATGAAGAGGTGGGAAAGAAATACATAGAAAAAGAATGAAAGAAAATATATGAACTTGGGAATTAGAGAAATTAGAAGAAATGTAGGAGGAAGATGAAGAATGCTTACAAAAAAATACAAAGATAAGAAAGACCTTTGAATTCTTAAAACAATTTACAAGAAATAAATTGTTCTCCAATCTAATACAATTCTTTTATTTAAATACAAACTTAAAATGAAATTATAATAACAATAAAAAATTTGTCAAAATAGTTCATTGACTTTTGCAAATTGTTCATTTTAGTTCTTAACTCTTATATATGATTTTTTTCATCCCTTATCTTTTAGATTTGTAATAGTTTTGGTCATCTGCAATTAATTTAGCTAGAAACCGTTAAATAGGAAGAGTAATTTTGTCCTTTTTAAGTTTAAAGTATTTTTTAAATGAATGCAAATTTGTATAATATAATAAGAAAAAGTATTAGTAATCATAATATTTTTTTCATCATAGGTAATTCTTGTATGAGATTTTGATTGTACCTAAATAACATGCCTATCTATAGCATTAAAGAATATTTTCATTGATAATATTTTTAGGCATTTTGAATTTAATTATTTTATTTAGGCATTTTATTTAATTGTAAAAATATGTCTTTCATTATTTAGCTATATTTAGGCATTTTATTTAGGCAAACCAAATTTAGCAATTTGATGAAAAAAATATTATTTATAATGTTTTAAGCATTTTGAATTTGATTAAGGCATTTAATTTCAACGATGAACGTCGCCCAAAGGTTCATCAACTTCTAAGGGGTTGTCGAAGTCGGAAGCTTCGTCAACTTCTGAACAGTGTTGAAATTAAAAGCTTTCTCGACATTTAAAGTGTCGACGTCGGAGCATCGTTGATGTCAGAAGCGTTGTCGACATTGTAGATGCCCCATGGGTGTTATGCAGCAAGAGATGCAGAGAGACATGATGAATAAATGCGAAACCTAATCACCCCGTGGGATAAAAAATAAACTAGCTGATTGAGAAAAAATTATGGGAATCACCCGTAGGTTAACTATCTATTTACCTCTAACGAAATATAAGCGGAATCAAACAAAAATTAACAATAAAATCATATATAAGAATCAAGGACTAAAATAATAAATTATAAGAGTCAAATACCCATTTTGATAATTTTCTCAATAAAGAATACCCCTAACATAGAATTATAATTCAAAATGATCCCTTGACTCTTTTAAAATTATTCAAAATAGCCCCTTGACTCCTATTAATCTCAATAATTTGTCCCTCAACTCTTAATAATGATGCATAATTAATCTCACAATTTAGTTTAAAGTATTTCACATTAACTTGTTCTAAAAATAAAGGTGTTTTGGGAAAAAAAGATTGAAGCCGATAAATGTCATATTTATTCATTTCTTACTAAAATCTCTATTTCAACACAATAGTTAAAGTGACTAGTCATATTATCACAATAAAAAAAAATTAACATATCATTCTCCAACTCAGCAACATTTTTCTTCTCAAACTATCTCTTATTTACAATGTCAGTTAATGTGACAATACTAAAATTTAAATGTGAGACTATTTTGCACAATTTTTAAGAATTGATGGGTAAAAATGAGTTCACAAGAGAAAAGGGACCATTTTCAAAAATTTTAAAGAGTCGAACTATTTTAGCAAACATCTCCCTAAATATATGAGTAATTAAAGAGACCTTTTATAGGGCCAATTTTTCTTATAGAAATATAAAAATCAAAAACTCCCTTAATATCTTCGGTTATAATAATAACTTCATACATTTACTTTCCTCCAAAACTTAAATTTTAAAATCAAACTTTAAATTCAAATTTGAAATTTAAATTTAAATGAAACAATCATAATTTAATATTATGATATATTTCTCTCCAAAATTTAAATTAAAAATTCGATTTTTTTAATTTACATTTGAGCAAGAAATTTATAATATATCAACATAACAATAATAAATGATTTACAAAAAAATTTCCATCAAAATTTTAATTAAAAATTCAAAATTTGACTTTAAATTTATACAAAAATCGAAATACAATATTATAGAAAATATGGCATAATTTACCAAATATATTTCCCTCTGAAATTTGAATTTCAAACAAGAGTCTTGAATTTAAATTTAAACTTTCCATCTATGGGCTCTATCAAATAAAACTCATAAAACCATATTACAAGCAAGTTTCCAAATTAGAAATTTTCATTATATGAAACTTATCAACAAAGTGTTTGCCAGAGTTGTCGTGTTGATAATTAATGTCCACATAGGATTATCACAAATTACTACTTTTGTCTTGCATCATCCCAAGTACTTAGAAAAGCTCAAATGCTCGCATTAAATTACAAGATCAAGATATTTGAAGAATGAAAAGTTGCAAGGTTATCCTAATACTTTCCTCTAGTTTTTGTTTTCAATTCTCTCTCTTGCTTTGTAGATAGACAATAAATCTGCACGTGTTTTATATTAACAAAATCATTAGTCGTAACTCAATGACAGTTATAAGCTTAGGCCAACCATCAGCTAAGCTTTGTTTTAGTAGATTTGTAAGAAATCCTAGATTGAGAGTGATTTAGATACACAAAAATAAGAAAAACCACATAAAATTATTTGTACTTGCTTGTTTTTATTTTACTCATCAATTATTTGTGGGTGTCTTGTGCTTAGATGTAAGGTAAAGCGCTTAAAAGGAAGGCAGTAAGCTTTCTCTACTGTTTTTATTGACGAACAGCCGCTAAGAGTCTTGTATTCTATATAAAATATTAAATATAAATAAATTTTTAAATACATACTACATCTCCTTCTTAAATGTCTTCAACACAGCACTTCTTCCCCACATCGATCAAGGGTCACCTTTCCAGTGACTCATTCAAAAAAACATTAGCATTCTTAACTTCTCCAGATTATCACCATAGCCAACTGTCCCTTGCACCATATTCCAAACTATTATAAGCTTATTTCAACCATCAGCTAAGTTTTGTTTTGGTAGATTTTGTGAAAAATCGTAGATCGTGAGTGATCTAGATGGTAGACATATGCATGAGCCAAACCACATAAAATCATTTGTGCTTGCTTGTTTATATGTTGCTCATCATTTATTTTGTGGGTGCCTTGTGCTTATCTCAAGGGTGTATTTTAATTATAAATATTTTTTTAAATGCATACTTCAACCCCTTCTTATATGTCTTCAACATAGCACTTCTTCCTCCTATAGATCATGAGTCACCTTTCTAGTGACTCACTCAAACAAAAAATTTGCATCCTTAACCTCTTCATATAGCCAACTGTCATTGCACCATATCCCAAACTATTCCCATACCATTAGTAAATTCAAAAAGGGGAGGATCGCATTAGATATCAAAGAATCAAAATGGCTTTCTCTAGCATTATTGATCTAATTCGAAGAAAAACATTATCTCTACTACAAAGATGGCAATTGAGGAGATCACGCCAAGGGAAGATTTCACCCATCCATTGTTAGAATAAATTCTATGCATGAGGGCATTTTTTGGTAATAGAAGGATCAATCATTGTGACAAGATTTAGAGCTCAAATTCAACATTACATTAGCATCCAACAAGGTAAAACATCATCACCAAATTTCAGATGTTTTACACAATTTGTAAGAAAAAGAGTTGACTCGTCATAAAAAGTAATTTACAAACCAGCTTGTTTAGCAAGATTTACAAACCTTTGGCGTACGACTAGTTGTGTCCCACAAATGTATGGACCCATCATCACCTGCTATGGCCAAAATATGCCGACTAAGTCGAGAATAATCAAGAACTCTCAATACCTGTCTTTAAAGCACCAAATGGTTAAGAAATTAGAAAACCTATCACTTCAGATAAAAATAAATTAAGAAAAACAAATTTAAAAGCAATCTCTTCTTGATCAAAATATATGATGAAGTATTAACCAATATATACATTTGGAACAAACTACCTGCCCATGTGGATCTTTGAAATCAGCAACCCTTGTTCCTGAAGCAAGATTATATAAAATTAGATCACCTTTCATATTGATAGATGCCAGATGTTCATCTTTGCAATTGTACATGACTCCTGTAATGGTATCTGTATGGCCACTCAACCATTTGATGCAGCGTTTTCTTTGCAAATCCCATATTCTGATGACACCGCCACTCCCCCCAGAACAAAGATATCTAGAACTTTTATTACTGAAGGAAATAGATACTATGGACTCCTGTTGACACCCGAATTTTCAAAGATAAAATGTGGTAGAATGAAATAACAAAATTGAAAAGTTTATGCTAGCCAAAACATCAGTATGAAAAATTCATAAATAAGAAATGCAAGAAAATTTTCAAGCCAGATTTTCAGGTTGCTTCTAAGCATAATTATATATGCCTATCAAGTTAAAAATGCATGACAACAAGAATGATTTGTTAAAGCAAATAAAAAAGTATAAGCAGGCATTTAATGAGGCTCACTAAGCTGTTAAATATAATCTATCTCCCATTACACCAGCCTAGCTCTATACCCTTGTTTAATTAGTCAATATGATTTTAGAACATTACAATTTGAACTCATTTTCCCTTCATAGAATAACAAGTCTGGCCAAAAATACGAGCAGATTCACAATACAATTTAGCAATTCAAGGTTCAATGGAGCTTGAATTTGGCAAGTGTGCAAAAATCAATTCTTTTTTTAAAACTTGACTTCTTTTAAATTAATAAATTGTTGTCATCAAACTTCAACGGAAAATCCTTTTATCATAAAAGGAGCCAGAAAATCCTTAGTTCAAATATTAGTATGAGCATTGCACTTTAATCCGATAACCCCGAACTTCATTAAACAATAAGTATCATGTGTGCTGCATTTAAATATTTGGTGTCACACAATGACATTGACTGTATTGAATTTCACATTAAAAAAAAAAAACTTTTAATATATAGAAATGAAATGCACAAAAAAACCTATTAACTAATTGTGCATGCGCATGCATGTTTATAGAGCAAAAAAGAGTTTCCTTCTAGTTTTTATTATATTGCTTATCAAAGATACCTTTAAGCTAACTAAGTGCTAACCATTCAACAAAGTTAAGAAAATTCTTTCAAGTAGGAGCATAATTAAAGCAATGATGGTTCTCAAATAAAATACATCAGAATACTTCATTATATTATATATAAATATACATAAACACCCAATCAAATATTATAAAAAACAGCTAGTTAGTTACATTCCAAACTTCAGGTTGTTACCTCCGCAACTCAAAAAGAAAGCAGAGAAAAATTTTGAGCTAAATGAATTAATGCACATTTTAAAATTATTACATTAAAAATGGGTGTGCTTAAAATGCTGTAAAACTAAAATATAGAAAAGCTTCTATGCTAGCAATAAAATTGGCTTACATCTATGTCATCATCAAAATTACTGCCATTGAGAGGTATTGTCCCCATACTCTGACCATTTTTATGCCACAATGATATTTTTTTATCTTCACCAGCGCTAGCCACTACTAGATCTATAGAAGTAAAGATCACAGAGTTAATAGACATTAAAATAAATTAAATCATTAAAACTTGACATATAACAATTAATTGACCTAATATTCTATTGATTTAATTAGCCTATTTTTATTATTAAAAAACCATTATCGAGGTGTTAATGTGATATACATATTTAATAAAAAAACAACAAATATCATTTATCATAACTTTCACTTTTCAAAGTTAATTTAATAATGAAATGACAGAATATGGATCCAAGGCTTGAACATCATGTTTAGTTAATTTGAGTCATTTACGTTTGCATATTGTGTAATAGCCAATTCATTTGATTACATGGCTCAAGGATATTTTTCACATCTCCCAAGGCTGTTAATAATAACATTTTATCTGTAAATAAAAGATATTTATTTTGAAAAAATTATGTTTTCATGTAATGTGTGTGTGTGCGGGTTACAGGTCTCCTCTAAGTTCGCAAGTCTCGACAAACTAGTTTGAATCTCTTCATAAGCCTAATCATGTGCATGTATGAAGCCTAAAAGATTGCCCGCGTTTACAAGGAGGCTGTTCATAAGCCTAATCATGACAGGGATTCCTTTATGTGAATCAAACACTACAACAAAAAATCCTAGACAGTACTGCACTCAAATACAGCTTCGTTTTCCAGGAAAGTCCCTGATGCAGAAGCTGAATGCAGATAACTAATAAAGAGCAAATATATAAGCTGAAGAAATGAGCAATCGGAGGAGAGAAGATTTACTTGTGTGATTCCATTTGACGGAGTTAACATGAGATCCAGGCGAAGGCTTGTAGCTCAAAGTACATGAATCGTCAGATTTGGCGCTGACATCAAATAGCTTTACAGTGTCCCCTCCGCATGCAGCCAGCAACAAAGCCGATGAATCCAGCACGCTCATCCTTGGAGTGTCGCTTACTTCAGCAAGCGGCTGAATTCAACCCCCTACGGTTCTCCACCGGCTCTACAGCACCACTGCATCGAATCAAGGACCCAATGCTCCAAAATCTGAAAGAAATAAATATTTACCGCGGCAGCCGCAAACGTGAGGGACGGCAGTTCGCGAGCATGTATACCAAATGAGATTTTCGGAATGTTGTTTGTTAGTGAGAGGATGCAAGAATTTATCTTTGTTTACTTAGGAATAATTTTGTAAGCTTTTATTAACCCATGTACCCAGAAATTTCTATTATTTATTTTTAAAATATTTACCTTTTATTATAGAAAACTATTATAATTATACAAAAATATATATCAAAAAAAATATTTATGACTAATTAGAAATTTTTTTTTATAATTTTATATATATATCTTATCAAAAAATATATTCAATTAATAATTTACTTGCACATTAATTGATACGTCAACTATATATTTTGATATATATTAATATGTAAATATAACAATACTTTTTATTATAGTATTCTGATAACAAAAAAATCTTTAAAATTAACTGAAGTTATCCTCCTACATATTGCATTTAAATATCTAATCCTATTCTCAGGCATCGCGGCTTCAGGTGCGAAAAAATAATGGGGAGGTGATTTTGGGACTTTCTTCAGCGCACAGCGATAGCGATGAATGTGGGAGATGAAAGCGGCGAGCATTCTACACTTTCCCAACCTGAATTCTCGATGACAAAATTCTTGAATAATAGCCGACCCAAAAAGTCATAATTACAGGGGAGAGGATTAAGGGATTTTTAGGGCATCTGCATCGAACAAAACATTAAAGGAGAAGATGCCGTCCATGGAGTTCAAAAGAGCCTCACAACTGAACAAGTCGGTTTCGACTACGTCGTCGCCTCCATTTGTGAGCACGTCGTCTCCGACTGTGTGCACATCGTCGCCTCCAATTGCATGAAACTCAGTCGGGGTTAATGAGAGAAATGAGAGATGTAAAACTGAAGGGAGCGGGATTTCAACCAAGAAGATTTTAATGGAGTATTCAAGATTATGATGGCATTAAATCCACTAAGCACATCGCCTCATCGCACTCACACCCCCCTCCCCAATCCCTTCTCTCAAGCACCCCCTTATAATTAAGTTATTTTAATGTTTAATTAATCCAAAACAAAGTTAATTTTACTGAAAATTATGTTTTGAATATATTTCAATGATGTTTGGAATTTTATTTCATTAATTAAAGAATAATTTTATATATTTTCTTGTAAAATTTTTATGTTTTATATATTTGTTAAGAATTTTTATTTAAAATTTAATATAAAATATTATATTCCTCAAACTTACAATTTTTTTTTTAATTTCTTACACTTTTTAGTCATTTGAGATTTTTAATCTCATTTAAACTTAAAATAAAATAAAAACAAAAATATATATTCTAAATTATAATATATATATATATATAGATATATATATAATAAACAAACATCATACAAACCTCCTTATCACTCCAATGAAGATAATATCATGTTTAAATATTTCAAAAGATTCATAATATTTACAATATGGATTTACTGTCTCAATTAAATCTCAATATGGCTCACTTTAGTGCCTATCATCATTTAGATGACAAGTCTGACTTTTAGGTACACCCTGACACAAGAGCAGTTGGCTTTAATTGAGTTCTTCAAAGTTCTTGTGCTCTCTTGGGCATCCAAGTGTATGTCCAAACTTCCTGTCGACAACTTATTTAGCACGCCAACGCCCAAGCTTTTGTTGTTATAGAGCATTGCTTGGCCACTTTTTAATATTTTCAGTACCATGGCACGCATAGCAGCCGATCTTTCTGGTGCGGATACATTGCCTGGTGATTTGGCGCGCCCAAAGCATGTCTTCTTGAATCTTTCAACTCCTTTACCCGGTTGATTTTCACTTGATCTTCAACTTTCATATGTTCACTCTGATGCACTTAAGGCTTTGTTTTACAACAAAATATACAAATACATATAAATTCAGATGTGCATATAATAAGTAAATCATCATGCACAGATATAAATAAAATTGTATTTATACACATACATACATATATATATATATATATATATATGATCAAAAGAGTGGGGTCCTACATTTATATTTGGCATTCAATGTTAAATATTTATCTAATAAATATTATATTAGATGATTTGACTCAATATGGCTCAATTAAGTCTAAATATGATAGATTCTAAATTATTAGGATAAATCAAGTTGAATAAGCTTAATTAGGTAGTATTGAGTTTAGCCATGACTTGAGTTATATAAGATGGTGCTATATTCACATATTCAAACTTGAACTATAAGTACTGAATCCCAAGTATTATTGTTCAAGCATCCATTCACTTTTTAGCCTATTTGTATTATACAAAGTTTTTTTTTCTGTAGATTTAAACTTAAGATAAAGTTTTTTAAAACATTAGGCTAGTGCTCGAAATATTTTATTATAAGTTTGATCTATAATTAAAAAAAAAATTAAAAGCCTAAATAAATAAATACAGGAAAATACTATTTACTTGGAGAAAAAAATAATATTATCAAATTCATTTTTGAATATTAGATGCCCGAGATGATGCTTTTTAGGTGTAGTATCAAGAAGTACAGTATCGAGTCAGATAGCTAACTATTCCCGAGTACAGTGGTTGGAATTCCTCATTTCCCTTCACAGTTTTCTCCCGCTCCCACACATAGAAAAATAATAATGACCGAACAATAATAAACACCAATTCCCTCATTAAATCAATAAACTCATATGAAACTGTAAAAGTAGCAAGAAATATTATTAAAGCACAAAAGGTTCCAATTGTTGCCCAGTAATAAGTAAAATAAAGATTCAAACAAAGATGAATCAACACCGCAAGTATCGATTGATGTTTTAACAATAACATCCCAAATTCATTGCAAAAAAACAAGACACAATTCAAGTCAAGAATTTTAACATGAATTAACAATCATTTTAGTAGACCCGCATAAGCTAGTAGGCCAAACCCAAAACCATCCAATCCAAAGCATCAATCAATCGATGACCATACGTCCTAGAAATAATAGAAAACAAAACAAATCATCCAAATTAATAAATTAAAATCCAAGATCAATATAAAAATGTAATCATCAGCCCGACTAGAGATGTTAATAAGCCATATATTGTTTCCAACTACAAAAATCAACAATGATGTCATTAGAATCATTCCTTGACACTTTCCATTTTTCCACGATATTTAAAATCATTCCCTTACAACAAATATACAATGTTCTCTCACACCTAGATTTATATTGAAACTTTATGCAATTACGGCTCCCCCAGATAAAATGGATGAGGAAACTAACCAAAAGTAAGAAGGCCCTCTTGAGCCATTTACTATGACCCAAATCGATATAACTCATAATTTGCACAATAATATAGGGAAGAAGTGTATTAATTTTTAAGAGTACTCGCTTTAATATTTGATACATCACTAAGTAAGTAAATATAAATGATTGTGAGTTCCATTTTAGTTGTGACACATTTACAGGCGGCTGTACAAGGAATGTCTCTAAAATTTAGCAAATAATAGTTTTATAGACGAGCTGAAAGGCTCTGCACATAACACATGCAATTTTGATTTTGTATCCTTTTAACCAGACATGATTATGCCACCAAGTGTTACCGATGCTAATAACAAGCATTTTATAAGCATCTGGTAACAATAAGTTTATTTTACCTCAAATGTAAGAAGAAATAATATCCCCACTTCCTCCAATAGGAACGAGGGGAGTAAGAAAGCCCACAACATGCCTAATAGAATACCAATACTTAGAGTGAATCCAACGAACCAACCCAAGATTGGGATGACGAGAAGTTGTGCAATGTAGCGTATCTAACTTGTTAGACTTCCACCAAAGCGCCAAGGGTGATTTATTGCACAAAATGAATCAATATAGTGCCAATCTGCAACAAAATTGTAATCTATTATGCATATTCATCAACAAGACTCAAATTTTTTAATAGTAATAATTGGAATATGTAAGACCATATAGAATGTGCATCTAATGAATTTGAGATTCATCAACAAGAATATATATTCTTATTTGTCTTAATAGTAGTAGCTAGAATACGTAAAACCCCAAACCAATGCAGAAATAAGGACAAGACCAAAAAAATTAAGCAATTGCAGACGACCGACCAAAGTTAAGAACTTTGAGCCTATCCTTCTGTTAACTTCCTAAATTAAATTTATATTTATATATTACAGGAGTACAATAGATCACCTTAGCAATGGATCTACTAATTGGAAGTTCCAAATACTTGAAAAAAGTGCCTTTACTTTTAAACACACATATATGCTAAACATTCTTGATTATGAATAGAGCATTAGAAATAAATTACTGACTTGTTAATGTTGCAATTCAAATTAGATGACAAAGCACAGTTCAAATCAGATGACAAAGTAAATTTGCTCAATCATCGATTGAATCCTGCAAGGCATGCAGGGGATGCCTCACAAAAAAGTAGAATGTCACATGCAAATAGTATATGCCTATTATCTTCTCAATTCAGAAGAAAATTGAGTGGAAGATTGCTTCCAACATGTTTTAAACATCTTTGTGCAAAATGAAAAACAAAGGGTCACCTCCATAGTTTTGCAGATCGAACATCTTCTATCGCCACATAGAAATCCTTGCAATTTCTCCAAATTTTATGAAACAAAACTTGCACGATTTTGCCAAATGAGAATCATTAAAAATTACCATTAAAAGTGATCCTATGTACTCGAGTAGTATTATGAATAAAACAAAGAGTGAATGCATTTATCCATAAATCATAATAGACAGTTATATCCAATTTTGATCTTATTGGATTGCGAGCTTGCGGATTGTACCAAGCACATACGGCAATTCAAAAAGAGCTAGCTCGAAATGGGTGATTACGTGAAAACAAAAGAATTAAATTGGGTGCATCAACAATAGAATTACAGTATTTCACCCTTTCGTAAATCAGCAATCCATTAATTAAGATTCAATGAATACGCACTTGTGACAAGCAAAAAGAAGAGTTTTCTTGAATTTCACATCACTGACAATGGGTGATTCTGCAATTGCGAGTGCTCCTGGAACCCGAAGGCAATTAATGACATGATAACGCTAAAACGTAACCTTAGGATTTTACAGGCCCCACCACATCATGTCTCCATCGATTCCTTGGCGTTAACGGGACGAATTAGCCGGCGAGGATCAGTTTGCTTTCCTTTTCATGATTTTTATACGTCGGGGTCTCTGTCTTCTGCCCCACCATGCTCACAGAATTTGTTCTGAGAATTTCTATGGCGATATAGCTGTTATCTTTCCTTGTAATAGATGCTTGAGACTTGTTTTAGAAGGGAAGAAATGAAGGTTTAACTTATATATTGTTGCACTTTTAACTCCGTGTACGTGAATATCCCTCTTTTTATCATTCATATGAGTTCTTCCTGTGTGTTTCGGATAGGGGCACACGAATGCAGCTTGCAGTTCAGCTGAACTTGGGAGTGCCATTTCTCTCTTCTGCTTTAGATACAAAAGGGATCTATCTTTGGTCGCTAATTTGATTTATAGCTGATTCCAGGTTGTTTACATCTTTATGACATTCTCTTCAATAGCTTTTTTTTTATTATTATTTTATTTCCGTTGATAAAGTTTTGAATTTTGGATTTTATGCAAGCGGCGCTTTTCAGCCCGAGGCATTGCTTCTTATGATTATAAATGGCTCTCTTTGATGCTTGATTGGAATGGTACTAAGTGTCATAATATTGTGAAGTTGGGAAACTACGGCTTTGATTTTCATGCAATTGGGGTGCATATGGCATCAGAATTATTAATTTGCTTTATTTTCTCGCTGGCTTTGGCACTCTTGAGCAGTGTCCATGGAAAGGAATGCACAAATATTCCTACTCAGACCTCGCACACTGTTCGTTCTCAAATGAGGAAGGAGAGTTGGGAAGATGAATTACTTTCTGGTTATCAGCCATCTATTATAGACGATTCAATGTTTATGGAATTGCTTCCTCGTAAACTTCTTGAGAGGGAGCATATGGCTGAGAGTTTTGATTGGAAGGTGTTGTATCATATAAATGCAGATGGGATCAATACACAGCAGCAGGGACAGAATTTTCTCAAGGAAGTTTCTCTCCATGATGTCCATTTGGATCTGGATTCTGTGCACGGGCAAGCTCAGCAAACTAATCTGGAATATCTGCTGCTATTGGATGTGGATAGCTTAGTTTGGAGTTTTAGAAAGCATGCTGGCTTGGAAACTCCTGGTACACCATATGGTGGGTGGGAAGCACCTAATGTTGAGCTTAGAGGCCACTTTGTTGGTTAGCACTTCTTCCTCAACGATTTTTATCTGCACCGTGATTAATGTTGATGAAATTTTAATTTTAATCGCTTAACATTAACTGTTAAACTGCGATGCTATTCATCTTCTATTGCTTTTAATTTTTAGCATGCTATGATTATGTGTAGTGGTTATGTCTGTATCTATCATTTGCATTTATGTTGCTTGGCATGGATAAGTAGGTGGTCAGGTAGATTTGCATGAAATAGGTCACTAATTTTATGTCATACTTTGCAAGGGAGGCAGGAATGTGGAGAGCATCAACAGTTTTGTTGAGAAATCTGTAGAATTTAAAATAAATCATCAAAGCTCCATTCAAGAAATAGCCTGTTTGCATTTACCTAGCTAATGTGCTTATGCAATTTATTTTATTTTGAAATTCGTACTCATTATTGTAAAGGCCTTAGCATATTTTTTGGAGTCTATAGCATTTAGGAAATGGTTTTACCTATTGATTTTGCCACATGACCTATGATGTAACGACCCAAAGTCGTTATTTTGCAAATTAGGTCAGAATCCTGCCCTAGGAATCAGGATCCCGGGGAATTTTACTTTAGGGCAAACAAAATAACCAATAGATAGAAACAACTTTAAAGATCAAAGAGCCTTAATTCGGAAAAAATCCGATTAACGGAAGCTCCCGTTCTTTTTTCTGAAATTTTTTAAATTCTAAAAATCGAAAATATTGAAATATGTGTCCAAATTCATTGTTTGTCGACATGTTAAGTATATTATTTAAAGGCTGCTCGAGAAGTTTTATCAAATTCTGAGCGTCAGATTTATCGTGGTTAATTTTTGATACCTCAAAAATTAATATAAAATAAAATATTACTCCGAATCGAAAATTTTCGGCGCGAGGGTGTTCGTCATGTCGGAACACAACTCGGTGCCAAGTTTCGTTGTATTTGGACACCAAACGGCGGAAAAAAATACAATTAATTTGAAGTTTAAGTTTTTTTTTATTTTCCCATATTTTTCCCTTTATTCCCTAAAAACCTACGCCCCCCCCTTTTAAGATCGCTGAATGCGATCTTCTTCCGCCAAAAGGCGGAAGAAGCTTCCGTGCTAGGCTTCCGCCTGACTCCTGCGCGCGCCCCCTGCGCCTGTCACCTGCGCCGTTTTTGGCGCTGGTTGGTCGGCCCTCTTGGCCGACCACACCCTCCCTTCCCTCCTCCATATAAACTCCCTCTCCCTCCCCTCACAATAGCCCTCATCTTCTCCCTCACAGCAGCCCTCTCCCCCTCTCCTTTCCCCAACCAGCCACAGCAGTCCAGCCCTCCGGCAGCCCCCGGCAGCCAGCGCCAGCCCCTCCTCAGCTACTCCAGCCTCCTTCCGGCAGTCCGGCAGCCCCTTCCAGCAACTTCCAGCAGCTTCCGGCAGCCCGGCAGCTCCAGCAGTTCCATCCAGCACCTCCGGCAGCTCCCGGCAGCCCCCGACAGACCCTTCTAGCAGCTTCCAGCACCTCCGACAGCTCCCGACAACTCCCGGCAGCCCCCGGCAGACCCTTCCAGCAGCTTCCGGCAGCCTCCGACAGCCAGCTATCAAGCCGCCAAACCACTCTGTAACCGTTACCAGCCAGCCTCTTGCCGTTGCCACCTCGACCAGCCATCCGGCTACCCCATTCCAATCATCTTTTGTTTTTCGGCAATCCTAAAAGCTAAGGTAAGAGGAGTTGAAAATGGAGGAAATTGAAGAAAACCCTTTCTTGCTACATTGCTATAATTTTTATATTTAATCATTCGCATTTTGATCATTCTCATTAATTAATAATGGGAACAATTCATAATGCTATAAAATGATTAATATTCCCATTCAGTAATATTATTATAAGGTACGGACTTAAATCATTATAAAGAAAAATGTCAAAATAAAAAATAAATATAAAAATCATGAATTATCGCATCACTTGTAAAAGAGACTAATTTAAAGAAACATCGGGGACTTAAATGCTGATTGAGCGAACTGTCACTCATTCGAGCTGTTGAACTGCTAAACTTAAAGATTAAAGGTACCTAGTATACGACTTGCATTACATCTTGTATTTTTCTATTACTGTTATGCTTCGCTTAATTACTTTGAGCCAAATCCATTTGAAGCTTGGTTGGTTGTCCGGAACCAACGTAATATCATTCGGGGTTGTTACCGGAAAATGACATCGGTATCATTCGGGGTTGTTACTGGAAAAATGACATCAGTAACATTCGGGGTTGTTGCTGGAAAAATGACCTCAGCAACATTCGGGGTTGTTATTGGAAAATGACATCAATAACATTCGGGGTTGTTACTAGAAAAATGACATCAGTAACATTCGGGGTTAGTTACTGGAAAATGACATCAGTAACCTTTATTTTGTGATAAATACTTGTTGCAGGAATTTGCTTGCTTATTTTGCGCGGTTGCCTTACCTATCCTGCATTTTATTTTCACCTTATTTCCGCTAATCGCACATTTATAAAGTAATTTGTTATAGTGTACTGCTGTACTTAGAGTATTCTCTAATTACTGGGAATTCAAATCCTGGTATTGTTTTCTGTACAATACCAGGTCAGGTGCTCCTGGAAGAGGTTAAACAAGAATCCTAATTTTCAAAAAATCGACGACAGCACTGAATTGCTTATTTTGTTTCTTTGTTTTGTACTATGAAGGATCTTGTAATAAGAATTTTGTTAAATGAAAGATATCTTTTACTTTTATATGCGTATTTTTTTTTCTCTCAAATTGATCGATATGATCATACGGTGATTAGTCACCCGATGCCAGAACGGTTTCTGTGGAACCGGCATCGGGCCTTTACATATATTATGACCACTTTTGATAATCTTCTAACATCTCACATTTATTCGTTCATTGTGCTGTCAATTGCTCTTTATTCTATCTCTGTGAGCTGTTTAGTGTTATTTTACATATAGATTTGTTCGTCTGTTGTTTCCATCGCCTTTTATTGCTATAAAGTGTTTTTTTAAATCCCTACATGTTCTCTTTATCATAAATTTCTTATTATCATTTGCTAGTTTTGTTTTCTACCTTCTCAAACTTAATCCTGGTCATGAACCACGAAAAAGAACGTATTTTTTTGTTTATTGATCTGAGATTATGTGCACTTATTTTGTTAGCTGTGTACTTCTTACTTTTTCGACTGATATCAACTTGGTCTGATATTTTGAACTATTTATTCTTAGGCCATTATATGAGCGCATCTGCTAAAATGTGGGCCAGCACGCACAATGATACTCTTCAAATGAAAATGTCATCAGTTGTCAGTGCGCTTTATGCTTGCCAAAAGAAAATTGGAACGGGGTATCTTTCTGCATTTCCAACTGAGTTTTTTGATCGTTTTGAAGCCATTAAAAGTGTCTGGGCACCATATTACACAATACACAAGGTAAGTTGTTTTATACTATTGTATTCATATTGAAATATTTTACAAGTTTCAGTGTGTTGGTTCATATGAACCTCTACTTGTTTCATGCCACTTTGACGATGAGTTAAATTCTGCTGGCTGTCAATATTTGGAAGTACTTTACAGATCATGGCAGGTCTTATTAATCAGTACACATTGGGTGGTAATTCGCAAGCCCTGGAAATGGTGGTCTGGATGGCTGACTACTTTGGGAACCGTGTAAAAGATGTCATTCAGAAATATACAATAGAAAGGCATTGGTTATCACTTAATGAAGAAACTGGTGGCATGAATGATGTTCTTTACAAGTTATATAGCATAACAGTAAGCTTTAAGTATCATATACTTGGATGAATAGTTGATACTGCACTTTTAATTTGATAAAAAAATGACAGTTTTTTTTGTTAAATTAGAAGTAATATAATTTTACAAGCTATTCAACTAACACTTAGCTTTAAGTATCATATGCTTAGGAGAATAGCTGAAACTGTACTTTTTATTTTGATAAAAAAGTTGCAGTCTTATTCAAATATAAGTGATGCTATTTTGACAGTACTAAGCAAAATACCACAATAATATAAGCAGTTATAATTTTGTCACATTAAATTTAACAAAAAATTTGCATGATTGGTGCCAATCATACCTTTAATAGAAATTATCAACTAACTAAACATCACTACCTGATCTGGCAAGATTGGGGAGCCCAATGTAAAAATGAAAAACAGATTGTAGAAAACTTGAACTTAGGATTCATAACTTCTCTTTTCTTTTTATCAAAACAATTTAATTATCATACACTAAAAAAGAGCCTCTAATAAATCATATATATGTTAATAAAAGAGCAACAATTGATCAAAATGAAATATATAATAAAGCATACACGTCTATTAAGGAGAGTTCTTCTGTGCTGTAATCGTTATCTTCCCTTTCATTTGCTATAATCCCTGAAGCCTGAAGATATTGTTTCTAGGGGGGGGGGGGGGGGGGGGGGGGAGGAATGACCCATAATTCTACGGCTATTATTACATGAATGAAAAATACAACAATTGTATTCAAGTTTACATAACTAGAAAATAAAAAAAAAAACATTTTCTTTTATTTAAGGTTTATTAGAATACTTAGTTCTTACATGAATGTTGATAACATTTTCTATATCTATATATATTAACAGATAATGGAAACTTTATCGAAATTAAAGTAAAAACTTGTGAAATTCCAGCGATCAAAAGCATAGAAAAAAATAAATAAAATAGTCCAAACAGAGCAAAAGTTAAATAAAATAAAATAGAGTGCTGATTGGTAACGGAAATGCAAATTATCAATTCTGATTTTGCAGCACCAAAGCATAGACTTTTGAAATGCAAATTATCAATTCTGATTTTGCAGCACTAAAGCTGCTACTTTCATCAATTTTTTTCTAAAACATGCAATGTCCTCCTTGTCTTGACTATTTTTCATATGTTTCAAAATTAGTTATTCAGCCATCTTAATTTTAACAGCACGCGAGTGTTTAGAAAACAATACTTGGCTAAGAGTAAATTGGATCAAACTGATGATTTGGTTATAAAGCTCTACCAAAGTTTAGGGAGAGAGCTTTGTAGATAGTCTCCAAGTTCCTAATCCTAAGCCTCCCTCATTGACCGATAAACAAATCTGAACAAAGAATTTTGTAACCATGATTGCCAGTTTCAAGAAACTTGTTGGGAGTGGTTTTAATACATTTGAAAATGAATTTGGTTGGACAGGTGATGCCCGACCAATAATATGGAATAACTTGTTGGAAGTAGTTTGTCTGTCCTCTATGTTTCTTTTTTGGTATTATTGTGATTCTATTAGCAAATTTATCTTTGCCTTGCATATTCGTATTGTGATTGTAAATATTATTCCTTTTTTTTTACAATTATTTGATGAACTTATAATTATTACTTTTAAACTATTTTATTTAAGTTCTTACGTGTCAGTTAGACTATAATTAGATGGCAAGTAAAAGACTCACTTTGACTTCTAGATGTAATCATATGACTGTATCAATATAACTTTGCCTTTTTCTTTGATTTGATGTGATGTAATTCTTCAGTAATGAATAAAAAGAAATGATATAATTATTAAATAATTTATTTTATAAACATTAAATATTATAATTTGAATAATTTATTGTTAGATTATGCTCTTTGATATGCTAAAGAAAGTAAGATTCTTCGCCATCAAACCTTTGATCGTCCATTAGAAATTCTTTTTTTAATTCTTGATATTACTGGGTTGGAATGTTATAGTGACGACTTCTTGTAATTGATATAACTTCATTGGCTATAATTTTGGAATAATGTTAGTTCTATAATGATAGAAACACCTCTTTTAGGTGGGTATTCAATACAATATAAAGAATATAGTGATATGTAATAAGAAGTGTAATTATGTATTGTTTATAAATATAATAATTAAGGAGAGTTTATATATCTCAACCCACTTTCATGAGGATATTCAAAGAAATTTGAATATAAAACGTTGTTTTTATAAAGGGTGGGGCATGATAAATAATGTAAAATAATTTTATATTTAATAAGGAATTGAATTTTTTTATTTAATCAAAAAGGTTTTTATTAATCTAATAAATGTATATAAACTTGAGTACAATTCTAAAATAACCAAGGGAAAGGAAAAAAAAAGAGATAGTTGACAATCCTGTCTAGAATAAGAGAGAAACTAAACCCATCTCATAATTACAAAAGTAAATAGAGATAAACTAGATGGTATAGGTGCTAACAAGTATGCTAGTGCTACAAATGATGTGTTTTTGAAATGATGGATCATTAGTTAACTTGGAAGAACTTGTAAAGACATTTAACAATCAATTTGCAAAGCAAGCATGACATGTAACTTATGTTTATCAAAGTATACTGACCTGTTGTATGCCAGATGAGTAACATGAAGAGATGGAGTCCAAAGTAAGTGCAAAGTTTTTTCATTCTACCTTAAATAGTTTCATCATCCAGGAAAATAGCTCTTTCTTATAGCTAAACAAAATCTAACAAAACTGGTAAAGATGATTTGGAATATAAATTTAAGTCAAGGTTTAAGCACAACATACGATAGTGGGAGTCTCTATATTATTAGGAAATTCCTAAAAGATAATTTAGACCAAAAAAGTACTTGTACTAACACCAACAAAAAAATATATACTAGACCATATCTCTAGTCTGTCCCAAAAATTTTATTATCATTGTAAAACAACTCAAATCTCTCCTTTAAGGTGCTTATGTACCCCCTTGGCCAAAGTGGATCAAACCACATGTAGTTCCTTAAAAATGCAGATGGAATTTCTGGGGTTGACCTCAAAAAAAAACTAAAAGTAAACTAACTTCGATATCAATTGAATAAACTAAATTGGAATTGAATAACAATTTAAAGGAGTTTGTCAAAGCTAAGTGAATTTAATACTAGCAACAAAGTTTAGTAGGCTAATAGGTATGCTACCACTGTTATAAATTGAATCACCTAAAAATTTGACCAACAACAAAGTCTATTAACTACTAAAATGAGTTACCATTGATTTAGATACACTTAGGCAAACTTGATTGTCAAATCTCAGTCCATAGAAGGGGGTGTTTAATGTGCTCTAAATACACCAAATCAGAAAAAGTGTTTTATGTGTTCTAATTACACCAATTCAGGCAGAGACAGGTAGAAATAGTAATTCCATTTGAAGATTAAAATCGATAGGCACATGAGTAACTAAACAAATAATTAAAGGCTATTTTGATATAAGTATTAAAGATGCATCCATTACTTATAGATAGCAAACCCATAGACCTAACTTTCAATCAAAATTTGACTTTGTTAAGAGCCATATTCTTTTGATGATTAATCAATTTTGCAGAATTCAATGAGACCAAAAATACTGAAGGACTAATTCATTTACATATGATTCATTAAACGATTAAAACAATGTTCCAGGTTATAATTTCCATATGCAAATTTTTAGATTAATCAGTACAGCTTGCAAAACGATTACAGAATCCCTAATTTTGGGAAACAATTCAAAAACTGATGTAAAATTTATTACTAGTAAATTCTCAAACAAAAAATTACAGAAAGTTTCTACATTTAACATAACATCTAATGCATAGGGTCAGAATAAAAGATCAATATCAGTAGGGATCCCTACGTAAAGTCTGAATACCTGTCAACATCCAGATATAAAGTCCATAAACTGTATTTAATTGAAGTTTATGTAGAACTTATTTTAAGCTTCAGTTTGTATACCCCGACCAACATACCAGATATGAGGAGGTTTTATGTATCTTTATAGACACAACAGCTCTAAACATCGCAAAACTCTAAATTCTATCCATCTAGAATACCTTCGTGAACCAACAATTTCCATATTTAGCAATTAATCGAGGGTATTATGGATAAAATTAGCAAACTGTTATAAAGTCATTCGAGTAAATGTCTAGAATAATTAAAAGCAAGCAGCACAAGTTTTACATATTCCAGGACTATTCAGATATTAGGTAAATCAACAAACAGATTGCAAATGATCTATAGGATCAGAGAACACAAATTAAATTTTCTAAAGCAGTAAAGATAAACTAACAAATCTTACACTGAAACTTGTGTAATAGTATAAGTTAATTGGGTTTTGACAAAAAAACAAATTTCTTTTAGTTGATATGGTAACTTGCCAGGATATAAAATAAAAGATTTTCACCATCATTACCTTTATTAGCCAACTAATTTGCTGCTTGGTTGGCCTCTCTCTAAATAATTAACCTTGCTAAAAAGATGATACACGTTTTTCAATATATCAAGAACTTCAGTCTCTATTTGCCCTAGTATTAATGCTTTTAATGAGTAAAAGAGCATCACTTTCAATCCAAATATAATGAAGACCTTTGTCTATACAGATTTCAAAATCAATGATTAAAGCTTTCAATTCTGTCATAAAGGAGAAGATGCTTTAGTTTTAGTATAGAAAGCCAAAATGATCGAACCATCATGATTCCGCAGGATGCCTCCACCTGCAGCTTTGTTATTATTTCTTTTAAAGCTATCATCAACATTCAATTTGACTATTCTATGAGGAGGTTTAATCCATTGCACCATATAAGCTTTATGATATCCAGGAGGTTTAAAACCTCCAAAGTATAGACTGCTCCCAACATCCCCTATGAAATATTTAAAATTTAAAAGTTTCCTTTTAACTACATTCCTTACATAATGATTAACCTTCCAAATAATCCTATTAACACTAAAAACAAAGTTCATATGCTTACAATTATTTCTTTCTTCCCATACAAACCGCAATATAATAATATAGAGGCAATGATTTTAATGTGGCCTTTATTAACAAAATTGCTACAGATATGCCAAAACCAAAAAAGGATTTAAGAGGTTAATTGAAATTAGGGATAAATTTGAAGATATTTGCAAAATATTTCCAAATATGAAATTCTTCCCATTAACAAAAATATGAGCAATAGTTTCAGTATTAGACAGACAAACAACATAAACATCTGAATGGAAGATTAAATCCTCTAGTCAAAGTTTCATCTATGGGGATAAAATTATGAAAAAGTCTCCCACAAAAGAAATAAATGGTGGGTTTAACAAATTTATACCAAATGAAATTATCCGAAGTAGCGGTTACTTCTATTTTTAATGACATTATACACTCTTTTAGGAACAAAACATCCCGGGCTGTACCTTTCCAAGTAATAATATCATGATTCACAATAGTAAAAGATATAGCAGTTATATCATTAGTGAACATTATTAAATAAGGTATCCATAATTTTATTTATTCCAATCTAAATCATAATAAAAATCATTAATTTTACAAGATGAATATCTAAAGTATGGAAATAGAGAAGCCAAAGATTGATCTCTAAACCAACAATCATACTAGAAAAATATCTTTCAAGCTCCCATGTTCCATGCTCATAATTTACAGCAACTAATAAATAATTTTTTTTCCACAAAGAAGAATCAGTACTTACTATAACATGAGTAGGATGAGTACTTTTGCAATGTTTATCAGAGACAAAACTTAGCCCATAGACTATTCCCCAATTGTTTTAAATGATAAAGCATATGTCTTAAGCCAAATCACGATATTTAATGCCTTTTTTTTTTAATTACATCCATATACATTTTCATGTAATATAGTTAACATTATCTTGTTGTAACTTTATTTTTATTTAATCTAATTGTTCAAGTGTGCAGTAGATCACTTCTATATGTTAGATTTAACGAAGGGTTTTCAACCACCTCATTTGAGAATCCCATGGGCCTCCTTAGAGTTTTCTCTTTAGTTTCATATAATCTTATCTAAAATTGACACAGTAAATAATGCATCAAAATCAAATTGACTATTTAAATTAATAAAAACAATTAATTTAAATCGTAATTATTTTTTCACTCTCAATGAATGAATGAAAAATTATAAAATAAATTAATCTATGTAACAAAAGGAACAAATTGGTTATTTTACACAAGAGAAAACCAACCACTAGAAAAATTGATGGTACTTATAACTAGGAAGGATCTGCTTATCAGTGAATAAAATAAAAGCTGCCTACCTTTAAGACTTGTAAAAGAGGAATCACAGCTCTAAAAAAATTGCTTAGATAATGATTATGATGTACGACAAGGCAATCCAACATGAAAGAAAAGAAAATAGTAGTAAATATGCTAATGATTCCCAATAAGCCCAAATTAAAATTCTAAAAATAAAAAATGAGGGAAGCAAAATTAACTAAGTGATTTTTGGTGTTTGATGATAATGAGCCCAATGAATATTAGATCGGTTGATGGAACTACAGTTAATGAAATAATAGTAAAAGGTGTCAAAATTGATGTAAATTTCTCTTATTAAAGTAAACAAAAATAATAAAAACTGAAAAGGGAAACTAGGATAAGAGAGGAGGAATATAGAGAAGAGGAGGAAGAACACAAGAAAACTTGCAATTCAACGGAGGAGATGACACTGCTAGAGCGGCTTGTAGTTAAGGTGAGGACTATCGTTGGGGTTCAAGAAATGGAGAGAGACGACGTCTATAGCTTCTGGTTGAGGAGCAATGGTTGTAGGTTGAGGGAGAGGGGTGCCTTAGTTTGATGCTATATGCACATCAAAAGGATCACAACTCAATAGAAATGTATTGAGATGATTGTGTCACACTGCAAACCAATTCCACGTGAAAGATAAATAAAGTAATAATAAAATTATACTAATGATTTTCAATAACCCCAAATTGTAACTTAAAAACATTGAAATAATTGCAAGAAGTGGGA
This sequence comes from Gastrodia elata, assembly GCA_016760335.1. Classification (NCBI taxonomy): domain Eukaryota; kingdom Viridiplantae; phylum Streptophyta; class Magnoliopsida; order Asparagales; family Orchidaceae; genus Gastrodia; species Gastrodia elata. Next base: position 8,652,284 of record CM028670.1, on the reverse strand, counting down.
GGTGAAATTGCTAAATGATTTTTGATGTTTGATGATCATAAGCCCAGTGAGTACTAGATCGATTGAGGACATCCTATGGTAAATGAAATTAATCATTAAATGCATCAAAATTAATGTAATTTTCTATATATAAAATAAGCAAAAAGATGAATACAATGAAAAGGAAATGTATAGTAAGAGAGGAAGAGAATCAGGAAGGATAAGGAGATGAGGAAGCTTGCATTCCAATGGAGGAGATGCATTGCTAGAAGTGTCTTGGTGTTAAGTTGAGAAGGAATATCTCTGGGTTTCAAAAATAGGAGAGGGGCGACAACGGTAGCTCAAGGAGAAACAATTGCAGGTTGAGGGAGAGGGGAGATACCCTAATTTGATGCAATAGTGCAAAAAAAAGAATCACAACTCAACATGTATTCATTGAGACAATTATAGTGACATACGATGAATAAGTACTATGTGAAAGAAAAAATAAATAATAATTTTAATAATAATAAAGTTAAACTAAATATTTTCAAATTAAAAATCTAAACATCAAATTAACTTCAAAAAGAGGGAGATAAGATTACTGACAGGCCACAAATACGCGTGTCTTTTTATCACGCAAGTATACACAGTCTAAAGTAACATAGGAATGGGTTTTATCGTCCTCAGGGATTGATGTATTAGTTACCAACTACTTTCTTCTCTACTAATGTTCTTTCTTTTCTACTAATGTTCAAATGGTTGAAATTGGGTTTCTTATTTTTAAGTTAACCTAAGATGATGAAAAGTAGAAGTCTAATGATTAAATTGAGGATTTTATTACTTGAAAGAGATCAGGGAGAATTAGGCCAAACTTTCACAATATCATGATTTCAGTGCACGTTGAATTAACAATTTAACAAATTGTGAGAATTATATATTTAGTTTTAAAGGGCAACAGGAATGTTGATCCACTAGTGATGTCTCACGCACATGAATCACTCACAATTTCAATCTTAAGGTTGTCTTTAGCCAATCTCCCAAGGAGACTTCATGAATTCAAATCTTAACATATAAATGGTGGACATTCTAACATTCTATCGGCTTTGCCCTATCTAGTGCGGTTGGAACGAGATTTGTTCACAATTTCATCTAGATGATCATGTGATCAGAAGGAGTCGCATAGATGTCTCTACTCCAACATCCTCCTACTAAACCTAGCCTTATCTCTAAGTAAAATGTTTTCAATAACTCAAGATTCACACGGACATGAAACATTCAAATGCATATAAATCCTAATTTCAGAACTTATGATTCGAAATAAGAATTTAATGCAACATGTGGACTATTTTATTATAATATGGAAATGAAGTACTAACATTCAAGATTTAGAAGTAAAGACTTTAACATTCATCACAACATTCACATATAATACATTCAGTATGCACATAAAAATCTACCCCATAAATTTAGCCAACCCTCCCCAAAGGGGGTTTAAGCTGCCATTACAAGATAATTACTCAAACAATGTCTTTAGAGCATTAGACAAACATGATTACAGAAATTAAGTACAAAGATAAAGGAAAAACAATAGTTACTAAAGGAACATCCCTTTTGGTTCTCTTCCAGCGTTCCGATTCCTCTTCTCCTTCCTTTTGTGTTCCTTGGCGGCTCTAGGGTTTTGCCTTTGTTATTTCTTATCCCTAATGATCCTCTCTATCATAATGCTTTTCTTTGGCTTTTAAACCACCAAAAACTGTCTTGTGGACGTCAAGAGATACCTCTATTCACATTGTAACTGCTTCGGGCACCTGGGTGCCCATGGCGTTGCCTAGATCAAATACGGCCTAGCGCTTGGGCACCTGGGTGCCTGACGCTTCGTATGTGTGGTGCTTGAGTGCCTGGCTCTCTGCATGTATGGCGCTTGGGTTCTTGCCTCCTTAGTCGAATCCTAATTTTCATCATTGGATCACCCGAATCACTGTAGAGATGTAAAAGCACATAAATAGCATTGAGTAGTATATAATTATAATGAAAATACCCACAAAATATGGGGTTGAAGCACTATATTTTAAGATCTTATCATTTATTTAAACATTTTTTAGTGTTTAATGATTACAAATTCAATAAGTGTTTGATTGATGTCAACATAGACTCAATGAAATTATAATTAAAGGTGTCAAAATTGATGCAAAATTCTCTGATTAAAGCTAACAAGATTGTATACCAAAGAAAAAGGGAAAGTAGTATAAGTGAGGAAGAAAACTAGGAAGAACAAAAAGAAGAAGAGGAAACTTGCGATTCATTGGATAAGATGGCAATGTTGGAAGCTATTTACAAATGAGTTTAGGTGGCGACTTTTTCTGGGATTCATGAAAATAAGAGGAATGACAACATTAACTTCGGGTTGAGGAGTAGACCTGCCAAAAGTTGAAACGACATGAACCTGACCTAAACCCAAACCGGAAAGAACTCGGGTCGGGTCAACCCAATGCGTCAAACAGTTCGGGTTAGTGCTGCAAAGTCTGACTTGGGACAACACCGGGTTAGTTCGGGTCAACACGCGTTACTCGTAGGTGACCCGATAAATCCGAAAACATGGGTTTGCAAACTATTTTAGAATTTCTATTAGATATTTGGGGTTGTTAAGGTTGAGTCAGGTTTGACATTTTAAAATGCTTTAAAACTGGTTAAATTGAGTCAAGTTCGGGACAACCTGAACATGAACAGGTCGGGTTCGAGTTGAGAGTTAGAACCCATTTCAGCAAATGGGTCACATTCGGGTTAGCTTATGTTGACTCGATTTAATTATGAGTCCACTCAGATTCATCCTGATAATACGAATTGACAGGTCTATTGAAAAGTAAAGATTGCATACTGAGGGTGAGGACAAATGCCCTAGTTTGATGCAATATATGCAAATAAAAAAGCCACAACTCAATTGAAATTCACCAAGGCAATGGTTTCAATGTACTTCAAAGCAATGTTATGTAAAAGAAAAAAAAAGTTACACTAATGATTACCATTAACCCCAAATTAAAAACTAAGCATTGAAATAAATACAAAAAGAGAGATGTGAGATTGCCTTACTGATTTTTTGGTGTTTGATGACTTCAAACCCAATGAGTATTAGATCAATTCATGGCAACCTATAGTCATTGGAAATAATACATAAAAGTTTCAAAATCGATGTAATTTTCTCTAAGTAAAATAAAAAAAATTGAATAAATTGAAAAGGGAAGATAGTCTTAGAGAGGAAGAAAAACAAGAAGAAAAAGGAGAAGAAGAGGAAGAAGAAGGAGATGGTAGAAGTGGTTCGTAATGTAGGTGAGGAGGGCCATTTCTGGGGACTAAGAAAAAGAACGAAATAACAATGAGAGCTTGGGGCTGAGGACATTAGCTGCAGGTTGAGGGAGAGGGGGGATACTCTAGTTTGATGCTTTCTCCTTGCATGCCACAAGTAGAAGTGGCGAAAGACGATGATGGAATGGACATGTGGTCGGCTATGAGCGAGGGAGAAGGCGCGATAGAACCTTTATTTTTCATTTTTAATAAATTAACTGTTTGGTTCATTTATAAAATAAACAGAATAAACCTTCAAAATTCAGTCTTAGCATCACAAATATTTTATTAAACTCAGATCATGCCAATAAACAGAATAAACTTTTTTTCTTCTGTGAATTTTATTGAATCTCCTTCTCCCAAAACTATTTGTCTCACTTTTTTAAGGAAATAGATTCTAAATATAAAGTTTTGAAGGTTTTCGCTTCGGATGAGACAACTAATACACTTTTTTTTAACTGTATCTGCCAGGCTTGGAACTTTGGGAAATTTTTGTTTTTCTGTGGTTCACATTAACATTGCACATATACTTAAAAGGTATTATTTTGCGCTTTGCAGGGTGATCAGAAACATCTAGCATTGGCGCATCTTTTTGACAAACCCTGCTTTCTAGGGTTGCTTGCATTGCAGGTAACAGCTCTCCCCTTAACATTGATTCACATTTTCTTATAAAATAAATTATAAGTGCTTGGTCACATGCGGGTTCTACCAACCAGGAACTCAAATGAGTTACGCCAAGTATTGTCTTTCTCTACCTTATTTTGCTAAGTTTGATCGAGTGCATGGTGAGATTAAGCATGCATCAAGCAGTAAATACACTTTTAAATTTTTTATTTTTTTCCTGATATTCTGATTTTTAGTTTATTAAAGCTTAATTGAATTCAGATATAGTTTTTTGTAATCAAACAAGTTTAAACATTTAACTTGTATTTTTCCATACTTTATTAAATTTTGACTTGGTTCTTAATGTTTTAAAAGGTAGTAATGATAGTTTTTGGTTTGGTGCAACCTTATTAATGATTTTTTGGGAGAATTGATTAAGAAATCTGTAATATTTAGCTAATGAGCAGTTTATAAATGATTTTTTGTTGAGCTCTAAGCTGATTACTTGTTGAATAAGAATGTTCGTGAGCTTATGTAAGAAAATTAACCCCATATTTGAAATGTTTCAGTACATATTCTGTTGACTATGTATCTATGTCTTCATTCACTTTCTTACCAAGCAATGGAATCATTAAATTTTTCTTGTGATAGCTGTGGTTGCTCTAGAGTTTGCAGCAACCCCGCTTCTAGCTATGCTGTGCACGAGTCCTTCAAGTCCCAAAAAATTGTCATCAGCCATTTTGTGGCTGTGCGCAAAGTTGTCAATCTGCACACGAACACATAAGTTTGAGTGTACTCTCTTCCTATTTTGAGGGTTATTTTATGGCAAAAATTTATTTGAGTATTCCTAATGCTTTTAGGATATGATTAAAAATGTTTAATGATGTTTTGAGTTTTTTGTAAGCCCTAATCTTCGTCCTCCTAAGGGCTGATTCTCTTTTATGCCTCTCTCTATTTTCATGATAAATAAAAGAACTCTCTCGTGCGGCTTAATAATGTTAATGAATTATTTCTTAACAATTTAAATCTATGTTTTTGCCTGTGTGCACTTGTATGTGCTTCTTTGTTTGCATTGCTTTTTAACTCAATCTTTAAGCTAGAGGAAATATGAGGTAACAACTCTCTTCTATCCCCCCACTTTTGTATTAATACTATAGAGAAAAGAATTAAAAATTTCTTGCAATCATCCGAAGAAGTTGTAAAGATATTATGAAAGGCATGCGTACAAAAATGACATTGTTGTCATGGTGTTATTGCTCAAAAGTTGATGCACTTGTGTTTGCACTTTTATTGGTTAGGAATTGAAATCTCACTGGCTACATATAGGTTTCTCAACGAGTCTTAACTTTGTTAAAAAAAGTTATTCTTAGATCAATTTGGATTATGAAGATTTTCATGAAAGGTTTTTTTTGTTTGAAGTTGATGAGAAGTTTATAGCAATACAACATTTTCTTGTATAATTTTTGTTGACCTTACTATATAATCAAGTATCTTAGGATTGTTCGATTCACACAGGTAAAAGAGTGCATATTAAAAAAAAATTAAGTATTAAAAGATGTGCGTTGGAGCATTGAGTAATATTTTAAATAGTATTTGAAGTTTCAAAAGTTCTTAATCATGATAGGATAATTTTAAGGATTAACAATTAAATTTTATATGTTCTATAATTGTTGTGTATATGTGTTATTTATCAAAATGGTTCATTGACGCTTGCAAAATGTTCAAAATAGTCATTAACTCTTGAAAATATTTTTTTTTGGTCCCTTAAAGTCTTACTTAATTGCTACTTTTGGTCCCTAAAACCTAATATGCACGTTAACATCCATTTATTCCGTCAAACGGGGGATTAAATGGCGAATATGAAAATTGCAATTTCTGCTAACCCCTTTTTAAATGGGTTTTGATACAAAACTCTTAAATATCCCCAAAAAGGTCCCTAAAATACAAAATAATTTTTTTATTACACAAAAACCATCATTAAATCTAATTTTGCATGTGGGGCATACCAAAAAATATTTTTTGAAGTTATTTGAGGGCTAATTAACATTTTTTCTATTTCAATTTTAACCGAAGAGTGAGTGATTTATGCTCGCAAATTTTCCAAATAAATATTATAGTTTTGTTAATTAAATATGATTCATAAAATTGATTTTTTATGAAGTTTATATTTTTTCAATAATATTTTTAGAGTACAAAAAATTGAATAAAAAAATTATATTAGCCCGCAAGTTGTATTTAAAAAAATTGCTTGAACTAGTGCATTAATTTTTTTGAAGTTTATATTTTTTGAAACACAATCATGCCAAAAATAATTATGCAATTGCATTTTATGGGAAATTTCAACACCATTAGTCCTACATAACTCAAAATTTTTTGAACACATGTAGTAGCCCCATTATACATTAACATCATTAGATATGCTTCACGAGTTCTTTTTTTTCCAATACCCTACAACGAATCTCTCTTTAACCTAAGGTCAAGAGTTTAGAAGAGCAAAATTTTGATGCAATTCATCACCTTTACGAAATCATTAGACAAGCCTCTTTGTGCTCGAACGCAAGTAACAACCCCTTTATACATATCTCTAATTATGAACTTCATAAAAAATCAATTTTATGAATTATATTTATCAGCAAAATTATATCTTTTCTTAGAAAACTTGAGGGCAAAAATCGCTCACTCTCTTTGGTTAAAATCGAAAAAGAAAATTTTTTTGTCTCCTAAATACATAAAAAAATATTTTTATATGCCCCACACGTAAAATTGGATTTAATGATGATTTTTGTGAAATAAAAATTTATTTTATATTCTTAGGAGCTATTTGAGGGATATTTAGGATTTTTATATCAAAACCCATTGAAAAAAAGGTTAGCAAAAATTGCAATTTTTATATTCCCCATTTACCCTTTTTTGATGGAATAAATGGATGTTAACGTGCATATTAGTTGTTTGGGGACTAAAAATAGCAATTAAGCAAGATTTAAGGACTAAAAATAATATTTTTAAGAGCCAAGAACTATTATGAACATTTTGCAAGAGTCATTGGACCATTTTAATAAATAACTCGTATCTATTTACATTGGGTAATCAACTGAAAGGGAATGAAAAGGGAATTTATAGCAATGGAGGAGTTCTTTAGAAGGTTCAAGATTAGTGACACAAAAATGAATTTGATGAGAAATTTTAGTTGGGGTGAATTTAATGCAACCGAAAATTAATGTTGAGTGATTTTCGATTCTTCGATTCACACAAGGGAAAAAAATGCACTTTAAAGTTTTTTAAGTATTAAAGGCTGTGTGTTGGAGCATTGAGTAATATTTTAAATAGTAGTTTAAGTCTTAAAAAGTTTTTTTATCACAATAGGTGGATAATTTTAAGGATTAACAATTAAACTTCATATGTTTTGTAAGTGTTATATATCTGTCTATATTGGTTATCAACAGAAAATTTTGGAAAGTTATAACAATGGAGGGATTTTTTAGAAGGTTTAAGATTAGTGACGCACAAATGAATATGATGAGAAATTTTAGCTGGGGTAAATTTGATGCAACTGAAAATTAACGTCGAGTGATTTTCGATTATTCAACTCACACGAGGGAAAAGAGTGCACTTCAAAGTATTTTAAGTATTAAAAGATAGTGCGATGGAGCATTGAGTAATATTTTAAATAGTTTTTTGATTCAAAAAAAGTTGTTCAACATGATAGGATAACTTTGTAAGGATTTACAATTAAACTTCATAAATTCTGTAATTGTTATCTATATGTTTACATTGGGTTATCAACAGAAAATTTTGGGAAGTTATAACAATAATGGAAGATTTCCTTAGAAAAAGGCTTAAGATTAGTGACGCACACATGAATGTGATGTGAAATTTTAGTTGGGGTGAATTTGATGCAACCAAAAATTAATGTTGAATGGTTTGTTACAAAAAAATTGATGTAAAACTGAACATAAATCAGAGTATCTTGGGCTTGCATGGATGGGAATATGGAAAAAAGATGCAACTTCTAGTTAGAGTGCTTTATGAGTAGGAATCTCAGGAGGATTGTGTAATCTTAAATGTAACTAGAGTTTGTAAAGCTGTTATACTTTGATTATACTATTTTGATCCTAGTGCTGGGTGATAGAAGTTATGTTTAAAGTGACAAAATTGTGAGTGTTGCAATGCATGTGCGGCTAAACAAAGAAGGATGAGGTTATTAATTGTGTTGCGCGTAGTGGGAGCACCTCCTCTTAATCAATAATTTACTTTGGAGGATAGAGTATGCATCTATAAGCCGTGGTGATAGATTGCTTAATGATTACGTTAGGGGATGGGTGGTTGCAACTCCTATGATGGTGAGGCTATGAATAATAAACGGGGGATTTGTACATGTTGACCAGTGGGAAGAAGATTAATTTATAAGACAAGTACATAAAGATTTTGCTGGACATATGAAAGAAAATGTGTACGTTAAAGATGCATTGATAATTGTAATGCATTGATAAATATGGAAAACAGAGTTAGGCCCTCATGCAACAATCTACTGAAATGATTGAAAGCGAGGGTTCATTAAATTTACCCCGAATTATTGGTATACTACTAGTAAAGATGATGCTGTTAAATAATTTCAGATATAAGTTATAGCATATGGATAAAAATTTTCTTGAAATGGAACTACGTTTTGTTTTTTATCTAGGATTAATTTTATCCCATTATGCCTAGAACTTTACTGAATCATTTGCTATATCAATATTCTTTATTTGTCACAAAAGTGATGAGAATATTGACAGAAGCACCATATTTAAATGGAAATGTGTCCGTGCCCACAAGGTTCTTGTTTTAGGAGCTCTAGCTTCTTCTAGGATGTCTAAATTGTTGTATCGTTTTTCAAATTTAAGGTCTTAAAAACTTCATTACACATACTTTACATGTGTTTTGAATGCTAAAATTCAAAGTTTTATCTCAGTTAGCATGATATTAGCTGTTTGATCACCAACCTTCTTTTCAAAATTAGATTTTTTGTAATTTTTTTGCATTGATGAATTTTAGAAATGCTTGCTTATTGGCATTATTATTCACCAACCAGACCACATATATATATATATATATATATATATATGTATATATAGTTACATGTATATATGCACTCATTACACATATATCTATGCTCATGCTAGTCTAACATGCTTGCTTTTCGGCTGGCTGAAGACTGATGGTCTCTCTGGTTTTCATGCCAATACACACATTCCAATTGTTGTGGGCGCACAGAAACGGTATGAGATTGTTGGAGATCCTTTATATAAGGTAATGCATAGTATTTTTTGCATTTATTTTTCTGAATTCCTAGCTGGATAATGTAATTTTCTTATAATGTTGCTTTTATGCATAAAAGGTTTTATTGCTTTTTTGTTCCGATACTTTTGCTGAGTAGGGTAGCCATTTTTGTCCTTCAACCATTTTTAATGGCTTTTACTTCTTGCTCGTTTAACATCAAGTGGAAAGTAAGACCAGTCTGCAGAGATAAGAAGTGTGGTTAATTGAGAACGGATGAATTTACAACCTGCTAAACCCTTGATATTATTTACAAGTCAGATTACAATGTAATTATGTATCTTGCCTTCTTAACTAGGACAACAAAGAAATGAAACACTATCATACATATAAGAATAGTATGTATTTTTCTAATATATGCTCGTTAAAATCGGAAGGATGTGATGTCTGTAATTGGTCGACAATTAATCATAGACATCTGGATGTTTTGCAGACAACATTACAGGATCCTGCGGATGGCTGTATTCAATAATGCACCATTAAATCCCATAGTTATTGTTGATTCTTGAATGCCCACAAAAATCATCATTAATAATTTAATAAAGAGTGAGAGGTTTGTTTGAATGAGAATTAATATGAAATTAACACACGTTTGGATATCGACATGCATTAAATGAAAGTTTTAGATTTTCTTTGTAGAATTGATATGGAAAGATTTTATTAATATATACAAATTGATCGACCTAATCAACAATGATATAACATGTAATACCTCGTAACAAATGTTGTGCAATAGTGAATATTAAACATTTTTCTAAAGTTTGGGTCAATTTGTTGACCTCCAAAAATTGATAAATTTACATCAAATGGGCTACTTTTGTAAACTCAAGAATTATGAATTGTAATCATACAATTTTATTTTTTATCATGTCCGAAATGAAATTAGAAAAATTTAAGCGTAAGTTTTGTCTAAATCGGAGTTGGAACGAATTTTTTGTGAAGTTTAGAATATCTCCAAGTTTTTTTTTATAAAAACCCTAATTTTGTTTAAGCAAGACGAGGTTCCTTGGTGCATGTTATTTGCAATTGACATTCTTTTAAGTGATAAGACTAGAGATGGAGTTGAAGCAAAACTTAAGCTGTGGAGGATAGTTTTAGAATCTATAGATTTTTGTTTTAATAGATCTAAAATATAATATATGGAGTGTAAGTTCAATTATATTAGAAGCCCTAATCATGAATACATAATTATTAAGGACCATGCGATTAAGAAGAGTGAGAGGCTCAAATACCTTGCTTCAATTATTCAAGATAGTGGTGAAATAGATAGCAATGTGATTAATAGAATTAAAGCTATTGAATGAAATGGAGCTGCAATTTTGAAGTACTGTGCGATCGAAAAGTTCCACGCAAGTAAAGGAAAATTTTGTAGAGCAGCTATACGATCAGATATGCTATATGGGGTTGAATGTTGGCCAACAAAGAAGAAACTTACTAATGAAATAAGTGTTTTAAAGATGAGGATGCTTAGGTGGAAGTGGGTAAACTCTTAATAGAATGGGAAATGAGTTTATTCATGGCAAGGTTGGAGTGGCTCCAATTGTAACGACCCAATGTCGTTACTTTGCAAATTAGGATGGATCCCGCCTCAGGAATCAGGATCCGGGGTAACTTCAAATTAGGACAAACCAAAATACCATTTGTTAGATTTTTTTTTAGATCAAAGTGCCATAGTTCGGGAGAACTCGGATAACGGAAACTCCCACTTTATTTTTCTGAATTATTTAAATTCAATTAATTGAGAAAATTAAATACGTGTTCAAATTCATCGATTTTATGTCATTATATTAAGTATATTATTTAAAGGCTGCTCAAAAAGTTTCATCAATTTTGGAGCGCCGGTCCGATCTTAGTTAATTTTTGAAGTTTCAAACTTCAGAAATTAATTAAAAATAAAATATTTGTCTGAATCAAAATTTTTTAGCACGAAAGTGTTCGTTACATCATAACACACCTTAGTGTCAAGTTTCGTTATTTTTGGACATCAAACAGCGGAAAAATGCGAAAAATTTAATTTTAAATAACTATTTTAATTTTTTCCTTAAAAATATTTTTCTTCCTGTCCCCCACCCCCCCCCGATCGCAGAACCCCCACCCCTGATCGCAGGCTGTGTCGGGGACAGAGCCTGTTGCGACATAGAGTCCTTCCCCATTTTGGCGCAGGATGGTCGGCCAGATGGGCCGACCAACACCCCTCCTCCTTCCCACCCTATAAAAGTCCTCCCTCTCCCCCCACCCCCCCAACATCAACTCTCCTCCCTCAGCCCTCCCATTTTCCCCCTCACAGCAGCCCCTCTCCCCCTCAGCCCTCCTTCCCAACAGCAGCCCTTAGCTAGCCCTCAGCCAACAGCCATCCGTTAGCCGTCCAGCCACCCCACTCTGGCCACCCTCAAGACACCCCCTTCAGCCATGTCCGGCTCCCGGCAACCCTAACCCTAGGTTAGAGGAGAAAGAAAAGGGGAATAAATGAGGAGAAAATTATTTTATTTTGTTTTCTTTATTTTTTTTATTTTTCTTATTAATAAATATAATATCTTTATTATGTCATAGCATTATTATTATTGTCATTAATTAATAATGAATAACAGTACAAATGCTATAAAATGATTATTATTTTCATTATGTTAATTTCAATTCAAGCATTTTAATTCTAGCAATTTATTATTATTGTTATTATTATTATTACTTTTTGCGATTTTTATAGTAATTTCCATTATATCTTTTTCTTTCATAAATTATTGTTATCATTAAATAAATGATAATAATAATATTATATTAAGTATAATTGCTACCTTCAATGACTTAAAAAGGTTGTCTTCTATCAAGAAGAGAAAGTGACAGAAAGATAGTTAAAAAAAAGTAAAAATCCCTAAAAATATCATATGACTTTCATTTTAATGTTGGCTATAGGAATAATTTAAAATATCATAAATCTAAATGCAGATTCGATCAAACTATTGAACTTTTGTATATGATGTCTCTTATTAATCTTGTTTAAATATATTTTTCTACTCAGCATCGCACAAATTGATAAAAGTGTTTTTTAAGCTACATTAAATGTATATGAAAACCTTGGATAGCTGAGTAGCAAGGGTTTCATGTTGATATAATTTTTTAGTCTTATCAGATAACTGCTAGGACGGGGTTGTCTGACGTCGGGCTGCCCGACATCTAGAGCCATAAGGAGCCTATACTGATAAGTCTTTGAGGGGTGTGATGCCCTGATGCCGGTTCAGCAAGAACTGTCCCGACATCGGGTACTCACATACCGCAGGATCATATTGAGCAATTTAAAAGAAAAGGAACACACATAAAAGACAAGATAATTCTCATTATTTAAAATTTCATATTACAAATGACTTACAAAGTTCACCAACGATGAACTGAAACAAAAGAAAAATAAAAATAAAAATAAAAGTGAAGTAGTGCAGTAGATCCGTTGGCAATTTGATATTTTAAGTTTTAAAGTTCTCGTTCAAGCTCTCCCAGAAGTACCTGACCTGTATTGTACAGAAAATAATATCGGGATTGGAATTTTCAGTAATTAGAGAATACTTTAAGTACCGCAGTAAACAAAATAATATTACATTTTATAATAGCAGAGATGCGATTAGCAGGTTTAAGGATGTAATAAAATGCAGGAAGAATAAAGAAATATCGTAAACTGGATAAAATTTTTCTGCAACAAGTATTATCACAAAATATTGGTTATTTGATATCTTTTTTCCAATAACCAACCATGAATGTTACTGATGTCATTTTTCCAGTAACAACCACAAATAAAATGATGTCTTTTTTTCAATAACCAACAACGAATGTTACTGATGTCATTCTCCACTAACAACCACGTCATGAAAGGGATGTTGGTTTCAAACGACCAACCAAACATCAATGTTACTGATGTCATTTTTCCAGTAACTACCATGAATGTTATCGATGTCATTTTTTCGGTAACTAACCACGTTGGAAAAGGATGTTGGTTTTGAACAACCAACCAAGCATCAATATGAATTTGACTCAAAGAGAAGCTTAAACAGCAGTAAAGTGCAAAAAGTAATACATGTCATATACTAAGTACCTTTTTCTTTAAGATCCAAAGTTTGACAGTTCGATTTTGGATTTGCATTTAGATTTAGATATTTTAAATTAGCTTTTAGCCAATATTTTTAAGGAGTAATTATTATCTTTTTTTCATTCTGTTTTTCTTTCGCTTTTACATTAGATTACTGAGGGTATCAATAATACTTATAATAGCATTATTATTATTTTCATTTAATGATAATAATAATAATATATGAAAGTAAAAGACAGAATGGAAATGACTGAAATTAAATTACAGAAAGTAATAATAATAATAAAATGTTAGAATGAAAAGTGCTTGAATGGAAATAATAGTCATTTTATAACATATGTACTGTTTATTATTATTAATTAATGACAATAATACTAATGTGATGACATAATCTTATCTTCATAAAAATTATCAAGTATATATAATAATAAATAAAGAAAATAGCAAAATAATTTCTCCTTTTTTTTCCCTTTTTCTTCTTCCACTCATCAGAGTTAGAGTTGCCGGGAGCTGGACATGGCTGAAGGGGGTGGCCGGAGGGGTGGCTGAATGATGCTGGTTGGCTGGCAGAGGGAGGGCTGAGGGCTGAGAAGTATGGCCGGAGGATGGCAGGTAGCTGACCGAATGAGGAGGGAGGAGGTTGGCTATGGGGAGAGGGAGGAGGCTGGCTGCTGCTGAGGGCTGAGAGGCTGAGGCTGGTAGGGAGGGTGGCTGGGTTGTGTTCTGATGTGGGAGGGATTGAGGGCTGCTGGGGAAGGAAGGGCTAAGGGGGTATAAATAGAGGGAGGGAGGGAGCTGGTCGGCCAGGTGGGCCGACCAAACTGGCGCCAAAACGGCGCCAACAAGCGTGCGTGAGGGGCAGGGAAGCTTTCACTGCAGGCTCTGTCTTATGACAGATCCTGCGATCGCAAGAGGCGATCTGATTTCGGTGGGGGGGGGGGGGAGAAGAAAGGAAGAATGAATTTCTTAAGGAAATTAAAAAAAATTACTTATTTTTAAATTTTTTTGCATTTTTCTGCTATTTGGCATCCAAAATTAACGAAACTTGACAACGAGGTGTGTTACGATGTAACGAATACCTTCGCACTGAAAATTTTCGATTCAGAGCAATATTTTATTTTTAATTAATTTCTGAAGTTTTAAACTTCGAAAATTAATTAAGATCGAACCGACGTTCCAAAATCGATGAAATTTCTCGAGCAGCCTTTAAATAATATATTTAACACAATGACATGAAAAATGATGAATTTGGACACGTATTTAATATTTTCAATTTGTTGAATTTAAGAAAATTCAGAAATTAAAGCGAGAGTTTCCCCTTATTTGAAGTTCCCCGGGGTCTTGATATTAGAGTCGTGATTTTGACCTAAATTGCAAAGTAACGATATTGGGTCGTTACAATGGGGCAGGTATAGAGGAAAGTTGGGTTATGTAACACAAAAATTAACCCCAATTTTCCTCAATTTTGTACTTGCCCAACAAAATTATTCATAGACATCTGGGTGTTTGCAAATAGCATTATAGGATCCTGTGGATGGCTGTATTCAATAATACACCATTAAATCCCATAGTTATTGTTGATTCTTGAATGTCCACAAACATCATCTTTGATAATTTAATAACGAGTGAGAGGTTTGTTTGAATGAGAATTGATATGAAATTAACACACGATTGGATATTGACATACATTAAATGAAACTTTTAGATTTTCTTTGTAGAATTGATATGGAAAGAGTTTATTAATATATACAAATTGGCTGGCCTAATCAACAATGATATAACATGTAATATCTCTTAAAAAATGTTGTGCAAAAGTGAATATTAATTGATTTTCTAAAGTTTGGGTCAATTTGTTGACCTCCAAAAATTGGCAATTTTACCTCAATGGGCTACTTTTGTAAAATCAATAATTATGCGTTGTAATCATAAAATTTTATTTTATATCGTGTCTGAAAAGAAATTAGAAAAATTTAAGCAGAAGTTTTGTCTAAATCGGTTGGAACTAATTTTTTGTGAATTTTAGAATATCTCAAAGTTTCTTTTCTTATAAAAATTCCTAAGCAAGAGGAGATTTCTTGGTGCATGTTATTTGCAGATGACTTTCTTTTAATTGATAAGACTAGGGGAATGGAGTTAAAGCAAAAATTGAATTGTGATGGATTATTTTAGAATCTAAAAGTTTTCATCTTAATAGATTTAAAACAAAATAATAGAGTGTAAGTTCAACTGTATTAGAATCATAATCCCAAAGACATATTTATTGATGATCATGCGATTAAGAAGAGTGAGAGGTTTAAATACCTTGGTTCAATTATTTAAGATAATGATGAAATAAAGCGATGTGATTAATAGGATCCAAGTTGTTGGATGAAATGAAGGAGTGCCTTTGGAGTGATGTGCGATCGAAACATTTCACTCAATTAAAGGGAAGTTTTGTAGAGCATTTACACGACCAGAGATGTTATTTGGGATTGAATGTTGGCTAACAAAGGAGAAACTTAACAATTATATAAGTGTTACAAAGATAAGGATGCTTAGGTGGATGAGTGGGTTACTCATGACAGAATGAGAAATGAGTTAATTCATATCAAGGTTGGAGTGGCTCCAATAGTGTATAAGATTAGAGAATATTGCCTTAGATGGTTGGGCATATTATGCATAGATTATGCAATGCCCCTCTTAGAAAAATTGAGTTTATGAATTTTGCCTCTATTAAAAGAGGAATAGGAATACCAAAAATAACATGGGAAGAAACCATTAGAAAGGATCTTCACTATTTGAAACTTAGGGAGGGGCTTCTATTTGATTATGCACAATAGAAACAAAGAATTCATATAGCTGACCCCACTTGGTGGGGTTAAGGCTTAGTGTTGTTGTTGTATAAAAACCCTAAGCAACCCCCCTTATCTTTATATTAGCTGACCCCTTCATTTTTCCTTCATGCTTGCAGCCAACGAACAAAGACACCACTCCTTGACCGAGTGTGACGTACGAATGAGGAATCTCTTCTCCCCTCTCTTTTCCTCTCGTTCCCTTCCTACATCTTCTTCATGCTAGGGTGCCAAACCATTCGCCACCTCATTTCTATGCAAGTGCGAGCCTAACCCTAACCACCAAACAACCGTTACTTCTCCTCATGAGCCTTAATCACCACTCTTCTTTCTATTAAATGGAGCCACTAACCTTTCTCTCCAAAATAACAACCTCTCTCCTATCAAGACGGAACCCCACTCTAATCGCAGTCATCGATCATCCCTCCATCATTAGAATGTTAATCATAGCTCTTCTTTCTATTTATGATATTCTCACATAGTTGAAATTAAGAGTGTAACAACCCAAATTCCGATTAAAGCAATTATGATCAAATTGCTGACTTAATTATGATAAAATTAGAATCCTGAGCAAATTCAAAATTAGGCCGAACCAAATATATCGATGGAAAGAGTATATTTTTATGATTGTAATGCCCATATTTGGAGGCAATCTTACCAACGGATACTCTTATATTAATTTTTGAATTTTTAAATATAGAAAAATAAAAAATAAAATATAAGTCCAAATTCCAAAATTTTAGTATCATTGGGTTCGTAATAATAAAAAAGGCTACACAAAGTTTTGTCAAATTTTGAGTGTCAGATTGTCCGTAATTAATTTTTGAAGTTTTTACCTTCAAAAATTAATTAAAAATAAAACATAGCTCCAAATTGAGAAATTTTTGATCGAAAGTGTTCGCCTCGTCAAGATGAACCTTCCCGATCAAGTTTCGTCAAAATTGAAAATTGGACGGTGAAAAAATGCGATTAATTTAAAATGCTTTTTTTAAAATTTTCTAAAAATCATTGTTTTCTCTCTCCTCCCTCCCCTTCCCCTTCCTATTGCCCCACCTCACCGTGCCCTAGGCACGCGCGGCAAGGGACCGGCTTCCCCGCCCAGCGGCCTTCCTGGCCACCTAGCTGGCGGGCAACCTGGCCGGGCAGGCCTTGCTTGTAAAGACCAACTTAAGTAGTAATAAGTGAAACTCTTAAACATCAAGGCGCCTTTTCAGATAACGGTGGAGTTCCTGATAAGAACTCCAAAGTTAAGCGTGCTCAGCTAGGAGCACTCTCAGGATGGGTGGCCTGCTGGGAAGTTGTCTTCTGAGGGTAAAATTGTGAAGCCTTTCAGGCCAAAGCAGATAATAACTTGGTGCTTAAGGGTTTGGGATGTTACACTCCTTCCCCTATAAAAGAGGCCTCACCCCCTGTAAAGGCCCGATGCCGGTTTGGCAGAAACCATTCTGGCATCGGGTGACTACTCACCGCAGGATCATATTGAGTAACTTGAGAGAAAAATAGCATACACATACAAAAGCCAAAAGATAATATTCATTTATTTCAATATTCACTTTACAAGGTCATTTCAACACTCCTCGTACAAAAGTAAAAAAAATAAAGAAAAAGATAAAAGATAAACAAGCAAAAATAGCACCGTGGATCTTATCGGCAGCTGAATATTTTAAGCATTATGGTTCTTGCGCGTAATCTCCTAGGAGCACCTGACTTAGTATTGTACAGAAAATAATACCGGGATTTGAATTCCCAGTAATTAGAGAATACTCTAAGTACTGCAGTACACAATAATATTTACATTTTAAATAATGCGATTAGCGGAAGTAAGGCAGAAATAAAATGCAGGAGAAAATAAGGCAATAACACAAAATAAGCAATTTCCTGCAACAAATATTATTTATCAATAAAGATTATTGATGTCATTTTCCAGTAATCTATCCCGAATGTTACCGATGTCATTTTCCAGTAACAACCCCGAATATTATTGATGTCATTTTCCAATAACAACCCCGAATATTGCTGATGTCATTTTTCTAGCAACAATCCCGAATGAAAAGGATGTTGGTTTCTAACAACCAATCAAGCATTAATGTTACTGATATCATTTTCCAGTAACCCCCGAATGAAAATGATGCTGGTTTCTAACAACCAACCAAGCTTCAAATAAATTTGGCTCAAAGCAAATACGCGAAGCTAAGCAGCAGTAAAAGTGCAAAATATAATACATGTCATGTACTGGGTACCTTTAGTCTTTAAGTTCAGAAGTTCAACAGCTTAAATGAGTGACAGTTCGCTCAATCTGCATTTAAGTCCCCGATATTTCTTTAAATTAGTCTCTTTTTAAAAGTGATGTGATATTTCGTGATTTTTATATTTATTCTTTATTTTGCCATTTTCCTTTATAATGATTTAAGTTCGTATTTCATAATAATGTTACTGTATTAAAAGAGTAACGATCGAAAAGGATACTTAAAATAGAAATAGTAGTCATTTATAGCATTTTAAATTGTTCCCATTATTAATTAATGAGAATGATTAAAATGCGAATGACTAATAATCATGCATATAAGATTAGTAAGAAAGCATCATTTTCAATTTTTTTTCATTTCCAACTTCTCATACCTTAGTTTTTAGAATTGCCGGAAATAAAGGAGGATTGGAACGGGGTAGCCGGATGGCTGGCCGAGGTGGCAACTGCAAGAGGCTGGCTGGCTGTGGCTACAGAGTGGTTTGGCGACTTAATAGTTGACTGTCGGAGGCTGCCGGGGCTGCCGGGAGCTGCTGGAGGTTGCCGGAAGCTGCTGGAAGGGGCTGCCGGACTGCCGGAAGGAGTCTGGAGCGGCTGAGGAGGGGCTGGCCAGCTGTTGGAAGGAGATGGAGGCTGCTGGAAGGGCTGGCCGGCTGTAGAAAGGGAGGGAGCTGGCTGAGGAGGGGATGGCGCTGGCTGGAATGAGGAAGAGGGCTGCTGTCGGTGATGAAGGGGAGGGATGGGGGTATTTGTAGGAGGCGAGTGAGGGAGGGGCGTAAGAGGCGAGAGGGAAGGGGAGGGGGTCGGCCCATTTGGCCGATAGCCTGCTCCAAAAACGGCGCAGGCAGGCGGAAGAAGCTTCCGCTGCAGGCTCTGTCTCGCGACAGAGCCTGCGATCGCATCGCAAGATGCGATCGGCGAACAGGAGGGGGGCGATTGGGGAAAACAGAGGAAAAATGGAAAAAAATTTAAACTTCAAATTAATCACATTTTTCCACCGTTTGGCATCCAAATACAACGAAACTTGACACCGATGTGTGTTGCAACATTATGAACACCCTCGCATCGAAAATTTTTGATTCAGAGCAAAATTTTATTTTATTTTAATTTTTATGGTTTAAAACTTCGAAAATTAATCACGATCAAACCCGGCGCTCAGAATTTGATGAAACTTCTCGAGCAGCCTTTAAATAATATACTTAACATGTTGATACTGAAAACGATGAATTTGGACATGCATTTCAATGTTTTGATTTTTAGAATTTAAAGATTTCAGAAAATAGAACGGGAGCTTCCGTTAATCGGATTTTTTCTCAAATTAGGGCACTTTGATCTTTAAAATTATTTCTATCTATTGGTAATTTTGTTTGCCATAAATTGAATATCCCTGTGGTTCTAATGTCAGTGTCAAAAATTGACCTAATTCGCAAAGTAACGACTTTGGGTCGTTACAAACTCCCCTACTTAAAAACGATGTTGTCCTCGACATCATTCGCAAAGTAACGACTTTGGGTCAACTTTGGGTCGTTACACCCCCTCTCTTCTCCCTCACTCAAATCCGCCCCTCCTCCGGCAGCTGCCGAACCCCTTCCCCCTCCTCCCTACCTCGCCGGTGACTCCTAATCTCCCTCTCCTCCCTTGCTCCTCGGCAACGCCAAAGCCTTCTCCCTCTTTCTCTCTTCTCCTTCCTCGGCCAACCGCCTCCCCTTGCTCCTCCACCTTGCCGTGCCGACACCTTGCCGGCACCCTGCCAAACTGCTCCAACATCATTCCCCACATCTTCGGCAAGTCGCCGTCTCCCTGCGGTGAACCCTCTTTGAATGGGAAGGACTATAAAGACAAAAAAAAGAGTGAGTGAAGAAATTTTTATGGGCAAATCGAAATATTAAAAATTACGATGAGAGAAATAATTAAATATTAATTTTTACTCTTAACATCACTAACATACTAACTACTAATTCTTATTTTTGCTCTTAACTTTTATTTCAGCTCCTAACATTTTTTTATGCATTTTTTGCTCTTTTATTTTACTGTTCTTTTATTTTATTTCATTATTAATATTATATATATATATATATATACTATAGTATAGTATAATATTATAATTATACTTATATTATGTTATAATAATAATAATAATAACATTAATTTGTTATTGTTATTATTATTATAATCATTGTTATTATTATTAAAAATAATAATGATAATATGAATAATTCGTAAATATTATTATTCTTAGATAATAATAAAAAATAATTTTATTATCATTATCACTAAGGATAATGATAAATCATAATAATAATAAGTATATAAATTGTTATACTTATTATTATATGTATATTAATAATAATAGCAATACTATTATTATTATTATTAAATATTATTATAATAGTAATCATCTCTTATTAATTTTATTATATTATTCTCTCTCTATTATCATCTTCTAATATTAATAATAATAATAAATATATTATCTTGCTTATTATTATTATTATCATCATATAATAATAATCATAATACTAATAATATTATTATAATATTCACTCTCCATTTTCCATTAACAAAAATCATAATAATAATGAGTATACTATTATACTTATTATTATTATTGTATGAATAATAATGATAATAATAATGATAATAACTATTATATTATTATTATCTTATTATTATCATAATATTCTCTCTCTAAATAAATATATGCACATAATATTATCATTAGAAAATATCAATATTATTTCCTTTCCATTATCATATTCTCTCACTATGATAAATAATAATAGTACTCTTTACATGTAAATTTTCATATAAATGATAATGATGATAATAATATATTATTATCATTATTATTCATGATTATTATCTCTACTTTTCTAAACAAATTATATATATATTATTATTTTTTTCTTATTATTATATTCTCTCTCTAAATAATAATAATATTCCTATTTTTATATAATATTCTTACCTTATAAATATAAATAATAATAATAATAATAATATTGATATTATTATTATTATTATCACAATTTTCCATCGTCATTATCCTTATTACTACCTACGTTACCATACTTCTTCATCATTTCAATCGTCATCTTCTCTCCCTATTTATATTATTATTCTTACTAACATAGAAACAGAGAGAGAAGATACAAAAGTCAGTATTTCTTATGAAAATTCATTATCACTTTGCTAATAAAAATTTTGCACACTGATTTGCAAGAGATCAACTTAATAAGAAAAATAAGTATCATAGATATCATGAAATATATTTATATATGCTGATTAAATTACATGCATTTTGCTCCGCTTTGAAACTCACAAATTTCATTGATTTAATTATATACTTTCTGCTCTACTTTAAACTTTATAAATTTCATGATTTATGTATACTTCCACTATTTGAGATACTGTCAATAATATATAATGGACCTTGATTAAATAAAAAAGGGATTTTGCTGAAGTTATTTATAATTTATACATAATATAATTTTATGTTTAGAACAGGGCTAGTTTGCTATCATCCTGTTTTGGAAGATATAAAGATACTATGACTATGCCTACGAGGGGGCTAGCATAGGTGAAAAGATATATTACGTTAGAACCCAAAATTATGATAATCAAGCAGACGTGCTTGATTTCTCAAGGTTTGAGAATTGCCCACTCGAATGATATTATTATTTATTCATTTTTGAGATAGAGATATCAACTATTGATGAGGTATGACTTATGACATGTTATTTTATTACTGTTTCAATTATTATTCAATATTGATTTACAGAAAAAGCTACGATAATCCTCAAAAGAGGAAAGATTGTACCTTTAATCCTTATTACTTTGTTTCTTTGCATTTTACAAATTTAATTTTATGCTTCCCGTATATATATATATCATGTAAATGATATTCAAAATATTTGGAGTTTTCTCTAACGAGTATTATACCCGAGCATTTTCGTTGTAAATGTCAGGTCAGAATGATACTGAAGAACTAGAACAACACTGAATAATCAATCGCTGTAGTTTTACTTTCTTGTTTTTTTCCTGTATTTTAAATAAAGAAGAAAAGCTGCTATTTTAACTACTATTTTATCAAAATAAAAGTATTTTTCTTGTTTTCAAATTAATTGAGCAATTATCTGTGATGTTTATGTTATTATTCTAAATCCCGACTACAATCCTCATCAAGTTAGACGACGCCACCCCCTATCTCTGTACCTCTGTTGGGAATCAAGATTGGGGGACGTCACATAGAGAGTATCTATATTAGATAGAACATAATGGCGACAAGTCATGCATCCATAGGGTTAGCTTAGCTGAGTTCAATCAAGTTGGATTGTATTTGAATTTGAAATTTTTGAATTTAACTTGACTCGAATTTAACACGAAAGTCAAGTTGATTTGGCTCAAAATATTAGGATTTTAAGGCAACTTGAAATCGATTTGAGCTAGCTTGAATTTTTATAAATTTAGCTCATTGAACCAATTATTGCTAATTCCAGGGTTTGAACTTGTGCCATTTAGTTGAATTTTTGGAGCTTTTATTGAAATCTGCCAATTTTATTAATCTAGAAAAAAATTCCAATATCTGAGTTTGGCTGGGTATAAAACAAACGGCAACAAAAAAAAGAAAAACAAACAAACAAAACCAACCAAAGCCAAAAAATAAGGTTGAACCAGGGCCAGTAAAACCAAAAAGATACATCCCAAAAATAAAAATAAAATTACATAAAAACCCATGATAAGGGAGCCAACAGCAAGCTGAGACAAGCCAAAGAAGTAACCAAAACATACAGGAGTCTCCACACACCTTCAGACCTCATCCTTTTGCAAGGCTAACACATCCGGCTCCAGGGTTCAAGGATACAACAGCAGGTTCAAATCAGCAGCCCGAGCAACAAAACAGAACCAGCAGTTGAAACACTACCAGGCTAGAACACCTCTTAGGAACACACCCCGGGATTGGTACTTCCAGAATCATGAACATCATAGCTTCAATCACAAACCAATGGGCTTAGGCAGCGTAGCAAAAGGTTACACCTGAGGCAGGCAAAGGCCGGAAGAGGAAGAAACAGAAACAAGGGACCCCAATCAAAAGGGACAAGAGGCACAGGACAACCAAGCTAAAAAAGGCCAACCAATATCTCTTGATGTAAGTGGCAATTGGATTTTATCAAGATTACAAATAGCCCTTAGGGAGGCAGGGATGTCAACATCATAAAGAACCTTCAAGGTTATACATTGATTACCTTCATTAGCAAGCTAATTAGCAGCAACAATGCCTTCCCTCTAGATAGGAGCAACAGTATAAGAAAACATTGAAAGCAAACGATGAATACGTTTCAGGATCTAACAGTTATTCCAATCACCTAGGGATTGTGCAGTAATCATATGAATACAATTTTAAATGCAATCCCAATCCAAATATTATAAAGTAATTCATCACAAAGAGTTAAGACCAACAAAAGAGCCATCATTTTAGCAATAATCGAATTAAAAGAAAGGATAATATTACCACCACGGACAAGCGCCCTAGCAGCAGCATTGCCAGAAATTCTTCTAAAACAACCATCAATCTTAAGCTTATGGGTCCCAGTAAAGAGACAAAGACATCATTTCTGATCAACACTTCTGATTAAAATTGGGGTTGGAATTTTAAAATGAATTTTTGCACAAGATGTCCTCTTTAAAGTTGGAAAATTTTATGAGATGGGTTTCACTAACCATTTGAATATAGTTAATAATTTTCCAAGTAACTCCGACCACTACTTTGTGTAAACAACCAATAATTAATATAATTAATAATTTTGGAGCTTAAAACTACAGCCAATAGTGGATTTGAAATATTTTTATATGCTTTTGAGTCAACTCTAATTATTTTTCAGGTGAGCCACCCCTTAAAATCAAGCAATTTTTAGCAACATTGCTATCCTTAGACTTACAGCACATAGTGGGATTAAGATTTTGATTTGTTATTGTCATGCATGTTTTATTTTTTTAAAATGTTATGTATGTATGTATATATATATATATATATATATATATATATATGTATGTATGTATGTATGTATGTATGTATGTATGTATGCACCAGTACTTTGTGTTTATATACATTCATAATTATGGATCCATATCCTACATAAATATCTTGGGTTGAGCTTGCTTGTGCTGCAGGGTGGGCTCAATTTTTGTCAGATTTTCAAATGATCTTAAGTTTCTAAGAATTGACAGACGTTGAACTACAGCAGTAAAACCTGCATTAATGCAGGCACCAATAATAGAAACGGTGCTATTAGGTTAATTTTTTGGGCTTTTTTTGCTCCCTTATAATGCTCTCACTGAAGTTTCCCTTGTTTTGTAGTCTCTTGCTTTGTATACGTCAAGAATGAGATACGCCACTTTTTGTATTATTAAATTTGGTTATTTGTTCAATTACATGATGTACATTGCTGGATTTTCTTTAGGTCTTGTTGTTCTATTTATCCTGGCATAAGTGTCATTAAAATTACTCGGCCCTCTCAAAGAAAGGTGGAGTTTCAGAAGCCTTTTCTATGTGAAATATCATCACATAGGAGTTATTAATGGATCAGCTATTGGTTTATTATGTTCAATACTTTCTTGCTAATATCATAGATGTACTAACTTCAATATGACAGGATATTGCAGCATATTTTATGGATATTGTTAATTCCTCTCATAGCTACGCTACCGGAGGAACATCAGCTAATGAGTTCTGGTAAAAATGTCAACTCTGCATACAGCTTTTTTCTTTTCCTACTGGTTGGCAAAAGTTATTAGTTTTTTCATAAAGTTGCATCTTGTTGACTTCTTACCATCTTGTTTCTTAATTTTGAATTGAAGTTCAGTTTCTTAGTAACTTCTATCTTGTAATTAGCGCATTATCTCTTAATGTCTTCAGGTCTGATCCCAAGCGTTTGGCAAGTACTCTCAGCACAGAGGATGAAGAATCTTGTACTACTTATAACATGCTTAAGGTTCTTTAATTCTACTAATGTCTATTTAACTAGAAGAGTTTAATACCTATGAATGTTGATGATTTATATGTTCAACTTCTTTTTCTAACTTAGCATGTTTCATCAAATGAGTACTTGTCACTTTAATCAAATACAGTCTAACAACGGCATTCAAGCTGTTTCCCCTTGCTGGTAGACCAATTTTTTCAAGCATCTGTGTGCTGACTACATCCTTCCTGTTTTGTTCAGGTTGCTCGAAACTTATTTAGGTGGACAAAACAAATGCCCTATGTCGATTATTATGAAAGAGCTCTCACGAATGGCGTTCTGGGAATTCAAAGGGGAAGAGAGCCAGGGGTTATGATTTACATGCTTCCTCAGGGACGTGGACAGTCAAAAGCAAAGAGTTTTCATGGATGGGGAACAAAGTTTGACTCATTTTGGTGTTGTTATGGGACAGGTTATTTTGCTTGGCTGATTATCTTATAGTATTTTTGTTCTAATTGTGTTTGCTGCTGCTGGTTTTATTTTACTTATTTGCTGATTTTGTACTCGATCATTAAGTGTTCTTCCATTCACATATGGTTTTAAATTAGTATTTGTAAACTCGTGTGAACATGAATATCACTGCATGTTGGGCCAAGATTAACTAGATGGTACCTTTATTCTTTTTTATGCATTTCAATTTTCCAAGTATTTTTCTTTTTTCTCATCTCCTCTTATTTTACATAAATTTAAGCATTTAAACTTTACTGGAGGCTTGATCGAAAATTTTATTTGTATGATCTATTAATCATTCTGTTGTGCTGCATCCTCTTTCAGATAACATCTTGGATCTTTCTTTCTACAGGAATTGAATCATTTTCAAAATTGGGTGACTCTATTTATTTTGAGGAGATGGGTAGCTCTCCTGGGCTCTACGTAACTCAATATATACCAAGTTCTTTCAAATGGATGTCTGGTGGCATTACGGTGATTCAGAAAATAAAGCCTTTTAGCTCCTTGGAACCTCTTCTTCAGATATCTTTTAACATTTCTTCCATGGGGGTATGTTAAACTTAATTTTCAATTCATATTTTGTCTTTATACCTAAGAAATACCTTGAAATTTGTATAGAACCTAAGGTGATTATTTTCTTATTTTATTGAGCTCTTGAGAACTGCAGAACTCTGCTTATTTTGATGTTCATGCAAATTTGAGATTTTTTCATACTTATTTTGGTAAATTCAGTGTGCAAAATATACCCTAAATGTGGTTTTATTTGATTTTATTCAATATTCATTCTTTTTACCATCAGCTTAGGTTCTTGAATTGGCTTTTAATCTAAAGAAACTATTATTAACTTTCGATATTCCAAATTTTGCAGGTAAGTAGTCAAACTTCAACCTTAAACTTTAGGATACCATTTTGGGCAGCTCCATCAAGAAATTTTGGGAAAGCTACTCTAAATTCTGAAGAGTTGTGCCTACCAGATCCAGGTAATGGTTGTAGTTTTAATGTATAAGGTAAAATTACTTGTGTAAAAAAATTAAATGGCAAAGCATGCTCTTGCTGGCTATAAGTATAAAAATTTGTCAAATTTATCCCTAAACTATTTCACATTGACCGATATAGTCCCACACTAATCAACATGCCCAATCTAGTCTCCCAGCTATTCGAATTAATCTCAGTATTGTACCGGACATTTCTATCTGATTTCCAATTTGATATCATTTTTGGACTGATAAATTGAGACCAAATTCAATCGTTAAGGAACTAAATATATTCTTAAATAGTCTGGACTTAATCGGTCAACTCGAACCAGTCAAGGGCCTATTTTGTCAATACTCTCAATTCTTTATTTGTTCATGTCTGATATGCCATACTTTACAACTTATGCTTATATGAATTAGAAAACATTTGATCTAAATCTATAATGATTTAAGTTTCTTTCATTTGTTTGCGGTCTCCTTTGTTATGATAGATGATGCTATTCATTTCTCACTTTAAATGGTTTGGATTGTTACTCTGCTAAAATATGATAATCAAAGCTGCAGAGTTAATGTAGTTAGGTAGGTCTACAGAAGTAAGAGGAATGTGATCTCAAAACATTGTTACTAATTTTCAAAACTTTATCACTAACTAGGACCCCCTCTCACTTTCTCTCTCTATATATAATTGACTATGCATTAAAAAAGTTGACATCCGCACCTTTTCACTCAATGTTACTATGATATATGGATGGAGTGAGGGGACTTGTTTGTGTTTTCAAATGGTTTTTGCACCATAGCATTTCTTCCGAATCCCCTATGATTTCAACACGGTATGTTTTACTTGTATTGTTTTTAATTTCCTTGATATAGAATTTCTCTACACGATTTCTTGTGTTTCATACTTCTCAACAGCTTGACTCTTCTACAGTTAACTGCTCTGAGCTTTTAGTTGTCCAGTTTACATGGAAAAAGGATATTTTAGTTACTCATCCTTCTTCCCTAAGTATAGTGTGAATTGTTCATGTTTTGGTAAGTTGCTCTCTACCAAAAAATGTTGGCTTCCTTGATCAAATCGGGGAGGTGGCATCTACACATTTAACGGCCAGTTGGAAAACTTGGAACAGGAGTGATTGCTTCAAGCATTTGTGTGGATTGTTCTGAGCCTCATCCTGTTCCCCACAACTTATTGTAGTGTTAGAAGAATTCTTTGAGAGACAAATTGTGACATCGGAAGACCACTTTTCCCACTCCCTTCATAAACCACTTGTGTTTCAGTCAATGATTGTCGGTGCAATGACACAGTAATTGGTAAGACTAAATCTAGGGAGCAGGAGCAATTATACCTTGCAGGGCCTCTTAAATGTTCCTGTTAGTAGAGAAAAGGGGTCTTTTGATGAAGTGGAATGAGAAGATGTTTAGGAAAGTTATTTAGGCTACTTGGAGCTTGCTGATGGGATGCCCTTGGTTAGAAATCCCTCCATTGCATAAGGTTTCAACACTCTTAGAAAACAAGGCTTCCTGCTTGTCTCTGAGCCTGGTAGGTTGTCAGGAAATGATCTCAAGGTTTCAGTTTCGCTTTCTAGTCAGATGAGGCTTGAACTGGATAATAATAATCACAGTGGTAAGTTGGATTTGGGTTTCTTGATGTGATTACTTTTATTAAAAGTTTCTATGATTTGTACGATGAAAGAGGATGGTGCATTACTCCTCGATTTAGCACTTATTAGAAAAAAATGGAAAGGGATATTATTGTTGCATTCTTTATCCTGCTGAACTATTGCCTTGTTTATGTGCTAAGTTGTAGGCATGGTGTCTCTGCCTTGATATGTTATATGTCTTTAGCCTTGTCTTGTACGTTATGGTTTGATCAAGCAATATGGTATCATACCTCTAAATTATGCTTCTCAGTGTATTCTAACTTGTCCTTGAGCATAGGAAATTCTACTTGGTTACCTCATGTGGCTATGCTGGCTGAACCTGAAGTAATATTAAATGTTGTTTTTCACTAATTATTGGCGCCTTGCTGGCAGTATATTTTGCACAAAGCCAACAAAACAGTAGCTGATTTTGAGATCCTAAAACTTCGTGATTGCTTCCTTGATGTTATGTAATTTGCATTGTATTATTCACGTGAGTTTTGCTACCGTGCTCCCATTTCATGCCAAAGTCAATAAGGTAGAACTCCAAGGGTAAAATATAAGTGTGCCATGCACATTCATATTAGCTACTCTCTAAAAATCTCTACTTGTTTCTCATATTCTACACATCAAGCCCTTTTGGAACCATTGGGGCATCATAGCATTTTTCATTTCACTTCTATATTAGGTTTTGATAATTTCTGATATTTATACGTTGGTGACTTATTGCAGGGAGTTTTCTCTCCATTTCTAGGAACTGGGGTTCTAATGACATTTTGGAATTTCTCCTGCCCATCAACTTATGGACAGAGGCAATAAAGGGTAGAAGAGTATAACCACTTTAAATTTTTGATTATTTATATGCATTTTCTTACTTTCATATGAAGTTAATCAAACATACATACATACATATATATATATATATATATATATATATATATATATATATATAATGTATATATATATATATACACAACACGTGTGCAG
This sequence comes from Gastrodia elata, assembly GCA_016760335.1. Classification (NCBI taxonomy): domain Eukaryota; kingdom Viridiplantae; phylum Streptophyta; class Magnoliopsida; order Asparagales; family Orchidaceae; genus Gastrodia; species Gastrodia elata. The sequence continues at coordinate 8,622,850 of CM028670.1, read as the reverse complement.
ACATATTCAACACCAAAACTTTGATAGGTACATAATTACTGCTCCAATTCTAACATTACACCAAAACTACCACTTCTTTGCTACTCTGAATCGTGTGTAAGTTTAGAAGATAGTTTTTTAAAAATTGAAGTCTGAGTGTTAATATTCAACTCCCAAAGATTTTGTTGCTATGCAAACAATCATCTTCTTACTTTCTGTTGCTCACATTGAAGATAAACGGCAAGAATATGCATCAATACAAGCCATCTTCTTTGGACAATACCTTCTAGCTGGCCTCACTGACGGAGACTGGGATGTTAACACTGGAAATTCCAGCACTGTGTCAGATTGGATAACTCCAGTTCCACAATCTCATAGATCTCAGCTTGTGTCATTATTCCAACAATCTAACAACAAAAAATTTGTGGTTTCAATAAAAAACAACACACTCACAATGACAGAATACCCAAAATCCGGCACTAACGAAGCCCTCCATGCAACATTTAGGCTCTCAATTAAAAATTCCAGAAAGCAATTATGTCGAACTCCATCCTGTCACAATCTTCTTGGAAAGCTCGTGAAGATCGAACCTTTCGATCACCCCGGAACGTTTTTGATGCACCAATCGTCAAATGAACTCATTACAGTATCTGATTCTTCGGAATCGGATGCAAACTCTTTGTTCCGTGTTGTTTCGGGCTTAGACGGCAATAACGGCACTGTGAGCCTGGAGTCTGGAAATCGCAAGGGCTGCTTTCTTCATGGTGGTGTGCTTAACTATGCTAAGGGAACCCTTGTACAGCTCATGTGCAGACAAAATGCCACTTCATTCAAGAAGGCTGTGAGCTTTTCATTGAGAAGCGGTGTGAGGCAGTATCACCCTATGAGTTTCAGGGCAATGGGTGTGAAGAGGGACTTCATTCTTGAGCCATTGATGAGCTTGATGGATGAATCTTATACTGTCTATTTTAACTTGACTAGTTGAATTAATTGTTGTGTATGGAGTAATAAGGCTAATCTGAATTGGTGAATGGTGTGATGGTGGTATGTGTTGTATTTGTTAAAGAAACTCGTTGTTTTAGTGAAAAAGCTTTCTTGCAAGCATTTTAAAAGGCTTAAACATCGTTTTATTCTCTTAGACTGCTTATCTATAACATCTAGTATTCTAGTATTTATAATGTGCAATAATGGAGTTTCTGCAAGGAAATATGTGAGCATCAGATAATGGAGTTAATGTTGAGAAATAAACTATCTATATGCAAAATTAGTAGAAAATGAAATATCATCATATTTATATGTATAATCATCATTGCTCTTGCCATGAGCTTGATTACAATCCCTTTATTTGAGTCATTAAGCTAATTATTGATTAAGTTATTAAATTATATTTTTATTAGTAAATCAATTTACATTTACTTTAAAAATGTTAAATTAAAGGTCATCAATTTTCTATTGCTATTTTATTAGCATTATTTATCCTATAAAATTTAGCCTATAATTGCTTAATTAACTAATCATAATTGAACAAACTTGGCAACATAATGACTTCTTAGCCAATAATAGATATTGCACAAAATAATTAACTATACTTTACATGATTAAGTATGATAATTAAATATTTTGTTGATATTATGATACTCATTTTTTGTAGCACTAGCTATTTATTAATAATTTAATAAATTTAGTTAAATTTTAATTATGATAAGTAAAAAAAAGTTGTGGAATTGATTTATCGATCGTTTGGTTAACATCATATCTTCCATAAAGTTTGAGCATGAAATAATTAAGAAATTCAAGTTTGATATGGTTTAAAAAGTGATTACTAAACTAATAAATAATTATTCTCTAGTTAATTACAACACATACATTATAAAATATGCAACAATCCTAAGGGAAGGTAGAAATATAGATTGTGTTTATTATCTCAAGGATCAATCTAAGTATGCATTACTTGGGTTAGGGTATTGAGGTAAGTGAAGTTTCCTAAGGGAGATGCAATTATGAATTTATCCTGTCTCATTGGATGGCCATCACATAACTTTGTTACAATCCACATGTAGATCTTATCTATCAAAATCAGGGCATGAGTTCCATTTATGCAATTGTTATTTAAGATTATAGGCCCTAATTAAGGCATTAATTAGAGTTTCTTAGGTTTGAAAGTTATGAAAAATTACCTTAAGAAATCTAAGGAAGGCCTTCATACAAAAAGGGTTTCAATGAAAATTCTCCATGCTATGAACACTCCCTAGGCTTTACCACTACATATGTATATTAATTAGGAATTATAACATGCCATACCTTTATTAGTTATTAATTAATAATTATTAAAAGTACTTAATAATCCTTCCATTAAAATAATTATGCTATGCATGTAATACCATTATAATGAACTCATGAAATCAAATTCAGTGGATGAGAAACTTACCCAAGGTTCTTAATGCTCCAAGGAATATCTAGCTATGCTCACAAGGTCTTGGTGAGGCCTGGTTGAGCCCTAGGTAGCAAGTAGACTAGCCCAAATGCACAAGACCAGTTTGTCAAGTTCCTTGAAGAAAGTGAATCTACAATAGCTTGAACATTATGTTAGTTAGCTGCTTCAGAGGCTCTTAGATAACTACTAGTGGACTCAGGAACAAAAACGTGAAGTTTGTGATGAGAGGTGGTGGGAGGTCCTCGAAATAGGGAAGTCAGTGAGAATAAGCCAAGAGAGGGAGAGAGAGAGGGAGGGAGGGAGGGAGAGAGAGAGAGAGAGAGAGAGAGAGAGAGAGAGAGAGGAGAGTTCAGGGAATTTAAGGGATTCAGTTGTGCGAAGAACCATTTCATTCACATCAAGTGCTTAAATAGGGTCGATTCCAGGTTGATTTGGGGGTTGTGCTGGCTGATCAACCAATGACCATGATCGGTTGTTGGCCATTAAGGCAAAAATTTGATTAGTACCATTTATGCAATAATGGCCATAACTATAATGACCCAATATCGATTAGATGTCTTAACCCAACACTGAGCATCACTATAGTACTTAATATTGGATTAACATGTCTTAACTTATTATTAAGCACTAATAAAAGTAAATGACCTATATAAGATAGAAAATATAAGTGCATTTTAATACAAGTTACATACATTACCAAAATATTCATCCAAATAAAATAAGAGAAAATATTCATCCCAGATTTTTAAATAAATAAATAAAAAATTCAAAAATACTAAGTATTACCAACATTTCAATAATTAAAACACACTTATCCTGTAACACCCAAATTCTTAAGCACCAAAGTATTGTCTGCTTTAACTTGAAAGGCTTCATAATTTGCCCTCAAAAGATAACTTCCCAGTAGGGAACCCATCTTGGGAGTGCTCTCACATGAGCACACTTAACTTTAGAGTTCTTATCAAGAACTCCACCGTTATATGAAAAAATACCTTGATTTTTAAGAGTTTCACTTATTACTACTTAAGTGAGTCTTTACAATCTCCCCAACTTACGTAACTGATGTCCTCGTCAGTATCTACACACAGATCCAAGAACCATCAATTGGGTAGATAGGACTAGAGGTGACCCCTACAGGCGCAAGAGGTACCCACAACCATGTAGCACCTTAACCATTATAGGTTTAAGAGGCTGCTCACATGATGTGGTATTTTGCCTTGTATGACACTTAGTTCCTATTTGAAACCCTATGGCCGGCTCTAATGCCATTTATAATAGCCTAAACTCTTAAGCACCAATGTATTGTTTGCTTTGATCTGAAAGGCCTCATAGTTTTGCCCTTAGAAAATAACTTCCCAGCAGGTCACCAATTTTGAGAATGCTCCACATGAGCACACTTAACTTTGGAGTTCTTATCAGAAACTCCACTGTTATCTGAAAAGGCGCCTTAATTTTTAAGAGTTTCACTTATTACTACTTAAGTGAGTCTTTACAATCTCCCCAACTGTAATAGCCCAAACTTTTAAGCACCAAGGTATTGTTCGCTTTGGCCAGAAATGCCTCACGGTTTTGCCCTCAGAAGATAACTTCCCAGTAGATCACCCATCCTGGGAGTGCTCCCACCTGAGCACACTTAACTTTGGAGTTCTTATCAGGAACTCCACCGTTATCTGAAAAGGCACCTCGATGTTTAAGAATTTTACTTATTACTACTTAAATGGGTCTTCACAATCTCCCCAACTTAAGTAACTGACGTCCTTGTCAGTATCAACACATAGATCCAAGAACCATCCATTAGGTAGATAGGACTAGAGGTGACTTTTACAAGCGCAAGAGGTACCCACAACCATGTAGCACCTTAACCATCATGGGTTCAAGAGGCTGCTCACATGAAGTGGTACTTTGCCCTATATGGCACTGAGCTCCTATCTGATACCCTATAATTTGCTCTGATACTATTTGTAATAGCCCAAACTCTTAAACACCAAGGTATTACCCGCTTTGGCCAGAAAGGCCTTACGGTTTTGCCCTCAGAAGATAACTTCACAGTAGATCACCCATCCTGGGAGTGCTCCCACCTGAGCACACTTAACTTTGGAGTTATTATCAGGAACTCCACCGTTATCTAAAAAGGTGCCTCGATGTTTAAGAATTTCACTTATTACTACTTAAGTGGGTCTTCACACCAACTTACATAACTGAGGTCCTCGTCAGTATCTACTCACAGATCCAAGAAACATTCATTGGGTAGATAAGACTACATGTGACCCCTACAGGCATAAGAGGTACATACAACCATGTAGCACCTTAACCATCATAGATTCAAGAGGCTGCTCACATGATGTGGTACTTTGCCCTGTATGGCACTTAGCTCCTATCTGACATCCTATGGCCGGCTCTAATGACATCTAATACATTATTTCTCAAGGACATGTGTGGTCTCCTGATCACTCTATAGCCAGTCATGGATCAATAATGTCTATACAAACTAATCCACCATGAGTGAAACTCCTCAAATTTAAATATAATTTATGTTATGTATATGAGTTATGATCAATTGAATAAAGTTTTTCAAGCCATATTGCATTCTAAGGAATTTTCCAAATTAAATATAAAACATGTGATATCTATTTGTTATCCAGTTTAGTTATCTACCTTAATGATTGTGGTCAATTGAACCCCAATTGACTTAAGGCATATGCATTAGTCAATTGTAGCAAAATATATACTTATAGCTTTGAAAATAAGATTTGATAGAGATAAAAAAATTCCTTATAACTACTCATCATAATCTATAGTTATAATTCTCAAGGTCTCCTTCTCGAATACTATTCAAACAATAAATAAAATTTATCTTAAGTAAACTAATTGAAAATTTAAGATTCATTCTACCTCAAGAACTTTTAGGGTTCTAGATCTCATAGGTAATTCATCTATTGAAAGGTAAGTCTTAAGCTATTTCTAAGTTAACTCTCTCAAGATCTACATGTTTACTCAAAAGGTTCCCTAATTATTTGAGCTAATTTGAATCTAATTATTTCTCTACTCACACTTGTGAACACTGAGGCTAACTCCCTTTAATTGATAATTTGAAAATGAGTATAATCTTTAACCCTTCAACTGGATCTAGATCTATTTTCATTTATAACATACACTATAAGGTCTTAGTCTTCTACTGGCTTGTCTACCCCATTAACCAATCAAGACTCAATTCAATTCAAACCCTTACTCATGTTGGGATGTGGAGACCATTTATATCATCATGGAGGTGTCAATGGAGCTCCAGTGGGCTTCCATGAGGTCCCGGCCTGTTCAAGGACAGGTCGGGGGAAGCTTGGGTGCTGCATCACGCCCTGGCGCGCCTTGCAAAATTTGCTGCTAAGGGCTAGGCATCTTAGCTCGCTATCTGGGCACCATTGCATGCTCTGGGTCCTCGCGGTTTGAGCCTAGGTGCTGTAGCACACACTAGCGCCCTGTAAGACCTCGTACCCTCCGCGGCCATGCTAATACTGATATTAGCATAAACATGGAGAGTACAGTGCTCCAACTATGGCAAATCCACAACTCAAGTAGAGTCAGGTAAGACCCAACTCGCCTTAAGCCAAGGACTTGTCACCTGGAACAGTAAACATACATCAATATATCAAAGTAGCGAAAGCAGAAAATAGTATAAAATAACATCCACATCATAGCATAGTATACAAGAGTAAAGGAAATAGTAACTCAGTTCAAGTGCAGAAAGTAAATACATCCAGAATTTAATTATTACATACTGAATTAAAAGAAAAAAAAGATATCTCAATCTCAGTGCAAGAAAGGAAAATCTAACTAAGCGGCAGTAGGAAGATCCTCCTCCTGCACTGGCTCCTCTCCTACAGAACCACCAACGAACAACTCCAAATCTGACATTTATCAGTATCACAAATGTCAGGGCCCCAGCCAACAAAAGAAAAATATTATAGCTAGACAAATTATATAAGTACATTTTAGGCTATTTAAGTGAACTGAATATTTAAAGATACCACGCTAACTACTTTAAACATGCAAGCAATATAGGGTGCATCAAGCTACAAAGAAAAGGATAGTTATAAACTATTCATTTATAACTGAGCAACAGGTATATAACATAACTTACAAAGTATGAAACTAAGCAAGGTGAGGCTAAAGAGTAAAAATAACTGCAAGTACTGAAATGAATTGATCCTAACATGCTTATGATCACACGAAGACATGCTGAGTTTATAAATGTAAATTGTACTGAAAAGTGCTGAAATGAACATACAAAACTAGCATCATAAACATGCTAATACTTAATAACTACTCAATAAAAATATATATACAAGCATGCAAATTTAATATATAAAAGGCCACTGAAGCATGTGGCAAAAGCAAGCTAAGAGCATAAATAAACTAAAAAATAAAGCCACTAAGACATATGGCTAAGCAACTAAAAGCACCAAAATTGAACTAAAGTAAGAAAAAGCCTAAGACATAGTACTTCCATAACAGAAACATGCCATACAGGGCCTCTGAATAGAAAGTTCAACATGTGTCCATCCTAAGCATCATCAAAGCTAGGTCCGAGTCAAACTTATAGAATAAGACATATATCCATAGCCAAGCAATGAACTAGGTCCGAGTCTATTCTATAACAAAAATAGAATTGAGAAGGTACACTAAGCTAGAACATACCTTACTGGACTGAATGCACTTGAAAGAACTGAGTGAATGTTATGCTTTGCAAATACTAACTTAGGATGTATCTTCCATATCCTAAGTTCTCCTATTATGCTCAAGGAACAAGGCTCAATATTCAAGGTGTGCATAGCAATCAAAATCAAAGTAAGCTAGAGACTCAACTAGACTTATGTGATATATGTTGTTATCTAAATTATCCAAATCTAACTATTCTGAGAAGATACAAGTTTAGGATATCCAATATCCAACTATCGAGTATAATCTCAGATTCACGACCTTAATGTTTAACCTTAGAACTTAGCAAGTTCTACATCAAGATCAAGTGATGACTATGAAGGTTTAAAGTAAATAAATTATCGACTTAGTTATTATTGTTTTCCTCACTTAACCCAAATCTTGATTAAGTAAATCAAGATTAAGGATTATGGATCCAAACTCCACATATGGGGTTCAATTTCCTGAATCCAAGGTAATATCCTAATGAGGATCTAAGGTTCACACTCAAACATAGTCTAAAGGTGCAAAATCATATAAGATGAAGGATTTAAAAACTAAGATCTTAATAAGAGGTTAATCTAGTATTATAAGATAAAATAATCATTTAAGAACTAAGAATTTAATATCTATATTCAATCTTTAGGATAATTATATTATTCTATAGATTGAATCAATCCTACACCCACAAGAAGGTTTCAAAAGGATTAAATAGTAAATCAATTAAGGAATTCTAAAAAAGATGATTCAATTCAAATAGATGATCTAAAGTCTAAGATCTAAGATTTGATCACTTTAGATCTCAATTAAGAACTAGACTTAGGATTTTACAAGAATATTTACTTAATATTTGCAGCTTATGAATTAACTTAATAAGGTAATTAAACTAAAGATTTAGTATTAAAGCTATTTAGGTTTGCTCTCTTAAGAAAATGGTTTTGAGTACTCTTAAGATCTTAAGATCTTAATTAGAACTTTTTAAGATTTATTTACTTAACTTCACCCTTATTAACATGAGATTTCAGAAAGGTGTTAATGAGTTAATTAGAGATACTCTACTAAAATTTTTAAGGCTTAAGGGGTGCTTAAACCTATTTTGGTCAAAATAACCAAAATATCCCTCTTAGAGCTAAAAATGGGATTTTAAAATTTAATCATCTAAATTGATTCAAGACTATTTTAATGAGTTCTATATTGATTAGTAAAGTAGGTTAAACACTTATCTTGTGGTTTGGATATTTAATTTAGCTTAATTAGCATTAATCATATTAAGAGGCCAATTAAGGTGATTAAGGGAATTAAGGCCTACCAGGAAGATCCAAACAAATTTATAGTCTCTACTATACTTAATAAGCTATTAGGAACTAGATTCATCAAAATCAGAGGTTAATTTAAGGCTTAATTCACTAATCTCATTTTAGGGTATTTAAAAGATGATTAGCAATTTTAATATTCTTAAATTATATTTAAAGGATTAAATAGGTTCTTTATAGTCTTATGAGAATGATAGACTAATTATTATTTTTGGATATTAAATGAATTTATTATGATTTAAATAAGAACATAGAAAGATTAGGCAATTATTTTAAATTTAATTATTAGATCCTTGATTTTATTTTATATCATTGTTCATTATATTTTTCTGATTAAAATAGTATATTGGACGATATCATTTGGATAAGTATAGTTAAAATTATTTCATTAATTTAAAATGTATTTTTATTTAAATTAAAACTATAGGGATTGCATTTATAAAATATTTAACTTAAGAAATATAATTCCAATATTCCTTAAATAACCGCGGCACAAAATCAAAACTGCACTGGTCAGGAGAAGTCCGGCCCGATGCACTAGTGCTTCGTCCCCGCGCCTAATACCCGATACCTGCTACTTCAGGATTAGCTTCAGATGCGCAATTCTCCACGCACATGCCATGCCGCGCCTTGATCTCAATGGCTACACCTTCAGGGAACTAGGATACATCGATTGAGGTAAGAACCCCCATTTGGGACATGCTGGATTGCCAGGGTATTACTCGACCGAGATGCTATAAGGAAGGGGAGTTAGGGCTCACTGTGATGGAAAAATTCTCCTCACAGAGACCACTAAACGGACGGGGCTCAATCCCTACACCATCAGTGAGGTGAGACGAGTCGAACCCCCAAGGTTTTGTAGTCTGGGGTGTAGCCGATCGCTGGGTCCTTACTCGGACTCATCCATGGCTCGGCTAGCTTAATCGATCGATACGATCGATCGGAGCTAGCTCAGACTCTGGAAACGATCAGGTTAGGTTCCTAGAGGGCTAAGGGAGCTAGAAGACATCCAGAGGCAATAATTGAGAGCTTCAATTGATGAGCTAGGCTTACGCAGCTCGGTGAGAAGAGGCGGTACCTAGATAGGGAAATGTAGGCACGACCGAGGGGACTGAGGGGCTTCTGAGTTCGCCAAGTAGTAGACGTAAGTTCGCAGGGTGTCTGAACACCAGACGGACCCTCTATCAGCGATTCACTGCTATTGAGGTGTCGAGAATCACCGAGATGACGGGGAGCTCTAGAGGACTTCAGCTAGGAAATTGAGGAATCATACGGAGCAAAGGGACTCACTATGATATCCTGAAGGTATTTATAGGCATTAGGAGTACTGGGGGTGGCTTCCAAAGCTCAAACTTGGATAAGAGGCTGGGGCTGAAGGGAAGGTATGATTCAAACAGCTAGGGGCAATTCAGGAAAGCTACTACTGGTAGGAGGTCACTTCGAGGGTAGAAGAGGAAGAATTGGCTTTTTTCCCATACTGCCATGAGGGCTGGGAGGATCCGGCTGCCAGGGCGAGGGGCACCTGCGTGCGTCGGGCGAAAGGAAGGGGATGATCCATAATCGCGGGGGTGCTCTGGACCGTCTGATTGATCCTCAGAAGACGCAGACGGCTCTGATTTTCTGACACTTAATGGCCAAGCGTGGATATGAGGCCAGCTGTTGGATCGGATCGAAAAATCTAACACTCGATCAAGGCTACTTACGACGGATGACTGGATACCATCAGATTAGGATCTCGGAACCGCAGAACGGTCGATATGAGACGGATCCGATCGAAGGCGCATGCTGTTGGATCCGATCCGCGGAAACCAACGGTCAGGATGACGCCCGCGGTTTGGGGTCAGCCGACCGTTGGGGAAAGGGTGGGTTTGCAATTAGGAATTGTTCTAAGCCGTGCAATTGAACCAAATTAAATTAAATTAAATCTAAAATAGGCCTAAATGACCTCCAAAAATTTCCAAAAATTCACCCTTAGGTAATTGAGCATGAGAAATTCAAAAATGAACTCAGATTTTAATTTTGAGATTAAATTAATTTAAGTATTTTCCAGGGCTTAAAAATAGATAAAAATACCGAATTTCTCAATTAAGCTCCTATTGATCCCAAACTTATAGGGTTAGGTTTAAATGACTCAATGAGTCTAATGGAATTAAAATTAGAACTTGGTTTAGCTTAATTAATCTGAATTTAGCTAGGGTAACAAATAGGGTTGTTACAAACTCCCCCACTTAAGAATAATATCGTTCCCGACATCACTCAATGATGAAAGTACTACAAGGACTGAAAATTTAAATAAAATAGATAGGAAAAAAAAGAATAGTACCTGGACTTTTAAAGAGATGTGGATATTTATTGTGTATATCCACTTCTTTTTCCCAAGTAGATTCTTCTAAAGATCGATTCTTCCACTAGACTTTGACCATAGGAATTGAATGATTTCTTAGCTGCGTCTGATCACGAGCTAAGGCTTTAATTGGTTCTTCGGCATAAGAAAGATCGGGTTAAATTTACACTGTCAGAAGCTGAACAAGATGAGAAGGGTCTCTGAGACATCTTCTTAATGACGGTACGTGAAACACATTGTGAACGGCTACAAAGCCATCATGAAGACTCAACCTATAGGCAGATGATCCTACTCTGGCTGCAAAGTCATAATCTTGATCCTAAGTGTTAATCAAGTCATTATGAGTCAAATTCTAAGACCAAGTCCAAATCAGGAGTCAAACGGATCAAATCTTAATTTTTGGAAAATCCAGAAATCCTGAAAATTGATCTATCTAAATTGACCTCAGATCAAAAATCATACTTTGCCATTACACTAATTGCCCCCAAATTAGCTAAAAGTGATGTTTTCGAGTCAATCGGAAGTCATCGAAATTTTGACGAATATTTTAATAATATTTAATACCCCAAAAATTAGAAAATTAGATACTTATCGGAATTCAAATCTGACTTCGTCGTTGCGATCCTCACCCTCAAATTAGCCAAGGGTGAAATTTTGGGATTTTTCAGAAGTCATCGAATTTTCTTTAATATTTTAATATATTTAAATTAATTAGAAAATAAGAAAAATAATCATTGTCAAAATCAAAATCCAATTTCGTCATTTCGTTCCTCACCCCCAAATTAGCTTGGGGTGAATTTTTTGGGATTTTTTGGAGAAGGTTTTTAAAAAATGATTTTTGAGATTAATTAAGTTAACTGTTGTCTTCTTCCTCTCTTCATTGGCTGGCTAGGACCCACAACCATCCAATCCCAATTGAGCCCCCTTTCTCTTCAGCCCCTCCTATATCCCATCCATTGGCAGTCCTCTCCCCCATTAAGAGAGCCTTTGGCTCTCAGCTCTCCACCCTCTCATTTTGCCTAGCTGAACTCATTCCTCTCTTCCCCTCTTCCTTTCCTTACTGTACATGCTACTGGAAGAAACCTCATCCCATTCCTCTTCTTGCTAGTAGTTGAAGAAGAAGAAGAAGAAAGGAACTCTCAAGCTCTCAAACCTCTCCAAGGAAATTTGCCATTGTCAAAGTCAATGTACCCCCCTTTCCATCCATTGGTTAATCCAATGGCTGTTCCATTTCATTTTTATGCTCATTTGTATGTTTAAGATTCTGTGTTACCTTAGTTGTGCATCTATAAAGCTATGTTTAAGATGTAGGAACTCAAAAAAATAAAAATCTGTAAATAATAGGGAATGATATGTAAATCTGCTAATATGAATTTCTGTACACCTAGTTATTTAACTCCACAGTTTTCATTGATAACTTAATCTTTTGGTGCTGATTTGGGTATTAATGGAAAGGTCTCGGAAAGAGCTTTCCAATGGTAAATGACACCGCACATGAAGTGCTCTAGGTTGAGAGTAATTGAGGCCAAAAGTTGACCAATTACTGTTTTCACACAGGCGAAATCACCGTCTGGCGCTCAAGTTTCGTTAGGGTCCGCTATAATGCACCATAGTGCCTAAGTTTTGAATTTGGGTCCGCTACAGCACCAAAATCCACTATAGCGGGCCATAGCGCATGAGTTTGGAATTTGGGTCCGCTACATTGCGCTAACTATAACTTGGTCATTTGGACTCCAAATTCAGAAATCTAAAGTGCTTATAATTTCAGTGCCAACAATAATCTGAAATAATATTTAGGTTTTGAATCCTACAAAAATTAGAAATGACCAAAATACGTATAATTATAATTAGGTCATAACTTGACCAATTGAAGTCCTATTTGGGTATACTCCCAATTAAAGTACTTATTGTGATATAGGGAAGCTATAGCCACCGAGTTTGCTGAATTTTGACACCAAATGGAAGAGTTAGCTTTTTGACCCCTCTTAACTTAAAAAATTATCAATTTACCCTTAAAAATTCAAATGGCTATAACTAATTCATTAGACCTCAAAATTTAGTATTCTTGAACTCTATGAAATCCTTGAACAGCTAGCCACCAACAGTAAATGATATAAAAATTTAGATTTCATTTAGTGCAATTTACTAAAATGTCAAAACTTTAGTTTGGACCTATAGGACCCATTTCTTATCCAAATTTGGTGTACTTACTGTATATCTTTATGTTAGACAATAAGGAATCGTTTGACAGTAAGAAATCCCAATTTGGAACCCTAAATCAAAAAGTATTTTTTTGGACCCTTAAGTAGGGGCAAAATAATCATTTTGTCCAAAATTTAAGTTAAGTATCTTTAACTCATAGATTATCTTCTAAGTCAATAAAACAAGTATTAAAATTATATTGGAATCCTCTAAATGAGTAAAATCAGCTATTAGGTCAAATTTGCTAAAATCCCCAAAATTTCTCTAAGTCTTTTCCTAAAGAAATTCAACACCTCACAATAAGATTATTCCTAAGATTAGGGCTAGATCACAGGATAGATTTCATTCATCAAATAATGGGGTTATTCAATGAATGAATCCTCAGTTTTATTAGTTTCTAGATTTTACAACTTATTTTGATTATTTTATCTTTTAACCCTAGATTTAGAATAGGAGATTCATCATATTAAGTTTGATTCGCTTATTAGAGTTTACCTTAATCGATAGATCACTCTTAGACTGAAGCCTAGATGTTATGTCTTATCCTTTTTGGATTATATGATTAAGTCCAATCTTGTGGTGTTTAATCTATAATCTATAGTTATTAGATCTTGATTAGATCCTAGGTAGAATATCTAAATCCATCTAATTATGATGTTTTGATTTGTCTCTTAACCTCTAGTCGTACTTAATTGAATCAGATTAGAACCTGATCAGTTCTAATCATTTTAAAATTTATAAGGTCATGCTTCTAAGATAGTAGGAATTGGAGATCCTGAACTTGTGTAACTTGGAGTAGTTAGAATAGTTAAATTAAAAAATAAATGATATCACCATATTTAGTAGAGTCCCTTGCTTACTATTTGACTTTGTGCTACTCATTTCTTAAATTTTGTGATTATTTTTTCTTGAACATGTCATATAAGAAAAATATTATTACATGAAAATGAAACTTAGAATATTAGGAAAATATTTGTATTTAGGTTCAGTTCATGGTGGATTATGGTACACATTACTCTAATAGATAAGGGTAAGGAGAGATCAGGATGCTTAACATCACTCATTGAGGAGAGTGTGTTAAGCTTGGGACCCGTTCAGTCTTGCAGACGTGCTTGACTCCTCAGTTGTTTCTGAAATTATCTATAGAAATAATAGTAAAATAACTAAAAGATATTTGCATAGTATTATCTGTCTCTTCAATCATGCATTACTATATTGATATATTATGTCTGCCATAACCCATAAAAGCTATGGAAATATATTGGGCCGGATTGGCCAATTCTTTATGATATGGCAGTTATACATTCTTTTTTTACAAATTTTCAGTTTACTATTTATTATGATGTTGATGCATGTTATTTTAGTCAGCTGTAGATATATTTTTTTATCTGCTCATTTGTATAGATACATGTATAAGATGCTAGACTTTACTGCTTATTATATGTACAATTTTCAGATTGATGTTTTAAATTAGCATATATTAATGATCAACAGCATGTTTATGTTTAGATTTTTTTTTTTAGTATTTTCACTTACTATAATATATATGTATGCTCTACTTTATTTAGTTTACTTGAGGTGTGCTTTTGCCTCAATTCTTGCTTAGTTATAAATATTACATTTATAATTTATCCTCATCCCCTTGTATACTTACTTGCTCCCATGCTAGATAGATATTTCATTTGGTTTAGAGTAAAATAATAATATTAACAAATGCATAATAAATTACTTGCCTAAAATGTACTTAGACATTTTGTCTAACAAGGTTTTTCTTTATTGGCTGGGGTCCTGGCATTGTGAAATCGATAATATTAAATATTGAGCAATTTTAGGATCATGTGCATGAGGAGGAGCCTTACTTAGAGGAGGTGCAGCAGCTTGGACTATAAGATACTTAGTTCCCTTTTATCTCATGGTGAGGATGAGAGTTATTTATTTCATTTCAGTAACTTTACTTAAAATGTTGTAATACTACAGGTACTGTGATTGTGATTACTTTATGCACATTATTATTTTCTGAGCTATTTTATTTTATTTCATGTCTGATGTATGGTGAATAGATGTAATGTTTACTTTATTTTTGTTTCTGCACTATGTATGTATGTTAGACTTAGTGACTGATTCTCTTATTTATTCTGTGCACATCCTTCCCTTAGCAGTGGATTGTGGATCTTACCTAATCCAACGATAAGTGAGGGATTTGCCAGAGGGGCACACTGATCCTTAGTTTAATGATTGTGGACCTAAGAAGTGGGGCACCGCAGTTGGTATCAGAGCATTCCATAAGGTGTCAGATTAGAAATTGTATTCAACTCTACCTAATGGATGATTCTTCTGCCAATCAGTCATTAACTAAATATAGGAGTTACATCCAAACACCATGATTAAGAGCTAAAAATAATAAGAGTATGGAAATAGAAATGCATGCACAAGTAACATATCAATAAACTAATGTGACTTAGAAAAATACTAGACGTACAAGGATGACGCTTAGGTGGCATCACCAACAATTTGAAGATAGGTGGGAATAGATCGTCCAACTTCATCGGCAGCACGATAAGTACATAGAAGGAGTGTCTGACCCCAAAGTTTGAATGCTTAATCAATTAATCCAATAAAGTGTATTCAAGGGATACGATCACCCCGTTGCAGCCAAGGAGTGGCTGAAGCGGACAAATTTTGTGTTTGGAATTATTAACTGCCCATACAACATTAGGATCCTCAATGTATCCCGCCCCCTACATGACAGAGCCAAGGATTGGTGGAGCGTCACCCTACGAGCACTCACCCATCGACATGAAGGATTGCAAAGGGAGGTCACATATGCGGACTTTCGCTGTGCCTTTACCACCAGATATATCAGATAGACATTTTAGCTCTTATTCACATGCTATTTATTGCACATTCTACATCTTGCACCTTAAATTTTGAAATAAATGTTGGGGTAAGAATTGAACTATTATTCTTACATTGCTTGATCTGGATATCTAGGAATACTACTATACAAGTATATCAGTATACGACTTTCTTGCCCACTTTGAAGATAGGTGGAAGTTCGACGTATACTTGGCGAAAAGATACGGGAGGGAAGTCCAAGGGGTCTCCGCGGCAGGAGCCAGTGTTTTGGAAAGAATGCTAGAAGATGCTGCATACCGGGGACTGGACTTCCCCATCCTAGCTAAGGATGGGTTACGAAGAGTGACCAAAGTGTTCGATGATCTGGAATGCCCAGATTGCGTTCGACTCAACATCATTGACATCCTCCTTCAAGACTACGCAGAGGAGTGATGGGCTCGCAAAGTGTGGATATTCGAGCGTGGATCTGCTTGCCGCCGATAAGAAATGACCTACGCTAACTTTTCCTAGGCTTTCACTGAAAAATACATAAGATAGACTCTATGTTTTCCCAGTTGTTATCTTTTATTATCTGAAATTCTACCAATAGTTTCTAATGATATATTTTTCATCTTTCATCTATAATTAATAAAAAGGGATAGAATGTTATGATCTCTTATTTCTAAAATGTGTTGTTCTTAATTTAGATTTTAGTGAAATACAATGAATTCCATCTTATGCTCCTTCTAGCTCCTCACCCAATGAGGTGAATGCCTTGCTGGAAGCCATCAAAGTAATGGTGGAATCCCACCAAAAACAGGCAAAATCTAGTAAAAAGTAGGCTAAGAAGACCGCAGATGCTTAGACCAAGCAGGCCGAGCGGATGGAATGGTTGCTGGTAGCTCAAATAAGCCAAAACCGAACAACGACAGAAGTTTCACCAACATTACAGTACTCCCATCAACATCACATTCAGTCCGCAGATGGACTGCTGCACAGTTTCCTCCGCTTGAGACACCCCACCTTCAATGGGAGTCTCTCTGCAGTTAACACAGCCACCTGGATAAAAATAGAGGAGAAGAACCTGATAAGCATAAAGTGCCTTGAATCAGAGGTGGTCAGTCTCACTACCCACCTCCTACAAGATGAGGCTGAGTACTGGTGGGACACCACCCGTAGCACGTAGTTTGTCGGGGTACCGTTAGAGAACATCAATGGGATGAATTCATTGAGGCCTTCCAGTCCCGCTTCATCCCTCTATCTGCCAGACAGTGCTTGGGAGACATGTTTCTGAAGTTAGAACAGGGTGACCGATCTGTAGCTACATACGAGGTAGAGTTTTGTCGCCTTGCCAGATTTTCCACTAGCTTGGTTCCTACTGAGACGGACTGCTGCCACTATTTTCAGAGCAGCCTACAACTCTCCATCAGGAGCCAAGTAATCCCTTTTCACATAATAGACTTCGCAAAGCTACTTGAAACTGCCAAAGTAATAGAGCAGGACCAGGCCAGGGAAGGACCCGAGAGGATTATCGGGTTCACATCATTCCAACTGATTCCCCCAAACGAGCCAGGGTATACCAGCTCGAGGTCAAAGTTCCTCCTACCGATCCATTCAATAGGTGCACAAAACCACACCCATATGGTCAGTGTTAACATGGGAGTCGCGTCTGCTTTACTTGCGAATAACCAGGACATTGATTCTGCCACTGTACGGCTACAGAAACAATCGATGGAGATCAAATCGACCATTCCAAGAGCTACTAAGCCTTTCACTTGTTTTAGAAGCCTGCGGCAGCTCGTCCAACACCACCTTCTACTCCAGCTGTGAGGTGCGAGACAGCTAAGGTCCCTCACCCAAATGCACCTCGACCACCTCCACGGTAGACCTATAACAATAGGCCTATCGGCCCTGCACGTGTATACACCCTCACACCAGTTGAGGCTGCTAAAGCAATCATGTGGTATCAGGTACACACTCTCAAACCTCTTTTATCTCTATAATACTTAATTTATGTAGTTAGTAATTAATTACCTCTGTAATTAGGTTCAATTTGCATAAGTAACAAACTCTGTAACATTCTATTTGACACTAGAGCTAGTTATTCATTTGTGTCTGATGGATGGGCAAAATCACTTAACCTACCCTTGTATCGCCTAGCCAATCCTCTTAATGTTGGGTTACCTTCTGGAACCCAATTGCCAGCTCGCCAGTTCTGCAAGTTACAAATTCCAATTGAGAATGAGAAGTATGAAGCCAAGTTGGTAGTTCTTCTAATAGCCAACTTTGATGTAATATTGGGCATGAATTAGCTAAGCCAGCATAACACCACTATCAACTGTACAAAGAAGAAGATTAACTTAGGAAGTGGTAGTAAGGCCAGATCCTTTATTGGTAACCTTAGCACTCGAGCCTCGCTAATCAACATTATAAAAGAAAAGAGATTTGTCCAGAAAGGTTGTGATGCCTTCATAGTAACAATACTAGGAGAAAAGAAAGAAGGTGTTTCCTTATCCGAGAATCCCGTCGTATGCAAATTTGCCGACATTTTCCCAGAAGACTTACCCTTTCTTTCTCCTATACGGGAAGTGGAATTTGCAATTGACACTGTTCTAAGAACGCAACCCATCTCTAAAGCTCCTTATCGTATGGAGCCTAAGGAATTGCAGGAGTTGAATAAACAGTTATAAGAACTACTAGAGAAAGGTCTCATTAGGCCAAGCTCATCGCCTTGGGGAGCACCGGTACTATTCGTAAAGAAGAAAGACTGTTCTATGCATATGTGTATTGCCTACCATGAACTGAATAAAGTCACGATCAAAAACAAGTATCCGTTGCCGCGCATAGATGACTTATTCAATCAGTTGATAGGAGCCAAGGTATTTTCTAAAATGGATCTGCGATCGGGCTATCATCAACTACAAGTTATGGACTCAGATGTCAAGATGATAGCCTTCAAGACTTGTTTTGGACACTACAAGTTTTTAGTGATGTCATTTAGATCGACAAATGCACCTTCAATATTCATGGACCTAATGCAGCGCATCCTTAAACCATACCTTGATAAATTCGTAATCATTTTCATTAACGACATCTTAATCTACTCCAAGAAACTGAAAGAGCACGAAGAGCACTTAAAAATAGTACTAAAAAAATTGTGTAACCATAGACTTTATGCTAAATATTCCAAATGTGAGTTTTGGCTTGATTCAGTAGCTTTTCTGGGGCATATGGTAGATGCCCAAGTATTAGAGTCGATCAAAACAAAGTCAGCGCTATACAGGAATGGGTTCAATCCAAGTCTGTAACTGACATCAGAAGCTTCTTAGGCTTAGCTGGTTATTATAGGAGATTTGTAAAGGGATTCTCCCAGATAGCCTCACCACTCACCAAGCTCACTTAGAAGGCTGTACTATTTAAATGGTCGCCAGCTTGTGAGGCAGCTTTCCAATTTAGTTCTTCCTAAAGAAGGGGTAAACTATCAAGTCTATACTGATGCCACAGGTATATGCTTAGGTGCCATATTAATGCAAGAAGGAAGAGTCATCGCGTATGCTTCTCATCAGTTGAAGCCCCATGAAAGGAACTACGCAATTCATGATCTCAAGTTAGCCGCCGTAGTGTTCGCCCTAAAAATATGGCATCACTATCTCTATGGGATTCAGTGCTCAATCTTTACAGATCACCAAAGTTTGAAATACATATTCACTTAACAAGAGCTAAACTACAGACAGAGAAGGTGGCTAGAATTAATCAGTGACTACGACCTTGATATCCAGTATCACCCTAGAAAGGAGAATATTGTAGTTGACGCTCTGAGTCGTCATGCCACTCTCAATGATCTTATCTCCAAGAGTCCTCAAGAAGAAAAATTCTATAAACTAGACATCATATCAGCACGTAGTGACCAAGTGAGTTCAATGCTCTCAATGATTAATGTGGAACCCATGTTCCACAGAGATGTATCCATTACTCAAACTAAAGATGATGAGTACCTAAACTTTAAACAAGTCATCGAAAGTGGTCATCGTACCGATATTAAATTTCATAAAGGTGCCATCTATTAAGGAGATCGCTTATGGATCCCTAAGTCCATGCATCAGGAGGTGCTAGTTGAAGGTTATAATTCTGGAAACAAGTTCATCCGGGGAGTTCAAAAATGTACCAAGACCTGAAATAATCTTTTTGGTGGCCAGGGATGAAGAAAAGTGTAGCTGAGTTCATCGCGAAGTGCCATGCTTGCAATTTAGTTAAGGCAGAGCATCAGAGGCCCAATGGTCTTCTTCACCCACTTGAAATTCCTGAATAGAAATGGCTAGATATATCGATGGATTTTGTTATGGGTCTGCCTCGTGCAAAATCTGGAGCTGACGCTATTTGGGTCATAGTTGACCGATTGACCAAATCCGCTCACATCATCCCTATCAGGCATACAGTCTCGGTTGAGAAACTAGCCAAGCTTTATATTAAAGAGATAATCAGGTTGCATGGACTTCCCATATCAATCGTATTCGATAGAGACAACCAATTCACCTCCAAGTTCTAGCAAGCCGTGCATCAGGATCTAGGCACAACTCTAGCCATGAGTACAGCCTTTCATCTACAGACAGATGGTCAGACAGAGCGAGTAAATCAAGTTCTCGGAGACCTACTCAAATTGTGTATACTAGACTTTGCTGGATCTTGAGAAGATCACCTCTCACTAGTGGAGTTTGCCTACAACAATAGTTTTCAAGCTAGCATCAAGATGGCTCCACATGAAGCCTTGTATGGCAGGAAGTGTAGTACTCCGTTGGCATGATCAAAAACAGGCAGTGTTCAGCTGTATGGATCTGAATTAGTAGAACAGACAAACAAGAAAGTCCAGTTGATTCAACAGCAAATTCGTGCAGCCCAGGACCGCCAGAGTAAATACCATGACATTCACCACCATCCTCTGGAATTTAAAGTTGGAGACTTCGCTTACTTAAAGGTCAGTCCAATGAAAGGAGTTTTTAGATTTAGCATAACTGGGAAATTTAGCCCCCGTTATGTTGGTCCATTCGAGGTAGCAGCCAAAATAGGAGCTTCCTCCTACAGATTAAATATTCCAAATGACTTTGCAGCAGTCCACAATATATTCCATGTATCATCACTAATAAAGTGCCTCAGAGATCCATCTCGCCTAGCTCAGTTCCTAGAAATTCAAATCCAGCCTGATTTGTCATATGCCGAGGAACCAATTCAAATTTTGGCCCGAAATCGCAAAGAGCTTAAGAATCGTGCTATCAACATGATCAAAGTTCAGTGGAAGAATCATTCTTGCAATGAAGCC
This sequence comes from Gastrodia elata, assembly GCA_016760335.1. Classification (NCBI taxonomy): domain Eukaryota; kingdom Viridiplantae; phylum Streptophyta; class Magnoliopsida; order Asparagales; family Orchidaceae; genus Gastrodia; species Gastrodia elata. The sequence continues at coordinate 8,601,737 of CM028670.1, read as the reverse complement.
ACTTGGGAGAAGGAATCTAATATGCAAGTCAAATATTCTAGATTCTTCGAGAATCCAGGTACTCTTTCCTAGCATTATAAGCTTCCAAATTTAATTCATGTTTTTATTCTTGCCTTTTTTTTCCACTTGAGTGATGTCGAGGACAACATCATTTTTAAGTGGGAGAGTCTGTAATAACCCAAGTTTTTACCCTTGTCGATTAGGACTAATCTAAGTTCTAATCTTGATCCTAAGTGTTAATCAAGTCATTATGAGTCAAATTCTGAGACTTAGTCCAAATCAGGAGTCAAACGGATCGAATCTTGATTTTCAGAAAATCCAGAAACCCTGAAAATTAACCTATCTAAATTGATCTCAGATAAAAAATTGGACTTTGCCATTACGCTCATTGCCCCCCAATTAGCTAGGGATGATGTTTTTGAGTCAATCAGAAGTCGTCGAAATTTTGACGAATATTTTAATAATATTTAATACCCCGAAAATTGAAAAATTAAATACTCGTCAGAATTAAAATCCGACTTCACTATTATGATCCTCACACTCAAATTAGCCAATCGTAAAATTTTGAGATTTTTCAGAAGTCACCGAATTTTCTTGAATATTTTAATATATTTAAATTAATTAGAAAATAAGAAAAATAAATCATCATCGAAATCAAAATCCAATTTTGTCATTTCGTTCCTCACCTCCAAATTAGCTTGAGATGAATTTTTGAGATTTTTCGGAGATCGTTTTAAAAAAATGATTTTTGAGATTAATTAAGTTAATTTTTGTCTTCTTCCTCTCTTCATTGGCTGGTTAGGACCTACAACCCTCCAATCCCAGCTAAGCCCTCTTTCTCTTTAGCCCCCTGCTGTGCTCAGCCTATCCTACCCCCTATCTCCTGCCAGCCCCTCCCCTATCCAATCCATTGGCAGTTCTCTCCCCCATTAAGATAGCCTTTGGCTCTCAACTCTCCACCCCCTCATTTTGCCTAGCTGAACTCATTCCTCTCTTCCCCTCTTTCATTCCTTGCTATACTTGCTACTGGAAGAAACCTCAGCCCATTCTACTTCTTGCTAGCAGTTGAAGAAGAAGAAGAAATGACCTGTCAAGCTCTCAAACCTCTCCAAGGAAATATACAATTGTCAAAGCCAAGGTACCCCCCTTTCCCTCTATTGGTTAATCCAATGCTATTCCATTTCATTTTTATGCTCATTTGTATGTTTAACATTCTGTGTTACCTTAGTTGTGCATCTATAAAGCTATGTTTAAGATGTAGGAACTCAAAAAAAATAAAAATATATAAACAATAGGGAATGATATGTAAATATGCTAATACGAATTTCTGTACACCCAGTCATTTAACCTCATGGTATTTGTTGATAACTTAATGTTTTGGTATTGATTTGGGTATCCATGGAAATGTATTAGAAAGAGATTTCCAACAGTATATGGCACTGCATGTGAAGTGCTCTAGGTTGAGAGTAATTGAACCCGAAAGTTGACCCACTGCTATTTTCGCACACACAAAATCACCATCTGGCGCTGCAGCGCGCTGCAGTGCCCAAGTTTCGTATTAGGGTCCGCTATAGCGCGCCATAGCACCTGAGTTTCAAATTTAGATCTGTTACAGTGCCAAAATCCACTATAGCGGGTCATAGCGCCTGAGTTCGAATTTGGGTCCACTACAGTGCGCTACAGCGCCAAAATTCGCTATAGCGCGCCGTAGCGCCAGAAATATTGAAATGACCATAACTTGGTCATTTGGACTCCAAATTTAGAAATCTAAAAGTGCTAGATAGCTTAGAATTTCAGTGCCAACAATAATCTAAAATAATATTTATATTTTGAACCCTAAAAAATTCAAAAATGACCAAAATACCCATAACCATAATTAGGTCATAACTTGACCAATTGAAGTTCTATTTGGGTCTACTCTTATTTAAAGTACTTAGTGTGATATAGGAAAGCTATAGTCACTGAGTTTGCTGAATTTGGACACCAAATGGAAGAGTTAGTTTTTTGACCCCTCTTAACTTAGAAAATTACCAATTTACCTTTAAAAATTCAAATGGTTATAACTAATTCATTAGACCTCAGAATTTAGTATTCTTAAACTCTATGGAATTCTTGAACAGCAACCAATAGTAAATTGTATTAAAATTTAGATTTCATTAAGTGCAATTTACTAAAATGCCAAAACCTCAGTTTGGACCTATATGACCCATTTCTTATCCAAATTTGGTGTACTTATTGTCTATCTTCATGTTAGATAGTAAAGAATCATTTGACAGTAAGAAATCCCAATTTGGAGCCCTAAATCAAAAAGTAGCATTTTTGACCCTTAAGTAGGGGCAAACGGTCATTTTGCCCAAATTTTAGGTTAAGTATCTTTAACTCATAGATTATCTTCTAGGTCAATAAAACAAGTATTAAAACTATATTAGAATCCTCTTAATGAGTAAAATCAGCTATTAGGTCAAATTTGTTAAAATCCCCAAAATTTCTCTACGTCTTTTCCTAAGGAAATTCAATACCTCACAATAAGATTATTCCTAAGATTAGGGCTAGATTACAAGATATATTTCCTTCATCGAACAAAGGGGTTATTCAATGAATGAATCCTTAGTTTTATTAGTTTCTAGATTTTACAACTTATTTTGATTACTTTGTCTTTTAACCCTAGATTTAGGATAGGAGATTCATCCTATTAAGTTTGATTCACTTAATAGGGTTTACCTTAATCGATAGATCACTCTTAGACTGAAGCCTAGATCTTATGTCTTATCATTTTTGGATTATGTGATTAAGCCCAATCTCGTGGTATTTAATCCATAATCTATAGTTTAGTAGATTTGATCAGATCTTAGGTAGAATGTCTAAATCCATCTAATTAGGATGTTATGATTCGTCTCTTAACTTATAGTCGTACTTAATTGAATTAGATTAAAACCTAATCAGTTCTTATCCTTTTAAAACTTATAAGGCTGTGCTTCTAAGTTACACTCGATAGTAGGAATTGGAGATCTTGAACTTGTGTAACTTGGAATAGTTAGAATGGTTAAATTAGAAAATAAATAATATTACCATGTTTAGTAGAGTCCCTTGCTTACTATTTGACTTTGTGCTACACTTTCCTTGAATTTTGTGATTATTTTTCCTTGAATATGTTATATAAGAAAAATATTATTATATAAAAATGAAACTTAGAATATTCAGAAAACATTTGCATTTGGGTTCAATTCATGGTGGATTATGGTACACATTACTCCAATGGACAAGGGTAAGGAGAGATCAGGATGCTTAACATCACTCATTGAGGAGAGTGTGTTAAGCTTGGGACCCGTTCAATCTTGTAGACGTGGTTGACTCCTCAGTTATTTTTGAAATTATCCACAGAAACGAAAGTAAAATAATTAAAAGATATTTGCATAGTATTATCTGCCTCTTCAATCATACAGTACCATATTGATATATTATGTTTGCCCTAGCCCATAAAGGTTATGGGAATATATTGGGTCGGATTGGCCAATTCTTTATGAAATGATAGTTTTATGTTCTTTCTTTACAGTTTTTCATCTTACTGTTTATTATGATGTTGATGCATGTTATTTCAGTCAGATGTAGATATATTATTTACCTGCTCACTTATATAGATACATGTATAGGATGCTAGACTTTACTGCTTATTATATATACCATTTTCAGATTAGTGTTTTAAATTAGCATATATCAATGATCATTAGCATGTTTATGTTTATATTTTTTTTCAGTATTTTCACTTACTATATTACATATGTATGCCTTACGTTGTTTAGTTTACTTGAGGTGTGCTTTTACCTTAATTCTTGCTTAGTTATAAATATTACATTTATAACTTATTCTTATCCCCTTGTATGCTTACTTGCTCCCATGCTAGATAAATATTTCATTTGGTTTAGAGTAAAATAATGATATTAACAAATACTTAATAAATTACTTGCCTAAAATATACTTAGACATTTTGTCTAATAAATTTTCTTTATTTGCTGGGGCCCTGGCATTGTGAACCGACAATGCCAGATATTATGTAGTTTGAGGATCCTGTGCATGAGGAGGAGCTTTACTTAGAGGAGGTGCAGCAGCTTGGACCAGAAGATACTTAGTTCCCTTTTATCCCATAGTGAGGATGAGAGTTATTTATTTCATTTCATAAACTTTACTTAAAATATTATAATAATACAAGTACTGTGATTGTGTTTACTTTCTACACATTATTATTTTTTGAGCTATTTTATTTTATTTCATGTCTGATGTATGGTGATTGGATGTAATGTTTACGTCTTTTTTGCTTTCGCACTTTGTATGTATATTATACTTAGTGACTGATTCTTTTATTTATTTTGTGCACATCCTTCCCTTAGCAGTGGATTGTGGAGCTTACCTAATCCAATGATAAGTGAGGAATTTGCCAGAGTGGCACACCGCTCCTTAGTCTAATGATTGTGAACTTAAGGAGTGGGGCGCCACACTAGGGAAGTACTACATTTTCTACCGTATAATGCCTCATACGGAGCTATTTTAATGCTGGCCTGATAGCTGTTATTGTAGGCAAACTCCACTAATGGAATATGATCTTCCTAGGAACCGGAAAAATCTAGAATACAAAGCTTAAGCAAATCCTCCATAACTTGATTTACTCTTTCAGTCTGACCATCCGTTTGTGGATGAAAATTTGTACTCATGGCTATAGTAATACCCAGATCTTGATGTACAGCTTGCCAAAACTTAGAAGTAAATCTGCTATCTCTGTCAGATACAATTGATTTCGGAATACCATACAGCCTGACAAATTCCTTGATATAGAGCTTTGCTAGCTTTTCAACAAAATCAGTCTGACGGATAGGAAGGAAGTGCACTGATTTAGTTAAATAATCTATTATAACCCAGATTGCGTTGGCACCAGATCTTGCGCGAGGCAATCCCATGACAAAATCTATTGATATATTGAATCATTTCCATTCATAAATTTCAAATGGATGCAGAAGACCACTAGGTCTTTGGTGCTTGACCTTTACCAAATTGTAGGCATGACACTTAGCCAAAAAATTGGCTACACCCTTCTACATACTGGGCCACCAAAATGATTGCTTTAGATCCTGGTATATCTTAGTACTGCTTGGGTGAATGTGATACCCAGAAATATGGCCTTTAATCAAAACTTCAAGATGCATGGATTTAGGAATCCACAAATGATTTTCTTGATAAATTACACTATTATACAATTACAAATCATGACGATGACCACCTTCGATATCTAATTTGAATGTCAGATAATCTGCCACTACATTTGAGACATCTCTGTGAAAGTAGGTTCCACGTTGATATTTACTAAAATTAAACTTAGCATATTGCCACTGACTGGAGAAATCTCTAGCTTACAAAATTCTTGTTCGAAGGAACTAGAGGCAATTAAGGAAGATAAAGTAGCACGATGACTAAGAGCATCAGCCACTACATTTGCTTTCCTTGGATGATCTGAATGCTCATATCACAATCACTAATAAGCTCTAACCATCTTCTCTGATGACGGTTCAATTCTCTTTGAGTGAAAATATATTTTAAGCTTTGATGATCAGTGAAAAATTGAACACTGAACTCCATATAAATGGTGACGACAAATTTTTAAAGCAAGGATTACAGCGGCAAGTTTAAGATCATGAATTGGATAATTTTTCTCATGGGGTTTTAACTGATAAGAGGCGTAAGCGATTACCTTACCCTCTTGCATTAACACACAACCTAGACCAATTCCAAAAGCATCGATATACACCTGATAGTTCAAGCCTTCCTTGGGCAGAACAAGTACTAGAGCGGTAGAGAGTGTTAGAGTTTGAAATGCTTCATCGCATTCAGGACTCCAAATAAATGGAACAGCTTTTTGAGTTAACTTAGTCAAAGGCAAAGCGATTTGGGAAAATCCCATAATAAACTTCCTGTAATATCCAACTAATCCTAAGAAACTTCTGATATCTGTATCTGACTTAGGCTAAACCCAGTCCTGAATAGTGCTTACTTTGTTTTGATATACACGAATACACTGGGCATCGATTACATGTCCCAAGAATCCAATAGACTTGAGCCAAAATTCACACTTGGAGAACTTGGCATATAGTTGATGTTTACGCAGAGCTTCTAATACTAACCTCAAATGATCTTCATGATCTTTTAAGGTTCGAGAATAGATAGAATATCATCGATAAAGACGATTACACATTATCTAAATATGGCTTAAGAACTCACTGCATCGAATCCATAATGATCGATGGCGCATTGGTGAGTCCTAAAGACATCACTAAGAATTCAAAATGACCATAACGAGTGCGAAAAGTGGTCTTTCCTACAATCATCTTCTTTTACTCGCAATTGATGATATCTAGACCTCAAGTCAATCTTAGAGATATGATAGCTCCAGACAATTGGTTGAACAAATCATCAATTCTAGGCAACAGGTAATTATTCTTTATGGTGACTTTATTTAGTACGCAATAATATATGCACATTCACATAGATTCCATCCTTCTTCTTCTTTACAAATAGAACAGGTGCTCCTTAAAGAGACATACTTGGCCTAATAAAAGCCTTTATTCAAGAGCTCTTGTAACGGTTCATTGAGTTCTTGAAGTTCCTTAGGCGCCATTCTACACTGAGCTTTAGATATAGGCTGGGTACCCGTAATTAATTCAATAGAGAACTCTACTTCTCCAGGAGGAGGTATACTAGGCAGATCTTCTGGGAACACATCGATAAATTCCTTAAATACTTTACAATAAGGGAGAGGGATGCTTTCTTTTGCTTCACTCATCATAGTGACTAGAAAAGCATCACAACCCTTACTGATCAATAGTTCAGCCTTAATAGCATTAATTAACAATAGTTTTGTACTGACTGTTCCTATAAATGTTTTCAGACTTGCCTTGGAAATGATGGGTGACTTTCTTCTTAAGGCCATTTATCACGACATTATTATCACTGAGCCAATTCATTCCAAGGATGATATCAAAGTTTGCTAGTGGCGGGATGATTAATTTGGAATCAAACTTCTGACCATTAATGGGATTTTGATATTACAGAACTTATGAGCACTGAGTTGGGCTTCAGATGGAAGTTCAACACTTAATGATTTTGCTAATTGTACGAGTGTGGTTTAAGAATGTTGGCAAAACATTCAAAAATAAATGAATGACTAGCACTAGTGTCAAATAACATATTGTAGAGCCAAATTTATTTATACGAATCGCATTTATAAATTGCAATGATTAAGGTACCGAAATGAAAGCAAAGTTCAGAAATGTGTACCTGAAACCACATTATTGTCTTCTGTGGCTTCTAGAGGCGTTAAAGAATAAACTCGTGCAGGACCAGCAGGATGGTTTGTTTACCTGCTTCCTGGGATTGTTCTGAGACTTAGGAGCTGAAGGCTTGCTTTGGAGCAACTTCAGATGCAGGGGCTGGCATTATGGCCAAACCTGATTCTTTCATATTTGGCAGAGTTTCTCTAAATACTTGGTTCTTCTGATACTGCTTAATCTGGACTCCATCCACTATCTCTGTGTAGGTGCAATGATAGAATATGTGGCCTAGACACCCATAAGTGTAGCACTTATGACCAAAGTGGTACACTTGCCATAGGGATGAAGCCTATTATAGCCTTGAATTGGTTCAGCAGTGGGTGGCAGCTTCGATTTGATAGACCTTTGCAGAGCGAGGTCTATGCCTTTTGAATACTTCATGTCTGTGGGGACTTGATTTCATCTTTCGCTTGAGATCTCTTTCTGAGTGATGATGCTCAAACACCTTGGCTATCTCTACTAGCTTAAAGAAGCTAGTTCAGACAAAATGGAATACTCATATATGTTCAGTGAATCTCATAGTCCACTGAGAAAGCAATGGCACTTAGCCGATTCAGATTGGATAATCTCAGGCGTAAAATGAATCAACTTACAAAACTCTCTTTCGTAGTTTGGTGACAGAACGACTTCCCTCTGAGTCAACCTCAGAATCGTGTCCGTTAAGAAGGTTTTGTGCAGACGGGGGAATGAATTTAAGCCTTGAATGCTTATACGACTCATCCTAAGGGATGTCTTTCGAGTTTAAAAATCAACAAGTCTGGTATTACGGATGTTGTCGCCACCAATATTCTACTTTTAGAATGAAAACATGTGTGTAGTGAGATGGACGGCTTCTGAATTTGGGATCTTCAGACTGATTAGATCCTCCTCGATTGCTTTCATTCAGCCAGTCGACTGTATCCATTGGTGATAAAGTTTCCACTGAAGGTGAAGGCCTTAGTCTTAAGAAGTTATGGAGAATGCTATCCATGGAGTGACGGAAGGAAAAGGATGCTGCGAAACAAAAAACAGCAGGAGTAGCAGTAACAAGCTGGTACTGAACGATCAGACATCATCTTCTGCATTGCAAGTGCTTGTTGAGCTTGATTCTCCAACAAGGTTGCCACCATTGCTCGCAGATGAGCTTACTTTATCAGAAGAACTACTTGAAGTGATAGTAATTCTTGATAGGGGTAGCACAGGAGGTGATCCATAATTCATTCTAGTTGAGCAATACAATCTAGATTTCAGGATCATTCTAAGGAAGATAGCAATTAAATTTCTAATAGATGCCAAAATTTTTCATTTACTTTTGAAATGAAGATTTACAAAAGAGTCAGAAAAATTCTCAATAAATCACCATACTATTAAAAATCATTTAAGTGACATTACTCTAACTAACACTCAGACATCCTTAATGTACTCAACCCTAAACGCAACACAAAAATCTTCAAAGGTCACTTCCTAACGCATTCTCTTGCATTTCCGTTCGAGCTTCTTGATGGTATCATACCACCAGACTCCCCGCTTAGTCTAGCATCTGATCCATCACTATGTTAACCAAGAGGAACTCGGATGCTCTATGTGCCTCAGGACTAACTCTACTCAGGTCAACCACTCCTATGCGTAGATAGGAAAGTCAAGCCCTCGGTATGCCCTGTTTGATGTAGAAGTTTGTCTAAGACTAGGGTTCCTTTTGTTGAAAACTCCTTCGATTTTCCATTTGCTCTCTTGTCTCTATTTAAAACTATAGCTTCCAAGCAATTCAAAGGCATGCAGATAATAGTCCAAGTCAGACTCTTCACGATCTATTTGATCATAATAGTAGAATGTAATGGTTTTTGTCAACTAGAAATAACTAGATTTTTAGAATATGAGTATTCTCATTCTACATTTTCAGAGAGTTACCGATAGTACTATGTTATGGATGTTATATCTTGATATTTGCACTTTAGAAGAACGGTCCATTAGGTAGAAAGGAATCATAGATCCCATTTTGACACCTTATGGTGTTATCTAATACAACTGTGGGGCATCGTACCCTCTGCGGCCATGCTAATACTGATATTAGCAATAAACACGGGGAGTACGACGCTCCAACTATGGAAAATCCTTAACTCAAGTAGAGTCAGATAAGACCCAACTCGCCTTAAGCCAAGGACTTGTCATCTTGAACTGTAAATATACATCAACATATCAAAGTAGTGAAAGCAAAAAATAGTATAACATAACATCAACATCACAACATAGTATACAAGAGTAAAGGAAACAATAACTCAGCTCAAGTGCAGAAAGTAAATACATCCATAATTTATTTATTACAGACTGAATTAAAAGAAAGAAAAGATCTCTCAATCTCACTGCAAGAAAGGAAAATCTAACTAAGCGGCAGTAGGAAGATCCTCCTCCTGCACTGGCTCATCTCCTATAGAACCACCAATGAACAGCTCCAAATGTGACATTTGTCAGTACCACAATGCCAGGGCCCCAGCCAACAAAAGAAAAATATTACAGTTAGACAAATTGTCTAAGTACATTTTAAGCTATTTAAGTGAACTGAATATTTAAAGATATCACACTAACTACTTTAAATATGCAAGCAATATAGGGTGCATCAAGCTACAAAGAAAAGAATAGCTATAAACTATTCATTTATAACTAAGCAACAGGTATGTAACATAATATATAAAGCATGAAACTAAGCAAGGTGAGGCTAAAGAGTAACAATAACTGCATGTATAACTGATCATAACATACTTATGATCATATGAAGATATGCTGAGTTTATAAATATAAATTGTACTGAAAAGTGCTAAAATGAACATACAAAACTAGCATTTTAAACATAGCAATACTTAATAACTACTCAATAAGAATATATACAAGCATGCAGATTTAATATATAAAAGACCACTAAAGCATGTGGCAAAAGCAAGCTAAGAGCATAAATAAGCTAAAAAGTAAAGCCACTGAGACATGTGGCCAAGCAACTGAAAGCACCAAAACTGAACTAAAGTAAGAAAAAGCCTAAGACATAGTACTTCCATAACAGAAACATGCCATACAGGGCCTCTGAATAGAAAGTTCAACATGTGTCCATCCTAAGCATCATCAAAGCTAGGTCCGAGTCAAACTTATAGAATAAGACATATATCCATAGCCAAGCAATGAACTAGGTCCGAGTCTATTCTATAACAAAACTAGAACTGAGAAGGTACACTAAGTTAGGACATACCTTACTGGACTGAATGCACTTGAAAGAACTGAGTGAATATTATGCTTTGCAAATACTAACTTAGGATGTATCTTCCATATCCTAAGTTCTCTTATTATGCTCAAGGAACATGGCTCAATATTCAAAGTGTGCAGAGCAATCAAAGTCAAAGTAAGATGGAGACTCAACTAGACTTATGTGATATCTGTTGTTATCTAAATTATCCAAATCTAACTATTCTGAGAAGATACAAGTTTAGGATATCCAATATCCAGCTATCGAGTATAATCTCAGATTCACGATCTTAGTGTTTAACCTTAGAACTTAACAAGTTCTAATTCAAACTCAAGTGACGACTTAAAGGTTTAAAGTAAATAAATCAACGACTTAGTTATTATTGTTTTCCTCACTTTACCCAAATCAAGATTAAGAATTCTGGATCCAAACTCCACATATGGGGTTCAATTTCCTAAATCAAAGATAATATCCTAATAAGGATCTAGGGTTCTATAATAACTCAAGTTGTTACCTTAGTCAATTAGAGCTAATCCTAGTTTTAAACCTAATCCTAAGTGCTAATCAAGTCATTATGAGTTAGCCTCTAAGACCCAGTCCAAATCAAGAGTCAAATGGATCGATCCTGATTTTTGGAAAATCTAGAAAACCCTAAAATTTGACCTATCTAAAAAGACCTCGGATCAAAAAACGGACTTCGCCATCGCGCTCGTTGCCCTCAAATTAGCTAGGGGTGAAGTTTTCGTGTTAATTGGAAGTCGTCAAAATTTTAACGAATATTTTAATAATATTCAAATACCCTGCAAATCGAGGAAATAAAATACCCATCGGATCAAAAATCTGACCTCGTCGTTGCGTTCCTCACCCCTCAATTAGCTAGGGGTGAATATTTGGAATTTTTCTGAAATTAATTTTATTATTATTTTAATTAGGAAATTAATTTAAGTTTTATTATTTTAATACCCCTAACGTCGTTGCCCGCGCCGTCCACTGGACCTAACGATGTCGTCCGATCAGACGGCGCGGATCGGACGGCTGCAACACTCTCTTCCCCATGAGAGTCCGCGTGTCCCATGGGCGAGCCATCGCGCGACGCGCGGCGCCCGAGCTTCATGGCCTCCGCCGCAGCTCGCCTCAAAGGCGCATCGAGACCCCGACCGTCGGGGGAGGAGGGTTCGAGTCTGTCGTGTGCATTAGGAGGTCCCTTCCGCCTCTTGTCTTCTTCCTTCAGCAAACCCTAAATCTCAGCGGCTTCAACTGAGGTACCCTACTGATCCTATAATCTTAGCTTAGCATTCAATTTATTCCTTCACCACCTAGTTATTGAACTTCTATGATCGCATAGTCACCGATCGAGCCTTCACGCGCTCGATCTGGACGCTCCTGCCCTAACCCTAGCCTCGCGTATTGTAACAACCCAGGTTGTTACTTGGCTCAATTAAGACTAATCTAAGTCTTAATTAAGGTTCTAAGTCACTAATTAAGTAATTTAGAACTTATCTCAAAACATAGGTCAAATCAGAAGTCAACTGAGTCAAATTAGAAACTTTGGAAAATTCCAAACCCTAGAATTTGACTTTTTATCTAGACCTCGAATTGAAAATCTGACTTCGCCATTGCGTTCACCACCCCCTAATTAGCAGTTTTGAATGCATTTGGAAGTCGTTGGATTTTCGTCAAATATTTTAATAATATTTAAATATCTAAAAAATTAAAATAATTAAATACTTGTCGAAATGAAAATTCGAGCGCGTCGTTGCGTTCCTCACCCTTCAATTAGCTAAGGGTGATTTATTGAGAATTTTTGGGATGCATTTAGATATTTATTATTAATTAATAAAGTTAATGTAAATTATTTAAAATAATATTTTAATATTTATTATTATAGCAGGCACCGTCAGTATCTTAATATTTCCATCTAAATCCTTTAACGCCATTCACTATTGCCGTTTGACCGAGCGATTAAGTCTGAACCGTCTAATCTCTTCGATCAAACGGTGGAAGTGCTTTGTCCCTGCGAATGCTCCACGCAAGCCAGGGTCGTGACGCGCGTCGCCTGATATCAAAGCCAGACGTCGATCAACGCCTGTTAACCTCCTGTCTGACTCCTTTAGGTCTTTCGATGGTTCTAATGGATGTTTTGAGGATACAGACTCTAGCTTTTTTCGAAGAGGAAAAGGATACCGTTAGAGCCCTAAATCCCTTTGCTCCAGTTTTCGCTCGATTTAATCCTATCTTCGGTCTCGTATTGAGGTACTATAATCTTTTGAACCTATCGTTGCAATTGATTTAATTGGTTTTGCAATTTTACATGCAAATGATTCTATAAAATTTCGGACTTTAATTTGATTTAGTTCATAGCTTCTCCTGCATTGAATCCAGCACTCGAGATATAGCAAGTCATGGTTCTGCAATTGTTAGTTATATAAATCGTGATAAATGAATTCGTGTAAATCTTAGTTCGTTAGAATCGATCCCTGTTTGCGCTTAATCCCCCCTTCGCAAATTTAGGGCATCAATATTCCTAAGGTTCGAAAGGGCCATTAGCGTCAATTTAGGTTTCCGTCGAGGGATCTCAGGCAGACTTCTCGATCGGCATTTGGATAGTTCCTTTTAGCGTCCGATGACATCAGTTCTGGGAAGCCCTAGATTTCCTTTCGCCGGACCTTTTTCGGGAATGAAGGAAGTCGAGGGTGCTGCGTGGATCTCGTTGCTTGCGTGTCATCCACGTAGCGCCTGCTGACTTGGCATTGTGGGGCCCACAGTGGCCATCCTCGAATCAATTCCGATCGCGCCGTGCGAATCTTAAAGCTGTGGAACGCGCAGCTTTATTTAAACTGTCGAATTAAGGATTAAGAAATTTAATTAAATAAATGTTAGAATAAATAAATCAATTAAATACAAATATTCAAACAACCATATCTTAATAATTATAAGTCCAAAATACACAAAATTATATATCATTTTGATTAGTAAAAATAGAGGAACATTTTGATACTGTCAATTTTGCAATTAGACTTATATTTAGCAAAGTGACATTTAGGGTATTATTTAAGTCCAAATAATGTTACAAAATTTCATTTGCCCATAATTTTGTAACCAATAATCCAAACCTATTAATTATGGATCTTAAAATGCTCATAAAACCCTGAGGATCATTTTAGTAGGGTCAATCTTGCTGTTTGAATTAGTTTGAGCCTAATCACATTTAGGACCTAACCCTAATTACCCTAATTAGACCTAGAACTTCAATTGACCATAACTTGGTCAATTGAGCTCCAAATTGAATGATCCAAATATTATTTTAGATCAGAAAAACCTAATTAATAGTAATCTGTAAAAATATTTTAGATCCAACGGTTAGATTTGCTAATCACCCTTAATTACTCTAAATCTTGATTAGTGAATATTAGCAAATATAGTAATCCAAATTGAGTGATTTAAGTTTCAGAGGACTTATAGAGTCATTTAAAACCTAGCTGTAAGGTTGGATTAATTTTTGAGTGATTAATTTTGCTAATCACTCACTAATCACCCTAAACCCTAATTAGGTATTAACCTAGTCAAATTAGATCCAAATTGAGCCTGCCACATGTCATTATGATCAGTGGACTAATTGTAAACCATAGCTACTGATTTTACTCAATTTGGATACTAATTGATAAAGTTAGATTTTGACCCATAATTAAGGATTCCTTAATCACCTTTTAACCCTAGATCTTGTATTGGCCATAACTTGGTCAATACTTATCAGAACTTAGTAAATTTAGATTCTATGAAAATCTTAGATAGTAAAGAACAATAATCTGAAAGAAAATTTAACTTTTACTTAGTCAAATTACTAATTTGCCCTTATGAGTCAAATTCACTAATTTGATCTCATATGGCTTAATAATGACCCAAAATTAATTTAGTTGCTGTCTAATCTTACATTAGATAGTAAGAAAACTTTCCAAAAGAAAATTTTAGAATTTAAGCCCTAGATCAAAATTTGATCTTTAAACCCTTAAGTAGGGGCAAAATGGTCATTTTGCCAAAATTTAGGGTTTAGCCTTTAAAAGCCCTAAATTCAGTTTCTAATCACTAAAATCAGTAAATAGAATGATTTAGAACTGAAATTAATCAAATACAAGTCTAAATTAGATTTTGATTAAAATATCAAAATTTGCTCCTTAAGAAAATTCCTAAGTCATAAGTGAGTGTTCTCATGTTCCTTACTCATTCTTAGATACATCCTTAGGTCTTATAACATTAGTTAGGATGTGTATTTTGAGAGATACTCTTAGTAATTAAGAGCTTTAAATTTCTAAGATTAAGAATAGATCTTAAGTTAGAATTCATCTATTGAGTAAATTGGGTTACTCAATAAGTGAAACTTTGAGTTTATTAGTTTATAGATTTTTCTTAGTTTATTAAATGATTATTTGATCTTTAAACTTTAGAACTAAGAATAGAAATCTATCCTAATGAATTGATTTATCATTAGGATTTGCCCTAACCTAATCAGTGAGATTTGGGTTCTAAACCTTAGACCTTTAGATTCACCATTTGGATTAAGTGATTTAAATTCCATATTTGGAATTTAATTCTTAATCCTTTCATCTTGATTTGATCAATCAAGATGAGGTTGGGACTATTCAAAAACATTAAAATAGGACGTTTGACTTATTATTTACCTCATCTAGTTGACATTGATTTGATAAGATTAGAACCTGATCAGTTCTAATTATTTTCCAACTTGTAAGGATGTGAATCTGAGTTACACTCGATAGTAGGACCTGGAGATCCTGAACGTGTGTAACTTAGAGTAGATAGAATGAATAAAGTAGATAATAATGGATATCACCTGTGTTTTAGATAGAGTCTCTTGCTCACCTTGAATTGATGCTTTGCATACCTTGTTTTGAGCCCCTTACCTTGTACACATATATTGGACATAGGATATTTGATAAATATCTCATGTTAATTTTGAATTGCATACATATCATTCATGATTGATCGATGTTTTCAGTTTTTCAAAAAGTTGTGGCTTAACTAGTATGCCTCTCCAATCCTCGAGTTCGGCATAGCACGCTGGTTTGTTACTGTCGGTAAGTCTATCCATATCTGGTTGAAATAATTCCCAGGGTGATGAGAAATAGATTTTGCACTCTTTAATCAGGATTGGACATGGTGAGTACTAGTTGAGAGTTATTTTGGTAAGGTGTAGCTTGATTAGTATACCTCTTCGATAAACTCGTTCGGGGTCGGCAACCTTTCGAGGGTTTAATGTCCGACAGTCTATTGGCCATGCCTAATCCATAGGATAGGATGGATAGACTCTCGCCCTACTGACTATAGAGTCAGGATTCTGATATGAATATACTAATTCAAGTACACTTATATTCGGATCTATCTTAGCTCATCAGGCTAAGAGTTTTCGGTGATGTTCAGTTCAGAGTTTCTTAGCTCATCAGGCTAAGATTTGCTGAGTATGTTTTCAGTTTGAGTGACTTAGATGGTCACTGCAATTTCTGTTTTCAGTTACTGTTTTACTTGCATATTCTACATTATAGCACTGTTTTACTTACAGCTTTCCTGCACGCATTTTATATAGGATGCTAGTTTTACTTACTATTTTCATATGCTCACATAGGATGTTAGTTGTTTTCAATTTTAGACTGTTCAATTTCTGTATGTTACCTAGCATAATCTGTTTGATCATAAACATGTTTAGGCTGTATTTTCTTTACAGTTTTGTTTAGTCTTTCTTTTTCTTACCTGTCTTTGTTGCAGTTGCTCGGAGGAGGTATGTGCTTACTTCCTATTTGCTTAGTTATAAACTGTAGTTTATAACTTATTATTGTTCTTTTGTACGCTTTCTGCACCTTTTTGCTTCAGTACTAGTTTATGGTGATATTCAAGTAATTTAATAAAATTGTTTACCCTAAAATGTGCTTAGATAATAGTCTAATTAGCTTTTCTTTTGTTGGCTAGGGCCCTACCATTATGAAATTGATAATGGTAGGTTCTGAGTTTGTTAAAGCAGCTGATCCAGTGGAGTGCTTACCATTGGAAGAGGAGCCAGTTCCTGAAGATCTATAGCTTTAGATTTCTTTCTTTCAGTGAGATTGAGAGTTCTTTCAGTCCTTTTTATCTTATTAAATATTGTAATAATACAAGTTTAACTTTTCTTTTCAGCACTTTACTTATTCTGTATTGTTGTATTTATACTGTATGGATGGATGTTATATTTATATTGCTTCCGCACTCTGAGTTTTGGTATGATCATTTAGTGATAGTTTTTTTGGGTTGAATGGCAAAGTCCTTAGTTAAGTTGGATTAGAACTTGTGTCTAATCCAATTCTAAATGGGGACCTTGTCATTTGGTGACCCCTCCATCGTAATCATGTTAACTTAAGGGTTAACAGGACCACGGTGGTACAGGGCCGCCACACATATCCCGTCAAGTCGACGTGGAGGAAGGCGAAGCGGCATTCGGGTCGGGCCGATTTGGGTCGGATCCAACCCGCTAGCAACATGGTCCGCTACGTGGCCTCCTCCCATTCGCGGGGTGAGCCCCGTGTCGTCAGTCGATGCCCCCAGTGGGGCCTGCTCCCTCTCTGCATTCAGTAAGGGTGCGCCACGCGTCGTATGGTGGGCCCCACCGCCATAATGAACCTGCAAAAAGAGTTATTAGAAATATATACACACGTGAATAATGATTAGTACTTATATATCTAAATACATTAGGTGTCTGTTAATTAGGATTGGCATCTAATTAGTTAGTGTTTAATTAGGAGTTAATACGTATTAATAATGATTAACTACATATTATTAATAAAATAAATTTTAATAAATAAAACGGAACTTTGTTATATATATATATTATATATATATATGAAACTTAATTAATTAGTATACATATAACTATAGCTATAAGTTCTGTTATACATAAGTATATATATATATATATGAATTATAATTAATTAGCATTAAATAATAATTAACAGACATTTAAATTGTTATAATTAGGTTTACTTAATTAATTAATCAGAAATTAATTAATTAGATTAATTAGATAGATTTAATTAAGCCAAACAATAATTAATTAGTATATCTAAATTGATTAGTTATAACTCAAAAATTAGATAAATTAGTATTAAATAATAATAATAATATTTAGATTAGGATTAATCAAATAGTAATCCTAATAAGTAAATATTTAATTAATAGAATCATTAATTAACAATTAATATTTGATGAATTAATACTAATTTCAAGAGTAACTTTAATATTTGAATATATATATATATATATATATTTAATATATGTAATTAAGTCTCCGTAGTCCTTCCTCCTTACTTCCTTTCCCTCCTTCCCTCCTCGCTTCCGCTATTTTCCGTCCTTGCTCCCTGCCTCGTCCCTCCTCTCCCTTGTCTTTTGCTCCTCCTTCCTTAATTAAATTAAATACCCTTCCATTTTCAATATTTTGTAGGATCTCCATCGTCAATCTCGGTCTCATTACTCAGAAAAAAAAGGAATTAAATGACGTAATACAAAAATTAGTTTCAGGGTTCGTATAATGTAGTGACATTTTATGACCTATTTAAACCATCATAACTTTTAACCTAGTTGTCCAAATATAGTCAATATGGGTCTTAAAATGCTCATGAGAACAGTCCTATCATTATGGTGGTATTAGTTTTCTCATTTGGATATCAGGATAAAAAGTCAACCATAGACCCTACAATTGATTTAGGAAAATTGACTAAAATACCCATATAATTAAAATGACCATAATTTAGTCAATTCAACTCCAAATTTGAAAATTCAAGATGCTAATTAGTTTAGAATTTCCATATCATCAATAACTAAAATAATACTTAAAATCTGAACCCTAGAAAATTAGAAAATAATAAAAAATATATAATCTTAGTTAGGTCATAATTTGACCATTTGAGGTCCAAGTTGGGTCTACTCCTTATCAGCACACTCAGTATATTATAGGGAAGCTATAGAAACTGAGTTTGCTGAAATTGAACTTCTAATAGAAAAGTGTAGTTTTTGTCGCCCATTGACTGACAAAATTATCGAATTGACCTTAGAAATTGAAACGTCCATAACTTAGTCAATTGAACTCAAAATCCAGTGTTCTTGGACGTTATGGATTCATTGAACAATAACCAATAGTAAATTATTTAGATTTCTTTAGGATGAAAATTATAAGTTTGCCCTTAGGTCAAAAACTTTAGTTTTGACTTATATGATCCGTTTCTCATCCAAACTGAGCGTACTTACTGTCTAACTTCAATTTAGACATCAAGGAATCATTTGATAGTAAGAAACTTCAATTTGGACCCTTAAATCAAAAGTTGACTGTATGTTTTGGATTACTATACTATTTATTCTGAGTTATATTTCATGTTATTCATATTGTGATGCTTGGATGTCTCTTATTTAAATCGCTTCCGTACTCTGTATGAATTTTTATAAAGTGACTAAATATTTTATTCTGTGCTTACTCCTTCTCTTATTAGGTGGATTGTGGATTTCATCCTAATCTAATAATAAGTGAAAGGTTAGCCAGAGTGACACTCTACCCCTAAACTTAATCTTGTGGATTAAGGAGTGAGGCTCCACAGTTGGTATCAAAAAATTCCATAAGGTGTCAGATTAGAATTTGCATTCTTATCTACCTAATGGAAGATTCTTCTAACAGTTCAGTCACTATATCAGAAATACTGGAGTCACATCTAAGACACCACAATATCAAACTCAGAATAAGGAGTGTAATACTAAAATTATGCAAGCAACTATATAAAGTAAAATCCTAAAATTTAACTACTCAACCTAACAACTTCTATAAACATACTTAGACATACCAGGATAACGCTTAGGTGGCATTATCGATAATTTGAAGATGGGTGGGGACACGTTGTCCAATTTCATCAACAACATGAGGATTACATAGAAGGAGTGTCAGATTTTGAAGCCCAGATGCTGGATTGACTACTCCAGCAAAGTGTATTTAGAGGATATTATCTCCCCTTTGTAGCCAAATGATGATTAAGGAGGGCAAATTTTGTGTTTAAGACTATCAACTTCCTAAATAATGTTAGAATCTCTATTATATCCCTCCTCCTACAGGATAGAGCCAAAGATTGGTAGAGCATCACCCTACAAGCCACTTACCCATCGATGTGAAGAATGAAAATAGAAGTCACATATATCAGATAGATATCTTAGCTTTTATTCATATGTTATTTGTGTTACCTTACACATCCTTGTACCCTAATTTTTTTGAATAAGCAATTTTTCTTACATCTCTTAATCTGGATATCTAGGAATACTACTATCTGAGTATGACATGATACGACTTTTTCGCCCACTTTAAAGACAGGTGGAAGTTTGACGTGTACTTAGCAAAGAGATCTCTCCAGTAGGAGCTAGTGTATTGGAGAGGATGCTAGAAGATATGTGTTATCGGGAACTGAATTTTCCCATCCTAGCTAAGGAATGGTTATGAAGGGTGACCAAAGTGTTCGATGAGCTGGAATGCCCGGATTGCATTCGACTCGACATCGTCGACATCCTCCCTCCAAGACTACGTAGAGGAGTGGTGGACTCTCAAGTATGGGTGCTTGAATGTAGATCTGCCCACCGCCGCCGAGAGCCGAGATAAACATACGCAGATTTTTCTCGCAAGCTTTTCACTAAAGAATACATAGGATAGACTCTATATTTTCTCAGGTACTGTCTTTCATTTATAATTTATCTACTATTTTCAGTATGTGTTTTCGTTCTTTCATCTTTGATTAATAAAAGAGATAAAATGTTATGCCTCTCCTATTTTTTGGATTTCTGATGTGTGATTGTTTAAACTCAGATTCTAGCAAGAGATAATGAATCTAGGACAGAGCCCCTCCCTTGCTCCCTCCAACTCCTCATTCAGCAAGGTAAGCACCTTGCTAAAGGCAGTAAAAATGATGGTGGGAATCCCACCAGCAACAGACAAAATTTAGCCAGAAATAGGCCAGGAAGGCCGCAAAAGCACAAGCAAAGCAAGCCAAATGAATGTAACGGCTTCTGGTGTCCCAGATAGCCCAGAACCGCACAACGGCAGAAGCTGCCCCAATGCTGGCAATACTCCCATCAGCACTACATTCAGTCCACAAGACGGATTTGCTACATAATTTCCTTCGTCTGAGACCCCCCCACATTCAACGGGAGTCTATCAGCGATAAACACAGAGGATTGGCTGAGGATGGTGGAGAAAAATATAACGAGTATCAAGTGCCCTGATACGGAAGTGATTCGATTGGTCACTCATCTGCTCCAGGCGAAGCGGAGCACTGGTGGAGCCACATTTGTACTACACACTTCACCGACATCCGTTTGGAGGAAGTCTCTTACGAAGAGTTTGAGGATGTGTTCGCGCTGAATACATTCCATTGTCCGAGCGCTGCAACATGGCAGAGGAATTCCTCAAACTGCAGCAAGGAAAATTGCACGGTGGTTGCGTATGACGCAGAGTTTAAGAGGCTCGCCAGATTCTCGACGAGCCTGGTGCCCCACCGAATCAGACAGGTGCCACTATTTCCAGAGCGGATCTTCGACCCTCCATACAAGTCCAAGTCGTGCCATTCCGCATGACCAACTACCGGGAACTATTGGAGACTACCAAAGTGATAGAGAGGCACCAGCAATAAGAAGCAAAGAGGCTTGCCAACTCTGCAGTGCACCCATCAGGATAACCCCCAAAAATGGCTAGGGTTTATCAAATCGAGGCAGAAGCCTCTGCTACCGATCCTTTGAACGGCTATACAAAGCCGCATCCTTTACAGCCGGTGTTTCCACAGTCAGCGAGTCTGATTCACCTGTGGTAGAACCTGGGGCACAGTTATACTCAGGCCACATGATCGATATGATTGATGGGGAGCTAATTAAGCACGTGCAAGGCAAGCCAGCATTTGACCTCTACCAAAGAGCTCCTGCCACTACAACAGCATATGCCCAGCATTACCACCTCCTGCTCCTCAACATGAGGCACCCCCCTACCTCTCGTTCTAGCACATCAAGGCCCACACTCAGGCAGCCCTACAATAACAGGCTTGCAGGCCAGTCCCGAGTCTACGCCTTCACACCTACTAAGGCCACAGAAGACAACCATATGGTGTTAGGTACACGCTTCTGAACTAATCTATCATTTTATTATTACTTACTTAAAAGTAACTCATAGACTACTGCATCCACAATTAGGTACAATCTATATAAATAATAAGTCCTATAATATTCTATTCAACACTGGAGCAAGTCACTCCTTCATCTCTGAAAGTTGGACAAAGTCTCTCAATTTGGCAGTACACCGCTTAGCAAAACCTCTAAGTGTAAGATTACCATCCAGAGCTCAATTACAAGCAGTCAATTCTGCAAGCTACAAGTGCCCTTTGGAGAGACAAAATTTGAAGCCAAACTTGTAGTATTGCCAATAGCCAATTTCGATGTTATTTTAGGCATGAATTGGCTAAGTCAGCATGACGTCATCATCAACTGCCAAAAGAAGAAGATCACCCTGGGCAGTGGCAAGCAAGCTAAGTCGTTCATAGGGAACCTTAGTGCAGAGCTTCCTTAGTTAATACTATTCAAGCCAAGAGGCTAGTAAGCAAAAGCTGCAGTGCCTACCTAGTGACGATACAAGGGGAAAAGAAAGAAGATATTCTTATATCCCAGAACCCTATCGTTTGTGAATTCATCGATGTTTTCTCCAAAGACATACCCGGTCTTCCACCTATTCGGGAAGTCGAATTTGCAATCGATGTTGCCCAGAAACCCAACCTATTTTTAAAGCACCCTATAGAATGGCACCCAAGGAGTTGCAAGAACTAAATAAGCAACTATAGAAGTTACTGGAGAAATATCTTATCAGGCCTAATTCTTCCCCATGGGGAGAACCAATTTTATTTGTCAAAAAGAAGGATGGGTCCATGCGTATGTGTATTGATTACAGAGAGCTGAATAAAGTCACCATAAAGAACAAGTACCCTCTACCTCACATCGATAATCTATTCGATCAGTTATCAGGAGCAAAAGTGTTCTCAAAGATTGACCTGCGATCAGGATATCACCAGCTGCAAGTGAAGGATTCTGATATAGCAAAGACTACTTTTAGGACTATATATGGTCACTATGAATTCCTAGAGATGTCATTTGGACTAACAAATGCGCCTTCCATCTTTATGGACCTAATGTAGCGTATCTTGAAACCATATCTGGACAAATTTGTCATCGTATTCATAGATGATATCTTAATATACTCTAAGATGAAGAAGGAACATGCAGGTCACCTTCGGACCATGTTAGAAGAACTGAGAAGTCACCAGCTGTATGCTAAATATTCAAAGTGAGAATTTTGGCTTGAATCTGTTACCTTCTTAGGCCACATTGTAGATGCTCAAGGAATTAGAGTGGATAAGAATAAGGTCAGCTTAATCTAAGAATGGGTATAACCCAAGACAGTGACAGCAATTAAAAGTTTATTGGGTTTGACTGTATATTATAGAAGGTTCATGAAAGGCTTCTCTCAGATAGCCTCTCCACTCACCAAACTTACCCAGAAGGCTGTACCCTTTGAATGGTCGCTAGCTTGTGAAGCAGCGTTCCAGGCACTAAAAGATACGCTTACCTCTGCCCCATTTCTAAAATACCAATTATATACTAACGCATCTGGTATAGGCTTAGGTGCTGTATTAATGCAGAAAGGGTAGGTTATAGCATATGCTTCCCGTCAACTGAAGACCCACGAAAGAAACTATGTTGTACATGACTTAGAGCTAGATGCTGTAGTGTTCGCCTTAAAGATTTGGCATCATTATCTATATGGGATTCAATGCTCAATTTTCACAGATCATCGAAGTCTAAAGTATATATTCACCCAAAGAGAGTTGAACTGTAGGCAAAGAAGATGGCTAGAATTGATCAATGACTATGATTTGGACATAAAGTATCACCTTGGAAAGGCCAAGTCGTAGCTGACACCCTGAGTCATCAGGCCACCCTAAATGCCATTGTATCAAAGAGCCTATTAATAGAAGAATTTTGCAAGATGAGCATCAAACTTGTCTGTGGAGACAAACTCAGCTCAGTGCTGGCAAACATCACTATGGAACCCACCTTTCATAGAGACGTGTCCATATCACAGACCAAAGATGAAGAGTACTTAGGCTTCAAGCAAGCCATTGAAAGTGGTCACCGTACCGATCTTCGATTCCATAAGGGTGCTATCTATCAAGGGGATCACTTATGGATCCCTAAGTCCATACACCAAGAGGTGCTGATTGAAGGCCATAACTCCGAATACTAGATTCATCCCGGAGGATCAAGATGTATCAGGACTTGAAGCTATCATTTTGGTGGCCAGGGATGAAATAGAGCGTAGCAAATTTTGTGGCTAAGTGTCATGTGTGTTGCCTAGTAAAAGTAGAGCACCAGAAACTAGGCGGTCTGCTGTACCCATTAAATATTCCAGAGTGGAAGTGATCAAGCATATCCATGGATTTCATCATGGGATTACCTCATGCGAGGTCTGGAGCTGACACAATCTGGGTCATCGTAGATCGTCTCACTGAATCTGCGCATTTCATCCCAGTCCGACAAACTGATTCAATTGAGAAACTTGCGAGGACCTATATCAAAGAAATAGTCCAACTTCACGAAATCCCCAAGACTATTATATCGGATAGAGACAGTCGTTTCACATCAAAATTTTGGCAGGCAGTCCATCAGGATCTGGGTACCACACTAGCTATGAGCACAGCCTTCCATCCTCTGACAGATGACCAAACAGAAAGATTAAATCAAGTTTTAGAAGACTTGCTCCATCTCTGTATACTAGACTTTTCAGGGTCCTAGGAAGACCACATCCCCCTAGTAGAATTTACATATAATAACAGCTTCCAAGCAAGTATTAAGATGGCTCCTTATGAAGCCCTATATGGTAGGAAATGTTTTACGCCAATAGCATGGTCCAAAATTGGAGATGTTCAGTTGTATGGCTCCGAGTTGGTAGAAGTGATAAACAAAAAGGTAAAGCTCATACAGTAGAGAATCAGGGCAGCTCAAGATAGGTAGAGCAAATATCACAACATCCATCAGTGTCCCTTGGAATTCCAGGAAGGAGACTATATATATTTAAAGGTTAGCCCTATGAAGGGTGTATATCGTTTTGGAGTTGTGGGCAAGCTCAGCCTGAGGTATGTCGAGCCATTCAAAGTGCTGAAGAGGATTGGGTCAGCAGCATACCAGTTGGAACTGCCAGTAGATTTTGCTACAGTACACAACGTATTCCATGTATCGTCCCTAAGAAGGTGCCATAGAAATCCGTCACCCCTCGTGCAATTCCCAGAAATTCAATTCCAGCCAGATCTGTCATATGCCGAGAGCCGATTCAGATCCTAGCTTGTGATCGCAAACAACTCAGAAATCGTGCTATCAACATGATTAAAGTCTAGTGGAAGAATAGTTCTTACAATGAAGCTACTTGAGAGAAGGAATCCGATATGCGAGCTAAATATCCTAGACTCTTTGATAATCTAGGTAATTCTATTTCCTAGCATTCCAAGCTTTAAACTTTAATTCAAGTTATATTTAATTTTTGCCTTTATTTTCACTTGAGTGATGTCGAGGATGACATCATTCTTGAGTGGGGGAGACTGTAATAACCCAAATTGTTACCTTAGTCAATTAGGGCTAATCTTAATTTTAAACCTAATTCTAAGTGCTAATCAAGTCATTATGAGTCAGCCTCTAAGACCCAGTCCAAATCAGGAGTCAAATGGATCGAATCCTGATTTTTGGAAATTCCAAAAAACCTAAAATTTGACCTATCTAAAAAGACCTCGGATCAAAAAATGGACTTCTCCATCACGCTCATTGCCCTCAAATTAGCTAGGGGTGAAGTTTTCGTGCTAATCGGAAGTCGTCAAAATTTTGATGAATATTTTAATAATATTTCAAATGCCTCGCAAATCGAGGAAATAAAATACCCATCGGATCAAAAATCTGATATTGCCATTACATTCCTCACCCCTCAATTAGCTAGGGGTGAATATTTGGAATTTTTTTGAAATTAATTTAATTATTATTTTTAATTAGGAATTTATGTTTTATTATTTTAATATCCCTAACGCCGTCGCCCGCACCGTCCACTGGACCTAACGGCGCCGTCCGATCAGACGGCGTGGATCAGACGGCTGCGGCACTCTCTTCCCCACGAGAGTCCACGTGTCATGCGGGCGAGCCATCGCGCGACGCCTGAGCTTTGTGGGCTCCGCCGCAGCCAGCCTCAAAGGCGCATTGAGACCCCTGACAGACTGTAAATACACGTCTGCATTTGCACACAAGTGTACGTGGTCTGAAGTAATAAGTAGAAAGTGTTAGTTTTTGGGATTTATCGAACCACAAAGAATCGATTGTTTTGTTACTAAGGTTTATCTATTCTCACTAATATTTAAGTGATGATGTAATTGGTTTGAGTTGGTTCTAAACTAAGCACAATAATCACTAAGTAGAAATTAAGTCAGATAAAAGGAAGCTGAGAGTTAGGTTCATCCCACATGTCATGATAAATTACTTATGCATGATGATTCCTTAAGCGTAGTCTTTCATTTACTATAAATTAAATCAAGTGCACATTATTCCTCCTTGAGTTTTATCTCAAGGTTTCACAAGTTCAAATCTTGTGCACGAAATGAACACACAATCGGTTCTATTTGGGCATAAAGATTCCTATAAGATTTTAGGTTTATAATTTTCATCTTATCTTTTGATCAAGGAGATGAGGATTATTAAATTCTTAAGATCTTATAAGTATTGATTCCACTAGGAGCGTCACTCACATCGCACATAGTTGAAATGAGGGAATAATATGTTGGGCTCAATGATTATGTCATCTCGATCATGAGCACACAACTATTTCTTTCCCTCCCTCAACTAAGTTGAGCTAAGGAGCTCACATAGTGGGTTTTAGCATCACACGCATCAACACTTTAGTTGAGCTTAGATTAAGGTGCACTAAGCTCAAGAGCTTTTCTCACATAGTTCTAAGCTCTCATGCACTCATAGATCTAGCATCTAACCAAAGGTGAGCTATGGAGCACAAGACACTTTAGTTCTTGAATTCATTAGTTCATTTTCCTTTGATTCATAATCAAGACTAAGCATTTCTTGAGCAAGGCATTGAGTTCATACATTTTATTAATACTTAAGAAAAACTTCATACAATTAAAATATAACTATCAAACACATGGGATTACCCCAACCCTCCCCAAGGGAGATTTATCTATACATTATAAAAGAGATGAAAAAGAATACATACATGGATAAAGACCCTTTCATGATCAACTAAGAAAAGAAATTACAAAAGAAGAGTTGCGAAGATACTAGGAACGTTCCTTAGAAGTTCTCCGGATCCTTCTTCTCCTTCTTGAACTTCATCTCTTATGTCGCTAGTGCTGCCTTCCTTCTTCTTCTTCTTGGTAAATTGGCTATTCCACACTTGGAGAGTTCCTCTCTTCCACTATGCAACCCCTCTCCTTACTTAAGTTATTTGAGCAAAAATTGGAACCCTTCTCTAGTCATGAGAAGTGATATTTATAAGAGAGGGGCTGCAATCATCACACTTAAGATTCAAACCAACAATTCCAATTGAAAATTTTGAGCAATGATGGCAAAAATCCCAATTGATGGTGAGGTGACCAATATCTTCATTTGTTTAGCTAATACATCACCTCATAAGCCTCCTTTTCATTTAAACGTAGCAGCTACAGAGGGAATGATGGCTGGGGACAAGATGTAGGTTGGGGGTCTTGTCCCAGCCGCAATAAATGCTCCTACCAGAGGAAATTGCGGTGGGCCACTGCAGCGCGCGGTAGCGCGTTACGGCGCACTGCGATGTGCAAGGGTGCAAGTAATTTTTGATAAATGTCCAGCTGCTGCGCGCTCACGCGTCCATTTTTTGCGAAGTGTCCCGCTGCGGTGCGCTGTAGTGCTAGCGTTTTGCAAATCGCACCGCTGCAGCGCGTGGGTAGCGCCAGAATTTGTAAATCGCACTGCTGCAGCGCGTTGTAACGGCAGCATTTCGCAAAAAGCTTCGCTGCAGGCACGGCAGCGGTTTCCTTTGAAAAATTTTGAAAATTTCACAAATGGCTCAGAATTCCCTAGATAGGCCTTTTTCCTGAAAAGATAAACACAATTTGATTAAAGGAGCAATTTTAAGATCAGAAATGAGTGAATTTTTATTTTATTTTAGATATAATTTATGGATTCATCACGCCCCTACACTTTAATTCTTGCTCGTCCTTGAGTAAGCTTAAAATATAATTTTTCTATTTTTATAGTTATGATAGTCAATAAAAGATATCCATTTAGATTTTTGATATGTAAGTTAGGACATGTACTTAACTAAAGTGATTCAAGTCATTTGGTATTTAGGTATTCTAACCTTGGATATGAAGTAAGGTTAATCAATTAATCTCTAAGTATTTGATTTTTATGCTTGATACTAGGTAATGAGGAAGATTCCATAAAAAACCTAGATTAGAGAGGTAGTGAAATACTCCAGAGTATTATGCCATATGTGCCCCTTATTATGAATCACAAAGATGGAAAGATTAAAGGAGAGATATTTTTCATCATCCTTTTTTATTTTGTTCAATTAGGAAAGATATTTTTCATCATCCTTTTTTTTTTCTTTATTTTAGGGAGAGATACTTTTCTTCATCCCCAATTCACCTCTTTATGATCATGAAGTCCTACAGGAGCCTAGCACACTCTTTTAGAGTACTCACCAAAATCTCAAGTCATAGTCTAAGCTTTCCCCCACACTTTGTTCAAAGCATGTTTTAAATTTTTGGAGATCAGATTAACCTTAATTCATTCCTTGGTTAAAAGGTTTTAATGCTATCAATGCATCACTTTTTGTCAAGCACCCTTTTACTTCATATCCTTGTCTTTATTGAAATTTTGTGACTCTCATTTTGTTAAAAACTCAGAAAAATTTGTCATTTTTGGATACTAGAAAATTAGGGAAGATGAGAATTTCATAAATTAATATTTCAAAAATAAAACACACAAAATGAAAAATGCAAAGAAAAATAACTAATACAAAAAAAAATGCAACCTATTTAATCTTGGGTTGCCTCCCAATCAGCGCTTGTTTTAATGTCTCAGCCTGACACGAGAAAGACCTTTATGTGATACCTTCATCCGGGAGGTCCTGAAGGGTCCATCCGCCCTATTCTTGAAAGATTTCTTCCTCCAAGTATAACTTCAGCCGATTTCCATTTACATTAAAAATGCCATCTTTGGAGGCGACTTCAACTGCTCCATGAGAAAAAACCTTTGTGATAGTGAATGGTCCTGTCCATCTTGACTTCAGATTTCCTGGAAATAGTCTTAATCTTGAGTTAAAAAGCAGTACTTTCATTCTAGCTTAAAAATGTTTTGGCTTATTCAGCTTATCATGCCATTTTTTTGTTTTCTCTTTATACAACTTGACACTCTCATAGGCATTTAACCTAAATTCGTCAAGTTCATTTAATTGCAGCATTCTTTGTGCACCTGCTTTTTGGGAGTCAAAGTTTAATTTTTTTATTGCCCAAAAAGCTCGGTGCTCCAATTCTACCGGAAGGTGACATAATTTTTTGTAAATGAGTTTATAAGGAGACATTCCTAAAGGGATTTTAAAGGCAGTTCTATAAACTCACAGGATATCTTAAAGTTTTGAAGTCCAATCCTTTCTATTTTGGTTCACAGTTTTCTCTAGAATTTGCTTAAGCTCTTTGTTGGAGACTTCAACCTGCTCGCTAGTTTGATGGTGGTATGGAGTACCCACCTTATACCTCACCCCATAACTTTTTAAGATATTTTCCAACTGCCTATTGCAAAAATATTTTCCCCCATCACTGATTAAAAATATGGGCGTCCCAAATCTAGCTAACATGTGCTCCTTGAGAAATTTAATAGCAGTTTTAGCATCATTGTTCACACATGCTAATGCCTCAACTCATTTGGACACATATTCAACCGCCACAAGAATATACATATTGGTTTGGGACAAGGGAAATGGTCCCATGAAGTCGATTCCCCACACATCAAATAGCTCCACTTCAAAAATTCCATTTAAAGGGAGCTCATCTCTTTTGCTTAAATTCCAAGTTCTTTGGCACTTGTCATAGCTTTTGACAAAGTTAGCAGCATCTTTGAACAAATGGGGCCAAAAGAATCTGGATTGAAGCACCTTTGTAGCCGTTCACTCAATCCCATGGTGCCCTCCGTACGGAGATGTGTGATAATGATAGAGAATATTTCTAATGTCTGATTCAGGGACACATCTCCTTAGGAGTTGATCATTGCAACGCTTGTACAAAAACGGATCATACCAAAAGTAATTTTTGATATCTGCAAAAAAAAATTTATTTGTTGGTAACTCATGTCTTTTGGTATGACTCCACCTGCGAGATAATTTGCAATGTTAGTGAACCAAGGAGAATAATTTGAAGCAACATCGTAAAGCTTCTCATCGGGGAACGATTCACAAATTTTGGTCAGCTTATCATTATCAATGTGGGTCAATCTAGATAAATAATCTGCAATCACATTCTCACTTTCTTTCTTATCCCAGATTTCAAGATCAAATTCTTGCAAGAGCAACACCCATCGTATCAAGTGCAGTTTTGCTTCTTTATTTTGAATGAGATACTTAATAGCTGCATGATCAGTATAAACAATAGTCTTTAACCCAATGAGATAAGACCTAAATTTAGTAAAGGCAAAGATAACAGCTAAAAGTTCCTTTTCTGTGGTAGCATAATTTTTTTGAGCATCATCTAGGAGCTTACTAGCATAATAAATTGAATAGAAGGTTCGCTCCTTCCGCTGCCCAAGGACAGCACCAACTGCAAAATCACTCGCATCGCACATAATTTCAAAAGGTGAATCCCAATTCGGAGCAGAAATTATTGGAGCAGAGATTAAAGCAATTTTTATGGCATTGAAACTTTTTAAGCAATTTTCATCAAAGCTGAACTCAACATCCTTCCCTAGTAATCTACCGAGTGGCATGCTTAGATTTAAATATCAGCCAGTCCTGGCCTAACGTATTGTCTATATAGACGTGAGATCAACTTGAATGAATTCATGATATTAATTTCTGATCATTTATTTCAAGTTTTGAGTACAAAATCTCATATAAATATATCAAAGTTGGTGAAAGGTTAATATTGATGCAAAAACTACAAATGAAATAATTAAATGAAAAGAGTAATATTCTTCATTTTATTTTAATAAAAATATCAATATTAATATTATATTAGTTATTTATCTTTATATATTAAAAATAATATTTTTTATTATTATTATAAGTAATAATATATAT
The DNA here is from genome assembly GCA_016760335.1 of Gastrodia elata. Taxonomy (NCBI): domain Eukaryota; kingdom Viridiplantae; phylum Streptophyta; class Magnoliopsida; order Asparagales; family Orchidaceae; genus Gastrodia; species Gastrodia elata. Next base: position 8,570,743 of record CM028670.1, on the reverse strand, counting down.
ATTTATATATATATATATATACATACACACAGATATATATATATATATATATATATATATATATATATATATCTATAATCTATATACATACACACACACACACACACACACACACACACACACACACACATATATATATATATATATATATATATATATATATATATATATATATATGTTAAATAAAAGAAAAAAAATTATTGAATTAAAAGTTGTATATATATATATATATATATAAGAAAATGACAGAAATAAAAGTTATAGAAATTATGAAATATATATATTAGAAAATGACAAAAATTAAAGTTGCAGAAATTATGAAATATATATATATATATATATAAAAAAAAAGAAAGTGATAGAAATTAAAGTTGCAGAAATTAGAAAAATATATATATATATATAATAAAAAAAAAATGATAGAAGTGAATGTTGCAGAAATTAGAAAATATATACATATATAGAAAAAAAGAAAATGACAGAAATAAAAGTTATAGAATTAAAAAATATATTCATATATAGATAAAAAGAAAATGACAAAATGAAAGTTGTAGAAATTATGAAATAAATAAATAAATAAATAAATATATATATATATATATATATATATATATATTGAAAATAACAGAAATGAAAGTTGCAGAAATTAGGAAATACATACATATATTGAAAAAAAAATGACAGAAATAAATTTGCAGAAATTAAAAAAAATAAATATATATATATATATAAGAAAGAAAAATGATAGAAATGAAAGATGCAGATATTAGAAAAATATATACATATAAAGAAAAAAAAAATTGACAAAAATGAAAGTTGCAAATAAGAAAATATATACATAAATATAAATATAGTAATAATAATAATATTAATAATAACAATTTTAATAATAAATATAATAATAATAATAATAATAATAATAACATTATTATTATTATTAAAATAAAAAAATGAAAGGAATATAAAATATTTCATCTTTTTCTCATGTCTTACACTACTGATAAGGCTTTACTGGATGTTGACAAGAGATCTTGTGGTGAGGAGGAGTGGAGGGGGAAGGAGAGGTGAGATGAGAGTGGGGGATGGGAGAAGTAAGAATATGGGAGTGGGGGAGGATGAGAATAGAGGTGGGGGTATATATAATTTTTTAATTAATTAATTAATTAAAATTTTTTTCTCATCCATTATTTGGTTGAGAATAAATTTGTCATCTTCTTCATAATTGCTTTGAGTGTTCAATTTAGCTTTTTTTCCTCCTTATCTCCTCTTTCTCTCTCTTCCTTTTTTTTTCAAAAAATAACAAAACTTGATACGGAGGTGTATCTTGATGAGAGAAACATACACTTGCATAATATTTTTTTGATTTAGAGCAATATTTTATTTTTTATTAATTTTTGAAGATAAGACTTCAAATATATTTATGGTCAATTTGGAGCTCTAAATTCGATAAAACTTTTTCTGCAACCTTTTTATAATATTTTTAATTTAACGACACCAAAATGACTGAATTTGAACTTGTATTTATTTTTCCTAATTTTTTAAATTTAAATAATTCAGGAATATCCGTTATTCGGATCACTTATAAACTTGAGCATTATGATCACAAAAATATATCGTATCTAACAATATTTTTGGTTTGCCATAATTTTGAAGTTACACGGGATCCTGATTTTTGAATCGGGTTTAATCCTAATTATTTTAGTAATGACTTGGGTCATTACAAACTCCCCTACTTAAAAATGATGTCATCCTCGACATCTCATTATTTATTAAAGTTTAAAAGAAAATAAGGAGATCGAATTTATCTTAGTTCTTAAATAGTTTAGGATACCTTTCTGTATAGCATCTTCTCTTTCCCAAGTAGCTTCTTTGGCACTATGATTTTTCCATTGAATCTTTATCATTGGTATGCTTCGATTTCTTAGTTGACGATTATCTCAACCTATAATTTTGATAGGTTCTTCTATGAATGATAAGTCTGGCTGAATTTCAACAAAATGTATGGACAATTGTTGGGATGGATTTTGTAAATAGTTGCGGAGTGAAGATACATGGAATACATTGTGTACTCTGCCAAGTCTTCTGGAAGTTTTAACTTATATGCAGAATTTCCAACTTGGTCTAATACTTCAAAGGGTCCAACGTATCTCAGGCTTAACTTACCAGCCATGCCAAAAAAATATATGCCTTTCAATGGACTCACTTTTAGATATGCCATATTTCCGATTTAATATTTTAGCATTCGATATTTAGCATCATGATATTTCTTTTGCCAATCTTGTGAAATAACAATCCTCCTCTTTATTAGATAAATTATCTTATTAGTCTTCTCAATTAGATTAAATCCGTATAATTGAACATCTCCTACTTTAGTCCAAGCCAATGTCGTGTTACACTTTCTACCATATAGAGAGCTTCATATGGGGCCATTCTAATACATGACTAATAGCTATTATTATATGCAAACTCCACTAATGAAATGTGATCTTCTCAACTACCGCCAAAGTCTAATATGCTTAAACAAAGAAGATCTTCAAGTACTTAATTTACTTTATTTATCTCATAATCTGTTTGAGAGTGAAAAGTTGTATTCATAGCCAATACCGTCCCCAAATTTTGATGTACTGCCTTCAAAAAATGAGAGGTAAATTTGTCATCTCGATTCAAGACAATAGTTTTAGGGATTCTATGAAGCTTGATTATTTCTTTAATATATAAATTAGCCAGCTTTTCTACCGAATCTATTTGCTTAATTGAAAAGAAGTGTGCTGATTTTATTAGACAAATCACATATACTCCAGTACAACTTCTCGGCAATCCCATCACAAAGTTCATACAAACATTTTACCATTTCCACTCTAGGATATCTAATGGATGTAATAGTCCGCATGGCCTTTGATGTTCTACCTTTACTAGATTGCATATATGACATTTAGCAACGTATTCAGCTATGTCTATCCTTAATATAGGCCATCAAAAGGACTCTTTCAAATTTCTATACATTTTATTATTTCTATGGTGAATTGTGTATCCTGAGTTGTGAGCTTCAGTTAGAATTTGATTCAGAATTATGAATCATTTAGAATCTAAATACTTTTTCTATGATAAATATAAACTCCTTTTTGCATATGTAAGTCTGTTTTGTGCCATTTTCGATGTATGCTTTTAGCTTAAAATATCTCTTATCATTATCTTGGGCAATTGTTATGTGCTGCATAAATATAGGCTCTGTAATATTATTTTCAAGTAAATTAATAAATTGCTTTCCATTAATAGATTTTATGCCTAACTTTCTTAATTTCTCCATTAATGGACTTGCCATTATAGCATTTATGTCTATTTTTCTGTTGAAGGCATCAGCTACAACATTAGCTTTACTATGATGATTATGTATGTCTAAGTCGTAGTCGCTGATCAATTCCAACAATCGCCTTTATCGACAGTTTAACTCTTTCTGAGTGAAATTATATTTTAAACTTTGATGATTAGTAAAAATATCACATCTTACTCCATATAGGTAGTGCCTTCACATTTTTAAGGAAAACATTATTGTTGCCAGTTTTAAATCATGCACTGGATAGTTCATTTCATGAATCTTTAATTTCCTAGATGCATATATTACTACATTTTTCTCTTGCATGAGAACACATCCAAGCCCTACTATGGATGCATTAGTATAAACTTGATAATTTTTTGTCTCTTGTGGTTGTAATAGCCCAAACTCTTTAACACCAAAGTATTGTTCGCTTTGGCCTGAAAGGCCTCATAGTTTTGCCTTCATAAGATAACTTCCCAGCAGATCACTCATCCTGGGAGTGCTCTCACATGAGCACGCTTAACTTTGGAGTTCTTATTAAGAACTCCTACGTTATCTGAAAAGGAGCCTCGATATTTAGGAGTTTCACTTATTATTACTTAAGTGGGTCTTTAAAATCTCCCCAACTTAAGTAACTGACATCCTCATCAGTATCCGCATATAGATCCAAGAACTATCTATTGGATAGATAGGACTAGAGGTGGCCTCTGTAGGCTCAAGAGGTATCCACAATCATGTAGCACCTTAACTATCATGAATTCAAGTGGCTACTCATATGAAGTGGTACTTTACCCTATATATCATTTAGCTCATATCTGACACCCTATGGCCTGCTCTGATACTATTTATAATGACCCAAACTCTTTAGCACCAAGGTATCGTCCGCTTTGGCCTGAAAGGTCTCACAGTTTTGCCCTTAGAGGATAACTTCTGAGCATATCACCTTTTCATGGGAGTGCTCCCACATGAACACGCTTAACTTTGGAGTTCTTATCAGAAACTCTATCATTATCTAAAAAGGTGCCTCGATGTTTAAGAATTTCACTTATTATTACTTAAGTGGGTCTTTAAAGTTAGTACTAGGGTGGTTGTTAATGTTTATTTTAATTATTGAAAAGATTCATCGCATTGCTGACTCCAAATGAATGGAACTGCTTTCTATGTTTATTTTCTTAAAGGTACATCTATTTGCAAAAATCCCTTAACAAATTTTCAATAATATCCAGCTAAATTGAGAAAATTGCTAATATCTATCACGATCTTTGGTTGGGGCCATTCCTCTATTGCCCTTATCATTTTCTGATCGGCCTTGATTCATTTGGCATCCACTACATGGCCTAAGAAAGCTACATAATTTAGCCAAAATCCACATTTACATTATTTGGCATATAGCTAATGATACCTTAGTGTTTTTAGAATGGTTCTTAGATGATTTTCATGTTCTTCCTTACTCTCAGATCAAATTAGAATATCATCAATGAATATTATTATAAATTTATTCAAATATGGTCTAATAATTCCTTGCATCAAGTCCATAAATATGGACGGATCATTGGTTAGACCAAATGATATGACCATGAACTCATAATGCTAGTAGCAAGTTCTAAATACTATTTTTGGAATATCTTCTTATTTGACTCGTAATTGATGATAGCCTGATCTTAGATTTATTTTGGAAAATAACTTAGCTCCAGCCAATTGATCAAATAGGTTATTAATACATGGTAGAGGGTGCTTATTCTTAACTGTTACCTTGCTGAGTTCACAATAATCGATACACATTCGTATTGAACCATCTTTCTTCTTTATAAAGAGCAATGGGGTTCCTCATGGTGACATTCTTTATCAAATAAAACCTTAATTAATCTTATTAAGTGACTGAAGCTAATAAAAAATGAACACTTGCTAATTTAAACACCAATACTTGATAAATAACTTAATAATTTTCTTATAAGTCAAACTTTACCTAAATAAACCCTAATTATGTCAAGTTTGGGCTCAACCCTAACTTGATTTGATTAAATATTAACATTTACTTAACTTCAAATAAGCACCTTGATTTGAACATTTAATAATTAGCATAAATTTAACAAATTTGTTGATTTGACATTAATCTTAGACTAGTAAACTATGAGGTTTGAGAAGGTATAATAATTCATATGATTGATCATCTGAATCTAAACTTAAGATCCCTGATTTTCTCCTAAGTAAGATTATTAGCATAAATTGATCTAAAAAATTAGATTAATTTGCACAACAACCTTTTCTCAATAACTCATATGATAGATAATATCCCATAATTGATGTGTTGGATTGAGTTGTAAATGTTAGATTTGCATATTTAATCTCGGTATCCAAATTACAAGATTGAAATGGTAGTTCTAAATAAAGTTCATAACTTAAAATTTAGTTATAAATGAATCTCTTTAGTATTTTGAATCTTTAAAGTATAAGGATAATTCTAAATCAATTGAATATTAGATCCTTATGTAAGCTAAATTCTTGAGGTAGGAGACACCTTATTATCTGATTTTGGGTAGAAACTTAGATGAACCCTAAATACCTTAGATGTTTAATCTTAAGATCTTATGGTAGGATAACCTAAAGATTCTAGATTTAGATCATTCCTTGTGGTAGTAGCCTAAGTTGAGTGGCTTTTATGTCACATCCTTAGAGCCTTTGTGTAGGACTAACCATAGTGGAGTAAGGATTCATTAGCTTGTTACTCCTTGATCATTAAATAATTTTGTTAGAATGAGAACTAGCAGTATTATTAGATGGAGATGATAGTGTTACATTTGATTTATTTAAATTCATTACTTAGATTAATCTATTTTATAATATAATTGAATATTTGTTTATATATATTTAACTCATAGGGGGCCCACAATTTCAACGGCGGCAGAAAGAGGGCCACACGTTGTGTTGGGATAGACCGACGAGATGCGGGCGGGACCCACCGAGAGCAGTCTTTATTGACCGCAGGTCCCGCAGCTGCGGCGTAAAATTAAGCGTCGTCTGAGCGTGACCCGCCGGTCGGGCTCGGGCCGACCCAGCTCGGCTCAAAAATCTAACTTCTTTGTTCTGATGCCGAGATAGGGTGAACTAGGGCACGTGATTAGAGAGTCTTCCTAGCGACTTGATGTGGCGGCCCTACCCCGCCGTGCTCCTGTTAACTCTTAAGTTAACATGATTACGGTGGAGGGGTCACCAAATGATGAGGTCCCCACTTAGGATTGGATTAGACACATGTTCTAATCCAACTTAATTAAGGACTTTGCCAATCAACCCAAAATACTATCACTATATGATCATACAAGAACTCAGAGTGCGAAAGCAATAAAAGTATAACATCCATCAATACAGTATAAATACAACAATACAGAATAAGTAAAGAGCTGAAAAGAAAAGTTAATCCTGAATTATTATAACAATTTGAATAGATTAAAGAACTGAAAAGAAAACTCTCAACCTTATAAGCAGAAAGAAAACTAAAACTATATATCTTCAGGAATGGGCTCCTCCTCCAATGGCAAGCTCTCCACTGGAACAACTGTTTCAATAAACTCAGAACCTACCATTATCAATTTCATAATGGTAGGGCCCCAGCCAACAAAAGAAAAACTGGTTAGACTATTGTCTAAGCACATTTTAGGGCAAACAATTTATTAAGTTACTTGAATATCACCATAAACCAGAACTGAGCAAAATAGGTGCAGAAAGCGTACAAAAAGAACAGTAATAAGTTATAAACAAACAGTTTATAACTAAGCAAATAGGAAGTAAGTACATACCTCCTCCAAGTAACTGCAACAAGACAAGTAAGCAAAAAACTAAACAAAATTATAAGAAAATACAACTTAAACATGCTTATGATCAATAGATTATGCTAAGTAACATACAGAAATTGAACAGTCTAAAATTAAAAATAACTAACATCCTATGTGAGCATATGAAAATAGTAAGTAAGACTAGCATCCTATATAAAAACACGTGCAGGAAAGCTGTAAGTAAAATAGTACTACAATGCAGAATATGTAAGTAAAACAGTAACTAAAAACTGAAAATTGCAGTGACTGTCCAAGTCACTCAACTGAAAACATACTCAGCAAATCTTAGCCTGATGAGCTAAGAAACTCTGAACTGAATATCACTGAAAACTCTTAGCCTGATGAGCTAAGACAGAACTGAATGTAAGTGTACTTGAATTAGTATAACCATATTAGAATCCTGACTCTATAGTCAGTATGGCAGGAGTTTATCCATCCTATCACTCAGACTAGCATGGCCATAGACTATCGGACATTAAACCCTCGAAAGGTTGCCGACCCGAACGGGTTGATCGAAGAGGTATACTAATCAAGCTACACCTTACAAACCACTTGTGAAATGAAAACATAATGCTGCTTATGAATGTTCCAAATTAACATAAGATATTTATCCAATATCTTAAGTACATAATATATGTTCAAGGTATAAAGCTCACTATCAAGGAATGTGAAGCATCAAAATCAAAGTGAGCAAGAAACTCTATCTAAAACACAGGTGATATCCGTTGTTGTCTACTTTATTCATTCTATCTACTCTAAGTTACATTAGTTTCAGAATCATCAATTCTTACACATTCTGTAACTTAGAATCACGAATCATACTAGTTAAAGATAGTTAGGACTGGCCAAGTCCTAGCTATATCTTAATCAAAAGATGACTATTTGGTTAAAATGAATAAATCATCGACCTAATTTTGTAATTTAATTTACCCCAAACCTCATCTTGATTAGCCAAATCAAGATGAAAAGATTAAGAATTAGACTCCAGATGATGGGGTCTAATCACTTAATCCAAAAGTATAACTAAAGGTCTAAGGTTTAGAACCCAAATCTCACAGATTAAGTTAAGGCAAGTCCTAATGATAAATCAAATTCATTAGGATAGATCTTTATTCTTAGTTCTAAAGTTTAAAGATCAAATAATCATTTAATAAACTGAGAAAATCTAGAAACTAGAAAACTCAAGGTTTCACCCATTGAGTAACCCAATTTACTCAATATATGAATTCTAACTTAAGATCTATTCCTAATCCTAGGAATTAAAGCTCTTAATTTCTAAGAGTATCTCTCAAGACACACATCCTAACTAATGTTATAAAGACCTAAGGAAAGATCTAAGAATGATTTAGGAAGAAAAAACACTCACTTAAGACTTAGGAATTTTCCTTAAGGAGCAAATTTTGAGATTTTAATCAAAATCTAATTTAGACTTGGATTTGATTAATTTCAGTTCTAAATCATTCTATTTACTGATTTTAGTGATTAAAAACTGAATTTAGGGCTTTTAAAGGCTAAACCCTAAATTTGGGCAAAATGACCATTTTGTCCCTACTTAAGGGTTCAAAAGATCAAATTTTGATCTAGGGCTTAAATTCTAAAATTTTCTTTTGGAAAGTATTTCTTACTGTCTAATGTAAGATTAGACAGCAACTAAATTAATTTTGGGTGATTATTAAGCCATATGAATCAAATTAGTGAATTTCACTCATAAGGGAAAATTAGTAATTTAACTAAGTGAAAGTTAAATTTTCTTTCAAATTATTGTTTTTTACTACCTAAGCTTTCCATAAAATTTAAATTTGCTAAATTTTGATAAGTATTGGCCAAGTTATGGCTAATACAAGATTTAGGGTTAAAAGGGTAATTAGGGATCCTTAATTATGAGTCAAAAATCTAACTTTGCCAATTAGTGTCCAAATTGAGCAAAATTAGTGGCTATGGTTTACAAATAGTTCACTGATCATAATGACATGTGGTAGGCTCAATTTGGATCTAATTTGACTAAGTTAAGACCTAATTAGGGTTAAGAGTGATTAGTGAGTGATTAGCAAAATTAATCACTCAAACACTAATCCAACCTTACAACTAGGTTTTAAATGACTCTATGAGTCCTCTGAAATATAAATCACTCAATTTGGATTATTAAATTTGCTAATATTTACTAATCAAGTTTTAGGGTAATTAAGGGTGATTAGCAAATCTAACCATTGGATCCTAAATATTTTTATAGATTACTATAAATTAGGTTTTGTTGATCTAAATTGATATTTAGATCATCCAATTTGGAGCTCAATTGACCAAGTTATAGTCAATTGAAGTTTTAGGGTTAATTAGGATAATTAGGGTTAGGACCTAAAAGTGATTAGGCAAATACTAATCCAAACAACAAAAAGAATACTATCAAATTAATCCTTAAGGTTTTCTGATCACTTTAAGACTCATATTCAATAGGTTTGGATCATTGGGTACAAAGTTAGGATCAAATGAAATTTTGTAACATTATTTGAATTTAATTAATACCCTAAAATAATACTTTGCTAAATATATGTCCAAATGCAAAATTGACAGTGCCAAATTATTCTTCTATTTTTGCTGAATCTAATGATATATAATTTTGCATAATTTGGATGTCTATTTTGCAAGTTATTAGGGTTTAAAGTTTTGGATTTAATTAATTAATTAATCCTGTATAATTAAATTAGTTAAATCTGTTTTAATATAATTAATAATTCTGTTATTTATTAATATAATTAAATTCATTTATTATTAAACATTTTAAATATATATAATGTTTTTATTATTTTATTTTCTTTCTGCAGGACACGTGGCGGCTTGCGATTAACTGAGCGGCAGACGGCGGGCCCCACAGGTCAGAGCGACAGCAGGACAGGCCACGCGTCGCTCTGCAATTGGCTGGCACGCTGTGCGGTGAGTCCCGCCGTGACAGTCGAAGCGCCACGGCAACGGGCCACGGGCCGGGCCCGGGCCGACCCGGACCAGCCCAAGCAGATCGGCGAGGCAGACCGGCTTAACCGGTCTGGATAGGTGAACCGACAGAACCTGTTCAGTATCCGGCAGTCACGATCCTTCAGATCAAAGGAACGGACGATCCAAAATGATTTAAGCAATTTAACGGTTGATTAGAAATCGGGTTAACCTAATTTTATTAGGATTAGTATTAAATGAAATCTAATTAATTAAGATTGCACTAATCAAAATCAGACGGACGGAAAAATACGCGATTTGAATCGACGTCCAGATGAACCGATTTGAACTGAACCGGTTCAGAACGATCGGAGCAGATCTAATCTATCCTAGATCTAATGGCTGGATTAGGTCTTCATCTGACGGCTGCAGACGCGCGGCGGTTCATCTTCTCCTTCACTTCGCATACGAGCCCTAACCCTAATCGCAGAAAAAGAGGCGTGATTGATCGAGGCTTAGTTCGATCGATCGAGCCTTAGATACACACGCAATCAATTGCTAATACAGTAAAAATGCTAAAAAAAAATTAGGAGGTGAAGGAGGTACCTTAGTTCGAAAGTAAGAATTTATGTTTTACTCGGGATAGGGAACCGTGACTCCTCTTGCTTTCGAGCTTGATTCAGAAGGTGGAACCGAGGCTAGAGGTTTGCCACAGCTCTTAAAGGAGGGCTTAGCGGTGGAGACACCTGCGAGGACTCCACCTGCGAGCGAAGCAGACGGGACGCGTGTTAGGGTTCGACACGCGCCGTCCCGTGAAGGTGACAACTGAGGACCGTTCGATCGCTCAATCGAACGGTCCATAACCTCCGTTCCATCTAACGGAAAAATAGATTTAGGATGACGGCATCAGGGCTACGGGAACGGCGCCGTTAAGTATATTTTAAAAAAAATATTATTATTTAATTAATTTAAATCCATTTCATTAATAAATTTTAATCGCATTAATGCCTTCCAAAAATTTCCAATAATTCACCCTTAGCGAATTGAAGGGTGAGGAACGCAACGGCGCACTCGGATTTTTGTTTCAACGAGTATTTATTTATTTGAATTTTCAGGTATTTAAATATTATTAAAATATTCGATGAAAATCCAATGACTTCCAAATGCCTCCAAAACTTCACCCCTAGTTAATTTGGGTGTTCTGAATGTAATGGTGAAGTCAGATTTTCAATTTGAGGTTTAGATAAAAAGTCAATTTCTAGGGTTTGGGATTTTCCAGAATTTCTGATTTTGACTCAGTTGACTTCTGGTTTGACCTAGGTTTCAGAAATGAGTTTTAAATTACTTAATTAGTGACTTAGAACCTTAATTAAGACTTAGATTAGTCTTAATTGAGCCAAATAACAACCTGGGTTGTTACACTTGATGACTCGACCCGTACAGTTATGGAAAGAGGGTGATCTTAGCTAGCCATTGACATATGGATCGGCGGCTGGGATGTTCTATATATGGCGCATGAACAAACCCTAGCTACCGGTCACAGGCTAAGTGCAAAATAACGAAAAGTAGTGTGGCAAGAAATCAAATTCTAGAGCAATTAAATTTGATTAGGTTGATCGAACATGTTGGATTGTCAATCAAGCATATGAAATAAGATTTCAAAATGAACAATTAAAGTTTTAATGGAAGGATTACAAGCGAGAGGTGTACCTAATTTGAACAGTGAATTCGCTCGAGGCTTGATCTACTTCAAAGAAATTGATTTATGTCCAAAAATGAAGCGACATTTCACTTTAGGAGCCTAAATGGTGTAGGAGAGGGACCTTCAGCAGTGCTCGACGAGTGGCGAAAGGCTAGGGCGACGCGCGTCTCCTTTTCGCGACACGCAGAACCTTTGCAAAGAAGATGAGTCTCCTGCTGTCTGATCGAATGATCAGATGACCACGATACTTCATCCCGATTGACGGAAGGAAAACAACAGCGCTTAACAGAGGGAACGATGTTTATTTAATATAAATTAAATATATTATTATTTAAATATTCTATAGTGATTTTATTAATTAAAATTAACTATTTAAATGTGTTTCAAAAATTCCCAATAAATCACCCCTAGCTAATTGAGAGGTGAGGAACGCAACTGCATAATCAGATTTTTGTTTCGACAAGTATTTAATTATTTGATTTTTTTCGAGGGATTTAAATAATATTAAAATATTCGCCAAATTTTTGATGACTTTCGATTGACATGAAAACATCACCGCAAGCTAATTTGGGGGTAATGAGCGCAATGGCGAAGTCCATTTTTTGATTTGAGGTCACTTTAAACAAGTCAAATTTTAGGATTTCTAGAAATTCCAGAAATTAGAATTTGATTCATTTGATTCCTGATTTGAACTAGATCTTAAAAGTGAGCTTCTAATGCGTTAATTAAGGTATTATAACTATAATTAGGATGTGGGTTAGTCTTAATTGACCTAAATAACAACTTGGGTTATTATAGAGCTGGAATCAACCTGAGAGCTCGGGCCATTGTCGAGCTCTCAATTTTTAATTTGAGCTTGGCCGGGACATGGGGCTCGATCGGGACACCTAGTTGAGTGACACAAGATCCTAACGGCATGCTGAGGTGGCTAGGGGAGTGGGGGACAAGGCTGACTATTGGGGGTATGGAGGATCCTCCAAGTCGGGAGTGGGACGTATCTGAGATGAAGATCCATAGTGTCAGGACCCTTGGCTGCCGTCTGATCGATCGATCAGAAATGCGCGATAGTCCTAATTATATGGATCTTAACGGCTGGATCTATGATGATCTAAGCTGTGGGATCTGCGGGATAGATATAATGACAGATCCGTGCTGCCGCAGGATTAGATCCTAGCTGTTGAGATATCAGGAGCAACGATGAGATGGAGCGAGACCCCGCTATCGTGCGACCCGGGCTCCGCAACGGATCATTTGCGGTCCGCACAACGGATACAGGACGATTTAATTAGTTAAATGTATATTTGCAAATTCAAATTCATCCAAACCCGTAAGTGAAATTTTCCCAATTTAAATTAAATCTAATCAATGCCTAAATGATCTCCAAAAACTCTCAAATTTGTATTCTTAATTAATTTGGGGGTGAGAAATTCAAAAATGAAATTAGATTTTGGCTATTGTTTATGGTTCCTAATTTGGCAAAAATACCAGTTTGACTTAGTGAGATTTGATTGACCCCAAATTGTTATGGTTGAGTCCTAATGACTAAGTGAATGATATAGGATCATAATTAATATATGGTTAAACTTATGATTAAGCTAGTAACATCCTAGGGTTGTTACAGACATACTTTATCGTGGAACACTATTGAGCATGAGAGTATCAAAACTCGTATGGGCTAACTCGAGCCAAAACAAGTTCGACAATCACCTTCAGCACTCTCAACATATCAACTAAAGGGGTTGGAGGGGATAAGCAAGCTTCCAACCGCCATAATTTTGAGAGAAACACACCATCGTCCTCTTTGAAATTCTTGCACCTGGCCACCTTAGAGCTGGCCCTGTTAGCTCTATTCAATTTGAAACTAATTATAATGTGTTTCTACATGTCCTTGCATTCATCACAAAGCATAGAATGAGCTATTAAGCTTAGTAGGTTCTAAAAATTAAAGGAGTTCAAAGGGAGGATACATTGCACTGAGGCCTAGACGGAATGTCGGGCTTTCTGGAAGGTTCCAAGTTTTGTCGAGGGCTCCAACTGCTTCCTAAGGATCTCAGCTACTGCTCGAGCACAAGTACATTGGGTTATGCCTACTAGACTGCCTGTAAGGTATGTTTGAGCTCATTGGGTTTGTTGGGGCTCAAGAGGGGATTGCAATGGATATAAGGGATTACTGGAGGATTTGGGAGTCTGGAGGGGATGAAATTTGTGTAAAGAAGTTATCTGATGAATTCAAATAACATAAATAGCCTTGAAGGCGCAAGGGAAAGTTAGAGGAGATTAGGCCATGGCTCTCAAGTTAAGCCTAAGATGTCAGCCTTCTAGAGGCCAAATAAGGGGACTCCTGGCCTCTCAGTCATAAGGGAGATTCCCCTCCACTTAAGGAATGTGATGGCAATGGTAGGAGATTATGAGGGATAGGCCTAATAGCCATTTATACAAATAAATATTCAACTTTTGGGCATGTGAATGGGGAGATGAAGATGAATAGTATCGGGGCTCTCGGATGTCATCTAATCCCCGAAGACCGATGGGCCGGATCACTTGGATCCTAACTGTAATGACCTAATGCCAAATTAAATATTCTATAACAACATTGAGTGTTATTGTAATAGTTCATATTATATTAATATGAACTAGCCCACTATTAAGTATTATATAGGTCAAAAAACTATAAGATAAGAAATAAATGTACAAGAGTATATTAAATATTTATATATCTATCATTTCAACCATTCAGATAATTAAAATAAAAATATTCATTACAAAAAAAAAGATAAACATATCCACAACAATTATTTAAGTTATACAAATTGTTCCGACGGAGGGCTTAGTTTGAGCCACAAGGGGGATTCTGACGATTTTGAGGGGGGGGGGGGGGGGGGGTGATATCTTCTTAGAGCAAGGTAGGTTTATATAGAATTTTCCGGCATTCCTAAACCGATGGTTCGACGCCATGAGCCAAAGCTTTGTTCGGTGGTCATTACCTATGGATGGGGCTCGACAGAGGCCACCTGTCATTAAGGATGGCCTCCCCCATCCTTGGCAGCAGTTAGGACGAGCTCTGTAGCCCGTCGAGCTCGTCTCGTCGCTTCATGGTCGTGCCCAAGGGAGGTTTCGTGCTGCGGCTCGGAAAGAAGGGAAACAAGCATACTTTTTCTTAAAATGATATGATTGCATTTATTAATAAATGATGATAACTGTACATAGCTTAATTTTATGAAATTTATTAGATTATTCTGTATTTAATATTATTATGTCTTACTTATTTGTGTATTATATGAACTTCAAATTTAATGAAAATTTGCGCATTATTTGAACTTCAAATTTAATGAAATTTGACTTGGAAGTGTATCTAGACAAAACAAACATACCCCCACTAATATTTTTGAGTTTGAACCTATATTTTATTTTATATTAATTTTTAAAGATCAAAAACTTCAAAAATTAATTACAGTAAATCTGAATCTCCAAATTTGACGAAACTTTTTCATAGCCTCTTGCTAATATTCTTAATCCAATGGTACTAAAATTATTGAATTTGAATTTTTATTTAATTTCCTAATTTTATGAATTTTAAATATTTAAAAATTAATTAATGAGTATTCGGTTAACTATATTATTCTCAAATCTGGGCAATACGATTACAAAAATATAATATATTCAACGATATTTTTGGTTTGACCTAATTTTAAAATTGCACATGATCCTAATTTTTTAATCGAATTTAATCTTAATTAGCATGGTAACAACAAAATCGAGTTGTTACCTATATATTAAATCATTCAAAATTTTATATACATAAATATATGAAATATTCAAGTTATTGCTCTTATTGATAAGTCATAGTTCTTATTGTATTTATTTTGGTGCTTTCAAAATCTATTTATATTATTTTATTAAACAGAGAATCAAATATTCTTATTTATTTATTACTCATTTTTAATAATTATAATTAACTATTATTTAATTATCTTTTATTATTAAATATTTATTTTATTAATTATTAATTATTATAATGAATTATTATTATTATTATTATTATTGCTACTATTATTTTATTTTATTATTGATATTATTATTATTATTACATTATTATTTATTATTATGTTATTATTATTAGTATTATTATTTATAATAATATTATTATCATTCTTATAATTATTATTTATGATTATGTATTATAAAATATCATTAATTATAATTAGGATAATAATTCATTAGTTATGACTAAATTGATAACTAACTTATTCATATAATTAAACTAATATCTTAATAATGATAATTTATCTATATATTATTAATATTATAAGTATTATTATTTATTATTATATAATATTATTCTTTCTATTTTAAAAATAATTATATTCTTAATTAAGATATACATGATATTAAAAAAATGGAACTTAATTTACATATCATCATTATTATTATTGGTATTATATATATATATATATATATTAGATATTAGATATTACATTAATAATGATAAGTTATGAATATTTATTATTATTATTTATTATTATATTTTATTCTTATTATTTTTATTATAATCTTATAATAATTATTTTGTTAATTAAATATTTAAGATATTAAATAATGATAATTTAATTATACATTATTATTATTATTATTATTTTATAATTATTTAAATATAGTTATATTATTATAATTGCTATTACTATTATTAATATAAAGTAATAATAATATTATTATTTATTTAGAATAAAAAATACATCAAATATAAGAACGTTAAAATTCTTAATATCATATTATTACTTTTATAATAATAAAAAATATATTACTCTAATTAGATGCATACACCTAGGATAATCAAATTATCCGTACTTTATTTTGATACTATAGTAACACTCTTGGCTAAATAGTTTGTGCTAGTTAGTATGGGCACTGTCATCTCTCACCTTTGACCTTTGACTTGAAAGAAATAATAATAGATTTAACAACTATAACCATTTACAAACAATATGTTAGAATATTTATTATTCCATTTTGCAATGTTGGGACAATATTTATTTTATGGATTTCATTTACATACTGCACTGTGGCTTTTGCGGAGGGATTGATTACAGATTCAGATATTATGCAGAAGATGGCTTCGTATTTATCCAGTTTGCTATAAATTTTTTTTTTCGAGCACTGCTATAGTTTTGAATTAGCTAAAATCGGAATGAAAGCATTCGAACCGAGCGATCAATTCAATTTGGAGTTGCCACCGAATGAGGATTTAGGATCACCGTTTTTCTATAAAATCTCCCTCATTAATAAATGTACATTTGCTTTTAATTTATTCATAATTACCTAATCAATACATAATGTATAATTAAGTTATAAGCATCCATCCCTTTAAGAAAATATATTTTAATTCATTTATTTAGTCCCACATCACGAAGAATTCAGTGCTATTGCAAATATAATTCTGTCTCTTAAATTAAAAAGTGTAGATTAAGCGTAGGCTAATTGCGGTTAACCGGCTTAATCATAAAGTAGAGTGTTTTAGCATCTCGGCCAGTCCGACCCGTCCGTGCTTTTATAATTCATTCCTTATGCTCATTTAAAATCAAAATCATGCAATTTTTTATATTTCTATAGTTTTTTTTTTCTTGGAAAGAAATCATTGATCCCATAAATATATATATATATATATATATATATATTTTACTGTTTGTTTGAAAGTGTAGAATTTGATTCATTACTAAGTATTAGTGATGTTTTAGTAATTATAAAAGTGGGTTGCTGTTCAATTTTCCCATAAAATTTATTTTTGCCATTACTATTCTCACAGCCTTTCCTCGTCTTATGGCTTCTGCTGATCCTCAATAACCACTCTTCCTCTCTCTCACTTCCCCACCATCACTCGATGGAAACCCTAGAATCGAATTTATATCGGATTTGTTTTTGTTTCTATTAAGAGGTATACGTTATTGAAAACTTTTATCGATTCCGTTCTGTACTGCAATTACGACTCTGATTATTGAATGATAATTTTCACGAGAACAATTGCGCCACAGCGTTTTTCTTTTTAAAAGAGAAACGTTGCTTATTACCAAATTTGATTTGGTTTGTGAAATGGGGTTTTTCAGAGAAATCAAACTGGAGTTTTATTTAAACGAGATTACCTTTTGATCTAAGAATATTTCTTTGTTCTTGTTTCTATTGTGGCTGAAGATTTTTTTTTTGGTTCTCCTGGGATGAAATGGTATAGTCTGGTTTGATTTCCCAGTTGTAATTTTTCAACTGCTGGAAGCATATGAAGAGATGTACAGAGGAGGCCTTGATAGATTTAAGAAAGCTCAGTCTTTGGAGCCATTCTCAGTGACCCTTAAATCGTCTCCTACTAGTACTGCATCTTCTAAAACAAATAATCAAGCTTCAGCTCAATCCATCCATCATGAAGATTCTATACAGCAGAGCCACATTCAACATCTAAGACATGCTGCATCCAAGCCTACTACAGCCGAAGGTTTAGTTCCTTCTCAACCCATTACTCAGGTCGGTGGAGGCCAATCAACTTGGCAGCCCCCTGACTGGGCCATAGAGCCCCGTTCAGGTGTTTATTATCTAGAAGTGGTGAAAGATGGTGATGTTCTTGACCAAATCAATTTAGATAAGAAGAGGCACATATTTGGGAGACAGGTTCATACTTGTGACTTTGTGTTAGATCACCAATCGGTTTCTAGGCAGCATGCTGCGGTTATACCTCACAAGAATGGAAGGTTAGTTCTATTACATTTACACTTATTCTCACTGACATTGTTTCCATAATCATGCCCACCCCAATGCCTATTTTGATCACACCTTATTCTAGTATTTAAAAGCACCCATTTGGTTTGCTTCTATATTATCTTAACATTGAAAAAATCATGAAATTGTCATCTCCTAGTGTTATTTAGCTGGCACTGGAAATTGATCAACTGAATAGCAGTGTTATCTATTGTATGCTTTTTCGCCACAACTTGTGATTTTGGTGAGAAGTTCCTATCGTCGACAATGTTTGTGTATTTTGCGAGGTCATCTATTCCATCGTATCCCATTACTGCATTTGGCTCTTGCAAATTTTTGTATACTTTTTTTAGTTACCACTGATAATAATAAAATAAAATTAATAAACTAAATAAAAATTTTTTAAAATGGTATTATAATAGGGCAATATTATCTAGAAATATCTTTCCAAAATACATAACATACAACTAACACTGAACTAAATAAGCACTATAGTCTCATCACTATTATCTTATATAGCATGCTTTTTAATAACTCTGCAAATAGCATCCAACCAAGCTAGCCTTTATTTTATTTCGGCAAGAAAATATTCCATTCTTAATTTGTTGGATAAAAGGTTTATTTGCTTTGATATAATTAAGTAACACATACTTTTTCTTAAATTTTAAAGTAGTGTTTGATAAAATTCTGTTCACTTTTTTGCTAACTCAAATTTGATGTTTTAGAAATTCTAAATACCCTTTAGTTTAGTTTTTGGCATAATGACATCTATAATGCTATGTTGTTTGTAGATGCTAGTTGATTTTTTGCTATCTTCATTTAACAATTTTGTATAAAATTTATTTAAATTTTCTTTTGATGGCACAAACAAAAAAAGGTTATCATATAATTTCACGCAAATGAATGACTAAAATAACACTGTTAAAATGATAGTACTAGGTATTTCAAATGAATTCATCGTTTATATGAGACAATCTTAAACCAAATACTGCATTTGAGAGCGAATATGGCTATATAGGTAGCATTATTATCTAAATTATGTCAATTTCCATGAGACTTTGAGCCAAGCAAGCTCCAAGCATTACTATCATTCTAACTATCATCTTTGGAGAGTGTTTCATGAGTTTTTAATCCCTTTTCATGCAAATATTTCCAAAAACTTATTGAAGTTTATCTTCCGTCTTCTCCTTTTTTTCCCTCTCTACATTAAATTTATCTACCCATCTTGTATATGCATTTTTTGTTATTCTTTGCTCCACATATATATATCTATTGATATTTCAGACATTATCTCTTTATGATATTCTTCTTAATCTATACTTTAGTCTTACATTATGTTTCACTTATGGCACACTTAGCTAGTCTATTAATAATATTTTTGCTGTCAGCTCTTATATTCTTAAAACATTGATGAATATTAGTCGTTAATCAAAATATTTACTTAAAGTTTCCATGATATGTTTTTATCATAACATTCTTTGAAGGAACTTCTCTATTTAATCTCAGTTTTAACTTAGAAGTTATATCCTCAAATTTGTGCATATTATTCTATATAATAAATCCAAAATGCTAATAAGTCACATCAATGCATCATGCTACCATTTTGTATTATTACTAATAATCAATAGCTTTGCATGTACTTAAATTGGTGAAATAATTAACTTTTATTTTTCTAATGTTACTTTAACGTCTCCACTTTTTTTCAGTCTTAATTGTCAATATATTCTTACAATTCTTACTAATTAAAACCATGCAAGACACAAAAGCTTCTTACAAAGCTAGATTTTCTATAGACAT
The DNA here is from genome assembly GCA_016760335.1 of Gastrodia elata. NCBI lineage: Eukaryota > Viridiplantae > Streptophyta > Magnoliopsida > Asparagales > Orchidaceae > Gastrodia > Gastrodia elata. The sequence continues at coordinate 8,550,435 of CM028670.1, read as the reverse complement.
TTATAATTGAAACAAAAATCTTGGGTCTAATATAAATCTTTGATATCAGCCTCCTATGATTGGGAACATTGCAACCACTCTATGTTTACATTTAACTCTAATCAATGACCTATTATACATGTTTTTATTTTTATCATCTCTATCATTTTCCTTAATTTTCTTAGTACAAAAATTATGGCTAGTTTTTACCTTTTTTTGCCAAAAATCAATTTGATTCCCCGACATCAACAAAATTTTTAAAAGGTTTTAGCTATATTAATCTCTTCCATAATTTCAGTATTTGATTTGTATCCGTTTTTATGACAATAACATTATCATTGAACTTAATTTTTGTCTTAAACAAAGTACCTTTTCAGTTATTTGCCTCTTATTTTCTTGAGTTCCATAAAACATTTCAATAATAAGTATCCTTTTTTTTCTACCTTAGCTAGTTGTGCCATCCAGGGAGAGAAACTTTTTTTATAACCAAATTAGATCTGACAAAACTGGTAAAAAGGTATGAATAGCCTGTTTAAGTCAAGGTGAAAGCATAGAGCGCAGTAAATGCGACTCTATATCATTAAGATGTACCTAGATGATATTATAGACCAAAGTGAGTATTTGTACTAACACTGATAAAAACAAACTATCAGAAATCTAATTCTCTAATCAGCTCCGATAAAATTATAATTATAATTAAAGAACACAAATCTCCTCTTCAAGGTGCTTACGTACCCTCAACTAAAAGGGATCAAACCATGCATAATGCTAAGAAATAAGAAAACCAGACACAATGAAATACTAACCATTTGAGGATATCCACAGAGCTGTTCCCATCCCCACTTTTTCACGTGTTGTGAGGCGACTGGATAAGGATGTGCGATTCATCACAACTTTTTTTTTTTGAAGTAATATGATGGAATCGTTGCTTTGCCTCCAACGACACAAAGTGGCTTGCGTCATAGGATAATGAAATCTTAGTGATGCATGTAATGAAATCAATTTATTTAAAGGGGCATGTTCACATCGCACTACACCTTTGATTGAACTAAGAATTCAGATCAAGATGTATATGCATGTGATTGCATGCCATGCAAGTAGCACTAAAGCTTTGATCGGAGCGAAAGTCCAGATCAAAGATTTATGTGTGCTTGACAATTCTTATCTTCCATGTTTCATATCTCATGCAGTCGCTCGCTTAGACTTAAGGTTGAACCAAGTAGAGGATTGACGGAGTAGAGACATCTACACGCTCTCCTTTCAACACGGAGATGTCTATGTGCATGTTAGAATAGAGTTGAAGATCTAGTTCTATTTGCACTAGATAGGGAATGCTGATGGGACTTAAGGAAGCCACCGTTTAGATGTTAAAGTTCGAAGTCATGAAGTCTCGTACAAGATTGGCTAAAGACGATCGCAGGGTTTAGTGGTGAGTGACCCATGTGCGTGAGAGATCACTAGTGGGTTTAACTATCAGTAGCCCCTTGAAAAATGAATTTAGCATTCTCATAAGATGATCAATTTAAACTCAGCAAGAACTGAAATTGTTGAACTATAGTTGATCGGCCTAGCTGTAACGACCCAAAGTCGTTATTTTGTAAATTAGGTCAAAATCCCGCCTTAGAAATCAGGATCCCGGGAAATTTCAATTTAGGGCAAACAAAATTACCAATAGATAGGAATAATTTTTAGATCAAAGTGCCCTAGTTTGGGAGATGTCCAATTAATAGAAGCTTCTATTCTATTTTTCTGAAAATTTTAAATTATAAAAAATCAAAAATATTGAAATACGTGTCTGAATTCATCATTTTCAGTGTCATTGTGTTAAGTATATTATTTAAATGCTGCTCGAGAGGTTTCATCAAATTCTGAGCGCCGATTTGATCGTTGCAAATTTTCGAAGTTTTAAACATCAAAAATTAAAATAAAATAAAATTTTGCTCTGAATCGAAAATTTTCGGCGCGAGGGTGTTCATCACGTCGTGACGCACCTTGACGCCAAGTTTCGTTGGATTTGGACGCCAAACAGTAGAAAAATGCGATTAATTTGAAGTTAATTTTTTTTTTTTTACATTTTTCCTCTGTTTCCCGATCGCCCCCCTCCTGTTTGCCGATCGCATCTTGCGATGCGATCGCAGGCCCTAACGCGAGACAGCGCCTGCAGCGGAAGGTTCTTCCGCCTGCCTGCGCTGTTTTTGGCGCAGGCTGTCGGCCAAATGGGCTGAACCCCTCCCCTTCCCTCTCGCCTCTTACGCCCCTCCCTCTCTCGCCTCCTACAAATACTCCCAGCCCTCCCCTTCTTCACCCACATCAGCCCCTCTCAGCCAGCTTCCTCCCATTCTGCAGCCGGCCAACCCTTCGAGCAGCTCCATCTCCTTCCAACAGCTGGCCAGCCCCTCCTCAGCCGCTCCATCTCCTTCCAACAGCCGGCCAACCCCTCCTCAGCCGCTCCAGCCTCCTTCCGGCAGCCCGGCAGCATCCGACAGTCCCTTCCAGCAGCTTCCAGCAGCTTCCACCAGCTTCCGGCAACCCGGCAGCCCCCGACAGTCCCCACAGCAGCTCCAGCAGCCCCCGGCGGTTCCCTCCAGCAGCTCCAACAGCCTCCGACAGCTCCTGGCAGCTCCCGGCAGCCTCCGACAGCCAGCTATCCAGCCGTCATACCACTCTGTAGCCGTTGCCAGCCAGCCTCTTGCCGTTGCCACCTCAACCAGCCATCCGGCTACCCCGTTCCAATCCTCCTTTATTTCCGGCAATTTTAAAAACTAAGGTATGAGGAGTTGGAAATAGAAGAAATTGAAAAAAGACGCTTTCTTACTAACTTTATATGCGTTGTTATTAGTCATTCGCATTTTAATCATTCTCATTAAGTAATAATGGGAACAATTCAAAATGCTGTAAATGACTACTATTTCTATTTTAAGTATTCTTTTCGATCGTTACTCTTTTAATACGGTAACATTATTATGAAATACGGACTTAAATCATTATAAAGGAAAATGACAAAATAAAGAATAAATATAAAAATCATGAAATATCGCATCACTTGTAAAAGAGATTAATTTAAAGAAATATCGGGGACTTAAATGCAGATTGAGCGAACTATCACTCATTCGAGCTGTTGAACTTCTGAACTTAAGGATCAAAAGTACCTAGTATATGACTTGCATTACATCTTGCATTTTTCTATTACTGCTATGCTTCGCATATTTGCTTTGAGCCAAATTCATTTGAAGCTTGGTTGGTTGTCCGGAACCAACATAATTTTATTCGGGGTTGTTATTGGAAAATGACATCAATAACATTTGGAGTTTTTGTTGGAAAAAATGATATCAGCAATATGCGGGGTTATTATTGGAAAATGACATCAATAACATTCAGGGTTGTTACTGGAAAAAAGACATCAGTAACATCCGGGATTTGTTACTGGAAAATGACATCAGTAACTTTTATTTTGTGATAAATACTTGTTGTAGGAATTTGCTTGTTTTTTTTTGCTCAGTTGTCTTACCTACTATGCATTTTATTTTCACCTTACTTCTGCTAATTGCACTGTTATATAAAATAATTTGTTATTGTGTACTGATGTACTTAGAGTATTCTCTAATTACTGGGAATTCCAATTTCGGTATTATTTTCTGTACAATACCAGGTCAGGTGCTCCTGGAAGAGGTTAAACAAGAACCCTAATTTTCAATGGATTGACGACGGCGCTGAATTGCTTATTTTGTTTCTTTTGTTTTGTACGATGAAGGATCTTGTAATAAGAATTTTGATAAATGAAAAATATCATTTACTTGCATATTCTTTTTCTCTCAAATTGCTCAATATGATCCTGCGGTGAGTAGTCACCTGATGCCAGAACTATTTCTGCCGAACCGGCATCGGGCCGTCACAGTTGGTATCAGAGTAGGATTGAGCATATTTGAGGAGAAAGGATGTACCTACAAAAGTAAAGGTAAATTTAATACTAAGCAAATTATGAGAAATTTAGATTTATTGCATCATTTAAATCTGATTTTGAAAACGCTAGAAACCATCATGTTTATGCTAATCTTTTGTAGATGGACCCTCGTGATATTATGGAGGAGTTCTACGAGGACTGGGAGATCGGCCGTAACCCATCAGATTCTGAAATTACAGATATTAGCATCAACATGAATACTCCTGCCGAAAAATCCAAAATTGATGTTTTAACAGAGAAGCTGAAGGATGTAGAAAACACATTAGCCTGGTGGTTATCAAAATCCAGGATCAGGATAAGGGATCTTGAAGTGGAAGTACAAGAGCTAAAAGGGACGCTATATGGGAGGATGACTGCTCTTAAATGGGGGTTAAAAGAAACGACGACGTGAAAAATCGTCAGATCATCCGGCTTCAGGATGAGCTTTATCTAGTTAGGAAGCTCATAAAGATTGGCAACATGATTGCCTCTACGTTCAAGGGAAAGGGGATAGCCAAGGACCCCAGAAAGTCTTCAAAAAGGAGGAAATGTAGTTCCGAATCCTCCAGTTTAGAAGTTAGAATAGAAGTTAGATTTTTATATTTTTGATGCATCCAGTAAGGAATAAGTCCCACTGTTAATGCAATCTCATTTTTGTATAAATTTATTATTAGATAAAATTTTTTTGAAACTAAAAGATGAAATCTTATTTATCATTATTAATTGTTTGTGTATTCGGCAAGATTCAAACCGCTTCTAAATCTCAAACTTTATCACTCCAAATAGATGGATTCCGATGAAGGCTTCATCGCAGTACCCACCGAAACCCAGTTAAAACCACGATCTCCTCATCCGCACCAGACAATAGGACAGACCGTTTATTAGAAGCAGTTTTGCAAGCTCTCTCTAACCAAGGGAAGACTTCCACCTCCCTGCTCTCATCAGAAGTCCCTCAAGAGCAAAAAGTACGAGTAAATAACGCCTTGCAAGCCTTCCTCAAACTCAACCCTCCCACCTTTAACGGATCGGCCAGACCCATGGAGGCCGAAGATTGGATCCAAGCTGTAGAAAGCAAGTTGAACAGCTTAAAATGTCCATCCAGCGAAGAGGTTAGACTAGCGAAATATTTACTAGAGGGTGAAGCCGAGAGATGGTGGAGGATCACGTTCGAGACAACCTTTAAGGGCTTCAGTCTAGAGGATGTGTTATGGGTAGAGTTCATGATCGCTTTCAGAGGTCGCTACATTCCCCATTTCGCCCAGAGAATACTGGAGAGCCAATTTATAAAGATAGCTCAGGGTAACCGATCGGTGGTAGCCTACAAGACGGAGTTCACGAAACTCTCTCGTTATGCACCAAAGCTTCTGGACTGCGAAGCTTCGAGGTGCAGTAGATTTTTGGAAGGTCTAAAAGACAGCATTCGCACTAACCTGATTTCTCTGAGGCATACAAAATTTGCTGATCTTTTGGACTGTGCAACAATGCTGGAGCACAATGAGCAGGTGATTGCGGAACGACAAGGGAAAAGACCAATCACCTCTAATGTGAACCAGGAGACTTTCAAATGTCCCAGTTACCCTCCACCAGCGAGGGCATACCAAATGTCTGCAGAAGCCCCCAAGACCATCGAAGGCGAAGCATGTGATTGACCTCACCCTGGTGGGAGATGCTACCACGGGCAGAACTGTTGCTTTATTTGCGGACGCACCGGCCATGGTTACCGTTTCTGTATAGCCAAAAGGACGGTAGATGGTGATATTATCCATGGGGCAAGATCTGCCCCGAGCCAGAACTCGGCACCAACAGCCTCCTCCGCCAACAATCGTCGAAGGAGAATTGCTCCCAGGCAAGTCGCTTCAACAGCAACACCTACCCAAAGGAATGGTCAGGCCCCTCGAGCCACCGTTCCAGCAAGGATATACACTCTTACCCCTTTCATAGCACCCGACGACAATAACGCGGTGTCAGGTACACTACTTTTTTTATTATTTCGTCAACACGTTTGTTTAAACTTTATGTGATAGTTATTTCCTTTTAATTAGGCACCATACAAATTAATAGTGAACCTTTTAGGGTTTTGTTCGATATGGTAGCAAGCCACTCATTTATTTCAGAGAATTGAGTTAGGGTCTTAAATATTCCATGTTGCAATCTAACCAGCACTCTCAATATTGGGTTGCCTTCCGGTGCCACCATGAGTGCTCAACAGTTTTGTATTTGCAACATCCCTATTAATAATGTAGTTTATAAGGCTACTCTACAAATCCTTCCTATAAAGAACTTCGATATTATTTTGGGGATTGATTGGTTAAGTATGCATGAAGCAGTCATTGACTGTCAAAAGAAGAAAATTACTTTTAAGAAAGAAAGGAAATCAGAAGTATTCATAGGCAGATTAAGTGTTAACGCTTCTCTAATCAGCGCACTAAAGGCCGAGAAGTTAATCCACAAGGGATGCGAGGCCTACCTAGTCTCTTTGATAAATAAGCCAGAAGAAGACATCTCTTTATCAGAAACCAATATTGTAAAGGATTTTTCTGATGTCTTCCCCGATGAATTCCTTGGTTTAGCTCCAATAAGGGAAGTAGATTTTCCTATTGAATTAGTACTGGGTCACAGCTTCTGTCTAAAGCACCTTACCGTCTAGCCCCAAAAGAACTGCAAGAACTTCACGAGCAATTGCAGGACCCAATTGAAAAGGTCTTATTAAGCCCAACACGTCACCATAGGGAGCTCCATCCTTTTTGTAAAGAAAAAGGATGGATCAATGCGCATGTGCATTGACTACCGAGAATTGAACAAGATAACCATAAAAAATAAGTATCCGCTTCCTCGAATAGACGATCTATTCGATCAACTCGCCGGGGCAGAAGTCTTCTCAAACATAGATTTGCGATCAAGTTATCATCAAGTTCGAATACGAGAGGAGGATATTTTGAAAACTGCGTTCAGGACTCGTTACGGGTATTTTGAGTTTTTGGTAATGTCGTTTGGATTAACCAATGCTCCATCAGTTTTCATGAACCTAATGCAGTGAGTTCTCAGACCGTTCCTGGACAAATTTGTGATCGTATTTATCGACGACATTCTTATTTTCTCGAAAAGTGAAGAAGATTATGAAAATCATTAAGACTTGTGTTGGGCACATTAAGGGAGCATCAATTGTTTGCAAAATACACAAAATGTGAATTTTGGCTGAAATCTGTTGCCTTTCTTGGCCATGTGATCAGTGCTAAAGGGATACAAGTTGATCAGAATAAGATAAGCGCCATTCAGGATTGACCACAACCCTCCTCGGTGACTGAGATTCGTAGCTTTTTGGGTCTAGCAGGCTATTATCGAAAATTTGTTAAGGGGTTTTCGCTATTAGCCTCACCTCTTTCAAGGTTAACTCAAAAGGCGGGTACCTTTTGTGTGGAGTCAAGATTGCGAGCAGGCATTCCAGAAGTTGAAAGAATTGTTGATTGCCGCACCAATCCTGATCTTACCTCAAGAAGGGATTAATTTTCAAGTATTCACTGATGCGTCCAACATTGGCTTGGGATGCGTCCTAATGCAAGAAGGAAAAGTGATTGCCTATGCCTCAAGGCAATTAAAGAAGCATGAAAAGAATTACCCAGTTCACGATCTGGAGTTAGCATCAGTTGTTTTTGCCTTAAAAATCTGGAGACACTACTTGTATAGGGTAAAATGCGAAATCTTTACCGACCACCAAAGCCTAAAGTATATTTTTACCCATAAATATCTAAATTGTAGGCAAAGAAGATGGCTTGAATTAATTGCAACTACGATCTTAGTATCTCATATCACCCCGGCAAAGCCAACGTTGTTGCTGATGCCCTCAGCAGAAAAGTATCTCTAAATGAATTAATCATAAAAAACCCATTGATAGAAGAATTTCAGAGGTTCGAGATAAGGCCCACTTCCAGCCAACAATTAAACGATATGCTCCAGTTAAGTATCACCGAACCTACACTCCTACAACAAATATTTATCGCTCAAGATCAAGACTTGATGTATTCAAAGTTAAAAAGGGATATAGAAAATGGATGTCGATCAGACTTGCAACTTCAGCAAGGGAATTATATTTATCACGGAAAAAGAGTGTGGGTCCTTAATATCGCATCCATTCGAAGCCAGTTACTAAGTGAAGCTCACAATTTAGGATATTCAGTTCATCCCGGAAATAATAAAATGTATCAAGATTTAAAAGGAGTATTCTGGTGGCCCGGACTTAAAAGAAGTGTGACTGAGTTTATTGCTAAATGTCATGTATGCTGCTTAGTAAAAACTGAGCATCAGAAGCCAGGTGGACTTTTGCGACCTTTAGAAATTCCGGAATGGAAATTGTCAGACATTTCTATGGACTTTGTCATGGGATTACTCAGAAGTCGTTCAGGAGCAGATATAATTTGGGTAATAGTAGACCGATTGACTAAATTAGCTCATTTTATTTCTATCAAGTAAACTGACAGCGTTAAAAGATTAGCAAACTCTATATTAAGGAAATAATTAGACTTCACGGGATTCCAAAGTCATCATCTCGGATCGAGATAGCAGATTTACATCCCGATTTTGCAAGCAGTACATCGCGATCTAGGAACCGTTCTAGCTCTAAGCACTGCCTTCCACCTTCAGACAGACAGACAAACTGAAAGAGTTAATCAAATACTCGAAGATCTAATGCGATTGAGTATTTTTGATTTTGATGGTAGTTGGGAAAAACACATACCATTAATCGAATTCGCGCATAATAATAGCCACCAAGCAAGTATTGGGATGGCCCCTTATGAAGCCCTGTATGGAAGAAAGTGCAGCACTCCACTAGCCTGGACACAACTTGGAGACGTTCAAATCTACGGTTCGGAATTGATTGAATAAACAAATGAAAAGATAAAGCAAATCAAGAGTCGAATTGCAGCAGCCCAGGACCGACAAAAGAAGTATCACGACGCTAGACATCGGATGCTAGAATTTCATGTTGGTGATTGTGCCTATCTAAAGGTTAGCCCGATGAAAGGTATTCATCGCTTTGGAGTTACAGGTAAGTTGAGCCCCAGATATGTTGGACCATTCGAAGTAAGCGCACGAATTGGAAGCTCGACTTATAGACTTAAACTTCCTGAAAGATTTTCTACCATATACAATGTTTTTCATGTTTTTGCACTTTGCAAATGCCTCCAGGAACCCTCTCAATAAATTTCTGATTCAATAGTTGAAATTCAACATGATCTGACTTATGTCGAAAAGCCATTTCAAATCATTGAAAAAGACCACCGAAAATTAAGAAGCAGAACAATCCCGATGGTTAAAGTACAGTGGCACAATCATACCGTAAAAGAAGCTGTGGGAAAAAGAGGATATTATGCGAAGAAAGTATCCAGAGTTATTTCCTAGTTGAGGTAACCCAGAACTTCCCTTAAATCTTTATTTTGTTCTTTTGATGTCGAGGACGACATCGTTTTTAAGTAGGGGAGTTTGTAACGACCTAAAGTCGTTATTTTGCAAATTATGTCAAAATCTCGCCTTAAGAATTAGGATCCCGGGGAATTTTAATTAGGGCAAACAAAATTACCAATAGATAGGATTAATTTTTAGATCAAAGTGCCCTAATTTGGGAGAGGTCCGATTAACGGAAGCTCCCGTTCTATTTTTTTGAAATTTTTAAATTATAAAAAATCAAAAATATTGAAATACGTATCTGAATTCATTGTTTTCAATGTTGTTGTGTTAAGTATATTATTTAAAGGCTGCTCAAGAGGTTTCATCAAATTCTGAGTGCCGATTTGATCGTGGCAAATTTTCGAAGTTTTAAATCTCAAAAATTAAAATAAAATAAAATTTTGCTCCGAATCGAAAATTTTCGGCGAGGGTGTTCATCACGTCGTTAAATTTTTTTTCCATTTTTCCTCTGTTTTCCCGATCGCCCCCCTCCTGTTTGCCGATCGCATCTTGCGATGCGATCGCATGCCCTATCACGAGACAGAGCTTGCAGCGAAAGGTTCTTCCGCCTACTTGCGCTATTTTTGGTGCAGGCTGTCGGCCAAATGGGCCGACCCCCTCCCCTTCCCTCTCACCTCTTGCGCCCCTCCCTCTCTCGCCTCCTACAAATACCCCCCTGCCCTCCCCTTCTTCACCCACAGCAGCCCCTCTCAGCCAGCTCCCTCCCTTTCTGCAGCCGGCCAGCCCTTCCAGCAGCTCCATCTCCTTCCAACAGCCAGCCAGCCCCTCGTCAGCTGCTCCATCTCCTTCCAACAGCCGACCAGCCCCTCCTCAGCCGCTCCAGCCTCCTTCCGGCAGCCCGATAGCACCCGACAGTCCCTTCCAGCAGCTTCCGGCAGCCCCCGGCAGTCCCCACAGCAGCTCCAGCAGCCCCCGGCAGTCCCCACAGCAGCTCCAGCATCCCCCGACAGTCCCCACAGTAGCTCCAGCAGCCCTCGGCAGTTCCCTCCAGCAGCTCCAACAGCCTCCGACAGCCAGGTATCCAGCCGTCATACCACTCTGTAGCCGCTGCCAGCCAGCCTCTTGCCGTTGCCACCTCAACCAGCCATCCGGCTACCTCGTTCCAATCATCTATTTTTGGCAATTGTAAAAACTAAGGTATGAGGAGTTGGAAATGGAAGAAATTGAAAAAGGACGCTTTCTTACTAACTTTATATGCATTGTTATTAGTCATTCGCATTTTAATCATTCTCATTAAGTAATAATGGGACAATTCAAAATGCTGTAAATGAATACTATTTCTATTTTAAGTATTCTTTTCGATCGTTACTCTTTTAATACGGTAACATTATTATGAAATACGGACTTAAATCATTATAAAGGAAAATGACAAAATAAAGAATAAATATAAAAATCATGAAATATCGCATCACTTGTAAAAGAGACTAATTTAAAGAAATATCGGGGACTTAAATGCAGATTGAACGAACTGTCACTCATTCGAGCCGTTGAACTTCTGAACTTAAGGATCAAAAGTACTCGGTATATGACTTGCATTACATCTTGCATTTTTCTATTACTGCTATGCTTCGCATATTTGCTTTGAGCTAAATTCATTTGAAGCTTGGTTGGTTGTCCGGAACCAACGTAATTTCATTCGAGATTGTTATTGAAAAATGACATCAATAATATTCGGGGTTGTTGCTGGAAAATGACATCAATAACATTCGGGGTTGTTACTAGAAAAAAGACATCAGTAACATTCGGGGTTTGTTACTGGAAAATGACATTAATAACCTTTATTTTGTGATAAATACTTGTTGCAGGAATTTGCTTGTTTATTTTGCACGGTTGCCTTACCTATCCTGCATTTTATTTTCACCTTACTTCCGTTAATCGCATCATTATATAAAGTAATTTGTTATTGTGTACTGATGTACTTAGAGTATTTTTTAATTACTGAGAATTCTAATTCCAGTATTATTTTCTGTACAATACCAGGTCATGTGCTCCTGGAAGAGGTTAAACAAGAACCCTAATTTTCAATGGATCGATGACGGTGCTGAATTGCTTATTTTGTTTCTTTTGTTTTATACGACGAAGGATCTTGTACTAAGAATTTTAATAAATGAAAAGTATCATTTACTTTTATATGTATATTCTTTTTCTCTCAAATTGCTCGATATGATCCTGTGGTGAGTAGTCACCCGATGCCAGAACACTAGCTCTCCCCATAATTTTAGATTTATTTACTTTGCATGTTTAGTTCTAATTTAGTAACAAAACTAAAAATTCGTTTGTTTAAGCATTAGTAAAGAAAATAGTAGCTAGTAACCCTTATTTAATCTTTAAGGACGATAAATTTGGAATTCACAATTCCTATATTATTTCAGATCACGTGCACTTGTGTGTAAACAATAGGCATACTAATTTGTGGTCTGTCAAGTTTTTGGCACATTTGATGATGATTAAAGCTGAAGGTATTAGTGAAATTTTTGAACTAGTATGTAGACTTTTACTGCATTTATATTTTGCCTTTGTTATTTTCATTTTTTGTCCATATTAATTTATTTTTATTCACTTTCACTGCATCTTAAGTTTGTGTATGCGACGTTTAGGTGATCAAAATTTACTTTTTGATCCTGAAATTGACAGAACCTACATAGACTTGGACAACGTTTAGAACCTAACGTAGAAAACCAAACTTAGGTGAGGTTCACAACAACAACAATAATGTGCCTTGAACCTTGCGAGATTATGCACTGCCCACAGTGGGAGGATACCAATGCAATTGTTAGATTGGTTATACAAGCTAATGATTTTGAGATAAAACTAGTCACTCTACATATGGTGTAGAATAATCAATTTGGTGAATTGCCAATTGAAGATTCAAACGTGTGCATTGCAAATTTCCTTAAAATTTGCGATACCTTTAGGTACAATGGTGTTATTGATGATGCCGTCAAACCGAGACTATCTCCATTTTCACTCAGGGACAGGGCAAAAAGTTGGCTCTTGTCTCTTCCAAGTGATTCGATTACCACTTGGAATGATAGCCTAGAAATTCTTAGGAAAATATTTTTCACCTTCCAAGACTGCGAGACTTTGAAATGAAATCTCCAGCTATATTAACTTGATAATGAAACACTCTATGATACTTGGGAAAGATTCAAGGAGCTCTTGAGACGTTGTCCCCACCATGGCTTACTTTTGTGGCTTCAAATGCAAACATTATACAATGGTTTGAATGCTAGCACTCAAATGCTCATAGATGCAGTAGTTAGTGGATCTCTGCACAGTAAAACTCAGGAAGAGGCCCATGATCTCTTTGAAGAAACTACCACAAACTCTTACCAATAGCCTATCGAGAGACTGCCTCACCAAAGGAGGGGGTGCATTAGGAAATAGTCAGGTTGCCCAACTGAAGATGGAAACTACAGCTCTCACCCAAAAACTCTATACTATGAGTGTGCATGTAGTACAAGAAGTCAACTGTGAATCATGTGGAGGTGCACACTCTAGTTCAATTTGCAATTTGAATAACGCTTATGCATCTTCTAACATAGAATAAATAAACTTTGTGCATAAAAACAACAGTCAATTCCAACAACAAATCAGCTCTTATTCGAATTTCTACAATGTAGGATGGAGAAATCACCCCAACTTTTCTTTGAAGAACAATCAAGGGGATTCTCATCTGCAACAAGAACCATCCAATCATCTTAGAAACTCTAGCAACCCTAGTCAATCTATCTCTTAGGGGCAAGCATCGATAGCTGCCCTTGAAAACTTCTTGAATGAGCTTAAAGCAAGTACACTAGATTTTATGCAAAGGACAGAAGCCACATTAAACAGACATGAAACATTCATCTGAACTGGAGTATCCATTAGAAATATTGAGATATAAATAAGCCAAATATCTCAACAGCTTACTAGCAGACCTCAGGGTGCTTTGCCAAGCACTACTAAAGTAAATCCTAAAGAAATGGTGGGTATGTTTCATTCAACAACCTCAACTTCCAAACTATATGAACCAAACACTCCTCAATCCAAATACACATCTAGCACATCTTGGGTAGAACCACACCCAAAAGGAGTTTTGAATAGCCATGACATAACATTGAATCCCTCAAAAGATAAACCTGAATTTTTAAAATCTGCAAAAGGCATGAGCATTTCTCCTAAATTGGGGAGATCCAGGTAGATTCAACATTCCATGCTCCATTGGAAGTTTTCACTTCCTAAATTCTCTTTACGATCTAGGAGCCTCTATTAATGTTATGTCCTACCATATTTATGAGAATGAGAATAGGAGGAATGCGGGAGACGCCGATCATTGTTCAACTCACTGATTCATCTTCAATGGTATCAATTAGGATGGTAGAAGATGTAATTGTTGAGGTTGGAAGTTTTAGAATTCCTGTGAAATTTTATAATATGCGAGATTGATGCGCCAAGTGATGAAATTTCGATCATTTTCTTTTGAGGGTTAACGATAAAGTGAGGAGATTAACTTGTTGAGTGCGGTCATCTCTAGGAGAGAAATTTAAGCACTTGATCTGAACCGTGAAGGAATAAGGGAGGAGATCGAGGGAGAGCAACTGTGTTACGATTATGTTGACAAAGTAAACAAGGATAAAGGAATAGAAACTGTTAGTGAAAACAAAAGCTCTCAAACTGGTGTGGAAGCTCACCCTCCGTTACGAAAAAAGAAAACTCGTAGAGGAAAGGAAAAAAATAAAGTTCAATCGTTGACAAATAGATCTAAAATTTTGCAAGGTGAAATGAAAGTCTATGAAGGGAATTAAGGGGTTTGGATTCCAAAAAGTAGCACAACGCCTAAATTACAAGACTTAGCCACATATTGTGTCAGTGCTCACCTCATAAAAAATGAAAAATCTGAAAGGAAGTATTGAAAGAGACAATGCGTTTTGATGAATGTCATTTGATCAGATTGAGTGTTAAATCAAGGGCTTTTGGGAGGCAGCCCAAAGTTCTCTTTTTTAGTTTATTTTTGTCTTGTTTCAATTATAGTTTTAGAGTACTGTTGTGTAATAAAGGTAGTACATAGTGAGGAATTGTAAAAGTAGGAAGCAGGTTTTGAATTTTAGCTGGGCAGAATTTTGACGGAGCGCTTGGACGGGTTGAAGCGCGCAGCGCTCAGGCACTCTCAGGCCTCTGTTTGCAAGCAGCATGGAATCCGAAGCCCAGGCGTGCTCCAGCGCTAGTTGGTTAGTCAAACTGCTTGCCTAGCTGTTTTTTTCTTGGAAATGTAGATGGCCTAGTGAATCTTTAGGAAACTTAACTTTTTGCATGTGAACTTGACCAAGCTTTGATGTGCCAAAATCAGCCTTTAAGTGCTTCCATTGACCAGTCAATGGGACTCTAGCAAAAGGATTCACATTGAATGCTTGGTTGGGAAATTACAATGGGTACCTCAAGACTCTATCCTTATAAAGGGCTTCATTCCCACAACCACCCCTAATCAAGCTTCTCTTGAACTCTTCCACGTTTCCTTTGCACTCGCTCTCCTCAAAACCTCAAGCAAGCGATGGACTCCAAGCGAAAAATCATGTGAAACTGCCCAACGGTTCTGTATGATTACCTACCAGAAGAAAGTTATTCAAGAGCGGGGATTCTCCATTCCCTATCTTGAGTCAATGATTCATGGTGTTCGGTGGGACTAGGGAAAACTTTGTGCTCATCCTACAACAATCAGTATTTCTCTAGTCCAAGAGGTTTACCTGAATGCAGTAAAGAGCACAAATCACACAATTTGGGTGCTTAGAAAGGTTGTGAATTTTTCTAAAGCGCAATACATGCTCATTATAAGTTGCAGAGCGTTATGATCTGAGCATTCCAGGAATTATTGGCCAAAGAGTTCAACGCCACTGAAGTAATTGAAGCCCTCACTTCTACCAAGTAATTGAAGCCCTCACTTCTACCAAAACCTCTGGAAAGGGTGAAACTTCCAATTCCCCAGCTCTACCATGACCATGAAGTCTAAAGGGTGGCTTGTTTTGATTTCTAGTAAAATTGTGTCAACTGATCATTTGAGTGGTGTCACTAAAATTAGAGCCAGATTAAATTTTGCTATTTAGAAGTTGGGATGTGGGGAGAATAATTTTTGATCAGCTATGGAACCCCTTACTAGGGAGTTGCCCAGCAATGCCTTTTGGTTCATTGATCATTGAATTATGCTTAGCACAAGGTGTCGAGATCAGTGATGACGAACCATGGCTTTCATTGCGAGCACCCCTCACCAAAAGTAGCATCCCAAAAACCATGTTGGCAAAGCATTCTAAGAGCTACCCTGACGCAGATAGGGAAGGTGAATCATTCGCTACAGCTGAGAGGAGGGGAGAGATAGAGGAGCTCCACCAACGGTTCGATCAACTCGTCAACCTGCATAATAAGACCGGGAAGTGGGCTGAGTCACATATTTCCTACCTCACATACTCTGTGACGAGCCAACAACGCTACACCTCTGAGTGTTTTAGCGCCTTATTTAATTCTTTCAATCATTGGCAGACTCACGGGAGCCGCAGGAAGCTATTCTTCCACCAGTCCCGCTTATGTAGGATGCACCTACCGATCCTTGGCATTATTACGACGGAGGCGATCAAGAGCCCATGGATGAGGAAGAGAAGGAAGATTGAATCGGGGAGATTTTTTTTTCTTCTATGGCTACTAAAAATGCTGCTCAAGTGATGTATTTTGGCGCTTAGGCGCGTCTGACTGCTCTTTTTGATGAGTAAAAGGGTAGAAATTATTAAAATGCTCTCAAATACTTAAAAACCAAAATGGAAGCAAAACATACAAAAAATGGATTACAAGTAGCTTTTATTCTAATATGAAATAGCACAGAATAATTGGATGATTTTATTGTAAATACATTACTTATCAAATAGTCAAAAACTATTTACTAAAGCACTTTTGATTCCCATCTTTAATTTTGTTCTCTTGTAATTTTTCATTGCTTATTTTGTAGTTTAGCCATCAATCTTTTTCTCTTCTCTTACAAACGAAGCAATTTTTCTCTAGCATCGTGCATGTGGAAATACTTTCACCAATGAGATTCTTTATTAGAATCTTTTCATTTATCTTCTTTATTGTTTTCATTCTTTTCCCAATCTATGAGTTGGTTGTTGCTAGGGGATTTGAAATGTAACTTGAATTCGACCCGAAAAAAATTAGTCATATTGGCTCGATTAATATTTGGGTTCGATTCAAGCTGAGCTTTTTTACCTATGTATCATTCGAGTTGAGTTTTGGTTGACCCACAAAACCCGAACTTGACCCATCCATTAGACATTCAGGTCAAAATGGATCGAGTTTAGGGTCAAATGGTTTGGGTTAAAAGCTTAAATAAGATTATAATTTTTATGTATTTATGTCAAAATGGGCCTGGTTTAGGTTAAAGATTTGACTCATTCATCATATAAATCTGGTTTGAGTTGACCCCCATAATATCTGAACACGATCCATTAGCTTGATTTGACACCCCTAGTTATTACCAAGTCTCGTGATAGTCATTTCTCAAGGGCTTTTAGCCTGTCAGCTTGGTATAACTAGTTAAGACTCTTAACTGAATGACGAATCATATTCTGGTATTAGAGATGAGTTCATTCAAAGAAGTGAATATGGTGCAAATAAAGAAGGATTTTATTATTGCTAGGAGGCAGCCAATCCTGAAAGCTAGGGGCTAGAGTTAACAACGACATTGAGTACATCTAGTGCTAGGTGCTTGTTTGAACATATGTTAACTCGCATGACAAGGCAGATTAAGATGATGGAAATAATGTCTAGATTCTAGGCACTGTTCTAACCTTCTAGATTTTAAGCTCAAATTTATATGTAGGTATAGTTCCAACAACAATTATTTGAGCAAAGGTTCAATCTACTACAGCCGAGTGTTCTCAAAAACTCGTTGCCCTGACCAGATAGTGAACATGCTTCAAGCACTTTGGGAGACACAGGTGCCAAGAAGGAGCCGATTAGTAGATTCTTCCTGAAGGCCAAAATGAAGTTTGGCTCATCAACCTATAAAGATAAGTAGGATGCCAAGCGATCTAATTTGTGCCTGAACCAGCTAGAGTGCTACTTTGGACTTCAAAAGTTTTCTATTAGGGAAAAACTTATATTTTGCAAGTTGAAGCTAGCAAAATTCTCCCTAGTTAAGTGGAATGTTAAGGCAGAGAATGTGATAAACAAACTCAACTAACAAAAGCTTAAGCATCTAATGCAGGAAACGTTCTGTCTGATCAATTGAAAAACAGAGAGATTGTAGAAGAGGCATAACCTTTGACAATGAAAGGATTAGTCGGTTCAACAATACACGGTTGAATTCAAACAATCGACATGTCATTTGAGGAATAGAGATCTCGTTCAAGCCAGCAATATGGCATTGGCTATAGAGCAGCAGATCAAGGGCAAGGCTATCTTTAAGAAGCTTGCTGATATGGTTACTAAATACTGCCAAAGTATTAAAACTAACTAAGATCAAGGCTCAACCTACTTCTCTACAAGCCCATTGCACCACTTAATCAACTCAAGGAACTTATTGGCTAGGGAAGGTGATGAGTTGATTACCTATTTACAGCTACTTCAAGAAAGTTGGCCATCTTGAGTCAAGCATTGGAAGATACACTTTATTTAAGCCACTTAAAGGCAGAAGTCTGGGGAGAATAGGGTGGCCATTGTGGTGGTTGAAGACAAGACAGTGGATTGTACAACAATCCTTGAATTTTAATTTTCTTTTGATGGCCATGCTAAAGGAGAAACAATGGAGTTAGGAAGTTGGCTCGAGGAGTTGAGAAGAAAGACCATTCCACCATTTGAATTTAGGCGATTTCAGTTTTTGCTTGATTATCATACCTCATCCTCAACCTTGACCCACCCTTGGGATAGATCTGTTAGGGTTATAGAAGCCGTTGACACTATCTAAGAGGGGGGATTTGAAAAATTCTCTTAGAAATTAAAAATTAATATCATTTGAGATTTAAAAGATTACATATTATAAAATAAATAAATAAAGAAAATAATGCAGTATAGAAAATAAAAGAAATAAAAGAATAAACAAACACAAAATTATAGTGATTCGGGTCCTCCTGATCTTACGCCAACACTTCGAACTTTTGCCTCTCCGAAAATTCACTTCATAGAGCACTTTCTCGTAGGCAGAATAAATTATGCTTCCCAAGTCTTTTGATTGGTGGAGATGCCTAAAAAAAATTCTAACGCAATCTAGCTAGAGTTGGGTAAAAAACAAATTCAAATAACAAATATAAATAACAAACTTACAAAACTTTCTAAGAATAAATCTTAGATAGCCCCTAATCTTTGAGCTTTTGAATAGAGAGAATTTTAAGTATGACAGGCATTTGCTTTTGATTATTCTAAAAGGATTTATGAAAATTTAAGAGCTTGAATTATTTTTGGGGATGTGACCTTAGGGTTTTATTTATAGTAGATCCTAGTTCAAAATATGGAAATGATAATATTTTGGAACTTGAGATACTGCTAAGCGCGTATATGCGCATTTAGGCACAATACAATATCTGAATCTAAATATTTCCTTGTCAGGATAAACTCGTTGGAAATATATAATGCGCTTGGGCACATGGTTTGTGCGTTTGGCGCGGTGCGCTTGGACACAAGCTATGCGTTTGGAAGAAAATCATAATTAATTAAATTTTAATTAGGCTCTTTTATGCTCTCTTTTGTCTAAAACTCAGCTTTGTAGCTTTACAATGTATTTAACTTAATTCTAAATTACAATGATGCAAAAAAATAATATAAAAATCTTCTAAGTTAGCTACTGAATCTGGTGGCTTGATTCTTGTTGTATTTGCTATCTGCAATGTCACATTCCTAGAATACTAAAAATCTTGAAAACATTTAACTAAAATAGAAAATACTAATATTTAAAAGTTATTGTATACAGAATTTGTTTTCTTAAAAATAAAAAACATCTACTTAGCTAGACATGCAAAACTCATATAGTCAACAATCTCCCAATTTCTTATGATAAATATCTTAATAACTTTTAAATATAATAACAATGCAAACTTGAAATTTTCTAAAATAAAAGTAATGTAAATAGGTAGCTAACTAATTCATTAACTCTCCCTAAGCATGATAATAAAAGGAATTATGATTAATGTATTCTAAAGATTCCAACAAAAAGTTGGAATAGTCTCATCCTTTTTGTTTTTATTAAAAAGAAATCAACAATTTCCAAAATTGATTAATTATTCCTAATTTGCATCTTAGCTGTTGAAATCTCTCATGGGATAATAACTTTATAAAAATATATGCTAGCTGGTGCTCAATGCTGATGAATTATATCACTACATTGCCTCTAGCTACGTGATATTTAATAAAGTGGTACATAACCTCAATGTATTTTGTGCGTGAATGCTTGTACGAGTTTCTTAATTAAACTAATAGTGCTTGTGTTATACATTTGATATAAATCTTATGTAGTTTGATCCTAAAATCTAGTAGTTATTGTTTAAGCCGTAGGACTTGAGCAACACAGCGCCCAACTGTTATGCATTCTGTCTCGGTAGTAAACACGACAATTGAGTTTTGTTTCCTTCTTGACCATGAAACTAGTGAACTTTAAGCAACTGACAAGTGTCGGATATGCTCTTCATTTCAATTCTTAATTCAGCAAAATCTGAATAAGAGAAATCAATATGATCAAATGGAGTCATTTTGTGAGGATGCCAAAGTCTTAAGATTTTAGTTCCATTAAGATATATGATGATATGTTTAACAACAATCAAATGAGTTTCCTTTGGGTTAGGTTGGAATCTGACATACAAGAAAATGTTGAACTTTATGTTAGATCTACTTGCCGTCAGATAAAGCAGTAATCCTATCATACTATGGTAAAAATTTTTATCTACGTGTTTATTATCGGATGAGGCATCTAAGGCTATGTTTGAGCACATGGGTGTATCTATGAATTTGCAATTATCAAACTTAAATTGATTAAGTAATTCTCTAGTTAATTTGTTTATGATATGGAAATGTCACATTTATCGTGCTTGATTTGCAATTCTAGAAGGACAAGATGTCATTTATGTAAATTTGAACTATGAGAAAATATGTTGGGGTTTTCCTAAGGAATAAGGTAGTGTCTACATATCTTATAGTGAAACCACTAAATTTGAGAAATGTACTAAGCCTGTCATATCACGCTTTATGTGCTTACTTCAAACCATACAATTTATTTTTCAATTTATACAAATAATCTAGATATCTATATTTTCAAGACTGGGGGTTTGATTAATTTAGACATCTTGGTCAATGTATCTATTATGAAATGAACTTTTGACATTCATTTGATATAGTTTGAAGATGCAATGAGATGAATATACTAATGACAACCTAATGGGTTCAAGCCGTGCTACTGGTGTAAAAATCTCCTCAAAATCCACACCTACTTGTTTGAATCCTATAGCCACTAAGCGCTCTTTGTTTCTAATTATTAAACTATCATTACTTAGTTCATTTTTAAAGAGTCACTTAGTTCTAGTAATGCTACATAATCGTACCTTGGTATTAAATCTCAAACATAATTTCTTTCAAATTTATGAAGGAGTTGTTTGTCTTGAAAAAATTTGAGTGCAAATTAATTTGATTACAGTGTAATTAATTACCTTACTTCTATTTGGTTGTCTGTAAAAGTTATGCAGTAAATATGGATTTTTCTATTTAGAAGAAAGTAGTTTGAGTATGGTAATTTGAGTAAATTAAGGGGTGAAATTACCCCCCCGAATCTTTTTTTTTTGTAAAAAAAATAAAGATAAAATGAGCACTGTATTTTGTCGCCTATTGGAGAGGAAAAAAGATAAAACTCTTTCAATCAAACCTAGTTACAGGATCTTATTTCAAACAAAGAGTTAAGAGCTTTCTTATACCAAACTAAATAAACTAAATTTGATTGAGTAAGCCAATAACATCAATAATCTATAGGAACTAGTTTTTTAATTGAGAACAAGATCAACTTCAATCATGGATATCATTTTGTAGTAAGTACAAATTTTTCCAACACGCGTTTCAAAAAACTGAGTCAAAAGAATTTCTTAAAAAGTTGGAATAAAAATCGAGATATTTGACGGAAGATCAACTATAATACCAAACAATGATGATTTGGGCTATCAAAGACATTATCAGTTCTTGGTAGTATTCAATAAATGGTTCTTTCCAACTATAGTTCCAAAGACCATAATATGATTTTATAAACAAGTGAATTCTAACAGTCTCAAAGTAAGTTTCTGTCCTCAATTTCGACTATCCAAATGATGCAACTGAGCTTTGATCTGAACAAAACATTTTAGAGTTGTGCTTTTCTCAATAAAAACTAAGACACCTACACAAATTAATGATGTTTTAACCACTTTAACCTCACATATGTTCTTATTAAGCACTTGAACCCATAGAAAATACACATTAAAATCAAGATTTGGGAGTGTTCACTCTACAATTTAAGCACCTACATCAGTAAGGAGAAGAAGAAGAAGAAGAGGAGGAAATGTCTTATGTTTATTATTTAACATATTATTTCCAACCAAGCATGTTGAGGAGCTAAATGACCTCCTCAGAGCTTGCGGTATCGCAGAAATTAATCTCGATGCCAAACACATGGACAACGTCGTCCTCACCGGCAGTGGCCTGGAAAAGCAGGGAAGCCCAAACCCTGACTCCATAGACGAAGGGGTGGGCGGGGGAGAAGCTGAGGTAGTCATATGCCATTGCCCTCGATGCACTCCTGTCAACATAATCAAACATGGCGCCCTTGAGGATGCACACCATCTTTCCCATGTCCTGGCGAGCAGCGAGGACGGAGGTCGCGACTCACTGCTGCTATTTAGAATCATCAAGGATAAGACTCAGCAACAAGAGAGAGCGCAGAGGATCAATCAAGAAATGAACAAACGAATCGAGATTTGGAAACATAGTTAAAAAAAACCTAGATAGCAGTAGGAAAAGCAAATCGATGTGAGATTATAGTGTGTGAAATAGATCAATCTCGGCGACCGTCATCAATCAAGTAGGAATAAGATTGAAGTAGAGCCAGATGGAGAAATTCTTTTTTCTCCTTTCTTCGAGCTTTCGTAACTCCACGTTTCGTTCTCCTTTATACCAAGACAATCATCTCCTTCGGCTTCGTCACCTTGCTTTTGTTTCCTCCGCGTAAACTAGAAAATTGGCCTATGTGGCCGTAAAATGGATTACCCCACGTTATTTATAGCGGGGTAATTATTTTACATCAAAATTTTACTTTACTCTATTTTTTCTTTATGCTAAACACCTGAATTTTTAAATTTCATGTAAATTTTTTATTTTACACCTATATTACCTCATGCCAGGGGGTTTTTAACAAAGATTTGTCTTATCTAAATGTCAAATTTGCCTTCATTAACTCTAAATACAAAGTATCAACAACCAAAACATGAAAATATGAATTTTTTTGCTTTTGTCCATTAATTTATTCAAACTAAGTTTTCAAAAATTCTTCCGAGCACAATTCCTATTTAACACATAGCACATAGTATTAACTGCTTCAGCTCACAAGTGCTTGGTTAAGTGATACATGAGTATCATGGACCTACCCATCTCGCACATGGTCCTATTTCTACATTCTAATATATTTTGCTAAGGTGTTCATGATTTGAATTATATTTAATTCCATTAGAAGTACAAAAATTATTAAAGCTATTATTTTTGAACTCTTCTCCATGATTTGAATGGATTACAGATTAAAGAAATTTCAAGTTATACTTAATCCAAAAAGTAAATTTCTCAAATTCACTTAAGGTTTTATTTTTAATTTCTAAGAACTTTACGTGAATATAGAATTATCATCTACAATTACAAAATAATATTTAGATCCTCTTAAGCTCGTAGAACTAACAGGGCTAAACAAATCTGTATGTAGAATCTGAAGTATTCGTGTGTATTCTAAATGAGATGAATGAAAAGTGCTCCTTGTTTGTTTGCCAAGTTGGCATGCATCACAAGGTGAATATTTTAAATCATCTAAATTAGGCAAATCATAAACTATTTTTATTTCAAAATCTTCTTGATAGTGTGAAAACTAGCATGACATAATTTTCTATGCTATAACCATAGGTCCTTGATATTAATTTTGAAACTTTTTATTTCGGAATTTAAAAGCGAATTTAGATTTAATTGATAATATTATCTACTCTAATCCTTTTTATTAAGGTTTTATTATCTTTCTTAATAAAAACAAATTCAAATGAGAAACAAAAAAATAGGAATCACATAATTAACCAATGCTAAGAAAATTATGCTCAAGGCTGTCACCAACAAAATGAATATTTTCAATGTAAAAATTTTTGCATACCAATTTTGTTGATACTCTTAATTTTCATTTTAATGTTGTCTTTTTGAGTTACTTTTCCTATTTTAGGTTTTAGATTGCTAAACATTGTTCTATCTCCAGTCATTATTTAGAGCATCTGCTGTCCAAGTACCACATGTTCTCACTGTTCCTATTGCTAGGATGTAACTGCAACTATAAAATCAGCGGTTAGTGGGTTGAACCTGCCTAAAGCTGGGTTCACTTTCATTTCTAGTTTTAGATGACCAAATCATATTCCTAGATTTACTTGATCTGCACATAGAATATACATGACCAAATAATTCACATGTAAAGTATTGTTTATTTGGTGATGAATTTTGCGAGTTTTATTTTTTATTTTTCATCTGGGTGGATCTAGTTTTTCTAGGTTTAGGTTCAAATTCGTTTGATTTATTTTCTAAAGAAGTGCATTTAAAGGTGAGCTCCTTGAGTTCTTTAGTTAGTATCAAACTCTCTAAATAAATAATTTAATTAGGTTCACTATTATTGATAGATTCTAATTTTTTAAGCTGAGTTTTGACTAATTTAACATCTTCTTTTTGAGTCTTGGTTAAATATTGAGATTCTATTAAATTCATTTTTAGTATTTTTTTAGAATTTTTGAGACTATTATAAGTTACATTAAGTTCTTCAAGTATAGATTCTAGTTCAGTATAAATAGTTCATTTACCTCTTCATCTAAAGATTTTGAGTTTGTTTATTCTCAACTTTTTGGCATCAAGCAACGATTAGCTTCATTTTCTTCTGATTCAAAGTTGCTCTCTGACTCTGAGTTAGCCCAGAAGGCTTTCTTCCTTTGGCTTATCTTCTTGTACTGCTTTTTTTCCTTGGAGTGTTCTCTCTATCGAATCTTTTCTTCTTTCTTTAGCTTTGGGCATTTCGTATATATGTTCCCTTTTTCCTTCATAATAAGTAATATCATTGTCAAACTTGTTAATACAATTTTTACCTTTGCATTTGCTTAGATGTTGTCTTCTACGGTACTTTTCTTGCTTTTTCCTTAACATTTATTTGTATTTCCTTGTGACAAAGGCAAGTTTTTCTTCATTCACAATTTCACTTATGTGGGATTTTTCAAAGTTGAGTGCGATTCCTTTTTCTTTTTCTTGGGTTCTTCTTTAGTTTTTTCTCATTTAACTAGAACTTGTTCATAATTAGTTAAGGATACTAATAACAAATCTAAAAGAATATTTTTTAAATCATTTGCTTTCATCATTGACTGAACCTTAAGGTCCCAACTTTTAGGAAGACTTTGAAGAATAATGAATGCTATTTTTAAAAAATGTAAGATAGTAATGATATTTGTGAGTCTCGTATACATATCTGATATAACTCTTTAGATTTCATCTGAAAAAGTTCATAGTAGTGCATTAGAGAGTTAATGCAGGATTCACGCACATCATCTGTGCTTTCATAGGTGTAACAAGACAATCCCAAATTTCTTTTCCAGTAATGCGCAATGAGGTGTGCATGCAATTCCTCTATTTCCAATTTAAAGCATGTGATTACATTTGTGTTTAATTATGTGACCTTAAATTGTTCCATAGTCCATTCACTATGTGGGTATAAGGTTCTGTGTAACCTTCTTGAACTAGGACCCACATATGTTAGTCCATGAACTTTAGAAAGTTTTTCACTTTAATTTTCTAGAATCAAAACTAATACTATCAAATAATGGAGGATAGGTGTACGATGCACTCTTTATTGCATGAACATTTTTGTTCATGAATAGTGCCATTAAAAAAGATGAATCTTTTCTCTATTAATTGTGAGATTAAGTATTGTAGAGATATGATATGATATCATTTGTTAGCTATAGAAGTTGTTGGTACTTCCCAAGCAGGAATGATTTGGGTTTAAAAAATTATTTTGGAAAATATGAATGTAATATTATTTGAGACTTAAAATATTACAAATTACAAAATAAATAACTGAAGAAAATAACACAGCACAACAAATAAAAGAAATAAAAGAACAAACAAACACACAAAATTATAGTGGTTCAGGTCCACTCTTTGGTAGTTCGCCTCTTTCGAAAATCCACTTCACAGAGCACTCCTTTACAGGCAGAGAAATCACGTCTCCTTTTCAAAAACTTGACCCTGGAACAGTAGAACAAATCCTCGTTCCCAATTTTTTGTCAGGAGAAAATGCCTTAAAACTTATCCCTAGCAAGACCGATTAGAGTTTGGTAAGAATTAAATTCGAAGTACAAAATTAAAAATACAAACTTATAGAACTTTCTAAGATGAAATCCCAAATAACCTCATAATCTTTTTGAGCTTTTGAACATAGAGAACTTTCAGTACGAAAGTTGTTTGCTTTTGAATATTCTAAATTAATTCTGAAATGATTTAACAAGATCTAAGTGTTTGAGTTGTTTTTGGGTGACATGGCTTGGGGTGGTCCTTATTTAAAGAGAGTGATCTGTATTCAAAATATAGCAGCTATCATATTTTGGAAACTGGCGATGCATTTGGGCGCACAATATAATATCCGGATTTAAACTATTTCTTTATTGGGCTAAACCTATCGTGAGAATATATAATGCGTCTAGACTCGGTGTGCCTGGGCACGCACGCTGTTCTTCTAGATGCAAGCTATAATTAACGAAATTTAATTATGCTTTTTCTCTTGCCTAAAACTCAAAGCTTGGCAGCTTTACAAAGTATTCAACTTAATTCTAAATAAAAATTAAATGAAAGGTCTTTTAAATTAGCTATTAAATCTGATAGTTTGATTTCTACTACATTTGCTAATTTGCAGCGCCACCTTTCTGGAATACTAAAAATCTTGAAAACACTTGACAAAGCAGAAATTATTAGTATTCAAAAAGTTATTATATAAATAGTTTGTTATCATTAAAAGAGACCATCTGATTAACTAGATGTACAACTCTCCTAGAGTCAACAAGATCAATGGAAATGTTGAGTTGACATTAAATCGACAATGCTAATTAAAGTTCACTACAATACTCAGAAATATATTGATGATGTGGTATGTGTTGTCGTACTTCTTGACACTTGCTAAATGTGAGACCGAGATTCAATTTTTTATAGTTGCAAAAATTCTTCCTTTTTAAAGGCAAGATAAACCCAATGAGTCGGCTAAGATTGCCACTGTCAAAGAGGTGGAGCTTGTTGTGTATGTTTGTAAAAAGTATGTGTTGTTATCTGTGTGGCCGTTGAATAAAATTTAAGGAAGCTAATGGAGAAGTAGTATTTTATTTTTCAAAAGCCAAGGGATTGCTTACAAAGATCTGTAAAAGATGTTTCGTTACTTGATGCTACACTATTGAACATAGGCATGCATAAAAATTTTATGATATGGAATGAGGAGATTAAGAAACTAGTCTTTGAGTTGCTTGCTCATGGTCATTTCCTGCCAAGTACGTCACACTGTGGGTTGCTGGTCGTAATGGTTCCCAAGAAAGATATTGATTTGCGCATGTGTATTAACTATCATGCTCTGTACAATATCATTATGAAAAATATCTATCCTTAGTGGACTATTGATAGTCTGCGTGATAAGCTGAATCAGAAGTCTGTCTATCACTGGTAAGAGTTAATGCAGCAGATACTTGGAAGACAACATTTGAGACCCAACAATTTTTATATAAATTGCTAGTGATGTCGTTCAGGCCATGCAACACCTTAGACACGTTTATGTGTGATGGTATCTTGCGCCTGTTATTGGATGGTTTGGTGTTTGTCTACTTAGACAACATTCAGGTCTACGTCGAGCACTTGAATAAGGTGCTCGGGCTTTTGCAAGAGAACAAGGTCTAGCTCAACTTGAAGAAGTATGAACTTTAGAAGATGAAGCTTATGTTCCCAAGCTTTGTGACATGGGGAGGAAAATTGAAGATTGATTTGTCCAAGGTGAATAAAATCATAGAGTGGCGACAACTTCGGAATGTGATCGAGATGAGGAGCCTACTTGATGCGTGCAATATGTAAGGAAGCTTATTTGAGATTTTCTTGTAATTTCCTCCCCATTGTACTAAATGACAAAAGCTAATTGACAGTTTTGGCGGGGCAATGCACAGTAGTTGCTTTTGCTGACTTGTAAAAGATGATTGATCAACCACTCATGCCTGTGATGCCCAACTTATAGAAACCCTTCAAGGTATGTGACTACTACGATGTGGAGGGAGAAGCCACTATTGAGGAGCTCCGAGCATTGAGATAAGAGTAGCGTTGAGGCGTAGTAGGGGACCTCTGAGCATTTGAAAAAATACTAGCGGAGAAGATGGTGCCAGGGCAGCAGGAATAAGAACAAAAAACATTTTTTATTGTTTTTAAAGGCAATGGAAGAAATTTTTAATACAAAGTTATTTTTCTATAGATTTATAATATTTAGATGATGCTTGTGTATTATTTATTTATAGGTGTTTTATAGGTAATATATATAATTAAAAAATTATCAAAATGATTGACTCTTGCAAATTATTTATTTTAGTCATTGTCTCTTATAAATAATATTTTTGGTCTCCTAATTTTGAGTTGTTTTTTTTTGTTCTTTGCCATTAATTTGGATGAAAATCATTAAAAATATGAAAGCAGAATTTGTCCTTTTATGAATTAGCTAAAATATTCCACAAGCTTTTTTTTAGTTAAAACCACGACAACATTCAACAACGTTGCGTCAATGTTGATTCCGACAAAAGCTCAGACGGTCAACGCAGAGAGACGAAGGGAAGACAAGCGGTGTCGACATTGTCTACGCAGAGTGGATCATCTCAGCCTTCGTTTGATCCTCCTCTCTGCGTTGACAACATCCTCTCTACGTCAACAACGTCCTCTTTGCATCCATAATGTCGATGCCGATTGTATTCTCTGTGTCGACCGTATGAGCCTTCGTCAATGTTTATTCCGACGTCTGCTGAGTTTACAATGTCGACGCCCCTTCTGACATCTACGACGTCAACGTCGTTTCCGATATCTACGATGTTGACGCTTCCGACGCTGATCCCGCTTCTGACATCTTCAATCTTATTGACCTTCCGACATTGAATGCTAAATGTGCTATTGAAAAAGATTTCGGTGCCAAATGTTGTTGTGGTTTAAACTAAAATTAGAAAATTGCTTATGTGTGATTTTATTAGTCAAATCATAAAATTACAAATTTACCCTTCATACAAATTAATAATGTAGAGCTAAAAAAAAACACTTAACTCAAAGTTAGAGGACCAATAACAATAGCCCCTTGACTCTTGTAAATATTGTTATTGGTCTTATAACAATAGCCCCTTGACTCTTGTAAATATTGTTATTGGTCCTATAACAATAGCCCCTTGACTCTTGTAAATTTTGATGAAGTTGCTAGAGTCAAGAGGCTATTTTGACAATTTTCTCTATATGTATTATTTGTAGTGCTGTACAAGTAAAAATCCAAAATTTAAACTGATCAATGAATAGTTGCAAACGGAGTGGTAGGCTTCCTGAAGGCCAATGATGTCCAGAGATGGTTAATAGAAGGCAAGATCTTGCCATGAATTACCAACCTTGGCTACTGTGGGCCGGAGAGGGATGGTTTGACTAAATTTTGGGTAGGGGCAGTGTGCTACATGGCACTACTGCAGGCGTGCCAAATCTACTGAATATTTTCAGATCTGATCAAGTTCTTACTTGATTGAGAAACAATGCCACGCAGAATGCACAGTTGGAGGATTTCAAATGCAACTGAGTGAAATGTTTTTTACCCAACCAAACTTGCTTAAAAAAGCATGCATTTATTTTATTTACACTCCAGGGCACTCAACCGAACGCTCCCTGAACTGTTTAATGGAAGTGTGTTCATTTTCTTTGGGTCTGTTGAGATCTTATGGAGCTGCAATAATCTAAAGGGCAGTCAAACAAATGATCTACGCCTTGAATTTCTTCATTAATTCTACGGTTCCAATGAATTGAACTTTCCAGTTTTTGGTAAGGCACCTTCTACTGATCAATGGTTGCTTTAGAATGATGAGCCCAGAGAAAGCCCTTAGCAGACCGTTATCAGGCGCTACACTGGATTTGTTATTATCCAAACAGCAATATTATACGTGAATTATCATTGGCATGGGATTTACCTGAGGATTCTTTTGTAGTTTGTGTAGAGAAATTGAGATGAAGGATTATCAAGAAGAAGAAGAGAGATGGAAGAGTAGGACACAGTAATCCAATTGTATATTCTATCAAACATACATATATATGTAATTGTGGATCACATGTATATAGTTTTATGGCTAGTAGTATGAAGGGTCCTAATGGACCGACCACTAAATGTATATTTATGTTGTTATTAGCCCCTTGCAAATGAGGCATCCAAAGCTGAGATGGTGAGTTTGAACTAGTGGTAGTTGAAGCGTGATGTAGAGAGTGATCTAGTCAAGATATCGGCTATTTGGTCCTCTATAGAGATATGTAATAGTTCAATTTTTTTGCTTCTGTATGTTGCCACGAATGAAGTGGCAATCGACTTCAACGTGCTTTGTTCTGGTTTGGAAGATGAAATTTTTTGCAAACGCTATCATGGAGAAGTTGTTGCAGAATAGTTGGGTTGGATGTTGAATTCCTGCGGAAGGCAGCTTATCCAGATGATGTATATTGCGGTTGTGGTTAGTGCACAGTATTCGACTTTGGTGGAGGAGCAGGATACTGAGTTTAGTTTTTTTACACTCCATGATATTGGAGTATAACCCAAGAAGTTGCAGTAGCCAGTAGTAGATTTGCGATCTTCTAGATCTCCTGCCCAATTTGAATTTTCGTATGCTTGAAGTTTTATGTTGCTAAGGTTAATGGGGAGCCTTAAGTGGAGAGAACCCTTAATGTATTGTAAATGAGCCTGCGTGGGATTATGCAGATGTTGGCTTATTTTGTTGATTGCTAGACTGAGATTCGATCAAGTTATGGTGGGGTACTAGAGGGAGCCTGCTATGTTTGTAGAGTTTGGGATGAGGGAATCGAGTGGAGGGTTTCGGTGGTTGTTGGATAGGAATGGGAGTGAGAGCAGGGTTGCATTATTCCATGTCTGAATCTTAAGGATGTTGGATGTATAGGTGGATATGCCTAGTAATGTGGTGGAATTGCCTAGATGTTTCATATGGTAGAAGCTGAGAGGATTGAGAGTGTGAAGAAGCTGAGAGGATCGAGAATTGCCTGAAGGTTCTTGTTGAGGCTGAGAGAAGATGCTGGGAACTTTCTTGTAGCTTGGTGAAGAGACGTTTTGAGGGGAGGAGCGGTTCCTGCTCTGATACCATGTAGAGAAACTAAGATGAATGGTTATCAAGAAGAAGAAGAAGAGAAATGGAAAGAATATGATGCAGCTGTCCAATTGTATATTCTATCAAATGTATATACATATTTGATTGCAGATTGCATGTATATATAATATTATGGCTAGTAGTATGAAGGGTCCTGATGGACCGATCACTAAGTGATTTAATTCGAAAGATGATTTCAGTGATTTAATTGAACATGATTTAATTGATTAACCATTATAAAATCTATTTATATATATTAAAATATATAAGTTAAACCTTATATAATGTTGTATTTGTTACAAAAGTATATAATGTTCTAAATCTTACTGTATTGCTAAGGCCTCCTTTATTAATAATTTTTTAGCCGTTTAGATTTTAAAAAATTTAATATTGCATTTGTTTTGTGAGAGTAAAATGATTTGCAGTACTAACTTGCACTTTCAGGCTCTTTACGGCTAAAGGGGTGTTGAAATGCAATTTTCTTTTATTTTGAGCAGCATACAAGATTATAATGTTACTTAATGAATCTTACATTTATGCCAATATGTGACTTACTTATCTATTTGAAAAAAATGATAAATGACATGGAGAGTTTGCATGCTCTTGTAGCATGGAATATTTGTAGTCCGTATAGATTGACTGTAAAGGTAATATTTTCTAGTTGTAAGACGATACTTTGTGTTCACGCACTCTTTTTATCTATTATTTGTGTGTATATGCATGTGTTGTGTGTGTTTGTATTGGTTATCATGATTTTTTTAAGTGCTAGCCAAAGGGATAGATTTTGATTAGAATCAGTTAAAATTTAATTGATTATCGTGCATGTTATGTTTCAAACATAATTGACTATCCTAGAGTATTAGCATATCCTGATAATAGCGGGATACCAGTGCGGATATGAAACTTTGGCGGTAGAAAGATAAAACCTGTATATTGAATTTCTTGATATTCTTAATAATCAGTTAGCTTGCAAATCTTTCAAACAATAAGACAGTTAATTGATCAATAATATATATTAACAAGTAAAAATAAAAGGCTACATGAACTAAAAGAAGCTGCATCTCAAAACATATGCCCCCTAGTAATGGGAACTTGTGTGCATGAGTGATTTTTATTCTCTCTCTTTCTCTCTCTCTACCTTCATTCTTGCAACCTATAGATGCTTTATTGAAGGTGAGTTATCAACTTTGTGTAAGTATCACAATTCTAAGCACCAGTAACTTAATGGATGGAAGCAATACGTAAGTTCATAATTTTAAGAGAACTTAAAATATGACATTTTTATCAGACATGAAACAAAGCATTTTATATAATTTTTTTCATAACTGAACTATTAATAACTTTTTTCTACCATTGGTATAATTTGTATTTATAGTTGTATCAAGAGTAAGCTATATTTCACCTCCCCCATAGTGTGCTGCACTCATGGAAACTCCATATTTTGCTTTGAGACTCCCCTTCTTATGTCGACACAATTACTAAGTGTTGTTCATCATATTGATCGTCTAGCTTGGTGTCATCTTCCCCATCAGTGAAATTATTTGTCGTAGGGGGTAAAGGGAAGGGTCGTAGTTGTTCGTGCATAGTTCTATTTTTTTCTCTATCTCTAAATCAATTGCCCACACCGTTAAGGTCCCCAGCTGTGAAGTTTGTCTTGATATGTCTTTCCTCTGTGTAGGTGTGGCTAGCAAATCTCGTCTTCCATCACTAGAATATTCCCCCCCCCCCCCCAAACCTAGAAATCTTGGTTTTCACATTTGCCTCAATGACCCTGTCCTGGTTTTGTCAGGTTGCTGCTGCTAGTTTCTGATCACATTTTTTGCTCTCTTCCACATCTGTCCCTTCATGAGGTTGATCAGCATGTGGCTGGTACGAGCTCTGGGGGCAGAGCTCATAGGTTGTCGATCTTTTGGTCTGGTATTTTTAGTTTTGATGCGCCTTCATCATCTGCTCTAGGTGCATGTTTATACGATTTTATGCAAGTAAAGCCACTCTTATCTTTTTTAAGAGGTTCAAAAGCTTGCACGACTGTTTCATTTGTTCATTGTTGGCAACTTTTTTGTGGTTGCCGATGTTTAGCATTCTGAAAGCATAATTTGTGTTCCTATTTTTTAATAAGGGTGTTCGTTGGCCATTCGGTTCAGGATTGAAAGGTTTCTTAAGACTGGCAATGCTATCACGGTTTTGATCAGAATGTTTGAGGCTCATATCTTGGTCAAGTTGGATATTAATGTTGTTCATTCATCCTATTATGTAAATTAATTTGATTACGGCTCATTTTTCCATACAAACGGTCATGATGCAAATTAATTTCTTGTGTTTCATCCATCTCTACATTCTCATAGGGATCTGATTGTGCTTGCCGGGTTTGATTCCGCTCTTCCAGGTGAGTGATCTGATTCTGTACTTTCGAGCAGGGTTGATCAGGCCCCTAGCTCTGGTGTTTCTGGTTGTACTCAGATTTCTATTGTTCCTAATGGTCGTGATGTCTTCAGCATCATGCAGTGGTGTACAAATTCTTCTCTCCGTGGCTCTGCTTTCTTTAGATTCGATGAGTGATGACGACACTTCTGCGGTTGGTCTTCGAATTCTCCTAGTTTCGTTACTTTATCTGATAATATTTGAGTTCCTCTGCTACTGATGTAGAGGATGGTCGGTTATGATATTGGAGGAGTCAAATTATTGGATTGAGTGTGATTTAAATTCATAATCCCCAACCAATGTGGTAAAATTAGGTGCTGATTTTACTAATAGCAGAGAAGTATTAAAGAACAGGAGTTACCAATTTTGTTAAGTGTTCAACTTATTCAAAGAAGGATGGCAGATCGTTGGAATTGCATAAAACCAATTTTACAAAGTATAACAACAACACCACGCCTTAATCCCATTATGTGAGATCGGCTACATAAATCCTTTTGTTTTCATTATGCACAATTAAATAGTAGTCCCTTCCTAAGTTCCAGATATTAGTTTCTTCTTATGTTTTTTTTGGTCTTCCACTTCCACTTTTATTATGGGCAAAATTCATAAACTCCATTTTTCTAACAGGGGATTTCAACAGTCTTCGGTACATTTGCCCGAATCAGCTGAGGCATTTTTTATTCTAATCCACTATTGGAACCACCCCAATCTTACTATAGATAAACTCATTTCTCATTCCATCCTTAAGAGTATATCCACTTATCCACCTAAGCATCGTCATCTCTTTTAACACTTTTTTTTTCAATAAGTTTATTCTCTGTTGGCCA
Source organism: Gastrodia elata (assembly GCA_016760335.1). NCBI lineage: Eukaryota > Viridiplantae > Streptophyta > Magnoliopsida > Asparagales > Orchidaceae > Gastrodia > Gastrodia elata. The sequence goes on along the minus strand of CM028670.1, from coordinate 8,516,176 downwards.
ACATTTAGCCCCATATAATAGAATTGGTCGTAAGGCTGATCTTTAAAATTTTTTGCACAACACTTTTGAAGCGCACCTCCATTTCATTCAATTAGTTAGATCCTATTAATCACATCGCTCTCTATTTTACCATTATTTTGAATAATTGTACCATGGTGTTACAACTTCTTGCTCTTCTTGATCACATAGTCTTCAATAGTTATGTCATCGAGACAGAGCTTCTAATACAATTGAATTTACACTTGTAAATAAAAAAAAAAAAAAAAAAAAAAATATATATATATATATATATATATATATAATATGTATGTATGTATATATGTATGTATGTAGTATGTGATTAGTAGATAGGGCATCACATATTTTACCTTTGTTATAATGTATTACGTATCTGCAACTCGATTAAATCTATTATTATTATGAGAATGGGCATATATTTGAGTATAAAATGTAAGAATAGTCCAAAAAGAATATAGTTTTTATATTAATCTCATTTTGGTTATTCCTTTATAATGATTTCATATATGAGTGTTGAAATGCATACACAAGTATAGCATTTAGTGACCAATGTTAGAAAAGAAAAGAATTTTTTTCTTATAAGTTATAAATGCGATTTCGTAGGAATTACATTGATTCAATGTTTGCTTAGCTGATCTTGGCTTTGCTTTATCTACCCTAATTTATTATACTAAAATTGCTTTATTGTTATACTAACTTGAGCTAGTTTATACATGTTATTGATAAAAATTGGTTGATTTAGATGTGAACCAACTTAAACTAATTAATAATAATAATAATAATAATAATAATAATATTATTATTATTATTATTATTATTATTATTATTATTAATAAGAATAATAGACAACATTATTATTTTGAATTAAATAATCAATAATTATGGAATGTATTAATTCTTTTACTTAATTTAATTTATTATTTATTAATTACTAAAAATATTAAATCAAGTGACCTTAAAATTAATTGCATATTTATTTAATAAAAAAAACTAAATATTTATTAATTTAATTTATTTTTTTAATTAAATTTAATTAACTAATAATTAAAATAATATTATATTTTTGTTTTTATTTTAAATTGGTTAATTAATTGGCATAAAAAATACTTAATTAATAATTAGTGTGATAACTTACATAATATTATGTTTGATAAATTTATATTTCTTAACTATCAAATTAAATATTAATTAAAATCAAATTTTGCTTAAGCTAACCGAATTTTAGTTGGTGCAACTTGGCTCTGCGAAACGATTAAACTGCCCAGAAATGGAGAGGCTCGGCTTGTAAGATGCAGTTGGGCATAAATTCCAAAAAGCTGAAATTACTAAATTAGCACTTTTAATTAAAATAAAACCACAGTAACAAATAGTGGTTATCGCTCTAATATAAGTTGTTAATCAAGTGCCAAATTTCATATATTTATTGTGTTGGGATGATTATTTGGTCAAACCAAAGAAATGAACTGAGCAGATCATATTCTAATGGTTTGCTTGGGTCAGTTTATAACGTGAAGGTTCAATCTTTTTTTTGTTTTTTTTTTCCTACTAATTCGTCTCTACAAATAACCAAAATACAAAAAAAAATAATATAGTTGTCATCTTTAGATCCAATTTAAAACATATGCACCCATGTTTGTGGCATGTTTGGTATATTTTTGTTTTGTTAAAAGCATGCTTGATATTTAATCATGGACTTAATGTTCTTGCAGCATTTATGTGATTGATTTGGGTTCAGTTCATGGCACATTTGTGGCGAACGAGAGACTCATCAAAGACACTCCAGTGGAGCTCGAAGTCGGGCAATCTCTAAGGTTCGCGGCATCCACCAGGAGCTATATTCTCAGAAAGAATGCCGCCGCCCTCTTTCCCGGCCCGGCGGCACCGTCGGAGATTGATCTTCCATCTCCGCCAGACCCAACCGACAATGATGCTGTGGTGGCGTACAACACCCTTCTCAACCGCTACGGCCTCAGAAAATCGGATGTGCCGCCAAAGCCCAGGCCCTTGAAAAGGGTCCGAAAGGCGAGGGTTGCTTTCAAGGATCAAATGGGTGGCAAGTTAGTTGAGGTTGTGGGGGTCTCAGATGGTGTGGATGTTGAGACTGAGCCCGGTCCTATTGGTGTGAAGGAAGGCAGTCTTGTAGGGAAATACGAGTCTCTGGTGCAGGTCACTGTTATTCCTAAAGGAAAGGAGGAGCAGCAGCAGCCATCTCAAAGGGAAGAAGACAGCATTTCTCCCAAGGGGGTCACTGACAGGTTGCAGCAGGTCTTAAACAGAGTTAAAACTGCGACAAGAGGCGGTATTTATGATGACATTTTTCCTGGAAAAGTAGGCTCAGCTTGGGCATACAAAAGGGATGATAAGGAAGGGGTGATCACAAATGATATTGCTGATGGAAAACCGAACGACGCTTTGGACGACGACAGCGATGATCTCTTCGGTGACTAGGCTTGGGGATTTTTTTTCTCTACTAAAACTGAAATTCTGTTGCTTTCCGAGTTTTTTTGTTTTTGGGGATTCATGTCACAGGAGGAACGGTCCTTTGTAGGTTCAGTTGGTTCTCCTTTGGAGCCGTGTGTGCTAAAGAAAGGAATCGTTTTGGTCATTCCCAGTGATTGATTGTTTCCTTGGAATTTTATTTTCTTGCATGCATTGCCTTTAGCAATTCCAATTGAGAACGCTAATCTTTCTAAATAACTTAGGTGTTTTGTTTTTTGTCTTAAGCTATTTCCTGAAGTTCTTGCTTTCATTCTTCTTAATCTAGCAAGTTTGCATATTCAAAAAACAAATCTTATTCGACACTAAAAACATCTTTGAAAAACTATGCTTATCCTAGAATAAGCATAATTTACGATGCTGATGTTGGCCAACAAAGAAGAATTTATCGATAAACTAAGTGTTATGTAGATGGGATGCAAAGGTGAATGAGTTGATATATTTGTAAGAATAGATTGAGAAATGAGTTTATTTATAGTTAGTTTAGAGTGGTCCATTAGAGAATCTAAGTTAGATAGTTTGAGCATATTAAGCTTAAATTGTTTGATGCCCCAATTAGCCCACCTAATGGATGGGACTAAAGACTCGTGGTGTTGTAAGAATGCTATATATCTACATTACTTTTAACAATAAACGTAGGTATACATAGCATTTCGTGATGATATTAGTAATTTGAGAGGCGAATATGGAGGCATCAAAAATTTAGGGTTAGTCAAAAGTCCTTCATCTCACAATTAACGTAGTCACAAATGTCATTGCAATCAATTGTTTTGCAAGTGGGGCATTGCTACTAAATGTTGTTGGAGATTCATGCAAATGGAATGACTTACTGTATGATAATAAAATGATTGAAGTTAGAGAAGCTCAGACAAGAAAAATCTTTATTGTTTGGGTTCGAATCAAGAAGCAAGTCTTGAATAACCATTAAATATTCATTGGAGTTCTTATAATAGCACCATCTTAAACATTATTGTTATATTTTAATCAATCATCAATGCTCTTCAATTCTTTGTTGATGATGACATTATATTTGAGCAAAAGCTGAAGTACTGATTACATGATTAAGTTGGCATAATTGAATTTGCATTTTCCTTACATTTGAGGAAGGTAATTTTAGGAGTTTCTAATGTATTATCTTAGCTCAATTATTTTCTTCAGCTTGATAGACTTTAGCAATGTATAGATGCACTTTTGAAGAAGAAAACAATTGATTGAAAAATCTTCATAAATGCCCAAAATGTGTGTGATGAGCCAATAATTTTTTTCACCACCTAAAATTTTGACAATCAACAAGAAAGCCTTCTAATTATAAAACTTATTCTCTTCAATTTTTTTGAAACATTGCAAACTTGTTGTATTGGAATGTAGCTCAAATGATAGAGCGCTCGCACTGTATGCAAAGGTCGAGTTCAATCCCTGCATCCCAAGTTTCAACAATTAATGCTTAAAAAAAACTCAACTTAAGTTTGTATCCCATTCTTTTATTACTTTAAAGGCATATATTAGGGTGGGGCATATGTTAAGATAGAACAAATCCAATATCTAGAGAAATTAGAAAGTTATACTTAGCTTTTGATAGAAGTATAGAAAATATAAGATTAGAACTCAAATTATTTTAATCAAGTAGGCACCTGATTTCTCGTGTTCTAATTTATTTGTCCAATAGAACAATATATATTAAAAAGTATCAAAATATGAAAAATGCTTATATTTCTACTTACATATCGCAATAATATATAATCTAACAAAATTATTTTGTAGGAGAATATCAATGTTCCACAAAAAATGCTAAATTCATTCTCTTTTTCCTAAAATTATTGTATTTTCATATAAATTTTAATATCCATTAGTACTTAGAGCAATTTAACTATAATTCAAACCTTAGCACATTTTACGTCATGAGTACGCGGAAGAGCTCGATAAATAATTGCTATGCCCATCGCTTTACATCTTTTGCACACCGCTCATATTTTATATAATATGCTTTAATGTAAATCATGTTAAAGAGGCCTAGCATTCCAATTTGAATGCTCGCACTCTTGGGTTCCACCCACATGTCTTGTACGCTCTTTACTTTTAGCAACTCAATCTGCCGAAGCAACCCATCTTCCCCATCACTATCTTCATCAGACCTATCTGGTACTGAATGTTTCCTTAATCTTTTGCGGCTAGCTAGAGCTAAATCATCATGGCTCTCTTCCATAACCTCTTCCAAACTTACAGAATAGCTTGATTTTTTATCAATGTCATCAAACAACAAAAGGTTATTCCGATTCTTTGATCGAACATCAGTAGTGCCATCTGTAGGGGACCTCATAAACGAAGGAATCAGGTTTTCCCAAACTCCAAATTTACCCATAATATCAATAACAGCCAAGGCATTACAATTAGTCCTCCAATACAAGGAAGATATTCTTTCATCAAATTTCTGCCTGTCAATATCCTGCCTCTGATCAACATCCCAGATTAAGACCTGCTTATCTAAACCTAAAGTTGCAATATATTTTCCATTTGGAGACCAAGATACAAAGCAAACAGGCTTCTCATGGTCCCCTTTCAAAGTATACAGCTTCAGCAGTGTCTCTGTCATACAACACAACATCATTCTTCAAGCCCGATACAGCTAAAGTCTCCCCATCAGGACTCCAACAAAGACAATTCACAAGTGAGACATCTAAATCACAGTGAGGAGCTACAACTTTTAAAGTATGAACTAATTTTCCAGAGGAAAGTTCCCAATATATCACAGTTCCAAGATCATCAATTGATGCCAAATATTCATTTTTAAGATCAAAAGTTAGGCCAGTAACAGAACCTTTGTGACCCTTGAGCACTCTTGAAATTGAACTGTCAACAGTGGCTACCAATTTAATGCCGTCATCATCACCAGCAACTGCCAACAAGCTACCAGACCTGTTGAATGCAAGAGCACGAATAGGCAATGTAAATCTTGTGACATTGCTTTGAAACTCTCCATCTGTAGAAAATTATAATCCAAATTAAAACATTTGTAGAAAGAAATAAAAAAGCTTTTTCTAGTTTAGTAAATAGGCGTTAAACTGAACTCAAAACATCTGTAGAACAAGTGTTTAAGATACTCTTAATGGCATTAGCTCTACATTTTATTGGGAAAATATAAATAATCAGATTATACTTACTCTACAAATCTAATAAATAATAAATAATCAAATAATATATTTATGAAAAATACTACACTTACATCATCATATACATAATCATATCCAACATCAATAAAAAAAAAAATTCCTTTTACATATTTGTATCAAAGTTCTATATTCATTTATTAGAAATGCTAAACACCCCAACATAAATATTGAAAAAATGCATAGTATCACCTTTTTATTTGCTTTTTTACTAATTTTTTAGATTATTTGGCAATAGTTTTCCTCTTACATAATTAATGATAAAATTTTCTTGAAAAACTGTAGAAACACTTACACAATCAAAGATAATGGGCTCTTAAGAATGATATATATAAGAAAATATACAAACGATTAGAGAATGCGATGCATATCTGTAATATTTTTAATTAAATCGGAAAATTTGTGGGTATTATAATAGATTATACAGTATTTTAATAAGTAAACATTCATTAATAAAATTGAAAAAGTAGATAAAATAATTTTCTTTGAAAGGCGTCTTTGAACTCCTGTCATGCTTATATTTTAATAATATCTATTTTTTAAGCAATTAAATAAAGAGAACAATATTTTAAATTAAATTTCAAGAAAAACATATCAAGGTTAAAGACATCTTTGTAGGAGCCTTCATCCCCGATCCTGAAACTCTTCAATCCAGATGAACCATAAGATTCTCTTACTTCTTCTTTGTTCATGATGTCATCTTCTTCGTCGCAACTTTCGTCTTCGAACCACGGATAGTTTCAAGATCATGTGATCTTGCCATTTTAATTTAAAGGTTCAACAATTTTTTTTAATCGCTTCCACAACCAAGTATTGACTATCTCAATCTTAAATGTGTACCATCTTCTCAATGTGAAGCTTGATAAAACAAATAGTTTCCTATGGCGATGGCAATTCTTGTCGTTACTCCGTGCCTTATATGGCCACTATGATGACCCGATATCGGCATGGTAGATCCGACATCGGGTATTCAGTTACCGGGGGATCATATTAAGTAATTTGTGAAAGAAAATAAACACACATAAAAATCAAAAGATATTTCTCACTTATTTCGATAGTTCACATTACAAGATTTTTCGTCGTATTCCTCGTACAAAGTGAAAAAAAAAAACAGCGCCGTCGTAGATCCATTGGCAGATTAAAAATTTTAAGCATTAAAATTTTTGTTTAAGCTCTTTCAGAAGTACTTAATTTGGTATTGTACAACAAATAATATCGGAATTGAAATTCCCAGTAATTATAGAGTACTCTAAGTGCCACAGTAACCAATGAAGTATTATATTTTATAATAGCAGAGATGCGATTTGCGAAAGAGATGCAGTAAAATAATTAGATAAAAGCGCAAATAAAATAATTAATTTCGAATAATCAACAAGTTTCAAATTGAAATTTTGGTTCAAAGCAATTAAAAGCTAAGCAGCAGTGACAATATAAAATATAATACTTGTCATGTACTAGAAACTTTTGTTCTTTAAGTTCGGATGAGCGACAGTTCGCTCAATCTGCATTTTAAGTTCTCGATATTTTAGTATTTAACCAACTTTTCTTAGTGATATGATATATTTTTAAGGATTTTTACATTTTTCTTTTCTTATTCTGTCTTTTCTTTCACATTTTCTTAATGATAGAAGTCCATTTTTTTATTAAGTCACTTGATGTAATAATGTAATATTATCATTATGATAATGTTAATGTTTGAAAGAAATAAAGATAGAAATAGAATTGAAAAGAAATACTTAAATGGAAGTAATAGTCACTTTATACTATTTGAATTATTCTCATTATTAATTAATGAGAATGATATAAATGTGAATGACTAAATATAAATTTTCATAAAAATATATAGAGTTATAAGATTTAGCAAAATGTTTTCCTTCCAGTTTCTTCCTTTCCAACACCTCTCACCTTAAGATTAGAATTGATTGGAAAACGAAGGAAAGTCGGAGGCTGGAGGAGGGCTATGAGGCTACTATTGGCCGGCATGGTGGTTGCTGGTACCTGGCGGGGCTGCTGGCCGGCGACTAGTAAGCTGGTAGGGGCTGGGGGCTGCTGCTATGTGGGGAGAGGAGAAGAGAGGGCTAGCTACTGGAGGCTTGGCAGGGAGCTGCCGGCTGTGGTAGGGGAGTTGGTAGGGGCTGGGGGCTGCTGTTTGAAAGGGAGGAGAAGAGAGGGCTGCTTGTTGGCTGTGGGAGTTGGCTAGAAAGGATAGTTTGAAGGCTGGGAGAGCTGCTGGGAGCTGGCTGGCATGGAGAAGAAGGAGCTGTTAGCTGTGGGAGAGGGAGGAGTTGCTGTGTGCTAGCTGAGAGAGAAGGGAGAGGGGCTGCTGTTGGTAGTTGGAGGGAATGGGGAGAAGGAGGGAATGGGGAGGCTGCTTAAGTAGAGAAGGAAGAGGGAGGGCGTAGGATAAGGAAGGCTTAAATGGAGCCTTAATGGTGTTAAAGGCCATAGGATAGGCGGAAGATTCTTCCGCCTAAGAGAATAGCAAGGTTGCGATCGGGATGGGGGGGAAGGAAAATTTCAATGGAAATTTCTTAAATTTAAATTAATTGGATTTTTCCACTGTTTGGTGTCCAAATACAATGAAACTTGACACTGATTATGTTATGATATAACAAACACCCACGTGCTGAAATTTTTTAATTCAGAGCAATATTGTATTTTATATTAATTTTTGATGTTAAAAATTTCAAAAATTAACCACGATCGAATCGGTGCTCAAAATTTGATGAAACTTTTGAGCATCCCTTAAATAATATATTTAACATAACGACACTGAAAATGATGAATTCGGGCATGTATTTCAATGTTCATGATTTTTAGATTTTAAATAATTCAGAAAATGAAATGGGAGCTTCCATTATTTCGATTTCTCCCAAATTAAGGCACTTTGATTTTTAAAATTATTCTTACCTATGGCATTTTTGCTTGCCCTAATTCAAAATTCTCCGGGATCCTAATTTCTAAGGCGGGATTTGACCTAATTTGCAAAATAACGACTTTGGGTCGTTACAAAAGATGGCAGCTATCATTCGCCAACCATATTTTACATATATAAGATGGTCTCTACAAGATCAATTGATCCTAAGTTGGATCATATCCCACATATATAAAATAGTATCAAGAAGATCAATAGATTCCTTACTGTTTATAAAACACTAAGATTTTAAGATAATTAAATTTCTATTTATCACTTATTTTAATTTGAGTAAACCCTCGGCTATTTTTGCAAGAGAAAATTACCAGGATGTTAAGATTAGTTTTTGAAATTTTGGGAAATTTTTGGGAATGTTTCCATGAGTGGATTATTCATAGATATTTTATGATGAATTTAAATCAAAATAATAATAAAAAATTATGAATGTGCAAAAATTGAAATATTTTAAAAATTTTAAATTATGCACTATCAAATAAGATATTAGTACAAATTTCATACTTCTTAGAGCTAAAATAGAACATTTATCTTAAAATAATAATTATAATTAAATTAGTTGAATAATTTAAATCATTAAAACGAAAAATTCTGATTTAATATTTATTAAATATAATCGGCAATCGCCTCATCGTCGGCCATCCATAGGAACTCTCAAATGTCAACACACGTTGCAGACACTCTTAGCACTTTCTTATTGTCATTGGTAAGTGTAACAGCCCAAATCCTTAAGCACTGAGGTATTGTTTATTTTGGCCTGAAAGACCTCATAGTTTTGCCCTTAAAAAATAATTTTATAGCAGGCCACCCATCTAAGGAGTGCTCCCATATGAGTATGCTTAACTTTGGAGTTCTTATCAGGAACTTCATCACTATCTGAAAAGGCACCTCGATATTTAAGAGTTTCTCTTATTACTACTTGAGTGGGTTTTTACAATATCCCCAACTTAAGTAACTGATGTCCTCATTAGTATCCATACATAGATCAAAAAACTATCAATTGGGTATAAGCTCAAGAGGTGCCCACAATCATGTAGCACCTTAACCATCATGGGTTCAAGAGGTTGCTCCTATAAAGTAGTACTTTTCTATATATGACACTTAGCTTTTATCTAACACCTTATGGCCTGCTCTAATATCATTTGTAATGGCCCAAACTCTTAAGCAACAAGGTATTGTTTGCTTTAGCCTGAAAGGCCTCACTATTTTTCCCTCAGAAGATAACTTCCCAGCAAGTCACCCATCATGGGAGTGCTCAGCACGCTTAACTTTGGAGTTCTTATCAGGAACTTCACCATTACCTGAAAAGGCGCCTCGATGTTTAAGAGTTTCTCGTATTACTACTTAAGTGGGTCTTTATAGTAAATTCTTAATGCTTCTAGCATTGCTCCATTCATTAAGACTTTCATAGTTAATTTAGGCTAACTCTTGTTAAATTAAGCTACTCCTCTTTTATGGTTAGAGTTGAATTTGACCCATCATAATTGTTGTCAAGTACTTGGAGATTAAACCATCCTTTTTTCAAACCACTTGGAGTTAAGGTAAAATTTCCTTCATGATTCCATTATATGTTGCTTAATTCAAGATCTAATCGATTATAGCTATCTTAGGCTTGTCCTAGGTTCACCTAAAGAGAAAACATAAGCCAAGGATGATCCATTTGAGGTCATTAAACCATCCTAGGCTCATATTTGAGGTTGAATTTAGAATGAGGCATTAGAAAGCCTTGGTTCATGACCATGACTTCCTTAATCATTCTAGCTTATTGAATTCTTAACTTGCAATTATTGTACCCAAGCAATAAACTGATTGCTTTATAAATGATGATGATGCATGGAATGCTGCATTTGCTTAGTTTGAATTGGATTAGATTTAGTAATAATTAAATTCATGAAAGTACCCACTTTGCTTTCCCAAGTTTATTATGATGTGTTAAGTTCCAATCTGTCAAATCAAATGTATAGTAACAATGATTTATCACTTGATGTATGGTGCCTTTCATGATATTGCAAGGGCAATTACTTATGAAGTTGTCATTTATGAGTAATAAAATTGATATTTATCTAATTAAGAATATGAATACTCTTAAGCCTTTACATGTTTTGTAACAACACATCTATAAGATCATGATAAGATGGAGTGTGGCATGCATAAGAAAAACTCTTAATAAAAGACTAATTAAGAAACTCTATTAAAAGATCTCACTTATATGTATACAAAGTATGAAGACAATTTTTGGAATCACATTAATATACACATATATAGTCATGTATGTCTACATAAATACATATATATGCATATTGTATATAAAAATTATAAAAAAATTTTAAAATATAATTTTATTTAATTATAAATATACATAAATACATGCATATGTGAACACTCTATCATAAACCTGATAAATTGTTGATGCCCGCAATAATTTATATTATCAAAGATGTATTACTATACTCTTTATATCCATAGCTATCCGTATGAGAATTCAAGATGTTGCATATATGTATAGTTGTTAGATTTAAATACTTAATAATTTACTTAGTCATTTAGGGAACACTTACACAAGTAAGTTTGTGCACTCCTACTCACCCAATACAAACATATGCTTATACAAAGTTATTTGAACGTAATCACATGCACTCATGAATAGACAGACACACATGCACCTATCTACTTGTACATATTACATAACTTTATAATAAAATAAGATCATCAAGGAATTTTAAGCATTTCTAATAAAATACAATTATCTAAGCAAATAGGATAAATTGAGAAGAATAATGCATATTTAAATGACTCAATTGTGTCTTAGTAGTTAAATCAAGCTTATGAATGTCTACCATGGTGATCCTAGCATAACTACAAGATAAGTCGCTTGGCATTAAAATTATGTATAGCCTCTTTATTGTTAGCATTGACGAGGTGAGACTTAAAATGCCTTGAGAATTAATATAAACCATGTAACACGACATATGTTTTAAATCAACTAATAATACCTCATATTATCTTTTAAATAAATGCTTCTTCTTAAGGACATATGTAAAAGACTGAAATCTTAATAATTGAATGAGACTTAAATATTTTAGGATCTTATTTATAATTTTAAATGTAAGTTAATAATCATGCAAATATAAATACACGTACACACCCATAATAATACCACACAAATAATATGCATCCCCATTTAAATATCCTTATCAAGAATTAAAATAAAACTTTCTTAAATTTAAGAAATGATAATAGATTTAGTGTGGCACCCCACCCCTTAATCCATAAGACTAAGCTAAGGGGTGGTGTGTCACTCTGACTAACCCTTCATTTATTATTAAATTAGGATGAAATCTACAATTCACCTAATAAGGGAGGAGTAAGCATAGAATCAAATAATTAATCACTATATAAGAAATTCGTACATAGTGCGAAAGAGATTTAAATAGGAAATATCTAAGCATCACAATAAAAATAACACAGAATATAACTCAAAATAATTAACATAGTAATCCAAAACACACAGTCATAAATACTTGTTTTATTACATCACATTAAAGTTTAAATAATTAAAAGCATAATTCTCTCATCCTCACTTTCAAGAAACTAAGCAGCAGCTTCCTATAAAGGCTCCTCCTCTAGATAAGGCTCCACCTCTGACTGATATGGATCTGCCATTGTCGGTTTTACAATGTAGGGCCCCAGCCAAAAAAAGAGAAAATCTTATTAGACAAATTGTCTAAGTACATTTTAAGCTGATAAATTTTATGTGTTTTTTGATATCACAATTTAACATATTCTAAGCAATAATCAAATTAAGTAAGGGAGCAACTAGCATAATAAGATAGAGGAAAAAGCTATAAATAATATTTATAACTTAAGCAAAAAGGAGGTTAAGTCATGCCTCAAATGTAAGCTAAACAAGGTCGGGCATATAAGTATAAGTAACTGAACAAGTACTGAAAGAAAATACTACATCTTAAATATGCTGGTGATCATAAGAAGTATGCAAGTTAAATAAATAAGCTCAATAATGATACATATAAATAGCAGAAATAAATCTAATATCTTAATATATATATATATATATATATATATATATATATATATAATCAAAACAAGGAAATAAATGATTGAATAAAAATACTGAAGCTTATACAAAACATCAATACTATATAAGAATATCTGTGTACTAGTTGCTATACAAAAAAAGGCTAATCCAGCCTACTTAATATCAAAAAAGATCTTAGCGTCAACAAGGAGACTAAGGCGCAAAGCTATATTCTCCTAGCGTCATCAAGGAGGCTGTAGTGCCCCGCCCCGTCGCCGCACACAAAAGAGACAGTTATAATCAATTTTGGCGGTGGAGCGGTGCGCCACTCAGGGAGGAATATCCCGTCTCCCCGAAATAGCTGAAAACAACAAACCCATCTGAAGGGCTGCTGACTCAACCTCAAAGCTGAGAGCTAATACTTAAGATAAGAGTAGTATCATATCCTAAGTATTAGATAAATATATACATTAGATTTAGAATACAACATGAAGAATCTAATATATGTATAAGATATTAGCATTTCCAGTATACTGATCACATCACAATACTAAGTATGAGTAGGGTATAATAGAGTGCAGAAGCTTAAAGCAAACATCTAGAAACATTCATCACAGAAGTTGTATGAAAATATTCATCTCAGAAAAGAAAAGAAAATACATCCAGAATTATTACAAACATTTTATTGAAACAGATATAAAAACTAAATACTGAATTGAAGTGAACTAGTAAAATTAAAGAAGAGTCCACTAATGCTCTGCTGGCTCCTCCTGAATCTCTTGGGTGTCCTCCTGACCTAGCTCAATATACTGCTCAGGATCTAGTAAATTACCGGATCCCAAAAGTACCTCGTGTTAGACAATAAGTCTAACACATCAAAACTAATCTAACAGTTCTAATTATTCATTTAACATTTACATAATACAAGTAAATCTGTAAAAAAACTGTAAAGGTAACTGAAAGTATAAAACTATCTAAAACTATACAAAACTAAAGTGATGTAAAGTAAAACTGAACTGTAATTGAATACTGAAAATAAATCAAAACAGTACTGAATCTGAAACTAAGTAATCATATGTAAGACTATACTGTATGTCACTGAAACTGTGCATCTGAATATGCCACAATACTGTATGCTACTGATATGCCACCAAAATATCACTGAACTCTTATGAGCGGTACGGTTCAATGTATACATACATCCAGTTGAGAATATTGTCTACTGATGATACCGATGCATCCTGAAATTCCCCAATCAATGTATACAATATTTTGTAACTCATAGATCATCACTGATACTTATACATCATTCTGATACTCACACATCATGCTTATGCTCATGCTCATGCTTCTAAACTACATGAGATAAATCCAAAAATCTAGAAAATGCTTTGAAATCTGATAATGAATTCTAGGTCTCAATTGTGCAGAATTCTGCTAGAAGGATTCTGACTCCTAAATTTTAGTTTGATAATTTGTTAAAGTTGAGAGTTTACTTAAAAATCATTAGCTGGGATGGTGTATACACATAGTTATCATATTTGCAAGAAAGGTGGATTTAACTCTTAGCTTGTTTAAACTGCACTTATCAAAGTGCACTACGATAGGAGGCAGAACTCAGTCACAGTTTATATATCAAGCTAAGCCATTAAATGACCTAATTACAAGCATACTTAGTGGTCTACGCAAAATGACTTAAGATATTTAGTTTGCTTAAACTGCACTTATCGAAGCGCACTATGATAGGAGGCAGAACCCGGTCGTAGTTTATATCTCAAACTAAGGATCTTGTTCACTAATTGTAACACTCTTAGTCTTGGAAAATTTACTCTAACAGGACTGTAATCGTCTAATCCCTCAGGATAGCACCTGGTCATAAGTCCACATTGGAGTGAATCAACCAATCCTGAATACTACTGAGATAATCCAGTACTATGGGTATACCCTACTATACCCAACCAATAATCTGGGTTCAGATGATTCTATTTAATAAACAAGGATTTATTAAAGCTATTAATCCTTATTCTAAATAGGTGTGTCCTATACAATGCTCCAAGGATGTGATCAAAAGATTACTCAACATAGGTTACTATCACAAGGAATAAGTCCTATTTTAAGCACTTTAGGTGATTCATACCTCAAGGTATCCAGCTCAACTTCTAAGATTATGAAGGATTATCTAAGTTTCCTACCTCAATATATTACAAAAGTCCTTCCTACCTTAATGCATCAATAAGTAAGGCCTTTAAACATTTTTATAACGATCCTAACGCAAGATCCTTAAGATCTTACTCTTCTAGTTCTTAAATTAACATTCAAGTGGTCAGATCAGATGATTGAAATTCATTTGATCATTTTCTATTCTACAGTTATGGGATAAAATCAAGGATATTATTAGAGTTAAGTCATTTCATAAATCATTATAATTTTATTATTCATCTTATGCTAATAGTCTTATATAAGAGAAAATCAAGGATCTAAAATTTAGATTCAGATGGTACAATCACATATATTCAATATTAACCATAGCACTTCTAATTCAATGATTTAAGATCATTATCAAATCATATACATTATTTGAATAATATAAATTGAATTATCTTACAATCCAATTAATTGATTAAGTGATTAAGGTTTAGATCTTAATTAAGATAAGCTAGGGTTTAACTCTTAACCTTTCTATCATTAAGACCAACATTAATTTGAAGGTCAATGACAAATCAATGTATTATTAGTATATTATTGATGTCATACTTTAGGTTTGGATTAAGTATTATCTACTTAATCAAGTTATCAAGATTGTTATGTTTAAGTTTAGTTTAATGTCCACTAAGCACATTTAAGAGTCCAAATAATTGTTAAGGTTCTCTAACATACGTCATAAGGTTATGAAAAATGTATGAATGTAAAGATGACATAAAATAAGAGGGTAATAAATGCTAATCAAATTCTAAATCAAGCCAATGAGATTAGCACTTAATCACAAATCTAAAAGATCTAAATTTCATGCCATTTAGTTGTTAAGACATACCTATTCGATACAAGCACTTAAAATTCCATCACTTAGCATTTGGCATAATACATATAAAGTTACAAAGTAGGTTTTAGGCACTTTTTAAAGATAACAAAATGTCAAACCTAATTTCCCTATAGAAGTTTATGCAATATTCAAATTTGATATAACTTAGCCCCACTAGGGTCCTAGGGACCTTAAAATACCAAAACAGTGAAGTTTTGGCAATTTCAGCTAAAACTGGGCAGTTTTTAAATAATTCTAGGAATTTTGCAAGTTTGGGCGTTGTAGCGCTTTTCGCTAGCGCGCGGTAGCGCTTTTCACCAGCGCGCGGTAGCGCCTTTCGCGCGGCAGCGCACTGTAGCGCTTTTAGCGTGGCAACTCGCATTAGCGCCTTTCGCGCATTAGCGCCTTTCGCGCCGTAGCGCGCTGTAGCTCTTTTAGCGTGGCAGCGCGCGGTAGTGCCTTTCGCGCGGCAGCGCGGCGACCTGCTGCGGCCCGCTGTGGCGCGCTATGGCACGTGCAGCAGTTCACTTTGCAAAATCACTATTCAATTAGTTTATATTCACATTTTCTAAAGTTCCAAAAATATTTTCGCTGCAGCGCGCTGTAGCGGTCTATTTTGTGAGTTTACTGTTCAATTACTCTATTATATATTTGTATAAGTTTCCACCGAAATGTCGCTCAGCCTGCTGCAGCGCGCTGCAGCTCCAGACGGCGTTTTTCGCCTGGATGAAAACTTAAGGCCTATTTTCGAGCTTAAATGCTTCCAATCCAGAGCATTTCATGAGCGGTGCCATATATCGATGGAAAGGTCTTTCCGATACCTTTCCATCGACACCAAAATCAGCATAAACGGAGCATTCTAGCTATATGAAAAATATGAATAAAGAACAGAGTGTGCGGAATGTAAGAAAATAGAGCATTAAATTTAATCTCTTGGAGAGCTGTAATGGCTTGCATACTTAAACATGGATGTCTAGAGATGCAATAAGCATAATAGCAAGGTGAACTGGACAAGGAGAGGAGCAAAAGGGTAGCTTAGACTTGCAAGGGGGGAGGAAGGAGGAACCTTTGCTTTCTTCAAGTACTTTGGGGAAAGATAGCTCCTTCTTCAGCACAAGAGCAACAATGAAGGGAAAAGAGGAGGGAGTTTTAGCAAGAAGAAGAAGAGGGTTGTGCTCTCCCTTAATAAAGGAGGAGGGGAGGAAGGAGCAGGGGAGTAAGGAGCCATCATGAGCCTAGGGGAAGGCTCATCATGGTTGCACTTAAGAGGGCATGGGGAAGGAAAATGGCCAGTGGACTTGCAAGGGGGGCCAAAATAATAAAAATTAGGGGAAATTGCAAATGAGGGACTGAATAATTAACAATTTACTTTCCTTAATTATTTTAAAATTTGGATTTTTAAAATGTGCTTCGAAAATTCCCAAAAATTCATCCCTAGCTAATTTAGGGGTGAGGAATTCAACGGCAAAGTCAAATTTTGATTTCGACGATTATTTAATTATGCTAATTTTCAGGGTATTTAATTATATTAAAATATTGACGAAATTCCAACGACTTCCAAATGCGTCCAAAACATCCCCTCTAGCTAACTTGGGGGTGATGATCGCAACGACGAAGTTGAATTTTAATTTTGAGGTCAAAATAAATACCTCTATTTTCTAATTAATTAAATATTAAAATAATCCAAAATATTTGATTTAGCTCCGAATCGCGCCAAAATTTTAGGGATTGATTCTATTAGTTAGATGAAATTAACAAAGGGATAATTAAGATGAAATTAATAGAGGGATAATTAAGATGAAATTAAGCTAAACTAAGCTGGGTAACAACTTTGGGTTGTTACAGAGGCATAGACAGAATATAGGGTTTTCTCCTAGCGTCATCAAGGCGGCATAGGCAGAAAACACATAACAAATTTTCTCCTAGTGTCAACAAGGAGGCATAGGCAGAAAATATAAGCAAAGTCTTCTCCTATCTTCAATAAGGAGGCATAGGCAGAAGAAATAACTGAGAGGCAGCTCTAATACATGCAAATATTATCTTAATCATTTATCTTAATATTTTCATAAGGAATTTAAAGAGTCTTCATAATTTGCTAAAGTTTTATTTATGCATCAAAGTCTTATATGATATGTCCAAGGAAATATGGCACAAACAATCAAGGAATGTGTAGCACAAAATCAAATAATAAGCAATGGACTCTACTACATATGGTGATATCATTTGTTGTCTAATTTAAACATTATAACTATTCCAAGTTACACAAGTTCGGGATCTCCAATTCTTACTATCGAGTGTAACTTAGAAGCTCGACCTTATAAGTTAAAAAGGATTAGAACTGATCAGGTTATACTCTAATTCAATCAAATATAACTACAAGTTCAATCAATGAATCATACGTCCTAGTTTTATGAATTTGGACGTTCTATCTAAGATCTAATCAAGATCTACTAAGCTATAGATTATAGATTAAACATCACGTGATTGGGATTAGTCACATAATCCAAAAGGATAATACAATGGATCTAGTCTTTATTCTAAAAGTGATCTATTGAGTAAGATAAATCCTTTTAAGCAAATCAAATTTAATAGGATGAATCTCCTATCCTAAATCTAGGGTTAAAAAATAAAATAATTAAAACAAGTTGTAAAAGTCTAGAAATTAATAAAAATAAGGATTCATTCATTAAAAAACCCTATTTTTCAATGAATGAAATCTAACCTATAATCTAGTCTTAATCTTAGGAATAATCCTATTGTGAAGTGCAGTCCTAGGAAAAGACTTAGAGAGATTTTTTAGGGGTTTTAACATATTTTACTTAAGAGCTGGTTTACTCACTTAAATGATTCTAATATAGTTCTAATACTGGTTTTAGTAATTTAAAGGACAATTTAGAAGTTAAGAATGCTTAACTTAAATTTTAGGTAAAATGACCATTTTGCCCATACTTAAGGGCCCAAAAAGTCAACTTTTGATTTAAAGGTTCAAATTGAAATATATTGGTACCAAATGATTCTTTATTGTCTAACATGAAGATTGTAAAATGCCAAAATTTCATTCTCAATTGTTTATTAATATTTAAATAATTTTGACTTTATATAGAAATTTTGACCTCAGATTGGAAATCTGACTCCGTCACTGCGTTCACCACCCCCAAATTAACTAAGGGTGAAATTTTGAATGCATTTGGTAGTTGTAAAATTTTTGATGAATATTTTAATATTATTTTAAATACCTGAAAATTTGAGTAATTAAATACTCATCAGATCGAAAATCTGAGTGCGCCATTGTGTTTAGAAGCCCTCAATTAGCTAGAAATGATATTTTTAAAATTTTTGGAAAAAAAATTTATTAAAATTAAGTTTAAAATTAATTAAATTGATTAAAATAAATTAATTTTTTTTTAATTCGAAACGATGCTGTTTGCATTAAAGTCACGCCATTCCCTCATTCTCTAATTCGATCGTCTGATCCAACGAGTTCTGCGAACCGTTCGATCGAAGGATATAACGGTCCACAGACCGTCTTCTTCGTTCAGACATAAGGACTCGCCGCGTGTCGCAAAGGATGCATGCGTCGAGCCGGGGCCACTCCAGCTGGTCCTTCGCCGACTCCTGACCTCATCCACTATCTTAAAACACCGTTTAAGACCCCTTTAAGAACCCCAAACCTTTCCTTCGATCAGGATCATCATTTTCGAACAAAGTGAATCCTAAAATTTTCGGCAATCAAAACCCTAATTTCTTCTACCGTCTGCAATAAGGTACCTACTTTGCCTCACCTCCATTTCCTAATTGTTGTAATCTATTGATCGACGCCTAATGCTTGAATCAAGAACCAATTAGGCACGATTAGGCGTAGTATTGCGAACCCTAGAATCATCTCTCGCCGCTCCAAGGAAGACGAAGCGCCATCCAGACGCTTCCCGAACCGGCTCGACGCACGGTTCACTTCTTCGGTGGACCGGTCGACGAACGGTTCGCTGCTTCGGTGGAGCCCGCTAGTATGCGCTGGCTACACCTGTACGCGCCGCGTGGAGGCATGGGGCCCACGGCGCGTAATTTTATGCCAGCCTCTTCGGCTGCCAGTATTGGGGCCCACATAAGATCTGCCAGCCAATGGTGTAACGCCACGTGGCTTCCTTCTGTCGCAGAAGTCAGCCGCGGGTCCCACCTGCAGAAAAACAGAGTATATATATAAATATAAATATATAGTTAATAATAAATTAATAATATAAAATTTAAATAAATATGATAAAATAATAATTAATAATTATATATTTAATAATTAAATAAAATAGATTAAATAAAATAATATATTTAATTTAAATATAATAATTAAATAGAATATAAAATAAATACATAGATAAACAAATATATATTTATACGTATAATAAACAAAAAAAAATAATATTAATTAATATTATAAATAATAATAACACTAAAATAATAATCAAAATAGCAGTAAATAATATATAAATAGAAAATTATAATAAAGAAAAATACAATAATAATAATAACAGAAAATTTAAATAAAATATGATAAAACAATAATTAAATATATTTAATAATTAAAGTAGATTTAAATAAATATATTTAATAGATAAATAAAATATTTAATAATATTAATCAAATTTAAATACATAAATATAAACAGAATAATAATCATAATTATATAGAAATAAATATATACATATATAAATAGATAAATAAATAAATAAATAGAAAATTGATAATATTAAATTGATTTAATTAAATATCTAATAAGATATTAATTAGATTTGTAAATAAATAAAATCAGATAAAATAAATAATTAAACAGAAAACATAAATTTAAATATAGAAATATTCATAATATATTTTAATAATATAAAATACATATACATGTCAAATTAAATAATAAAAATAAAACATACTTTAAAACAGAAAATGAATACTTCTTAAAATAATTAAAGCAGAATTAACTAAATTAATATTAAATAATACGTATAATAAATCTTAAAACTTTAAAAATCCATAACTCCTATATTACTTAATCAAATTTAGCAAACAAATATATTAAATTTATCAATAAAAAAATCAAGGAATAATTTGAGACTATCAAATTTAAATTTGGTTAAATAATTAACATAATGACATTTTTAGGTATTTAAATTATTACAAAAATACCACTAAAATTCAAATAGCCATAAGATAGCCATCTTAGCTCCAAATTAAGTATTCCAAATATTCATTTAGATCAGAAAATCCTAATCTAAAATAAACTGCAAAAATATTTAGGATCCAATGGTTAGAACTCCTAATTAACTATAATCACTCTAAAAACTTGATTAGTCAATATTAGCAAATATAAAAATTCAAATTAAGTAATTTCAGTTTTAAATGACTCATAAAGTAAATTAAAACCTAATTATATAATTAGTTTAATAATTTTGTGACAAAAATCACTAATCACTCCCTAATTATAATAAACCCTAATTATTAAGCCTACAAATTAGAATAGCTATAACTTAACCAAATCGTATCAAAATTTGATAAATTTGGGCTCTATAAAAACTTTAGGACATAACCTACAATAAACTAACATAAACTTTATATTTTATTAAGGGTAAAATTACTAAAATGCCCTTATAAGGTCAAATTCCTAATTTGACCTTATAAGGCATAATAATTATATAACTTAATAAAAATAATTCAAATAAATCAAAATAGTCATTTTATAACATAATACTACAAATCATGACAAAAACATTAAATTAATAAATTTTATTATTTTGGCAGATCAAGGAAATTGAATTGATTGATTTTTGAATCAAAACAAGTAAGGTACGCAAATTTACTTATAAGTCTTATTTCAGTATTCTTATTTGAGCCATTTTCCATTTGAATATTATTTGCGCTGCTTACCGCATTTTAATCTGCAAAAGATTTATATCAAATAGCATGTAACAAAAAGAATGAAACACAGTATATATATTTTGTGGTGTTTATCTTTGGAGGGTGGAACGCAACACTGAGAATCTGTACAGATTGGGCCTGCTGGCAGCCCCTGGGAGTTATATGGAGGGATTTAGCCTCTTGTAGGAAGTAGGCAAATCCAGAGGAAAGACACACCAATAATTATTATTTGAGTAAGCTACCGACGGGTGGCGAGATAAGCTTCCTACAGGCTATGCCTATGGGTTTACCCATTTGGGCTCAGGAGTCTATGGACTCGACTTATTGTTACAAATGCTTTTGATAAAATTTATTTCATATATGTTGATTTTCACAGCTATTTTGTAGGGCAGAAATTGCATTTGGAAATTGCTTACTTTGCAGTCTTTCTGTTATTTTCATATGTGATTCATACCTATTATAGGATGCTAGATTTATTCTTATAAGAACAATTTGCGTACTCCTACCTGACTGGTAAACTGAATTTTTCAGGTTTTGATAATTAAACAGCTTAGAAGATCTGCCAAATTAAAAGAGGAAGAATTTAAAGAAGCAGAAGAATGTAGATATTTTATTTCATATTTTGTAAAATTCAAACTGTTGTAACTTTTCATATATGTTTTGGCTCTATGTATAAAAGGACTCTAAATTTTATTATTTTATTTTTATGTCCTTTTTGAATTATAAACATGTATATATATTTTCAATTGAGATGAATTGTTCTTTAAAGACTCTCGAACTTCGATCCCCGGTCGCCACAGAAAATTTAAATAAAATATGATAAAACAATAATTAAATATATTTAATAATTAAAGTAGATTTAAATAAATATATTTAACAGATAAATAAATATTTAATAATATTAATCAAATTTAAATACATAGATATAAATAGAATAATAATCATAATTATACAGAAATAAATATATACAAAATATTAATAAAATTCTTAAAAATTTCAGCAGAGTCTCCTTTATTTTTGTTCAAATTTTCCATTTTCACAATCAATCTCTAATTCTAAATATAGAGTTCAGTCCTTTTTACAGGACTGCTCATTTCCAGTTCTGTAATAAAGTTTAATTCTAGTTCTAAAATAAGTCAATTCATTGACTATTTCCATTTCTAATAAGAATATCAATCTATATTAGCATTTGTATAAGATAACTTACAGCATTTGATTTTCCATTCATGATATATGACATCATTTAGATCTCATAATTATATGGCAGCATTTGTAATAAATAAATGACAGCAATTGATTATTTTGAAGAAATGACAGCGCTTATAAAAAAAAGGGGCAGCAATATTTTGATTATTTTATTCATAGAAAAATAAATCTAATGATGTGAATTTCAGCATTTAAACATTAATACCCATTTAATGTTATATAGTTCTGCATTTTTATATTAAAATCAACATTTAAAGCATAGTACTTGTATTCAGTATAGACAATATATGTAATTGATAATGATTAATGTTCTTTCTTTACTCTGCTTTGGATATCAATAATTTGAATCTCAATTAATACATTGTGGCATGTAATATTAATAGCAGCATTTTATAGTTTGAAAAGATAGCTTTTGATTAAAATGAAATAAGTGGCAGTATTCATATGTCCTAGAACTCATAGCAGAATTTTGCACTTTATGATGGCAACAACGATAGCATTTGATTACTTTAGTTTAACTAAAGCAATGGAAGCATACTAAAATTAATGGCAACATTAATATTTAAAATTGAAATACAGCATTAATATTCAGCATTTGTCCTCTTATGATCAATAACATGTGTAACTATCCCTGCCTCATAAGGAAAATAAAAGCATTTAATTTCTCTAAATGTTGATGGCAACATATGAACTTATACATAGTAGATGGCAGCTTTTGATTATCATAGATTAACAACAATTGATTTACTTTATTTCAGAATTTCAAAGGAATATTTTTTTTAAAGAAGAATTATTCTCAAAAGCTCCAAGTTATAACTCAAAATTTCTCTTTTATATCTAATTGTGATGTATGAAATCTTTAAAATCAAAACTAATATATCATTTTAGTCTATTTAAATAGCATTTATATAAAATATATATATATAAGAAATGATTCAAGATAATAATAATACCAATAATTTTCTAAATCCATACTACTTAAGTGGAAACAAAAGACTCTATCGTTCAGGAATGGAAACATACTCTGTAATTCTTTTAAATGAATCTATCAAGTAGTTTAATCTTATTTTTTCCTCATGTCTAAGAAAATGCTATACTTAGATTTCATCTCTATTTTATTTATATTTGATATTTCCTTCAGATCCAAGAGTTCAATTGCAGCATGTATTTACTAAACTTTTAACCATAAAAAAAAATTAAGAAAACCAAGAACTTAGGTATTATGAAATTGACAAGGATGATTAAGCTTTCATTAATAATGTGTAATATGTGACAATATAGTCAATCAAAGCAACTAGTGTCTGACAACTAATGTTATATTTTCCTTAATATTACTACTGAGGTTTGAATGAAAAAGAATAAAGAGCATATTAACAAAAGAGGTATTGCTTTTCAAGTATATCAAAATGATAAGCATGATTAATACATTACTCTTAATAGAATTTCTGGACCGTTCTAATATAAATTTAGACAACCACTAACTAAGAGTAAAGACATAACTTCTAAAATAAAAATCTTATTACCAAGCCGTGAAGTTGCATTTTGTCTTTAGGAGTATTTCAATCACCTTAAACATGTAATTGTACAGAGATAGATATAGTATCAAATATAAGCACTTTGATATTGATAGAATTTCATTGTATAAGTAATCACATACAACAACAACATTATTATGTAAAAAAAAATGAACTAACAATATGATAGAAATTCCAAAACTCATATAACAAACCCAGCATGCCATATGTTAGTGAAGTAATAAATTATGCTTTTAAATATTATTAAATAAAGATATAACACTTAGAATACATACTTCAATGACTTTAAAACAATATTACAAAGATCACCATACAAATAAATGTTTATCTGAATGGGATCAAACCTTTAACAATACTATTTTCTTTCTTAGCTAAACTACTTGTAATTAAGAAACTATAAGAAATCAAACTGATTATATTTTAATTTCTCATTTGTCATCTTAAAAATCCTTAATTAATATTGACTATATAAGGAAGGTAAATCGGGTAGGGTACTGGAAGCACATGAATCTTCTTCTTATTTTGAAAATATAGTAACTCGATTGATTCAACAAATATTAACATTCCTATTAACATTTGATTTCACGCATTTAGCAATAATTGATAAATAAAAGATGAGCCGGAAGATCGAACCCTCAATATATATGAATTAAACTTTGCAAATCATATTCAACTAATGTAATAAGTTCTAAGATAGTATATAGAAAATTTAGGAGTATTAACCTTGATGGAAAGATAAAGTGAAAGAGGTACCTTCGCTCTTTGGGATGTGTAACTAGAAGAGGCGTTTGACAGGATGGGGAGGGTTCGGCCAGATGGAAGGATGTTGGCTTGGAAGGCTCTCGGCCAAATGGAGGAGGATCGGGGTAGCGTCGGCTAAGGTTCGCTGCTGCCTTTCTTCGCCTCGAGTCTTGCCTATGGCTCCTTTTATTTGTAACAGTCCAAACTTTTAAGCACTAAGGTATTGTCCGCTTTGGCCAGAAAAGCCTCACGGTTTTGCCCTCATAAGATAACTTCCCAGCAGGTCACCCATCCTAGGAGTGCTCCCACCTGAGCACGCTTAACTTTGGAGTTCTTATCAGGAACTCCACCGTTATCTGAAAAGGCACCTTGATGTTTAAGAGTTTCACTTATTACTACTTAAGTGGGTCATCACAAACTCCCCAACTTAAGTAACTGATGTCCTCGTCAGTATCCACACACAGATCCAAAAACCATCCATTTGGTAGATAGAACTGGAGGTGACCGCTACAGGCGCAAGAGGTACCCACAACCATGTAGCACCTTAACCATCATGGGTTCAAGAGGCCGCTCACATGAAGTTGTACTTTATCCTATATGGCATTTAGCTCCTATCTGACACCCTATGGTTTGCTCTGATACCATTTGTAATAGCCCAAACTCTTAAACACCAAGGTATTGTCTGCTTTGATTAGAAATGCCTCACGATTTTACCCTCAGAATATAACTTCCCAGTAGGTCACCCATCCTGGGAGTGCTCCCACATGAGCACGCTTAACTTTGGAGTTCTTATCAGGAACTCCACCGTTATCTGAAAAGGCACCTCGATGTTTAATAGTTTCACTTATTACTACTTAAGTGGGTCATCACAATCTCCCCAACTTAAGTAACTGACGTCCTCGTCAGTATCCACACACAGATCCAAGAACCATCCATTAGGTAGATAGGACTAGAGGTGATCCCTACAGGCGCAAGAGGTAGCCATAATCATGTAGCACCTTAACCATCATGGGTTCAAGATGCTGCTCACATGAAGTGTTACTTTGCCCTGTATGGCACTTAGCTCCTATCTGATACCCTATGGTTTGCTTTGATACAATTTGTAACAGCCCAAACTCTTAAGCACCAAGGTATTGTCTGCTTTGGCCAGAAAGGCCTCACAGTTTTGCCATCAGAAGATAACTTCCCAGCAGGTCACACATCCTGGGAGTGCTCCCACCTGAGCACGCTTAACTTTGGAGTTCTTATCAAGAACTCTACTATTATCTGAAAATGCACCTTGATATTTAAGAGTTTCACTTATTACTACTTAAGTGGGTCATCACAAAGATAGACAGTAAGTATGCTCAATTTGGACAAGAAATGAATCTTATAGGTCCAACTAAGGTTTTGACCTAAGGGGAATTTTAGTAATTTCACCCTAATAAAACCTAAATTTTTTTATAGTTTACTGTTGGTTACTGTTCAAAGATTCCATAAAATCCAAGAACACTGCATTCTGAGGTCAAATGGCTAAGTTATGACTATTTCAATTTCTAATGGCAATCCGGTAATTTTGGTTGATCAACGGGAGACAAAAACTGAACTTTTTCGTTTTAAGTCCAATTTCAGCAAACTCAGTTTCTATAGCTTCCTTATAATATACTGAGTGTATTGACATGGAGTAAACCCAATTTGGATTTCAAATTGTCAAGTTATGGCCTAATTAAAGTTAGGAGTATCTTGGTCATTCTCTAATTTTTTTGAGTTTAGATCCTAAATATTATTTCAGTTTATTGATGACATTGAAGTTCTAAGCTAGTTAGCACATTGAATTTCTGAATTTGGAGTTGAATTGACCAAGTTATGGTCATTTGAAGTATAGTGGCATTTTGATCATTTTTCCTAAAGTCAACTGTGAGGTCAAAGAGTTGACTTTTGATCCTCATATCCAAATGGAAAAACTAATACTCCTATAGTGTTAGAGTTATTCTCCTGAGTATTTTAAAACCCATATTGCCTATATTTGGATAATTAGGTTAAAATTTGTGATGGTTTAAATAGGTCCTAAAATTTCACTACATTATACGTACCCCGAAACTAATTTTTGCATTATGTCATTTGATTTATTTTATTTTTCTGAGTAAAATGAGACCTATATTGACTATGTTTGGATCATTTTATAAAAAGCTATTAAACTTTTAAGAATTTTGAATTAAATAATTTAAATAAATAAAATTACTATTCATTTACTCAAATTATATTAATTTACTATTCATTTCTAAGTTGAAAATAAATTAATTAATTATCCTTAATCTATATTTAACTAACATAAATTATTAATTAACTATCAATTCATCTATTAATTAAATATATTTAAATATTAAAGATATTGTTAAAATTTAGTGTTGATTAATCAAACATTAATCTATTAATTAATGATTTAATTAATTTATTATCTATCTAAATTATTATTTATTAGGGTTAGTGTTTAATTAATCATGATTAATTATTATTAATGCCAATTAATAATATTAATTTACTATTTGACTCTGATTTAATTAAAACTAATTAATCTACCTAATTTCTTTGATAAATTAATTCTATTAATTAATCTAATTATCATTTAATTATTACTATTTTAGCTATTATTAAATTAACTTAATTACTTTAACTAATTATATTTACTGTTTAATAATTATGTTAACTTAATTAATCCTAATTAAATTAATTAATCAATGTTATAAATTACTAATTTATCCTAGTTAATCTTAATTATTTTATAACTAACATTTCTACTGTTAACCACCTAATTAACTAAATATAATAATTATTTTATGAAGTTAGTTAACAGAATTTATATATGTATAAACATATAACTGTATATGTATATTTATATATATTTATAGATCATTAATTAATTAAATCAACTAAGGTTAGTTAATATGGCAAATATATTATCTGAGTTACTAGTTAATTAACTATTAATAATTTTGATGATATGCTGCAGTGATTATGCATATGTATGTATATATATGTAGGTACCTTATAGTTCTGCCTATTATAATATAATTCTGTGCATATACTTATATATATATACCTTTATGTCTACATATATGTATTGTATTATATGGCATTGTATGGCTAATCACATTAGCTCCCTAAAGCTTCTTTTAATATACGAATATATATATATATATATATATATATATATATATATATATATATATATATATATATATATATATTAGTTTTATTATAATTTAATATGCAGAATTTGATCTGTGCGGACCCACCCAGCCACGTGGCAGGCCCTGATTTGGCCGAGCCTGAGTGACAAGACCCACCTGCTGTCGGACTCGACAGCTGCGGGCCCACCATGCCACATGGCTACAGCTAATTGGGTGCCGCACCACAGGCAGGACCCGCACTGCTGACGCAGCAGTCGACAACGCCGGACTGGCGGGCCCCGCATCCGCAGCGTGTAAATGGGCGGGCCCATCCTATCGGACGAGCGACACACACGTGGGACCCACGCCCAGAGATGGGATGGCGGGTCGCTCGAGCCCGACCCGAACCCACGGGGACGGTTCGTCTCCCCGCTTTAGGGTTCGACGGGCAAAGCCCGATCGAGCGCTGGGGGCGTCGATCGAACGCAGGAGAAACTCGAAAGCAATTATTGACACAATCTAAAATCATAATCTACATTTCGAATGCAGCAATCAAGCATATACTTGAGGGGATCGGAGGTACCTTTAGTTCGAGGATCGGGGTTCGCGCGAAGTCGTCCGGGCTCCGTCACGAGTGCTACGCTTGACCCCGAGCGAGGAGGACTTAGCTAGGTGTTAATAAGGGCCCTCGACGGACTCCCCGAGGTCTACCTCGCGCGCGAATGGCTGTTGCAGAGGAGCCCTCACGCGGCGCGACACGCGGCACGATTTTTGGGACAACGGACCGCTGCCGTCGGATCAAACCCGATCCGACGGTTGGATGTGATGCCGTCGGATCAGACGGCACCGTCAACTACAGTTGACGGCGCTGCTTAAAAATTGATAGCGCCGTTAAATAATAAAATAATATATATATATATATATATATATATATATATATATATATATATATATATTATTCTAAAATTTTCAAATATGTTTTCCTAGCTAATTGAGATGTGAGGAATGCAACAGCGATGTCGGATTTTTGATCCGACGAGTATTTTAATTTCTCAATATTGGGGCATTTAAATATTATTAAATTATTTGTCGAAATTTTGACGACTTCCGATTGACACGAAAACATCACACATAGCTAATTTGGGGGCAATTAGTGCAATGGCGAAGTCCATTTTTTGATCTGAGGTCATTTTAGATAGGTCAAATTTTAGGGTTTCTAGATTTTTTAAGAATCAGGATTCGATCAATTTGACTCTTGATTTGGACTGGGTCTTAGAGGTTGGCCCCTAATGACTTAATTAGCACTTAAGATCAAGATTAATACTGAGATTAGTCTTAATTGACTAAGTAACAACTTGGGTTGTTACATTTAGAGTACAACTATCAAATACAGTAAGAAAATAAAATAAAACATAATATATATATATATATATATATATATATATATATATATATATATATATATATATATATAACCTTATAAGAGAAAATTATCTACATAATAGGAATGGTGATTTTAAATATAAATAAATAAAATGATGAATTATGCAGATGCTCTTAGTTTTTGACTTGGTCACCAAGCCATCTACTAAAATGTACCATATATCATTCATTGCATTTATTACTTTCCAATGCTACTTAGCACAATTTTGGAGATTTACTACAATTCAAATTGCTATCATTTAAGCTATCAAAAATATTATTGCTTAAATATTTATTTGAGATGTCTTGAGTGCATGCACTGGGTTTTGAAACAGTAGAATTGGGTGGGATTTATTTATGAAATGTCTCTTCAAGACCATTCAATTTGTTCTGGAGCAATAAGTAAGCTATATTCTAGCTTACTAGTGTTGTCATAGTATAGAGATGTGATATGTATATTTATGAACCCATATTAATTTTAAACCAATATTATAAAATTGAATATGCTTACTGAAGCAAGACATACATTTTATTTCATATTTTTATGTGATACATTTTGACAAGCTTTTGAAACAATATTGATTGAAATATGAATCTCTTATGCAGACTAAGAGATTATTTTGCAGAAATTGAATGCATTTACATCTCTATTTTTCTTGCATTTTTTTTCCTTATTGCATATAGCTTATAATTTTGAAAAATATAAAGCTTTATAATATACGATTTTATTATTATATTATTTTATTTAAATTGCTTAGAATCTTACGGATTAAATAACATAATATTAGATTAGTTAGCACTAACCGGATATCATTTCCTTTTAATTACTCGGTTAATGATTGTGGGTCCCTTTGGAAAAAGTGTACTTCCAATAGATAATTCTTCCATCTAATAACTTCAAATTATGAATGTGGCTTTCAAATTTTTGCCCCAAATGAATTGTTAGATATTAAATGAGCGCTTGGTTTAGTTAGATAGTCATAATACGGGAGAAATGGTGTTTAGATCTGTTGAGGTGGCATTCAAAAAAGTTTATCTAATGAAATTTTTTGAGTACATTCAATATAAACTTTGAAAATAATATTTATATTATTTTAATGTAAATAAATATACATTAATGAAATATATCCAAATTTTATTGAATAAATTTTTTTAAGTACTACATCAGCAGGTCTAAATAGCATTCCTCCATAATAACTACATTCAGATACTATAAAAGGAGGTCATTCGCATTTAGACGAAGGAAGCGAGAGTTGAAAGGAATCCAGCGATATCCTTGCAAGAGCTCGGCCACAGTGAACCTTTCAGCCTCCTCTTTCCTCATATTCTTATGCGCCTCCCATCGGACCCTCCCGCCGGTGGCAGCCCCGCGCCCATAATTCTCGAACTCTCCATAATACACGCTGGCCGGCGGAACCTTCCCGCCCCATTCAAGCCAACCTTCGGGCCTTATAAATTCGTGCATGTAGCACCGCATAAAGACGGCCGTGGAGTGGCTCTTCCAGAGCCTGCCGAGGTACGTGCGAACAGAGCCCGTCATGTTTACGAGATCCGAATGTGGCAGAATCCTGGAGAGGTGGATTGAAAATCCGCTGCGGGCGCGCGCGCAGGCTTTGCCCTGGGCGGTGATGATGTTGGACTTGCCGGGAAGAGGGACGCTGGCGAGGATTGTGCAGCTCTGGAAGACGGCGGCCGCGCGGCCGAAGATGAAGTCCACGGTGCCCTGGATGCGGGAGCGGAGGTACAGCTGCCGGCCCGAGTGCGCGTAGAGTGTGTCCTGGAATGAAATGAAGCCGCATCTGTAGAAGATGGAGCGGTCCGCGCTGTTGCGCACTGCGACGGCCTGCCCTTTCCGAGGGTCGGCGGTGTTCTCGAATGTGATGCCAGTCGCCATGAACCCCGCTCCGTTCACAGCTGCGGTTGCGGTGGTTAGATAGCTACTTAGAAATATTATTCAGATTTGAAAAAACATATTTAATGCTATCTCTCATTTTAATATAAAATTTAAAAATAATATTTATATTATTTTAATGTACAATAATCAAATTTATTTAAATTTTATTAAATAGATTTTTTGGCTGTCACTTGAGCCTTCGTCTAAATATTATTTCTCTTTTATATTTCAAATAAAATTTTGATATTTTTTAGAAAATATTTGAGAAGAGAAATATTATTTAGACGTGCTAAGTGTTACACATAAAAGTCTATCCAATAAGATTTGAATATACTTTAATACAAAATTTAAAAATAATATTTATATTATTTTAATATAAATAAAATAAAATACTAATAAGATGATCTCAAATTCTATTAGATAAATTTTATTGAGTACCATATCATTTCTCAATAATCTATTAACAATAATGATTTACCAAAAGTGGCAGTCTGGTAGGTGGTGTATCCACCGCCTACGCTCCTGTTTCCGGTGATGAAGGTTCGCTCCATGCCAGCTCCGACTAGCATCAGGCCAGTCACTTTCTTTGCTATGACGACATTTTCCACGTAGATCCCGGATCTTACGATAATCTTAAAGAAGGTGAACACCTGCGAATGGTTCTCCGAAGCGAACGTGACGGCGTCGTTAACGGAGCTGAAGTTTCCACTGCCGTCTTTGGCCACTGTCACAGTCTCGTGAATGACGCCGTTGTTGTTCCAAGATCCGACGGTCGCTGATTTTCTGGCGCGGGCCCACAAGCGTTGATCTGAGAGATTGGGAACTTAGCGGTGACGTTCAGATTATTCAATCGATTATATATTTTTTAATTAAATAAGTTTTTCAATATATATATATATTTGATCATATAACAAAAAATTTTATTTTTGTCAAATATTTAAATATATTTTTGGAAAAAATAATACAATTTCTATTTGTACATTAATCTTTTTTTTTTTTTTTTTTTTTTTTGGTAAATAGGAAATATTAGTTAGAACCGCTAAGGTGGCACCTAAAAAAATCTATCGAATGAAATTTTTTGAGTGAATTCAATATAAATTTTGTTGGATGATACCTTAAATATATGAGATTTAAACTCATGATTTATATTAACAAATTCCAAGGCTAAATCACTATTATATATATATATATAATTTTAAATAATTGTTTTTCCAATTTAAATTCCTTCTAATTATAAATTCCTTTCAACCAGTTTAAATAATTGTTATTCGATCATTGAATGCGATGGAAATCTATTAAGGAAATTAAGAAAAAGATAAGTTTGATTATATTTTTGTGTAAGATAAAGATTATTTAATAATTAAATATCTATATAAAAAGAGAAATATTATTTAAAAATATTCATTTAATAAAATTTGAATTTCATTTATATAATAAAAATATTAAATACAAATGTAAACAACCTTTTCTACGTATCTCCATTGGAGTAGAGGGGATTGCTTCCAGCAATCCGAGCGCAACTCCGTACATTCCGGCAGCCTCATGAACCCGCCGGAAGAGGTCTCCGCGGGCCAGCCCAACCTCTTCCAGCCCATCTAAGCACGACCTGGCGGCAGCCAGGGCGGAGGACAAAAGCGTCATTTCGCCCTCGAGCTCTGCTGCCTTCATTTTCTTCCCAGCGCTCACGAGCAGCCTCTCCCTAACGAGCTCCAGATCGCCGGCGGCTCCCTCCAGCAGCTCTACGCAATCATCCAGAGCCAGGCCCGCCCGGCCGGGCCGAGCCGCCTGTCTCAGCAAATTCGCGCTAGATCGGGCGGCGCCAAGGCTGCTGTAGACCGCCGCAAGGGCTAAGTCGCGGCTCGACCGTGGGGTCGAGGAGGCCTCGAGGTCGAGGATGAAGGAGGAGCAAAGTGCAGGCTCGCAGGCTGCTTCGCACAGAGGGCTGCTGGCTGCAATGCGGGCAGCGGCAAAGAGGAGAGCCCAGAGGAGGAGCATGGTGGTGCTGTGGCTGGGCAAGGGGAAGAAGTTATCTTATTTATAAGGAAAAAGTTCTCTTGTTATGGTTTTGTGCATGTGATAAAATGAATGCTGAGTTTTTAAATTGAATTCTTAATATATTATGTTAGCTTGCGAATATACTCGAATTAGAATGATATGTTGATGTGGCACCTAAAAAAATTTATCCAATAATATTTGAACATGATTTTAATACAAACATTAAAAATAATATTTCTATTATTTTAATGTAAATAAAAAAAAACTAATAAAATATACTCAAATCCTATTAGTTTGGACTTTTTTGGGTGCCACGTCATATTGAATTTGATTTTAACTTATATTGAATTCGAGTTGACTTGAATTCGAATTAAAAGAGATTGAGTTCGTGTTGACTTGAATTTAATTCATGTTAGCTTGGGAATAACAAAATCATGCGAGTTATGCTACGAAAATGTGAACCCGAAGACACGAGCAAAGACAAAACAATATTATCACCCGAGCTGTGCTGTTACTTTTGTTATATATATATATTGGGCTAACTCGATTCTATATTTGATTTGAGTCCTAGCCAACTTGAATCCAACTCAAAAATTATTTGAGTTTAGCCATTTAACTCGTGAATCTACTCGAAAATTTCAAGCAAATATGAATCGACTCAAAACTAGAGCAAATTTTGAGCGAGTCCCGAGTTTCTGATAAAATTGTCAGCCATGTGCCTCATAGCTGCCGTTGTAACATTATATATTACTGTGACGCTTTATATTGAATTAGATGTATTTTATTTACAATTAATTAAGTAAGTGCAAATGTTGAATATACTCTCGAATAAGGAAAACTAAGACTTAAGTAAAAATATACGACACAATACCGTATATCTTTAAATCATGGGTAACTTGTAGAAATTGTCATTGTATAAGTGTATATACATATATATGTACTAAAAGAAAAGTGCAATCAGCAAAATATGATCAAAACAAATATATATGTCAAACACTATAAGTAGTGTACAAAAAATTTGTGATGTAAGGCAGTGTATAGGCTATCCTGAATTGAAAATAAAGTACAGTGCAAAGTAAGTAAAATCTCAAATATGTGTAACCGTTCTGAGAACTATATTTGAAATTAGTAATGTACATAACATTTGATTGCACATGAACTTGGGTGTATAAATTAAGATATTGTGCTAATACGTAAGATAACAATTTATTTTATGTTACATCTTATTTACTAATATGTTTTACGAGCACTATATAGAACAAGGTGAGGTGGCAGGTACGTCTGCCTAACCATTTAAATTTGAGATTCCTGAGAAACATGTACACTCCCCCCTTAATATATGTGCAATCTTCTGATCTCTCGATAGCATGTAGTGGCTTAACTGTCTGAATAGACAACAATCTTTCCATAGTGAACTTCTATATAATGTATAAACATGTTATGCAGGCATTATACAAACAAGGTGAGGAGCTAAGCACATTTGTCTAACAATTTGAATTCAAGATACTGGAATAATAGACACACTATCATTCTAGGATAAGTGCAATCTTATAATCTTTCTATAGCCTGCCCTGCTACAACTATATGTACAGACTACAATCCATCAAGAGCGAATCTCTATATATTTTAATATCCTTGAATTTTGTTCATTCATAAAAATCTAAATTATATGTTCAATAGATTTTGTCTCAAATGTATTGCAATGATAAAATACATTATTCAAATTAATTTTACTTATGATATCCTTGCAACGATAAAATACATTATTCAAATTAATTTTACTTATGATATCTTTTTTTATGTATTAAATTATATATCATTTATAACTTAACGTATAATGAGTAAAATCAGGATTTATAAGTAACTTGATCTTTAATTCCAATTTGATTAAATTGATTATATTAAGAATCCACCTTATGGCTTAACTTAAATAAATAAACTAACATATAATAATATCTACCATTTTCTGATATAATCTTTCTTAAGGAAGTTTATCTAAACTCATTTTGAAGTTATATTGCTAAATGGAAATTAATTAATACAAAATTTGAATATACTTTAATACAAAATTTATAAATAATATTTATATTATTTTAATGTACAATAATCAAATTATATTTAAATTTTACTAAATAGATTTTTTGGCTTTCACTTGAGCCTCGTCTAAATATTATTTCTCTTTTATATTTCAAATAAAATTTTGATATTTTTTAGAAAATATTTGAGAAGAGAAATGTTATTTAGACGTGCTAAGTGTTACTCATAAAAATCTATCCAATAAGATTTGAATATACTTTAATACAAAATTTGAAAATAATATTTATATTATTTTAATATAAATAAAATAAAATATTAATGAGATGATCTCAAATTCTATTAGATAAATTTTTTTGAGTACTATATCACTAAGTTTAAATATCATTTCTCAATAATCTATTAACAATAATGATTTACCAAAAGTGGCAGTCTGGTAGGTGGTGTATCCACCGACTACGCTCCTGTTTCCGGTGATGAAGGTTCGCTCCATGCCAGCTCCGACTAGAATCAGGCCAGTCACTTTCTTTGCTATGACGACATTTTCCACGTAGATCCCGGATCTTACGATAATCTTAAAGAAGGTGAACGCCGGCGAAGGGTTCTCCGAAGCGAACGTGACGGCGTCGTTAACGGAGCTGAAGTTTCCGTGAATGACGCCGTTGTTGTTCCGAGATCCGACGGTCGTTGATTTTCTCGTGCGGGCCCACAAACGTTCTGAGAGATGGGAACTTAGACGTGACGTTCAGATTA
This sequence comes from Gastrodia elata, assembly GCA_016760335.1. Taxonomy (NCBI): domain Eukaryota; kingdom Viridiplantae; phylum Streptophyta; class Magnoliopsida; order Asparagales; family Orchidaceae; genus Gastrodia; species Gastrodia elata. The sequence goes on along the minus strand of CM028670.1, from coordinate 8,479,887 downwards.
TTCAATCAATTATATATTTTTTTAATTAAGTTTTTCAATATATATATATATATATATTTGATCATATAACAAAAAATCTTATTTTTGTCAAATATTTAAATATATATTTGGGAAAAATAATACAATTTTTATTTGTACATAAATCTTTTCGTTTTTTTGGTTAATACGAAATGCTGATTAGAACCACTGAGGTGGCACCCAAAAAAGTCCATCCAATGAAATTTTTTGGATGCATTCAATATAAATTTTTTTGGATGATATCTCAGCGAGTCTTAAATGTATAAGATTTAAACTCATGATTTAAATTAACAAATTCCAAGGCTAAATCACTATTATATATATATAATTTTAAAAAATTGTTTTTTCCAATTTAAATTCCTTCTAATTATAAATTCCTTCCAATTTTAAATAATTGTTATTTGATCATCGAATGCGATGGAAATCTATTAAGGAAATTAAGAAAAAGATAAGTTTGATTATATTTTTGTGTAAGACAAAGGTTATTTAATTATTAAATATCTATATAAAAATGTGATTGGAAATATTTTTAATAATGCCTCCCACTTGGAAAATAAGGTTAACAATCTAGATAATATTTTTGATTTGGATCCCTCTGATGCTAATAGGATTGAGGTTTCTAAAGCTAAGGCCTCTAAAATTCAAGCCCACAACAATATTGAAACCTTTTGGAAACAAAAATGCAGCATCAACTGGACTCTTCAAGGGGAAAGAAACACCTCATTCTATCATAACTGGGTCAACAAAAGAAGAATCATAAACCACATCTCTGAAATTAATCCCCCTAACAAACCGCCAATTAAGGATGTCGAAGATATTCAAAACTCTGCTGTCTCCTTCTTCATTGAAGCTTGCCAAACAAGTATTCCCAACTCTTCTCCTTTAGAGACAAATTTGCTCTCTTCCCAATTGACGGAAGAGGACAATTTTGTCTTAAATGCTATGCCATCTGTGGAAGAAATCTGGCAGATTGTGTCCAATTTAAAAAAGAATACTTGTTCTCGTTCTGATGGTTTCCCTTATGAATTTTTTTGCAAATTTTGGAATGTTATCAAATCAGACGTGTGTAATGGCATCCAAGAATTTTTCTGCCAAGCCCGTATCCCGAAAATTTTCACCCACACCATGATATCCTTAATTCCTAAAACTAATAAAGCCTCTTGGTGGTCCCATTTTCATCCTATAAGCCTTTGCACCACTTTAAACAAAATCATTTCCAAAATTCTGGCCAATAGGATTCAAAAACTTCTTCACTCCCTTATCGCTCCCAATCAATCTGGTTTTGTCCCAGGGAGACAGATTTAGGATAATATTTTGGCCACTCAAGAACTTTTCCATAGTTTAAAAAACAAAAAGAAAGATCACAACCTTATATTAAAATTCGACCTTGAAAAAGCATTCGATAAAATGGATTGTCAATTTCTTATCAAAATGCTTAAGTTTTATGGATTCAACGAAAGATTCATCATCAAAATTAAAAACCTCATTCAATATAACTACTTCTAGGTCCTCATTAATGGCAAGGCCAATAGTTTCTTTAAACCTGAGAGATGTCTTCGTCAAGGAGACCCTATATCTCCATTGCTTTTCATCATTGCTTTTAATTATTGGTCCCTTTGCATTAATGCTATTTTCAAAAGTGATCCTTCCATGCATTTTATGGTTAGAGGTAATTTCTTGGTCACCCACCTTGCCTATGCCGATGATATCATTATCTTTTGTAATTCAAATATCAAGACAGTGGAGAAAATAAAAAATCTTATCAGCTACTTGGAAAACCTTTCCGGGCTTAATGTTAATAACCAAAAATCTCAATTTTTTGTTAGCTCCAAAGCCTCCACTAGATTGATTAATAGGCTTTCTAACTCTCTGAAAATCAATCAAGGCAAGCTTCCTTTTAAGTATATAATTTTTTTTTGCTCTGGTCTTTGAGGCGATTTCGAAGCAATTCTGAGGCGTCTAGGGTTTCCTTCCGGCGCTCGGCCGAAGGCCTCAGGGCTTCCCCGCCGTGCCTCGTGGGCTTGGGCGTTTGGCTGCATTTAAAAGGGGGAGTCTTAGAGTCTCGATCCTGGCGCTCGGCTGTCGGTCGTGTGGCGTGGCTTGCTTCTCTGGGGTGATTTCTTTCCGCTTTTCTTTGTTTCACTAGCTTCTTTCCGGTATCAACTAAGGTTGCTCTGGCTGGAGATCTCTTTGATTTCCCCGACAACCTATAGTTTGTCCTGGTCTGCGTTGCTAGTTCTGTGTTGCTTTTTTATGCTTCTATTTTTGGTCTGTTTTTCGCTATGCTCTAATGGATCCCTCTGTTCGTTCTTTTCGTGATATTGTCGCTCAAAACCCTAGTTCCATTACCAAACCTGTTAGCTCGTTCAATGGCGGTCCGACCCTTTTTTTCACAGATGAGGAAGTTACGCTGCTCGCCTCCCCGCATTTCCTCACCCTTGTGGGAAAATTCGCCCGCATTAAACCTAGTTTTGGGCTAATCCTTGGGTTCATTGAAAGTCTCAAACTGCTAGCCCCGGTTAACATTAGATCTTTTGATGCTCACCGAGCCTTTTTTACATTTCAATCTGATTTAGATGATGCTCGTGTTTTCTCTAAAGGATCCTACGATTTAAAAGGTAACACGATGAAACTTTGCAAGTGGGATTCCTTCTCTGATGTGACCCACGATGTTCCAATTGTCCCAATCTGGGTAAACTTCCCAGGTCTTCGTTTGCAATACACCTCTAAAAATACGCTCTTTAACATAGGAAATGCCATAGGCACGCCTTTGCAACTCGATCGCAATACGGCATTAAATAGAAATATTGCATCCCCACGCATTCTAATTGAAACAAATATTTCCTCTCCCCCTCCTACAAAATTTGGCTGGGCTCCATAGATAAAGGCTACTCTCAGGAAATTTATTACGAGAATATGCCATCATATTGCAACTGGTGTTACACTTTAGGCCACAATACGAGTTCTTGCTCTCATAGAAATCAAAATCCCCCCCCCCAAATATTAAGATTGTTATCTCACTCTGAGCCTATTAATGTTCCAACTTCACTTTTTAACGATACAAACATTGTTCGGCCTAGCCTGGATACTGAAATTGCGGATGGTAATGCTCTTGAAAAGGATGTTGGTAGTGGCCAAAATGTCGGTATGGAAAATTTTGTTAACCATACTACTGTTGATGCTGGTTCTAACTTAGTTGCTGGTTCTGAATTTGCTGTGGATCTTGTTATTGCTAATTCTGAATGTGTTGTTCGTTCTACAAATGCTATCATCTCTAAATTTGCTACTGTTTCTGAAAATGATGTTGGTATTTCTAATGCTACTTTGGAATGTGAGGTGCCAAATACTATTTCTAATGCTACTTTCGAATGTGAGGTTCCAAATACTATTTCTGGATTTGCTGTTAGTTCTAAAACTGTTGATGGCTCTGAAATTGCTGTTGGTTCTGAAAATGTCGACGGGACATTGCGGTGATCTCTGAACTTGCTGTTGACAAATCTATTGCTTTTGCTAACAAGGCTGTTTTTTAGATTGCTTTAAATACTAGCTCTCGTTCTGTTGAAACTTCTGCTTGCTGTGATGAAGTGAGTATGAACGTTAATTCATCTTATGCTAATAAATTAGTTATTTCTAAAGAGGCCAACTGTAACTCCCCTATTTTCCAAGCTGCTGAGAAAATTGCTGGTGTTATTCAACCCGTTATTTCAGGTTTAATTTCTGGAAATGTATTTATCGATAATGTGTTAGCTGATGTTGAGCAGGAAGTCAACTATGATGTGACCCTTGATGCAAACAATCTTTTAGCTGCTAAATCTGAATTACAAATTAACCCTGCTAATTTTAATTCTGCTTGTAATTTAACCTCTGTTGTTTTTGATATGCAGTATGAGGTGGTTTATTCGGCCACTTCCGACCCTAAAAAAGGTAAGATTATTTCTACTGTTGGTTTGCTAAATCAAAATGATTCAGGTGAATTAAAGAATTGTGAACAGTTTGATCCATTTGCTAAACCTAAAACACCGCTGAAAAACAAAAAAGTTCAATTTAGTTCGAATACAATGCCTATTTCGAACAGATATAAATGGCTTGCTGTAATCACGGACTCTGAGGCTGAACTTAATCAAAAATCTATCTCAAAGGCTGAAAAATTAAATTCTCTTGATAATACGTCTCAGTTGGTCCCAAGTGGATCACCTTCCGTCCCTAGATGAAAATGTTATGCTGGAACATCAGAGATTTCAGTAATGCCTCCTCTAAAAATAGATTGAAACATTTAGTGTTTGAAAAAAAAATTTCGATTGCCGCGATTTTTGAACCCAAACTTCAAAGTAACGCTATCCAGGATGTGGGTCATTTCTGCAGGCTGGAAAATGTTTGTAGTTCTGACTCGAATAGAATTTGGGTTTTGTGGAACAACCATTGGAAAACTGAGGTGATTGCGCAATGCCACCAAGCTATTCATATGTGTTTCTATAACAAGGATCACAATTGTCTCATAATTTTTGTGCACGCTAACAATCTTCGTTTGGATCGTATAGCTCTTCGGAATTTCTTGAAGGATTGCAGCTCCTCTTTTCTCCCTTGGGCTGTGGGAGGAGATTTTAACACTATCCTTAAAAATTCTGAATATAAAGGTTATACGAGGGACCATGCCAAATCTTCCTTTGACTTTAATTCTGCCATTCTCGATTGTGGACTTGAAGATTTCAAGTACACATGATCTCCTTTTACTTGGAACTCTGGTAGAAAATTTGCTAGGCTTGATAGATTCCTCATCAACAATCTGTGGTGCAATTCTTTTACTAATTATGAAGCCTCCTCTTCAAACTCCACTGTGTCTGATCATAAACCAATCACTCTGTCCTCTTGGAACCAATCTAATAACTTCCCCAAATCTTTTAGGTTCCAACTTTTTTGGCTAGACAGACAAGATTTTTCTCATTTGGTTCACTCTAGTTGGAATAAACATTGTGGCTCTTTTGGCGTTATCCGCCTTGTTGAAAAATTTAAGAAACTTAGGAAAGAGATTTGCAGCTGGAACAAAAATGTGGTTGGTAATATTTTTAATAATGCCTCCCACTTGGAAAATAAGGTTAACAATCTAGAGAATATCTTTGATTTGGATCCCTCTGATGCTAATAGGATTGAGGTTTCTAAAGCTAAGGCCTCTCTTATTCAAGCCCACAACAATATTGAAACCTTTTGGAAACAAAAATGCAGCATCAACTGGACTCTTCAAGGGGAAAGAAACACCTCCTTCTATCATAAATGGGTCAACAAAAGAAGAATCATAACCACATCTCTGAAATTAATCCCCCTAACAAACTGCCAATTAAGGATGTCGAAGATATTCAAAACTCTGCTCTCTCCTTCTTCATGGAAGCTTGCCAAACAAGTATTCCCAACTCTTCTCCTTTAGATACAAAATTGCTCTCTTCCCAATTGACGGAAGGGGACAATTTTGTCTTAAATGCAATGCCATCTGTGGAAGAAATTTTGGAGATTGTGTCCAATTTAAAAAAGAATACTTGTCCTGGTTCTGATGGTTTCCCTTTGAATTTTCTTGCAAATTTTGGAATGTTATCAAATCAGACGTGTGTAATGGCATCCGAGAATTTTTCTGCCAAGCCCATATCCCGAAATTTTTCACCCACACCATGATATCCTTAATTCCTAAAACTAATAAAGCCTCTTGGTGGTCCCATTTTCATCTTATAAGCCTTTGCACCACTTTAAACAAAATCATTTCCAAAATTCTCGCCAATAGGATTCAAAAACTTCTTCACTCCCTTATCGCTCCCAATCAATCTGGTTTTGTCCTAGGGAGACAGATTCAGGATAATATTTTGGCCACTCAAGAATTTTCCATAGTTTAAAAAACAAAAAGAAAGATCACAACCTTATATTTAAATTCGACCTTGAAAAAGCATTCGATAGAATGGATTGTCAATTCCTTATCAAAATGCTTAAGTTTTATGGATTCAACGAAAGCTTCATCATCAAAATTAAAAACCTCATTCAATATAACTACTTCTCGGTCCTCATTAATGGCAAGGCCAATGGTTTCTTTAAATCTGAGAGAGGTCTTCATCAAGGAGACCCTATATCTCCATTGCTTTTCATCCTTGCTTTTAATTATTGGTCCCTTTGCATTAATGCTATTTTCAAAAGTGATCATTCCATGCATTTTATGGTTAGAGGTAATTTCTTGGTCACCCACCTTGCCTATGCCGATGATATCATTATCTTTTGTAATTCAAATATCAAGACGGTGGAGAAAATCAAAAATCTTATCAGCTACTTAGAAAACCTTTCCGGGCTTAATGTTAACAACCAAAAATCTCAATTTTTTGTTAGCTCCAAAGCCTCCACTAGATTGATTAATAAGCTTTCTTACTCTCTGAAAATCAATCAAGGCAAGCTTCCTTTTAAGTATTTGGGCATTTCCATTACCACTGGTCATAATAAAAACAGCAACTCCAACAACCTTATCGATTCTATATTCAACAAACTTCAAGGTTGGGAGCTAAACTCTTTATCTCAAGGTGGTCGTCTAATTCTTCTTAAATTCATCCTAAACACTATTCCTCTCTACTGGTTGGAAGTCTCCTCCCCAACCAAATTTATCATTAACAAGCTTAAAAGCACTTTTAATAAATTTCTCTGGGTTCATCCTAAAAGCAGTAAGATGATCTGGTGTTCTTGGGATTGTCTTACTTTCCCCACAAATGAAGGCGACCTTGGAATTCGGCGTTTAAACTCGTTGCACAACGCTTTTTCTCTCAAACTTTGGTGGGAATTCAGAACCTCAAATTCGATTTGGTCTGAAATTATTCTTGCCAAGTATTGTGCTCGTACCCATCCTTCTCAAACAACCCAGAAGATTACTGACTCTATCACTTGGAATAGAATGCTTAATTATAGAGAGTTAGTTGAAGAAAACATATCTTGGGATGCTATCGATACCACCACCTCTTTTTGGTATGACTGCTGGCACAACTGTGAAACCTTGGCCAAATCTGTCCATTTCATAAAAAACCAAAAATTAACTATTTTTGATTGTCTTCATAACACTAAAGACTAGAATGTCGAGCTCCTTCAAAAGTTGCTATCCCTTGAAATTGTGGAAAACATAACTAAAAGAACCCCTAATCTGGAGCATTTGAAACTAGCAAACTCTACCTTCTGTTATAATGGGAAAATTAAATTAACTCCTCTTTGATAGGTTTGTAGAACTCACAAGATTCCTGATTTCCTTTGCTAGATTTGGAATAATTGTATCCCAACTTTGATCAGCCTTTTTCTTTGGAGACTCTACTATAAATTTATTAGTGTTGATGATACCTTACAATCCAAAGGCTATCACCTTGCTTCAAGATGCCACTGCTGCCACAATAACACTGAAAATATTAATCACTTATTCCTAAATAACTTGTCAAGCAAAACAGTTTGGTCTACCATGAATATCATACCTGCCGATTTGCATAATACTGTTGAAATAAAAGATTTATTTAATCGCTGGCCGACTAAAAAAACAAACTCCACATCGGCCAATTAATTGATTGTCACGTTCTTTGGCAAATATGGATTGCTAGGAACAACACCAAGTACAACCCGTCTCCCTTTAATGTTGCTAAAATTGTCATTGCAATTAAAAAAGAGGTTCTTAAGTCCATAAATGTTTTTAAAGATTCTTCTTTTAGCTGGGATAATATAAATATTGATTATGTTAATCATATGCTTCATTAACAGTGCCCTGTCTTGGTGGTTTATTGTCTTTCCGTATTTTGCTGCTTTGTTGAGGTCTAATATCACTTGCATAAATGTGAAGTTGAAGGTTTGTTGGCGGTATTGGGAGGTCTATGATTGACATTGTAGTCTTTTTATTTCGCTAAATGCTCTGGATTTTGCCTGGTATAAGTGTCATTTTAAAATGTTTTACGATTACACTCTTCTGCTCACTCCCTTCAAAATCAGGTATAATCTGAATCTCATTAAGAATATCGATTCTGCTTTATTTCGGCATTATATGGCTTGCTGGTTTCTTGAGCTGCATCCCATGATCTTGTGGGGTTGGATGTCGTGGTTTCTTGAGGATGGTTATTATATTTCGGCTGCTTGTAGGATTGGGAGTTTTTCGGTGATCCATTGTTTCAGTTTTTATTTCTGGACCAGTTTCAATTTGTTGTTAATGCTTTTTGCTTTGGTTGTGGAACATATTATGGTTCAGCTGGGTTGGTTTATCTGGATTCTGAATGATCCTCGTCCCTCGTCCCTTGCGATTGCCTGGTGCCTTGTGTCTAATTGGCGGTATTTCTTATTTTCGTATGGGTGGCTGTTGCATTGGATTTGGTTGCCTTGGTTTGGTTGTGCCTGTTTCAGGGATTGCTTTATGTTTTTTTCTTTACCGTGCAGTGGCTCTATTGGCTGCTTTGGGATTTTCTTCTCCTTCGATTTGCATTTATTAATATCTTCTGCAGCGTAAAGAGGTCCCTCTCGTGCAGATTCTATCTTATCCTTGGCGCGGTCTCAAGGCATGTTTTTAGGATACACCCTGGGTCCATCCTTTTTGGGGTGGGTTTTTGGTCTATTAGCTATAAGATTTTTTGTAACCTCCCAACCCTTTTTTGTAATCAAGTTTTTATTATAAATAAAATATACAGGTTTAACTAATATATATATATATATATATATATATATATATATATATATATACTGCAGTAAGTAAAAGTACTGAAAGTAAAATCTAATCTTAAACATACTGGTGATCATATGATATATGCTAATTAAATGATAGAAATCTAAACATAGTACATATAGTAGGCAGTAAAGTCTAGCATCATATAAATATGTACAACTAAGCAAGTAAGAAAGGGAAAACAGTTGACTGAAATATACATCAGAACACGGTACACAGTAAGCTGAAAACTGAAACAGGTATGTAAAAACTGTCATATCAGAAAGATGGCCATCGGGCCAGTGAAATCCCCAAAGCCTTTCTGGGCTTGGGCAGACAGAAATTCCTATAGCCTTTCTGGGCTAGGACAGACATAATCCAGCAGCAGAACTGAGGAGGCAATAAATACAAATGCAGAATCTTTTAGTTATTTTATTTTGTTTTTGTGGACACGTCCAAAAACAGCTGATGAGTCAAGCATGTCTGCAAGACTATATGGGTTCTAAGCTTAACACACACTCCTCAACGAGTAATGTTAAGCATCTTTATTACTCCTTACTCCTGTCCATTAGGGTAAATGTGTACCCGAATCTACTAAATATACTGAACCCAAAGGCAACTGTTATCCTAATTATTCTAAGTTTTCATTTCATGCACAAGGTTCTCTTATATGATATGAACATAGAATTTAAGCATAAAATACACAGAATGCATAGCAATAAAATTAATCAAGTAAGCAAGGGACTCTTCTATACATGGTGACACTGTTTTTGTCTAATTAAATCATTCTGACTATTCTAAGTTACACAAGTTCAGGATCTCCAATTCCTACTATCGAGTGTAACTTAGAAGTACGGCCTTATAAGTTAAAAGGATTAGAACTGATCAGATTCTAATCAAATTCAATCAAACACGACTACAAGTTCAATCAATAAATCATACGTCCTAGTTTTATGAATTTAGACGTCCTATCTAAGATCTGATCAAGATATATTAGACTATAGACTATGGATTAAACACCATGAGATTGGGCTTAATCACATAATCCAAAAAGGTTAAGACATAAGATCTAAGTTTCAGTCTAAAAGTGATCTATTGATTAAGGTAGATTCTATTAAGCAAATCAAACTTGAGGATTAATCTCCTTATCCTAAATCTAGGGTTAAAAGACAAAATAATCAAAATAAGTTATAAAATTTCTAGAAACTAATAAAACCAAGAATTTATTCATTGAATAACCCACTTATCTAATGAATAAATCTAATATATGAGCTAGTTCTAGTATTAGGAGTAATCTTAATGTGAGGTGAAAGATCCTAAGGAAAAGACTTAGAGAATTTTGGGGAATTTTACTAAGTTGACCTAATGACTGATTCTTTTCTCACTTAAATGATTCTAATACAGTGCTAATACTAGTTTGAGTGATTTAAAATACATATTAGAGGTTAAGAGCACTTAACCTAAATTTTGGGCAAAATGACCATTTTGCCCCTACTCAAAGGTCCAAAAAGCCCACCTTTGAATTTAGGGTCCAAATTGAAGTTTCTTAGTACCAAATGGTTCCTTACTGTCTAACTTGAAGATAAATAGTAGGTATGCTTAATTTGGATGAGGAATGGGTCATATAGGTCCAAACTAAGGTTTTTGACCTAAGGGGTATTTTAGTGAATTACACTTAATAAAATCTAAATTTTTATGTAGTTTACTATTGGTTGCTACTCAAGGATTTCATAGAGTCCAAGAACACTAAATTCTGAGATCTAATGAGTTAGTTATAATCATTTGAATTTCTAAGGGTAAATAGGTAATTTTCTAAGTTAAGAGGGGGCCAAAAAGCTAACTCTTCCATTTGGTGTCCAAATTTAATAAACTTAATGACTATAGCTTCCCTATAGCACCCTAAGTACTTTAACAGAGAGTAGACCCAAATTAGACTTCAAATGGTCAAGTTATGACCTAATTAAGGTTAGGGGCATTTTGGTTATTTCTCCTAATTTTCTAGGATTCAAAACGTAATATTATTTTTGATTATTGTTGGCACTGAAAACTCTAAGGTATTCAACAATTTGCACAATGCATTTTAGTTACAAGGTAGGTTTTGATAACTTAATAAAAATGGCAAGGTTTTCAAACTTAATTTTTATATAGAATTTTATGCAATGTTCAATTTTAATTAAAATAGGTTCAATTTTGATATAACTTAGCCCCACTAGGGTCCTAGGGGTCTTAAGATATTAAAACAGTAAAGTTTTGGTCATTTTAGCCAAAATTGGACAGTTTACAAAAATTTGGGCAGTTTTCTAGAATTTCTAGGCAATTTTGCAAATCTAGGCGCTGCAGTGCGCTGTAGCGCTTTTCGCGCGGTAGCGCCATTACGCTGCGACTCGCTGCAATCCGCTGCTTATTCAATTACCTTCATTAAATGATTTTTATGATTTTCGTGAAATTATCGCTGCAGACAGCTGCAATCCGCTGCAGCCCGATGCAGACCGCTGCAGCGCGCTACAGCGCGCTGTAGCGGGTCATTTTGCAATTTTAGTTTAATTACTTTATTAAATATTTTTCATATGTTTTTGTCCGGGTTACCGCTGCAGCCCGCTGTAGCGCCAGACAGTGTTTTTTGCTAGGATGAAAACTAAAATACCAATTTTCAAGCTCAAATACTCTCAATCCAGAGCATTCCATGAGCGGTGCCTGCCATGTACCGATGGAAAGCCCTTTCCGACACCTTTCCATTGACACATAAATCAACACAAATAGAGTATCCTAGCTATATGAAATATGGTGATGAATGCAAAGGTATACAGAATGGACGTAAGCAGAGCATTTTTCTGTGATGCTTTTAAGAGCTTTAATAGCTTCCATATATGTTTATAGACTTCTAGAGATACATTCAAGCATTGCAGCTATATAAAGGAGACAAAAAAGAGGGGTATAAGGGTACCTTTAGTCCTTGAGAGGGGAGGGAGAGAACCTTGTCTTCTTTAATAGTTTTGGAGGTGGAGAGTTGAACCTCTTCTTCTTCAATGCTAGAGCATCAAATGGAGGAAGGTGGGTGATGAGGTTTTTCAGCAAACCCAAAGAGGAAGGCTGAGCTCCTCTTTTAAAGAGGAGAACTCATGATGAGCCTAGGGGGTAGGCCATCATGAGGTCTAGGGAGAGGGAGGAGGTGATGCCATAAAAAAAAATTTGCCCAAGAGGCATGGGCACCGGTTAAGGTGATGGCCAGCCGCATATGGGATAAAATAAATAGGGAAATTTCATTTTGGGGATTCAATGATTGTCTATTTATTTTCCTTATTTATTTAAAAATTCTTATTTTTGAAACATACTCCGAAAAATCCCAAAAAATCACCCTTAGCTAATTTTGGGGTGAGGAATCCAACGGCGAAGTCGGATTTCAATTCCGACGATTATGTGATTATCCTATTTATTGACGCATTTAAATACATTAAAATATTGACGAAATTTCAACGACTTCCAAACGTGTTCAAAACATCACCCCTGGCTAATTTGGGTGTGACGATCGCAACAGCGAAGTCGGATTTCAAGGTCAAAAAAATACCTCAATTTTCTAATTAATTAAATCTTAAAATAATCCAAAATATTGGATTGAATTCCGAATTGCTCCAAACCTTCAGGGTTTGGATTTAATGACTCGATGATGATAATTACGATATGATTATGCTAAAATCAACTGGGTAACAACCTTGGGTTGTTACAGTGTGTGTGTGTACACATGTGTATGTGTACAAATACATGTATATATAATCATAAAATGAAATAATATTAAAATCATAGATTATCAAATTTTTCTTAGCTTAAACTAGACTTAAGATTTACCATAGATGGTATCAGTACTTAAAAATAACTCAATAAATAAATTGATTACTTGAATATAATGAATGGATTAGCCATAAAAAATGTTTATGCTTCAATCTAAGATGAAATACTAATATAGGTTAAGCACTTATTTTCATTAAGTACTTTGAATGGATATCAAGCCACTCACAATGATTATTATTGTGAGATTTCAAATGAATTCATTACAATATACAATTTGTATTTCATATTATTAAGCATGCCATAAACTTAAAAAACTAAGTGAGAATCCTTACCAAAGGTTGGAGCGATCCTAAGGACTCAAATGAACTCCTCAAGTGATAGGTTATTTTACCTAAACGTGGTTGATATATGGGTTAATAAATTACTTAGCAAACACTAGGTTAATAAATTACTTAACAAACACTTTTCAATTGAAGAGACCTTGCATCATCATTAGAATCCTAAAATTAAGAACTTACCCAATGGAGAAGCTTGGACACTAGTGTGAAGTCTTAAGTGTTTATGTGGTGGCCAACTGTAATGACCCAAGTTGTTACAAAGATAATTATGACTAAACCTGACTCAAAATCAGAATCTCGAGTGACTTCAAAATTAGTGCAAACTAAAAATACCATTGAATATATTATATTTATGTGATAATAATACCCAAGTTTGGGAGCAATCAGAATAACTAATACTCTTGAATTAATTTTTGAATTATTTAAATTTAGAGAATTAGGAAATTAAATATAAGTTCAAATTCAATAATTTTAGTATAATTAGATTAAGATTATTATAAAAATGTTGTACAAAAAGTTTTGTCAAATTTAGAGCTTTGGATTGAGGATAAGTGCAATCTTATAATCTTTCTATAGCCTGCCCTGCTACAACTATATGTACAGATTACAATCCGTCAAGAGCGAATCTCTATATATTTTAATATTCTTGAATTTTATTTATTCATAAAAATCTAAATTATATGTTCAATAGATTTTGTCTCAAAAGGTTATTCCCATTCTTTGATCGAATGTCAGTAGTGCCATCTGTAGGGGACCTCATAAACGAAGGAATCAGGTTTTCCCAAACTCCAAATTTACCCATAATATCAATAACAGCCAAGGCATTACAATTAGGCCTCCAATACAAGGAAGATATTCTTTCATCAAATTTCTGCCTGTCAATATCCTGCCTCTGATCAACATCCCAGATTAAGACCTGCTTATCTAAACCTGAAGTTGTAATATATTTTCCATATGGAGACCAAGATACAAAGCAAATAGGCTTCTCATGGTTCCCTTTCAAAGTATACAGCTTTTCAGCAGTGTCTCTGTCATACAACACAACAACATTCTTCAAGCCCGGTACAGCTAAAGTCTCCCCATCAGGACTCCAACAAAGACAATTCACAAGTGAGACATCTGAATCACAGTGAGGAGCTACAGCTTTTAAAGTATGAACTAATTTTCCAGAAGGAAAGTTCCCAATATATCACAGTTCCAAGATCATTAATTGTTGCCAAATATTCATTTTTAGGATCAAAAGTTAGGCCAGTAACAGAACCTTTGTGACCCTTGAGCACTCTTGAAATTGAACTGTCAACAGTGGCTACCAATTTAATGCCGTCATCATCACCAGCAGCTGCCAACAAGCTACCAGACCTGTTGAATGCAAGAGCACGAATAGACAATGTAAATCTTGTGACATTTCTTTGAAACTCTCCATCTGTAAAAAATTATAATCCAAATTAAAACATTTGTAGAATGAAATAAAAAAGCTTTTTCTAGTTTAGCAAACAGGCATTAAACTGAACTCAAAACATTTGTAGAACAAGTGTTTAAGATACTCTTAATGGCATTAACTCTACATTTTATTGGGAAAATATAAATAATCAGATTATACTTACTCTACAAATCTAATATATAATAAATAATCAAATAATATATTTATGAAAAATACTACACTTACACCATCATATACATAATCATATCCAACATCAATAAAAAAAATTCCTTTTACATATTTGTATCAAAGTTCTATATTCATTTATTAGAAATGCTAAACACCCGAACATAAATATTGAAAAAATGCATAGTATCACCTTTTTATTTGCTTTTTTACTAATTTTTGAGATTATTTGGCAGTAATTTTCCTCTTACATAATTAATGATAAAATTTTCTTGAAAAATTGTAGAAACACTTAAACAATCAAAGATAATGGGCTCTTAAGAATGATATATATAAGAAAATATACAAACGTTTAGAGAATGCGATGCATATCTGTAATATTTTTAATTAAATCAGAAAATTTGTCGGTATTATAATAGATTATACAGTATTTTAATAAGTAAACATTCATTAATAAAATTGAAAAAGTAGATAAAATAATTTTCTTTGAAAGGAGTCTTTGAACTCCTGTCATGCTTATATTTTAATAATATTTATTTTTTAAACAATTAAATAAAGAGTACAATATTTTAAATCATATTTCAAGAAAAACATATCAAGGTTAAAGACATCTTTGTAGGAGCCTTCATCCCCGATCCTGAAACGTCTTCAATCCAGATGAACCATAAGATTCTCTTACTTCTTCTTTGTTCATGAAGTCATCTTCTTCGTCGCAACTTTCGTCTTCGAACCACGGATAGTTTCAAGATCATGTTATCTTGCCATTTTAATTTAAAGGTTCAACAATTTTTTTTAATCGCTTCCACGACCTAGTATTGACTATCTCAATCTTAAATGTGTACCATCTTCTCAATGTGAAGCTTGATAAAACAAATAGTTTCCTATGGCGATGGCAATTCTTGTCGTTACTCCGTGCCTTATATGGCCACTATGATGACCCGATACCAGCATGGCAGATCCGACATCGGGTATTCAGTTACCGCGGGATCATATTAAGTAATTTGTGAAAGAAAATGGACACACATAAAAATCAAAAGATATTTCTCACTTATTTCGATAGTTCACATTACAAGATTTTTCGTCGTATTCCTCGTACAAAGTGAAAAAAAAAACAGCGTCGTCGTAGATCCATTAGCAGATTGAAAATTTTAAGCATTAAAATTCTTGTTTAAGCTCTTTCAGAAGTACCTAACATGGTATTGTACAACAAATAATATCGGGATTGAAATTCCCAGTAATTATAGAGTACTCTAAGTGCCACAGTAACCAATGAAGTATTATATTTTATAATAGCAGAGATGCGATTTGTGAAAGAGATGCAGTAACATAATTAGGTAAAAGCGCAAATAAAATAATTAATTTCCTGCAAAATATATTAGCATAAAAATGCAGGTTACTAATGTCATTTTTTCAGTAATCTACCACGAATATTATTATTGATCTCATTTTTCTTGTAACAATCAACGAATGCTATTACCGATGTCATTTTTCTAGCAATTAGCCATGAATACCGTTACTGATATCATTTTTTCAGTAACTAGCTAGGATACTATTACTGATGTCTTCTTTATAGTAATAAGCCACGAATGCTGTTACTGATATTATTTTTTTAGTACTAGCCATGAATGTTGTCACGTTAATTCCGAATAATCAACCAAGCTTCAAATTGAAATTTTGGTTCAAAGCAATTAAAGGCTAAGCAGCAGTGACAATACAAAATATAATACTTATCATGTACTAGGGACTTTTGTTCTTTAAGTTCGGATGAGTGACAGTTCGCTCAATCTGCATTTTAAGTTCTCGATATTTTAGTATTTAACCAACTTTTCTTAGTGATATGATATATTTTTAAGGGTTTTTACATTCTTCTTTTCTTATTCTGTCTTTTCTTTCACATTTTCTTAATGATAGAAGTCCATTTTTTTATTAAGTCACTTGATGTAATAATGTAATATTATCATTATGATAATATTAATGTATGAAAGAAATAAAGACAGAAATAGAATTGAAAAGAAATACTTAAATGGAAGTAATAGTCACTTTATAATATTTGAATTGTTCTCATTATTAATTAATGAGAATGATATAAATGTGAATGACTAAATATAAATTTTCATAAAAATGTATTGAGTTATAAGATTTAGCAAAATATTTTCCTTCCAGTTTCTTCCTTTCCAACACCTCTCACCTTAAGATTAGAATTGATTGGAAAATGAAGGAAAGTCGAAGGCTGGAGGAGGGCTATGAGGCTACTATTGGCCGGCATGGTGGTTGCTGGTGCCTGGCGGTGCTGCTGGCCGACGACTAGTAAGCTGGTATGGGCTGGGGGCTGCTGCTATGTGGGGAGAGGAGAAGAGAGGGCTGGCTACTGGAGGCTTGGCAGGGAGCTGTCGGCTGTGGTAGGGGAGTTGGTAGGGGCTGGGGGCTGCTGTTTGAAAGGGAGGAAGAGAGGGCTACTTGTTGGCTGTGGGAGTTGGCTAGAAAGGATAGTTTGAAGGCTGGGAGAGCGCTGGGAGCTGGCTGGAATGGAGAAGAATGAGCTGCTAGCTGTGGGAGAGGGAGGAGTTGCTGTGTGCTGGCTGAGAGAGAAGGGAGAGGGGCTGTTGTTGGCAGTTGGAGGGAATGGGGAGAAGGAGGGAATGGGGAGGCTGCTTAAGTAGAGAAGGGAGAGGGAGGGCGTAGGATAAGGAAGGCTTAAATGGAGCCTTAATGGTGTTAAAGGCCATAGGATAGGCGGAAGATTCTTCCGCCTAAGAGAATAGCAAGGTTGCGATCGGGATGGGGGGGGTAGGAAAATTTCAATGGAAATTTCTTAAACTTAAATTAATTGCACTTTTCCACTGTTTGGTATCCAAATACAATGAAACTTGACACCGATGTGTGTTATAATATAACAAACACCCGCGTGCTGAAAATTTTAATTTAGAGCAATATTTTATTTTATATTAATTTTTGATGTTAAAAATTTCAAAAATTAACCACGATCGAATCGGTGCTCAAAATTTGATGAAACTTTTGCGCAGCCTTTAAATAATATACTTAACATAACGACACTGAAAATGATGAATTCAGGCATGTATTTCAATGTTCAGGATTTTTAGATTTTAAATAATTCAGAAAATGAAATGGGAGCTTTCGTTATTTCAATTTCTCCCAAACTATGGCACTTTGATCTTTAAAATTATTCTTATCTATGGTATTTTTGCTTGCCCTAATTCAAAATTCTTTGGGATCCTAATTTCTAAAGTGGGATTTGACCTAATTTGCAAAGTAACGACTTTAGGTCGTTACAAAAGATGGCAGCTATCATTCACCAACCATATTTTACATATATAAGATGGTCTCTACAAGATCAATTGATCCTAAGTTGGATCATATCCCACATATATAAAATGGTATCGAGAAGATCAATAGATTCCTTACTGTTTATAAAATACTAAGATTTTAGGATAGTTAAATTTCTATTTATCACTTATTTTAATTTGAGTAAACCCTCAGCTATTTTTGCAAGAGAAAATTACCAGGATGTTAAGATTAGTTTTTGAAATTTTGGGAAAGTTTTGGGAATGTTTCCATGAGTGGATTATTCATAGATATTTTATGATGAATTTAAATCAAAATAATAATAAAAAAATTATGAAGGTGCAAAAATTGAAATATTTTAAAAATTTTAAATTATGCACTATCAAATAAGATATCAGTACAAATTTCATACTTCTTAGAGCTAAAATATAGCATTTATCTTAAAATAATAATTATAATTAAATTAGTTGAATAATTTAAATCATTAAAATGAAAAATTCTGATTTAATACTTATTAAATATAATTGACAATTGCCTCATCGTTGGCCATCCATAGGAACTTCCAAATGTCAACACACGTTGCAGACACTCATAGCACTTTCTTATTGTCATTGGTAAGTGTAACAGCCCAAATCCTTAAGCACTATGGTATTGTTCATTTTGGCCTGAAAGACCTCATAGTTTTGCCCTCAAAAAATAATTTTTAGTTGGGAATATTGTCTACTGATGATGCCGATGCATCCTGAAATTCCCCAATCAATATATGCAACATTCCGTAACTCATAGATCATCACTGATACTTATACATCATTCTGATACTCACACATCATGCTTATGCTCATGCTCATGCTTCTAAACTACATGAGATAAATCCAAAAATCCAAAAAATGCTTTGAAATCTTATAATAAATTCTAGGTCTCAATTCTGCAGAATCCTGCTAAAAGGATTCTGACTCCTAGATTTTAGTTTGATAATTTGTTAAAGTTGAGAGTTTACTTAAAAATCATTAGCTGGGATGGTGTATACACATAGTTATCATGTTTGCAAGAAAGGTGGATTTAACTCTTAGCTTGTTTAAACTGCACTTATCGAAGTACAGTATGATAGGAGGCAGAACTCAATCACAGTTTATATATCAAGCTAAGCCGTTAAATGACCTAATTATAAGCATACATAGTGGTCTACGCAAAATAACTTAAGATACTTAGTTTGCTTAAACTGCACTTAACGAAGCGCACTATGATAGGAGGCAGAACCCGGTCGCAGTTTATATCTCAAACTAAGGATCTTGTTCACTAATTATAACACTCTTAGTCTTGGAAAATTTACTCTAACGGGAATGTAATCGTCTAATCTCTCAGGATAGCACCTGGTCATAAGTCCACATTGGAGTGAATCAACTAATCCTAAATACCACTGCGATAATTCAATATTATGGGTATACCCTACTATACCCAACTAATAATATGGGTTTAGATGATTCTATTTAATCAACAAGGATTTATCAAAGCTATTAATCCTTATTCTAAATTGGTGTGTCCTACACAAGGCTCCAAGGATGTGATCAAAATATCACTCAACATAAGTTACTGCCACAAGGAATAAGTCATATTTTAAGCACTTTAGGTGATTCATACCTCAAGGTATCCAGCTCAACTTCTAAGATTATGAAGGATTATCTAAGTTTCCTACATCAATATATTACAAAAGTTCTTCCTACCTCAATGCATCAATAAGTAAGGCCTTTAAACATTTTCATAACGATCCTAACGCAAGACCCTTAAGATCTTACTCTTCTAGTTCTTAAATTAACATTCAAGTGGTCAGATCAGATATTGAAATTCATTTGATCATTTTCTATTCTACAGTTATGGGATAAAATCAAGGATATTATTAGAGTTAGGTCATTTCATAAATCATTATAATTTTATTATTCATCTTGTGCTAATAGTCTTATATAAGAGAAAATCAAAGATCTAAAATTTAGATTCATATGGTGCAATCACATATATTCAATATTAATCTTAGCACTTCTAATTCAATAATTTAAGATCAATATCAAATCATATGCATTATTTGAATAATGAAAATTGAATTATCTTACAATCCAATTAATTGATTAAGTGATTAAAGTTTAGATCTTAATTAAGACAAGCTAGGGTTTAACCCCTAACCTTTCTATCATTAAGACCAACATTAATTTAAAGGTCAATAACAAATCAATGTATTATTAGTATATTATTGATGTCACACTTTAGGTTTGGATTAAGTATTATCTACTTAATCAAGTTATCAAGATTATTATGTTCAAGTTTAGCTTAATGTCCACTAAGCACATTTAAGAGTCCAAATAATTGTTAAGATTCTCTAACATATGTCATAAGGTTATGAAAAATGTATGAATGTAAAGATGACATAAAATAAGAGGGTAATTAATGTTAATCAAATTCTAAATCAAGCCAATGAGAATATCACTTAATCACAAATCTAAAAGATCTAAATTTCATGCTATTTAGTTGATAAGACATACCTATTCGATACAAGCACTTAAAATTCCATCACTTAGCATTTGGCATAATACATCTAAAGTTACAAAGTAGGTTTTAGGCACTTTTTAAAGATGACAAAATGTCAAACCTAATTTCCCTATAGAATTTTATGTAATGTTCAAATTTGATATAACTTAGCCCCACTAGGGTCCTAGGGACCTTAAAATACCAAAACAGTGAAGTTTTGGCAATTTTAGTTAAAACTGGGCAGTTTTTAAACAATTCTGGGAATTTTGCAAGTTTGGGCGCTGTAGCGCTTTTCGCCAGCGCGCGGTAGCGCCTTGCGCGCGGCAGCGCGCTGTAGCGCTTTTAGCGTGGCAGCGCACAGTAGCGTCTTTCGCGCGGCAGCGCTACGACCTGCTGCGGCCCGCTGCGGCGCGCTATGGCGCGTGCAGCGATTCACTTTGCAAAATCACTGTTCAATTAATTTATATTCACATTTTCTAAAGTTCCAAAAATATTTTCGCTATAGCAGCATATTTTGTGAGTTTACTGTTCAATTACTCTATTATATATTTGTATAAGTTTCCACCGAAATGCCACTACAGCCCGCTGCAGCGGCCTAGCTCGGCAACTTCGGGTGCTGCAGCGCGCTGCAGCTCCAGACGGCGTTTTTCGCCTGGATGAAAACTTAAGGCCTTCGAGCTTAAATGCTTCCAATCCAGAGCATTTCATGAGTGGTGCCATATATAGATGGAAAGGTCTTTCCGATACCTTTCCATTGACACCAAAATTGGCATAAACAGAGCATTCTAGCTATATGAAAAATATGAATAAAGAACAAAGTGTGCGGAATGTAAGAAAAATCGAGCATTAAATTTAATCTCTTGGAAAGCTGTAATGGATTGCATACTTAAACATGGATGTCTAGAGATGTAATAAGCATAATAGCAAGGTTAACTGGATAAGGAGAGGAGTAAAAGAGTACCTTAGACTTGCAAGGGGGGAGGAAGGAGGAACCTTTGCTTTCTTCAAGTACTTTGGGGAAAGATAGCTCCTTCTTCAGCACAAGAGCAACAATGAAGGGAAAAGAGGAGGGAGTTTCAGCAAGAAGAAGAAGAGGGTTGTGCTCTCCCTAAATAAAGGAGGAGGGGAGGATAGAGCAGGGGAGTAAGGAGCCATCATGAGCCTAGGGGAGGGCTCATCATGGTTGCACTTAAGAGGGCATGGGGAGGGGAAATGGCCAGCGGACTTGCAAGGGTGGCCAAAATAATAAAAATTAGGGGAAGTTGCAAATGAGGGGCTGAATAATTAACAATTTACTTTCCTTAATTATTTAAAAAATTGGATTTTTGAAACGTGCTCTGAAAATTCCCAAAAATTCACCCCTAGCTAATTTGGGGGTGAGAAATTCAACGGCAAAGTCAAATTTTGATTCCGATGATTATTTAATTATGCTAATTTTCAGGGTATTTAATTATATTAAAATATTCACGAAAATCCGACGACTTCCAAATGCGTCCAAAACATCCCCTCTAGCTAACTTGGGGGTGACGATCGCAACAGCGAAGTTGGATTTCAATTTCGAGATCAAAATAAATACCTCTCTTTTTGAATTAATTAAATATTAAAATAATCCAAAATATTTGATTTAGCTCCGAATTGTGCCAAAATTTTAGGGATTGATTCTATTAGCTAGATGAAATTAATAAAGGGATAATTAAGATGAAATTAATAGAGGGATAATTAAGATGAAATTAGGCTAAACTAAGTTGGGTAACAACTTTGGGTTGTTACAGAGGCATAGGCAGAATATAGGGTTTTCTCCTAGCGTCATCAAGGCGGCATAGGCAGAAAACACATAACAAATTTTCTCCTAGCATCAACAAAGAGGCATAGGAATATAAGCAAAGTCTTCTCTTATCATCAATAAGGAGGTATAGGCAGAAGAAATAACTGAGAGGCAGCTCTAACACATGCAAATGTTATCTTAAGCATTTATCTTAATATTTTCATAAGGAATTTAAGGAGTCTCCATAATTTGCTAAAGTTTTATTTATGCATCAAAGTCTTATATGATATGTCCAAGGAAATATGGCACAAATAATTAAGGAATGTGTAGCACAAAATCAAATAATAAGCAAGGGACTCTACTACATATGGTGATATCATTTCTTGTCTAATTCAAACATTCTAACTATTCCAAGTTACACAAGTTCGGGATCTCCAATTCCTACTATCGAGTGTAACTTAGAAGCTCGACCTTGTAAGTTAAAAAGGATTAAAACTGATCAGGTTCTACTCTAATTCAATCAAATATAACTACAAGTTCAATCAATGAATTATACGTCCTAGTTTTATGAATTTGGACGTTCTATCTAAGATATAATCAAGATCTACTAAGCTATAGATTATGGATTAAACACCACATGATTGGGCTTAGTCACATAATCTAAAAGGATAATATAATGGATCTAGTCTTTATTCTAAAAGTGATCTATTGAGTAAGAAAAATCTTTTTAAGCAAATCAAACTTAATAGGATGAATCTCATATCCTAAATTTAGGGTTAAAAAACAAAATAATTAAAATAAGTTATAAAAGTTTAGAAATTAATAAAAATAAGGATTCATTCATTAAAAAACCTTATTTTTCAATGAATAAAATCTAACCTATAATATAATCCTAATCTTAGGAATAATCCTATTGTGAAGTGTAGTCCTAGGAAAAGACTTAGAGAGATTTTTTAGGGGTTTTAACATATTTACTTAAGAGCTGGTTTACTCATTTAAATGATTCTAATATAGTTCTAATACTGGTTTTAGTAATTTAAAGGAAAATTTAGAAGTTAAGAATGGTTAACTTAAATTTTGGGCAAAATGACCATTTTGCCCCCTACTTAAGGGCCCAAAAAGTCAACTTTTGATTTAAAGGTCCAAATTGAAGTTTCTTGGTATCAAATGATTCCTTATTATCTAACATGAAGATAGACAGTAAGTACGCTCAATTTGGACAAGAAACGAATCTTATAGGTCAAACTAAGGTTTTGACCTAAGGGGAATTTTAGTAATTTCACCCTAATGAAACCTAAATTTTTATATAGTTTACTGTTGGTTACTATTCAAAGATTTCATAAAATTCAAGAACACTGCATCCTGAGGTCCAATGGCTAAGTTATGACTATTTCAATTTCTATGGGCAATCCGGTAATTTTGGTTGATCAACGGGGGACAAAAACTGAACTTTTTCGTTTTAAGTCCAATTTCAGCAAACTCAGTTTCTATAGATTCCCTATAATATACTGAGTGTATTGACATGGAGTAAACCCAATTTGGACTTCAAATGGTCAAGTTATGGCCTAATTAAGGTTATGAGTATATTGGTCATTCTCTAACTTTTTTGGGTTTAGATCCTAAATATTATTTCAGTTTATTGATGACATTGAAGTTCTAAGCTAGTTAGCACCCTGAATTTCTGAATTGAACGAGTTATGGTCATTTGAAGTCTAGAGGCATTTTGATCATTTCCTAAAGTCAATTGTGAGGTCAAAGAGTTGACTTTTGATTCTCATGTCCAAATGGAAAAACTAATACTCCTATAGTGTTGGAGCTATTCTCCTGAGTGTTTTAAAACCCATATTGCCTATGTTTGGATAATTAGGTTAAGAGTTGTGAGGGTTTAAATAGGTCATAAAATTTCACTACATTATACGTACCCCGAAACTAATTTTTGCATTATGTCATTTGATTCATTTTATTTTTCTGAGTAAAATGGGACCTATATTGACTATGTTTGGATCATCCTATAAAAAGCTATTAAACTTTTAAGGATTTTGAATTAAATAATTTAAATAAATAAAATTACTATTTATTTACTCAAATTATATTAATTTACTATTCATTTCTAAGTTGAAAATAAATTAATCAATTATCCTTAATCTATATTTAACTAACATAAATTATTAATTAACTATCAATTCATCTATTAATTAAATATATTTAAATATTAAAGATATTGTTAAAATTTAATGTTGATTAATCAAACATTAATCTATTAATTAATGATTTAATTAATTCATTATCTATCTAAATTATTATTTATTAGGGTTATTGTATAATTAATCATGATTAATTATTATTAATGCCAATTAATAACATTAATTTACTATTTGACTCTGATTTAATTAAAACTAATTAACCTACCTAATTTCTTTGATAAATTAATTCCTATTAATTAATCTAACTATCATTTAATTATTACTATTTTAGCTATTATTAAATTAACTTAATTACTTTAACTAATTATATTTACTGTTTAATAATTATGTTAACTTAATTAATCCTAATTAAATTAATTAATCACTATTTATAAATTACTAATTTATCCTAATTAATCCTTAATTATTTTATAACTAACATTTCTATTGTTAACCACCTAATTAACTAAATATATTAATTATTTTATAAAGTTAGTTAATAGAATTTATATATGTATAAACATATAACTGTATATGTATATTTATATATATTTATAGATCATTAATTAATTAAATCAACAAAAGGTTAGTTAATATGGCAAATATATTATCTGAGTTACTAGTTAATTAACTATTAATAATTTTGATGATATGCTGTAGTGATTATGCATATGTATGTATATCTATATATATATATATATATATATATATATATATATGTAGGTACCTTATAATTCTGCCTATTATAATATAATTCTGTGCATATACTTATATATATACCCTTATATGTCTACATATATGTATTGTATTATATGGCATTGTATGGCTAATCACATTAGTTCCCTAAAGTTTCTTTTAATATACGAATATATATATATATATATATATATATATATATATATATATATATATATATATTAGTTTTATTATAATTTAATATGCAGGATTTGATCTGTGCGGACCCACCTTGCCACGTGGCAGGCCCTGATTCGGCCGAGCCTGAGCATCAAGACCCACCTGCTGTCGGACTCAACAGCTGCGGGCCCACCAAGCCACATGGCTACAACTAATTGGGTGTCGCACCACTGGCAGGATCAGCACTGCTGACGCAGCAGTCGATAACGCCAGACTAGCGGGCCCCGCATCCGCAGCGCGTAAATGGGCGGGCCCATCCTATCGGACGAACGACACACGCGTGGGACCCACGCCCAGAGATGGGATGGCGGGTCGCTCAAGCCCGACCTAAACCCGCAGGGACGGTTCGTCTCCCCGCGCTAGGGTTCGACGGGCGAAGCCCGATCGAGCGCTGGGGGCGTCGATCGAACGCAGGAGAAACTCAAAAGTAATTATTGACATAATCTAAAATCATAATCTACAATTCGAATGCAGCAATCAAGCATATACTTGAGGGGATCAGAGGTACCTTTAGTTCGAGGATCGGGGTTCGCGCGAAGTCGTCCGGGCTCCGTCACGAGTGCTCGCTTGACCCCGAGCGAGGAGGACTTATGTAACAGCCCAAACTCTTAAGCACCAAGGCATTGTCCGCTTTGGCTAGAAAGGCCTCACGGTTTTATCCTCAGAAGATAACTTCCCAGTATGTCACCCATCCTAGGAGTGCTCCCACATGAGCACGCTTAACTTTGGAGTTCTTATTAGGAACTCCACCGTTATCTGAAAAGGCACCTCGATGTTTAAGGGTTTCACTTATTACTACTTAAGTGGGTCATCACAATCTCCCCAACTTAAGTAACTGACGTCCTCGTCAGTATCCACACACAGATCCAAGAACCATCCATTGGGTAGATAGAACTGGAGGTGACCCCTACAGGCGCAAGAGGTACCCACAACCATGTAGCACCTTAACCATCACGGGTTCAAGAGGCTGCTCATATGAAGGTGTACTTTACCCTGTATGGCATTTAGCTCCTATCTGACACCCTATAGTTTGCTCTGATACCATTTGTAATAGCCCAAACTCTTAAACACCAAGGTATTATCTACTTTGATTAGAAAGGCCTCACAATTTTGCCCTCAGAAGTTAACTTCCTAGTAGGTCACCCATCCTGGGAGTGCTCCCACATGAGCACGCTTGACTTTGGAGTTCTTATCAAGAACTCCACCGTTATCTAAAAAGGCGCCTCGATATTTAAGAGTTTCACTTATTACCACAGGGACGGTTCGTCTCCCCGCGCTAGGGTTCGACGGGCGAAGCCCGATCGAGCGCTGGGGGCATCGATCGAACGCAGGAGAAACTCAAAAGTAATTATTGACATAATATAAAATCATAATCTACAATTCGAATGCAGCAATCAAGCATATACTTGAGGGGATCGGAGGTACCTTTAGTTCGAGGATCGGGGTTCGCGCGAAGTCGTCCGGGCTCTGTCACGAGTGCTACGCTTGACCCCGAGCGAGGATGACTTATGTAACAGCCCAAACTCTTAAGCACCAAGGCATTGTCCGCTTTGGCTAGAAAGGCCTCACGGTTTTATCCTTAGAAGATAACTTCCCAGTATGTCACCCATCCTAGGAGTGCTCCCACATGAGCATGCTTAACTTTGGAGTTCTTATTAGGAACTCCACTGTTATCTGAAAAGGCACCTCGATGTTTAAGGGTTTCACTTATTACTACTTAAGTGGGTCATCACAATCTCCCCAACTTAAGTAACTGACGTCCTCGTCAGTATCCACACACAGATCCAAGAACCATCCATTGGGTAGATAGAACTGGAGGTGACCCCTACAGGCGCAAGAGGTACCCACAACCATGTAGCACCTTAACCATCACGGGTTCAAGAGGCTGCTCACATGAAGTTGTACTTTACCCTGTATAGCATTTAGCTCCTATCTGACACCCTATAGTTTGCTCTGATACCATTTGTAATAGCCCAAACTCTTAAACACTAAGGTATTATCTACTTTGATTAGAAAGGCTTCATAATTTTGCCCTCAGAAGTTAACTTCCCAGTAGGTCACCCATCCTGGGAGTGCTCCCACATGAGCACGCTTGACTTTGGAGTTCTTATCAAGAACTCCACCGTTATCTAAAAAGGCGCATCGATGTTTAAGAGTTTCACTTATTACTACTTAAGTGGGTCATCACAATCTCCCCAACTTAAGTAACTGATGTCCTCGTCAGTATCCACACACAGATCCAAAAACCATCCATTTGGTAGATAGAACTGGAGGTAACCGCTACAGGCGCAAGAGGTACCCACAACCATGTAGCACCTTAACCATCATGGGTTCAAGAGGCCGCTCACATGAAGTTGTACTTTATCCTGTATGGCATTTAGCTCCTATCTGACACCCTATGGTTTGCTCTGATACCATTTGTAATAGCCCAAACTCTTAAGCACCAAGGCATTGTCCGCTTTGGCTAGAAAGGCCTCACGGTTTTATCCTCAGAAGATAACTTCCCAGTATGTCACCCATCCTAGGAGTGCTCCCACATGAGCACGCTTAACTTTGGAGTTCTTATCAGGAACTCCACCGTTATCTGAAAAGGCACCTCGATGTTTAATAGTTTCACTTATTACTACTTAAGTGGGTCATCACAATCTCCCCAACTTAAGTAACTGACGTCCTCGTCAGTATCCACACACAGATCCAAGAACCATCCATTATGTAGATATAACTAGAGGTGACCTCTACAGGCGTAAGAGGTACCCACAACCATGTAGCACCTTAACCATCATGGGTTCAAGAGGCTGCTCACATGAAGTGGTACTTTACCCTGTATGGCACTTAGCTCCTATCTGACACCCTATGGTTTGCTCTGATACCATTTGTAACAGCCCAAACTCTTAAGCACCAAGGTATAGTCCGCTTTGGCCTGAAAGGTCTCACGGTTTTGCCCTCAGAAGATAACTTCCCACATGAGCACGCTTGACTTTGGAGTTCTTATCAAGAACTCCACCGTTATCTAAAAAGGCGCATCGATGTTTAAGAGTTTCACTTATTACTACTTAAGTGGGTCATCACAATCTCCCCAACTTAAGTAACTGATGTCCTCGTCAGTATCCACACACAGATCCAAAAACCATCCATTTGGTAGATAGAACTGGAGGTAACCGCTACAGGCGCAAGAGGTACCCACAACCATGTAGCACCTTAACCATCATGGGTTCAAGAGGCCGCTCACATGAAGTTGTACTTTATCCTGTATGGCATTTAGCTCCTATCTGACACCCTATGGTTTGCTCTGATACCATTTGTAATAGCCCAAACTCTTAAGCACCAAGGCATTGTCCGCTTTGGCTAGAAAGGCCTCACGGTTTTATCCTCAGAAGATAACTTCCCAGTATGTCACCCATCCTAGGAGTGCTCCCACATGAGCACGCTTAACTTTGGAGTTCTTATCAGGAACTCCACCGTTATCTGAAAAAGCACCTCGATGTTTAATAGTTTCACTTATTACTACTTAAGTGGGTCATCACAATCTCCCCAACTTAAGTAACTGACGTCCTCGTCAGTATCCACACACAGATCCAAGAACCATCCATTATGTAGATATAACTAGAGGTGACCTCTACAGGCGTAAGAGGTACCCACAACCATGTAGCACCTTAACCATCATGGGTTCAAGAGGCTGCTGACATGAAGTGGTACTTTACCATGTATGGCACTTAGCTCCTATCTGACACCCTATGGTTTGCTCTGATACCATTTGTAACAGCCCAAACTCTTAAGCACCAAGGTATAGTCCGCTTTGGCCTGAAAGGTCTCACGGTTTTGCCCTCAGAAGATAACTTCCCACATGAGCACGCTTGACTTTGGAGTTCTTATCAAGAACTCCACCGTTATCTAAAAAGGCGCCTCGATGTTTAAGAGTTTCACTTATTACTACTTAAGTGGGTCATCACAATCTCCCCAACTTAAGTAACTGATGTCCTCGTCAGTATCCACACACAGATCCAAAAACCATCCATTTGGTAGATAGAACTGGAGGTGACCGCTACAGGCGCAAGAGGTACCCACAACCATGTAGCACCTTAACCATCATGGGTTCAAGAGGCCGCTCACATGAAGTTGTACTTTATCCTGTATGGCATTTAGCTCCTATCTGACACCCTATGGTTTGCTCTGATACCATTTGTAATAGCCCAAACTCTTAAACACCAAGGTATTGTCTGCTTTGATTAGAAATGCCTCACGATTTTGCCCTCAGAATATAACTTCCCAGTAGGTCACCCATCCTGGAAGTGCTCCCACATGAGCACGCTTAACTTTGGAGTTCTTATCAGGAACTCCACCGTTATCTGAAAAGGCACCTCGATATTTAATAGTTTCACTTATTACTACTTAAGTGGGTCATCACAATCTCCCCAACTTAAGTAACTGACGTCCTCGTCAGTATCCACACACAGATCCAAGAACCATCCATTATGTAGATATAACTAGAGGTGACCTCTACAGGCGTAAGAGGTACCCACAACCATGAAGCACCTTAACCATCATGGGTTCAAGAGGCTGCTCACATGAAGTGGTACTTTACCCTGTATGGCACTTAGCTCCTATCTGACACCCTATGGTTTGCTCTGATACCATTTGTAACAGCCCAAACTCTTAAGCACCAAGGTATAGTCCGCTTTGGCCTGAAAGGTCTCACAGTTTTGCCCTCAGAAGATAACTTCCCAGCAGGTCACCCATCCTGGGAGTGCTCCCACCTGAGTACGCTTAACTTTGGAGTTCTTATCAGGAACTCCACCGTTATCTGAAAAGGCGCCTCGATATTTAAGAGTTTCATTTATTACTACTTAAGTGGGTCATCACAACTTAGCTAGGTGTTAATAAGGGCCCTCAACGGACTCCCCGAGGTCTACCTCGCGCGCTAATGGCTGCTGCAGAGGAGCCCTCACGCGGCGCGACACGCAGCACAATTTTTGGGACGACGGACCGCTGTCGTCGGATCAAACCCGATCCGACGGTTGGATGTGATGCCGTCGGATCAGACGGCACCGTCAGCTACAGTTGAAGGCGCTGCTTAAAAATTGATAGCGTCGTTAAATAATATATATATATATATATATATATATATATATATATTATTCTAAAATTTTCAAATATGTTTTCCTAGCTAATTGAGATGTGAGGAATGCAACGGCGATGTCGGATTTTTGATCCGACGAGTATTTTAATTTCTCAACATCAAGGCATTTAAATATTATTAAATTATTCGTCGAAATTTTGACGACTTCCGATTGACACGAAAACATCACCCCTAGCTAATTTGGGGGCAATGAGCGTAATGACGAAGTCCGTTTTTTGATCTGAGGTCATTTTAGATAGGTCAAATTTTAGGATTTCTAGATTTTTTAAGAATCAGGATTCGATCAATTTGACTCCTGATTTGGACTGGGTCTTAGAAGTTGGCCCCTAATGACTTAATTAATACTTAAGATCAAGATTAAGACTGAGATTAGTCTTAATTAACTAAGATAATAAATTGGGTTGTTACATTTAGAATACAACTATCAAATAAAGTAAGAAAATAAAATAAAACATAATATATATATACATATATAACCTTATAAGAGAAAATTACCTGCATAATAGTAATTGTGATTTAAAATATAAATAAATAAAATGATAAATTATGCAGATGCTCTTAATTTTTGACTTGGTCACCAAACCATCTAGGAAAATGTACCATATATCATTCATTGCATTTATTACTTTCTAATGCTACTTAGCACTATTTTGGAGATTTACTACAATTCAAATTGCTATCATTTAAGCTATCAAAAATATTATTGCTTAAATATTTATTTGAGATGTCTTGAGTGCATGCACTGGGTTTTGAAACAGTAGAATTGGGTGGGATTTATTTATGAAATGTCTCTTCAAGACCATTCAATTTGTTCTGGAGCAATAAGTAAGCTATATTCTAGCTTACTAGTGTTGTCATAGTATAGAGATGTGATATGTATATTTATGAACCCATATTAATTTTAAACCAATATTATAAAATTGAATATGCTTACTGAAGCAAGACATACATTTTATTTCATATTTTTATGTGACACATTTTGACAAGCTTTTGAAACAATATTGATTGAAATATGAATCTCTTCTGCAGACTAAGAGATTATTTTGCAGAAATTGAATGCATTTACATCTTTATTTTTCTTGCATTTTTTTTCCTTATTGCATATAGCTTATAATTTTGAAAAATATAAAGCTTTATAATATACAATTTTATTTTTATATTATTTTATTTAAATTGCTCAATAGAATCTTACGTATTAAATAACATAATATTAGATTAGTTAGCACTAACCGAACATCATTTCCTTTTAATTACTCGGTTAATGATTGTGGGTCCCTTTGGAAAAAGTGTAATTCCAATAGATAATTCTTCCATCTAACAACTTCAAATTATCAATGTGACTTTCAAATTTTTGCCCCAAATGAATTGTTAGATATTAAATGAGCGCTTGGTTTAGTTAGACAGTCATAATACGGGAGAAATGGTGTTTAGATCTGTTGAGGTGGCATTCAAAAAAGTTTATCTAATGGAATTTTTTGAGTACATTCAATACAAATTTTGAAAATAATATTTATATTATTTTAATGTAAATAAATATACATTAATGAAATATGTCCAAATTTTATTGAATAAATTTTTTTAAGTACTACATCAGCAGGTCTAAATAGCATTCCTCCATAATAACTGCATTCAGATACTATAAAAGGAGGTCATTTGCATTTAGACGAAGGAAGCGAGAGTTGAAAGGAATCCAGCGATCTCCTTGCAAGAGCTCGGCCACAGTGAACCTTTCAGCCTCCTCTTTCCTCATATTCTTATGCGCCTCCCATCGGACCCTCCCGCCGGTGGCAGCCCCGCGCCCATAATTCTCGAACTCTCCGTAATACACGCTGGCCGGCGGAACCTTCCCGCCCCATTCAAGCCAGCCTTCGGGCCTTATAAATTCGTGCATGTAGCACCGCATAAAGACGGCCGTGGAGTGGCTCTTCCAGGGCCTGCCGAGGTACGTGCGAACAGAGCCCGTCATGTTTACGAGATCCGAATGTGGCAGAATCCTGGAGAGGTGGATTGAAAATCTGTTGCGGCGCGCGCAGGCTTTGCCCTGGGCGGTGATGATGTTGGACTGGCTGGGAAGATGGACGCGGGTGAGGATTGTGCAGCTCTGAAAGACGGCGGCCGCGCGGCCGAAGATGAAGTCCACGGTGCCCTGGATGCGGGAGCGGAGGTACAGCTGCCGGCCCGAGTGCGCGTAGAGCGTGTCCTGGAATAAAATGAAGCCGCATTTCTAGAAGATGGAGCGGTCCGCGCTGTTACCCATAAAAGTTCATCCAATAAGATTTGAATATACTTTAATACAAAATTTAAAAATAATATTTATATTATTTTAATATAAATAAAATAAAATACTAATGAGATGATCTCAAATTCTATTAGATAAATTTTTTTGAGTACCATATCACTAGATCTAAATATCATTTCTCAATAATCTATTAACAATAATGATTTACCAAAAGTGGCAGTCTGGTAGGCGGTGTATCCACCGCCTACGCTCCTGTTTCCGGTGATGAAGGTTCGCTCCATGCCAGCTCCGACTAGCATCAGGCCAGTCACTTTCTTTGCTATGACGGCATTTTCCACGTAGATCCCGGATCTTACGATAATCTTAAAGAAGGTGAACGCCGGCGAAGGGTTCTCCGAAGCGAACGTGACGGCGTCGTTAACGGAGCTGAAGTTTCCGCTGCCGTGTTTGGCCACTGTTACGGTCTCGTGAATGACGCCGTTGTTGTTCCGAGATCCGACGGTCGCTGATTTTCTCGCGCGGGCCCACAAACGTTGATATGAGAGATGGGAACTTAGACGTGAGGTTCAGATTATTCAATCAATTATATATTTTTTTAATTAAATAAGTTTTTCAATATATATATATATATATGTGTGTGTGTGTGTATATATATATATATATATATATATTTGATCATATAACAAAAAATCTTATTTTTGCCAAATATTTAAATATATTTTTGGGAAAAATAATACAATTTTTATTTGTACATAAATCTTTTCTTTTTTTTTGTTAATATGAAATGTTGGTAGAACCGCTGAGGTGGCACTCAAAAAAGTACATCCAATGAAATTTTTTGGGTGCATTCAATATAAAATTTTTTGGATGACATCTCAGTGAGTCTTAAATGTATGAGATTTAAACTCATGATTTATATTAACAAATTCCAAGACTAAATCACTATTATATATATATAATTTTAAAAAATTGTTTTTCCAATTTAAATTCCTTCTAATTATAAATTCCTTCTAATTATAAATTACAAATTAACCCTGCTAATTTTAATTATGCTTGTAATTTAACCTCTGTTGTTTCTGATATGCAGTCTGTGGTGGTTCATTCGGCCACTTCCGACCCTAAAAAAGGTAAGATTATTTATACTGCTGGTTTGCTAAATCAAATTGATTCGGGTGAATTAAAGAATTGTGAACAGTTTGATCCATTTGCTAAACCTAAAACACCGCTGAAAAACAAAAAAGTTCAATTTAGTTCGAATACAATGCCTATTTCGAACAGATATAAATCGCTTGCTGTAATCACGGACTCTGAGGCTGAACTTAATCAAAAATCTATCTCAAAGGTTGAAAAATTAAATTCTCTTGATAATACGTCTCAGTTGGTCCCAAGTGGATCACCTTTCGTCCCTAGATGAAAATGTTATGCTGGAACATCAGAGGTATCGGTAATGCCTCCTCTAAAAATAGATTGAAACATTTGGTGTTTGAAATTTTTTTTTTGATTGTCGCGATTTTTGAACCCAAACTTCAAAGTAACGCTATCCAGGATGTGGGTCATTTCTGCAAGCTGGAAAATGTTTGTAGTTCTAACTCAAATAGAATTTGGGTTTTGTGGAACAACCTTTGGAAAGCTGAGGTGATTGCGCAATGCCACCAAGCTATTCATATGCGTTTCTATAACAAGGATCACGATTGTCTCATAACTTTTGTGCATGCTAACAATCTTCGTTTGGATCGTATAGCTCTTTGGAATTTCTTGAAGGATTGCAGCTCCTCTTCTCTCCCTTAGGCTGTGGGAGGATATTTTAACGCTATCCTTAAAAATTTAGAATATAAAGTTTATACGAGGGACCATGCCAAATCTTCCTTTGACTTCAATTCTGCCATTCTCGTTTGTGGACTTGAAGATTTCAAGTACACATGATCTCCTTTTACTTGGAACTCTATTAGAAAATTTGCTAGGCTTGATAGATTCCTCATCAACAATCTGTGGTGCAATTCCTTTACTAATTATGAAGCCTCCTCTTTAAACTCCACTGTGTCTGATCATAAACCAATCACTCTGTCCTCTTGGAACCAATCTAATAACATCCCCAAATCTCTTAGGTTCCAACTTTTTTGGCTAGACAGACCAGATTTTTCTCATTTGGTTCACTCTAGTTGGAATGAACATTGTGGCTCTTTTGGACTTATCCTCATTGAAAATTTTAAGAAACTTAGGAAAGAGATATGCAACTGGAACAAAAATATGGTTGGCAAATATTTTTAATAATGCCACCCTCTTGGAAAATAAGGTTAACAATCTAGAGAACATCTTTGATTTGGATCCTTCTGATTCTAATAGGATTGAGGTTTCTAAAGTTAAGGCCTCTCTTATTCAATCCCACAATAATATTGAAATCTTTTGGAAACAAAAATGCAACATCAACTGGACTCTTCAAGGGGAAAGAAACATCTCCTTCTATTATAACTGGGTCAACAAAAGAAAAATCATAAACCACATCTCTGAAATTAATCCCCCTAACAAACCGCCAATTAAGGATGTTGAAGATATTCAAAACTCTGATGTCTCCTTCTTCATTGAAGCTTGCCAAACAAGTATTCCCAACTCTTCTCCTTTAGAGACAAATTTGCTCTCTTCCCAATTGACGGAAGAGGACAATTTTGTCTTAAATGCAATGCCATCTGTGGAAGAAATCTGGCAGATTGTGTCCAATTTAAAAAAGAATACTTGTCCTCGTTCTGATGGTTTCCCTTGTGAATTTTTTTGCAAATTTTGGAATGTTATCAAATCAGACGTGTGTAATGGCATCCAAGAATTTTTCTGCCAAGTCCGTATCCCGAAATTTTTCACCCACACCATGATATCCTTAAATCCTAAAACTAATAAAGCCTCTTGGTGGTCCCATTTTCGCCCTATAAGCCTTTGCACCACTTTAAATAAAATCATTTTCAAAATTCTGGCCAATAGGATTCAAAAACTTCTTCACTCCCTTATCGCTCCCAATCAATCTGGTTTTGTCCTAGGGAGACAGATTCAGGATTATATTTTGGCCACTCAAGAACTTTTCCATAGTTTAAAAAACAAAAAGAAAGATCACAACCTTATATTAAAATTCGACCTTGAAAAAGTATTTGATAAAATGGATTGACAATTCCTTATCAAAATGCTTAAGTTTTATGGATTCAACGAAAGCTTCATCATCAAAATTAAAAACCTCATTCAATATAACTACTTCTCCGTCCTCATTAATGGCAAGGCCAATGGTTTCTTTAAATCTGAGAGAGGTCTTCGTCAAGGAGACCCTACATCTCCATTGCTTTTCATCATTGCTTTTAATTATTGGTCCCTTTGCATTAATGCTTTTTTCAAAAGTGATCCTTCCATGCATTTTATGGTTAGAGGTAATTTCTTGGTCACCCACCTTGCCTATGCAGATGATATTATTATCTTTTGTAATTCAAATATCAAGACGGTGGAGAAAATCAAAAATCTTATCAGCTACTTGGAAAACCTTTTCGAGCTTAATGTTAACAACCAAAAATCTCAATTTTTTGTTAGCTCCAAAGCCTCCACTAGATTGATTAATAGGCTTTCTAACTCTTCGAAAATCAATCAAGGCAAGCTTCCTTTTAAGTATATAATTTTTTTCTTGCTCTGGTCTTTGAGGAGATTTCGAAGCGATTCTGAGGCATCTAGGGTTTCCTTCCGGCGCTCGGCCGGAGGCCTCAGGGCTTCCCCGTCGTGCCTCGTGGGTTTGGGCGTTTGGCTGCATCTGAAATGGGGAGTCCATGAGTCTCGATCCCGGTGCTCGGCTGTCGGTCGTGTGGCGTGGCTTGCTTCTCTAGGGCGATTTCTTTCCGCTTTTCTTTGTTTCACTAGCTTCTTTCTGGTATCAACTAAGGTTGCTCTGGCTGGAGATCTCTTTGATTTCCCCGATAACCTATAGTTTGTCCCGGTCTGAGTTGCTAGTTATGTGTTGCTTTTTTATGCTTCTGTTTTTGGTCTATTTTTCGCTATGCTCTAATGGATCCCTCTGTTCGTTCTTTTCGTGATATTGTCGCTCAATACCCTAGTTCCATTACCAAACCTGTTAGCTCGTTCAATGGCGGCCCGACCCTTTTTTTCACAGATGAGGAAGTTACGCTGCTCGCCTCCCTGCATTCCCTCACCCTTGTGGGAAAATTCGCCCGCATTAAACCTAGTTTTGGGCTAATCCTTGGGTTCATTGAAAGTCTCAAACTGCTAGCCCCGATTAACATTAGATCTTTTGATGCTCATCGAGCCTTTTTTACATTTCAATCTGATTTAGATTATGCTCGTGTTTTCTCCAAAGGATCCTACGATTTAAAATGTAACATGATGAAACTTTACAAGTGGGATCACTTCTTCGATGTGACCCACGATGTTCCAATTGTCCCAATCTGGGTAAACTTCCTAGGTCTTCATTTGCAATACACCTCTAAAGATACGCTCTTTAACATAGGAAATGCCATAGGCACGCCTTTGCAACTCGATCGCAATATGGCATTAAATAGAAATATTGCAGCGCCACGCATTCTAATTGAAACAAATATTTCCTCTCCCCTCCTACAAAGATTTGGCTGGGTTCCATAGATAAAGGCTACTCTCACGAAATTTATTATGAGAATATGCCATCATATTGCAACTGGTGTTACACTTTAGGCCACAATATTGGTTCTTGCTCTCATAGAAATTAAAATCCCCCCCCCCCCCCCCCCCCCCCAAACATTAAGATTGTTAACTCACTCTGAGCCTATTAATGTTCCAACTCTGCTTTTTAACGATACAAACATTGTCAAGCCTAGCCCGGATACTGAAATTGCGGATGGTAATGCTCTTGAAAAGGATGTTGGTAGTGGCCAAAATGTCGGTATGGAAAATTTTGTTAACCATACTACTGTTGATGCTGGTTCTAACTTAGTTGCTGGTTCTGAGTTTACTGTGGATCTTATTTATTGCTAATTTTGAATGTGCTGTTGGTTCTACAAATGCTATCATCTCTAAATTTGCTACTGTTTCTGAAAATGATGTTGGTATTTCTAATGCTACTTTGGAATGTGAGGTTCCAAATACTATTTTTGGATTTGCTATTAGTTCTGAAACTGTTGATGGCTCTGAAATTGCTGTTGGTTCTGAAAATATTGACGGGTACATTGCGGTGATCTCTAAACTTGTTGTTGACAAATCTATTGCTTTTGCTAACAAGGTTATTTTTCAGATTGCTTTAAATACTAGCTCTCGTTCTGTTGAAACTTCTGCTTGCTGTGATGAAGTGAGTACGAACATTAATTCATCTTATGCTAATAAATTAGTTATTTCTAAATAGGCCAACTGCAACTCCCCTATTTTCCAAGCTGCTGAGAAAATTGCTAGTGTTATTCAACCCGTTGTTTCAGGTTTAATTTTTGGAAATTTATTTGTCGATAATGTGTCAGCTGATGTTGAGCAGGAAGTCAACTATGCTGTGACCCTTGATGCAAATAATCTTTTAGCTGCTGAATCTGAATTACAAATTAACCCTGCTAATTTTAATTCTGCTTGTAATTTAACCTCCGTTGTTTCTGATATGCAGTCTGTGGTGGTTCATTCGGCCACTTCCGACCCTAAAAAAGGTAAGATTATTTATACTGCTGGTTTGCTAAATCAAATTGATTCGGGTGAATTAAAGAATTGTGAACAGTTTGATCCATTTGCTAAACCTAAAACACCGCTGAAAAACAAAAAAGTTCAATTTAGTTCGAATACAATGCCTATTTCGAACATATATAAATCGCTTGCTGTAATCACGGACTCTGAGGCTGAACTTAATCAAAAATCTATCTCAAAGGTTGAAAAATTAAATTCTCTTAATAATACGTCTCAGTTGGTCCCAAGTGGATCACCTTTCGTCCCTAGATGAAAATGTTATGCTGGAACATCAGAGGTATCGGTAATGCCTCCTCTAAAAATAGATTGAAACATTTAGTGTTTGAAAATTTTTTTTTGATTGCCGCGATTTTTGAACCCAAACTTCAAAGTAACGCTATCCAGGATGTGGGTCATTTCTGCAAGCTGGAAAATGTTTGTAGTTCTAACTCAAATAGAATTTGGGTTTTGTGGAACAACCTTTGGAAAGCTGAGGTGATTGCGCAATGCCACCAAGCTATTCATATGCGTTTCTATAACAAGGATCACAATTGTCTCATAACTTTTGTGCATGCTAACAATCTTCGTTTGGATCGTATAGCTCTTTGGAATTTCTTGAAGGATTGCAGCTCCTCTTCTCTCCCTTAGGCTGTGGGAGGATATTTTAACGCTATCCTTAAAAATTTAGAATATAAAGTTTATACGAGGGACCATGCCAAATCTTCCTTTGACTTCAATTCTGCCATTCTCGTTTGTGGACTTGAAGATTTCAAGTACACATGATCTCCTTTTACCCTGAACTCTATTAGAAAATTTGCTAGGCTTGATAGATTCCTCATCAACAATCTGTGGTGCAATTCCTTTACTAATTATGAAGCCTCCTCTTTAAACTCCACTGTGTCTGATCATAAACCAATCACTCTGTCCTCTTGGAACCAATCTAATAACATCCCCAAATCTCTTAGGTTCCAACTTTTTTGGCTAGACAGACCAGATTTTTCTCATTTGGTTCACTCTAGTTGGAATGAACATTGTGGCTCTTTTGGACTTATCCTCATTGAAAATTTTAAGAAACTTAGGAAAGAGATATGCAGCTGGAACAAAAATATGGTTGGCAAATATTTTTAATAATGCCACCCTCTTGGAAAATAAGGTTAACAATCTAGAGAACAACTTTGATTTGGATCCCTCTGATGCTAATAGGATTGAGGTTTCTAAAGCTAAGGCCTCTCTTATTCAAGCCACAACAATATTGAAACCTTTTGGAAACAAAAATGCAGCATCAACTGGACTCTTCAAGGGGAAAGAAACACCTCCTTCTATCATAACTGGGTCAACAAAAGAAGAATCATAAACCACATCTCTGAAATTAATCCCCCTAACAAACCGCCAATTAAGGATGTCGAAGATATTCAAAACTCTGCTGTCTCCTTCTTCATTAAAGCTTGCCAAACAAGTATTCCCAACTCTTCTCCTTTAGAGACAAATTTGCTCTCTTCCCAATTGACGGAAGAGGACAATTTTGTCTTAAATGCTATGCCATCTGTGGAAGAAATCTGGCAGATTGTGTCCAATTTAAAAAAGAATACTTGTCCTCGTTCTGATGGTTTCCCTTGTGAATTTTTTTGCAAATTTTGGAATGTTATCAAATCAGACGTGTGTAATGGCATCCAAGAATTTTTCTGCAAAGCCCGTATCCCGAAATTTTTCACCCACACCATGATATCCTTAATTCCTAAAACTAATAAAGCCTCTTGGTGGTCCCATTTTCATCCTATAAGCCTTTGCACCACTTTAAACAAAATCATTTCCAAAATTCTGGCCAATAGGATTCAAAAACTTTTTCACTCCCTTATCGCTCCCAATCAATCTGGTTTTGTCCCAGGGAGACAGATTCAGCATAATATTTTGGCCACTCAAGAACTTTTCCATAGTTTAAAAAATAAAAAGAAAGATCACAACCTTATATTAAAATTCGACCTTGAAAAAGCATTCGATAAAATGGATTGGCAATTCCTTATCAAAATGCTTAAGTTTTAT
Organism: Gastrodia elata; assembly: GCA_016760335.1. Lineage (NCBI taxonomy): Eukaryota > Viridiplantae > Streptophyta > Magnoliopsida > Asparagales > Orchidaceae > Gastrodia > Gastrodia elata. The sequence continues at coordinate 8,439,714 of CM028670.1, read as the reverse complement.
GGATTCAACGAAAGCTTCATCATCAAAATTAAAAACCTTATTCAATATAACTACTTCTGGGTCCTCATTAATGGCAAGGCCAATGGTTTCTTTAAATCTAAGAGAGGTCTTCGTCAAGGAGACCCTATATCTCCATTGCTTTTCATCCTTGCTTTTAATTATTGGTCCCTTTGCATTAATGTTGTTTTCAAAAGTGATCCTTCCATGCATTTTATGGTTAGATATAATTTCTTGGTCACCCACCTTTCCTATGCCGATGATATCATTATCTTTTGTAATTCAAATATCAAGACGGTGGAGAAAATCAAAAATCTTATCAGCTACTTGGAAAACTTTTCCGGGCTTAATGTTAACTACCAAAAATCTCAATTTTTTGTTAGCTCCAAAGCCTCCACTAGATTGATTAATAAGCTTTCTTACTCTCTGAAAATCAATCAAGGCAAGCTTCCTTTTAAGTATTTGGGCATTTCCATTGCCACTGGTCATAATAAAAACAGCAACTTTAACAACCTTATCGATTCTATATTCAACAAACTTCAAGGTTGGGAGCTAAACTCTTTATCTCAAGGTGGTCGTCTAATTCTTCTTAAATTCATCCTAAACACTATTCCTCTCTACTGGTTGGAAGTCTCCTCCCCAACCAAATTTATCATTAACAAGCTTAAAAGCACTTTCAATAAATTTCTCTAGGTTCATCCTAAAAGCAGTAAGATGATCTGGTGCTCTTGGGACTGTCTTACTTTCCCCACAAATGAAGGCGGCCTTGGAATTCGGTGTTTAAACTCGTTGCACAACACTTTTTCTCTCAAACTTTGGTGGAAATTCAGAACCTCAAATTCGATTTAGTCTGAAATTATTCTTGCCAAGTATTGTGCTCGTACCCATCCTTCTCAAACAACCCAGAAGATTAATGACTCTATCACTTGGAATAGAATGCTTAATTATAGAGAGTTAGTTGAAGAAAACATATCTTGGGATGCTATCGATACCACCACCTCTTTTTGGTATGACTGCTGGCACAACTCTGAAATCTTGGCCAAATCTGTCCATTTCATAAAAAACCAAAAATTAACTATTATTGATTGTCTTCATAACACTAAAGACTAGAATGTCGAGCTCCTTCAGAAGTTGCTGTCCCCTGAAATTGTGGAAAACATAACTAAAAGAACCCCTAATCTGGAGCATTTGAAAGTAGCAAACTCTACCTTCTGTTATAATAGGAAAATTAAATTAACTCCTCTTTGACAGGTTTGTAGAACTCACAAGATTCATGATTTCCCTTGCTGGATTTGGAATAATTGTATCCCAACTTTGATCAGCCTTTTTCTTTGGAGACTCTACTATAAATTTATTAGTGTTGATGATACCTTACAATCCAAAGGCTACTTCAAGATGCCACTGCTGCCACAATAACACTGAAAATATTAATCACTTATTCCTAAATAACTTGTCAAGCAAAACAGTTTGGTCTACCATGAATATCATACCTGCCGGTTTGCATAATACTGCTGAAATAAAAGATCTATTTAATCGCTGGCCGACTAAAAAAAACAAACTCCACATCGGCCAATTAATTGATTGTCACGTTCTTTGGCAAATATGGATTGCTAGGAACAACGCCAAGTACAACCTGTCTCCCTTTAATGTTGCTAAAATTGTCATTGCAATTAAAAAAGAGGTTCTTAAGTTCATAAATGTTTTTAAAGACTCTTCTTTCAGCTGGGATAATATAAACATTGATTATGTTAATCATATGCTTCATTAACAGTGCCCTGTCTTGGTGGTTTATTATCTTTCCGTATTTTGCTTCTTTGTTGAGGTCTAATATCACTTGCATAAATGTGAAGTTGAAGGTTTGTTGGCGGTATTGGGAGGTCTATGATTGGCATTGTAGTCTTTTTATTTCGCTGAATGCTCTGGATTTTGCCTGGTATAAGTGTCATTTTAAAATGTTTTACGAGTACACTCTTCTGCTCACTCCCTTCAAAATCAGGTATAATCTGAACCTCATTAAGAATATCGATTTTGCTTTATTTCGGCATTATATGGCTTGCTGGTTTCCTGAGCAGCATCCCATGATCTTGTAGGGTTGGATGTCGTGGTTTCTTGAGGATGGTTATTATATTTCGGCTGCTTGCAGGATTGGGAGTTTTTCGGTGATCCATTGTTTCAATTTTTATTTCTGGACCAGTTTCAATTTCATGTTAATGTTTTTTGCTTTGGTTGTGGAACATATTATGGTTCAGCTGAGTTGGTTTATCTGGATTCTGAATGATCCTCGTCCCTCGTCCCTTGCGATTGCCTGGTGCCTTGTGTCTAATTGGCGGTATTTCTTGTTTTCGTATGGGTGGCTGTTGCATTGGATTTGGTTGCCTTGGTTTCGTTGTGCTTGTTTCGGGGATTGCTTTCCGTTTTTTTCTTTGCCGTGCGGTGGCTCCATTGGCTGCTTTGGGATTTTCTTCTCCTTCGGTTTGCGTTTATTAATATCTTCTGCAGCGCAAAGAGGTCCCTCTCGTACAGATTCTATCTTATCCTTGGCGCGGTCTCAAGGTATGTTCTTCATTATTTCTGGTGAATTTTGTTACGTTCGCCTCTTGCAGGTATTTCGATCCGGGCGTTTTGTGAGATCCAATTTGGTTGTGGTCCCTGCTTTATGTCATTCCAAGTTTATCTTTTTTAAATGTATTTTTGCTTCCGGATGGACCTTCTAGGATACACCCTGGGTCCATCTTTTTTGGGGTTAGTTTTTGGTCTTTTAGCTCTAGGATTTTTTGTAACCTCTCAACTCTTTTTTGTAATCAAGTTTTTATTATAAATAAAATATGCAGGTTTAACTAAAATATATATATGTATATATATCTATAATATCTTATCAAAATCTATTAAGCAAATTAAGGAAAGGATAAGTTTGATTATAGTTTTTGTGTAAGATAAAGGTTATTTAATTATTAAATATCTATATAAAAAGAGAAATATTATTTAAAAATACTCATTTAATAAATTTGAATTTCATTTCAATATAAATTTTATAATTAAATTTCATTATTAAATATTTTATATTATTTCTTAAGGAATAAAAATATTAAATACAAATGTAAACAACCTTTCCTACGTATCTCTATTGGAGTAGAGGGGATTGCTTCCGTTGTTATGGTTTTGTGCATGTGATAAAATGAATGCTGAGGTTTTTAAATTGAATTCTTAATATATTATGTTAGCTTGGGAATATACTCGAATTAGAAATTCGAATCAAAATAGATTGAGTTCGTGTTGACTTGAATTTAATTCATGTTAGCTTGGGAATAACAAAATCATGCGAGTTATGCTACGAAAATGTGAACCCGAAGACACGAGCGAAGACAAAACAATATTATCACCCGAGCTGTGCTGTTACTTTTGTTATATATATATATATATATATATATATATATATATATATATATATATATATATATATATAGGGCTAACTCGATTCTATATTTGATTTGAGTCCTAGCCAACTTGAATCCAACTCAAAAATTATTTGAGTTTAGCCATTTAACTCGTGAATCTACTCGAAAATTTCAAGCAAATATGAATCGACTCAAAACTAGAGCAAATTTTGAGCGAGTCCCGAGTTTCTGATAAAATTGTCAGCCATGTGC